>CM036888.1:7500000-10000000 GCA_020796165.1 Pantala flavescens
TTCCTTGTTTTATTTTGGATGCTGGCTCAGATCACGGTGCGATATTTATCTCCGATCTTCTCTCGGAAAGGTCTCGGTGCTTTCAGTAAATGCATTTGCTTCCGGAGGCATCTTTTCTCGGGAAAGTTATGCTCATCCGGACGTTTTCGTCGGTTGCCAATTTTCAGGATTGGGTTTTTCCAGGTTCGGTGTTCGAGAGAAATAAAAATATGTGCTCGCTGTGAAATCATTCGGTGATACGGAAAGGTTCTGCGCTGAAATTTTCTTCGCTTATCGTCGCGAAGCGTGTTTTTGCTCTCCAATTTCTTATTCGAGGGAGCTATTCTATTTTATTTTCTCGAACTAGGAAGTAAACTTAAAATGGGGAATGATACGTAAGGAGTGTTTCGATACGCGGCTATTCGGAGCGAGTATAGAAAAGTAGCGGCTTTTACGAGTGTAGCGTTAAGAAATGAAAACTTTGGAGTCAGCGAGTTATCCTAATAACGCGTATGATTCTGAAAATTTTAAAGTAGACTCTGTCAAATTTTTATTCTTTATTGTTTATTTTCTATTTTTCTTCTAATTTTATTTATTATTGTTCTTATTTATTATATAATTATTAGGAATCACTCCAAATTTAATGTTAATTTGTAAGTAAAGAAATTTATGAAACAAAATGTAGTTTTATGGTTTAATATGTCGATTATTTTATCCATATATTATAAAGATTTTTATCTCTATTATTTCTAAGATTTTATTGGATTAGATTTCTTTTGTTATTCACAATATTAGATAACACTTTTTGCAGCTTTTTATTTTTAATCTTTAGACTACACAAGTCCTTATTCTTGATTATACGTCATTTACTAAAGGGTATAGCTTGATAAGATAATTTATTATGAAATGATATTTTTCAATTATTCACATTTATTATAATACTTTTTCAAAATATACATTTATAGTTTAATCCATATAGTTATAATAGAAACCAACAAATGGATATTAACAAAATAGGCATTAGTCTAGTTCTTTGAGAAAATTAAATGAATATTTGAAATATCAAATTCCCGGTTTAAAATTGCAGGTTCATGCGGATTAATTTTACCAACTCTTTCAGAGATTGGAAGCTCTTTATTTTAATGCAGGTATTCTCATTATGTATTCGAAAGCCTTTGTTTCAGGCAATTGGAATCAATCAATGAGTCCGTTAATTAAAAAGAGACCGTGGATCTCGCAAAGGTTTTCGAGGTGATATAAATAAAATTCATTTTTTTAATATAGAAAAGTCCTCGTTAGTGGCACAAAGCTGGATTTTAATATGATGGTATTTCGCTGGCAATTAGGATGCTCGGATGTGATTATCTATGTCACGGATGCGAATTAGTTTTAAAATTTCGTTTCAAGATTCGTAATACTTGTCGGAACAGTTAAAAATAATGTAAAAGTTAGTGTTAAATACGTGGTTGCTAAGATGAAAAAGTTACTGTCCTTTGAAACTATACTCATGTTATCCGTTGTTACTTATGCACCACTTAATCTTAAATTTCATATTATCAATACACAATTTCCTGGTTCATTAATTGGAAAATATGATACAATTAATGTTTGAATTAATTTCGTACTCCATCAAAATTGAGGGAAATACTATTACAGTAATTTAGGACGCTATAAGAAAATTACTTTTTGAGAATTCGATAATAAAGTAGATGTGATTAATAAAGGCTAACTTTTAACGAACGACTTCTATAGGAAGTTAAGAACTGATTGAGTTAAAATTCATAGTAATAAAACTTTTAAGATATCAAAAATACAAAATGTATTTCAATATAGTCATTAAAACAAAATCATTGATATTCATAATAAAGTTCGGATTATGCTTTAAGTTATTACGTTCGAATACGCTTTAAGATTACTATTCCACGTAAATTATATCTTAGGAATATGAGTTTTCTGTTTCTTCATTTTTGATATTTATCTTAGAAAGCATTTTCATCATCTCTTATTGAATTTGCAGAATTCCGTATATTACATTTAAAATCCCTAGAAATATCTGAGTGCTTACGAACTCAATTTGATTGGTCACATAAGGAAAAGACGAGTTGTGTGATGTATTGCAATAGGAAAGGTTAAGTGAATTTCATCCGGAATTGACCTCATGTTCCATTACGAACTATTGATTATAACTATTCAACTATAAGTTCCTTATAGTAAATAACTGTTATTGATATGCAGAGGAATTTGCTTTTATATACATAGTATATCGATCAGAATTTAAAAATAATCATTTATGTCATGATATCAAATATCATGTTGATTTTAGTAAAAGCGTTGATTTGCTTTTACTCCAAGTTATTCCCTTATATTTATTTAAGTCGAGCGCAAGACGTGGCTTTAAGACAACGATACGAGCATAAAAAATAATACTTATAAAATAAACGTATCGTAACTTCGTTAGCTTCTCTCCTTGCGTTGCCAGGGAAATAAATTATGGAAGCAGTCAATAAAGACGTAGGCGTGCTATCCTGCTGGATCCAATTGATTCCATTTCCAGGAATGTAATTATTTATTCGTTACCAAAAGGTGTTTCCATTGTTTCACGCGGTGGAAGTATTTCATCATCTCACAGCTTCAGTTTGAAGATCGCTTCCCCCGTTTCCCATCCATTTTTAACGTTTCCGGCAAATGGAATGCTCCGTGGTGGATAAGAACTGAAATAGACCATTTCTCATCTTATGGAAACCCGTAGCGACTCCATTTTCAGAGCGGTCCAGACAGCGAGTGACGTAAGAGTACGAAACTGTTAATTCAGAGCTCTATATCTCTCTCTTTCCAACTTCCTTTCGCAGGGTTTCAGCGCAGTTTCCATGCATCAAATGTCCATTCGTTTTATTTAGCAAACATCCGTAAACCGAGTCTGAAATTTTTGCGAGTTGCGCGGAATGGATGGGAAAATATCCAGGCCGATGGATGAAATGTGTTTAAAGGTTGGGCATAAAGCGTTTTGATGATGGAGTCGTGACATCCTTGTCCGGCTAATGCGTTGTTTAATTCAAGACAAAAGGGATGAATGCGGGAAATCGTAACGTTCGTCAGAAGTAGCAGTTTTGGATTGTTGTATATCCCGTGTCTGAAGTTCGGTTTCTAGTTATTTATTTTTTGTGCATAAAGTTGTCTTAAAGTGACATTTGGAAAATTAAAATAGAATTGGGACTCGACATCCGGGTGGATTGATTTAACTATTGAGTTATCCTTCCAGTTTATAGCATTTTCATTATGCCCTCTTCTCTTTGAAGAACTTAAATGATGATTATAACAGATGAAATGACGAAATATTTCATACCATTGAACACAAAGAGTAACGATATTAAAAGTCTGCAATAACGCGTGTCTCTCTGTTATTTTATAATTTCTATATAATGTATTATATAGTTAATTATAATTCTCTAAATTTTAAATGTATACTTCGTGATTAAAGCTTAATTTCTCGAAGCAATAAAATGATATTTGCGAGATATGACTTCCATATTGCCACGAGCGTGAAAGCTGGGAACGCTCTCATTATGAAATTAACGAAATCGATATTTATTTCCCGTTCTAATTTAAAAATTTCATTCTCGTCGCCCCGAAGTGAAAAGTGAAAGTTGAAGGGATTTTCAATTAACCCAAGGAAAAATAATTCCAGACTTTAATACGCCTCTATCTCTTAAGGCTTTTCTAATATTATTCGCTATAAGTATTCTAGTATATTTTATTGAAAGTGAAATTTAATTAATATGTACTTTTTTAATATTAAAGTATAAATAAATATCTAAATATAAATGCGAAAAATTAAGATATTGGAAATTGAGAACAACAAGATATCTTCGCTATTGTGCATGTTATATTTAAAGCATTTTAATTTTTCTAAATGAGTTTATGTATTCCATATTTAAAACTCCTAGTCCACAACTCAAAAAGTTATACGATTGAATAATAAGAATACAATAAAACATGTAGCTTTACGTTACAAAAGTTCTTTCTAAAAGTCTAAAATATATTTAATTTCCTTCGAAACATTCCAATTCTATTCTAATTTAAACTTCTTTTCTGAACTTATAACATCAAACGCACCGTAACTACGAGATTGAAAATGTAAAACGAAATTAAAACATAATTTTCCTTTCCTAATTTCTGAAACATTGTATAGAGAAGTTATCTTTGGAGTTATGAAAAGTTCGGAGATGTATAAGGAGCCACGTATCAGATCCTTTTCCCACATTTTGTTACGATGGTAACGTACATTTGTACAAAAACCTTGTATATGTGTTTTATACGTTAAAAATATTTTCATCCACATTGTTCGATCTCATCCAAATCCTCCTGTAAAGGTTTCATATTCGTTCACATCGAGACATAACCTCCGTACCCCATCGCTATTCGAAGCAACGAAGAATATTTCCAAACATCCGCTCTCGTACAGTCAATTACGGCCTCGTTTTCACTCCTATAAACTGCGAAGTAGATTTTCCGGGAGAACACGTTCTCTGGTACGTCTTCTGTGTCACCCCCTCACCCCCTTTATTAACTCTCTTTCCCACCTCTCCCTTCTATCCATCTTCTCCCGCTGCACTCCTTCTACAGATGACTCAGCACCCTGCAGCGTGTGCAAGGGTGCGAGGCGCTGGTCCGTGCGTGTAGTGGATTGTTGCTTTCGATTCCGGCAGATTGATGGGGTGGGAATTCATTCCGAGGGCGGAAAAATGTCAAAGACGAAGAGCGGAAGTAATTAGGTTGGTGCGTCGATTCCAAAAAGAGGTGATAAGTCGAGGGAAGGGAGTTTATTTACTCGCAATCCACGGTGATGTACTCTCGCGCTAGATTGAACGCGCCCGTTGAAATTTCTTCGTCAAATGGAAGGGGTTTTTTTTGCGGATATAGCTGATGTGTGTGGAGGGGTTTCGATTGGGTTGGAAGTCTGGAAAGTACTGGTTGTAAATTTTTTTTTACAGTTCGGGCGATAAAAGATTACGATGAGGATTTTTTTTCATTTTGAGTACTATGTTTCAGCGGTATAAAGTGTAATTGAACGTTTACTTTTATCGCGATATAGTACATTTATAAGACTAATAATTTTGCTTCTTTACTATATTTTATGACTTCAGCATCAACAACTGTGCTCAAATTAAAGCCATGTTTATTCTCTCTTGTGACATACACTAATTTCAATTTATAGCACTGTAAATATTGTTACTATGTTTTGATCTTCTAGTTGATTTCTAGAACAGAAATTTATCATGATTACTCCATAATAGTATTACTACTGTAAATCTGTGAAAGGTTACACCGACTTTAAAGAATTCTATCTCATTAATTTCACTCGAGAAAAATACTGTTAAATCATACAAATAATCATATTTATGTACACATATATCCAACCATTATCTCTTTTTGTCTATTTAATCTTTAGGCCAATAAAATCAGATGAGATTCTAATTTCCCAATGAGTAAAATCCTTTCGGCTTAGTAGAAATGGAAAACCATTCTCTTAACCATTGACTTTTACTTTATTAATGTTTTTATTTTTAAAAATTTAATCTACTTTAGTTCAGTGTTGGAAATCATTATTGCGTGGAGATTATTTTCTAATTTACTCTGATCAATATTTGCTCATTTCAACTATACTATATTTCCCTTATTTTATCACAGTAGTATTCTTACGCATGTAAGAGTTAAGAAGTAACGATTATACCCAGCAAAAAATCTAAAACTAGTTTTACGGTTACACACTAGGAGCGCTGCGAAAACTACGCAGACACTGTAAACCGCTGAGAGCTTCTAACCAGCTTGCCAATCTTTCCAAAGTTCGCTAAATGAATTTTCACTCCGGAATAATTAATCTGGTGACGGAAAGGCGTAACTTTACGGACACTTAGAGGACGATAATTGTTCTTACTTTAGATGTAACTTCGTTCCCACTTTATTTAGATCTGATGAATCGAATTTTTCGGCTAATAAAGTGTTTATCGATTTTTATTCGATAAAGCGATCAAAATATATATCGATACGATAATGCTAGAAATGATACATTATTTTCCTTGTTACGTCAAATCATAATATTTGTTTAAAGGTAATTGTAAATAAAATTACTAAGTTTCAAGGTTTGTTTTAAAATTTACAGATTGATATAGGCTTTGTATCATGATCATATATATAATCAATATACTCAGTTCATCGTCTCCCTAGGTTGTTGACATCTATTGCTATCTCACTTCAGTTCATTCAAGCAAAAAATCAACACAAATCCAAGCACAGCAACACCCTAAAAAAAAGGCGGATTTATTTAAACAGCGATCCTATCCATTTAACCGTAAGGCCAATCTCTATCATCGTTCACTTTTTCCCTCCTCCGCTGATTGGCGGGACATCGAAAACGCCCTCTCACGGAAGTGACGTCACGCTCCGCTATCGCGCCCTCGTTTCCCACCGCGAATGCAGCGCCCTCGAGAAATAAAGTACACAAACTATTTCGCGCGAAACTTTTCCCATTCTTCCCGTCCAACGCAATCCTCCTCCTGGTCTCCATTATTCGCTTCCTACATCAGTTTTCACCCCTCACATATCCCATACTCCCGAGCCGTCAGCTTGGAAGAAAGTTGTCGCTGGGTCAGAGGGCGTAGGTGCCACAAGGAAGATTGGTGAGAAGGTGTCGGGTAACAGGGGGATGTGTTTAGCTGAGAGAAACGACAGGAAGTTCTACATAAGGGATAGGGTTTATATATACTATATACGTTATCCACCGACGCTAATACACCGATTTTTTTATAGGGTAACGCGATTTTCGGGTTATAAATACGAGGTCTTATCAGGAATATTTTGTCCCCGAGCCCCGTCCTTTTTTCTTACGGAATATTTTGACTCGGAAATCAGGTTTTAGGTCGAAATTTATACGCGATAAAGCGTCAAATACATAGCCGGAATAGAAGGCGCGGATCGGTTCTTACCATGAAAGCTCGAATTTATGTTCAACACGGTGATATTCGACGGCTGGTTTTGTCAGTGTCATGTGCTTCTGGTTTGGCGGGAAAAGAATGGAAAGCTATGCTTACACTTCGCGTCACGTAGTGTCTCTGTCTAGGGTTTTATTGTTTCTTGATACACAATGAATACGGTGTGTTATTGAGTGTTCTCGTTCAAAGAAATCCGTGTTTCAGTAACGCTGATTTGGCTTCAAAGATGCGTATTTTCCAATGGCATAGTTTTCAGAGATATTTTTATTGGTTTCGTGTTTTTTTGTGATATTTTTGGTTCATTGATAAAATTTCGTGGTTCAGTATTATCACTGCATCAATACAGCAGCAAATTAATAATCACTTTATGTTAAATAATGCGTCGTTTAATTTTTATCAGTATATATGATTATTAAAATTTAAAGAATAACGTGAATTATTTTTAATCTCACTAATTCAGTGCGTCTCACGGATTTAGTTTTAATCATTTGGATTATGACTAATTTATTTTAATTTTATTCCAACTCTGTTATTTATAAATTTCATGGCATGTCTTTTAATGAATATAGTCATATTCATTATTATAACTCTATTTAACGAATATCTTCAATAGTAGATGAAATTCATCGTTATTATAATATTAGAAAAAATTAATGATTATAAATAAAAACTTTACATAATATTACATACAAATAATAAGGAAGGGACTAATTATTTGTATATTATATGATAAATAACCTCGCGTGATAAGCAAAATCTATCGTTCTTTACGTGTTAAAATAACATGAAGGCTTAAGTATTTAAGTATCTAAGGATTTTAAAGTGAATACAGTATAATGAATATAGTATAGAGAGATGTTTTAAGAATTAAGATTAAGTTTTTAAGATTTTTTACTTATCTAATTTTTTATTTACAATAATCATTATAGCATATACAAATATATATTATTTTTATTTTATTATAATTATAAATAGATATTTTAACTTTATATTAAATCAAATTCACTTTGGTTTTGTTCAATTTTATGATCGCAATTTCTCGTAAACTCATCCGCTAAAGCACAAGCGATTCAACGGCTTCCAGAGTTTGTAGTCCCAGAAGATATTCGAGAACAGATTCCGAGTAAACTCCTTTTTTATATATATCAAGGATATCTCTCGTCTGGCTCCGAAATGATTTCAATGGCCGTCGGATAATCCGTGTTTGCCTCAACCCCGTGGTACGTGCATCTCAGCTGAATGCAGCGTCTGGGGAGTAATTCATGAGGCAACAATCACATTATTGGAATACTACAGACCGCCCGATGGACTTATGTCGCAACGTGCCCTGGTTCACAATTCTCATTAAATTATAACCCCATCGCACAAAGAGGAATTTAGCATTCGCCGATCCAGTGAAACAGCGCTGCATGAAAGAGTCACAGGATTTTCTTCATTGGCCCGGTTCATTGTGAGGCGTGTATGCAACTCATAAATCCACGCGCAACTGGAAACAAGACGTGCCTTCCTGTTAGCTTCACTTTAAGGTCGAAGGCTGTTTGAAATTGAGGCACGTAACGGCGCGTCCGTCGGTCTGATTTTTTTTCCTTTTTTTTTCGTTTTAAAACGAGTCTCCCATTCAAGCTGTCCGATTGTATAGACTTTGGAATTCGAGGAGATTTGAAATTTTTCGAAAATTCACATCGTCGATTGCTGTTGTCGTTCTGGCTTCCTTCGATTTGATCGTTTTGGCTTTAAGAAAAAGTTCGCCTTCAAATACGCTGGTAATAAATCTGTTCAATATCCTAGCCTGTAATAGAAACAGAATAGTATATAATATGACCACGTAGTAATATGTGATAGGAGATAAATATCATCAATATGTGGGGATAAAAAATCTATCCAAAGTTTTGATTATCGTAAACTATAATTTAATAAAAATAGCCTATATAACTTCAGTAATACGAAGGAATACTTCGTAGATGAACCCAAAATCAATATAATAAGTACGTAGGGTATTTTATGTACATGCTGAAGATTTAACGTTTTGAAAGGAAGGATTTTAAGGTCATTACTAGCTTTGGGTGAATTGTGAATACAGTATCTCTAATCTTAAGTATTGTAGAATGAATGTGTTGTAACACAGATGTTGTCATCCTCAAAATTCACCTCTTTCCTTAAACAATACAATATGATTCAAGTTCAACATTTTTATATCATTGTAAGAGTTTTATAAAATGTTTACTGAGTGAGAGAATTCGCAGATTAGAGTCCATATCCAGCTCTAAAGTAATAGCAAAGTAGCAATGCAATAGCAAAGTATCTACTCTTAAAAAAAAGAACAAATGACAATATAAAGATCGTACATGAAAACTAAAATATCCCCTTCATCACGGGATCCAATTAGTTTCGCTATAACATCACCGGCAATTTTAGAGATTTTAAAGGCTAGTATACGCATAGCATCCTTTGTTGATTATATTCCAGGGAAATTAAATGCATCGAGAGCTCGGAATGGAGCATAGGATAGCACTAAAACAAGACCTTCGTGCGATCGTTAATGGATCTTTTGATTTATGCGAACCGTGTTTGCGCACCTAACAAGCATCGAGGCGATGTTAAGCAACATTTTCGCGCGGAATTAATTTGCAAAAAGTTCGATAAATACTTCAAGCGGAAATTCGCTAATTTAAGTATTCCGTTAGAGTCGCATTCCTTCATTAAGCAATTTCGCAATCTTGCAGCATTTTAATTAAACGCGCGTGATTTATGATGACGAAATTCCTTTGACGAGGAATCCGGTTTTTGCAACCTGTGTACTTCATAAGCTCGGTAAATGGTCAAGCTTTAACAGCAGACGTTGATGATAACGTTCATTACCCCGATCGGTTGCTAATAGCCTCCCGAGAATTTTGATGCTGATGATAAGATTAATTTAAACGAAGTTCCGCGAGAATTTGAAGCATTTCAGGCGTATCTCATTCATCGGAGTACTATGATATGCATGACTTATATAGGAGATGAATGTTTGCCTTATTAAAGTACGTGAATCGGTAACCACTCCAGTTTTTGTCCCGATCATAAGAAATAAGAGATCATATAGTACAAAATAGGATCTTATTTAATAAAGAAGTCCATATGAATAATGAACTAATGATCACTAATTAGTGAATACCTTTTTAACTATTTATATAAACTATAAAATAATCATCTAATACCAGACCGTTTGCAATTATGCTTGCTAATAAATAATTGTTTTTACTACATAATATACTTACACTGCATAACGTATTATACAATATTCTAAAGGTAATGGATTGTATTGCATTAACTCTTATCTCTATTTATAACTCAATTCAATCAATCGCTTGGATACTAAGAAACGTACGTGGCATTCAGGGATTGAGAATTGCGTCTAGATCCTTTAAGCTTTAAAGATACAAGCTTCCATATAGGAAGAGGAAAATCTTGGTTCGTTTCTCAGCATGTCAGAAATTCCTTTACTTTTGTTCATATTAATCCATCCTTTTACTAAATAATACGTATTTAATAGAGAGTACAAGGACATCCAACTTAACTAGGCTGGATTCACGTATTATATAATAGTATTTCGGGTATCACGACCTCATTTCAGATTCACCTTATCCAATGCATAACTATCTCCTGCATCCATTCTTGTCTATGAAGACAGTGGACATTCCTATTTCTAGATCCTTCCAAACAGATTCACAGCTGAGAACAATAGGGAAATTTTCGTTCCCTCCGGAGTCGAATGAAGATCACGTCTTGGACGAATTCTCCAGGGAGGAGACATAAAACACGAGGGGAAATATGCGGAAGGTAAAAAAAGGGTGCGAACCTCCAGAAAAGCGAGCTATGCGATAGGTATTGTAAAATATGAGCGCTATTGGCATCGATTGAGCATCGTAAACTTTTTCCTCCACATCCCACTCCCCCCTTCCCTCCTCTCATGGAGTCCAAACAGCTGCCACCCGTTGCCTTACAACCAAAAAACATTTCATCACTCTTACACCCTCTTTCTGCAGCTCTTCCCAACCCTCTTCATCATAAGCTTGCCAACTCCAAACCCAATCTCCTCTTCCAGTAGTGGCCATTTCCTAACTCTTACACCTTTCACATGAGATAAGGGTGAAGGAGTCAGGGAAAATATATATACTTAGAAACCTACTTTAACTACGGAGGGTACGTATCGTGTTTAAAACCGTTTGCTTTCTTCTCTTTCAAGATCAACTATAGTTCTTGTATACATGCTTATTTGTTGTTCTAGTATGTTCTTGCACACATTGTATTTATATCTGGCTTTTACTCATAGATTCCTTTAAGAGGTAAGAAAATAAATCAATTTTATGTTAGTTTTATACTCCAAGGTTTACTGTTCGAAGATCGATAACTAATAAAATGCTATATCCTAGATGTAAGTGGAATAATTTTGTGTATATCAAGAAACTATTGCTGTATCCTGAAACTGATTATCCATTCATTATTTTATTGTTTTAAACTTGCTTATCATGTAATTATTAAATAGTATTAAAGATGTTTTCATCTATTATTCTTCTTGTTATGTTCCTCTCAATTCTGAGCAGCTATAAAATATGAAAAATAATCAAATAATTTTATAAAATCATTTCTCTCATAGGAACACTTAAGAATGAATATATATTTGTGCTAATGAAATCGAAAGATCTAGTTTATTCCATAACCTGCAGAGATTACTTTAAAATATTAATTCCAAGAGTTTTTTTACTGTTCCACGAATTGGCTAGGAAGCTTTAAGGAAATTAAAGGATTTTATAATTGGTTCGTCCTATGAGATTAATTCAAGTAGCTATGATGCGCCTTAACGTAACGGCTGTAGTGGAATAAAGTAATTATCTTCATTCAAGAGATGAATGCTCAATTCACTTTAATACAATCGCAAGGTTAATCGGCCCTTATTCTGAACATATTTTCAAATGCGCTTTTCAGAACAATGAAAACCCTGAGGTTATAAAGCGCTACTAGATTCACTCGTACAAAAACAGCGATTGTATTACTACCATTATTAAATCATTGTGCATGAATGGATACTTCTAACATAAAATCTATGGTGCATCTGATTCAGTTGTTATAATCTTCTTAGCGTCTGAACTATGGATACTACTGTTTCCTTTATTATTTTGCAATTACATGAAGTATGCGATCAAAATTTCATTTACTCATGCTAAAGCAATTTACTCTCGTATTGTGTTTCCATGACTACATCAAAAGGGAGTGCATTCAAAGATTAATAAGATCTCTACTCTATTATTCGAATAATATTTCGTGAAATTAGTATACAGATAATCTTAAATTAGTTTTATCTTTTGATTGGGTCTCTGGCTTGCAACTTTCTCTTTTAATGAGAGGTATTAAATGGAATTTAATATCATCATTATTTCAATGAGTTCATAGAGCAATTGTTACTCAAGCTTGAATGTTTTCATGTATAAAGTCCTTAATCTATGTTCATCCCCCATAATTTAAGTCATTTAGTCATAATCATATCGCATGTGTTTATATAAGTCGAGTTAAGCACGAACTCACTAATATTATTATTGCGTGTGATTATTTTCCCGATGTAAATATAACTCTTAATATCCAGATATTATCTGTAAATAATTAGAATTATAGCGGGTTGACCTCATTATTCATCCGTGTACTTGATCACTTAATTTCAGTTGATAATCGAATTAAAACCTTAATTGTAGTATATAAAGTGTTAAATAAACCTCATTTGCATTAAGATATTATATTTTAATGCCATAGAATTAGCTATATTAATATCTTAGTGAGGAATTTAGTTTAGAATGAGCTCATCATCCAGAACTAATTGAGGGGTAAATAAATCGAAAATATAAATCTTTAAGCACAATTTTATTTGATTTTAGCATAAATAGATAAGTATTTTTAACATAATCCATTTACTGAATTTTTAAGCAAAAAATACTGCCAAAGTATTCAAACAAAAAATGCTCATCTAGAAATTGCTTGGCCATTTATAGTTATGTGAGGCCAATTACTCTAAAATAAATGTATGCCTTACTAAAGTCATTTCTTTTAATAGGCCCAATTACTATGGAATCATGTACTTTGCTGGGATAGGAAATAGAAATTGGACGTTTTAAAAGAGAATTCTGCTCATTCAATCAAATAAATGATATTCTTAGATTGAATGAATTTAATTTTTTATAGATCCAGAAATGCCTGATTTCTAGAGTCGATTTCATAATGATACAACTACTGTAACATTTTATGCCAATGATTTGCCATATCTATTAATAACATTGGATTTAGCTGGAAATTAAATTTTCAACTGCTATCCTCATTATATTAAATTCAGGTATCACTGGGAGTCGGGGTAATTTTCTCTGACTTACTTTTATTGGAGTACGATCGGGTTTCATTCACTTCTTTCTGAATTTAAAGGAAAATTCCTTCCTTTACAGGGACCCCCAATTTCTCGAGAATGAAGTCATGTCAAAGGGAAATCAAGATAAGGTGAGTACCGATTCAATTTCATTTCTATACAGCCTTAAAGTCACTCGGAACTTATGAGAAATATATCCGGGCTATCAAATATATAATGGGTTTCAATGTGAATTGAATTGGGAATTACGCGTTGAATAAGATAAACTTTTTGGCTGTGAAGCAGTGTATTTTCTTTAATTGAAGCGATGTGTTTCTTTTCCAGTCATAAATGTTCGTAAATGAGTAAATATACGTACAAATAATGGTTCTTTCGTGATATAATCATGATCCAAAACTGGTAGATCAATACAAAGTGGTTTGATGATTGATCAATGACAGTCATAAATAGTATAGGTTTAAATGAAAAATGATTTCTTCACTTAAATTTTTTCGGTATATTTGAATTATTTGTTTCAGAAAAGGTTATAATTGCGAATATATGTCTCTGTGTAAACTAAATGGTCATGAACCAATTAGCAATGGGCGACAGTACTCTAGAACACGAGCGAATTCGTAGGTGATTAACGAGCATTTATGGCATACTTTGATAGGCTTTATATAAACGTTTCGGTCCGAAAAAGGGCGAACCCAAAACTTCCTCATTCCCAAAGCTTTGTAACAAAGCATTCTCTCCAATCCAATCGCACTCCTATTTGGATTCATCTTTTAACGCTGACACAGGAGCACCTACTCTTCGTTGCGGCATTCGCAAACTTTCCCGGAATACTAACGCACGCATTTCGCCCAAACAGAGGTCCATTCTCAAATTCCCACGACATTCCTACCGTTTTTCCGCCGGGACCAATGACACGCCGCGGAGCGCTATCACGTGATCCGATTCATTAAAACGACCGCCAATTACGGCTCGCTCCTTTTTAGAGCCGCGTGTGTCGCATCTCTTGCACGCTTTCACACGCTTTTGAAGCACGGGAATGGAAAGAAATGGAGGAGAAGGAATGAATGGGGTATGTGTAGAGGGAAGGGTTGGTTAAAAGGGTAGGAAATGTTTGTGGATGAATAGAGGGTAAGGAAAATAGAGGAGAAGAGAGGAGAAGTTTTGTAAATGGAGAGGTGTCATTAATATTTATTGTCAGCGATGAATAAGAAAGTTCTTATGCTTTGATAGGTGGAGTATTTTTTTAAATTACTTGTCAAGAGCAATTTATTTTTATCAACTATACGAACTCGTAAACATGAATACCTTTAATAATTACTATTTATTAATCATATTTAACATTCTAAAATTTTAGTGGTTCCTATCTAAATAGCAATGTCCTTTAACAAATAAGGGCGAAAGTTATGATACTATAGGAATATTTGAAAATAATTAATTTAGTGAAATTTCAACTCTGTTCCTGATATTATCAATTTATAAACAGATGAAATTCTACTTTTATCGCAATTTATATTCGATGACATAAGTAGTGAACCCATTCGGTTGATGTCACTCATTAAAATATCTTTACATTATGATACATTACTAATATTAATTTCATGAGTATTCTTATGTAATCCATGATTTATCCATCTGTTATGTGTGGTTTATGTCGTGAGCTACCTTAAAGGTAAGATAAATGAAATAAACTATGTATAGTTAAAAATATATTTATATGAAACCAAAAGAAGCTAGATCTGAATTTTGAATCAATGTATATATATATTTTTTTATGTCGTGATCGAATCAAATAAACCCGCTTTTAAATGGCTGTAGTTAATTATATAAATATGTAAGCGAATTTGCCAGTGTATAAATGCGTTAGGAAGAGTATACAGGTTCGACTAAATATACCGGAAACAAGTAATTGCCGAATCTGAGTTCAAACCAAAACCATGACAACCACAGTTCGATTTCTTGCCCTCAATATCAGACTGAAAATACAACAAAGAGGCGGAAGAGAAGGATGAAGTGACAGTAAAAGAGTCCGGATCAAAATACAGATCGATATCGAAATATCGCCGTAGTCACAACCTCATCCACATCATTCGAGAAAGATAAAAAAAAAGATCGCGGAGAGATAAGTAAAGTAGAAAACAAAGCGACAAAAAGGTTTGGAGGGGAAATGAGAAGTGGATATCGTGGGAGTCGAAACGCCCCCAGTTCTACACGTTCGATTTCCCCCGCTTTTTTTAAAAAGGGTTTAATTTTCCCTTTTATTATCCATAATAATGTTGGCATTGGTGCCTTTTCACGCTCGGGGCAAAAAAAAATCGCGGGAGAGAGAAAGGGTTTTGCACGCTCATCGACGGTTTTTTGAAGAGGCGGTAATTTTCGAGAGAGCAAACATTTTTCGGAAGGGTGGGTTGGGTTTTCCTCCGGTCACGACGAACAGGGTTTTGGCAGGGAACAATGCCCTCGGCAGATAGAAATTCCCCCAGCGATATCGAGGTGGGATGCTGTATGGAAACCGAAGGAAGGTGGGACGGAATTTCAAAGCGATTCGTCATCATTACGAACACAATCGAGCCTGATAATCGATAAGTTCATCATTCACCCACAAAACAGGGCTTAAATTCATTATTGTTTTTACCCCTCCGACCAACCCACACTCCCTACACCCACCCCCTCCCTAAAGGCGTCTTCTTTTGTCTACTCTTTTAGGGGAAGGAGTTTGACAGTCTTTTTTTTTCGTTTGAATGAAATTTTGAGGTTTTTTTTTAAGGGGGAATATTGCGGTAGGGGGGTATTGATGAGGTAGGGGTGGGGATTACGCGAAAAGAATTGAATTAACGGGAATGAAGGAATGTTCGAGACAAGTGAAGTACGGTCGCCGCCTTGTCGTAAATCGGAAGGGAATGAATTTTAAGGAACTTCTCGGCTGAGAGGAAATGTTTGTTTTCCTTATTTATTCCCCCCGCGGTGGTGATGTGATTAAATTTTACTTCCGGACGATTTTAATTTTCTGTTGGGGAATTCTTCATTAATTTTCTACAGTTCTGCTGCTAAACATTCCGTTAAGAGTGTATGCTCGGTATGTTGTAATACATTACCTTAATATCAATACTTTCAAATAAATATCCTTCTTTATATGAGAATAATAAAAGGATATAGGAGTTTCAATTCGGTCAAATTTTCTCTTAATTTATTCGTGTGCAAATATAATCAAAATTCAGAGTAAAAACTTTCGAAATCAACAGACAGAAGGCCAAATGATAAGTCCAATAGAGTGAAATATTATATTGTATATCACCATTGCTGTGTATGATGCTTTAATATCATTTTTAACGGAAAGCAAACCTTATACTGCAGTTAAGGCTTGATGAGTAGGTAATTATTCACTAAGAGTGAATATGTAATACTCCGAAAAATCTTGAAAATTGTGATGCAATTTCCATTAATTTATTAGCTCATAATTACTGTAGGTCCAAAAATATTGGCCTGAATCTTCGTAAAAAAATTATAATGTTTAAATGATAATGATATTATAGTAAAATAAACTGTAATCAGGAACTTTTATTCCGAATATTATCAGAGAAATAAATGACGTAAACGAAATTTAATAGCGAAAATATAGTTAGGGTCGTAAAATTTTACGATGGAATTTTTCTGCTTTCCAATTATCTTATTTAACCCACTTGAACTCAATCATTGAATGTTTACATACAATGGAAGTTCCTGTTAAGTATCGATTGCTTTATAATATCTTATCTGTAAAATCAAACCATACGGTTTTAATGGTACATGAATTATTAAGGTACGTAAACAAATTCTTAGTCGCTACAAACGCTTAGTCCTCAAATAACCTACTTTAATTTGAATCTTGATTCTCAATTTGAATTATTGAACAATGTATTGTACAGTTCAATTATTTTACAATGGATATAGAATCACATTGATATGTTTAGTTAGTTATTATTGTTATCCAATTGTAATCCAATATAGCCACTATTTCCCTTCATAGTTACAATATTTTAAGTATAAATTTATTAGTCTAAGGGTTAAAAATCCTATATTTCGGGTTAAAGTTTTTATCGCTTCGAAAATCGTTTTTTTCTGCTCAATTGCGAAAGCAAAGCGTCGGCAATTTATACAGATTCGCATTACGGGGATGAACTTCATTCAGTGAATTCCTCGCCGTTTAATTGGAGCTCGTGGATAAATATATTCCGCTTTTTCGAAGCGATTCTAATGAAAGAAAACCGCGGCTGAAGTATGCGGTACCACGGATCGTTTGCTATCTGGTCAAGGGAGCCTTATGATGCCCCAATAAAAGCGAACAATGCGTGGCAATACCACTGCCCTCGATGAGAGAATCGACTATTTTCCTCTCTTTTTTTTAACGGCTGATTTACGGTTTATCCGGAATGAGATACAGGCATCGACCATTGGGTGAGCCAATTCCAGCACTTTATCTTCCCTTACTGCAAAGGTATTTGGTTCTTATCTTTATTTGCAGGTGTTTAACATCAGTCCCCACCCCTCCCGAAGTGTTTTATTTTAAACGGAGCTTAAACCAGGCAAAAGACAAGTTTATTTTCATTCGCGCCATTAGAACCAACGTGGGAAACTGATCTAACCGATTGCTTTTCCACGAATAATGAGCGTGCTCGTTAAAAGTCCGGCAATTGGTGCTAATTTCTGTTTTAAAGTCGCCCCCGATGTTCGGCGTATAATTCGACCGTTTAACATTTATGGTGTCTGTCTAAATAGAAGCTGTTTGCGAATGTTTTACGTATTACTTAATTGGATGTATAAATTTCCGTGTTATCTGGTGTTTGATAGCGATACATATCTAATAGATTTAGAGTTAAAAAGTGACGCACGACTGAAATGTTTCCCTGTGTGGCGTGAAGTATAACTATCGGGATAAAGTTTCCTTATAGTGTATTTTTTTCGGTTAAAATGGCAATGATCTACAAAAATTATTAAATTTCACCCAAAAAAAAACATGGCTTTAAAAATTTTTCCGTTGAATATTACTTACTTTCTACAGTACAAAGATCTTAATCTAATGATGCCAGCTTGGTTTAGGTTTGATCGAATAGAAAAATTCCAAATCGATCTTTTTCTTATTCATTTTCTCTCGCTTTTAATCATTTTACTTATGTATATTTATATGTTTATATTCTTTTATACTTTTGGAGGATGTTTTCCCTTAATAATTAATACGACTATGATAAGAGGAACATGATATTAGAACATTTTATTCCTCGAATTTTGTTTGAAGTACTTGGCAATTATGTATCAACGTTTTTAAATACTCTATTTACTGAATATACCTCAGTATAGAATGACCGATCCAAGGGCGTAAAATTGCAAATTTACTTATCTTTTAAGCTATGAAATCATTACTCATATGCTTTAATACGATAAAATCTTAAATCAAATCCAATGAAAGAATCATTCGGTATTATCCGTAAGGAAACACCAGAGGAATCCTTGTTTTCGCATTACGGGGGCTTATTCATCCTATGAATACAACGGAAGAGCAAGATTATATACGACTACTACAGATTTAGATCGGGTTTCTTGCAAGCACCGTCCCTGCAGTGTTTCTTATCTCCCCCTAGTAGTTCCCCATTTCATAAATAAGGTATTACGCTGTGAATCGCATACGTCAATAAAGCACGAGGATAAGAATAAGCCATCAGTGGGCCGAACGCAAATCCGCCCAGAGATATTAGGAAGAAGATGGGAGATAGAACGGGAGCTAAAGAATCCGAGGATCGGGAGAGAGAGCTTGAGGACTGGGGCAGAGCGAATCGTTGTAGCTCACTTTGTCCCTTTGGCATTATCAGTGACAGTAACATACCGCTAGGACGAAGGTCCTCAGGGCTCGGGTATAGGTGGAGAGGGTAGTCTGCAGGGGGTTTAAGGGTACCCGTGGCGCCGTGCCGTGGTCGGGGTGGGAAATAACGGCGAAGAAAAAAAATGAGCCGTGAAATAGGGGGTAAAGATGGGTCACGTGGTGTCCCCACACACGCGAATCTTATAGTTCCTGCATCCCGTCGAAAGATGGGGGAGATATCAATGGAAATGAATCGGATGGTGTAATAAAGAACGTATTTTGTTTATTTTTCGTTTTCTATAATTGATATTGCTTTTAAGGTACAATGAGAGTCGATTTATATCTAGACTGACGCGTTTCTCACGTAATTAACCACCAGGACGGTAATTTTTTCCAATTTTCTTTGCGTCGGAAAGGGAATTGTTTTTCCGAAGGGGAAGAAGAGGTGGATGGGAGGACAAACTGTCTTCTCTTAGGAAATTGAGACTGTTTAGATCCTTCTTACGCTTTCAGGCGGCAAAAAAATGACAAACGATTTGTCTCCGATGGATCGATTCCTAGTGGCACCGATTTCAATCCAGACCAATTTCGCATCCTCTCTTTTCTCAAGGAGCCTTCCGTTAATGGATTTTTTCCTTTCGCTAAGACTACGGATGCATTTGGAATATATATAGGGAGTCTAGTAGGCCCATCGAAACAAAAACTCGGCTAGATATTCAATACTAATGCTGGAATCGGTGAAATATCCTTTTGAAAGAAGGAATCTTTGAGATCTTATGAAAGATACGGGTTTGACAATATGAATAACGAGAAATAATCTTTTTATTTTGTAATTTCAATACTCATATGTTGGTGGAAATTATTTATTTATTTATATTTTCTCAATTATTTCAATTATTAGTGCAATATTTAATTTCAATGATTATGCTCATCCTACGTGCTGTAAAATATATGGAAAACACTTTATATTGTTGAAAACAAAAAATGACAAATTGACAAAACACAATTGACGTAATACAATTGACAATTGTGTTACGGATTAACTCTCGATTGGTAATTGATGTAGACACGGATTAAAGTCCTTGAACAACACACCTAACTAGCACGTATAAGAATCTACGGAACGCATTTATCTACTATTTTTTAATACACGCGTGCACATCGAGACATCTCAGGAACACAAAAAACTTTACGCGTCACGGGAATATATACACTCGGTCCGTTATTCGGCGAATTTTCCACTCGAACAGACGCGACTCTTTCCATCCGGCTTTGATTTGCGAGAGTTTTAATCGGCCGCCCCTTCCCCCAACCGCCCCCGCGATAAATTCCCCAGGATTATACTCTTTGACTCCGAATTCGGTAAACTAATATGGAGCGAATGGGTCCCCCATAAAGAGAACGCGGTGAAAATATTCCAAAAAACGGCATATATATTCATTAAGTTGTAATGGATTTCCATAAATTTGGGAGTCGGTGGCGGGTGAAATAAGGATGTGGCGACGGCACTGGAAAACCCGGGTTTCTTTTTTTTCTCCACCAACGGGTTCCAAAGCAGTCTAAAGTCGTTGTGTTTTCCGTTAATTACTTTAGAATCGTCACGCGTTATCGTCCTTGTAGAATTGTCGCCAGCAATGTTCCGTCCGCAAATTATCGCTGTGTATTATCGCGACTGCAATTTTTTTTAATGTTCTTTTCTCGGATTTATTATTTTTTAATTTAGAGTGGGGAATAAGGGTGGAATTTGCGGTTTGTATTCGTTCGCGATTAGTTTATAGATATGGAACTTTATTTTTTTAACGCAATATTAGATAAAGAAAGAGGTTTTTATTATTTGTTTAATTTTGAAAGAGTTCTTACTTCTACTATAGTTTGCAGGAGGTCTTTTTTAGATTCCTTAGGTTGGTTAAAACTTAGAATGTAACCAAACCGAATGCAATTTGTTGAATTAAGAATCCTAAGAAATGGAATATATATTTGTCATTATTAATGTTTAAAGGTATGATTAATGTTTACTTAAGGAATTAATTTTAAAATATAAGAGAAGCAATTCGTTTGCTCTTATACAAAAACAGAGCTGTATGAATTCCTAAAAAATACTGATTATTACGTATTAATGATATTCATTAGTTTAAAACATATATGACCGTAATTAGTAGCAATTAAATTACAAAAATCTCAGTAATTTATTGTTAAAATCGGAGGTATTAAGTTGATATAACCACTATCGTGAAGTAATAATACATCTAGTATGAATATGTACTGAAAATGAAATATATGTAAAGTATAATTTATCTTGTCAGGACGCATAATCATTAAGTAAATTCGCACCTTTCACGGCAGTGTTACGACGTCGCAAATAAATCGCTGATTATGCCAATTACTCAATCCAAAAATTCCCCCCATAAATCGCAGAGCGTGATGAGGTAGCTGATGACGACGAGAGTTGAGCAGAACAAAGACCTCGCTATTAGCGCCTGCGACGCGGCACAAGCCAAGTTAACGACCAACATTTACCGAAAACCCCTTGGCAGGCGAAATCTTCAATTCCGCCCACGATGCCCTCGATTTTAGAAAATCACTTTCACCCCACTCCCAAATCAAATTAAACGCTGCGTGTGTATATATCCACGCGGTTGCGACAATGGAAGCACGCATTCGCGCGTCTTCTAACCCCCTTCCCCCCACCGTCACCCCGAAAGATGAAGGAAGACCTCGTTACCAAGGAAGCCCTTCCCGTCCTCTGACCCTCATCACTCCCTCTACTAATGCGACATTTCCAATGTCAGTTATGAGTCGGGAATCTCGCACCAGAATCTCATCCCCTTTCTCTTTCCACAAGCCACCAAAGAAACGTCAGCATCGCGCTCGCGTTTTCCAATGAATCAGCATTCCCACACAGCATTAATCCCTTATCTCTGGAGGATTAAGGGGCGCTTTTTATCCCAGCCCGTGCCAAGATCCAGGAAATGACTGTCTTCCACATCCAGGAGATTTCCCTAGCTGTGTTTTTTTTCTGTTTCGAAGTGTACTCGATGTATTCCCTCCCTCTCTCTCACTTCAGGGCTCGTTTTATAACATTTCTTGTTCCAGAGGGCTTCTAGAGAGAGCTCGTATCTGCCCTCTATTGTTCGACGTACGCAACCGATCCCTCACCGGTAGATGTACTGCTCTAGCTGGCGGCGGGTTCCCATGGAGAGCGCTCTCTCTAGCTACTCTCATTGTCGCCACAGTCCTTCCTCACGGCGTATCCCCGCTTCGAATTCCCGTCGAGGAGGAATTCGAAATGAACGTCGTACGGATGAAATTTATCGCACACCGAGGGATTAGCGATGTGCTGATCGCTCTCCTACCCACGCCGAGTATTATTTAAAGACGCGATGCCCCGTGTGGAAATTGTTAAGCCTCCTTCTGGTGGAAGTTTTTTCGGGGTTTGCTGATAAATATTTATGGTGACGATGAAGAAAGCTGTGCGATTCGTTTTCTGTCCCTGAATAGGCGTGGTTTTAATTGATGTTTCTCTTTCTGTTGGATTTTTTCAGTTTGTTTAACGGAATTTTATTTGATGGGATATTATTTAATATCAAACAGTAAAGAATATTCTCCTTCATAATTTTCTAATAACTTTCTCATCACCAAAGTAAAATTTTATGCATTTTTATTAAATATAAGTAGTAAAATTTGATCGTTTTCTATATTATTAATATTATATGAACTTAGAAGAAATTTATATTCGGTATAACTTCGTTAAGACGATATTAATTTATACACTAGGTTTTCTACTTTTACTTGAGTATTTATATTTATTTAATCGTAGTCTAAAGAGTTAAGTTTAATTCTCTTCTCTTTTGTCATAGGATGTTACAAAACTACAGACAAATTTATCTTCTTTAATTGTTTTTCAATCCTTAAATACGGGAATCTTAGGAATAAGTTTAAGCAATACGTTATTTAATTTATAAGTAACCTCTTATCTCGAAGTATTTAACGAAAGATTTAGTGTTTAACATATTTCTTAAAGCTTTTTTGTAAAAATATTACTCGTACTCGTGTACAAAATGGAATGTGTGCTTCACCTCACACTTCTCAATTCTCATCGTTCGAAAATTGTCTTTCTTTCGCAAGCAAAGGGTTATTTTCCTCATTTCAAAAGTACGCTTCCACATTCTGCAACGAAATGCATAAAGCCTAGTAAAAGGGAACGTTTAACAAGGAATCGTTTGCTACATTTACTTGTTTACTGCGCACAATCTCGCCGCATGAATTTTAAGAAGCAAATATCTCGGCTAGTTTTCAAGGGTAAGTCCTCCTTTTTACCCGTTGCTGAAAGAAGGTTCCTCTCTACGGAAGGCCAAAAATCTTTTCCTCACCAATTTTACGTCGCAAGCAAGCCATAAGTTGAATTCTTAAGAGGCAATTGAGATTTTTTTTCAAGGAAATCCGCTAGGATCTTATCGCTCAGGGAACGCCGGCAAGAACATACTATCAAGACACGATGCAGGTTTTACTTCGCAGCAGGTCTCGTAAAATACAATAAAGCAATCCTTGATAGAAGTGCTTGCAAAGCTCCGGTACAAATCGATAGGAATACTGCGACTGTATTGACGGCTTAGACGAGACTGTATGACGTTGTAGAAGGTCCGTTATTATAAGATCCTTTTCCAGAGGATATTTCCCGATCGTTCACGAGCTATAGAAATTCCTGGAGATGAAAGGATATTTCCCGGCGAGAATGGCTTTCTCGGAAATGTATATTAGAAATATATCCTCCTCCGATATTATGTTCGTATCGCGTAATCGCACAGTTCAGTAAACGAAGTTATTGCCAGTATTTTCGAAAATTTTCATCAATGTAGCACTTATTTAATAAATCTAAGCAAAATTAAATTTTTTTCGACTTATAATAAACCGTTAAAAGCATTTATTCGACTTTTATATTATTTTAATTATATCTGAAAGTATGAAATAAGTACGACAAAATTTCCGAAAAGCATTTATAAAGGAATAACTACTTTAACAGTGAAATCATTTACCACTTTAGTTTTCAACCGAAAGATTACGGATTGCTTAAATATTTTAAAATTTTAGAGCATGAAAGCCTAGAAACATCAAGGCTAATTTCAAAGTTTCTCTCAAATTAAAATAACTATCATAAAGTGTATTTGCATACGTCAATTTTCAAAGACCGCTTAAATGAAAATTTTCCAACCCGGAATGGAACGCATTAAAATCTTGACAAAGTTTGGTTAAGTAGATCTACTAGTAGAAGTATTTTCCTTACATAGGCCTATTCAGTTATTAATTGAATATATACGTCGAAATACGAGATCGTCTTCAAAAAGGAAAAGCGAAAATTATGAAAGTCAAAGGAATACTTATACGTAACAAATTCTTTAAGGGCTTACCTACATTCTACAGCTTAATTTTTTGGCCTTTGTGTTTATGACCCTAAATTCAAAACATGAACTGCTTATATTGTGTTAGACTTAATATTTTCTAGAATTTACTAGTCTTGGCACAATAGGAAATGCAATTTGAACTTACTCTATTGTGTTCTTTCCTCATTCTTGTACCAAATAGGAGAACATATTCCTTTAAAATTATAATATTTGTCATTTCATGAAATTATTTTCATTATATATTTATCAAATGAATAGTAGTTTCTTCTTCTGAGCTTATCAAATTAAAGGAATCTGAAGCTTTTGAAATGGAATTTTAGATTATTCTTATTTAGTATCATTTTAATATACTTATGCAGTCTATTTCAGTTAATTCAGTTTAAGATGATTATATAATGCATAGTATATTTATTTATTATTCATTTATTCCCCTTTTATACGTAATACACCATTCTATTCCGATAAAATAACCTCATCCACTGCTTTACATCTGAATATTTAAGCAACAATTGTATTAGTTAAGTTCTAGGTTTACTTGTGTTTAGGACCTTTACTGTAGGACAGTGGCTGAATCAGTGTTCTTACAACCTCCTTCCCACGCTGTTCTATTCCGGAATACCGTACCCGGAAATCACTCTCGGTTTCCGGCAATTTCATTAGATCTGTCATACAAAGTTTGCGGTCAGACGAGTATGCCGGCACTCCGTGAGCGACAGAGTAAACGGCCAAACACTTCTGGGCAGGTTAAGTTTGGAGTAAACCGACCCACAACATTTGGGCTCCGCTCTCCGGCCTTTATACTCTCTCAATTAGCGTCGCTCATTTGGCAGTCTTTCTGCATTTATTTAGCTAATCCTATGCAGGAAAGTTTGCGTTTACCCACAGCGCTTTAGCGGAAATCTGGGGAAAACGGCACTATAGCGATTAACCGCCGCGCACAGGGAGGAAAGCAAAGAATAACATCGTGTTTATTAATTGGAAGAGGCTTCGTTGTGGTTTTAACTATCAAGCCGTTTGTGGTTAACCCTTACTTTTTGGTTTTTAACGTAGTTGTTGGTGGTAGTTTTAGAGAGCGTTTCAGTAAAAAGTATTAAGTCTTCGCGGATAAAAACTTTGGAATGGGTTAATGCAGCTTTTGTATACGTTGATTGTTGGATAGGATTTTCCGTTGCGAGTTATTTTATCCCTTCCAGTCGTCAGCGGAATTGGTTGGATCAAGGACCTACCAACTGTTACCTACGAAAAGTTTTAGCGGAATAAGGGGTGAAGTGAGCGGCGAGGTCTTTGTCTGTCTTAGGAATCTTCACTTAAGAATTCCTCGGATGATTCAAAATGAAAAAAGTGAAAAGAATCTTTCGTATTGAACAATTATTTGTGCTTAATTTGGGGGTGATTAAATAATAATATATAATAATTTACGTTCTTAGAGACAAGACAAAGTGAGGGAATAAAAAGCGTAATACCCTTAATGTTAGGAATAAGTGTAGTTCAAATTTGTATTTTTCATCTTTTACGAAACCTATTCAAATGCATTATTTTGCACCAATTTTTTTGCTGATGAGATTCTATCTTAGTTTTACCTTAGTAATAAAAATATCGATTTTCAAATGATTCTTGAAATTTTTTATTTTCACCGTAGTGCGTTTGTTAGGATGCAGTATTGTAAACCCTTCGTGAGCTTTCGTAGTCCTTTTTTAAGTTGATGCAAATTCTATCATTATGACTCGTAGGATTCGAACCCCGGACTATTATCTAAGAGAAAATTCATTTTGCGAACATAAGTGGAATCTATTCTTTGAAAAGGATATCGTAAATCTTAATTAAACTCGAGCCTTAATGTCAGCATAAAATACTGGGATAACGTTTAGATATTTTAGGCTGTTCCCCTCATTATTATCATTCGTCGACACGTGTTCAAACCCAGCGCGACTCCCAAATTTCATAACACAAAAATACGGAAGGAGGGCACGAACCGAATAGGCATCAAGATCCACCATCAAGACAGCTTCTTCCATCAAAACCCCTCCCCCATCAATTTGCGAAATCAACGCCGGTCCTCATCTGCCAAACGCCCCCCGATCACGTTTTTACATCCACCCCGAGGCTCAAAAACCATTCCGGGACAGAAATCATTTCCCAACCCTCGTTTCCTTCGAAATCTAATCACCTTTTACAGCTCATCGCTTGCTATCGAGAAAAGGGAATGAAGTAATCACCGCGAATGCGTCCCCGGAGCGATATCCACTCCGCGCTACGGCATAAGACGGTACTACTGCTACTACTATAAATGTCCCGTTGCCATCGACAACCTTTGTGCGTTAAAGAGAATGGATTAGGATGCCGAAACACTGAAAGTGCAGAAGGATGGAAGTCCGATGTCGTCGTAAGAGGGGCGAGAAGAGCACGGGCGAAGTGTTTGCTGCCGGTATGAATTGTGCACCAGCGCAGTAGAAGACGGTAGGAATGCGTCCAGGGTGGGGGAAAGAAAGGTACGGAGTTCAAAATACGGCCTTCTCATTCATCTTTCAAGGATGAGTGACGCAGGGAACTTCTCCTGTGCTCCTCTCACCCCGAAGTCCTCCATGCGCGTATGTATAAACAATGTATGCGTGGGAGGGAGCGTTTTTGAGTCGGGAATTTCAACGAATGTCGGCCAAAATGTTTAAGGGAGAGGGGAAGGGGTCCCTTGCAGATCCCTTATTCCAGGCGTGGGTTGAGCAGAAATGGAAAATGAGGTCATGCTCTCACGAGGCGAATTTTTTTAGGATGCGTTCCCGCGGATTGTTGTGTTTTTGTCGCGTAATTGTTTCAGGGTGATGCTGCGGAAGATTAGGTTATAGTATGAGGGATATTTCAGGAAGGTAATAGGGTGAGAAAAGTATAAGAAAGGGTGTTTTTGATTTTAAATGAGAATATGATAGGAAAAGTATTGTACATGAATACAAATACGTACTCTGAGGAAAACTGGATTTTAATATACGATTGATCAATGACATGAAATTGATCTTATAATCGTGAATAGAATTCAGAATGAGTTGATTCCTATAGGTTGCTAATTATTTTCGGTTTTTTAGTTTGTTATTCCTTACGAACTATTTTACATCTTAACATCTTGTGATTTTTCTCTCTAATTTTATTCGACTATTCTCAAGCATTAGTTTTATATGTCTGGGTAAGATTACAAATTAAAGGAAGTATTGTTTGAGAGCATGGAAAGTCATACGCTGGAGACAGAAATGAGGAAAGGCTTTAAAAATATCTCTATATTTACATGTATTTCTTTTTCTTAGGTTTTGGTTAAATAATTATGCATTAAAGAAGGACGAAACTATGAAAATTATCATATTCAAATGAAAGTGTAAACTTTTTCCTTAAATTCGGCAGATTATTCATTTTTCGGTACAATTTTTGTGTTAACCTCACGGAAAGCTTTCGAGTAATTATTAAAAGAAAATGTATTTTATTTACTACTCATAACGCATGGAAAAACAATTAAATCAAATCTAATAAATTATGAGTAATTTAAAAATTAAATCTATCTTCAAATTATATATTTATGCAGATACTACATTAACATTATTCATTTTCAAACATTAGTATTTGTTCAAATTTTAATCGTCTAATTTTTTCCTCAAATTTTATATCATTGACCTGCTTAAATTGAAAATAAAAACGAGACATTTTGAAAACTAGTATCTCATAGATCAATAAACAACAGGGTTGAATAGCAAATTCAACTAGGGTTTCATCGGTATTGAATTTGGAAATATACTCGTTAACAGCTGAAAGATATATATTTCTATTAAGCGTATCCATAGCGATTCGGATAGATTTTCAGCGTTTAATAATATCGCTTTCCAAAGTGCGTGATCCATTCAATGGAAGCACGAAAAGAAGTTGATAATTCCATCGGAGGCATGCGATGAAAGCTAAAAATATTAGCCTTTGAATATCGCGGTTGATTAGTGAATAAATTATGCCATAATATAACTGCTGATTATCATCTTGATTGAAATTTGGGGTCGTATTTCAACGCTCTGTCGTCATTGTTTTCGGGAACACCATTTAAAAGTTATGAATGAGTTTGATAGATTAAAATCGCCCTCATATAAAAGGTATGCTTCCCGATTGCCCTTCGCGCAACGAATTCAACCAATTACTTGTTTTTCTGAGGTTTTTTCACAATTGACACAATGCATATTTCACTTTCTTTCAATATTTTCGTAGGATTATTTTGAAAGGTTAAATATGTCACTCATAATGCATGTGCAGACTGAGCCGTTGAGCGACAGGATTCTGTGCTTTCGAAATTCTAAAGTATGATTTGCATTCATTATGTATAGTCTATCGAACGACGTTGATTTAGTTTTAAAGAATAAAAATCCCCGTAGAGGAGTCGAGCTTCTTGTCGCGATGCCAAAAACTTCATAAATACTTTACGTTGAAATTTCCATCTACGGTTTAAATTCGTAAAGTTGCTGATTACGCTTATTTTGAGCAGAGGAACACATAAAAAGCTCTGGAATTGCATCTCGCTTGTAAGGTTTTTATGCTTTTGGAATTAAATTTGAAACATTTACTCTAACACACTTGTATGCATACTTAATGCTGATTGCCCACGATAGTTGCTGTCTGATTCATCTATTACTTATTAATACTCTAATGTTGGCAGTTTATCCATTATTCACCCAAAGAAAGTCAAATTAGTTTCAAATATTTTGATGAGTTTTTACGTAAATAATCATTGTTCCCCATGTATGAGATACTGATTTGGGTGATACTGTATAATTTTATACTGGTTAGAAGTAAATTGATTATTAAATTGCTAATACTCACTATCGTAACGAGTCGAATGAATCATGAAAGCAACGTTATTAGACTCGTATTTCAATTCAATTCGCTGAATAATGTTTTGGCTTGTAAAGTAGGTTAAAATAACTAAATCAGATGGATTACATGCTAAGTTTCCGAGGCTTCTATAACTCTTTTAGTGTTTTGTTTTCAAAATTTGTATATTAGGGATAAAAAGAATGTTAAAGGAATAATATTAATAGTAGAATCGTAAAAGAGTAGCATAATTATAATAAATCAATTATAATAAAAATGATAAAAGAGCAGGATAATCGTGAATTGAGTCTTTGATTCGGGAATTAAAAAACTTTTAACGTTTTCCATGAGAATTTTGAGCTATGAGGGTTTGAAAGATGGACTTTAAAAAAATGAAAAATTCTTTCAAATAAGAACAGTTTGTCATGAAAAATATTTGAATCCTGACATTTATACTTTTAAATATTGACATTTATACTCTTAATTTCTAATTCTTTCTTTCAAAAACTCTTCATTATATTAATCTCACCTCATAGTGTGCTAGAGTGTGTACGTTTATAAAATTGTTTGGAATTAGACACTATTAACTGGAATTTCCTTTTTAAAAAAGGTCAAGAAAAAGTAGATATGAATTAAGATTATTTACTCAGTATTAAGAATACTCGATAGTAATCTTTGTCTTAATATGAAATTTTCATGTTCATTGCTTTCATCTAAATAGCGGTATACTTGCAGTTGAAAGTTCAATTATTGGATTAATATTTGTTCTATAAAGGTTAGGAGTAAAAACGATAAAGAATGGTCGGTCGTGAGTATTCAAGCCTGTTTTGAATAATTAGACGATCAACAGCCGTTAAGATACAACTCAAAGATGAGTTTATCTATTCCGAGCATCGATTAGCGGCAGCTAACTTAATCTCCGCCTCAAGATCCTCACAATCTGAAGCTAAACCAGGATTGTATCCTTTAATAAGGGAAGCATTCATCTCGCGAGTTAAGTGAGAAAACGCTAGACCAACCTTTCGAGTCGCAATTTCGAGTCTGAACTTGTGTGTGCATCATCATCTTCGCGTTCCATCCACTCCCCTCCAAGTTTTACATCCGCCTCGAGCCTTACCTGTTTCATCTCACACAAAGTTACCTTCCAGTGGACTATCTTCCCACTCACGTATCCCTTTCCCTCCTTGGTCTAGCCCTCCGCGTACTTTTCAAAGAACCATCTTCAGAGGCATTCTCGTATAGTTCCATTCCGTCTGTGCAGCTCCTTCGCCTACGCGTAACAAATTCCAAATAGAAGAGTCGCTTTGTTCCTCCAGCGTGAATGGGACGTGACAGCGGAGCTCTCTCATGGCGTATTTATTAAGATGCCCAGTATGATTTTCGAACTTTTGCCGCGTTACGGCGTAAAGTTCTGCGGAGCATAACCGAAAGGCGTCTTTGGAAGGCGAGGTGGAATGCGTGGAGTGAATTTAGAGAAATAGGGGAAGTACGTATTTTAGGGGAATACAATATCTTTCTAAGTAATTAGTTTATGTGAGTGATATTAAAATTTGTCTACAAGGCTGAGATTCTGTATTTTTGCGGTTTAATATCTGTTTGAATAAGTTGTGGCGTGGCGTTTTACTTCGTAATATCTCTCGGGTTTCGATTGAACGAATTGCTATGACAACGACGCATACAACTTGCTATTCATTATTTAAACTTCTTTCGTATATGTAATGAAATATTAATCTAATTACAATGTATAGTAATTAAATATACGTAAAATAAACAGAATAATTCTACCTTTACCAAACAAATACTAAATTTAGTTTTATTTAAAAAAGAAAATTATCACGATGTGTAGGACAAATGGAAAATTCTAAAACAATATAGAAAAATAAAGAAATTTTGGGAATTGGTTTGACTAAATTTAAAAGAAAAAGAATGATTATGGAAACTAAAATTCAATCTTTCAATTTCACACCTGATTGATTTGTTTTTCGTTGTTATATTCCTTTCCATGACCTAGTTAAAGTAATTTTGTTACTTTTGTTCGAATTTTTTCTCTGATGATTAGTCATTAACCTCGTTTACTCTTCGGACAAAGATTTTCTACGCAAAAGAGAAATTTTAATCACTTTTTAAATTCTATTGTTCATCATTATAAATTTCACAAACTCATTGATAGGACTGTGTGTCGACGACGAAATCGTTTTTAAATTCAGGCCAATCAAAGGCGTAATAAAAATATAGGCGTTGTGTTTTCAGGGAATATTTGTAACGAGCTAATTATTCCTCATTCAACCCACTCCAAATTCCCTATTCAAATTTTTATATCATATTTACTCGTCACAATTAGTTTTTTGCGTAGCGTGGTTTAATTATCTCTCGCATAGGAACATTTCGATTTAAAATAGATTAGATTTAAATTGGTTTCACAATTTCATCACCTTTTTCTTTTTTCGCGTTAATCAACGTAAACCAGGTTATACAGGAACGGATTTAGTATATAAGCTATCCGAGAACAACGCGGTACATGATTTATTTTCATGAAATATTTATCACTCGTAAACTTTGATCACAGTTTCTTTTTACCTTTCATCTCAACCTTACTCGGCGTACTTGGGTTGATACGTATTAAAGGGACCCTTTGTACATAACTGTTTACAAGGTACGGGATCATGCGCTCCCTGATGAAAATTTTACAGCCCATATATTTGAAAACGCGGTGGTCTATAAGGCACGGTTCCCGGTCGCCGCCCCTGCAACTCCCCGCGAGTTTTTTTCACACACTCCCCGCCTTTCAGCGAAAAATGGCCTTATCACTGTGGGTGCCCTATTCAATCCCTCTTACCCTCGCGTGTGTAGGCAACACAACATTCAAGCGTCGCACACCCCTTCTGATTGCCTCTTTCACCCCAACTCTACCTTCCTTCTTTTCCCCCCAACGAATCCAACTTCTTCTCAATTTCTGATTTGCCCTCTTCTCGTTCACAACCCCTTTGCTTCGGTTTACTCTTTTCTCGTTAAATTTTTAACCCGCCTCCCGTCTCATTTCCTTTCCCCTAAATATAAGATGCGAGTCGCGGTTTAAGAGAGGAGATATGTCCGTTGTGTCGAATCGTGTTTCGCTTGTTCGTTCTGATGGATGGTTCAGAATCTGTCTGATTCCCTATGGACTGTTGGTGGAATCTTATTAAGAAAATCTGTGGTAATGGTGTTGGATTTTTACCTTTCCCCATGCGGTACCTTTTACTCAATGTCACTCATTTTTCAAGCTCTAAGATTTGATCTTTTTATTTCGTATTAATATTGCTTTTGAGCAGCTTATTTTTAAACCGTATTGTGTATACTTGGACATTATTTTCATTGGGATAAATGCTTATATTAGTCTACCAATTGCTGTAATAATGTTTAATTTAAGGTTAAGTATTTACAAAGTTTGTTAATAAATCTTTACGAGTCCAATTTTCCACAGTGACGTTTTTAAGAAACTTATTCTTTAGAGATGGGTTTACTAGAAGCTGGAATGAATTGTTGATATTGATTTTTATTTCAAGTTCATCGAAATAAAATACTTTATCCCAATCCAAAAGATATGCCTAAGAGGGATTTTATTGAAATTGCTTTAGAAAATCATGTAAGAGTTCTTCAACTTAACCGTAAAAGCCACCTTTATTTCTTCTCTTTAATGTTAGAGAAGACTCTTGTATTAAGATCTTAATATCGCTGCAATATTCTTAGTTTATTTACTGTTGTAAAAATTGAGAATATAGCTGTCTACAAGGAATTTATTCATTGTTTATTACTATTGTCGAGAACTACTTAACTAACTTAAATCATTAAATATCTCACTACTTTCAGAATCGTTTCATCCTTCCTTTATTTAAATGGCTTCCATTCGTCAGTGAAAGTTGTACTCATATTTCCAGTTCAACTTCTACGATTAATAATATTAATTCCCTTTGTTAGTGAGAAAATTTATTGCTAATGAGAAATATTAAGGCTTTCACCAGACACCAGATTTTCTCTAAAACTCAGAATAAAGAAGAACGTGTTTATAGATGGGTGGATTCATATAAATAATAAACAGTGAAAGTGATTTATAAAAGGATTCAAAGCATTCTTCTCTTATTGAATGACTATTAAATTTTTATTATTAATATCATTCTCTAGATATAAATTAAGAAATCATCAATCCATTATTTACAATCAACTCATAATGCATAGAGAAATTAACAACATAGCCAAAGCTCGGTTTTCATCGCTAGATCAAATAATACCCATGGATCGTGTTTGTGTAGCACGGTTCCTTAGCTAGGCTAATACAGCTAATGCAAGCCGTATCAATTCTAGCCAATGGGCGTAAAAAGGGTAACTCACACTTTCACCGAGCAATAAAGCTGTTCCCGTGTTTGTCTCATTTTTCTCTCCAATTCCAATCTCAAACCTCTTCTGTCTTCACCAAGACCACATGCGTAATTCACTAACCCGCTTAAGTTAGCCTTAAAATTTCTTCCTATCCATTCCCTCAACGAATTCCTCCACTTATTCCTCCTCCCACGCGAGTTTATCTCGTTCCCCCATTCATCACATCCTTCAAACTCCTTCTTCCTCTTCTTCTTCTCCAAACCCTCATCTCCTCGTATCCCTTCCAACCAATTCCCTTGCATATCTTTTTACCGCCTATATCTTCTTCATTCCGCCTCCGTATGACGTATAGGTTTACCTATTCATAAAGCAGATCGTTATATTAACATACGGAACCTTTAAGGGTACGTCTCGATTATATTGTGAGGCTGACTTTATGTTTAGCCCACTTTTTTCTTTGGCGGGTCACAGCGAGATTAAAAAATGTAAAACAAGTCGTACGGAGGGCGTAAAACCAGATTTAGCAATGCCGGGTGCCCCATTAATAATTTAGGAGCTCTCCTTCTCTCTCTCTCTACGTATATTTTTTTTAAGGGTCTCCCTGACGTTGGCTTATGTTGGGGAACAATATATATTCATAAAAGTTGTGTCTTTTTCTGGACGTATTTTGTTGCAGTTTTTTTTCCGTCGTCGTGGTTCTTTACTGTGGAGGAAGTTACTCTTTTCGTGCGTCTAGTTTTCATCAGCTCGCGTCTGAAAATCGATAGTGTCCTTAAATAATGCACGCCTCTTAAGGAAGAGATATACAGTCTTTAATCCGATGTAAAGGAATACGAATTGGGTTCGTTATCAGAGTAAATGATTTGTGCTGACTTTAGATGGCTAGCTATCGGCATAAGACATAACTATTAATTACGTAAGGATGAGAGTATTACGTTTGTGATGATTCATGATTCATTTAAGATTTTATTCTTTAATTAGTAGAGTTCAACGAGTGTATTGTTTAAATAATGGAGTTTAAGGAGAGCTATCAAAATAAATTAAATTAAACATCGTAATAGTCAATTGTCATCGTATAAATTCAAAAGGAAACTTTATCGTGCGTTTTATATCATGAATAATATAAACATAATGTAAAATCCTTTTAAGATGATATACTTCATATTAAATATCATAAAATTTTATTTCAATCAAAGATTATAAGCAGAGAAACTTGGAAGTCTAATATTATTATAGAAATAATAATTTATTTTTAATTATATTATCAGTAAATATACGTTCCTTTTACTTGGTCATTTTTTACTACATAGTATTCCTTTCCCTTTCACATTAATTTTTATACGATTAATCATTTTTCTTTTTGGTACGCTAACTTTTTTACTTTTCCCAATTTTATGCGAGTTTTCTCCATCTGAAACTATTCCAAACTAGATCTTTGTCGATTACTCTTCCCTTTTTCAGTTTCCTCTCCTTCATTCTTTGAGTTTCTACTTTTCTTTTTACCTTCCATTTCCTTTCCCTCCTGCATCGTTCTCTCACTACATAGAGACGTGTCTTTGTAATATCAACTATTAATCGTTATTCACACACATTCTTTTCCTCTCATCCCTTCTTTTATTCAATATATTACCCTTTGACCCCAAGTTCTTAGTTTTCTCTCTTCCCTATCTTTTCCTCTGATCCTTTCTTTTGGTCTAAAAATTCAATTTTCATATCTTTTTCCTTTACTCAGTTCTCCTTCCTTTTCGCAAAATTCTATCCTTTATTCACTTCCGGTGCCATTTTCACTCTCTTCCCTCACCCTTTTTTTGAATCCTTTCCCTAGATACAGTTCCAACAAACTTTGCTCATCAATTGTCTATTTTTCTATCTCATATATTTCGTTCTCTATTTTTGTTTTAGTAATGAAAATAATTCTCATTTTCCATGTATGTTTCCTATTTCATTTGTTGTTTTAAATATTTATTTTCCATGTCTATCTTTAAATGTGTTTGATATCTTGGAATGGGTTTAAATTACGTATCACAACTTTTCATCTTCACAGATTTTCTTTCCTTTCATTGTTATAGAGTAATTTATTAACAGTAAAAATATTTATTTCCTTCAATTGGCTGCCCTAGTTATTCACACTCCTACTTATAGTGAATGTTTTCTTGCAGTGGAGATTTTTAAAGAAAATAGCTCTGATATAAAATTCAGTTTAGTAAATTCATATTCCTTACTGTTATTTCTATAATTCCCCTATTGTAATTTGATGAGGCTTTTGAAGAAACAGGAGACTTTACTATTTCTACTACCTTCTCATTGTGTTTGATATTCTTTTAAAATATTTCTCTAGTTCATTCACGACTTTAAACTCGTACTTTTTCTTCTTTACATTTTTACTTATTTAGTTCCTCTGCATTTCTTTTGTCTGTTTTTATTCAATTTTATTTTTTTTCTGTATATTCTTATTTACATTTAACCACTTTATATTTAACCATGATCGTGGTTACATGCCATCTTTTTTGCTCTACCAGTTCAACTTTTATCTTCAATTTTCTTCATGTATATGAGTATTTTGATTAGTATTGGTTCACTCTTTTTTAAATTATTTTGTATTTTAATTTATATTATCATAACGCTTCTACATTCCCAATTTACAATGTATACATTACATCGCTTGTAATTGGGGACGTAATTTTCCAGTAAATAAAGCATGATTTTTATCGTAAAACCCTAATCCAAAACATCATCCTTTTTATATCCCATTTTCGTACCGGATTAATCCTCTACTCCACACTTTTTTACTCCCGCATTCCTTCAATACATCTACTTCCCATCACCCACCACTCCCTCCCTGCATCCCTCCGAGGTCCTCCGTCTTTATCTCCTTCCCCTCGGTTCCTTCCTTTTCATTCATTTTTCATTCAGCCCGTCTCCGACACGGAGAGAAGCCTATCTTCCTTAGAGAGGGAAATTTCCCTTTTTTTTATACCTCTCCCATTCCCCACCCATCAAGACCTCTTCTTTCCCTTGTCTGTTTGCACGGTTTCGGCGACAGCACCGACTCTAATAAGCCTCAAGTTCGGTATATCTCACGCACGAGATGCATGCTGCTTTTATCTTTCACCTTGAGCGATGAACGCTTTCCCTCGACCATCCCTTCGCCCAAGCGCACCGCTCCCACAGCGCCACGGTGGATTTATCCGCTTCTCCTACATACGCACACATAAAGTGATTTATCTCGCGCCGGGTTTTAGATGTGTCATTTTAAAGAACAGTATTCCCACCCCCCTCTGTGTGAGACGGCTCGAATACGCGGCTAGTCAGTCATACGTTCGGAGGGAGCGATGGGTTTTTAAAGTTTAGCTCGCCGTAACCTGCAGTGACGGTGAAATATTTGCGGATGGTTGAGTTATGCAGGAAATGGGAAATAAGTAGGTGTCTGCTTGGATTTTGAGGTGGAGAGAGGACTAGGGTTTCTGGGGATGCAATTAATCTGTACGTGTTATGAAGGTGACGAGGTAAAACAATTAAAAATTAGTGTTTTTATAGAAAAAGGGAATTTTATAGAAGAAAGAGCACTGTAGATTGTATACAGCTACATAGTAGCACTGTAGCAACAAACCAAATAGATATCTATTTGGTTTGTTTAGGAAGAATACAAAGTCATTATCTTGAGAAATAGTATGAGAAAACATCCTCGTAAAGGTTTATCATCATATGGTTATGATTATGATGATGTTATATGATTATACGAAGGGGGTAAACCTTGTACCCTGGAATTTATGCCAAAATGCAGTGGTGTATTTTTAAATAAATAATGAATGTATATCTTGAGGAATCAATTTCATTTTACTGTGAGATAATTATTTTAAAAACTGTGAATGGTTCTCAGTTATTTAGAGTATTAACTATCAGTAACACAGATTACGAAAAGTTTACTTTTAATTATATTTTTACAAATTGAAATACCCATGTATCCAATGAAAACAATAGTATGTAAAGTTACCTTCTTTGATATTTTTACCTACTAGGAAACCTTGAATTTTGAATCTTGAAACTTTGAATTGAACTCTTGTTTTAACTCCATCATCCGAGTATATTATGTAAGAAATGTATTTTTTTCTATTATTATCTTTTAATATTCTACAGTGAAAATTATGCTCATTTTGTTATAAGAAACGAGAGATTTCAGACATTGTATTTCAAAGTCATAATGAATGTATATGTAGGTTCTTGCAGACTAGGAGCCAATTTGAATCTTGCTCTGCTTCTTTCTGCTCCGATGAGCCAAAGGAATCGCGACTCTATTTCAAGCAATTTTAATGGAATTCAAAAAGAACATCTGTGGAATATCGCTGGAGTTAATTAGGTATATCTATAAATAAAATTCCTCTCGGTTAACTTCGAAAAGTTAGCGGGTCAGGAGCGGAGAAAGTTGTAATATTAAAAATTGCTTCCCTTTCCCCAACTTTAATTCAGATAAGTATAAGCGAATATTTTACATAAAGAAATAATACTAATGATAGAGTCCCTTACTTTCTCGAACTCTCAGGGTAATTAAAGCCATAGAAAGAACGAAGCGACCGAGTTTATCAAACGCGTCGCTTTTCTGTCGCGTATATGAAAATAACGACCTTCGAGCGTTTCGAATCAAGTTACGTCATACTTTTTTCTCGATTTTGATCCTAATTATCCATTCAATTACTTACTGTTCTCGTTTCCTTTCCAGACATCTTCTTTTTCCAATACTCCCGCATTTATATCTGTCCTTGATTCCCAGCGCCACCCCATCCCCGTGTCATTAATTAACATTAGTCCACTGTTTTAGTCTTTGTCCAACGCACCCAGTACGATCCGCACCGCACACGTTTCAAAGGCTTCGATTCCGTATGTACTATATGGCTTTGGTGCGCTTCAAAGAGTCACGGTTTTTAGCCTACTTTCCAAAGCTAAGAAAGTACGTGCGTTTTTTTGTCCCAGTCATGCTTTTTTTGCTACGGTAAACGTTGCACGGGAAAATTTTTTTGATTTTTTATTACGATGGTAAAGGAAATATCAAGGTCCCCATCCCACATCCAAGAGTGTTTCATCATTTTGTTACTTCGCTACACACACACTTTTTAATTTTTGTAATTGGAATCTATTTGAAATATGTACGTGTACTTGGATTTTTTGCGATGTACGCGGATGTCGCATCTGGATTCACACGCTTCGATGTTTTTACGTTCCGTACGTAAGGGAATTTAATTATCGTTACTGAAATATAACCAGCAGTATAAATTACTTAGTGAATCTAATTAATAGGGAAATAGTGAAAGTGATTTTATGCAATTCATAAAGCCTTTTCCTAATGCAGTTTCCTTGTTATGTTCTAAACTAAGATCATTAATAGTATATTAAGCTATGTAGGTTAATAATGTTAAGAAGTTAGTAATATTTATAATTAGAAACAAATGAAGGATTTGTTGTTATGGGCAGAATGTTTCCATTGCCTTCTCATAGAATATGATGTCAGAACTTTGCAGCAGATGTGTGCAGGATATTAGAACAAATTTTCTTTGATGTAATGGAAATAACTAAGAAAAATCGGTGCTTATTTCATAGATACTTTTGAATTTATTCGTGTGTAAAGAGGTTGGTTATCTATACAAACAATTTCATGATGTTTCATTACTGATTTATTTCTGTGCCCTACTTCTTAAAGTCAAAATTTATCAAATAACCATATCTCGCGATTAAATATTCATTAAAAACAAGTTTTTCTTTTCCTCCATTTTCTACAAAAATAATAAGGGTAATCATGAAGTAATACTTCAAATATTTGACATCAATTTTTATTTACTTTGGTTAAATTTACCAATTAATATATTCCTATCATGTTTCGAAAAATCGTTCGAATGTATTCGAATTATGCTGTATTACAGCATAATAATCAAAATATTTCAGCTGTATTAGAGCATAATAATCAAAATATACGTCAATAAATATCGATATGATCACAATTCTTAGACTACAAGAAAGACTCGTCACATAGGTTTCGCGATATTTCAAGAACGTACGCTTACTTTCTCACAAGCGACATTTCAAAAGGGCCTGCAATTCCTCGGATAATCAAGGAGAAAGGTGGAGTGGTCATTTCGGTTTGTCCATGTCGTTCATAAACCAACCCCCTCTGTACATCCCGGATTGTGGAACCATTTCCCACACGACTCTGGGAAATTGTGTCGGAAGAAAATCCACCATCCGCTTCTCTCTTTCGGGAATAGCGCCGCAGGGTTAGCCGACATATTGACACTTAGCTTCGGTGGGATTGTGAAGAGGCGGACATGGCGTTGTCCGGCATCGGAAAATGTACGCCATGGATTGCGGTGGGGAAGAGAGTTAAGGGAAGAGAAAGGATGTTTGCGGGGGAGTCTGGACATTTAGGAACGGACGGGAAAGAGGCCAGAGATTTTGCCCGGAGCCGCTGATTGAATGCGACTTTATGTACTCGCGACGATGGGAAAAATCCTACGGCTCTTAATTGGATGTGCGGCGGCTGGTTATGGGCCATGTTACATGCGGCGCGTGATTTGATTATGAGGGATGTTGTTTGGTTGGGGAGGGGACTATGGTTCGAGTGAGTTTTTATGGGTTAAGCATAACTTGGTTCTCAGGAAGAAGTATTAGCATGATTGGTTTTTTTGAATTTTCTTTGTTTGCAATTTTAAAGTTACGTAAATTGAAATAGTAGAAACGTTACTTATATAATTTATCTACTAAATACCTAAATATAATTTTGAATGAGGGGAAGATTTCATCTCGAATTTTGCGCTCAATTCCAGCATAAGTTATGCGAATATCGAGTTTTGCAATTGATTTTTTTTAAGTCTGTCGTATATAGATTTATACTGATACACTGATATCCTTCATAAATTCTTCTTTTGGACATTTAGAGCTTTAAATATCTTATAGTATGATTTATAGCTAATTCATTCTCCTGAGATGGTGGAAAAGTCTTTTATATGTGTGAATAGCAAAGTAGAGCTCTCTAGTTATTATCTATGGATATCAACGTACACACACGTATTGCTGTCATTTACATCTATTCATTCTTTAATTTTATTCAACAAAGTATTCATTTTAAATATTCAGCTACTTATTGTGTACATAAAATATGAGTACTTAAGAAAAATTTTTATATTCTTTTGAGAAATAATCATTTTTATTTTTCATATCTTTGATTGTTTGCCTTTACATCATTACATAATAATCGATAATGATCTTTTTCATTACCTCTTTGAACCAACCAATTCCTTTGTCATGGTTTGTACACGAAAAAAATTCTTAAAAATATTGATTTAATAGCACTTCATTTGTCTCTCTTTTACGTCATTTACGATAGATGTTATATTTAAATATCTGAGAAGCGAGATTTTCATGCCAAAAGTAGGAAAATGTAATATGTTCGACTCCATTTTAAACGAAACATAAAATCGCGTTTTTATTCAACATCGGTAAATGATTACCAGTGACAATCTGTACAGGAAGCAGTGATCGTTGCACGAGAGTTGAATATGAAGCGAATATTTTGTGATTGATATGTTCCCCTAATGTGACAGGAACTGATGAGGGGGTTGCGTCAAGTTATGTGCGCTTTCCATCATTTACGATTTGTGATTGATTTCCTGGACTGGAAAGAAAGAGTAGATACATGCAGGAGGACCATCATTGTCAATAAAGTCCTAAACGGAATGATGCGTAAATGCGTAATTATTCGTTTGGTGAGCAATTTCTTCGAAAAGCTATTTACAGCTTTTCATTTTCATTCGATCTTCGATTCTCTTTTCTCAATTAGCGATTCGATTGCGGAAAATTGCGATCGGAGTCGAATTCCGTTCCGATCTTTTTTTCTGATTTGTTTCCCACTTTCACCGGAAAAAGCCGAGTTTCACAAAAGAGGTTTTTATACTTTCACTCCGAGTAAGAAGTAACCAAAAGTAAAAGTTCTTCGTGTCTTGAACTTCAAGGATTATCCCCTTTTTTATTTTATTTCGAACTTAATTTGCGACGGCTCGAAGATTTTCCTTTATTCACTCGGATTGAAAATGTAGTTGCGAAATTCCAAAGTGTCAGATTAATGCGAGAGAATAGGTAGAGAAAAAAAATATTTTTCTCCTTTGCCTTTGATGATGGCTGGAAAGGTGATAACCCTAAGGGAGTTTTTGAATCGATTCCTAGAAGATATGGAAACAAAGTTAACTTTCTTCAGTCTGCCTTCAATTCCAAGTAATCGACTAATCAGAAATTATTTTATGAATCGAAAAATACGAACTAAATTAGTGTCTACACTTTTTCTTGAATTAGATAACGTCTAGTTCATTAAAATCGTTACAAAATACCATATCATTTAAAGTGTTTATTTGGTAGCAGCTTTAGGTAACGTTAAAATTTATCAAAGAGAAAATTAATCATATTTTTACATTTAAATTTTATTTATCACAACGATGTATTCAGTTGCAACTGAGCATGTTATTTACACACAAGTTTCTTGCCTTAAGGCATCATAAATTGTCAACATCATAAGGATAAGGAATCGTTAGATAGGTTGGTAAATAGGAAGGTTAAGAATCTTACTTTTGGGTTATTTCATTGCTTGATGTTTATATGATAAAACAAATAAATCTTTAACTTAATTAAATGATTAACGTACGTTGAAATTCGTCATAATTTAAATGTCAGATTATTATGTTCCCTGAGATATTATGTATTTTATAATGCTAGAGTGATACATATAATATATTATATTATTTAATAGTAGCCTCATAACGTGGTTGGTTTAATCATACCTTTATTTTCTTCTCTAAACGTAAAATTCCAATGAATGATCAACTTATATCAATAGAAATAGTTCGCCATGGGAATCGACTGATTCCCAAGCCTTGAGCAAATTTCAAGTCGTATAAAAGGCCACCTTAAGAGCTCCATTTGTTCCGTTCGTCTCATGGGTCATCGTACAAATGTATCTGAAAATGGTCTATCCATGTTTCCCGCAGGCCAAGATGCCACAAGCAATGGTATCCACTCCACGCCTGGAGTGACGCAACACGCCGCACATTCAATTAGAATCGTTTCAGGCAAAGCAGAAAGCCTTGTACAAGAAGGGAATTAAGTGCTAAAAGAATATCGGAGAATCAAAGCCTTCGAAGTCTTCTTTCATTCAACTTCGGAGACGCATCTGTTGTCCGTGTCTTAATGAAAATATTTGTCTCTGGAGGAAATGAAAATATTTCTGTCCCGAAGTATACTGAGCGATTTCATCAAGCGACGGAGGCTATTAATAAAATCCTCTCTTATGGGATACGATCATTTTGATTTTTCCAAGATGGAGGGATCAGAAGATAGGCTTATTTCCTCTTGCTGAATATTTCATCCTCAAATCGTTTCTCGTCGTAGATTTTTGAGTAAACTAACCATCTCTTATGCATGACTTACAGTCTCTTAGGAGAAGGCTTCCATTTGAGATTTATTAAAAAGTAAAGGCGACAGATATTGGGCATTATTTCCATCGTGCTTAATATTCCATACGCGGCCGAAGGCTTTCGCTATATCTTCAAATACTAATGAAAAATTCACTGTCACATCTCCATGCGATGAATATTGAAATCGGATTCTACGAGCGTGTAATCCGATCTTTTTTAAGCATTTTATCTATGTCCCGAGACGGGAATCGATGTCCCGTAGAGAGATATTCCGCATGAATATTAAGGAATCCTTTAATATGAACCGTAGAAGGCAGTGCAAAAAGTCATAACACTATCTGGAGTTTATTATGACTAGTAAATATATTTTATAATAAGCCATTCTTTGGTTTACATTATTGGTATAATCAGCACATAAACATATAGAAGTCTGATGTTTGTAAACATATATTTATATTATAAGGGAAAGTTCACTCGATTTCAATATGAAGTAAATCGTGTCAAAGTATTCTTTAAAAAGTAATATAGAGCTATGCAAGAAACTAGAGCAGAAAATTTGGATCGAGCTCTTCAAAGAAGTCACAAATTCCTCTAAAATTTTATTGCAATATATTTTGCTCTATTCTATCAATAAAAACTATCGCAAAAGGTATTCATCGAAGATTATTGAACGTATAGATAAAAGTATATGAATTTTAAAATCTGATATTAGGAATTCTAGGAGCATAAGGAGATGCTTTTAGAAGAATTTTTCACATCAAAATTAAAATATGAAGATTGTCTTATATCGTTAAATATGCAATTTAGTATTTTTCACTTTCCTTTTAAATTTACGAATTTCTTTACATCAGTTAACGCGATTTTTAGCTGCCACTTCGGTGAATAATTTTTATTATAATAAGTTGTTAATAATTATGAACTGATTCTATCTTGTTATGAAAATGAATTATTTATTATTTATTATTTTAATCTCAATCCCTTCAAATATTGGAAAATTATAAGATTTTGAAAAATTAGAAGGTAATTAGTTTAGGCGTTCATATTCTATTGTCATTCAAAACTGGCAAAATTTAATCTGTTACACTCTACTAAACTAATCCAAAAAGCAAGGTATTGAAACACAAGTAGAATAGAAGCATTATAATACGAAATCTCATCCTCAAACAATACTGAATGTTCAAATTTAAAAGCGAATTAATCTAGACATACCTCAACCGATTTTAAACTCGCCCAATATACGTCATTGTCCTCTTGGCAATAAAGCCAAGACCCTCCAAACTTCATCGGAATAGGAAAAAAAAGCACAATCCACATTATTACCATCCGTAATCAAGGCGGATCTCCAATTTGACTCCATCACAGGCACAGAAATGGATGGGTCAGTTAAAGGCTAACGACGTGGACTCGATCGTCTATTTAATTGATGGATAAAGAGCGAAATGCGGCCCGCGACTCGGGTCCGTACAAGTCGTTATGGTGGCCGTCGGATGGAGAGGTGTTGTGAGGATCAAAGGTCGTGGGAGTAAAGATCGTGCATTGGAATGGGAAGGGTTTTAGAGAGAGAGCAACGCGTAGTAATTTACAGCGGACGATTGAATGTAGCGCCTTGGGCCAAGGAGGGGCTGTTGCAGATCAATACGGGAGAGAGTAGGGAGGGGGTAACCGGGACGAAAATCTACCTCACTCAAATTCTCTAAATCTTCCGTTTCTCGGAAACTACTATTACTACGAGCCCATACGTTTTGGGAGTGCGGCTGGCAAGAATCTGTCGTCGCAGATGTGTTAGTTTAAGGGTTTTTTTTTAAAAAGATGCGTTTCTCTCGTGATTCTGCGACGCGTGTTTTTTTGAGGGTTTCTTTTTATGCGGAGTTTTTGGAGGAGTGTAGTATAGATGGGTGTGAATTTAGTAGTGTTCTAATGTCTCGTGGAAGCATTCGGGACTTGGTTTTGTATTTTTGGATTTTTCATCATATGTTACTATTAATATGTAAAATTTAATACATTTAACATAAATTATGTTTATTCCATCAACGTTATCGAGCTTGTATAGAACTAAATAACTAAATAATCCTTTCATAGCGGTTGTTCGAAATTTGTTGCATCTATTTATACTTAATTGAACATTAATTTGAAATCATTCCGTGCGATTGACTTGAATTTTCTTGATGAATGCAAAATCTCTACAGGATACTATTTTATTATTTAAATATATTTCATAATATTTTCTAACTACTACTTCCTTCCTTCCTTCTATTACTTACCTACTTCCTGTAGCTTTGTTTTTTTTAACCATATATTGTATTAGAATTTTTTAGAATTACCTCTAAGTTATTGATTATGTCATAATGATTAAACTTTGCTCGTCAATCCGTTTCCGTAACATATTAGAATTATAAAAAAATTGCAAAAAAGGATCATTTTATTAATTTAAATCTTTAATTTTTAACTGATAATTTCGTTATTTCAATTTATGGAGAAGGCTTCTTTAATGATCTTATTCCTTCATGTTATTTATTACCTCTTTAAGCCTTGCAACTATCAACCTCTAGTTGTTTAAATCGCGTAATCAAAATTTTATCATTTTAATATTTCTGTTATTTTCATCATAAATTTTATTCTTATTTGCATAAATTATTTATATTAATTGTATATTTTTTGTAAATATAATGGATTCAACATTATTTATGTATAACCTTTAGGAATTGAATGAATTTGCGATCTACTGAATCATTTTTAACTCTTAATACTGGTTGAACTATAAATCAGGAAGGATATTGAACGTTAAAGCCGAGAGATTTACGAGATAACGAATCAGGTGAATTGAACAGCTTCGAAAGCTGCAGCAAACCAATCTTAAGATCTATTGATTGATGCGGCCGTAGAAAGCAGTAAAATGCTCGTTAATGCAGCCAGGTCAACGTTGTAGTGAACTCTCTCGGTGAGTAGGTAAATGGCTCGGTCACGCCTCGACATAAATTCCCCTTTTATGTACCGAAACATCGCGATATCTTTGCCGGGTATCAATTCTGTATCGGCCCAAGGGTCGTTTTTTCGCCCGACTTTTTAATCCGGATGTATATTTTTAATGAAAACTTGTCATCGATCTCCCATAACCGGCCCTCCGAATGCGTTGCTGTGTCAACGTCCCTCCACTGTTTCTGCTTAATCATCACTGAGGGAGATGCGTGGAGAGAGAGTTTTCACTCCGTGGACCACATCGAAATAACTGGTGGGAGGGTTGGCCTCATAAAGTGTTGGATTTTTTCCACCAACCCCTCTCAACACGCGATGTTTACTTTGTCTCGTTTATTAGAAACATATCCAGCCCCACCCCCCCCTTCCCCTGAAGGTAAGATTAGCATATTAGTTGCGTATTATATATTAATGTATTCAAATACGTATGAATATATTCCCGCTGCTGTGCTATAATTGTCCAGTAGTATCCATGACCGCTTTACGAAAATATGGAGCATAAAAATTGTTTTTGTACTTCCTGATCCTCTAAAGTAACCAGTATGTTTGTTAAAGTAATAAGACGATTTATATTTTTCCTTATTTAATAGGACAATCGTTTTCCATGCCATGTTTTCCATGCATTTTTCCATGTAAAGATGATTCCAGGTTTTAAGTACTCACTAACGAAAAAAATTACGTATAGTAACAATCAGGCATCACGATATTATATTTTCAAGAGGAAATTGATTCTATAGACATTTATTTATAAATTAAATTAGAAGGAAGTTATATTTCATAATACAATGTTAATGAAATATTATCATATCCATATAATTCCACATCATTTTCGGAAGTTTTTCAAAATTTTTGGAAAAAAATTACTCTTTTAATGAGTTTAATAAAATATATATTCTTCAAAAAATCCTTACGTATATTTTAAATGAACATTAGGTTTACTTTTACATTTCTACATACGTTGTTGCATGCATATGCTTTCTCAGTTTAAAAATAAATTCAGATGATATGCAACTATTGATCCAGATTTTTCCTCGTAGCAACAATCCTTACAATTCTAAATACTAAACAATTAATAAAAAATTTTATCCCCGAGTAATATGTGCCATTAAATTTAATTACAAATATATATAAGGTAATCTTCATTTATTATAGATATTTAATGCACCTTATACACTTTTAAAAGATAATAGTGGGAGGATATTTAACTTAAATTAATAATTAAAATAAAAAATTAGATAATGAATAGAAGGCATTGAAAGTTGAGGCACAAGATATGAAATGTGAAATAATCTACCAGTTAATAAAACCAAAATGTGAAAACATATGGAAGTCCTGGGCAATCAACCTAAAAATTGTCTGAAGCGCAACGGTTGGGTTATAGAGAGCAAAAGAAAGAGTTTTGACGCTGATATGAAAGAAGATACAGCGTTAGGTAGCTCTAGATTAGTGAAACATGATACCGAGTGCGCATCATCTGGAAGTATAGATGGGACCACCGGAGATGAAGCTTTGAAATACTCGATTTCATCTTTTCTCGGAATCCTGGACCGAACGTTTTTTTTTGAGGGATATTCTCCGAAGAATTAAAACAATCTATTTTGAAGGTAAAAAGGAATTATCAGAGTATAGAAACGTTGCCATGAGAACGTTTTCCACGGAATAATTACACAGCGCAACAATACCTTCGTATTGCAGCTTGAAAGAACTTCTGCTGTTTTGATATGATCTGGAAAGCTTTATACGTAGGCTTTAAAAATGTAGCGGTACATAAAGGAATGCAAGGATTTGCTATTATAAACCGAGGAAGATTAAATGTCATTCTCTCTTTAGAATTCGTGGAATAGAAACAGGGTCTCTCCTACAATATCTCAAAAATTAATGAATTGAAGGGAATATAAAATGAATGTAGTTTTACGAAAAAGGGTATTTTCTGCGTGATTAATTCTATTTTTGTTTTATCGTGATGTTTGTAATTTTTTAAAATTGTGTTCATTGATTCATTTTAGGAAATCCTTTTCAATATATTTTTATTTATTTATTATTGAAATAGATCTATATATTTTTGCGGAATATTATTCATTACTGCTTTTATAAAAATAGATTTTTTAGTACTTTAGATTCATATAGCGCTCGTACAATCATAGCACAGCTTTATAAACTGTTTTTTTCATATTCAGTTGGTTTAAACAGGAGTTTTTATCAAGGATAATTCCGTAACATTCTCTTAACTTTCATCATGATCGTAATAATTTAATGATTCTTTAAATAAGACGTAAAATTTGGTGAAAAATACGATGAAAATGTTTAAAATTCTACCATAAGCCTTAATATTTTAAAACTATATAACTTTTTGAGGATCTAAAGTGAATAGACTTTTATGTCTATTCTGAGAACCTCTGTTTGAGGCTATTTTCCCAAAATTAGACGACGTTAAAGTTTTGAATAGAATGAATATCAAACCAAATAGCTTTAGAAGGTGAATACGAAGCAGAAATTTATAATTGGTCACCCGATTGATATACATATTTTTGAATATAGAAGAACATTTCCCCAGTTCCAATTAACCGTCCTAATTCCAAAGAAACTCCGTAGTTACCTTGAAAAAAAAAACTTTCCGAGTTTTATTTAATGATCATTCATGGCGGACAAACACTTAAGACTCGCGAAATTAAGCAAAAAACGCGAAGTGGAAATCAGCGGGATATACTCTCTCGTACGACTCGGCTATTCTCCGAGGCGAGCTCTTAAAAGCTCCCATTCACATCGGCAAATCTTTTTATTCATGCTCCCATCATCGGTTTTTCAGAAAAGATTATGAACGTCGAATTTCCCTCCTAAAACTCCCATTCATTCCCCATTTGCTCGGAATTTCAACTTCCATTTACGGCTGCGTTTTCCCGGAATGGAATAAGAACGCGGCAGAAAGATTTTCTGACCCATGTTCAGGCTCGTTTTTACCCACGAGAAAAAAAAATTTTTCGCTTTCAGCCCTTCATTTCTCGGCCACCCGTTCGGCCAGAGTTTACTTTTGGCACCCTCCCTATCCATCTTTCCTCGTCCGTATTCATTAGTTGTCCGCTTTGAATTGCGCAGAAATGTCCACCGCTGCCAGTCCGATGCACTCGCGCCGACCGTCCAAAGAGTGGCCCAAGTAGTTGTGAGCGCTGAGTACGTTTCCATGGGTACCTAGAGACGCACGTTTTATAACTCCCCTTCCCCCAAAGGTAAGAGTCACAATCGATGTACTTCTTTTCTTCATAGTGTCTCGAGTTCGCTCGCTGTGAATAGGCCCTACCGTCGGGAAATTTTGGCGCAAATTACTTCCTGGTGTGGTGTTTAGTTTGGACAAGTTCTGCAAAGGTTAATTTTTCAGCTGTGACTATTTCAAGAATTAATGGGCTACGCTAGGTGATGATTAATTCCACGTAGCAATTAGAAATTATTGACTCCCTGTTTAGATATTATAAAAGAGTAAAATATAATGAAATTAAATGTAATACAACGCATCAGGATACAATATAGCTGAATATAATTTAATTTGACGTGGTAAAATACACTCCATTACTACTCAAATAGGGAAGCATATAGCATCAAATGCTGAAAGTCCTAATGAAACATTCATGAATAATTTATACCTATTAACCATACATATATTGAAATATCTTTTGGTCACATGAAGTTGATAATATGCAAACGTATCGCAGAGGATCTTTAATTTATATTTGATTCCTTTGGCACTTTTTTTCGGCAGATAAAAGTTATTAGAATTCTTGTTATATAAGTTTTTAAAGGAGGAATTAACCAGGTTATTTGAATTAATTAGGGTGAAGGGTCTCTTCTATGTATTATCACTTACAGAATTTATGATTCACTTAATTAGACGTAAATCATAAACCGATAAGGCATAGTTATTACAACCAAATCAATGATGATTATGTATTGGATCTATATAATTTTCATTCTTTAATACCTTTTGATTACCAGCTAACTTCTATTTCAATCATTAGGAAGCAATTTATGAGGCAACAAATTATATTTTTGAAGAAATTGCTCTAAATTCGGAATATCAGCGGCAAATATTTTCTCGGGGTATTTCGGTCCCATGAATCACGGAAGATTGCGAATAAACGCGGCGAAATTTCATTCCCAGACGAATTAGAGAAGGAGAATTTTTCGCGATTAAATTCGCAGACAAATCATCCTAAAATTGGGAAGCCTTGAGACGTTATCCAAGGTAAAATTTCCAAAACGCCAAGTTCTAACGATGTAACATTTTCCCGAGATAAATCTCAAGACGTGCCTAGGTATCCTTGTTTTACTTACAAGGTGATAACGATACGGCAACACTTAACAAGGGCCACCCCACGACTTCGCCCTGGGCCCTTAGACCCTCGAGTTGAACTTTCCTTCCTACGAAACATTTCCGGACGTTTTTTTTTCTTTTTATTTAGGACCCGACATCTCCTGCTAGTTGTGGGAGAACACTCATAATTTTTTCCCAACTCGCCCGGATGCCATGCCATCTGTAAACACCTCATAAACGAAAAATACCCTTTTTGTCGCGCTTCCATCTCCATTATATGGAAGACTGTAAAAAGAAATGGTGAAAGAAACGGGCAACTCGGTATTTAAGCTGAAGAAAAAAAAGGAGACCAAATATGTCATGAAAGACGTTTCAATTCCTACTCCTGCCTCTTAGCCAATTGCGCTGAGCTGTAAATTATTTCTTCTGAAGATAAGAAAGAGATGGAATCTTTGGACGATATTGTAATAGAAAGGTGATGATAAATATTTTTTTATGTTTTATATACGGTAGGTGTTCGGATGTTTTTCTGTGGTAACCTCCGAATTAAAGGGGAAACGTTGTGCCTGTCAAATGTAAGGAGGGTTGAGGTTTTTAAATGTCCCAGTTTTTAAGTTGGGAATTGAAGTTTTTGAGGCGGTGAAATGTAGGTGAAGATGATGTATCAGTTGTATTCATAATTTTGAATTGAAATTTTTAAATGAACTCTACTTTGGGTTGTGCCTTATACTTGTTCTTAATAGGAATTTTTAATAATTAAAAAGAAGAGAAATCAATTGATGTATATTAATTATATAAAAGGGGTTAGCAATATTAATATAATCTTTACTAATTTCTTTATTTAATATCGACCACACAAGTATTCATTTTTTGTGCACTAAATTGTATGAACCTCTATTGGACGCATAAAAACATGCACTTTGAGAGTAAAATATTCTCCTGAGTCGGGATTCGAACTCGGGACCTCAGTGTTAGAAAGTTAGCATTCTTCAACTTTAAGCAAACATATCGATTCAATATAAATAGTAGGTACTGAATGCCATAATTTTTTGATGATATTCCACTATAGTTACCTATTTTTCTATAGTTCTAGTTTCTATGTTACTTAAGGATTTCTTCCGCTATTTGCGAATTTGGTGGATGTATTCGCGAATAAGGCCATCATATATTTCATAACTTTTGTCATAGGTTAATAATCCTTTTACACCAGCAATTCTGTCCCCAAATACCAGTTAGTTAAGGGTTTAAGTATGTTCCGAGACGAGGACACCACACTGCTACGTATTATGTGTTCTTCTATGGGCTTGTTTTATTTGAGCAGTAAAATCCTTAAGTTGCCAAGAGCTGTATTCGGAGTAAGGATCGGAATCAAGGGAACCGAATCTCAGACAGTACATGTATGACAAAGGAGAAATAGTTCCCAACTCTCCGTGTTTGCTTATTCGGGAGTTCACGCATGGCAAACTCCTCGAAGGAGACCGGGATGTAAGGGAAAAGGGGAAACATCGATCGCACGAAGGCAATCGGTTCTAACAAGTATAATGCGCGGTCTCTTTCATCCAGCATCTCTTCCGGAATTCCTATTTATAACTCGTTCTAGCGAAAATAATTTGGGAAAAGAATGTGGCTTCCGTGTTTGTGTTGTACGCGTTTGAGGAGAATGATACCTCTTCCTCAAAATTTAATTTGGACAGATGGAAAAGGAGGACAAGTTCTGATGAACGGAATCAAAGATATTTTAGGTATCATGTCGTACAGAACGTCTATTAATGATTATTTTTCTCAGAATTCTCCGTCATAGATCGATAAATAATAAAATTGCTATTGCTTTCGCAATGAACCAAACCTACCACAATGTTCATTCGGTATTTCAAGAAGTAACGTAATACTATAAGGAAAAGAGGAATTCTATTTTTATATATATTCCTATTCAAATATTTGGGTTAGATAGTTCTTATTCTAGTGAATATCGTAGGAAGGCTTTTCCTGGAAATATAAATGAAGCCGTGGTTTTATTCAATTCCACTCAGTCTAAGTTAGAATGTCCATGAAAATCCTTACGTAAAAATCAGTACACAATTATTCTATTATAAATAAATTTAAAACAGGTTGAAAATATGTTCAATAATCATCTGTAACACGTTTAAAATTCAGGAAGAAGTTTATACGTATTATTTTTACGTATTTATATATATTTTAATAACGTTTAATACGTGTTTACTTATTATACGTAATTTCTAATTATATTTAGGTATATATTAAGTATGAACTTTGCAAACAAATGCCTACTCATGAAACATGGAGGATAAAGTATGGACAGGGTGAATTAGGCAATTTCTTAAGTTTATATTCCATTTTCGTGCCATCGATGATGACGCAAAGCAGTATTTTTGGCAGGCTAGATCCATTTCCAGTAGTGCGCAATGTTGTATGACAACCCACGTTATTTCCCATCCGGCTGCGACCATTCAATCGACACACTGATCCTCCAAGAACCAAATTGTACCTCCCAGAAACCGTATCGCGCTAATAAACGCTTCGGTTGACATCCAAAGGTAAATTATTTGCAACCTTTTGATGCGATAACCCACGCGAAGCAACTGTTTGTACCGATGAAGAATCCGTGGTATTTGCCACCCGTCGTTTATTGATTCACAATCACGTCGATGTTAGCGTGTGTTTCCAGAGGCAGGGGATGAATGAATACTCTTGGGTAAAGGCACGCGTGACCGAAGGTCGCATGCGAAATCTCCGCAGGGCCGAGTCTTTTGAGAACTTTTGACCCGTTTCATAACGTATCACTCCAATTTGTTATGAAGAGTACCTTTGCAAAATCGCCGATAGTTTTTGTACGAATGTATCGGGTTGGTTAGAAACATTTACTCCAGATGTCTATATTTTTCGTTATTTTAGACGTATTCAAAACAAAAAAATCTCTTTGGTGCGTTCATAAGTGCTGATCTATATTCAGTTGGTTAAAGATTGGTTTGCATTTGTTTCCGTTTGTATTATACGTATTATTTAGTACGATCTATTTCGATGAACTAAATTTTAGTTCAATTATAAATACGTAAATTGTTAACTTTTATCTCTAGTTTCCCAAGTTTTCTGTTTCCCATTTTTGGTTCTTTTAATTAAAAGAAATACACATCTTGAGTACTCTCTGCTATTTTGGCTTTTACTTCGTGATCATTATTCATAATGAAAAGGGGTAACAAGAAGTATACTTTACTACAATATTTTTCACCTCAAGATTATCTTGTAGATCAAAACCATGGTCGTTAAAATTAAAGAAATTGTGGTAAAGGTATAAGTATACTTCTTGCTCCTTTTCATTGCATGTCTTAAGCTAAATGACAGAATCCCTTATGTATGTTTTTGACGCGAAATTTTGAAAGCAAGTAGCACTCACTTTGACGAAGTATTGTATGTATTTGCAGTGTTGTCGCAGTTAGTCCCTAGGACTGGTGGCGACTACAGTTCACCTTTATAGTTATAATGATTCAGTTTTCACACGCTTTTCATTCGTAACTCAAAGGATTGAAATAGAGATCATATAACCCCCCAGCGGTAGCGGACAGGGATCAGTTCCAGGAACGCAACAAACTTAGACCTCCGTTCCGAGAAGAGCGGATTCAGTAACTAACTCATCACCCGTAGGGATAGAAGAATACTCAATTAGTACACTCATACCCCCCATGAACGAGCGAAAACTAAAATGGCGCCCTTCCATTAATTAAAGCGAAAACATCGCTCTCGTCACACGAAGGGTTATTTTTAGGCCACGTATAAATTCTCACATTACTCTCTATCCTTCAGCCTTCTCGCAACTTGGGTACTTAACTCCGGCGTGTAACTCCAGCGGAGAACCATGCCTTTTCCCTAGACAGGGCGTGAAAAATTCTTAAGAACACATTTGCTCGTAATTCACTCCTCGGCTCATTTCCGTGCTAACTGTGCCTTCCATCTGGAGGCTATTAGAGAGCCAGGGTCATTTTGCTTCGCCCTTCACGCGGAGACAAGACAAAGACCCTAAGAAAAACCTCTCTCTCTTCCCAACTACCCTAAGAGCTCGTCTTTTTGGTCACGGGCCTATGCGCTGGGAAAAATTAAGAAAAATGTGGGAACTATAGAAATGGAATTTCATCAGAGACAACGTACCGACAAAGGGAGCCTAAATCAGAACGGGTACCTAAGCAACTGGATTTCAGGGAAGGGTATAAAAAAAGTCGGCTAGAGTCATTTCTTAACAGCTCTCTCACACATTGGTAATGTTTCTGAGTTACGTAACGAAATACAAATTCAGGGGAACGTGTTCACAAGTGAGTTCGTTGGAGGATGTCGTTAATAGCTCAAAATAAAATATTAAAGTACAATTTGATGGCTTATAAAGAGAGTTTAAGTTCTGGAATAGATAATAATACCCGTGCAGGAATGAAGTTTGGATCTTGTTCAACTCTTCTTTAAATTAATTAGAATTTTCAAGAAAAGATATAAATTATATTTCTGTATTACGTTTGAGTTGACACGTGCAACACTTTATTTAGGGCGTGAATTTATAAATATACGTCTATTTTTGTATGACATGGAATATTATTCCAAAGAATGGAAGGTACGAAGGATGGCTATGTATTAAGGAAGCGTACGTACTTTGTATTTTACTGATGATTAAAACCAGTTTCATTAACAGAGTTGCTTTTAGGTTAACACGAAAAACTGTCAGCTTGTGCTACTAGATGTCTAGAAGCTTGCGGCTTAAGAACGTATAATTCTTAAGCTAGAATGGCTGATAACTTATGTTGTATAGAACATTATGTTTATATATTATGGAAATTCAAGGCAATGTGAATTAAATTAAGTCTCAGATGAAAATTATAAGTTTACTCTAGAGAATATTTAAATTAATTTCTGATGAGCGTTTACTAAGCTTTGTTTTGTGTTTTGATAAAATTTCATTACTTTATAAGTAGATTAGTATAGTAATATAAATTATATAATTATAGTAAGATAAAACTTCATTAACTTATTAATTTAATCTTAGTAATCTCTCATATAAAAATACTAGGGTCATGCCCGTATACCTTTCTTTAACTTTTATTACTTTTCAAATTATCGGTAGCAATCATCGAAGATGGCTTCTTCAAGGTTTAGTCAAGTCATAATTCTATCTTCTCTGACTGTTAATTACCCTCTAATAAGCCATATCATCTTAATTTTAGTTCAAATAATTAAAATTAAGGATCAGAAATATTGTTCAAAATACTCAATCCCCAATTTAAAGTCTGCTCTCTTCAAATCGATCATACTATAAAAAAATATCCATTCAAAATTCCGATCACTTAATATTTCCAATCAAGAATGACCTTCTTTTAATAATTTCCATGCTTATTAATTTGAAAATTCCCCCTCTATTATCTTAATTTACCAATAAGAAGGGATGCTGCATCCTCATTTTAGCTTCCATTCACCTGCATCTCATTTCCACAGGTGCAATATCGAGATTGAGCACGGGAAACATCTCCCTTCAATAACCTTGAATGACTTCGCATACTTCATTAATTGCTACCAAAGTGCACTTAAATTCGCAACGGAGAGCTGGCGCACGAGATATTTTTTGCATTAAAGGAAAGAGGTCGCGATGGATAAAGCCTGTATGCTAATGTAAATTAGCCTCATCTTCTTTGAAAGTGCTCGTGATTTGTAATCGTGGTCCTATTACTCAAGGTATATATAGTTTAGTTTAAAATCATCACTTATTAGGCATCGATACCTTGGATGCACTAAAGTGTAACCTAGTTATTGACTCTTAGATCCCATAAAGGAACGGAATTTTCACGAATTATATCGATAATAATTTTTTGGACTCACTTTTGTAAGAAATAATAATATATTACCACGTATTGCACGCCCATGTGGTTTATACGAAAGAATCGTTTATAATAAGAATATATTGGTATTGAATAAGTTGTGCTATCACTTTCTACATGAATACATTAAGCTGTTTTTAACCTTTAGAACTTTTTGAGTAAATTTTTATTGCTAAAGCATTAGCTGTTACAAGTATTAGATTGAATTGATCCGTATTATAAAATTCTTCAAAAGCTATTACAAATACCTATAAAATATCCATTCTGTAATTTAAATTTTGCAGCAATTTTGCGGATATTTTTGGACACGAAGTTTTCCCTTGTAGAATTTGCGAAATTTAGCTTTAATAAGATACAGATTCAAACGACTAAATCTTCTTCTAAAGACCGTAGCTGGGGGTGAATTTACCAGCACCTAATTCCTTCATTAATTCCTCAGAAATTGAAGTCCTTACTTTTGTGTCTCCACTTCTTCTTAATAAATCTTCAAAGCAAAAAAAATACATTCGACCAATTGACGCAGAAAATTACAACGTCAAAGAAACTTTCTCTGTTGACTAATTACGATTCTGATTACATAGTTATCCAGGATAGGGTATTGTTTAGGAATAGAAATACGTAGGGTACAAGGGTAAACGTAGTTTTAAAAGAAAGGAAATCATTCAAACCAAGATACGTATATAGTAGATATTGAATCTGATACATATATTGTTGCTTTGCGTATATGAGAGAATTCAAGTTTGTGCAATGAGACAAATTCGTACTTGCTATGGCATTAATTACTCGGTTACCATGCCACAATAATAGCGGTATTAGGTTCAACAAATTATAAACAAATTGAAATTAATAACGATAATAACATAATAGTTATAAATACAATAGGCTCTTGGCTAAAAATTCATTTAACCGACTCCACTTAATGAATCCTTGAAGATTTATTATTAATTATTACAATTAATAATTTCCTAGTCAACATTCTCAGGGTAGCAATATTTCAATGTATAATAGGTTACAACTAGATAATTAAATATAGTTTTATTTAATGAAAGCATATTCAATATGTCAAAGAATATTCCTTTTTAAACTCGAATATACACTTGTTTAATTTTCTACTTGTATGTAAGAGTTTTAGTTCACTGACTATACAAATAGGCTGCAAAAAAATTATGATGTCGGTACTCTTAGAAGTCAATCTAGGTTCTGGTAGCTCGTGGTTGGAAGGAAGTAGAAGATTCTATTCCCACTTTTTCTCCCTCCAAATCAATCCGCTATCCATTTGCGGACGCCATTTTGCAAGCCGTGGCGCCCTCCCCGTAATTAGCAAACAATCTCTACTCTCCGCAAGCTTTCGCACGATGTGAGTAAACACACTACCGACGGGCGTCGTCCATAACTCAATATCCTGGGTTAAACAATGAGGAGCAGTTGATTTGTAAGCCCCCTTCCACCAATCGATGGCCACCTCTTTCCTTCCCACCCCCGTACCCTTGACCCCCATACGAATTCTTTATAATTCATATCTCTCGGTCTTGCGTCAAACTCCGTTTTTTAACAATGATTCTTTCATAACCCTTTTCAATAGATTGTCCACAGCGTTCTCCGTCTCCAGAATTGTGCTCTGATATACACGTGTTTGTTATTTAATTGTATTTCCCCAAAAGAGCTTACTTAAATTTGTGCTCGAGATCATTTTAAGAGTTGTATTGACCCACCTTAGTGGAGGTGGTCAGTGAAATAAATAGTGGTTAGTGAAATAACTTTCGAAACTCTTAAAGTCCCGGGTTCGAGTCCTGGATAATGGTGAATTTTCCTATTTGGGAAGGTATTTTATATACAGATGTGTTCATATGTATGTATGTGTTATATCGCTTGTGTCGATGTATCTGCTTGTGCTTGAAGAAATTTTGTTATTATTAATTGTGTTTCCCGATATAAAGGTTTGCTCCCGAGTTACCGACATATTTTTCAACCTTTTCAATTAGTTAAGAAGTAAAAATTTCTGCGGTTACAGTCGTAATACTGCTTTCAAGGTTAAGAGAACTTGAACAGAAAATCTTGATGTAATTAATTTTCTCTCGAACTGTAAAGAGATATCTTATTGAACTTTTGCCTTTTAAAATTCTTTTTTGTATCCCTGACTATTTCCGTTGAGATTTTTAGAAAAAAGCATCGCTATGATTCTGATGATGTAACATTTTTCTCTAGCTAATTAGACGAAATTAAATTTTTCCTTTGAAATGTCTCCTTCGAACATCAATGTTCAATCTACCGTGATCAATCAATTTCGAATCCAAAGGTCACTTCCTAATAATTGCCGGAAAACCTTCCTAGAGTTTCCTAGAGCCATCCGTCCAGCGATGGGACTGTTTCCTACTTCCTTCTACAAGAATGTTTACCTTTTATCTTCAAAAGGCTCCATTTCCGCTTTCTCAATTACGTCTTCGCAAAACTTTTTCCATGTTCTTGACCCAAAAAGTTCACCGGAATGGACGCGATTGAAGTACGCGCACGCGTTGGTCAGCACCGCGTGTAAATTTCAACGCCATTTCTATCTGGAAGCTTTTTCGGATGGAATGATATGGTTCTTAAGTTTCTGTCCACACACAGGGAACAAGCATGGTCTCATGTCTTCGGTAAACCTACGAAAGCCTCCTGATGTTCTTACCAAGAATGTTCATTGAGCTTTGAAGAGTTCCAATAAGTAATTTTATAGCGATGCCTTCTGAGATGTAATATTATATGAAATACGCGCTTTTACCGTAAGATATGTATCGATTCCCTTGAATTAAATTTCTAGGAAAGCAGAACAGTTTTACAGACGGGTATAGTGCTTTCATATTTGTATATTTTCATACATTATTATTGTGCCTATATATTTTACTTATATTATACTTGTACTATGTTAGTATTGTAAGTATAAGACAAAATTCTAAGCAAAACTCGCATTAATGAATTTAATTAAAGAGAATGAGATAGAATTTAAAACACGAAAATGGTACCATAAGCATAGAATATTTCGGTATGAAACATGATAAACGGTTTGAATGATAATCTCTAATAAAAAGGGCACCTTGAGTGAAACCTAAAAATAAATAACGTACACTTTTACCATTCCACCAAGTAACGCTTAACCATATTAACTTTATAAGGCAACTTAGGACTTTAGTACGCGGCCCTTGATAAAATTAGTATGGGTGTGTTGCTTGGGCGATAATAATAACAACCTAAAAGTTAGTAAAGGCCAAAACTTCCTAGTTCTATTGTGATTAATATTTAACAATGATATTATTTTAATGTAAATTTTATTATATATTGTATATTTATTATTATATGTATAACATTATTTTCCAAAATCTTTTTAATAGCAAGAAATCCTAAGGTTGGAATTTCGAGCTACCCCTAAATATAAACTTCTTTCCGTACTAAATATATATAAGGAAAACTTGTTTCGAGCAGCCATCCCTGGTGTGCGCGTCAGTTACGTGGGAACATCGTTAGCGCGTATCGGCGCCTGCTGCCCGTAAGCCGGCAACCTGCTTTCTTTGTGTTCGTACCTCATAACGCTATCCACGATCCATCATCACCTTTTCCCATCCCCACCCCAACTTCCTTCCACGATTTTACGATATTTCTCCTCGTGCACCATTCCCCCTTCCACTCTCCATACCCTCGCAACGTGACCCCCACCTCCACCCCCTCCAAAAGAGGGCTGACCAGCGAAAATGAAAGATTATAAAAGAGGAGGCCGTTCGCGTGTCCCGGGCATATTACACGCCCGTATCCGAGTACTAACAAATCCGGCTATCGACTTTGCGCTGTCTACCCACGAAAATTTCACTCACCCCTTCCTTCCTTTACCGTTTCCTCCCCGTAACAAGCATAAGCAAATAAATCCTATCGCAACCCTTTTCAACTCATTAGCAATCTCTCTCTCTTGAGAAATGCCCCCGAAGATTAAATAGAGGAATTTGTAATCGACCTGGATATTGTGCTCGATACCAGGTCAACTTGGAAACTCGGTCACAGCATGTTCCCTTCCTCTTTCACCATTCGAAATCGGTTATTTTTACGTGATTTTTTCTTTTAAGAATGGGTTCCCTTTAGGTCGAATTTTCTATAAAGCTAAGGGTTTCTGCTGTATTATTTCAATCGATTCCCATACCTATTGAATGAAGTGAGTAAATATATTGAAAATCCAAAATAATTTGGAAGTGATTTCAGAGTGAAGGATTTAATAGACGTAGAAATAGTCAGACGTGACTCGAACCTGGATCCTCCAATTGCTGGTCGATTTCTCTAGCTACTGAGCTTTCTTGATGGAATCAATTGAGAGTCCTGAGTTCGAGTCCCAGTCATGTAAAACTTTTGTAACTTCTCTTAAATGAAAGATTTATTCCTATAGCGTGAGATATTCACGCAAATTTTATCTTTACCCTTAACCTTGTGTTGTAAGTGATTTAATATTCATACACGAAATGAAAATTGTTGAAATTTCGTCTTTATAAGTTTATATAAGGATAATTTTTGTTTGAAGCTTTCAAAAACCTCTCTGAATGGTACAAAAATTTAACGCGGGTAAAGAAATACAGTTTGGATCCGAAACATTCAAGTCTAGGGAATCCTTTATGGTTTAAAGGCAAGTGCATTGGTTTCTATCAGTAAAGGTAAAATGAGCTTAAACTTATGCACATATACACGGATTCGATGATGAAATATTCAACAGTATCAATGGAAAAACCTCTTCGTTAACGTGCACCTCTTTCAGAATCCAAATTACGGTTTAATAAGATTTTAAAGGACACAGTCCGGGAAATACGTATTAAAACGAATCCGAATATTGTCGCGGATGTATCGGGAATGAATGTTTTACAAAGTGGGTTAATCTTGGCCCAAACTGCATGTTTCATACCGATATTTGTAGATGGCCTCGGTAATAATTAAAACGGCTACTCGAATCGGCATTACGTATTAAAATTCACTTGTAGGGCGAGTTGCATGGAATTCGCATAGCCTTTTTGCATTTTACTGCACCTACAACGAGGTCCGAATTACGCGTTTATGAGAATCGTGCGGTGTTTGTGGAGGATTAGCGGAAAAGTGATCTCGTGCCGTATATTTTTTAAAATAGCCTAATTTTACGACGTAAATCAAATATAGCGAACCGCGGGTGAGTTGAAATTCCATTCCTCAAATGGAATGGAACATGAAAGTTACGTATTCGTCGTATTTGGTCAGTTGGAAAGTCAATAAGGTTCCGAACTCACTTCCTCAATAAGGGAAAATGTAGGATTATGAACACCGGTTTTTTAATTTTATACGGTTACTATGGTAGCGTTTATGTCCACTGAACAGAGCAAGCATTCATTCCACGCTTTCCGATGGAAGGTATATGGATGCGGAGCGATTGTTACACAGGAATACGCCAAAATGTACTCGCGGGAAGAATTTATCAAGATATGAGGACTATGGCGGTTGTCTGTATCGCTTAGAGCAGGGATGCGCAACCTTTCCGCTATTGACGGCCGCACTACAGACTTTTTACTTTAATAACGGCCGCCAATAAGTCCAAGTACACTTAATAATTTATTATGATATATGTAAAAATTTATAGATTATACACTAAAACGAGTATGATGTATATAACAATATTCTATTTACTAGTCTACATATGTAAAATATATCTACGTAACGTCATATAAGACAAAAAACCGTTATAGCAATTGTTTCAGGAAGTCTTGGTCTTCGTTCGCGTTAAAGCCGAATATACTCGTCGGATCAATGTAGTTATTTTTCTAATGCTAGATGCCGTTTGTGGAAGGAATACTCAGGGTCTCTATCGGATATTTTTGAAATTATCTTAGTTTTTATTCGAATTAGTATGAGCAACCCGCGACGCAAGTTAAATAACAATCGGTAGCAAGAAGTAATAATAAACATATTTTATTGAATTAAAGGGAAAATTTATTTTCAATTGATAATTAATATATCACTTGATATAGTAAATGCAATATTTTCGGTTCTTTTTATTAAATAATGAGTTATATTGAGAAACTTACAAGAGATAGTCAACAACAAAGCTAAGGATAAACAATTAAATAGCTGCAGAAAAGAAGGGACTAGGATTATTCCAAATGAAATAAGTTAAAAGAATATCAAATAAAATAATATGACATTTTCTAAGCGAAATTTGAAAAAATAATTCGTCAGAGAAGTGGTTAATGGCTTCCTTGCTCTTGCATGTTTGCAGACAGACTTGCAAAGTCGGGGGACAAGCTGGAGACCATTAGCCGTATTCCAGACTCCAGATTGCTGTCTACCAATCGGGTTCGGTACTTGTTTTTCAGATATTTCATTCTGGAAAACGCTGCTTCGCACAAATAAGTGCTTCCGAAAAGAACGAGAATGTTCCTGGCCAGTTCTCGTAGTTGCGGGTATTCTACTGCTGATTTCCACGTATCAAGCAGGTCGCTTTCTTCCATAAACTTTTTCAGAAGCTGCTCATTATTCTTTAACTCTACTAGCTCCATTTGTAGATGTAACGGTGCACTCTCAGTCTCCACCAGATGAGGAGAAGCAACGAGTCTTATTGTTTCTGAAATCTTTTCGAAATCTTGAAAACGGTTAGCAAACTCCTGCAACAGTCCGTCTAAAGTGCCCGAAAAACGGAGGGTAGGAATTTGGTCAGGCTCTACTTCTTTGCTGTCAATCAGAGCCGTCAGTTGCGGAAAGTGGTAGAAATTACCCTGCTGCAGATGGCTTTTCAGGAGACGACATTTGTCACAGAAGTCTTTTATTTTTCTGTACATGAGGCAAACTGTTGTTGCTTTGCCTTGCAGGTTTTGATTGAGATAGTTAACATGCGTTAGTAAGTCAACCAGAAATGCTAGAGATATTAGAAAGTCATTGTTTAGCAAGGGGCAGTCCTTGTTTTTCATCGAATAAAATTCCACTATTTCCTTGCGCAACAACAGAACACGGAGAGAAGTTTCTCCCTGAGACAACCAACGAACGTCGTTGTGATAAGGAATTTCCTCGGCAAACGATTCACTCGTGTGTAGAATTTCTATAAATTGCCGGTGGTTAAGAGCATTGGCTCGAATAAACGAGACAATACGATTCACTTCTTTCAGAATATTATCTAAAACAACAGATCTTGAACAGAGTGCTTCCTGATGGATGATGCAGTGAAGGTTGGTGAGCTGTTTATTACCATGCTCCTTGGACAAGTAATCTGACATTCTTGCCACAAGGCCTTGTTGCTTACCGGTCATGGCAGGTGCACCATCTGTGCAGATTCCACGGAGATTTTTCAGATCAACGCTGGATTGAATGCAGGCTTCCTTCACTGCAAGAAATATGTCTTCTCCACGAGTATGAGTAGTAAGCGTCTCCATGGAGAGAAGATCCTCACACAACTCAAAAGTAGGAGACAGAGAGCGAACGAAGATTAACAGCTGCGCCGAGTCCTTTATGTCCTTTGATTCGTCGACAGCCAGTGCAAACAAGCTTTTCTCCTCCTTCACCTTGGCCAGCATTGAAAGCTTTAACTGCTGGGCAATATCAAATTGTCGGCGTTGCACTGTATCACGCGAGAGAGGGATCGACGAGTAGTCAGCTTCTTTACCAGGATGGATACACTTAACAACGTCCATGATGCACCCTTTTACGAGTTCCCCATCTGAATAAGGCTTTCCTGCAACACCAAGACGATATGCCACTCTGTAGGATGCTTCACTTCGATTATTCGTAGACTTAACGAAAGTAGACATGACCGATGTTTGCTGTAGGAAACGCCTCTTCAAATTCTCTACACAGATCTTCCTAGACTCACCTTGCAAATTTGCAGATGTGTGTGACGCGTGATGGCGAAAATGTTGCTTTGCATTATCTCTTTTTACAGTCTTCACAACTTCACCGCAGATTAAACACACCATAGAATGTGTTGCTGACTCCATCATGAAGAACTCCAGCTCCCATTTACAATTGAAGCTCCTCTTCTCTTCTGCCAATGTTCTTTTCCTTTTCAGAGACATTATTGGGCAAAATGAGAATATATTTAAATAATGATTAAGACTAACTATCGACTTATATGTAGAACGCGAATCGTATGATGACCGTTTACTAATGGCAGTGTAAGGACTCAGCCACGAGTTCGTGCAGGCGTACACTCCCATTTCCTTCCTAGTTCCACATTGGCTAGCCGCTAGTAACGTGACTTCTAATCTACTCCTGGGTTTGAAAACACCCAGAGTAAGAGATAAGATAGATAGAGATAAGATTTCGCAGCGTTGAGACCCCGTACTCGCTGGGGTCCAGAAACCCTACACCGGCACGGCCGCCACTACGTACACTTTAATATAGACGTCCACGGCCGCCAAAGTCCTTGCCCACGGCCGCAGGTTGCGCACAGCTGGCTTAGAGGCTTTTAAAGTGACGTAGCTTTGAATGGGAGTCGTATGAAGGCGGTGTGACATGGAATTGTTTTCAAAGCTAATGCGATGAATAAAGGAGCAACATTGCAGGTGTTAAAGTATGGGCTTTTTGTTGTTTGAATGCAGATGCACTCAAGCATTCTTCCTTTAAGCTAAAACTAACGTAAATTGATCTGCCTGTTTCTTTACTAATTTCTTTGACTGTAACGGTGTAGTTCATTTCGCTTTATATAGTGGACTTTTAAGGACGAATTGGGTTGAATTCGTTTATTATGTTTTTTATTTTATATATTTAATTCTCAATAAAACATATACGATATTCTTTCGAAAAAACTGCATGCTTAACTTAAAAGAAAGTATGGAATTTTAAGGAATATGGAATAATATCTTCTAACGTTGAGGTCCCGGGTTCAAATCCCGGCTGAGGAGGAAATTTTCCTCTCAGGGCCTGAATGTTAGTGACGTCCGTTATTAAGTTTACGACCACACTGTAATTGTCCCGAAAGCGGATGTTTTTATGATCTTTTATAGTAAATAAATAAAAAGTATATTTTGTCAAGGAAAGTATTAATATTATACGTAATTACGGTTATAATTCTTGTTATAGTTTCTGCGTATTATCACTTTCATTCCAGGAATAAGATAAATAAGTATTAGCAGAAACAATTCAATACACTTAATGAGTTTAAATCTCTCTTTTTATCCACACTAATCTTCTTGAAGCTTCTTTTGTTTATCTTCAACGTTTATTTGTCCCCATTTCCCAGATTCCTCCACTGTCCACTATATTCTAATCCTCATTCAAATCCATGTCCTTCCGAACGTTTGCTTTCCCTTTTCCTTTACATTCCCTTTCTCCCATCTTCCCATGAATGAGTGCCTCCAAGGGAACCCCCCTCCACTTTCGACTTAAGGATTTCCCTTCTGGGAATAGACGATATCCTGTAAGCGGAGGTCGATTGGAATAACATTTATCGAATACGAGATCCATTGGGCATCAGATGCCGTTGTCCTAATGTCCACCGAATACTCGTTCATTCCTCTCCATTTACTCTTATTGGTTTTCTGAGTTGTTTTGCAGATTTATGTATGTAGTATGGTGTAGTAGTACAGTAGACTCTCGATAATTCGAACCTCGGTAATTCGAAAACCTCTATAATTCGAAGAAAACCATCGGTCCCCTGAGAAAACCTCTATAATTCGAAGAAAATCAATGTATTTTGGTCCCCTCGATAATTCGAAGTGAAGCTAGACCGGCCCACTCCACAATTCGAAAAATTAGTCATTTTATGGAAAGTGTCGAGGCAATTTTTCCAAGAATTTACCTTTATTGGCTAATTATGAAGCGAAAGATATCTTTAATTGTGATGAAACAGGGCTGTTTTATAAATAATTACCTGATCGTACCTTGGCATTTAAGGATGACACCAGTCATGGAGGCAAACACAGCAAGGAGAGGGTTACAATATTATTGGCAGCCAATATGGATGGATCACAGAAATTTCGACCTTTTATGATAGGAAAATTTGCTAAGCCTCGATGTTTAAAAATATGAAATCTCTTCCTCTAATCTACAGATCAAATAAGAAGGCGTGGATGACAGCAGTATTGTTTTCCTAATGGAAAATGAGCATTGATGCTAAAGAGAAGAGAAAACTGAATGGGAAGAGAAAAACGAAAAATTTTGATGTTTATCGATAATTACTCAGCCCATAAAGATGTCCCTTAACTTGAAAATATAGAGCTGAAATATTTACCCCGTAACACAACTTCAATTCTTCAACCCCTAGATCAAGGAATTGTTAAAAATTTTAAAACCTTGTATCGAAAAGAAGTGGTTAGAACTGTAATAGACACAATGGAAAATGGAAATAACCTGTGCAGCATTTCAATGCTTACTGCAATAGAAATGGCTCACAAAGTATGGGAAGATGTTAGCTTACAGACAATCGCAAATTGTTTTAAAGCATGCGGATTCATCAAGGATTAGGAATGCAAGGACGGAAATGATATGGTTCAACAAGATCTGCAAGATGAGGGACCTTTTTGAGTGCTTGGAACAGACTTCCAGAGGTTCCCATAACTTTCAACGATGTTAATATTGACAATAATGTTGCTACAGCGGGTACATTGTCTGATGAAGATATTATGAAACAGTCAATTGTGGTCAGTCAACAGATTTCTGACAGTGAAGATGAAGACGACGATGTTCCGAAGGTGTATTCTAAGGAAGCAACCTTTTTTTAAGAGGGTTGCGTCGTTTCTTCGAACAATCCGAAATGGATAACATCCAACCTGGTTGTGTGTTTAAAGCAGTGAGCACTTTGGAAAATGCTGTGGACCAGATTGCAGCCAACCAAGCGACCCAAACGAAAATAACCGATTTTATTATGAAGAAATGATACAACTTTTTTATAATAAATAAATTGATCCACATGTATTATTATAATATGTATTTTTGTTTCTACCAGCATTCACAATCTTATACAATGACAAATAGAATGTAACTTTCTTCAATTCGAATTTTACTTTCAGTCCCTCTTTAATTCGAACCCTCGCTATTTCGAAAAACTCGTTAATTCGAATTTTTTGTTCGGTCCCTATAAATTCGAATTATCGAGAGTCTACTGTATAAAGTACTGTAACCACATAGACATTTTATCGATTCTAATTGTAATTATATAATCTTTCGTAAAAATTTTCTATAATAAATATCTAGTAATTTTATATAAATCTTAAGTACTAAAATTAAACATTTTTCGTTTAGGATGTATTTTTAAAAAATATTTAATATATTAAATATTTATTGGAAAAATAGTACTTCACTGATTCATTTCGTATATAATTTTAAATATATTCAATTTAAAATTGAGTAGGCACATAATCGAAGTTAAATTTTATAATTTTAAACATTGTAACGTTTATTCAATAGCTGTACTCCTATTTAATTACTTTCTCATATTTTTATATTTTATTTTAAATATTAGCCATCAAGGTATTCCAATAAAAAATTATTATAATATGCTATCACACACATGATAGCATTGTTTACAATCTAGTTCACGTGTAAATGTGCAGCTGGGAGCGACCCAAGTCTGTATTAAGTGTACCATACAATGAAAGGAAAACTCTTGGAAAACCTTCCTTAGACAAATCGCGTATGCATTGCATAGTAAACTATAAAAGCCTCACAAGATAGATCAGGCGAAAAAAGGATTTAGCAAAATGTTTCAGTTTGTAAAGGAGTGATATAGTTTAATATGAGTTTTTTCATCCTTTTGATAACGTTATATGTTAACTTGATGCTAAAAGAAGGAAGAACTTCAATTTTGTTCTCAAAACACTACCACAGATATTAATACGTGGGTTGAATTTGAATTTATGTGTCCAGAGAGAGAAATATCATTTTGCGGTTAAATTATCCCATATCTTTCAACAGAAAGAAAAATATTAGCTAAAAATAAAGCTGGTAGGTGGTGCAATCATACAGAAATGGGTAATTTGAATTATTGAGAGGAGTATGGTTTTGTCAATTCGAAGTACTTTAGTAGAATATTCTCGGAAATATTGAAAATTCGTATATTATAAGCAGTATTTTTTTCTAATTTCTTTTCGATCTGGAGAGTGTAACGCATTAGGTTTTGATTACGTCAAAGAAAGATGCATTACACACTCTTCCACTTCTATTCACAAACAAATCAAATAATTCAATACCCGTAAAATCCGTAGAATTGCATATTACTCAATCATATTCCAATAAAAGCCTTTTCTATTGACCCTTGACATTTAGCACGTTAGAGAAATTAGAATGTGAATATTAATTCCTAGAACTGTTTTATCGTTCGTAATATTTTCGCAGGAGGAACTTAATTTTAACTATTCGGAGCGCTTACATGAAACATGCTGTTATTAAGACAAATTCTCATTAATCACAGGAATTTTTACTCTATAGAAACCATTTTAATATATTCATGATTATAGTACCTATAATCATTCATCCGAAAAGAGATTTATGAGATATTTCTGGAATTCGATGTTAATAAAAGGCAGGGCAATAACTCAATAAGATATTCTTATATTTAGTTAATTAAGGATGATATTGATTGTGAATGGTTAGAGTGATATCTAGTTTAGTGATTTGGAGTTACAATTATCTAATTTCCAAGAAATGATACCGAAAATCTGATGAAAATTTCTTTTAAATAGGATATATAACCGAAATAGAAAATGGTGCTATTTGCCTGCAGTATTTACACATTTCATGCGTTATATTCAATCATCTATAGGATTGAGTTAACCTTATGATCGTTCTTTACATGGGGGCATAAAATAGAGTTCTCAGGATTATAACGTGGCCAAGAAGTTCTGATATTATCCCCTATTTTAACTTTTAATGAAATTTCTAGTTGTCTAAATGTTCTAGTTGTTGTGTATAAATATCTAATTATTTATTTTAAGTTATAATACGTACAAATTTTCTCCCAAAACTCCTATTTAAGATGGAATAAGTGGCGTATTATGATATTCAGTAATTATTATTAGGATAATTTATTTACATTTCTCCTAATTCATTTCTTTAAGAGATTTTTTATGTTTCTGAAACTGAATTACATCACCATACTAAATTTGTGTGTAATATTTTTAATGAGTGACGTTCTGATGTACATCTAAGGATTATTTTTATAATTTCATTACATAAAATATTATTATGAAGGGAAGAGACATTTCTTTTGATACTAATTTATATTCATATGCGAGATTATCTCCGTAGAATCATAAATATCCAAGGATAAATTGCAATTCGACAGAAAAGTAGATTAATAAGTTTTATTAGGAATTTTTAGATATCTTACGTATTTTCCAGTATTAAAAAACGACGATTTCAACCACGATTTGAATAATTTGCAGCAATTCATTGTGAAGAGGAAGTCTGTCCCGGATGTCGATTAGAATTCAGTCATTTACGGAAGAAATATATTCAAAAAGGAATATTTTGAAAGAGGAGCGAATTTTTTTACGAAAGCACTTTCCGCAGAAGTGAAAAATTTGCTCCCTCTGAAGTTTATCGAGATGTTTCTTCAGGTATCTCTATCTCATACGTTTCGGATGCTAATTTCATACAGCAAATCAGACGAGTGGAGTTGAATATCAAAGAAAAATAAGTGAAATCAGGAGGGGATTCAAATGGTAAGAAAACGAGAGAATGATGAATATTGCATCAGAGATACTGTACTCGATCGATGTCTCGCAGGTGAACTGAAAGTTACAAATAGAAAGGTTTATGTCGCTATCATCATCTCGTAAAGGAGCTGGAATTTAAGATGAAGACGTAAATCAAGATAACTGTTTTATTTGGGACTCAGGTTTGAAGTAGATACGGCAGAATTTCACTTAAAAGGTAACACTTTAAGCAAAAGGATATATTAGATTTTTGTATTACACTTTGACGAAGAGTAAGTTAGCAAGTGAGTGAGCCAAAGTCGAAGATAACTATTCTTGTTACTTAATTCAAACATTTAGAAGGTAGAAACAAAAGACAAATATACCAGATGAAAATTCAGTTCGGTTAATTTACGGTTAGGGATACGTCTAAGAATTCTCGTCGAATTTGTTCAACAAAACACTACATTACCCTTTTATATCATAGAATGCGTAAAGGATTAATATTGTTGTGATTCTAATAAAAATATTACTCCCTATAGAATTTTTATATGATACTCATAGTCGATTATGCCTTATGTCAAAAAATTGTAATCCAATTTTGCATATAATAGGATAAGAAAATTTTCTACAAATGTTCGAGATTATTTAAAAGGAATAGGGTTTCCTGGGTTCGAGTCTCAGTCATATCTTTATTTTATTCATCTGTTTAACTTTGTATTTTATTCGCACAGACATCATTCATTCAGAGTTTATTCATCTATCGTTTATATTCATTGATGCGAAGTTCATTCACTTATTTCTTCGTATAAAATTTACGATATTATTTTTATAATATTATTTGCACAAGAGGTCAATTTTTATCTCTGAAGTAACATATTAGCATTAAAGAACTACAGGAATACTTTTTAAATATGCGATTAAATATGCTGCGATATTTCTAAATGTAGTCAAGTTTTGCCATCTCAAACAATTCCAATGTAAGATAGCATTCGGTGCAGAGGTATAACATGTTTGGTACACGTAAAAGCTTTTACTTCAGCCACTGTTTGTATTTCTGAAAATTTACTCTTTTCCGGACAAAAATCGCTTGCTGACTGAACTTCCATGTAGCATTTGCATTGCGCTATTGGCAATATTACCATCCATTTCTTTGCTTTCACAAATGAAATGTCATCAGCCCATCATAGCGAACACGCTTATCCTCTAACGTTCTGCAAAGCAGCGGTATGCAGAATATATGCTGAGAAAGCGTACTATCTCCGTGTCCTGTAATGCATTTCAAACCGAATTCCATTAATCTCTTTCAGCCCTTGTTATAACTATACGATACATTATATTTTTTGCTATTCACTTGATAGGATATTCTTATTTATTTCCTTTATAAAAAAGGGCAGCATATAAAAGCTATACCAAATATATTTTCTACGTATTTCACTGATTAGTTGATTTACCACTCGGAAAATAATTCTGCGAAGCAAACATTCATTGCCATTTCTAAATGAATGCGTCAACAAAACCTTTCAAATTGCCAGTTAGCCATGAAGTAACGAGAAATATATCGAATTCACTATTTGACTTTTGTATAGGCGGTCACCGTGCTCGACCAGTTCCATGGAAAGGTAAATAGAGTAACTCCGAAGTATTCCAAGTTTCCCGTTCAACTTGAAGAGGATATGAGTTAGTAGATGGTCTAGCTTTCTGTAGATATCGAGAAATAGAGCTTCGATCTTTTACCGCAGTGATGTCTCCGAAAAGAAACAGCTCTTTATAAAGTAAAAGCAAACCAAAATAAAACGCGTGCGTTACTTTCTGTCTTCTAACTCTACACGTTGACTTACCCTCATTCTCTGTCTTGTTAGACTTTTAAAGAGCGATTGGTGAACGAAAATAGAGTAAATTTCTTCTCTTTTTACTATATATTTTATCTTTTAAAAGTATCTAAACCCACGTCTGATTTATTAGAATATGACGGATTGGAATACGATGTAACATGCAAATTCAGGACTATGATCTATATAAACTAAATAAAATGAGATTTTATTATTGATTGAATATTTTTTGTAATTTTAAAATGAAAGTTATTGTAGAAAAACTTAAATTTTGAAAATACATAAATTAAAAGCATCGAGTGTTTTAGCTTAAAATATTCATATTAATTCATTGGTTATATTCGGTACATTTCTAAAATGGGTTTTATCACCTATTAGGTTCCCAATTTGTCGAAAACATTAATCTTTGATGAAAACTAATCTAATTTTAGTCAATATTACTTTTATGTTATGATAGTGGCAGGTATTGCATTCTGAATTTAGAATATCTTCCATGTTTGTTTCGAAAACTGCCATAATTCAATCTTCTACGGTATTAAAAATAAAATATAAAAATGAGGCTAATTTTTATTCTGTAATTTACTTATGTAGATAGTATCCAACCCAGGGAAGGAAAATAAATTGAAAAATAAAATTAAACCTAGAGGATATTTTGAGTACGTATAATTTGAATATATCAGATTATATGCTCCTTGTATTATCCATATCATGTATACGTTATTTGGCCTTAACCTTCCGAATTATTCACAACGATTCCAAGAATATAAATTAAATCTATATCATAAAAAGCCCTAAAAATAGTACTCTTGGAACTCTATTTGGACTTGTTCGAAGAGAATTTTTATTATTCCTAATGAGCTTAGTGTTTAAATAGCCAACTGGCTTACCCTAGAGCAAGCAGATGCATTTCAGATAAGCGGATTGAATAAAATAACGAAATTAGTTTGAAAGAATCGCTGTCAATTGAATAAAGTGGATTTGGTATTCAGTTAGGAGGGTTGAAAAACATTCTATCGTAAGGCATTTACTAAATTATTGTTCAATTACTCAGATTTAGACTGTAGGCGTTTAACAAAATCGTATCTCATCGAATTTAATCTATAACTACGTATCCAGATGTTCTAGACGTTCCTTAGTCCAGTATTTTTGTATAGTAGTATTGATAGTTAATCGTTTACAGTATATACCTGATTCAATAATTTAGTCTATTTTTGATAAATATCCTTGTATATTAGAAAAAGATCCTAAATATGACAATTATTAAAAATTAAATTGGAATTTGAATAATTTTTAAGAAGTAAACGTAACTAATTTTTAAGAAGTAAGAAGTAACTAAATCAATACGTTTCAATATAAAATTATAGTTCAAACAAACCTAACTATCTTTGAATTTTATTATTAATCAGGAAGATAAGAGAGGATGAAATACATGAAGTAACCATAAATAAGCCTATAAATTATATACATAAATATAAACAAAGCTATTCCAAATTTATTAAAAACAATCTACGAACCATTTTCGCATCATTTGCACGCACATAAATCACATTTATTTCAACAACAGCATCCACTCCAATTAATCAAGCACCCCAACCAACATAACCGCACCTCCCTTCCCCATCTGATAATTCAACAACACCTATAGCGCTGAGGAAGAAACTCGAAAGAAAAAAAAATGAAAGCGAGATATGGGGGCAAGCAATGACGGAGCTCGGGAAGTTTCATCGCGCAATAACAGCTCTCAAGAAAACCCATGCATTATTGATGTTTCGGTAGCATCCTTTTTTAACCCGAGTAGTCGCGTAGGGAAAGGAAAAACAACGGAACCACCTTCCGAACGCTGGTCTCTCCCCTCGGCAAAAAAGCAATTTCCGGAAAGAAACAGATCTCGGAGTCGTAGGGATTTGGGATGGAATGAAGGGAAAGGAGTAATGGGGTAATAGGAGAGGAGGGCCATCAGCAAATGCGTTCCATTTTGCGGATGTGTTTCCCTTCGCGAGAACGTAATTCCGCCGCGCGCAGTAGAAAAACATAGTGGAGTACGGCGGTGTCTTTGAGACTCGCGTGGATTCCCCGAAGGAGGCGTGGGTCTGCGTAGGGGTTCGTCAAAGGCGTGCGATTCGGCGCTGTCTGTTTATCCTGAGTAATTAGGGTGGAACTTAGGGTTTTTCTTTTGGAATGCCGAACTCTTCAGTCGCGTCGCGCGGCGGGTTAGGATCGGTTAAAAATGTTCCCGAAAATTAAAATATGCTTTTTTGATTGTGGGTTTTGAAACTTCGCGTAGATACTCTTTCGTTAATTCTGCGTAAAGGTATTTTATTGTTATTTAAATATCAAATACGTAACAGTAATTATTATATTTACGTTACGTTATATACGTTACAGTAAATAATACGTTATGACTCGGAATTACAGTTATTTATGGTATCAAACTTGATAAAGTATTGCATACGATCTCGCTGTTCTTTGTTCGAAATTATTCAACTGAAGAAGAGATTATATGAGTCTAAATGAGATATTTTTTGACTAAAATATAAACCTTTTTAAGGGTGTATTTCTTATCACTTAACATAATTCACGTGAATGGCAGCGGCTGTATATTTGTATACTTAATTTAATGAAATAGCGTATATTTTAGAGTATATTTTTACTTAAAAGGAGGAATACAGCAAAAAGACTTATGCCAAGATTTTCTGTGAAGCCAAGTGAGGACGACTCTACTGTAAAATATTGCAACGACCAAAGACAAAGAAATATTTCTAACATACCAATCTCTCGAATAAAGATGAATTAGGAAGTGGCATAAGTGTCAGTCTATTTTTTTTAGATAAATTACTAGGCATAACACCCCTCAATTTGATGTAAATTCATAGTATATTTTTAATTCTTACACATAGAATGAGAGATGTGGTCATGTTATTCGTTGGCTTAAGATAATACACACTGTAGCATAGGAGAGTTTATATCCCTACCACTCTCCTTACAAGACTATTATGATAAGACTAAATTACGAACCCGGATTTTAGTAGTTTCCAAGAGTATATTTCACTAGCTTTTATTCAGTCCTACATATGTAAATGGAAGTCGTAGTTCAAGTTAGATACCCATTAGAGGACACGGAATAGGTAAAGGGTTGAGATTTCAATGGATGAACTTTGAGAGTTGATTTCCGATACGTATTTCGGATACGATGTAGTCATCTTCAAGGGAGGAGGGGTCGGAAGTGGGATGGAGTATAAATCCAATGTCATTGAGTGACGTCAAGGAGATGGAACAATGTTGAAGATGGTAGGGGTTCTAAGTCGCTGTTCATGACTTTGTCTTAGTCGTGGTGCATCGATAGGTTCTAATATGCATCTTAATATATGCCTCTTAGTATAGCTTACTTAAGTTTTCATTTTTGTATGTTACTTTTGTAGTTCTTTTCTTATTTATCTATTGATTTTATAAGTTTCAATCGCACAACTATATCTTAATTTAAATATATTCGTTTCCATTTACATGTAGATTACTCTAGTAAGTCCATGTACTTTGGTATTATTTTTCAATTTCTCTAGTTTCATTTGAACTCATTTCCTTGCTATTTTCATCTTTGTTATGTATCTGTTAAGAGCATAATTCAAATTTTTTCATACAGTTTGGAAAAAATTTATTCGATGTTTAGTGAAATAATTTATGGAATGTTTATCCTTAAAATATGAAATTTAATATTTCGGAAACATATTTCTAAGAGTTTATTTACATGGCAAGGAGATAACCCGCAAATGCGAAGCGAAGAAGTAAATAAACACGAATCAAGCCTCAATAGCCGCTATATTGCTTTCAGTCTCAAGGCCCACTAAATATAAGGCGAAAATAAACTGTGGCAAAACTAAATTTGGAAATGGTGGATTCCCGATGACTAGTCTAATGTTCCATATACATTCTGTATTTTGAGAAAAAAGAGCTTTGAGGATGTGTAGGATAGACTGTATCATTGGGAAAATATTCAAGGATGAAAGTTTTGGAATAATTATTTCAGATTATTGGTATTAGTTCCATATGTTACTGGTTTGATATTTGGACTTAATTCTTTGCGTAAGATAAATATCTGATAACCGTCTGTGTATTTAGAATTGGAAATATAGATTCATTTCAAAGTATCCCAAATACATAGTCTGCAAATTTCTGTGAATTATGTAAAAATATATTTATCTTCACTTATTTTCCCAAATTTGTTCCTCAAATGTTTTTCTAAAAGTAATCTGATGATTTTTGTTCATACCATAAACCTTTGATAATCTTCAAAGAGTTATTTCGTTGCTATTTATCAAAACTTTATTCAAATTCCAACATCGTCCGATGTAAAATAAATTAAATGTTTGCAAAATAATTAGATTTTTTAACTCGATTGATTTTCTATGGAGACGTATCGAGCGATATTGAAGTCTACAATTCATAGTTTTTAAACAATCGTCAATGAATTTCTTAACACTGAACAATTATAGGCGTGGCAACTAAAAGTTACTATGGGTATATTTTTATAAATTCTTTCATCAGAAAAACACTATGAAACGGGATACGAACCAAGGTCTTCTGAATAGAAGAGTGATTGAAAACTTCTTTACCAGACTATATATTGCATTATTATATATTTAATGTTATATGCTATTCAACTAATTAACATTTTATTTCAACATTAACTCGTAGCTTTCGAAAACAAAATTCGGGCGAAGTTATTATATTATTTCCATCCAAAAGCAGTATTTTCCGATACTAGGATTAGCGCACGAGATAGCTCCGTAGTTTTGGGAAGGAAACGTTAAGAGAGGCAAAAACATTATTTTTCGACACTTCATCCTCTTGGATCTTCTAAAGGACTCTCGCATCTCCAGCGCGGATACGGAGTCTTTGACTCTGATAACAGGAAGCTCATAAGCTCGGCAAAACAGGCGGCGTTCGCGAACGTCCTTCTCATCGAGGAACGTAAACATCCGTCGCTAGGTGATAGAAAGGGTTATTCCCGACGGAAGCCATGAATATAATTCATTGTGAAGGAGTATCCTTTGTGGCGTGACACGACAAGGGGAAGTAATACAAGTTGGATTTTATTCTTTCGTTCCTTTCTACATGAATTCCATAACACTCGAGCGCCCTTGAGCACATTGCTTCAGTCATGCATGAACTAGATTAAGAGGGATCGATTCTTTCGTTGAAATGAAAAAGCGAACCTCGGGAAAGAGTTGGAAGGAATGCGAATTTGTTGAAAAGGGCGACGAATCGAGAGTCGCCGTGTGTATTAGGTCAAAGTATGTAGTCGCCCCCTACGTTGAGTGTCGGGAAGGAAATTGATTTATAAGTGATGGTTTTAATTTGCAGTAGTACTTTACTCTACTGCCTTTATGTGACTATGAAAAATTAACTGACGTATATCTTTTATCGGAACTGTATCTCGGTTTTGACAGAGACAGAAGTATATTAAGATGAATTGAAGAAGTAGTTGCGAATTTCATTTTCTGTTACGTGTTCCTCATCACATCAGCAACCGATGATAGAGTAACCTGTAAAGTAATAGGAATAGTAACATTTATGGTCTTCTGTCTAAGGAATTGTTGAATGGAAAATGCTATCTAAATGAATATTATGCTATTTTTTGAGGTACATCGATCATCATTTCATTAATTCTAACAATTACAATATTATTGATTCAATAGATTAATTTTAATAGTTTGAATGAATTTAAATCATTATACGTCACATAGATCCATAGAGCTTTATTTTCAAAAACAGAATTACTGAAAAATCTCTATTGTAGCTTATAAAATTTCATTTCATTATTGTTTATGTGCTTTATTTAATTAATTTGTATTACTAATTATTCATTTTTTATTTACAGGTGAGTCCTGTTTTACTACGTATTATTATGGCCTTCACCCATAGCATGTTTATTAGGAACACGTGACAGAATGAAAAGGTCTGTAAAATTTATTTCTTCAATGTCTCATTATTAGTTCATGATTCTTTTTAGGCTAAAAACTTTAGGTTCGTACATAAGGATGTTTCTTAGGATGATACGTTATTAAATATTTATACGATATTTTGATAAAATGTTCTCTTAAAACGGATATCCATATGCAATCTAACTCAAGGCGCAATTATGTCCGTTTTTCATCAAATCGAATTTTTAAAATCGATTTTAAAAGTAAAAGGTCCTTTAACTTTCTATTCAAATTTATTTTAATTGTGTTTCTTTTTATAACAGCTTTTAACCTCTCTTTCGTTACGTCACATATTACCCCATCTTATTTTAAGAGAAATAATGCATAACGTTCGTGCGACTTGGTAATATACATAAATGAGAAGTGGAAAGAGCGACGTGAACGGGACTCGAACCCAGGTCTCCCACTTCCCCGGCTTTTAAAAAATTGTAATTATCGTTAATTAAATGGGGTCATATTTTCAGTTCACGAGAGTGAATCTACGAACATTGTATTATAGCATCACTATTACTTTTAGGAATGATGTTGTACATCCCGATTGTCAGTTATAGTATTACTCACCTCGTAGACTGCAAAAAATTTTCTTCGTTTCCACTGTATTACAGTAGATTAAAGAAAAATCACTCCCACGCGAAATACATCACACGTTGAAATATTGCCGCGGCAGTTTCCAAGGCAACGCGCATTTCCAGGATCTCCCAATTCCGCGAAGAATCCTAGCAAAATGAACGATGGCAGACGTATCACAATCGTCCAAGAGAAAGGCATCTTGGGCGGGATAATCCGAGTCGAAAGCACGTTCGCTGGCTTTTACTTGCGATAATGAATCGTTCCCTCTCCACCCTCCACAACTCCATACATCCTCAGTCCAATTAGCTCAGTAATTGTCGGAGATGAAAGCAAGGGGAAATGCAACCCCCCTAGTTCCCGTGGACGCCGCCGCGGCGCTCTACGAGGCATAAGGTCTCTTGAGTGTTGACAAATGCGCTGTCAGTACCCGTTTCGCGGTTTTTCGTTAGGGAGTTCGCGTTGATTAATTCGTCACGCTGCTATTCCCGCGTGTTTTAACACGGCGAAAGGTGCGTCGAAATCGGGCGTTTCTGAAAAGTGGCCGATCCGGGCAAAATGGCCCCCTGCCATCCAATTACGTTTTATCGGAAGGACGAAATTGAAAGAATTTGGGTGTCGAAAGGGGAGGATGATTCTGAGGATGAATCCGTGTTGCTGAAAGGTTTTATGTCCTGGCGACTCATAACAGTTGGTACTGGTTTGAATTTCCGTGTTCCCATTTTCTCTCGCAACTTGTTTCTTCTGTATTACCCTCGATTGGTTTAAATGGGGTGAGATGGTTATTATCTCACTGATTTTAGGATGAATCGTTTCTAGTTCGCTAAGATAAAATCTTCATCTTCACTAAGTTTTGTTTATGCTCAATATATTTAAAGTATCTATTGATTAAGAAGGTTTTATCGAGTATATTTGCTGGAATCATTTTCGGATATTCATTTTAAAAAATTATATTTCACCGATACATATCATTCTATCATATTTTCCTTAATATAAGTAATTTAAGTCCACGGGTCCATGTTCAGTTTTGTGAGAAAAATCATAATTTAAGGCGTTTTGAAAAATATGCACTAAACACCACTTTATGATAGTTAAAATCGTATATAAATTTTTTAATCAGCGAAAGTAGTTGTTTACACTAAAAATAAAAATAGCGAAGATCTAAAACTAATTCTCTTTTTAAAAATTTAGCTCTAATTATAATAATTCTAGAAGTTTATTTAAAACTTCTCAAACCATAATCTATCTAAAATTTTAATTTATTTATGTATAATCATAACTAAGAAATATCGTGTTTTAATTGTGGCAAAGATATCACATAATAGATGCTGTTCACTGAATATTACACACGTGTAACTAAATTATATCTTGTTATTGACTCTATAGAAGTTAATTTTCTCCTGATTAAGCCACTCTGCATTCGATAAATACCTCTTTAAGATTTGCTTATCAATGCATCTCGCAATTAACCTTCCAACAAAGCGAGAGATGTATAACCCCTCCAAATATGAAATCGATATCTCTCATCAGTGCTGGAGTGCATCAATCGATGGCTGATAAATAAAAGCCAACCAATCGGGAGAAATTTGCAAAACAAAGGTTGCTGATAAAAGTAACCGTGCACTTTCTATTTCGAGCACTCCATCACGCGCGTGCACGTGACGAGAAGACACGGCTTCCTAACTTGTTAGATTTCTCTTGCTCATACGAGAGAATTATTGCCAATTAATTTCTTTCCCTTCGGGACGCGTAGGAGGCGAAATTAATTGCATTTTAGCGATGTTATGTTAGTGAGCCTCGGCGTATAAATGTATAAACAAGTGCGAGTAGATTCGCGCTGACCCATGACCTTTACGAAACGCGGTCACTCTCTCTCCCCTACGGCACCGTACGCACCGTAGAACGCCTTTTATTTCGTAGTCTCTAATAAATAATGGTAGTGAGTGAATAGAGAGATATTCCGCCATTGTGTTAGATCGAGCAAAGCTTGTCAGTTTTCATATCTTTCATCTCCCGGATTTATGCGCATAATACGCGTTTGGCGGTATTTATGGGTATTGGAGGTTGAAGGGAACGGATCGCACTCGCAGAATAATGAGGGATGCGAGTTAAAAATGAGCTGCAGCGGGAAATTATGAGGTTTTTACGACGCTATACGAGGGCGTTTATTATAAACAAGGGACGTGAATTGGAGGACGATTGTGCTGGATGGTGGGTGAAGTATAATAGCAAGCTGCGAGGACTTTTTTTGAGGATTAGTGGTGTGAATATAGAGAAGGAAGATTATCCTTCGTGAAGTAATGTACGGATGAGACGTAAAGGAGTATGGTTTAGGATTAATAAGTATCCTCCACGCAGATATTATCTTATTATTTATAATAGCCTATGTGAATCCGAGTCTTTTATAAAGTGACAAATCCCCGTTTTATTTAGCGTGGATAAATAGAAATGAAGCATTTATATTAATACAAAGATCAATAGGTGGTAACTTATGATGAATGTTATCAAACTACAGTTACTATCTTATTTCTATTATTTAAATTTTAATTGTAACTTACTAGCAATAACAATGATCCATGAATTAGTCCCATTTTATTGTAAACTGTCTTAGTTGGTTCGTTCATTGCTTAGAGCATGAAATATTCAAACTGAACGTTCTACCTATTCTTCTCCTATCGTTTTTCTTTTATACTTATTGAATATGTATTGCATAATACGCATACAAATTAGGGGAAAGTATACAACGTTTTTTATCCAATCGATTCTAGAAAAATGTGAGGAATCTATCATGAACCTAAACTTCTTTTTCGATTGTGACTTAATTAATTATAAACCGAGTAATGAGCGATGTTTAATCCTCTCTCTTTTTTCCATGAATGATATCATGTATAATATATCGTGAAGTATAAAAACAGCCTACAATAATATTTTTAGTTATTATACTTCGATTCTTCGGTAGTTTATATACCGTACATATAAAAACGTTTCTGAGGTTTTCTGAGGTCTTTGAATCTTAATCTTCAAATAGTATTTTAATAATAAAACGATTTTCTTATCAAATATTATGATAAGTAAAGACTGAAGATAGGAGCTGTATAGGTTTTTAACTATCCCCTTTATTAATATTCAGGCTTTAATTGCACTATTAAGTCAAAAGAATTATCACTCTTATACCTTCATCCTATATCTATGATTTCATGAATTTTATCCACTTTCTCGTCTATGTTTCCGACTTACCATCGACCGAATTTTTATTTTTAATACCTAGGCCATGATATTATTGTTTGGATTCTGAAATGTGCTCACGCATAGAATACTCCAATTTCTCTTCAAAGAAAGCCATCCACTTACCCTTTCCTCGGTAGATCGGAAGTCAAAATATTTAAATCTGCCGAAGGCCCGAAACGTTTTTCTCGCAGCACATTTAGCGTCGGTTTACAGCAGTAGCTGACCTTTAAGCCCCTGAGTTTTATCTATTTACGGAAGCTTTCTCGCAAGGGGTCTCTTCCCCATATCGCAAAGGTAAAGCGAACCATTCAGAGGGCAACGTATAAAGAAGACACCGCGGGAGAGAGGAAAAAAGAAATCTGTTAAATCTTTATGCCGCAGGACACGGGGAACCCGGCCATTTCCCCCGCCCGAACATTCTACTACACTACACCAACTTCCGGAGATTCGCAGAGTATCTCTCTCTCTCCTCCCTCAGACTCTGTATCCGCCCTTTTCAGCTTCCTTCCATCCCGAACACACGCCTTAGTCGTGCAGGGAAAGCCCTATCCACGGAAGGACCCTGGATACGTCCTTTTCCTTGTCACAGGGTCGCGTCTTGACCCGATGCCTTATCTCCCGTGAATGGATCTTGGAAGGTCAAAAGAACGCCTTAGCTAGGGAAATCAGGAGGGTCAGCTAGATGCTTCTATGCCGTAGGAAGGTGCCTTTAGGATCTAGAGGATGCCCAGTGTATGTACGTAATGCGCAAAGGTGTATAGGATGATATTTTTGTACGCTTTGTACACCAGGATGGATAGCGGTGTTCTTATGAAAGGATGGCTGAAAGATTTTATATAAAGAGTATGTTAAGTTGCTATGGATACAATAAGGAGAGGATATGAGAATTAGAACGAAAGTGTGTCTTAATGCAAAATATCAATGATTTCACGCAGATTGAATTTATTAAGAACATACTTGAAGGTAAATGAGAAGAAAAGGTATCGAAAGGGATACCATATCTTGAAAATTTAAACCAAATAAAGAAGTACGTAAGAAAGAAGATATATCAGGATGTGTTAGAGTTAGAATTAGATGGAAAGGAATAGATGGCTACAGTAAAACAATCTATTTAAAACTGTTACGGTAGATAACCGTATATAAATGGAAAAACTAAGGAATATTGATCGTAACTTCAGGATTAGGACGAGATAATAAAAGGAATGTCACATATGAAACATATTCATGTATTCATAATCCTCAAAAGAGAATTAAAAGTAAATGAAAGGATTTTTCGCTTTAATAGTGAATGATTATCCACTTAAATACAACAATTTCTTATAACGTAGAGAAATTAAAATGTATGAACTAAATAAAACTACGTGCAATGGATTCATGATCATTTCGAGAGTAATTATGCATTGAAATTTGAAATATTTCATCAAATTTATCCCTTTTTAGTACGCCGACGCTAAGGTCCCGAGTTCGAGTCCCCGGAAATTATGATATCCTTCTCTAAGGTCGATTGTTTACTCCCATCCGTTGCTTTCATCTTTATTTGTCTAAATAACCAATGTTTGCGGTATAATTTGTGGAATACTGAAAAGGGGAACAAATTGACGTTTTCAGTGTAAATATATATATCACATTGAATATCCCGTAATGAAGTGCATATTTACAGTTGTGTTTCGTATCCGAAGTAAGTCGAGACAAATCGATTTGGAAACCCTCATAGTAATATCGTCTCAGAAGCCCATTTGCGAGGGATTCGAACGCAGTATGCACAGATTTGCACCGATCGGTTCACGTACTTGGTTCCGAAGTTCTCCGCATTCTAAAAACTGCTTCTATAATCACCTTTTTCACGATTTGCGTGCTCGAATTCATAGGCGTTATATTTTTTCTCTTCCAAATACTTCCATCGGAATACGCATTTGAATAATCTACTCTTATAAACGCGACGAAACTTAGCCGTGCCTTCACGGAAAGTGTTCTCGCTCGGCTATAAATATATTCCGAAGTGCTCAAAGGGAGAAAATGAAAGGAATTGTGGGAATGAATAAACAGCTTCAGATGTGGAACGGCGAGGGGAAGTAAAGATAAGAGAGCAAATAGATCGCAGGTGGAATTTTGGAGGAATTCGTCATTTGGGACGGCGAGGGAGTTTGTGGGGAGGCAGGAAGAGGGTTCTGATTGAAAGAGAAAGTTGTCTTTAAGACGCACACTGTACGTGCGTATGTATAAGTGATGTGAACTCTGTTAATGTGTACTATGATCCCAATCTGTTGATGTTTTGTTCTATTAGATAGATAGATGCATTTTTCCAACGTTTTTTATCTTTATCCTTAGTATTTACTTTAGTATTTAGATTGTCCTCCTTATTTTACCTTTGATAACGTAGCTGTTCATTTTTTCCCTTTTAGTATTGAACCGCACATATTTGATGCTGTATTAATAATATCAACCGGTATCTCATGTAATTGAACATACAGTATATTTTATATAGACTACTAGATATTTCCATTTACTTTTTTATCCTATTTCTTATTCCAGTTCTTCACATTTTGCTGGAAAATACTAATGCTAAAAGTCTCAGAAATAGTTTCTTTGGAGTTCTACGGAAGTAATTTAGTAGAAAGAATTTTTTTATTTTTTTAAGGTTTGTCCAAAATTTGTGGCAGTGAGATTGTTATCGAGCGATTTGATTTTCACTAAGAAGGGCAATTTTATAATTTTATCTAATATACATAAGAATACGTAAGAAAAATGTCTTTTAGCTTATCTATATCTATTTTATTCTTATACAAAAATCATTCAAGTACCTTTGTTAGATTTTTTATGTTTGAACTACGTCAAATTCTAGATCGAAACTCCCTCTTTCAACGGTTAGTTCCCAAATTCTTTAATTATCTCCCGTTCATCTTAAATAACTCTTATTTATAAAATATGACTTCATTTCATAACTACGAGTCCATTCAAAGTATTAAGTTTTAGCATTCTTCGATATTGCAGCAAGACAAGATTTTTTTATCACCTTAAAAACAAATTCAATTTGTAGCAATGGTAGAGTCTTGGCACTAGTTCGACGGAATCCCGTAGAAAAGGTAGGAGCGCCTTTATCATGCAGTTACGAATTTCCAACACGTCTCCGGGAATCAGCCTTTTTCCTCCCCGACAAGGATAAACCTGAATAAATAACCAAATAAAAATGCACAGTGCGAATAACATCCCGGGGCATAACACGAGCGTGGAAAGGTCAAAGAAACGTTTCGTGGGGTCACGCGGGCGGTGAAAGGGTTGACCCCGGACTTTCTTTTATAACAGCGGATCAAAACCCTTCGGATCGGCGCTTAAAATCTTCAGAGGAACGCGTTTGACAGGTAATGGCCATGGCAGACAACGGAGATCAAATGTAACGGCAGGAGAGGGTAAAACAAGCAGGAATCCCTCTGGAAATCGAAAGAAAGCGTGTGGGAGAGGGACAGAAAATACCGGGGATAACTGGGAAGACCTTTGCGCACGGGAACGCGCTCAACTGTTTCCATATTTTTCAACGATACGAGAGGTGTGCGTGTGGCGATGATGGGTCGGGAGTCGTACGTTTCTATTGTTTACCGTACGCGATGCCTTAACTTCCTTGTATTTTGCGCTAGCGCACAGATAAGTAGTTGTTCTAATTTTACGCTACGCGTTAAAGCTCAAAATTATGACGTAGTAGGATTCTTTCGTATATATATAATAGAGTGAATGTTTATATAAATTATATGCTTTTTATAATAGAAGTATTAATTATTTAGTAATTAAAATGCATCTTTATTGAATTATATTGGGACTAAAGGGTGCTATCTTCCTTTTCAAGTATTTTATTATATCTTTAAGAGTGTACGATATCGAGATGGTATTGTTTTGAAGGATTGAAAATTATCACTCGCTACATTAGCTTTTCTTTGTTTTCTTAGATTCATATAAAATGGAAGTATCCTGATGCTTCATAGTTTTTGAGATATATACATGAACGCAAATATATTACCTAGAGATATTGGTTGTGGAATAACGTATAGCAATTAAGAAATGAATATTTCATCTAAAAATTATTAAGCAATAAAATCATAAAGCAATGAATTAGCAAATACTTTTTTAGCAGTCTCTAAAATATTTTTCCTAAGGTAAAATAGTAAAAGTTCTGCCTGAGTTTTGATCGTGTCAGATTCTTTTCAAGTCTATGAAATCCTTTGTATATATTCCATATTTCAGATTAATGAGAGAGACATTGAATGATAGCTCTTTTATGTCTCTTCTAACCTAGAGACATCCATAAGCTTACTAATTTACGCGATATTAACCATTTTTCATCTTTAAGAATTCTTATGTTTTTGGTGTATAACATTGAGTGTTCAGGCATTATTTCGGAGGAATCTTATGACAATTGGGAAAGACATATTTAAAATTTTTTGATTGGATATACGATAAAGAGTGGGCTATTTATGTTGCATCAACCTATCGTATACAAGTGAACGAGTTAATTCAAGAAATGTATGATCATTTTACCGCGAAAAACACGCTCATTAATAATCATTTCCATAAGAAAATTTCCTCTACAATAATTTCCTTCAAGTTTACGAGTCTCTCCCAATAAAAACTATTATATAAATACACCAATACAATACTCTGTCATAATGCTATTTGAATCCCGATGGCCCTTTAAAAATAAAAAGATTAGCAAAAGACAACAAAGGGACGGGAGATCAAATAGCAGATTTCGCGGTTGCCATAGGTTGCACCAAAGTGGCGGTCAATGCGTACCGTGACGAGACTCTCTTCAGAAAAGGGTCCGTTTTTCCGTCTCGCGATGAATCCGGATGGAATGTGGAAAGAGTCCGAAACGGCGTGATGAATGGAAAATTGGCCGGGGGTCGATCAGAAGGGGCGATCCAGAAAGAGCCCATCAAGTGAATTGCGTCATTAATTTTCATGCACCGAAATCGAATTTCCTAGCGGTACGTGGGAAATGAAAACTAACTGGGAAGCCTCGGGCCGAATTTTGAATCGAAGCTTTTTTTTTTCACTACGTCCCCGCAGGTTGGAAAAAACGTTTTCTTTTTATTCGAATTTGCCCGTATGAAACATCCGGTAATTAAGTTTTAGATTACTTTTATTTCGGGGCGCGATTTTTTGCCGAATTTGATCTGGATCTTCCTTTTTATTCCTCATTCGTTTGGGACCATTGTGCGTGCTGGTGATAAACGCAGAGGGGGGATGGTTTCCCTTACGTCTTCATTTCGTTGACGCTGGATGAGTTTTGGACAGTTCAGGATGAGCCAAAGTGGGGAATTCCTTCCTGGAGGGTTTAATAATATTATCCTAGTGTTTCGGACACTTTTACGTTTATATACAGAAATAGACTGTAAGCTACGATTCGGAGTGTTGTGTATGCTAGAAACACCATAAGTTTATACTATTATTTTAAGCCTATTATTATCGGGAAATTTACGTAGGAAAAATGATTTTTATATCTAACAGCCCAAGTACTAAAGTAGTAATCTAATTCTTAGTTCTTGTATGTGATATTATTCAGACACACGTGAAAATCATGCCAATAATGTAGATATTAAAATATGCGAAATTCTACCTTAGAGGTCAAAACTTAGATAATCCCCTTCATTCTTTTATCATTATTTTCCCCCTTTATTGACTATTATGATGATAGAAATCAGATATTTGTATTTGTACATAAATAAATTGGCATCCTACACGATTAGGTTTTTCTAAATCATCATCCAGAATTATTAATAGAAAATTGTTTCCCTAGGAAAACACTTTGCTAAAGATTCTGATTTATAATTAATACTGTTGCATAGAAATTATTTGATTTTTATTTCTACTTCTTCTGATTGGATTCTTTTACACTCCAAGTGCAAAAATTTACGTTTCTCCAACACTTTTACATATCGGAGAATTATATAAAATCCCTCGTATCATAATTTAGCGTGCTTGTAAGTAAATTAAAGACTGCTTTAGAATCAAAGCGCAACAGTTTCTATGGGAAGTAGTCTGGAATCCTTTAATTAGCCTCCGAACCTGTTTTTCTAGTTAGAGTTTCGATGTGGTGTAATTGAAGGCATGCAACTCGCAACACAAACGCATCCCGATGTTCTTCTCTGAGCTACGTGCGCAGCCTCGCGATGCAAAAAGTTTTTTCACCTTGCAGACAGAGTACGGTCACTAAATTTTAATGAGTCGGTAGCGAATTTACGTATTTTGATCCAATTCGCAGTTTTGTTAAATCAAAATCCGAATCAATTTAAAGAATTGTATGGTATAAACTAACGATTAACTTTTTCGAACGAAAGAATTGGATTGACTAAAAATAATGAGAACTCATTAAGTTGTGATTGATGTATGACGATGATCGTAATAGGGTTTAACATGAAATAATTTCTGCTAAGCTTTTATTAACCCTTTGAGATTAGGTCACCTATAGACTGAAAAGCAATAGATTGTTTGTAACATCACCAGCAGAGAAGCTTTAATCCAAGAACGTGTTCTTACTTCCTTAAATTCCAATTTAGAATCGAATCCGTACTACAGAAAAGCACTATATTTTACGTTTATCAATATAATTTTGTGGATAATGTACCCTTGTCAAAATTTGTTACGTATATTTCTATTTACACACGTTATGTCATCAGGATTGTTGTGATGTTGTTAATTATAATTTTGAGCTTGATTCGATTACTTTCTTTTAATCAGAATAAGATTACAGCAATTATCGAAGAAATTAAATGATCTTTTTCCAAACACAAGAACGTTCTTAGCCTCATTTAGGTGTATATTTTTACTTAGAACGAACTCGTATAAATTTATAAGAATAATTTTAATGTCTATACCTGTGGTGATATGCATCGGTCTCTTTCCAATATTTCACTTTGAGTCAAAAACATACATATGTTCCCACGCTACGGAATCACCCAAAAATAATAACATTCAGTTCACACTTCCCCTATTTATACATCAACACCAAAGAGAGATTTGATCGCGGAATCGCGAGGTTTTGCTCAGACAGAACATTATTTCATAGCCGAGCTTTTGAGCGTATCGAATGTAGGGCAAATTCGGAGTGCATGATTGAAGTCACACGAGATAGCAACCGCTCTGTGTGACATACGCCAGGAATTTCGAGTGTGTAATCAATGTTTGCTTCCAGTAGAGGCCCACGCACAAGCGATTGAGTGCAGATGGCCAAAGTGTCGGGAAATGCGATGTTGAATCAAAAAGGACAAAAACTTTGAGATTAGCGAAGGCACGTTGTTGGCGACAGAGATGACAGCTCCGGATAACATTGAGGAACGTGAAAGAATCAGCAAAGAGACACAGTTGCACATCGGAACGTCATTTCTTTATGTAGTACCAGTACGATATCCGTGCGGCTTGCTGTAAGCTGAAAGGAAACGTTAATCGTATGCATGTATGTTACGGTGATCTGTTTGCGTTTTAGTTCGTTGAATTATTTATTTGAATTGGAGGTGAATTTAGTTTGTTTTTATACTTGTTTAGAGCTTATTTATGTAACTTTTCCTTGTTTGCTTTCGTCGTTTTAATCAATGCTGCTATGAATTAGTGAATTTAATCAAGATTGGTGTAGTTTTTTGTCTCATTTGAGTTTGTTAATAATCCAATAATAAGATACTTTCTTTTTTATATTTTGCTAACTAATTTTCGTTTCCTTGGGCTATAAAGAGGTATAACTTTTTTTTTGTTCTTGTATTGACAAGGCTCAGCGTTTTATGCATTCATTTATTTTGATGAGGTAGTAAATTACTTTCATAAATGATTGAATATTTGATATATAATTAGGCTTTCAGGGATTAACCACCTGATTAATATGAATATTTAATCCCTGAAAGTCTAATTATATATCAACTATTCAATCAATTGGATTGGTCTATTACAAAAGGTCTAGTAGCTCTGAATATAATCGATCCCAGTGATAGTATTATAAAACATTATTGTTAAAAATGAGTGCAAATTTATGTTCATTTATTCTTATATTTCCATAAGAGAATTGTGAATTAAAGGAATTTCCATTTAGCTTCATAAATGCTCCTAAGAACTACATACGATGCTCCCGTGTGATAATGATCGGTTACCCTAAATCCAGATTTTCCAGTTTTTTCAATTTTTTACTATTCTTTGCCTTTACTTTTACACGCATTCTCGATTGAAGCTGTATTTTCCCGTAAACATCCCTTTTTAAATTCACTCTCGTTATATTTCCACAACTTCCTACTTCTTGGAACGCATCCTTCTTTTCTCTGTTTTCCAAAGGGCTACGTAATTACCAGCATATTTCCACATCCTTGCCTTGAAGTTTTCTGAACTTTTCTTCCTGCTCCACTCTGCTCCATACCAAGTAAACGCATGGCATATCACGATTCCTTCCTATGATGCGCTTTCTCGAATTCAGAGAAGATACTGATTCTACTGCATTCCTTATTTAATTAAGTTTAAACCTGAAATTCATCGTTTATTCATTACGATTTAAGGTTGAGTGGATATATGGGAAAATGTTTTTCCAAGACTTTTTTAAAGCCTTTTTGTTGTGTCATTTGTTTCGAAATTATTTCGGTATGCATGCTTGTTTTTTCACTTATTATTATATTGAGAAATTATAGTTTTATTTTGATCATTGTGGATTTATGTGCTGAAAATGAATAAACATGCACTAATGGAATGATTTCGAGAATATTAATCTACAGAAAGTTCATATGTATTTGTCTTAATTTAACGATTTACATCCAGAAAATTAGATGCTGTTTTATATACTTGCAGTTAGAATAACTAGACGTTCTATGAAGTATTTTACTTTTAATATATGCGAATATTGAGATATATTGTGATGAATAACTTATTAATGCGTGCTCAATCGTTATATATTACACATTATTGTATAATACTCTTCTTTCATAAATTATATTATATTGTACCCTTCATTTTCGTATTATTTTCTTTTATATATATGATCATTTATGATGAACTGTAATGGAATTTGTAATTACCAGAATCTCTCAGGAAGGACATAAATTATAGATGGGGCTTACTTCCATTGAATTAGCACTCTGGTTTCACCTGCAGCATTTTGGAGATAGCAAGCAGTATATCCCGCACACTCCTTTAAAACGTCCTATACGCATCTATTCATTAGTAGCAACTGCGCGAAGTACTGAAACAATTCGCTCTTTAGCTTTCCAGAGTTCACACTCCGGGAAAAGGAGGCAATTCAGAGCTGAGCGATTATTTTTTTTATCCTCTATTTGCAAAGTTCGAGAGAACTCCGTGAGAGGTTTCAAACTGCAAATGCGCGCCTTGGTCGGCCTCTTGGGAAGTATCGCAGGCAACGGAAGAGGGATCGAGTAAAGGGTACGTTTCACCGAAAGTTGTCTTACGTTAAGTACATCAGAATAGCTGTCTTCAATACGATCTCTTTATTAATAGCCTAATTAGACTAATAGACCGATAGATACACTAACGACAAAAAGTGTTCAAGTATTAAAATAATGTAAAAGTCTTTTTAACCCTGTTTCTCTTACACGTACACTTTTCTAGCACGTAACTTTAATGGCACATTATACGTCATAAAATACGATATTTAATACTGAATTTAGGACCGTCCTTTTGTATAATATATCAGTGATAAAAAAGGGTGTAGTTTTATGTTTAACGGCTCATAATTATGTAAATTTACGTAAATTTGCGTAAGTATACTAATCCCAATCGTGAAAACATCCTTATCATTGAGCAAGTTCAGTCATTACAATTTTATATTCGCATGTATATTGTTATTCTATGTTTAATATTCACTTACAACCTCCTTAGGTATCTCTGTAGTTGATCCCAGTTTGATACTAAGTTCTCAGAACTACCGTTGCGTTTCTGCATTAAGTACCAGACATGTTTCATATCCAAAACAATAACTGACTCTAGCTAAGTTTAACTTACGAGCGCAATTATCTATTAAGGATAAATAATATATATCTTATGCGTTTTGAATAATACCGGCTCGTAATCACTTCTTAGTTTCACGAGATTTTAAAGAGGATAATCGCAGTGATTTCTATGGTGATCCAACCCAAATCCGCACCAGAGCAGATTCCGTTGAGTTAACCCAACGCGTAGAGAGTAAGGGGAGACTTGGAAGCTGCGCGCTAAACTTTTAAACAGAACTAAATGCCCGAGTTTCTACTCAAGTCTCTTTGGCTCTCCTACGGGAGCAGTTCCCTCACCTTAACATCCGCACCGTTCCTTGCACCGACTTGGAATTACGCGCAATAAAACAAAGGTACGACTATTTCTGTCTTCTAACGTAAGAGAGAAAAAATCGCTGTGCCATGGGACGAGTCTCTTCTGAGTTAACAGGGCTCTGGGATAGATGGGTATAGGTATCTAATAGGATACTCTGTAAGAAGTTATTAGAAGGTATGTTTGAAGGTATGAATGTGTATTAAAGGAAATGGTAACTGTTAGAAGTGATAGAGCGAATTATAATGAGCCTAAGATAGCTCTATTCTATTATCTCCAATTTATCTGGTAATTCTGATGTGATTACGCTAAATTTTCTGTGAAGGATAATTACAATATAAGCGAATAAAACTTATTATTTTATAAATATACTTATTGCAAACAAGGAGACTAGTTTTGTTATTGAAGGTCGATTTAAATTCTGTAAATATGAAGTGTGTTTATTTAGTATTTATTTCTTGTTTGACTTTATAGTTATGGAACAAAAATAAGTACGAGTTATAATTCGAGAATTATTACTTTTCATTGAGTTTTATATGATATTATAGAATCGTGCGTTGCTTCATTATCATGCATTTCATTAAATGAATTCCCCCCATAAAAGGTAACGGCATACGTATTATATGTTTAGCTTTCGTCCACACAAAATACGTTCCCAGAAAGTAACGGCCTTTTAATTTTTGATAAGTTTATCCTCTTTCAAGCAGTTCCAAGGGGAAATAACCCGTTCCGGAATCCATCATTCTATATCATAATCTCCGAACAATTTACCTGGCAATAACGCCACGCATAAACTTCGAGATCATCGCACGCATACAGCGCGTGCACGGATTCCCATTTTCAGCAGCGCATCACTCCTGATACATCCTCCTTATCCTATAACCGCGTATCCTTGCCTCGCCTCATTGCTCATCTCTACCCGCTATCTTGCCTTCATCACATGACTCGCGTATCTGCGCCATACACTCCTCCCCCTCGAAACTTATTCCAACCCTTTCTCCACCCACGCAACCCGGCCCCTACCTTGTTTGGGGAGATGAAACCCCCCCCTCTCCCCATACACATAAATAGTGGATGGACCAGGGGGCGGGCGTGCGGCCGGACTCATCCTGGAGTGGGGGCAGGGAGATAAGGGTTGCCCCCAGGAGGGAGGGGGGCTATCCATCTACCCTCAAAAACTCTCTCCCGTCCCCTATTTCTATTCATTTTCCCTTATAACCCTCCCATATTTGCCCCCAGCTTTCTCCTCCTTAATGCAGTAGAACTCGCTGATTAACAGTTTTCCTTACGTTGCTAAGATACGTGCTTGGGAATCGGATGATTACTTCATCGAAAGTGAAGGAAGAAGCGATGTTGACTTTTGATTGATCGATTTAATCCGTGGGGTTTTTAACTTACGCTGAATCGGTGATGAAAGACCTTGAATATTTTCCAGATTTAAAATAGGACATGGTCTTTTTATCAAAATAGGTGCATATCTTTTCCCATTATTCTGATAATATTGTGTACCTTACGTAAGCTTTCAACGATACTTTTACATTATTTATCTCTTTATATATCTAAGTAGATTAAATGGAGAAAAAATAGATGCTTTTGATGAGCACATTAGATCCCTTAGAATGTGCACCACTATACTGTATGTACAGATATGATTTTTGAATAGTTAATTCGAGTAAGTTTGGTATGATTTTTTATATATATATTAACACATACATAACTCAAATTGACTTTCAAATAATCATCACATCCTTTAGCGGTTATATCTGGATCAATTATTATTAATCAAGAATTTGAAGGCAATTGGCAATAATATAGAAAATGTGGATTCAATATGATATTTCAGCTATTGTGAAGTTGTGCTCGCTTTGGATACAAAAAAGTCCAAGTACTTTGCCCAAATAGGATAGACAACCTAAAATTTAAAAAGGCTTTTGATCTTGAATTTTTCGACTTTTCGGAATAATAGTAATTCTGATGGAAACAGTATTATACTAGGATTGAACTGATTTCTTCGAATGCAGAGGGGGAGTGGTGAAGATGTCTCAAACTCAGGATGGGTGAGGAATGTCTGATATTGATATGGAGGAATCCGAGATTCGAACGTATTTGCCGTTGCCAGGGAAATGGTCGTTCAAGGAGATCATGTGGAGAACGGTACGCGTGGGCGTGAAGTTCTTTGTGTCACTCTCTGGGAATTTCCAAGCACGTGAGGGGAAGGGAAACCAAAATACCGAGCATGGGTTATTGCCAATGTAAACGGCGACCCCCATAGGATACTGCGGGGGATAGAAATTCGCGAATAAACATCTTCCGGGTTAATGAGATGACTTCATTCTTTCTTTCAAAGGGTACTATCTATTCAATGGGATATTGTAATGAGAGTAGTGACTAGTCAAGAGATATTGTGGGGGTTGGTTTGTTGAAATTTGATCTCAAAAGTTTGAGCCGATACCATCTTCTATTTGTTTACTATAAGTGGGTTATTTTTAGCTAGCAGCACTGTTTCGAATCTTTTAGTATTAGATTGAAGCAATTAATTTGCAAGTTTTTGTTTAATATAGGTTAATGAAGTAGGATTTTGTAAATATATAACAAATTGTGATAAAAGCTTGAGGGTTCAGCTTCATTGTTTACGAAACAGTTAAATATATCAATTTATCTGTGCAAATGTATTTAAATTAGTAGCAGAATATCCTTTAGATATACTTACCATTATATTAAAGAGTATAATCAACGCCTCATAATAACGGAAATAATATTTTACTAATCACGTTAGGTATTCATTTTTTGGGTAATCAATTTAAATAATTTTTATCGTATTTATCATTCACAGGATTCGTAAAGCCTATAGTGAGTGTTAAATCTCTGAATGAAAATGCACTATGTTTTTTAAGTCTCTCTATCATCTGCAGCTTTCTACTATGGATTATTTTCATAAGTTTGATTGTCAATGAAAGTTTATACATATACTGTAATTGTAGCTAACACAAATAGTTAGTGAAAATATATCCATTTAGATAAAGTCAATGGCTAATGAAGTTGAATTAAAATATATACAATAACAATAGCGAAAAATATACATCTAACGAAGCAATATAAATGATAAAATCTACATTTTAACATTTAATACACGTTCAGTTTTTTAGAGCCTTTAAAATAACACTTTTGCAACACTTTAGAGGATAATACAGTAATTGACGTAGTTTTACGCAAGGAAAAATTACAAGGAAAATGTTACAGCAGAATTTCGTTGAAAATAAATGAACGGAGAAAATATAGCTCCGAGGGATTCTAACAACAATATTTATTTAAAAATTTTAAATACGCGATTGAAATAACTTGCATATACGCTGCGTAAAAAAAGAGCTTTTGGCTTAATCACTAGTCTCTGCTCCGAAATATCCTATTTATTTACTTTTTTAACCTCGATAAATAACTGGAATTTAAGCCCGGGGGATATTTTACGCCAGTATCTCTCCTATCAATTTTTGCTCCAAATCCTACTTTTCTAGAGCCATAATTAAATTAACCATCGATGCATCGGAACAGATATCGTTCACATAGTCCGCTCACGGTCACCGCACATTTATTTCAATATAGCAGTCTCTAATAACAAGGATTACGTAGAATTCCATAGATTAGCGGGATTTGGAAACGGGGTGATTATAAATGCAACGAAAGTTGGAGGAAAATTAACCGGCGAATTTAGAAAAATATGGAAACGGTTCCATCAAATTTTCCTGTCGCTCGCATTTATCGAAGAGTTGATTGAAGTATGAACATCAGCGATGTGACAGCTACGAGTGATTGTTATTCCGATATTATGCTTGAAGTATTCAAGTATTTGCTCTAGGTTAAGCCGTATGCATAATTTGCTACGTGGAAAGTGTGTTTTTCCTGAAAATCGACCAATTTAAAGGTGATGCGTCGTCATGTTTTCAAGCGAAGAAACGCAGGTTTCATTTTGCTACTCTCTCTCTCTTTTAGAGGAGATGAGACGCATTGTTTCAATTTAAGGAATGTGGGTTGTACTTAAAGGAATACTTTTCTGAAATAATTGTTGATGATGATGATATTGGATGAATTTAGTAAAATGAATTTTATCGTAGTGTTATTCAAACGGTTTCTTTAATGAATAATGGTTGATGATTTAGGATAGATATATCACTGGACGTGTTCCAGTACTAAAGTATTCAGTGCATTTGGATATGAATTAGACACACCCGAAGGTTAATGTATGAAAATAATGGTAAGCGTAGGATACATTTCAGTTCATTAGTATCAGAGTAGATTATGATCGTGTTGTAAAATGATTTATGATTATGTATGGCACAAACAGCATATATATGTAGAATATTTTGGAGTTTTTAAGAGTATACACTCCTGTCAGAAATTATCAATTTATTACACTAAATAAAATGAAAAGTTGATTAGAACCTGGTTTCAAAGTTAGACCTACGAGAGAAAATTATGAATGAACATTGCAGCATTTAAACTACCTTTCGAAATTATCTATATAAGCATTTCATTTCTAAGCTCTTTTGATTTATGCTATATTAATACTAATTAATGAACTAATTGTATTTTTAATGAGATATGAGATATTCTGTAGTGATGCCTAAAGATATTAAATTCTTTTACAATAGTTATTATTGGCTGTGTATTAAATTATAATAATATAAAGCAATTTAAAGTTATATATTAGATTATAATAATATAATATCATAGCTATTAATCATTTCTTACGCAATTTTAACTCATATATATTGCCAAAATAATACTATTATTGCATCAATACAAAAATATCCATTTAAAGCCTTAAATCTAAATTAAAAAGGGATATGTTTATACACGTGTTGATATTTATATACATGATATATAGATTCATCTTATATTAGTTTCCTGCAGACATCTTATTCCCGACCTTCGTGAAACCGCTTTCGGCTCCGTAAGTCACCTCCAATTCTTCCGATAAAGTTCCACTCCCTTATCTGCCGACGCACGCCTATTTTCGCAACTAGAAATCTTCGCGACTCAGAGGAATCCTCAGCGGATTTTCGAGGAAGCAATACCGTCAACAATAGCGTGAGAGCAGTCAAAAGAAATCTGCGGGGTGCATTTTGGCGACCACAAAGGAGGGATAGGCTACGAAATCCGATCCGTTCAAAGCAATGCATTTCTTTGCGCCCGCGGCTGTCGATCCAAGGCGTTAAATTGGCGATCCTTGCGAAAATCCGCGGGAGAAAGCAAGATGGCGACGTAGCGAAGCCTGTGTGTGTGTGTAGATAGGACGAGAAGGAGTGGGTGGAATGGGTAAAGCGTCTTCAAATGGTCCATCGGTACGATCCGAAAGGAATAATTATTCGGAAAGCATTAGAAGAGACGGGTTTGAGTCTGGGAACGAGGCTACTTAACGGCTATATTTCCACGGATTCTTTAACGCGAGAGGTTCGTTCTAAAGGGAGTGCATCAGGAGTTCATTCCTTGCACCTGGAAGGAAATGTTAAAAGGGTCGTTATTATGAATCATTAGAGGCTTTTAAATTGGGAATAGGATGGTCTTTTGTAATCGTAAACATTTATGGTTTCTTTTCTATTTAACTTAAATAAATTTAAATAGAAAATTAGTGATTGATTATGAAAATATTCAACTTAATACGTTGAATATTACGATTTACGTATACGTTGAATTTTACATTGAATATAGTTTTGTTTCTTGCATTTAATCATGATGATAAGGGTAAACATTTATATCCATGGTTAATTAAAAGTAATCCCTCTAATGAACCAGTGCAAATTGTGCACGTAGATAGGAATTGATTTATAATTATACCTCGCTCAGTGAAAACTATCACACAGATCATTTTAGAAATCATTATCGATAGTTTTGATCCATTACCGTCTAAAAATATTTGTTTTCTACAAAGAAAGACTGTGTTTGATTACGATTTTCTGTTTGTGAACTCTTGTTTAAAATTTGTATAATATTAAACATAATTAATGTCCTTTATACCTTTAATGGAGCACTTACTCGTTTCCTATTTATTTTCTTATAATGGGACTGTATTCTTCTTAATTTTATCTAAGAATAATAACCCTTGAATAATTTAATGTACGTTTTATAATTCGACTTTTCTCAGAAGTATTAAATCTAGGTTCTAATGAAGTTTAAAATTCAAATTCTCATTGAAAAATCTACAGACGGAAGTGAAATCTGTATCGTATGAGATTGAAGATATTTTTAGTACAGGTGTTTATATTGACATAAGCTCCTTTCGTCCATGAATCCGATATCTATGAATATTGAGGATGAGCAAAAGTATTACGTAATGAAATACAAATATACACGTATGTTTTCCCGATGGTGGTCCAAGCATTCCACATCCGTGGAGTCCTCAATTCTAAATTCGGCCACCGTGATGTGGCATGTTATTCCTATTGCTGACGTTTAAAAGTCATACATACTGAACGAATTATCTGCCGTACGTTTAAGATTTCATTATTTCGTGAACCAACTATAACTCTCTTATCTCAGCTCCACGTCCTATCAGGGCTGTCGCTTCGCTGACGTCACACTTAGAAATAGACTGTTTGTCATTTGATGACGAAGTTTTCTGCCCGGAGTTTTATGAATCTAATAAACTGCACGGAAATAGGCGCAGTAATTCTTTTCTCTCGGGGAATGTATACCGAACCATTAAGTGGGGTAAATACGTCTTGTATATCAAGACTCAGCGATTGGATCGATCAAAGTGGGTTGAAAATACTCCTTCGGTCATCGATTTAAAATAGTGCTGTTGACATTGATCACGAGTTGAAGTAACCATTAGCTTGAGCTGAACCTTATTGAGTTCTTGAGAGAATCTGAATATATAAAATATGATCGTGAATTCATTATCATCCAAGGAATAATATTCTTATAGTATTTATAGCATATTCACGAAATACGAAAAGATGTACAGTCAAATTACATTCGTACAAGACATATAAACGATTGTCATGAGTTATCATTTTAGTTTTACAACAGATTTTAAAAACAGTCCAAATAATTTTATTTCAAAGTTGAATTATACAGCATTTCTTTAAGATTTTATTTATTCGAAATGAAAAAAAAATAAAATATTGTTATCTAATTACATTTTTTCGTGATATTATTATTCGATCATTTAAATATCTATGTCTAGAAAACATAATTTCTAGTCCTTTAAATAGATCGTAAATTCATGTGACCTTAATTAGGCCTTCGTCAATTTTACGTAAATACAGATTCATAATAGAGCTTTTGATGGACAGGTTATTTCAAATCCGAATCTAATATCAGCCGAACATTAAAGGTCGCATTTTATTTTCGCAATTTATTTTAGTTTTACGTTGTTAGCATTGTGTACAAAAGTTCTAGATAAGAACGTAAACTTTTTGTAAACAGTTTTTCCCAACAACTAATAATTCGACCTTATCTGCGGAATAAAAGTAACATTTTGCGACAGTAATGTGATTAATCATCGTTAAGTTGTCAAATTTAAAATGGATTATATATATCTCGTGCTTTGGTGGAGAGCAAATAACGATTTTCCAAAAGTAGCTGAGGTTTTATTTTGCACAGAGAAAAATCTAAGGAATTAAGTTTGTGAATTTTAATAAATATTTTTTTCCTCAAGTTCAACAATGGAAATCGTGTATAAACTTAATATGTCAACTCTACACTCATTTTACTTCTCAGTTGGCTTTGTTTTACATAGAAAAGTATAATCGACGAGTGTTTCCTAGCTAAAACAGCCTTAATATGTTTCTATAATGATGTACAAGTAATCAACTTCAATAAATACGTATATTTAAAAAGTCTCGTAAATCTTGAGAGTAACAATACTTAATTTTTATACTATTAATAAGTAGAAAAGATTCCAATTTCTATTAAAATTAGAATTCCGAAATTAAATCTTAAGTATGAAAAATATGCAACTAAGAATTTCTAAAAATGTTTAGGAATTCTCTAAAAAATTCCGATTGCTTCATTAGCGAATTAAAAAATGTCGCGGTAAATTATAATCCAAAACTAAATATACGCTCATTTTATTCAACTTAAATTCCACGTCACTTACCGGAACGTTTCGGGAAACTCAAAAACCCAAAACGATGGAACGTATTTTACGGTAACTCGAGTCGCCACTTTCTAATTTATTGATACATTCCCACGAACCTTTCTCGTGATTAAATTTTGGGCGAAATAACTTCGTTTATTGGGAGAGAAAAAAGTGGGAATGTATCTCATTTTTTTGGAGCGCGCGGAAGCCACGTATTGGATCATTCCTTCCTCTTCTCTCTCTTCGTCGGATTTCTCGGACCATTTCTTCTCTCCCTTCATTCTTTCCATTCACACGTGGTCGATCCTATTCTTTAAAAAGCTCCTCCTGTGCTCCGAAGGCATCCGAGGCCCTCGGGCAGATCGCACGTCGGATCCATTGGTCGGTCGTCAGGGGCTCGTTAACACCATCGCTAACTCTTCTTTCGCTATAGGAATGACTAATGTATTCCGCACGAAATCTCGGACGCAATACCTTTTGGATATGAGATTTTTTTACAAGTGTGCCACTCGATGTATATAGGATGGATTTCGGAACATTTTTGAGGTCACGGACATATTGGGAGCGGATGTATAAAGGTTCGGATCTTTGACAAAACGTACTCTCTTCTACCGCAATTAAATACCGATAAACGCTGTGTTCTAGATTGAATTCGTTGATGGATGGTGAGAATGAAATTTATCTCCGGCCTTAAACGGGAAATTTGGTATTTTCTCAATTCATCGTCAACCGAGTTGACCCCAGAATGAATACCAATAGTCTACTGTGTGTTCTCATATGTTAATTGAATTATTCCAGATGATAGGCTCCATTTTTATCACATAAAACTGAATATTTTCAAAAGTAAATTAAAAGATATCTTCAAATTTCTTATGTGGGAACATAACCTAAAATTGTTCCTAGATCTTCTATAATTGTAATGTATTATTTGGACTTGTATGTTTCTTTCCGGAATAATTACTGATGGACTTCTACTCTATCTATATCAATTACATTTAAAGATACTCCCATCAATAAAACCGAATACTCAATAGTATATTAGTAGTAATTGAAATAATTGAACAGTAAAGTAGACTTAACTTTAAGACTTCCGGATATTTTGTTGATTTGAAGGTTATTTTCTTCTCTAAAAACACAATAATATTTCGAATATGCTCGCAGGATTGTGAAATATGTCCATAAATAATTCCCTTCAGTTTTTATATTACTTGGCCATAAAAATCACTTTTAATATGTTCAGCCATGAATATTTTCTCTTGTCAGCTTCCAATCTTTAATTCCCGATACATTCTATAAATATATATTTCTAATTCTTCCTTGAACTCAATTTTATGATTTAATTTAATATTGTTCTGTTATTTCTACTGATTCTATATACAGCCCCTCTGAAAAATTGCTACATACCAGCACGAGTAATTTAAAACACTCATTCTTGAAAAAGCAATTTTACCATATATTTGAATAAAAAATTCAACGCAAACATAAGTTAAATTTGTCTCAAAATACGTTCTTCTTCGAATCTCCTTAAAGTTCTCCTAAAAATTTCTCGTCTTCTTCCTCCTTTATTTAGTTTCCTTGAGACTTATTTACGATATCCAACATTTTTAACAGTTTTCCGCGTATCTTTCGTCTTTGAACATCTTTGTTTTAACGTCATATTCTTTTCCACTGAATGACACTAAGGAAAAGAGCCCAGACACATTCCTGAGACCTGGGATTCAGTTTCTGGAACTGGCTGGCTAGCTAAGGAGGAGATTGGATTGGACACGTTGGAAATATGGGTGCTCGATTGTCATCTTGTTGGGAAGACAATCAGTCAATAATTCAGAGATTACTCGGCTATTAATGTAAATTAAAAGCTTTCGCTTGTCCCTTAAAGAACTGGTATATGGTATCCATACTCCTAACTCGACAAGTAACACCTAGGTTACACTTGTCATTGTTGAGTACGAATTCGTATCCAGAAACGAATTGAACCCTACTATATCTAACCTGAAGGATGCAACTGTTTTTCTTTTTCTCCATAATTAAAATTAAGAAAAAATCTATGAATTACATATTATTGCATTATTATTATTACTAAGAAATATTAGGCCGTAAAATTTCACTACTCTATTCATATTTTCCACGAATTAACTCACTTCAAAGGATATTTCAACTTCAGTTTTTTTGCATATTTTTCCATTAAACTACTATCAAAGTCTGTCATTTATTTTTCTTTCGTTGAATTGTCTCTCCCTGATCGAGTTTATTTCTCGGATTCCATTGTCATCGATATATTTTCTCTGTTGGAATATTATGGTACATTAAACAGATGATTGATTCCTCTCTCAGATGAAGTTTCTCGATCAAAATTCCCTTCACTATGGACACGTAAATTCCTTTACTAGTACGAAATTTCATTACGACCACAACCACATATTTGACATCTAATTGTAGAATCAGCTGTCGCCACGTAATCTTCACATACTTATATTTCTCCAGCCTCTTCTTCATCCCTAATTTGCCCATACCTGATTCACCAATTTGCCTTAGGAACCATTGCCACCCAATTCCCCCGCAAGAACAGAGGGAAGAAAAAGCGGCATTGGATAGCCTGAATTTCGTGGGGATCAAGCGTTGTCTCTCCCTTACCATTGCTGGGAGACGCATCCGAACGATGCGAGCGCGAGTAAGCTTTTAAAATTAGAATCCTCCCAAAAAGAGAGACGGGAGATGTGGTGGGGGATTCCGGTACGTTTTTTTCATCCATTTCTTAAAGCGCTTTGGAAGGAGTTCGGTGAGGTCGGTCTCCCCTGAACCGTACTTCTCCCGGAGATCCGGGTTTTGCACATAGTCGATCCCCGATTCCCATCAACGGTTTCCGGTTTGAGGGTTTCTCTCAGAGCTACTCTTTATCTTTAATGTTGTTTTTTCCCACTTGCATACCAGACTCTTTTCTCAGAAGCTATTTCTGCCGATTTGGATGTGAACTATTTGCTTAGAACGCGATGTATGCTAGAATTCGAGGAAGTACTGCTGGCGGTGATAGAAAAGGGGTTCTTAAGTGAGGATTTTTGACGGAAGTAAGGATGCTCGGGTTATTTGAGGTATGCAGGATGACAAAACGTGTGATTGAAGGACGTGTCCTTTGGTGACGATGCGATGTGTGGTATTTACGTATCTCTATCCAAAAATATCGGTGAATGATGTTCTAAATTTCAATTATTAACGAAGTACGTAATTAACTACTAGAATTTTACAATTAAGGGAAATCCTATACTGTTACGTTTAATAAACCTTATTATTCTATAGAATAAATAACTCTAAAACAAAGTGAAGTTAAATTTATATTTAGGGTTGAAGAAAGGGAAGGTGAGGGCTGGTTGAGGTGTCGTCATTAAAAATACCCTTAGAGCAATCATGAAGTGCGTTCAAGAATAAACTAGAAGGGTGAAGTACCTAAATAAATTGTCCACCTCTTGCGATGGTATGGAAAATTCAGCTCTGTCTGATTGATATAAGGTCCACTTTATTGTTTCATTTGGCATTTTTTTCCTGATTGAAGCCCTGACAGATTTACTTAATGATAATAATTAATAATACATTATGGAGTGAAGTATACAATAAATGTGCTTAAATATTGTCTTAAATGGGAGTTTGACCAACATTTTAGCTTTTCAAAACTTACAGCAGTAATAGTTGAAAAGCAACCAATTTATTTTCTAATTTAAATAACTAGTGAGCGAGAAATGTTTTTAAGTTTCTTTTTCGTTCGATTACTCTCTTAATATCTCTTTAAGCACTTCATAGAATAGAATAGAGGAAGAAAGGCAAATTTTAAATGTCTCTTTATGTTTTTAGAGAAAAAAATCAATCAGTCATGTTGTGAGCAATATTACGTTGTAATCTAACATTAATTTAATTCCATTTATATATTCAATGAAGTAGTATTCTTTTGAATACGTGCATGTTGTAAATTTAACGAGCTATTTACGCTAGATAGCCGCATTTTATTTTATTAAAGGTGATTACGATGATTTGTGGTATATTATCACCCTCATATCTATGGCATACTTAAGAAACGATACAACTAATGAAATGAAAGGTTGGCTTATGTTCCGAAAGAGCTAATAAGTTATTCTAGTTTAGGATGAGGCTAGTTTAGTGGGCTACGAAAGCCAACTGGCTCCCCCCCTCCTAGGGTTCGTTTGATTATTTCTCTACGACTTCCATCTAGGAATCCCCCCAATTTAGACGATAAGTACGGACTTCGGAACCCCATAAGTTGGCACCCCTTGACGGTATGCGGTGGGGAGTTCCCTCGCGAGCTTCGCGGGGGGTTCTTGCCATGGGATACGCGTTCTATTTCGGTCCCCTCGCGGCCCTCGAAGACCGTGGAGTAAATATACACCGGCGAAGACCGAGAAGATGCAGGCGGTCGACGGTCGAAGTCTAGACGCTCACATGCGATCGCCTCGAGGAATTTCCCAGAAACAGATACTCATTGGACGAGGCGCGTGATTCGTGAATGAAGTACGCTTCCGGTGGGGCCATATTGTCCCGGTGATAGACGTCGTGAATGGTTCGCTTTCGTGACCTTTTCTCCATCGACGGAGATGATCATATGCGAATTCTGAGGTTGCGGAATCGCTTTAATGGCTGTTTGAATGGGTGCGTCTATATTCGGATAGACGTCGCTTTGGACCTTTCCCAGACCATTTCGTACGCAGATATATAGAGGAATTAAAAGGGGTTGTTTAAATGAGGAGCATTTATCATCTCTTCGTGTTGAGACAAAGATCTTTAATGGGTTTTTTAAAGTTTTTTAAGGTCATTTTAGCTGTTGGTTCTTCATTGGTTGTTGTGGTAAGTTCTGAACAACCAAGTGTGTTTGGTGTGATCCTAATTATGGAGGACAACCTTTATATATTGAAATGCAATGTAATTGTCTCTCTAAGATGTACTAAGGATGTATAAATTATGAGGTGATACTTGGATGTTTGACGAATGAAAATGTTCGGTTCCACTTTATGATATTTCGTTACAATACGTTCCTTGACTTATACTTTCGTGTATGCTATTATATTGCTTTATATTGCACTCCCTTACGTGTAACATATTTGAGCAAAGTTCTGAAATAGTTCGACTTAATTTTATTTACTCGGAAATAGAAATATAGCTCTTCACTGAAAAGTAATGCATCACTGTAAATCTATAGAAAGGATTCCGCATTAAATCCTCTGTAGCTCTAGAACATTGGTTGGAGAATAATAGTTTAACTCGATAGACTGATTCCAGAAAAGGAGGAATGAAATTATTTGTAGAACAATTGTTAAAAGTAACGCAAATCGTGGATATTTATAGCGAAAATATACGAAAAAAAGAATTTTTGTTGTATATAATTCCATATTCCTTAACTGTAACTTTATATCAAAACCTCCTATAGTTTATTATAAATATCATGGCTCAGACTATGTGAAGTATGATGGTTATAAAGAACGTGGGTTGATTGTGGGTGGGTGGGTTGATCATTGTCATCGTGTAACGTTATATTCGTAAGATGATGCAATATTGAATACATTCTCAGAATTCTCAGAACCGTTGACTTTCATTTTGGTGAAGTCTATTATTAGAATAGAGTAAAATTTTAGATGTGCCAATTTCACTGAGGTAATATTACCTTTGCGGAAGCTGGATTCCAACGAAAATTTATAACTTATGCGGGGAAAGTTTTCGCATGACAGATTTCTTCTCGGAAGTGACGTATTCAGTCATGAGACCAAAAATCACATCCACTCTGTCGGAACGGCTCAAACGAAAATTTTGACGTTCGGCAAAGTTTAATTTTGGCATGGCAACTGAAATCGAAGCTGATGATCCATTAAAGTATATTGCGAGCCGATGTACTCCCACACACCTTTCCCTCCGAGAATAGGCCGCCATCTAACCTTTTTTCGTAAAGAGCCTCTTTTTGCCAATCCTTGAAGGACGCCACTTTCCAATCTGAGGGATGGATTCAGAAGATGTTGAAAATTCGGGATGAATCTGGAAAGCTCTGGAATCAAAACCTGAGGTGAAAGAGGATTGGCTGTCTTTAGGTTTGAGGATAACACGCTCAAGTTCCTCCATCGTTGGCCTTTTCATTTCGACTCATATTCAATAGTGGATGCCTTTTTTAAGTTTGTGAAGTTTATAACTATCGGTAGGAAAGCTACGACATATGATACGTTTCGCGCTCTTTACTTTTATATTCCTATATCACAATCAAAATAATAGTATTCTATGGGCAACTATAATGATCAAACATATTCCTGAAAAACGTAGCTCGAATAAAATATTACGTAACAATAATTAGCTTAATTGATAACTATATCACTTAAGAAATTCATCCCATCTAACGGATGACATAATTCCAACGATTATAGCCTTATGGAAGGTTAAATCTACATATCGAATATTTATGATATCTATGTTCTAGGCAATACTGAATATGAATCGAATATGCAATCATTCCATTTCTGGCTGATGATTCTACGTAGTAGAGCCAATATAGTATCTGAAGCCATTTTGCGTCAACTTTTGGTGGGGTTTTCCCATCTTTTCTGTGGCTTTAATACCAAAAGTCATTCTACGACGTCTCTTTAAATATTTTGAGTTTTATATACTGGCGTTTTCATAAGAATTGTCCTTTTCAATTCTTTCGTATTCATAATTTTCGCGAAAAATCATTTCGGAAATATCAAAGGATAATGAAACACTAGGTAAAAACACTAATTTCTGTATATTTTTATTAATTTATATTCTAAGTATCGTACGGTTCTAATGCAAACTATTCCCATCAAATATCTTAAAATATTTTGAATATATTTCAGGATAAAATGACATTAAAGTATATTAAAACTCTCTCCTATATAACCTTAAAAAATGGACTTTCTATATCATAGCATTCTAACTTTAAATACTCTTATATCTACTCCATGATCTACGACTTCCTTCCGATGTTAGAATGTCCGAATCTGAACTTTCGAGACGATAGAAAGTGACTCAAAAAGTAAAGTAAAGTTCCGCAGTAATTTTGAGGAAATCTCAACCCCAGACGTCAGCAGCCGCTGATTCGACGCTTACTCTCGACTTCATCGTGGACGATCCGTGACTTTAAGCCAGATTCCAGTTGCTCGGAGACACGAAACTTTTCCGTGGCCATGCATATCCACTTCCCCAGGCGGTCATTCATCCGTCTGGGAAAATGGCTCGTTTCACGCTTACCAGTCTAAGAGTCTATTCATAGGGCGGTCATGGAGGGCCAGGGATTTTTCTAGGTGGTCATTAAAGTCACCTTGCCGGTGTCTAGAGGGGTAATTTGCAATTGTCATTAGTAAGGACCACTGTTCTTTTTAATTGGCATATAAAATATACGGAATTTTTTGCTGTGAAGGAAATATTTCCTATATTAGGTTCTTGGGAGATGAATTTAAATTTTGCGTGTGTTTTTATGTTGTGCAGAAAAATGTTTCGGATGAAGAGGTACTTTTTCAGGAATGTGACAGGCAACACTAAGGATATGAAAAGGTCATCATTAAAATAAATAATCATTTTATTTCGTATATGATCAGAAACATTATTGATTTTTTGCCTAGGATCTATTATTTATAGGACTATAATTTGTTTATAAATATTTCAGTATTTCCAAATGTTTGCTGTGATGAGCTTTCGAGATTAATAAATAATGCTTATTCATAATATATGAATTTAAATAACTACTATTTAATATAATATTAATTTGTTTTCATAATAGATTGCACGTTGATTTTTTTAGATAGAACTTCACGTCAAATTAAAACTTTTCTTTAATATAACATAGCCGTCAAAACTTTAAATTTTAATGAAAATCATTTATAAAATTTTAGAATAATAGATGAGGTACGTGTTTTATTTTTATTATAGATATAGTTTAAAAAAATGTCTGTCAAAAATCTAAATGGATAAGGGTTGTTTGCCATTGCAAAATTCTTAAAACTTCGGATTATTATGATTATTTGACAGACATGTCTTTAAATTCCTATTTTTCTTTCGTCCAATGTAATGCCATCTATGCATAGTAAATCCATACTTTCATTTTACAAAATCCTTGATGAATAGAAGATTTAAGGAAATCAGTGGTCAAGCGGTTTTATATAGAATAGTATATATAGAATGGTATAGAATTCTTGTATCTGATACTCTATTCAAAGTCAAAGAACGGGATTGGAAGGAGAAGTAGGTCTACGTACTTATAGGAATATTAAAAGATTGATTGACAACGAAATAGGGATAACTTTATAGATCATGGATAAAATTAATGGAAATGACTTCACATTCTGAAAATTACGTCCGACATAAAACTTCATACGAGAGAATTTCCTTGTCATATTCTTTTCACATCATTGGAGTTAACGCGCTAACATCTGCAGCGCACGCCAAATATAGAACGCGCACTAACGTTTGGTAGCAGCCTCCGTTATCTATGCAGCTTGCATTTTTATCCGTGTCACAGTTTCTGCAACTTACGAATCGCATCTCGTTGTTATGCGTGGATGCGAGGAGCCGCATGAAAACCAGACCTCATTCTTTTCATGTCGTGGCATTAAAGAGGTCGGATTTGTGAGGATATAAAGACGTGTTCCGCTCATCGTAGATTACGCGTCAAATCAGGTGGAGGAATTCATTTCTATACTTTATCATACAAAGTTTTTGTTATTGTCATATCTAGAGCATAGCAAGGGCATTGTTAATGTGCCTGCATTCTTGTGGAATCATTAATGCACATAAAATAAGCATAGGATAACTTTTAAAATTGATTATTTTTATACGGAATGAAAACATAATATTTATTAAATTATGATGATATAATATGATGTACATTTAAAATAATTTATATTATTTATAAATATAAAGTAAATTATTATATTGGAATGAAAGTAAATTATTCCAAAGTTTTTTTTAAGCGAACAATTTTATTTATCATAGCTTTAAGGAAGTGATTTAATAATTTTAGCCTTGATATAAATAGAAAATATAGTCTAAGATTACAGTTAACTTGATTTGAAATTTAAATCAAATATGTCTGTTTCATATGGAAATTGAGTTAATATGCTGTTAAATAAAACCATAAGATGGCCTTAATGGTTACTTCAAATAGCTTTTACTGTATGAAGAATATATAAATTAAATCTAATATAATAAAGCTCAACTCTTGGGAAGGTACATATATAATAAATGAACAAAGGACTTTTTCTGGAAGGTCTTTATAAGTATATTTGTTTAATTAGTCTAAAATTTATCATCTTCTGGTTGTTAACGCGTATATATTCCGATCGATCGAGAAATTCTACTATTAATTTCACATTGTAAGATCACCATTCAAGTAAAACTCCTATTTTACTAATCGTCAGAGCAGTAGTCCAGTGAATAAGTAGTGTATTTCCGAATGACGCTTTATATCTTTGAATTATTGAACCAATCATATTCCCATCAAAACCTCAAGTGCGAATCGAACCGTAACACTTACCTTCAATCGCTTAAGAGTGCGTCGCATTTGTCATAACTTTCTCGAAAGCATCGATTCCGTCAACCATTCGTCATATTCGAACGCTAAAAAAATACCATTTCAGTAATTGCATCGCCTCGGCGGTAACCTCTCGCGAAGAATATCTCTTCCCACTCACTTTACGCGGAAAGGAAAGCTAGAGAATATGGAGAGGACATAAATCAAATCGATCAGGAATAGTGGCGGGTATTGAATTGCTCCCCCACCCCCACATCCCTTCCAACTTGTTTTGGAATCAATTTCTATTAAAAACCACAGTTTCGTGACACGCGAGGCTATTATAAATTATCCCGCTTTTTTTCCTTTCACTTTTTCCCGATACAGTTTGCTTTATTCCACTTCAAGGCTCAACACCACGACACGACATCTAGGAGCACGCAGAATTGGGAAGCGAGTAATTTATGGATCGGGTTCCTTACAAATAAAGTGGTCGTTTGCACTCTTTTTCACCTGTGTTCAAAATCTATTTGTTCCGATGTCAGGATGTGAAAGTCCGTTCACGATATTCGTTTAATTAATTCCTTTCAAGAGGTGAGATACAATTTTTACTAATTAGATTTTGATCTCGTGAATTAATGATGAATTATTAAGTATATTTATGATAGCTGCTTTGGGTTAGGAAGTGTTACGTAGTGCGAGTTGTTATAGCGTTAATAAGTGACGTAATTCATCTGATCTCTATGACGATGTTTAGTGCTTCTTCAAAGAAGGATATGAAAGTGTTTTAATTGATATTTATCATTCTTTTTCCTTATCGTAAAAAATAGAAAACAGCTGCAAATATGTTCGTAAAATTTACCATTCTGTTCCAACTCTTAACTTAAACAAAGACTTAACTCTATGGATAAGTTATCCTTATTTATTTTGCAAATGATAACGAATCATCATTAATTTTTAGTTTCTTCGCATAATTAACAGCAACTATAAACAATGTGCTTGTAATTTTTCGTTTTCACTTCAGGTTCTTTTAATTAGTTTAAATTTAATTTTTTGTTCTAGTTTTTGTTGATTCTATTTGTATGAAAGATAGTGTATGAAATATCATTTGGATGGAATGTAATTGATTGGTCCACAGGGTGCGATAAACTGGTTCGAAATATATTTTTTATCTTGAGTACAGTATGTGATGATTCTACTAGCGAATTATCATTTGAATTAAACATTTATTGCCTTGAGATCCATCTATTTTTTCATGTACGAAATGATTAAAACAGTTATAACTTCCCTTGTTTGTAAACTTTCTTTTATAGCTGAAGTTCGATTGAATCAATATTTCATAGCTTTTATTTTTGTGAGGTCAGTATTAAATACCATTCATCACGAAAGCCGTTGATTTACGTATTGATAATTTTATTTTATTTTTAGAGGGTTTCTATACGAATACCTTTTGAATAACCTTTTTTGAGCAGAGTAGGAAATGTGCCGAAATCTTATGAGAATCAGATGCCAAGAATAGCGGAATGACTGGGTCTCGAATCGAGGTCTCCCAGCTGGCACTCTAGCAAGTTCCGTATCCCCTTTTTTATCGTATCTTTTCCAGACAGTCCAGAACAGACGCCACATTAACGTACATTCGCTAGAATCCTTGCCATGAAAGTGGACTATATAGGGACATATTTACCAAAATTTTAAACTTAATATTTTACTATTTATCCTAATTAATGATGTAGGTCAAAAAACACAAACTTTGGATCTCTTAAGTATATTTATTTTTCATTTACTTTCAAGTTTTTTATCGTATTTTCTTTGTTGCCTCTTAGAATAATCAATGCTATTTCCTACTGAATATTTCTTTCCATAAGAAGTAAGGAGCTACTCAAATTTGGAACTTATTTCATGAAAAAGACCATTTACTGAATCAGATCTCTTGGGCATTATATATTAAATAACTTTAAAACTCATTATAAGCAAAATTGTAACTTCAAAGTCCTCTTCACCTTGGGATATCATACCGAATGATGCAATAGAACCATATCCTACTGCTTTTACTTACAAGATATCGTATTAATACGGTTTTAGCTCACAGACATCTATAACTCGTAACCTGGCAATCAAAATTCCGAATCTTTAAATTTCTGCCTCATCACCTTAAGAATTCGAATTGAAGGAAGGAGAGTGGAAGAGACGAAGGAAGTGACGAAAGCAAGAGGAAGAGACGGAAATGAGGGGAGATGATGATACGCATGAGGCCAGAACGTCTGTTGCGTTCCCAGAGAACAGGGGAGTTTTTTTACGATTCAGAAAGTCTTTTTTTCCCAGCCACCCATTCGGAGAAAAAGTTTTTATTTCCGATGGAAAACGCACTCTTAAAAATTTACCCTCCGTCGCGGGTCCTTTTTTGCGAGCAAATGTTGTTATATAATTTAACTTTTAAATTGAACACAAGCAAAAATTTTCTAGTTTATCTTCCCCCGCCTCGATTCTAGGTAGTCTAAGTTTTTGGTGATGGAATAAAAGGTCGCGGTTCTCTACAAAAATCTTGTCTCTGAACTTTTCGCAATTCGAGATTTATAAATGAGGTATTAAAATTTTTTTCCGGTTCGTGATTTATTCGCGGAACTTTGCGTTGGGGAATTGTGTATTGTTTCAGTTGCCTAGTTACGAGGAATGTTGGTAATGAAGTGCTCCAGTTCAATGAGTGATAAATATTTATGCACTTTCCTAAAGAGCTCCTTTTACGAGTCATCGAATTCTTTTACTGTGGCTAATTTAATTTTTTCTTTTACTTTTCCAACGCCAAAGTCAAAAACAGTAAAAGTTTGGGTCTAATAAATAATTTTATTTTATCATTATATCTTTTTTTAATACATCTCTTTGTCAAAAAAATTTTCTTTTATAGATTCTAAAGGAATAAAATTAATACACCCAAAAATATCGTAAAATTTATGTATAAAATATAATGTATAGATTATAAATATAAACACCCTAAGTTGTTTAGTCCCTTAGCAAATATAATATGAATTCAACATGCTTCAATAAAGTATTATATTAGTTGAACATTCGAAAGAATGGCGTGGAACGGAATTAGGAAATTATTTATAGACTTGTTCTCCCATTATTCAAAATATATCTACTTGTCCCTATCTTAAATTCATCATTGTTCCCTAAAGTTCTTCTATCAGGAGTACCACTAAAGGCAAATACAACAATAGATATGTCATTGATTAAGTTTAGCTCATACTTCATAGCGAGATTGACAAAATTTTCCCAATTGTTTAGCTTTGTTAAAGGAATTATTTAGGGAACAACTCATAAATTTTCTTCTACGTTCAGGAAGGAACGAGATTTAAAAAAAGCATTCTTGAAACACATTTGCATGTCTACTTTCACAAAGGAGCTTGGTAGAAAGACTGTCAACCTCAATTTGTTAGGTTAATATCTATCAAACCTATTGTCTTTTTTCCCCAGAATGTTAATTTAAACCAGATTGTAACTTTTTAGGTTTTGCTATGTATTTTTCTCGTCTTCCTAGTTCGTTTCTTGGAAGGAACGATTCACGAATCGTCAAAAATACTTCTTGGACTTGCTTCCGTCAGCAAAGTGCGTTCACACTAGGAAACGTCACTGAATTAGTGTTACACTCTTTATTTATACATTCTTTCCTAGAATAGCTTTCCACTGTCTTGCAGCTGCGAGCACGCGTTCAAGCTTTAAACATGTGACATATATTCCTCAACCTCATTGCCGCACTGGTGGTTCATTTAAATTAGTTCCTTTAACTATCCGATTTAAAATTAGTCCGTTTAGTATCTCGTCTAACACTGTGCATAGGGGTGAATGACCTACAATTACAAGTAACGTCTTTATTTAACAATTCGTCTGAAAAATTTCTGAGCCTGAGTCACTCTACCCACGCCCTTGAATTATTCTCAAGAGGTTTTTTGTCTGTTTACTCATGGTCCAGCACAAACTTCTCTGTTGTCCACGCTCTCAATGAGTAGCCATGTATTATTAGCATATAAGTCATACATTTTCTATATCCTAATTCAGTTGTACAGAAACTGAAATATAAGTTGGAAAACAAAGATAACTCCATTGTAACAAAATTAATTTTGTCAACTTTAAGTCACTTTTCAAACAATCTTTCAGCTGTTTTAGCTCGAAAAAGGATCAAATAAAATATAATTAGCATCAAGTATTCAAAATCCATGAAGGTAAACTTAAAAGTAAAATCAAGAATAGAGCTTTATCCAAATAATCTATAAATAGTTGCTATTACAATCATTTCATAAATGAATCCTTCAATGATTCAGCTGTTATATTTTTATATACAGTTTTTTTCCACATCTTACGTGCACAAGAATTCCTTTCTTTGCTGTCGTAAGAAAGTAGCTTCCATTAAAAATGTACCCAGATCCAAACTGAAGTTAAATGGACCTTAATGGTATTAACTTAAAGTATTAACGAAAGAATTAATAATTATTTTATTTATAACATAAAGAATTTATTCCAATAAATTCTATTTCCATCTTATTTCGTCTGTTCACCGATGAAAGTAACATATTAAAACGTCAATTAATTATTTGCCTTAATTTCTTGAGTAAAATACGTAATTGTACTATTCTGTCAAATACAGGACAGAAAATTCTTATTGTTAGTGATATGAGATAAGGCCTGAATCCAATTAAGTACAGCCATTACCTTTGATTTTAATATCGTCCTTTTGAGAGTGTAATTAAGAGAGAATATTGGTTGATTAACCCTAAATCATCTCAAACTTTTAAATTCTGGACCATTTTTAGCCTCTCTCTCGTGTTCAATGAGCAGAAAATTTTTGAAAGAGAAATTATATTTGATATTAATAATTTAAAATACAGCATTTATATTTTGAGAATCGACCGTCATTGTGATATTTTTACGGGTTATAATATTTTTGAAAAGTGAAAATAATTTAGTGATATATATTTTAGAGCGGTAGTATTACTGGATTTGCATGATATTCGAATTTCGTAAGCAATAAGTAGCTTAACCGTTCCAACTTAACTGAAAACAATGACTTTTTTAGCTGCTAAATATCCATAAATGATCTCTTACGCTTACTTTTTTATGATATTTTATTTACTACGTTTATTTTACAAATTTTAAATAATAAAAATAGAACATTTGTTTTCGATGATTCACCGATTTCCGGTTAAAATATTAAGATATTACAGAGTAGTATAGGTCTGATATTTTTTTGTTATATCGTTAAAAATTATTTATAATAACTATTTTGACGTGTTAATTTAATTTAAGTAATATCTAGAACTTAATGTGATATTACCATTTTCCTTATCGCTTTTAAATTTGAAGTCATTGAGTGTTTTATTTCTTAGCTTTCGCGTATATTATTCTCGTCAAATATTTCGCAATCCATCCAAAAGCCGTTCCATTTAGTACACGCTATTATAGCGGTTCAATTAAAAAGTGCAGACGGCAAACATAGCTTCAGCATTTAATAGAAACCGCCCAACGCGCCCGAGGCTGCATCACGTCACATCAACTAAGCACCACTTACCAGACACATCTCCGTGTCGCGCTACGCTCGTGAGCGATCACCATTGCACGGTGCGAAATGTCTTTGTCGCCCAAACGTCCTCTGGCGGCCACATTATGAGCAATTTTTCAACCCTTTCGCGCACAGAGGTGGGGAAAGCGCAATCAATCTGAGGAGGCGAAGGTTTGTCAAGCAGAGTATGTAAATCGGCTGGCTGCTCACGGCATTAATTCGCGACAAGGTACCTTGAGGGAGGGAGGTGTTCATCAGAGCATACGGTGCCAAAGGGCCCTTTTTTATTCGGAAGAGAGTCTCCTCTTTCTCTGGAGGAATAGGGGCCGTGGAAAAGTGGAAAAGCAAGGGTTGGCGAGCAGTCTCTGTGCCTAGGGATCATCACATGACTCATTTCCATGAACTCCGACTTCCAGGCGCCGTCCCATCAAAATATGCCCACGCCAATTATTACGAGTTTTTTTTTTCCCTCCCTTAATTTCGCGAGTGTTTTGTTTCCTTTTTCCCCCGTGCGTGTCTCTGGCGTCACGCGAGATTTGCGTCGATCGATTTCGGAGGGAGAGGGATTCTTTGCTGGTAATCGGGGGATTCCTCGGCGACCCTCATGCGGGTCGCGCCCTTTTTTGCTAATGAGGTGACGTCGCAAGCATCTCTTCTTCGTGACTTGAATGAGAGAGGAATTAATTGGCGTCTCGTGAATGGATTGGGGAGACGTACGACGACCCTCGTTTGGGTCGTTTTATTTCCTATTTCCAATACTTTAACAAAAGTCTTATCAATTACGTGATTTGGTTACGGTGATTAATTTGGAGGAAGATATGTTCATTATGATCCCCTGTTGAAAGTCATTCTGCCTAAATTTCAATGAAAAGTTAGTGATATTAATATAGTGTTTAATGATGCCAACAATTTCTACGCAATGGATAAGTAAAAATATCTGCTTTGTTAAGCATTCTTCCAATGTATGTTTCATACTTCATTCTAATAGTGCTAGCTGTAAATACGAGGAATCGACTCATTTTTCAAAAAATCTAATTTATTTAATTTGATGAACTTTTTATTAGTTAATGCAAAAATTTAGCAAATAATTACTCGTATTCTACGGAAAGGAAGTTATTTAAGAACATCTAAGTTCAAAGATGCTATGATATTGACCCGATAATGAAAGGGGATAAACAGTATCAGTTGCGAGGAGAAGTCAAACCATCCATCTTTATCTGTAAAATCTCTGTAGACTTGAGGAGACATGGTGAAGGATGAGGTCGATTGCCTCTCTAAAGAAGAGTGCAATAGGCGTAAACCATGAGGACACTGACCTTAAGATTAAGACTTTTCGTTCCATTCAGTGAAAAAAAATAGCTTCAAGGTTTTCCATAGCTTCCCAATAGCATCGCTCGAAACAATTTTGAATTCACGTGATTGATGGTGAAAAGATCAAAGGATATTAACATTTTTTTGTCATTAAATCATAGTATATAAACAAATTACGATGATAAAGAATGTTATCTTTTGAATTTAAAACACAGAAAATATTTCTAAAGACGATTTTCCGATCTGCTTGATTTGAAAGGAGTTACTGATTCTTTATGTGGATGATATTACAACCAACATCCCCCAAGATGCAAAATTTTCCCGCAGCAAAAAAACTAGTCGAACGGTTATCACTAGAGGACGCTTCAAGACTTCTTTCACACTTCGATTTTAATCCAGTCTCAAAAGAATGAAAACTCAAAGCATCAGCTGCAAAAAAGTGATATGCTTCAGTTCACCTTTTTTTCCACACGGTTCACATCACGGGAGATTTATTTCGCGTTCATGGAGAGACGTGTTTCCAAAATATTGGGCAGCCCTCTTTCAAGTCCCGAACGAGATCGACCTCGTGTTACGCGTTTTTACGGGTGAAGGGAATGGATACGGGGCCCTTTCGAAAATTGCAGGAATTCCTTTCTGGCGACCCTCTTTCGGGTCGCTTCTCGCGAATGCCCTCGGCGAGGTCGTTCATCCCGCGTCGATGTTTGACGGAGTGGAGGTCATTATGCCACGGGAGCGCGCCCTCTCTCTCTCTTCTTTGGTACTTTTGATTGCCTCTCCCGGGAATTTTGAAGATGGGCTATTTTGTCGTATTTCCAGATGACCCCGTGGATGTAATCAGCGTTGATTTGGGACTGATTTACGTAATGCGAGGAAGTGCTTATCTTTAGGTTTTTTTCCTGTCCCTGGCTGTCACACGAGTCTGTGATTGATGTGTCAAAGCACGGAATCCTTAAATAAACACCGAAGCTATTAAATAATGGTTCAGAATGGTTTGTTTTACGATGCATGTCATACACGTACAGAGATCTAATTTTAATAGTGTTTTGGAACATGGATTTGGAACATTTAAACGTTAAAAGTTAAGGTTCTATTGGAAGTTTTGTATATATATTATGATAGATTTTGGAGATAACTTTATTAATATCGGTTCCATGCAGAGTAATTTATGGTTGTTTACAATAAAAGTTGAACAAAAGAAATAAATTAGAAAAAAGATATACAATATTGTATATAAAATAGAATAATAAACAATATTTAAAGAATGTAATAACAATGAGTAATATAAAAGATAACTAAATAGTAATAGAGAATGAATATTCAAAAAGAGATGATGATAACACAATAGATAATGTATAATAATTGGAACAAATACTTTACCTAAATCTGTATATGATTTTTCATAATTTACGTTTCATTACTCACAGTTAAAAACGCATAAAATATTAAGAACACAATTCAATGAGACATAAATATAGAGGCAAATAAATATTGTATCATATCATTCATAAAACTGTATACCCATTTGATAGAAAAAAAAATAAAAACTAGGAATAAAATTGTTACCTCAGGAGTTAATTTTCCAAGCTAGAAGCAAGTTGTCAAGTGTTGTGATACTATTTTCCGGTAACCGGAAAGATTAATAAGGAAAAAAAGAAGTACTTCATCTTTGAACGCATCTAATTCTTATTTCCAATCCACGAACTATAAATCGTCCCTGGCGACACACCTTAAGACGTATGATTTCACCCCCATCTCTTAATTGCCACTTGACCCTTCGGGGGGAAGAAATAAATCAATCGCTTCTCATATTCCTCTACTTTACGAGCGACCTTAAGCAATCAACCCTCACATTTATGAATCGCGTAATCCATTCATATCCAACCCGTTCCTATAGAAACGTAAACGTCTCTCCACTCACTTTCTTTTAATATAAACGACCGTCTCGGAGGTGCCATTACGGTTAAAAAAAGGAAACAGCCCTCGATAGAGACATTATTGATGAGGTAGGCGATTATTGGTTTTATTCCACGCGTGACCTTGTCTCGGTAAGCGTTTTTTTATGACCTTCATATCGGATGAAGTCGTTCGGGGCACTGCTTAGTGGTGTGTAAGGCCTAGATGCCATTCGATGTGTTTGGATGGACGAGATTAAAGGAGGTCTCAGGCACTACCGCCAAGATTTATATTCCTCGCAGAGTCCTTAAGGAGAACTTTTTTTAGTGGGACTCGTGACCACGAAGTGTTCCGTGGGTTACGTCTTTCTAAACTGTGTCGGGTGCCAATCTGAGGGAGCTGTTTGGTCTCACGGTTTAAGGAGTTGTCGATAGAGGGAGGGTTGGTGATATATGGTGCACCATAGCTTCTGGTTTATACTGTATGTTACCCATGGTAGCTCAGTATAGTGTCACAATCTCTCTTAGTTTTTTTTGTATTGTTATTATAGTTTCGGTCTTTATATAGTCATTTTACTTTCCTCTGTTGTAATATTTCCCTTTATAGATTGAAATGTGTAAAAGTATTTCCTATGTACTGTATCTTAACTCTATCCAAATTCCAAAATTTCAGTCACTTCAAGCATTGCTTGGATCTTAAATGTTTAAGGTAATTTTCTGTAGGTTCCGTTTGCATATTTATTCTCTCATTTCTTGTGTGTTTTGCTATCGAGTCGTATTTAATCTCAATAGAAGACTAATGTTTTGAGCCCATTTTATGAAGATTATAGTAGATTTAATTATAATCCTAATATATTCGTATCAATAATTTAATAAGTCTTATGTATTTCATTGTTTCCCTGAAGCTCTGGGCACAATGCTTCGATAGTATATAGTTATTTTGAGAGAAATAATTAATTTCAATCTTTTGATGAAGTAATTGTGAACTTTTTTGATCATCTCTTAGAAGGAATAGTACTGAATTATGTTGCTCTTTATCAATTCATCAATATTTATACAAAGCCGTGTTCTTAAATATAAATCCTACAATATTTTACACAATATTTATATTTGAAAAGTCTTCCAATAGAAATTCTTACCTTCGAATGATAAAAAAGTAAAATAGAAATCGAATCGATCCTTGTTTTAGTTACTTGAAGTAAGTACGAATGCTCTATTTTTTTAGCTACATTATAATCAATATCAATCATATCATCATGTCTGCCAATGGAGGATCGTGTCAGTCTGCTAATGAAATAGTAATTGCATTGTTAATTACATTTTCTTATATCAATTATTCTCAGAGATATTCAAAATGAAAAGAGACAAAAGAATCAGACGGGCTGTTATGTTTATCTCTGCCGCATGTTGACAGTCTGCCAAAAGGGTTCATATGTAAATATAGACCCAGAATATTTAAATTCAAATGCGTCTGCCCTAGGTTACTCCTCCAAGAGTTAGAGATAAACATGGCTGGCAGGGCAGTTATTATAACTCAAAGATAATTACTACTGATCATCATTATGAATTAAGTGTAGAATACTACTAATTTTCAAACACAGAATTTGCAATGACCGTGTTAGAACTATCTTAGATTTTAGGTCACACATTTTTAGTTATAGTTCAGCTAATTAAAGTTCATCGTATATATTTTCAATTTTCTCGCGTAATTTTCATTAAAATTAATTTCTGATCTTTCTATAATAACTTTTATACACATATATACGGCGTTATGTAAAGTACTTTTATGTACAGTATGTACATTTTTAATATCCCTTAATGTTTCTGTTATTCGTATATTTAACTAATTCGTCGATTCTAAATAAATTTCTATATTTTATATAATGTAATATTTTGTGTATCTCTAATTCTATTAACTTCATCAACAGTAAGTACTCATACTATTTTCATCAGTAACCAAGTTTATATCGTATTCTGGCTACTCATTCATGAAAACATATTGCCATTCTAGCCAGCTAACCTACTCAACTGGAGGCCTAAGCGGGTGTTTAATAAAAAGAAAGATTTCAATTTAGCTAATAAACATGTTGCTGACGTGCTCTTTTCGTGAAAGATTTTAGATGAGTTTTATTGTCATATTTTCCCTATTACGTAAGACAGAGACCTCAATAGGGAAGTTACTCTTCAGAATTAATTCCCGGAAAGTTTTCTAGTTGAAATTTTGAGTTATTTAGCCCACGTCAACAAATGCCTCTGACCCGGACCTACGCACTTCGCAAAGGTCACGACCTAATATGAAAAATTAAATCCCTGGAAGCGTACCCAATCTGTTTCGGGGTTATCGAAACTTTATTAAAATAAATGTTGAAAATGAAAACTCATTTCATCAAACTTTCTACAGTTTATTCATTTTAAGAGAATTTATGCCCTCTTGCCCTTCCTAGATATAAATTAAGAATTTTTTTTAGATTTGCAAATCGGGGAAACGAAACATTTCATCCTGGAACCAATTTCCTCGTCTGGTAGTCGAAATTTATGTTGATCATGATTTTCTGGGAAATATCTATTAGATATATCAAACGTTCTTCTTCATAATAACGTATCTTGATTATATGTTCTTACTGATTGAATTAAATTTCCTTAGAAATGTTCCCTAGGATATTTATTTATTGTATGTTTATTTTCCATCATGCAATTTTGATAAAATGAATTGAACTTCATCGCAGCATCGCAGAACGAATAAAATACTTATTTAGAGATATTTATGGGATTTATATTTAAATTATTATATCTATTGCATAAATGTTGAATATGGTTTACTTAAGATTAATGCTCTCTATGTTCTAATCGAAATAATTTTATGTACTTTTTTTATCTCTTTGTTTTTTGATATCTTCGTAATATTATATACCCGATTTATACTTGCATATACATGCATTATTCTTTACGTTATACTTAAAATTATTTATTTCTTCAAAAATTATCTTCAGAAATTATTAGTATATATTTCTAAAAATCAGTCTCATTTCTTAATAAATATTTGTTAGGCAAAAACAACCTTATTTGATCTTCAGTACACAATTTTCTGTGAAAGGAGAATCACACAAGGAACCGAGAAAAAACACCTATCCTCTACCACTCCCTTCCGATAGAAAATACGATAAGACCCTGGTGTGTTAGTTTCATCGTGCGTCGTAAATTTTATGTTATGAGCATTCTCACGAGACTAGAGAACAAAACCCCACTGTAAAATATTTCATCGATCTCTTTGATGTAACTATTACTAGGTAAATAGAGTATTTACCAACATGTGGTCGAAATCACTCAAGGCTGTTTGCCTTTCCAATCTTACCTTAATAACGTTTACGTACGTTCAAGGATACGCGATTGTTTTACATTTTTCGTAATCGCATTAGGTATTCAAGTGCATTGCTATATTTATAATAGGAATGTGCTAAAATGTGATAGTACGAGTTTGTAAGGTTCATAATCCTCAAACGTGTAAGTGTAGTTAGTTGTACTCAACTAGATCCTCATTCAAATCATAGAAAACATATTTTTTTGGTAGTTTAGGTTGTAATAAAGATTGAAAGGGTCTTAGCCTTTTAGCTAAATATTGTATAAATATCGTAATAATAAAATATAAATACCGTAAATATGTTCTTACATACATTACATTGTTAGATATAGTTAGATATATGCCGTATATAAGTTACCAAAATACATATTACGATGTCATGGTTGTATCTTTACACTCTCGTAATTATACAAATAATAGCCATTCCCTTCTATGAACAAGTAATTGTAATTACATAATTATCATATCTCTACAAGCATCTAATCGTAGTAACAAGTAAACGTAATGTTCCGATGCGTTTCTAACCCACGCTAAAAATAATTAAAAATGAGTCAGTTGCTAAGGAACATGGGCGGAGTGGATGTAATTAAGTTAAACAAATAGATATCCCCTCGCGTAGAGGACTCCATAGGCCGTGTCGCCCCCGCCTGTTGATATATATTTCGGAAGTGTTACCGAGAATTTAATGCCCTTCGCATCGTTTACTACGAACCTTTACCGCCTTTCACCGATAACAGCGCCCTCTTAAGATTTCATCTCTCTCTTTGGGAGGGGCCCTTTTCTCCCAACGCACTTTTATCTCTCTCCGGGGACAAAAATCTATTTCCGGGGCGCTGAATGCACACGCTCCCGGAATCCCGGAACGATGGCCTGCGAAACTTCTTCCGACCGAACTATGACCTCCGACCTCTCCCTTCACTGCCCTCCCTCACAACTGTTAACGTTTCCCCGTCGAGGACAAAGGGTGAAAAATTGGTGACCCTTCTCTCTCTCTCCATCCACTCCTTCTTCACGCCTTCTTGTCCCACGCAGTTTCCACTTCTCATTCTAATCTCATAACGGACCATCTGTGCGAGGCCTCTTTCATTGCCCGCCACCGCCCCTCTCCTATAAGCTATTAATCTGTCTTTCCCTTCATCCATTTCCCTCCCTAGCCGCCCGATTCTTTCGGCTTTCTACCCTTTCAAACCTTTCGCTACAAAGGGTCCACACGTCTGTTTTAGCCCAAGTTCGTTCCTCTTAGGATTTTAACTAATCCATTGTACGGCCGTGTTTACCGGGGGTTATTGATTTGATGCTTATAGTGTTTTAATCTGCAATGTTATTGGTTAAACCGTTGTTTATTATAGCATTTCTAATTTGGAGAATTTTTTAAATATACTAATAGTTTACTCAGGAATTAACGCACACAAAGAATTTCTGATAGTTTCTGGACTCGAACCCGGGTCTCCCAATTTCTTATCGATTACTCTTTTTATCGATACATCTTTCCAGAACATTTATCCATCCAGAAACATCCAGAACATACATCCAGAACATTTTTATTTATTTATTTATTTATTTATTAACAAATATCTCACAAACATCCTCTTACGGGACAATTACAGTGAGATTTCAAACTCAACAACGGACGTCACAGACATCCAGACCCTGAGAGGAAAATTTCCTCCTCAGCCGATTTGAATCCTCAGGATTTGAACCCGGGACCTCGGCATTAGAAGATTAGCATGCTAACCATTCCGCCAACGAGGCCGGCAATGTGTACGTATCAGAGTGAATCCAAGTGAATGTTCACGTGATATTGCCTTTTCTCTTAAATTTAGAACAATATTGTAAATAGAGTTTGAAGAATGTCTTTTTAAGTGCTTAATTTCTAAAATATGGGCAATAAAGTATAATTGAGTTCCCAAGAATATGTACATCGTGAACTAAAAATATATACATGTATATCTAGATAAAACAGCAATTTACTTTTATATAGAACAGCACGTACTCATTAAAAGCTTATCATATATTGTAGACAATGAAAGATTTTCAAATCACTGCACCCGATTATGATTCATTTTCTTACGCTCAACTTAGCTCGTCAGCTCATCACGTTCTTTTAGGTTAGATTATTCTCGAACTCCTTCAGCGTTATCTTTGTTCAAGAATAGATATTTCACCCAATTTGTAGACGATCAAACTTCCCACTTTAATTAAGATAAACCTACGAATATTCACTTATTTTTAGGCTCTCGGTTTAGAAATATCTTATAATCTCTTCCCCCAGTCTCAATGCCATCAGCTCAAAGTCACTTCTAATTAAATGGAGGCTTTGAAAACGAGGCTGGTCTTTAAATAAACCATCGTGGAAGAATAAGTGGATTATCTGGAGTCTATAAATATGGCGTAAGATGATGAACAAGTTTACAAATTTATACAAGATAATACGTGGAGTTATATCTTAGAAAATCCATTATCATTATTAACAACTTCAATTAGGAAAATTTAGGAATGGTCTAATATTCAATTTAACATGCGAATGCGATATATGCTAGACGAATAGTTTTCAGGTTTTTTGAATAGCATAGAGATAACCAAATATACATTTAATGAACACAAATTCATGGAATCCAATCAATAATTGTTTAAATGTATCCTAATACTTGTTACAAAGTTTACTTAATAGTTATTTAAGCGTTGTTTCTCAAATTTCAGCCAAAAAATTAATGGGGAAAGTTTCTGATTCTGGAACGGAATTTTACACGAGTTTTCAGCTCCTATATTTGGCATAAAAGTTTACATACACGCAGATTAATACCTTAAAGCAATTATTTATATGAATAAGTAAAAGCCAAAATTAAATTGTATGCATGAGATACCGCATTAATTTTTTAATTAATTATAATTATGTTTTAGTTTGCTTGATTTTAGAATTGAATTAATCTCTTTAATATCTGGATTCGGAAGCCAAAATTCCTTATAATTAATGAAAGTCAGTTCTATTCAAATGCATTTATATTCGCTATAAATATGAATGGACTTATTAATTGTTCTACAGCACATAATAAATAATATCATTCATTTTTGTATTTAACTTAGTATTATGCATCGAAGATGATTGGATTGGGTGATATTAATCAGAAGATATTTTGAGAAATGAAATGTTCTTTAATTTATTGGAATCCTCCGAAAGGTTATTAACCAAATTTTTAACGCTTTTCTCGTAGAAATTTAAGGAAATTTTGATTTTATATGATTCATTCTTGATTGCTCTGGCAGTAAAGTTTACTTAATAACTTACTTTCCTACTTTGATTGCATATTATTTATTTAATCTATATATTGTTTGAGTTTAGAAGAACATCGTGGTTACTATGTTTAATTCAGAATAACACTATCCCATTAAAATAGAGATGATAAAACGCAAAGTGCCATTACCGGTTAAATGAGCCACGAGGTTCGAATATCTAGTAAGTAGCACGGGAGAGAAGATGGGGAAACACAGCTGTAGGTAATCGAAATAATCTTCAGAGGAAGTGCAAAGTGGTACTGGAAGAGTATTCTAATTCAGAGCAACTTAAATATTCCCAGCATCCGTGATCTTAATCCTCGTTACCAACCGGTTCCACATGGCACCATAATCACTTTCTTATACACACCATTCTGGAACATCTCCTAGGTTACCCGTTAACTTGAAGGACCCGAACAACTGTGTTCCGGATCATCGCCCTAGATAAGATACCTACTGCTCTCGAGGAGGCGCGGAAAAGAAACGCTTCATGAAAATTACACTGGAAATCTCAGCTTGTTTTTATCTCGGTACTCCCCCATCGCGTCTTTTTAGCCGACTTCCTCTTTTGCCCTCTCGTCATCAGCCTCGCATGTCACAAGGTGACGGTGGAGAGAAAAGAAACCCTACCCAATTACCCATACTCTAACCCGTCACTCATAAGGCGCACCCTATTACGCTTTCCTTTCATTCCATGCCGCTTCTAGAGACATTTTTTCCACTTCCTTCGCCTGAGCAAAGAAGGAAGGTATACGTCCCGCTTTCCAGAGCCAGATGAGGGCGGTTTGTAAGGGGGGAATATGGAAGGGGCGGACGTTTGGGCGACAAACGTTTTGATGGACTTTCCGTCGGGGATGTGTGGCCTGATTGGCCAATCAAGGTTGCGTTTTATTTTTAACTAGGTTTTTTCTAAAGATGCGCGGTCGATAGGGTGGTGGGTGACGTATCTATGGGATGATTGCGTGGTGTGGTTTAGTCAGTAGACCGAGAGCTAACACGTGGGAATAATCATTTTAAAGGGACCGAAGTGTCAAACTTTTAAGCATTATGATTCTTCAATATGGGCGTAGTGAGTGAATGAAATGTTTTAGGAAAGAAATGGAGATTATAAATTACGATATATCCTTTATTTCTAAACGTTTATTAACCTTTTAACAAGTCATTTGTTCGCTGAAACTACGATTATACTACGACTTTCGAATGAACTATGCTACGAACTATTCAATCTATAAAAAGTAGAAGCCCACCATATGCTCGGGTTGGTTAACTTCCAGCCTACGAGAATATTTAAGCTCCCTTAATCTTTTTTAATTATCATTTACTTTAATTATCACTCACTTTAATAATTATTTGCCTTTAACATGAGGATCAATATGAATGTTATGATAAATTTTAGTGCGGTAGGGAAATAACAAAAAGGAATTATAATTTATAGTTAAATTAAATCGATTTCATTGAATTGATTCTTTTGTTAACCATGAGGGAATACGATTCCTTTTTAGTCAATCGATGCAATATCGTCTCCTCTTTATTCGAAAATATTCCAAATACATCTCGTACTATAATATTATTATATTACTCGGTAATCAATCAAATATTGCAAAGTATAGTTATAGTCACGTATACTATAAAATTCAATGAATAAATTTAATTTTTATTATATTGGTTGTTGTTCTGTTGTAATATTGGTTATGTTTTTTGCTACATCATAGTTACATTTTGATTGATAATTATAATATTATATTAATAAAATTACATGGATTTTAATATTTACTTGAGGCTTCTGAAGACATAAGCTTATCGCTTTAATTTCTAACTTCGATATATTGCTTTATAATTACATCATACTTTGGTCACATTAGTATGATTAAACAACAATTCACAATCTCTTTCGTTTCACAGACATCAGAAGGCAGCTCATAGTGTTCGATCGAACCCTTAAACCATTTACGGTTCTCCATTTGAGAAGTAGTCTTTAAAGCGAAACATATCGTCCATCATCACCTGTATAGGGTTTCAATGGTTATCCACCTTCAAAGCGATCTTTCAATTTTTCCTTCCCTTTGTAGCCATTTGCGACGACATCTTAATCACGCTTACGTCATAATTCATCCCAGGCTTTCCTCATCGTCGAAGGCTTCCTTCCATCACGGTCTTCGGAGTCCAAATCACATTTTTCTCGCTCTTCAATAACCTTCTCTTCGCACACCCTCCAAAGGACTTCTTCATTAGTCACTCGGGCCGTCTATTTTATTTTTGGAATTCTTCCGCTCCTGCGATCCCATTTTTTCAGTTTCTGTTATCGCCAGGGTCCCTCATCCGTAGAAAATTAAACTTCACGTATAGGTTTTTATGAAACCCCTCCCTTCTTATTTCTTCGGCTGTTAGCACTCCCCCCCAAACGCCATCTTCGCTTCAGCTAATCTTCTTACTATCTCTTCCTTTCATCTTGCTACTGACGGAATTCTTGCCTTTGTTTAAGGTTTATACGCCCTCTTTTTCCTTCCTTTAAGTTGGGAAATTTTCATCGCCTCTCTCCCTCTCCAAGGATTTTCTTGGTTTATTCTCTTAATAAAGTACGTCTGTCAGTCAAGTGCTGCTGATTCCAAGTGTTGTTTGAATGGAATGTTAGCGTATTAAAGTAATATTTTCATAACTATAAAGAGAGTTTAAGAATTGTTTTAATAATGGCCAATTTATGGAATAACTTGCTGGAACCTTATCTAATAGATAAAATTGATATAATGCATATTTTACTTATTTATAAATATTTGATGCTGTGAAAGGATCCTTTCTTTCGGAAAAGGATGAAGCTTCTTTAGTAGAAACGGATTTCATCATTAATAAGATTCGTAGTCTTTTCTTTGTTTTCGTAACTACCACTTAAGTGATACGTTTAAAAAATATATAAAGTACTAATCTTTATTAAATTTCGCTATATATACATTATGTATAATGAATCATATTCATTAGTAGCATCACATTCAGGATTCAGTTACTGTTAATAACATTAATTCAATAAGTACATAATTATTTTTAATTCCTGAAATCTTTCTACTTTTTATAATTCTATATTAAAATATTCATAAATTTAAGTTGCTTCCTTAGACAGGTTCGTATATTCGATATTCAGCATATGAAAGTAGAGTGAAAATGGGTAACATTTAATTGCAATTCATCAGAAAGAGTCATTTCATGAATAACTATACGATCCTACTTATTTCCAAAAGTAATGAATATTAAAATCTTTCGAGAAAGACAACACCCTAGGAGTAACCTTAGAACTTCAAACGAGAATAATTTTTAATACCAACTTTCCGAGAACATACGTTCGAAGCAATGGTAAACATTCCGAGAAAAGACAAGCCAAGTTCGAAAAAACATCGTAACGTTCCGGAACTCTTTAACCAGGGGAATGCGACAAAAAGCGTAACTCCCTCCTCATTACAAACACGACTTTTTCGCCGAAGACCTAGAACTAAAAACTGGGGCAAAAGTCACGAAGAATTGATCTTGCAGGGAAATTACGTTAGGGCGTATTTGTTTTTTTCAGTTCATCATTTCCCCACGAAGGCAGTTGCCACTCGTACGATAACCATTCACTCCGCATTAATTCCGTATAAAACGTAAAGAACTGGAAGTAGATTTTAAAGAACGTTACCTTAGCTTTTGTGTTGTTGTTTACGAAAGTTTCGGGAAAAAATTGGAATCGGACGTAGAGGACGATGTTTATCCTTCATCCGAACACGTTCCAAGGAAAAGCAAATGTTCCGAGTTAATTACCAAACAATGGGACTTCTGAATCCGCCGGGACACGTAGGATTTCCAAGGGAACGGAAAAATTAGCCTCCGTCGCGAGGCGCGAGAAAAAAGTGACAATGAAGTCGCTGATTATTCGCGTTAGTTTTTTTTGAAGGTGTCGAGGGAAGAAATATTCGCGGGGTCGGGAGTGAGGCTAGGGGAGTCGAATGCAAGGGGAAAATAGGTTTTTGCAGCTTGAAAGGAGGAAGCGTTGAGGCGTTTGGAACTCTGGCATCAAGAGGCCTCGGGGGTCTGCCGTAGTGGGGGGGTGGCCGCGAAGGGGGATTGTGAAGGGGTTTGTGGGGGTGGATGTGTTGGGAGGTTCGCGGCGTTGCCAATTTAAGGGGAGACGAAGACATTGGATTTTTATTTTTTAATTTTTTTTGTTCTTACTTTATCAAGCTGATGCACCGAGGAGACCAGAAGCTCGGGAAAATGGGGTGCTAAAAAAATTGTTTTCGCGCTAAAATAAAGGATGAAAAAGTTTCACCAACGCGATAATTTATCAGGGAGACTGTTTTTTTCTAATTCGGTGCACGGACTTAAATGGAACAGTGTCACGTTCCGTGGCTGGAGAGGAATTACCGAGTCCGGAAGTTGGGGAAATTCAAGTAGAATACAGCGTAGAATTATTACTTTTTGAGTCTAATCATCCTATGTTTACACAAATGTGATATTTACGTAACTCTGTTATAATTATATATGTTATGATGTCTATAATGTAATATTTTGGGGATCTATCTGAAGGAAATCTGAGAAATTAAAATAGTTTATACGTAATTTCATAGCCGTATTAATTCGTAAAGTTTTGTTACCTTTCATATCCTTGGCGTGCCCATTATGTCGACTGAAAACGGAATATTAATGTTTCCTACGTAATACTGTTCAATTATACAGAATGAGTCATTAATATATTCGGCAGAAAATATGATTATTTTCATTCTTTGTTAATTTTAAGCTAATATTGCATTTTAAGAAGACTGATAATAAAATTTCCAGGTTTATAATGTTCTGTTTCAATTTACATTCCAAGAGCAAGGTATTTCGGACAAAATATACAATTAAAAAACAGCATAACATAAAATTTCTTTTGTGGCTGACATTATTAAGTTCGGATGACTCTTTAAAATATTTAAAAATAGTAAAAAGAGATAAGTTATTATTGTAGAACTATATTGTTATCACATAATCTATCACTATCACTATATCACTGCTGTACATAAAGATATGTTTTATTATAAGTTTTGTTTGAAGTCTATACTGAGATATATATCTGTAGTGAAATATAGATATAGGGTATGATTTTTCTTAGAGCAAAATTCCTCATTCTATAGCCATCACCCAGTATATTATGCCTAGGCACATGAAGACAATAATATACCAACCTATAACGCAGTACATCTTGACCCAATGACTTTTATAAATGAGAATTTGTCCATATGGGTAGTCCTGGATATAGTTACACGTATAAAGGTCTCTTGGCATAAAAACAAATCCAATGGGGTTGATTTAATGCCCGAGGTGTTATCGTGCTTAACGAGAGGTCATGGACCCAAATCCGGTGAAGAGATGAATGTTTTCCATGCAAATGACGTAGCCAAATTGCTGAGGAAGGATGGTCCAAAAATTTCATGAAAATCGGAAAGGAAATTTAGTTCACCAAATTTGGGTTACTTATGGCGATCATGTTATTTGTTAGTCCATTCCTGTACTTGTCACTGTGCGTTAAATGAGGAGCTTCGAAGTAATAATTTTTGTTAATTAACTGCCCTTCGTATTACAAATCTTGCCAGTATAAATTATTTTTAAAAGTTGTCAATGAATATTATTGAACTATAGCTGATTATCGCCTATTATATCATAATATATCCAAATTATAAAATGCATTAAAAATAAATGAACATGCTTTATATTTCAACTCTTTATATTGAAATTAGTAAGCCAAAAGATAATTTTATCGTAATATTTTTTGCTTATTGAAACGATTTTAAATTCAATCTTATGCGTGGTATTATATATGATAATTTGTGTGAACTTATATCCTTATATATACTATGTATAATTGCATCATTAGTGTAATATTACTGGAATATCATTCACCCATTAAAATCTCTCCTTAAGATGAAGTTACTTGCAGGATGTATCACAAAGCAAGGCTTTGAAAGATGTCTTTTTAATGAATTTAATGTTAATTTATTCGTAATAGAAGAGTTAAGTATATTCATTAAAAACGTTCAAAAATTGAAGCCTAAATATCTCATTATTTTATTTATAATTTCATATTTCAAAACGAAATATTCTATGCGCGATTTAGTCAAGATGTTTCCACTAAAAATCATCCTGGGAATGGGTGTTGGTTTTTATGCTGGTATAACGCTAACTTAAACCTTAAAACATTCATATATCACCTCATCCTCATCTGAATGATCTAGGTTAACGCATTAGGATATTATGTCCTCAGCATCTATTTTAGCCCATCCCCCTAAACGAAGCACTTCAGTCGGATACGTCACAACCCACAAATACCTCATCCGATAGAGCATCCTCTTAAAAGAAGACCATCTTCCGGTATCGATCCGTCGGAAATACGCATCACCGTCCTTAAATTCATCGCACACATTTCCCGGACGCTTTTAAAGTTTTTTAAAGGGATAATTTATACGGATCCGACGTAGGAATACGTTTTTTTTCTGCCGGCGAAGTAGAGGAGGTTGGTTCGGAAGACTGGAAGGGTAATTTACGTGGTGGGTGTCTGCGGAAAGAGGCGGGTTGGCTCCGGGCGGTCGCATTGCTCTCGACCCCCGCTGAAAAAAAGGGAACCCTCCACGGAAAAAAAACCATCCACTCCGCTACCCAGCATTCCCCCCTCCGACACGCGTCGCGAGACGCCGTTTCCCTACGTCGCGACGCTAAGGGTCTCCTGGTTGCATCCCACGTAACAATTATCTAGACACCTCCGTCCAAACCCCCCCTCCCAACCCTACCTCACTCCCCCTTTCTCCAACACTCGAGTCTTTAGATTCGAACCAACAATAATGAAGAGGCCTCGTTTATTTTTTATATGTTGTGGTCCCCTCGGTACTAGTGATACGGTTGTTGACTTCGGATGCTGGTTTACGTGATTTCGTGCGTTGGAGGTGCGGGTTTCGACCGTGAGTAATGATTCCTTTCAGAGGGAGATATTCACTTCTGGAAAAGTGGCGTGCTTTCGCGAATCCGTGGCTCTTTTTACGAGTCGTGAAAGCGTGCTCGAATTAATCAGGGGGTCAATGGCAATAGGTCCAAGAGGTGTTCTAAAGAGAGGGTTTCTTCTTTCTTTTTTTTACTGTGAATGTAGACCAGTAGGAATGCGTCACGGTATTGATTGTTAGGTTTCGAGCTTTAATTGAGTCATCCCAAACAAGTAAACAAGTTTGGGATGAATATAAGTTTTGGATATTCTTATAGGTCGATCATTAAGGTAGATATTAAAGTAAACTCATTTTATTCGTTGGGTTGCATAAAAAGTTAAGAAGCATCCTCAATGTACTCACACCTAACTATCATCTGACTTTTAATTCTATGTTGTATTTGATATTTTTTAAATATTTATTTAAAATTATATATAAGAAAAATTTCATTTAAATATATTTATTTACGTGAACTAGTATACAATTTATCCATAATTGTATAGTAATAAAAATGACACTTAAGGTATCGTTGTGTTCTAGAAAATTACTCCTATGAAATCAGAAAAATTTGGATATTAATAAGATTAGGTAATAGTTAAATTCATAGAATCAACGGAAATATGGTGGATATAAGTGATATTGCTATTAATAAAACCTTAAGGAAAAGTAGTTTTATTTGATTTAATTACAGACAATTTCTTTTTAATTTAATTTTAGGAAACGGTAAATCCTTATCGGTAATTTTGGTCAATGATTGAAAAGTGAGTTAAAGATATTTTACTCAATAAATACATTAGTAATAATAAAAACTAACATTGTGACATTACATTTAAATTGGCAAATATATTCAAACAAATAACCAAAGTAGATTTCTAATTGATTGATTGATTGTGATTGTTCCTACATGGAGTTTATACTCTTTTACTCTCTTTTAAAGCAATCGCTTCATTGAAAATTAATGTACTCGCATATAATTGCAATTTATATACTGTCATTCCCTTTATCACAAAGGTCAAGGAAACAGGCACTTGAATTTGCAAATTAACATATGAATACCGTGCAGCGTGCTTCAAAGCGTACAATGAAGCACATGATTTTAATCTGACAAAGCTGTCATCTTGTAAGCGCAAAACAATTTTCTCTCACAGTTCAGATACGTCCACCGATTTGTGTAAGTGTTTTATATCTTTTGTGCCCGCGATCTAAATTGCTTTAGAAATTTTATTCGATATCGTGACGGAACATTTCCTGAGGTGATAGTGCATTTGATTTAGCACGTATATGGGTTGACTTGTCCGTGATTAATGAAGATTTTTCAAGGTGTGTTTTGGTTTAGCACAGTTCTCAACGTTTAAATCATATTTAAGAGGGGTTTGTTTTTAATTGTTTTTAAAGCTGCAATGTCGATCACAAATTCTATTGAATCGTAAATCGATGTACTCTGTGTTAAGAGCCAAGAATAACTCCTGTAGTAATATTTAAATTTAGCAAATCATTAAAAAATACGAACGTATGAGGGTTAAGTGTTTTTAATTATTACAGAATACATGGATAGCCATGAAAATATTGAGAAAATTCACGCAAAAATTATATCAGCAATAACCTTATACTAAATAGGTCACCTGAAAAATGTTTAACTTCGTTGAGTTAAACTTTAAAAGGTAATTTGAGAAAGAAACTATGATAAAAATTTGTTTTGATTCGTTTATGAAGTTTGAGTGACAAAAAGTGTTATAGTGAGGTAATAAGTGAGAAGGTTTTAACCTTCAATATTACATTATGTGAATTAAAGTTACTATTTTTAATTCGTTAGATGTTTTTTGTTGTATTGAATAGGTGATTGTATCTTCTGTGTTTTATATGTTGTCCAAGTTGCCACCGGCCTGCTGTCCATTCGCAACAATTGCATTAATAACGATGATGCTAATAATATTAATAAAATATTTAATGCCAATAGGCAATCATTGTATAGACATAGTCATGATATTTCTGGAGAAATTTTGCGTAAATGAGATTCAAACAAAAATCATTTCATCTTCATTTTTTTCTTATTGAAATAGGCAACGTTAAGGGTGACCTTGATCCCTCAAACATTTCTCACATACAACCAGACGTATAACCGTACTTTTTACTGAATTTCAGATGCGCCGTCCCCTTGACCCGTATCCATTGATTTTCCTCAAAACTTTTAATTGGCAGCGTAGTTCCTCGAACATCGGATTAAATACACACGTGTGACGAGTCAGCAGAATGACTGCCTTATTGAGGGAAATAATTCATAAGCCGGAGAATCCATTCATTCATGTGCTGCAAACAGTTACACGTTGCAATCGTTAGTTGCTGCACAATGTTGTAGAGTTGATACGCTTTAGACTCACATTTTACGTTGCACGTAACTTTATCCTCTAGCTCAGACCGGCTTCAATTTTAACGGTCTACCACGCTCTAGCTCGTTACCGATTTTGTAGACAGAGCGTAGAGCTACAATTTTCTCGTTGCAACGGTACTTTTATTGTAAGCAGTGTCTTTGAACGGAGTACGTTTCAAATTTGTGGAAAGTTTTAACTTGCTGCAATTTTAGTGGGAACAATAAAATGTCGAAACTTGATTATTAATTGTATTATAAATGTTAAAAGGTTGAAGTTTAGATTCTTTATGTTAGATTTTAACGATAATAAATATAAAAACCTTTGAAATAAAATAAGTTTTTCTATTTTTTTTCTATTTTGATTTAGACATGGATATGACTTCAAATATCGAGCTACGTTATGAATATATACATTAATAGACATGCTCAGAAAAACATATCAAAAAGTTAAAAGGAATAGGTTTCGAATAAGCTAAATATTGATTTCATTATTGTACAAAAAAGTAATCTTCGTAGAATATTAATTAATTATAAAAAATGATATTTTACAACACCGAAAGCAAATTTTACTTTTTGAATTTGTAATTGACTTCATGATTTTATTGATCAATCCTTTCACTAATATATCATACCTTGAATGCTATTAATTTAAAGTGATATGTAGAGCATTCTATTACAAATATCAAAGATGTTCTCAAACTCTTTATTTTTACTTATTTATGTCATAGTGTTTTTGAATAGAATGGATGAAGCAGATAGCAATTTCCATAAATCCGTCCTCGCTGATTATTACGTTCGGTTGACCTGATTTCATCAAATTAATCCAAATTCAATAAAGAAATCGAAACTAACTCTTTTGGCGAGTAATGAGAATTTCAACAGGTAATAGGAATCGCATTTTTCCCTCATTTAAATAAACCATTAAAACGCCACGTTACTGTTGTTTTATCGCCGGAGATAGACACGCAATTACGATAGCTGACTGATAGAGATTATAAAGGGATTAAGGAATGAAAGGGTGATTTGATCAACAGCAATCATTCGTGTAGAGTTGATTGTGAGAAATATCATTCTTAAATTATACCTCTTGATTAATGGTTTTAGAGGAATTTGCCTTTATTGAAAATGTATTCGCTAAAATATTCGCAGGAAACAACTTGTATCGTCTATTTAATGTCATTAGAAGGTCAGATTTAGTAACATTTGTTCTGCTTTGAAAAGAGTACAATATAAAATATATTATCATTCAATAATACAATAATACACATTTGACGTATATAAAGATAATAAATGTTCTATTAACTAGAATAAATGATGCAGTTCTAAATTATTACTATTCTTCATGTTATATTACATTCTTGTTATATCATATTACTATTCATCTGCTCAATCTCATTTTATATTTCAGTTTATATACAGCTGATTCGTCCTTCATTATTTCTCTTAAATCCTTTCTTAAATTTTATTTTATATATGTACTACATTCCTATTTTTTATATCCTCATGAACACTCTTACCGAACACGTATATACGTAATAGTATACTTGATATAATACACGTACTAATGTAGAAAAGAAGGCTGGGCTTAATATACAGTCTCATTATTGTCTAGAAAAATATATGGATTAGTACGAAAAAATAACTGCTCACAAATTTTGAGAATCTGCCGTTAGTTCTAACGCATCACTGAAAGCGAAAATATAAATTTCGGAAACGTTTTCCAGTCATAAAGTTCGCGAATCTTAGTGCCTTTCGCAAAATAGTCCACCTGGTTGCGCCCTCGTTTCCTCTTTTCAACTTAAAAAAAAGTTCCTCAGAGACGAAAGTAGCTTCATGAATCCGTTTTCCTCGTCACATCGCTAGATAAGGCGACGCTACCGGTTTAGTACACCCGCGGAATAACTCCGCATCCTTTTCAGGGAAAACGCATGCGACGACCCCAGCGAGAGCCAGCTGTCGCCTCCCAATTTGCAAGTCGTTCATTTCCTAGGCTCTTCTTGGGAACGATTATTGGCCGGGAAAGGGGGAACACCCCCCTTACATCCCCTCCAATTATATCTCGGAAAGAAGGAAGTTGGCGCGAGGGACGTGGAATTAGTAGGGGAAGATTCACTTCACATTCGTTTTCCCCCATTCGAACACGCTTTGCTGCCTTATTTGAGTGAAACGGCGATTGGCGATTCACGTATTTACATCGCGATTTTGCATTTTGCGTAATTGTGCCGCAATGGTGCGTTTGGATGGATGTCGATTGGTGTTCTTCATAAGGATTTGCATGGATATTAGAGGAATTATGTGGTTGTATTTTTACTCTTCACAGCTTCTTAAGCATTGTTAACTAATTCTTGATTTTTATTCAATAGATGAGGAATTATCTTAAAAATATGTTAATTGTCAAGAAAAATATAATGGTGAATTCGAAAAATATAACTTATAATCGCATAATCATACGAAAGGTTAACAATTTAAAGCTACAGATCTATTATTTCAACGTTAAATATATAAATTTTACAATTTCTTCTTATAAAAAATGAGGAATGATCAGTTTAAATTTTGTAAATTAATCTAAGAATGGTGTAAATTCAATCTTTTTATTTATAACTACTATTTTGTTTAATCTTTTCGTGAATTTTCAAGTTAAGGCAAGAATCAAAAAAGGTAATCTAAAACTGAATATTCGCTCCGATATCGTACTTAAAAATTTCTTGGAAAATATTCCGTACACAATTCATACTACTTTACTATAAAATACGTTAATTGATAGTGATAGCCTATAATTTTCTGCATGTAAGCTATCATCATAATCTTATTATACTGACCTTGTTTCCTTCGTCTTCCAGATCAGAGCCTGATAAACGATAGAATCATTAGAGGACAATTTGTGAAGAAGGAGTCCACGATCCTTCGCCTGCCTCCGTGTTTGTCGTAAACAACCATAGGCAAAGGTAAGTAATCAAATCCTTTATTTTTTCTTGATCCAATCCGCTTCTCTCAATACATTTTGTATCGAATGACTTAGCGCACGCCGTACAATGGGATGAAGTATTTTTTTTCCTTTTCAAGGCATCGATATCCAATTAGCGAAAGCATTCACGAACATGTTTTCATCTCCTTAATTCTAACAAAGTATATCAAATCTCCTATTTTGGATTGAACGCAAGGAGCTCGTGCTTTCTCGTCAACGTTCTTTACAATGTTTGGGTTTCCATTAGGTATATAAAATTTTGACTTAAATCTGCATGCATGGATAGGCGTACACGTTTTCTTCACGTGGATTGGTTACTCGATATCTACGTATTCTTCAACTACATACTCCTTCCTTTGTGTTCTTTCTGTACAACGAAGGAAAAACAAATATTTAAACGTAAATAAATACCTAAAGGAAAAAATCCGTGCTACAGCTAGTTTGGTTAACCAATTATTACCGGAGAGGTAATTGAGCATTTTGTTTACAGTAATGGTTCGATCAGATTATTCTGTTCCAGCATAAGAAATGCGAAATTTATTGTGAAACTATATTGCATCGTTTAGTTTAGTCATTCTACAATCTTAAAAAATAATTTGATTTGAGTTTGGTTAAGGTTCCTAACAACAAGGTAAAATCCGTGATTTGGTTTTATATTACCGATTTATAAAAATGACTATTACAGAGAAAATAATAATTATGAAACGTCTTTATTTGAGAATGAGATTTTAAATTAAATGCTCTATTGTTTTATTGAAACTTGTAAATCGTATTTAGAAAGTAGAAAAGAATTAATAGTCGTAAACAGTGGAAACGTCTAGTATGGATATACAAACAGTAAATTATTTAACTTAAAATACATTCTTATATATTCATTAATTTACGTTTAATATTGTATTGTAAATTATGCTATAATTTAGTTTAAGAATGGACTTGCAAACAAGTTGATTTTGAATTTATAAAAATCTTTATTAGTTTTTATTTTTAGACTCGTATTAGTAAGTGTTTTCAATTCCAATTTTTTCTATTGGAATTAAATATTATTTTGACTTCGGAGAAATTAATAACAAACATGATATTCGAGTGTAAAAGAAGGTGATAAAATGAGACGAATTTGTACCGCACTTATTAGGATCCCATTTCCGTGAATAGGCATCACCAACGAAATCACCTCGGATTCATGATAAGATGGTGTTTCGTTCCAATGAAATCGGTGGCAGTTTAGCCATTCAACCCTCACCTCGAGAGAAGGCGATTATCGTAACGTATACTTTGATGGATTTCTCGGAAACCCTCTCCATCAAACAACAACGTTCAATGGCATCGGTATATAAAGGAAACCCGAGAAATTCCGCGTTCGAAACGTTCGTGTCGAAGCGATAAACAAGGCCGTGTGAAAAGAAGGCCACGCGGGGTAAAAACGGGCGAGTAATCCGGTCTTCAGTTAATGGGACTTAGGCTAAACTCCCGGCTGACCCTGCGGAAAGGCAACGAGCCGTGGGGCGCACTAGAAACGTCTCTTCGAAGTCTCAGACCGCGGGAAAATTCTAATGGAGTGCTACGCACCTTCGCCCAAAGGAGGGCTTTTAAGGTCGGCATTAGGAACTCCCTCTGACGCCATAATGGTGCCTGTTTACCGGGTGATTCCTGATGAGGAATTGCCTCCCCCAAAAAGGCAAACGTGAAGGGTTGAGAGTTTCCTAGGGCCGTTCACGGTAGAGTCGTTTGAGTCGAGATGAGTACTTCTGTTACGTGGGTGCAGTGGGGGTGTTATTGTTCGCAGTGATTTAATTATTTATGGGTGCTGTCCCCACGTTTTGTCGGCTTGGAACAGGTAGGTGTTTTGGATGATTTTTCTAAGAGTTTGTTATGAATAAGTACTATTGTGTGTATTGTGTACTAATGTGTATTGACTATGAGATTTGTTAGCGTATGGGTAAAACTACCGATAAAAATTTTCGTTTAAGTTTATTTTATTATATTGAATTCAAAATTGGTTATTTATTTTATTGGGCGATATTAGTTTGGATATATAAGCAAGAGTCAAATTAAAAGTATTAATCAATCAAAATATACCATTCTGCTATTTTCATTTTATCTGATTGGATAAAAAATTTGATAAGTTCGCTAAGGAAAATTTACCATGTTGTTTGTGATCATAAAAAGTTACGTTAAATATCAAGTATATTACTATTTTTGAGATTTCAGCTTCCTAAATAAGTTTTGTTCTTATGTGATTTTATGGCATAAGAAGAATATTTTCACACATTTCAGGAAATGTTATTTTTTTAAAGATTGTATGTTGATACTCGTAGTATAGCAATCTAAAATTAATAGTTTACCAATTTTAAATACTAAATATCAAACTTTCACCCTAATACTTATCTGTAAGTTTTAAGCTGATTATTGTAAAAATTCCAAATTACATAGTTATGCAAGATAGAAAATTGATATTCCTCATCCAACTACTTCTTATGTTAATCTACGGTATTTTGCCACATTTTATGATGTCATTATGATATTTTGGTTGTCGTAAATTTTTAATGCGGGTAGTTTTCAATACTGTTCTAAACAAAATGTTTCATAAATAAAATCTTTCCTACTCTTTTCAGTCTTTCTACATACGTGACTCGTAAACTATTATCTGTTATCGAAGAAAACTTTTCTATCACAATGAGTCAGTGCAGATGGATTTAAATACTGCACCGTTTCATCCCATTTAAAGTCATTCATAGAAATTCCTCGAGATAATTCTTTTCAACACCTGCTCGCCATTCATCTCAAACTCACTCACTTGAACTGGTACTCCATCCCCCTTATATTAACTCGATTCAGAGAAAGTGAACACAATTTTTCTATTAAGAGTTCTTTAGCATTTATTGTACAAGGAATTTCACGCTTTAATTAATTTAAAATGCCATTAATTAACATGAATTTATTCCTCAAAGCTGCGGACACTTGATTACTTAGGTTTTTCTAGATCTTAACTTCCTCACGGCACGCAACGCCTTAAAACGAATTGATAATAACTCCTACCCAGATGACATCCTCTTTCGTTGGCAAAAAACGTAAAATTACGTCGACTCATTTCTCTTCATAAGCATAAAAACCGTAAAAGAATTGGATTTTTACTACGAGTGCCGGAAAAGGGAGAAGTTGATGGACCAAAGGTCCTTTTTTATTTTTATTTTTAGTGACTACGCTTCCCGTACTTTTATACGAAAAAAACATAAACTGTAAAAAAAAGTCTTGTAGAAGCTCTATTAAAATTTGAAGGCCTTAATTATGCAAATATATGCCACGAATTAAACGGAAATGTGCTCTAACTTTTGAAAAATAAACATATTTGCTTTTTGGGTGAAAACGAAAGCTATCATGGTAAAAACAGCAATTTGTTTTTTTCGCTCAAGAAAATTGCAATTTTTATTCTCAAACGTTCAGGAAAACGATGCATCAATTGCGATTTTTTCATATTTTGAACCATATAAATAGAAAAATCAAGACTATAGATGTCGATATTGGAATTAATTCATAGCTGGTATGGTGAATTCTCTCGTTAAAAGCTAAAATTTCACACAATCTATACAATAAGCTCGATTCATTTAAAAATATATTGAGCTCTTAATGTATTATACTCTTTACACTGCGTTAATTCATTACGTAGAAAAATATCAATTATAATCGTTAAGTTTCATTATCATCATCTATTTTCCTATTGACCTAGTTCGGGATAAGTTTTTATTAATGATTTAGGAGGAAAAAATTCATTTTAAATTGTTGTTCATACTTTTATTTCTAATTGTATATTTAAAAAAATCATCCTGTAATTTGAATATTATTTTATTTTGATTACCACTTTATGTTCCACTAAGTAAATCAACCGCAATGGGTTACGAAATATTAATCAAATCATTATTTTTTAATAGTTTAATTTAAAGCATATCCTATTTCTAAACCACCGACTAATGTTTATTATCACGATGTTGCTTACATTCTTCCCATCTCCAACTCCAATCCCTTTGAAGCGGAGTGGAGGCCTTAATACACTCCGAAATTTAGATCGAAATTTCTAGCTCAAAAGCCAAAGCTCTTGTACTCGGAGCCAATATTCTTCCGCAAACCATTCAAAAAGGGAGCTAAGTATAGCATCAGAAGCAGCCTCACGTACTCTCCTTTTCACCAGAGCGAACTCCATTGTGGCGAATTTGCCTGCCGAAGAAGTCATCCAACGTTGGATAGACACCTCGTGAAAAGCGCTCCTCTTATTACGGCGTCGGATGCACCAAAGCCACTGGAACGCAGAATTCGGAGTTTCCTAGACCTCGAGTGGAGAACCGTGTAGCAGACGTGTTATCTCGTTCTCTGGTCAGATTGTAATAATAACGCGGGTTCGTTGGGGGGAAGGGGGAGGAGAAGGTCTTTAGCGGGTTCGTGTGGGGAGGGGGGGAGAAGGTGTTTAGCGTGTTGCGTGCATGCGATTTCTAAAGGGGTCATGGTCATTCGAGTTAAATGCGACCGTGGCTCGAAATGTAGTTCGGCCTTCCTCCGGGTGGCGCCATCATCGATCTAACGCGTGTATGTGTGGAGGGGTGATGGGAACGAAGATGGGAGGGAAGTGGGTTTTTTTTTTAAAGGATGGAATGATGGGGTTTTTTTCGTAAGGGGTTGTTGATTGTTGCGGATGCAATTTTTTAGTTTTTTGAGAGTTTTTTTTTTGGATTATTTGGATGTTGTGCATTTGAGGCAGAATTGAGATATTGACAGTTGGGTGTTTTGAATTGACTTTCAGGAGGAATGCTTTCATTTACATGGCTGTCATTTAGGTAAGAAATTATAGGAATCATGTTGTTGACGTCCGTTTATCTTAAATTCAACAACTTCCCTAGAGGGAGCATTAAAGTTGAATATAATTGAATAATATTGATATAATAATATTGAATAATATAATTGAATATAATTGATATTATATCATCAAGCCTCAAAAGAGCATTTTATAATGATTAATCAGGTTGAAATTTCTAGTTATTAATCATGTACCTCACGTGTAACGTGTAAATGGAAAATGATCTACGTTTTATTATAATCTATTCAATCCTTAACTTAAACTAAACTTCATCTCAATAACTTCAACCTTTCTTTAAATATATCACTCTCGTTACAAATGTATGTTTGTATTCAAAGAGAGACTTATTTAGATAATGAACTTAATATTTCAAAAAATTAATGCGAAACCTTTACTCCAAACTCCAAAAACTTACGTATGTTATTACGCACGTAACAAATACTCCTATTGCAAGGTTTTTTAAAAAGTAATGTAAATATTATCTCCCACGAAATATAATATAATAGAAATACAATATTAGGAAATTTGAGCAATAACCTACCACTTTCCTGGTAACAAACTAATGTTACTATATATCAGAATATCATAATAACATCATACAATTTCCTGGTACGAATTCATTGAATTTATTTGAAAGGTCATATACATCCATATTCATCACAAGAATATATATTGAAACTTACTTTCTCTATCATCACATCCCTATCCCTGGTAACTCTAGAGTTGAATTTCTTTTAATGTATAGGAATAATGTTTTTTTTAATATTTTATTTCCTGGACGTATTTAAAAAAAAAAATTGTTAAAAAGAACGTAGTCAGGTCGGAGAGAGTATACGCTACTCTACAATGCGTTCAAGCCACGATCCCCTAAGACGTAGACTACACGGTGACACACTAATGTAGTGATGGGAAACCTACCTTTCAGGATGAAATGTTCTCGGAATACCGTTGAAATCGGTCAGGATGAGCGCATTCCTCCCAAGGTTTAACGACAGTACATCTAACAATTAGAGACAGAGTTCGCGAGCAATCGGAAGGAATTTCTAGGTCATTGCAGAAGAACGCAGTGGGGCAGATCGGGTTGATGCTACGACGCTAAAGAATTCTCCTAACTTAGGAAGAAGTCTTTCTTTATTTTCTCATTTCGAATTTGTGAGGAGGATTTATAGTTTTAGGTATATTGATAATTCTATTCATTGCAGACATATATATCAGACTTTTATACATTACTGATGTAGTTTTTCACTTTTCAATCGTCTTATTTCACATTTTCAGCCATAAATACTAACTCTTCATTATATAGAGAATTTTAATTTATTTGCTTTAAAGAAGGATAAATCCTGAACTTAAATATCTATCAGATAATTGAGAATTAAAAAAAATTAGTTGTAAAATAATTTATATAAATTATACCACGTATAAAATTTTAAAAGTACTTATAAGGCAATCATTTTATTGGTATATTTACATTCATTTTTCCTCATTCCTAAGAATTTAATTAAAAAAGAGTTGCAATCTTAAAGTTTCTCTTTCTGAACACGGGCTTACAACGAGGATGAAATTTTCAATGCATGCATTCGAAAGTGTACGATGCACATATTTGTATCAAAAAATAATTTTTGAAAATACAAGGAAAATGTTAATGCTTGAGGTAAAATTTGTATTTACTCGTTATCTACATGATTATGTTTCTATAGCAAGTATCGTAAATTTTCTAGAACCACAAATATTAAGTTAAAACGCGTGCAGTTTTTTTTTATTTCACCCTATTTCCTTCCTGTTTATTCAACGAAGTTCGTTACATTACCATCGTGTTTGGCCAATCGATATTTACTCCACTTTATCGATGTATAACAGTCTGATTATTTTTTCTCGTGCGGCCATGAAGGTTAAGCTGATATGTGGAATATCTCTTTAAACCCGCAGCAGGATGAAGCCCTCTATCTCAAGTATTTTGACTGAGTAATCATAACTCACGGCCGTGCTCTGATGAATGTTTACCCTCTAAAAATATTCACTCAAACTTTCAGCGAAAGCAAATAACTTTTCATGGCCAACAAGGCGCAAACAGAAGTCAAGAAGGGAGAATGTTCAAGCTTGGTATTCGTACGGCATACAACGTTAAAGAATAAAAGCATAGAAGGTTGTAAGCCTCCCGGTCTTCATCGTCCCACTTACTTAGCTAAATTTTTGACTAACACGACACGTTATAGTCATTTGCCACCATCCTGAAAGTTGGTTATCATTTTCGTAAAAATTTAAAATAAAAATTGGTCGAAGTATTTTGGTCGAGTTATTTAGTAAGAGACGAATGTCTCCTATATTTTTGCAATATTGATTCCAACAACTCGTTTTTTTTATAGACTATATAGTATCTATCGCTTTCCAATTTATAAATTTATTTCGGTTTATACTTATCTCTCCATTACTTAATTTAAAATTTCAATGAATATACTCTTATACAATCGAATGAATGAAACATTAGCTATTCGCTTTTATCGATCTTATTATTCTGAAGCAATGGAATTATATTGGTCAATTTACGTATTTAATTTTCCTTCGAAATTTGTAACAGCCGAATATATTTCTAGTCAAAATTTTAATTAATTTCTACTTGCTTCCATTAAAATTACAATTACATAGAAATAATTGAATATATGACTAATTATCGTGCACAGAGTCATAATTTAAATGATTTTCTTTCGTAAGAAAGTTTCCACGAAATGTGAACAATACTATATACAACATAAATATCGAAATTTAGACTCAATTTTATACTTTTCAAATCATAAAATTAATTTTTCTTGATCATCGCAAATATATACTTTATTTTATTCTATTTATACCTGAAATAAATTTTTTATAACTTCACTCTCTAGAAAAAAAAATCATTTTGCGTACGAGAACATATAAAAAGACTCGGAATTCCTATTTATAAATGTGCACCCACTGGTACGTATATTTATTCGAATCATGAATGAACACGGTTACTTTTCAATGCACTCGAATAAGAAAAATAAGTTATAAATTCCTACGAACTTTTTTTTATACGTAGATATGAATTCGCGGATTGAATGCGAGATTTAATTTATATTTATTCAAGCGCCAGGAAATCCCAAAGCCGGCGCCATATCTTTGCCGAGGAAATCGGACTTTTGGTTAATTTCCGAACGACGAACGGAAGCTCTAATTTTTTCCCCCCCGCCGCTGTCTAGTCGCACTCAACTCCAGAACGATAGATAAAAAACCTTTCACATGGAGCCCACGTCCTCATGAAAACTTTTTCCCGTGCCGAGCTTCCATTTAACTCCGCTAATCCTTCTTGCGGCGCTGCGATCGGTTCGGAGGGAATCTGTGCCTACACTCTCGAAGCGGTTTTGGAAGACAGCGTTCGATACGCGGCGAAATAGAGATAACTCTCCTTCAGCACTCGAAAAACCCTCCTCTTTCGTCCCTATGCCAACATTCCGTTCTCGACTGTTTTAACAGCACCAGCGCTCTTGAAATATCATGCATAACGGGGGGCTCTCTCTTAAAACGCAGCACGGAAGGGGTGGTCTTTGTCGGTAAGTGGCAAAAAGCACGAGTGGAAAAGTAATCGCAGATGGTGGTGATTCGTAGAAATCCATCGATTACCACTGATTTTTGCGATTGGAGTGGTTCTCTTCCTAACGTATTCCCATCTGAACGATATGCAAAGAGAACGATTTTTCAGTACTCCGTCGAAGGAAATGACACGAGAGATACTTTGGCTCTCTTTCGAACGTTAATAGTGAATTCTTTATTCATCGAGTGCCCTACCTTTCGATATCTTTCGATAGGTTCTTGTATCCTACGTGGTTACCATTCGTTCCTTTCTCGAGCACTCAACCCATCCTTACATACATTATCTCGTTTGTATCGCCTTCTCTAACACTTGAATTTTTTATTTGATTTTACATCAAGTTAAATTTTGTGAAGATTTATATTCTTTTCGATTACTTACCATTAAATTATTTTAACTTAAACACCGATACTTAAAATAAATGGACTTATGAAAGATGAAACAACTAAATCTTTACAGGCACAAATTAACAATGATTGAATATTTATTTATGGAAAATACTCATGATAGGTTCTTGATTTAATGCTGAATTTGTAAAACTCACTAAAAATAATTATAATGTATTGCATTTATGTTATTTCATTCATTTTTTATTAGTTCAACTTACGAATTTCATTTCCATAAATATTGTGCGTTTGACTATTTTATTCTTAATCTCAAAACTGAGTTTCGAATAACAAATTATGGTGATTATCACTTGCGAATAATATATCACAGACATACCAAAATTATCAGTCCATTATTTCAATTATTATTTTATTTCAATAAACTATACTAATTGCATAGATCTATCTAATTTCTATATGTTAATCTTTGAAAGATGTTTATAATTAATAGTTTTGGGTCTATTGATTCAATTTTCCATAAACTGAATACTAGTGTAGTTAAATCGTTCCTTTTAGTAAATTCGTTTTCTAGTTTTAATTGGGCTAATTACAATAATATTTATGAATGGCCTTTATTGAAACAAGAAATATTAACGTGGTATTCTATACACGTTACTACATTGGCCGATTTATTACTCGTATTGAAAACTTTCTATTTTCGATTATTTTAGCGAGCCATGTAAAAAATATCAAAACTTAATTTAATAATCAACAATACTATTTTGTGAGCATATCTATTTCGTATGAATGCATAGATTATTTGATATCCAACTCTACTGCCATTCCTCCCAAGACCTAGGTTTAATGTGAGCTATCTTCTGGATTCTTCTATTTTTTTTTTACTTTTATTCTTTAATGCGTTAGTTCTCACCTCTTTTCATCTTGAGCTTATTTAGAGGCGATATCAGAACTTACGAAATGATACAAACGAATGCGATACTTTAAAAGGTTAATTCGAACTTTCATGTCAGTCAGTCAGTTATCCACTGAAACAAACCAGGCAAAAAATTTGCTCTTCTTGGTTCATATTTGATACAAAAATCCAGTTCTGTTGTCCAAATTTATCTTATTTATAGTTCAGAAAGAGTCACTTATTTTTACGGAAACCTTAATTACGATAAGACGATAATTGCGATTATCTACCAAACACTTCGACTGGATATCTGTCCCAGATTTTGTCCATTCTCTTAGGAAAAGAGTTGGTTTCTGTTCCAAACCACCCATCAAACTCCATCCACCCCAGTTTCCCACACCACCCCTTGAAAGTAATTCTCCCTTCATTTTTTTCTCCAACCCATTATAGGAGAAGGTTTCCCTCCCCACTTCCCTTTTTTCGTTGCCCTTCCCGAAGCCCCGAGGAGGAGCCTCCCACGCAGATGTTACCGGAGGATGTTCGAAGGTCTCCCATCGGGAGAAATATCTCTTCCCTAGGCGCACATTCTGTGAATATCCCTCTCTCAGATGTACTTTTTTACAGCACCTAATCAGTTACTGGCCTTCCATCGCGGCCGGTGCGCCCTCCGGAATAAAAAACGCCGATGGATAAATGCGACAGATTCTTTTGACGTGGCTCATTTGGCGAAAGGGTGTCTTTCTCTGTACCTCTTTGTTCGGCGATGCGGAAGTATTGTCGAGCGGCCATATTTTCTGGTCGTGTAACGCATCAGTCTTCCCCGTCCGCGAGGTTTCGTCAGACGGATTGATCTAGTTTGTTCTCCATTAACTGGGAACGGGAAGGATACATTATGACGTTCGCGGGGTGAAGTACGCGGGTTGAAGTACGCGGGTTGATCTAGTTGTGTCGCGGGGGTATTTGATTGTTGAGTGGCTTCATCTAACCTTCGCGAGGGGCGATTTAAATGCTGAATTATCTGTGATGAATCAAGTGCAATAAAGGCCGCGATGTTAGGACATTTGGGGAGACTTTACGTAAAGTTTTTCCATGTGCTGAATGTAGTTTTTTTAGATTACGCGATCTTTTAAATGTTCTGAAATTGATCGCTGAGGTTTTTATCCAATTTTACTGGTTAAAGTACACTTTTTCTAATGGTTTATTTTTTATTTTGTCTTACTTTGATAGATCTTTTAAAATAACTGTGAGAGAAGAAATGTAAAATATAAAGAGGAAATTTAGTCGTGTTTATATTTGAATGACTCCACAATAAATTCGTTTGTAAAGGAAAGATTAGTACATGGTGTCGTTATGAGAAATAGCAAATTAATAATAATTTTTATTATTAGTTAATTGTATAAGTAAAAAATAATTTAATTTACATGTAAAACAGTCCTTAATTAAGGTCAGAAAATTGTTGTCCTACAAAGTAAGTAAAAAATTTTTACAGTCATAAAATACCAATCAATGAATTTTAGGCTATAGAAATTTAATAAAGATATTAATTACAGACTTTTTGAAATTTCAATGCAGCGGTTCACATTGAGATAATGTTTGTTCAAGGTTTTGATTTTAATTTCGGAAGATATTTTTTAAAAAAATCTACGTAAAAATGTTGTCGTTGGAAATAAGCCTATCAGACTAAATACACTTCGGCACACACACAATTGAATCACTGACGGGAGTTTAAATTGAAATAATTAGTTTCAACTCGGGAATGATAAATGGAATAAACGTACGAGAATATTTTATTCGATTTATTTTCAACTTCCACCTGATATATTTCAAAATAGCGGTATATTTGTTTCTTTTCCGCGTCGAAAACAGTACTGAGTTCGTAAAACTACAAATGTTATTGTATTGTTTTTCGCGAAAATGTTTTCGTTACCTGAAACTGCTGTCAAAAACACGAATGTATAAACTATCAATACGATATAGCGGAATGTATGATCGTAATCAACCTCGTATTAAATTTCATGAAGTTTTTATGCAAATCGGAATTATTTTTAGATTTCAATAAAACATAGAATCAACTGAATTTAGACTTTTTTATTCGGATCTCGGAAAATGCGCCGTTTTAATTAGCCGCATCAGGTACTTCTGTCCGAAAGAATAAACTCGAATACGTTTCGTTGATTGAAACGATAGATGGAATCTCCATGGAAACAGAGTTGAAAAAGTTGGGAATTTTGAAAAATCAGTCATGGGTGAAATTTGAAATGGAATGCGCTGACAAAGGACTGATCATGATACACAATCTGATTAAAAATATTTCGATAATTGACGTATCCGAAAATATTAGTGAAATGAAAGGTTTTTTTTTTAACTGTACAGTGGGGAATAAAGGATGGGAATTTTAGGAGCGGTAGTTTTTCTGCGTGCTATTCGTCATAGATCGCTTTACAAAAACAAAATGGATCGGAACGGAACAGGTGTCGAAATTTTTGGAATGCAGCTTGGTTTTTGGCGCGTGGAATTGGATGCAAAAAGTAGAACAGGAGATGTGTTCCCTTCCGTTTACTTTTTTCCATGACTGTGTACCATTTCTTTAAAGCGAGGTATTAGTATCTGATTGATGATGAAACGAATGATTTTTTGCAACCCGTTGTACTGGTTCTGTTTAACAGCAGTTTGTTACAAGATGAACAGCTCTTTTCCTAACTCTAAAACTACTTATGCTCTCTTCTCTGTGTGTGTAGTATATTCACGAATGATAGGAAAGAAAGAAAAGATAGAAACCATATGATAAAGTTCTCGTCGCCCACTGTGAGTCTATCGTTTGCCTTACCTCGTATGCCGTTTCACGTTTACGAACTTAATATAGTTTATGACGAATTTAAGTAAGCGTATATTAATATGAATTAAAGATAACGGTATAGAAAGAGATCTTTGTTTCTTATGGTGAAAACTTCAAAGTTTAATCTGATGTAAATTAATGTTTAGTTATATGCGTATAATTATATATTTTATTGCATTTATTTTTTTTACTTATGAACGTTATGATATAGAAAATCAGTCGGTTAATGAATTAATATTTGGGTTTCAAATTCGAATCTAGCAAAAATAAATGTCTTTCGTAATGAAAAGCCGAAACAAGGGTTTTAAAGAAGAGAGGAATACGTGCGTCATCACCGATAAATTCGTGAACGAGCACTTCCACCGACCTTGTCACTCAATCGTATTAAAAATAAACATAATTCCGCACGAATCCGTTTACAACAGTTTTCCCTTCGAGTACAAATCCGTTTGTTTCGCCAAAGCCACTAAAAATTCTTTCCGAAACCATACAGCACTTAGGCAGCTTGCGACTTTTATGCTACCGTCGCCCCCTTAAAAAACAGCCCAACTTGCGTCGATTCCTTGAAAAAGATTTCTTTTTTTTCTCTCTCTATCGATTGGCGAATATTTAAGCACCATGATTGCCCCATATGTCACGTGGATGGCTTCCGCACGAACTGTCGCTTTAGTGACACTCTTACGGCCTCTGTGAAAAGGATTTTCATAAGAAATTAACCGCGCTCACGCTGTCAACTAAACGAACTTAATTCGTGATGTTTCCGGGGATTCAAAGCGCGGAAAGAATGGGGGACGTGAAAAGATTGGCCCAAGTGACTTACAGGAGATATTTACATGCGTGACTCAGTGAAAGGGAAGGATTTTATTCAAATTAATTTTCGCTCGTGCCTTACAAACCGAACCTAATTCGGGATTTACAATAACGGAAATTGAATAATCAAATAGAATGGTTACCATGGTAATTTTTGATTCAGTTCGTCTCCAATTTAATACTAAATTCTTCCATTTCGTTTCTTATAAATAAATGGCTTATTAATGTTACCGTGGTATCCAATCATTAGATACCATAGTGACATTATTATGAAGGGAACTGTGCTACGGAATATAATGAAATTTCTCTTCTCTTTGTGTATTTATTCAAGATAATGTTGTCTTCAGAATTGATACTATTCTTGGTTGTAAAAAGGGAAATAATGTTCCATAATTTCAAGCGGTAGCCTTATTTATCTTAGAGAGATTTGGAGGCTTTACCAAACTTCCGTGTTTGTTATATCTGAGCGAGTTCCGAAATCCATGGCGGTCTATCGCGATGGCTGATAGTGTGTGGTGTTCTTCTGACCTAAATCTTACCTCCTAAAAGCAGAGTTCTGTATTTTCCTCGTAGCCCTATATCCGTTTCTTTTTTCGTTAAAGGTTAACAGTTTTCATTCTGTATTATTTATTTTGCGTTTTTTATATAATACTTCGTTTAATGCAAGAAATTTAATTTTTTAGTAAACTTAAAAGTAATGATAGGATTCATTAAGGTGCCTTCAGTAGATACAAGGCCACTAATTATTAAAAGACCTTAAAACAACGGGTTCAAGTAAAAATTGAATTTATTTAATATAAATATTTTTGGTAATATTTATTTGTAGAGTTGGAATTATTTTATTTTCTTTCGAAATAATTTTACCATTAAATCGTGACGTTTTTGTTTGGTTTCTTATTCTTTTCGCGATTTCTTGCAATGATATTGTTTCTCCCACTTTGTGCTCTTGTTTTGAATGATAATCAGAAAATCCTCATTTAAAACAAGATTCTATTCAATCCTCATAAAATACATTCATCTTTAATAAACGTCTTATAGCCTATAAGCCTTGGCTAATCACGCATTTATCTTTCTATGTAGCGAAATATACCGTGTTTATTTACCTTAAAAACCGTAAGAAAACTCAGTAAAACTTTGGTTTCGACATCGATGATCACGTTCGCATCTCTTTGTCCCGTGGATTCAACTCTAAATGCTCACAACCAAACAGTGCAAAAACTCTTTTCGTATCACAGCGTGTGGTTTGGATACTGTTTCGTGACGCGATTCACACCCAAATGAGTGAACCACCGAACAAGAGTACTTGCTTATACTATCTTCATGTACCGGACCAGCGCCTTCTGAGAAGCAACTTTTAACGAGCTTTGCTCACGTCTTGGGCGCATTCGGCATTAGTAGGTTCACCCAGCGAGCTTAAGTCCGTAAAGCCAAAAGGCCGAAGAGCTAGAAAGGGACACCGGTGTTGAACGGAGCGGATAAATCTGGTATGAGCACCGGCGAAGCTGAAGAAGCAAAGAATCCACGCCTGAGAGGCATTGGCTGAAAGACAGTAGCTGAAAGTTCAAAGGTGAACTCTAGAATGAGTTGGTTGCTCTTTACGATATCTGTAGTAGATTCAGGACGACCAGGTTGACCTTTCAGAAGGGGTCACCAGGAAAAACAACAGGAGCGGAAACTGTACGAATTTTATCGTAACGAGAATAGGATCAGTCTGTGCATTCCATTTCTTTCATTAGCTCTCGAATTATAGAAATGATTGAGGCTGAAATATTTATCGAGGGATTCCTTTACTTTTGAATGAATCGGGGCATTTATTGTTTCCATGGATACTTCAGTTCTAGTTGAAAGCTTTAGGTGCTTATTGTGGTATGTCTTTGATGTCCTTTGATGGAACTGCAATATGTGCTTTTTTATTCTGGTACCAAATTATCGTAACCTCTCATAAATTATTTTTGGCATCTTTTTCTTCCCAAAAAATTCACCAATGTTCAACCTATGGGCTCTTATGACTCTTCTAAAACTATCTATATCCTTCTTTTATTTCTATTATTATGTATCCCCCAAGGTCCAGTACTTGCTCCTATTAAGTTATATTTTACTACGTATTTCCAAAGACTTCAGAAATAAAGCATATATTGTTTAAACTTAGAATGCTTTAAAAAAGACCAAAAGACATTTTATTGTTAAAATATCTATGCCGTATAAATATCTATACGATATAACTGAGAATCAACTTTCTCCCAATGGAAAGTATTCAACTCCTAATTCTGGAGCATCTTAGAAATGTAATGCTTGTTCAAATTAGGTACACAAATCTAGCTTGATGATTTATATAAAAATTTAACCTTTGGATTAGCATTTGAATACATTTTTCGTTATTTCTCACACTAAATAATACATATTTACATGTAACATATTCCTCAAAATATTTTTCCAGATATCACTTTCATATTTCATACCAAGAAATGAGGTTTTTCACAAAATTTCTCTGAAGCAAGAATATTTCTTGTATTAAAGAGAGAAATTTTCAAGTGACCCTGGCATTACTTGTAAGTATCCACAGAAGCCATTGAATAAAAGACTTAGTATTTACACCAGGCGTGATGAAATCTTTCAGTACACCCGTTGGAGCGAATAAAAACTTTTTCAGTTTCACTATCAATAGCTCTCTTCTAAAAGTTCTGGCAATAAAAGATACGCAGGGCTTCCTAGACCATTTTTCATCCAGTGGACGTGATAAAACTTTGTGTTCAGAATTTCTCTACTACTCGTTTGTTCTTCCTCCAATTATGGCTTCCCTTCTTTGAGCGTTTGAAGATTTTTGCCTCATTCTGCTATACTTTTGCAACAGACTTTGTCTTTTTCATTTTTTCACATAGTATTTATGTTATTGTAGAAAGGAATTGTCAGATAGTGTATCCATATGCCTCTATTTTTTCATATTTACAATAAATAGCGAAATCAACTGCTATTAAGTTTAATCAAAACACATTCATGAAAATTTATTCTGATGTTTTAATTTTAATCATTGAATATTAAGCTCTAGATTTCTCATAGAAACGTTCATTTTTGCTTGCCAATGTTTATATACGAGCTGATATTACAGACAAGTTGTTATATAATAAATATAAATACCAACAAGTTCTATTCTCAAACATTGATTTACAATTCTTTCACGTAGCAGTTACTTGCAATAATTGAAATTAAATTACAATTACCATCAGAAGTTTTCAACCGATAATGTTAAATGAATACCTAATAGTCTTCTCTTTTACGTATAGTAAATAGGAAGAAGTGAGGTAAAGTAAAACTACTATTATTTATTGTTGATTTCATTAACAAACAGCGTACATTAAAGCTAACTTTAGCGAAACTTATTACTTTGGAACGTCCGTTGTATATACTTTAAAAACCAGCCCAATTCGTAGCAACTTGCTTCTAAGCGTCCTCTCCGAATGCGGAAAGCTTTTGAGTATTTGAGAGATACATCCGAACAAAAGAAAACATGACCTAACCAAGAGACTCCGGGTACGGAAGTAAGTGGGAGAGGTGGTCGGAAAAGAATTGCCCCTGGACGAGAAGCATAAATAACCCTGCCCTAGAGACGAGATACGGATGTTACCCATAGCGTTGCCTAAAAAATATGTCCATGGCGGCTTGGTGGACATCCGAACCATCTTGAGGGAGAATGCTTTGGAAATATAGGGCTGTAGAGGCAGAGAAGCTATAGCTTAACAATCGAATGAATGTATAGTTTTTAACTGCTTTAGATAGTTTGTGGTTTTTATATGTTTTGAGTTAAGTAGAGTTTTTGATAGTCCTCGGATGTAATCAAATCTGAAACAGTTCAAATTAAACCTATATGATTGGAATTTTGGGTTTTCTATAAATTTTACGAATATTTAAATTTAATTAAAAAGTGAATTACTTTACTATTAAAAATTTTTCTTGCGTAAAAGAGCATTTCGCACAGAAAATAAGTAATATCCCTTTCCTTATAATTGATTACAAATTCATTGAAAAATGTTTATTTATTATCAGTCATTACATTTATCAAACAATTCAAACACAAAAAAGATTTAAAGAAGCAACAACCACGAAAAAATTAAAACATAGATGACTCTAAATGAGGAGAAAGGAAACAAATTAAATTTATTACTTCAATTTTTACTTAAAAATAGAAACATTAAAGTGAATGATCGAATGATTGCTGAGTCAGTTGGATACTCTGGAAAATAACGTAAGAAAAAGCTTTCACCATATTCAACACTAATGCCTTCTAAAACGTCTTCAGAAACAGAGTTGTCAAGAGAAGCTTACGTAAACTGCTTCGTATAATTTAAGATACTTATAGAAATACTAAGATTTTGCGCTATTCCTGGAGTTTATTTTCGATTCGAGATAAGAGCTTTGCAAACACGTTTAAAAAGTCTGACTTGCTTCTAATCTTGACTTCTAATCATGCTCTTAAAGGAAATCGATTCTCAATTTGACACGATGATTCAAAATTGGTCGCTTTAAAAAATGAGTTTGACGGTATTATATTAATATTTTGCTTCATTCTTGAGATATTATTAGTCAGATATGGTTCTGAAACTTTGAATTAATTTCAGTCTCTAATTGTTTGTCATTAAGTCCTTTTGCGATCCAACAAATTCTAAACCCATTCTCGGGTAACTTTTGACTCCCGGAACCCTGTTATCGCGATTCATAACTCTTCTCCCCTTATCTTCTCGTGGAGCCCCTTTTGAAGGTGACTAATTCCTTCCTTTCGCGATGATTAAGACGCGAACGAGAAATCATCCGTGGAGGTCAAAAGGCTCCACGGAGAGGGCATCGCAGAAATATCTCCCGGCATGAGAAATTAGTAAGAATTAGACGCCGGCGCGACCTGTTGCACTCTCGGTGTTCTTCCATGGAAACCGCCTATTCCCTTTTTCTTGTCACCGAAAATGATTGCAGATCGAAAGGCGACGACTCCATCCCCGGCAATCATTTATTCCCCCGACAGAAAGAGGGCGGTTGATGTTCTCGCATTAACCCTCAGAATGCGTCTATCCTTTCCGATAACGCGCTCCGGGCGGCTTTCAAGAAAATGAATACGCTTTTTTCAACCCCTCGTTTGCAGCATTTCGTATATAGAAAATCGATTCGAGGACTATCCACTCATTGGGAATGGAACGCAGGCCATATTAGCGGTGTTTCCGAGAGTATGTCAGCCCACGTATACGGATTTATTTTTTTCGTCTTTTTTTGGGCTCAGAAGTGTGGATGCTGTTTGGATCGAGAGGGAAACGCTAGTGGATGAATAACAGTGCAATTTGGGGAACTCTTTTTACGATATTTGAAGGTTTGAAGACGCATTTGCGCCGAGTGTTGTTGTTGCCTTATGGGGAGAGCGGCAAAATGGCTCGCATGCACCATTTTCGTATTATATCGCAGCTGTTCGTGGAGGGGAACAAAAGCCTTTACTATGATTAAAAGTGGGGCCGTTTCATTAATGGTCGGTTACTCTCTTGTACGTCTTCTTTCTTGTTTTTATTTAATTATCTAGCTCGCCTTTCCTCCGTGCCCTACTTAATGCCATTATTGGTTTTATTTGTGCTGTTATTCATTGGTGAGCTTTTACGGAAAAGGGAAAAACTAGCGTTGAGTTGTTGAGGTAAAGATGTGATTGCTGTACATCGAGAATTGAAAGTCAAACTTTTATTATCCTGCCAAAAGTACCAGTTTTGCATTATTGAATATTTTATGAATGGAATACATAATACAATCTGTATTCTGCTGTTTTCTTCAAATTAATTTATCCAAGTTTGGCATTGTTACTTTTCTATTACTATTGTTACATTGGCAGTTTTCTGGGATTATTTATATAACCCAGTGACATATTTCATATTGAATGATAATTTCTAAAATTACGAAGAGATTTTTATTCAAAAGTTTATATTAATGTACAGTATGTATTTTGAAGTTTAGGAACAGATAAAATCATTATTTAAGAAAAAGTTTACAAATATTGTTATAAAGATCCAGATTGAAAAGATCAAAGTTAATCGGTATTACGATTTATGGTTTAAATTTTAAAGACGCTGAAACTAGATGCCTAGATATTACTGAACGTATAATCCAAAAGAAAAAATTAATTTCGCTTTATATATTGATATGAGAAAGCAAAACTTTTAGATTAAGAATTTATAAACGTTCAATATTTAGTTATTAAGTTTTGTAGAATGTAAAGTTCAGGACTTTTAAAGTAGACATTATAATAATGACAAGATTATGCTAATTCTGCACTTCAGTAACACGTCAAACCGTTAAACCAATAAGTGAAGATTATTTCTATTGATCTTGCATTAATACATCCCCATCACTGTAAAATGAACCTAATTATTACGTATTCTCTCTGTAAATATTTATTCTATATAAAAGAGATATTTTTAAGAAAAAGTAAGTTAAGTGCAAATGTATAAAATGTTACTGTCTATGTAGCTTTTAAGTCTCTGGAACAACATAACAGCCATCAATCGCAACACCATTGTAATCCAATGAAGTAGGAAGTACGATCCATAGATTCGCCATAAAAGGCAACATGTGGTTTGTTTGACCATCCATCAAAAGACTTTTGAATCCAGTTTTGGGAAACATCCTTTCGGTGTGTTTTCTGAGTCTGGCATTGATCTCCCAATATTTCCGGTATTTCTTTCCATTTCTATTCCTCCGAAAATCAACGAAAAGCATTTCGTTTTGCCGTCCCTTTTCATTCGGTGATCTATGTCGTAAAATTCGGAAGCTTGATTGCCTCCATATCGACCGAGAATTTTTCGGGATCGGAAAAATACTCTCGGAGCCAAAATATCGTGGGCATTCATTGCAACCTCGCGTATAAATTACCAAGACTTCCTCATAGAGAATTTTATGAAAACTTATTCGCCGAATAACTGTCATAGTCAGGCACTTATATAAAGACGTCTGAGAAGTTATATATACGAGTTGATATGAGGAGGAAAATGGCGGTGGATGGGGTAAAAGACGGGATTGCTCGTGTGGCAGACAAGAAGGATTTTATGTCGGATAAGGGTATTTTGTGTCGATTCGGTTAAGTACCATACGAAATAATTGTGTGGCTGGCTACGGTAAATATCTCGGTGTATGCTAGTTTCATTCAGTAAAAAGGCATGTTATTTGTGAGGGTAATTATAGTTATAAATTATATCTTGGAGTACTGTTAGGAGGGAAGCTTTATTGAGGAAAAATAGCATTCAGATCGGGTCAAAATTATTGGTAGTTTTATCAAGGATCATATTCAAAATATATCCTAATAAATTCGAGTAAAATTTATTACCTAATGATACCTCGTATACGTACTAGTTTCCTCATGAGTATGAATGTATTTAATCTTTCTTTTTATGGAGATAAATGGTCTGTGAATAAGGTTCCTGTAGCCAATTTGAAAATATCGTTTCTAAATTCCGAACTTTACATCGCTGTGTACGCTATACCCTCATACTGAATTTCACACAGTAAATATCTTTACATAGTTAGAAATTAATATAAATGATTTTGGAAAAGAATCTAGGATAATGGTTTTTAAATAGTCTAATTAGGGGAATTTAATATGGAAATGTAACTATATGGGTAGCCTAACTTCACCCCCTGGCACATACCAAAAGGCGGCTTGCAAAGTATTTATGTAGATGTAATGCTAGTTAGAGATTTTTCATAGGATTAAGAGCTTTGTGTTTGGAAACAAGATGAAAAACAATAATTTTTCATGACCAATGAAACATACCTTTCTATTGTATATATTGATGTGTTTTACATTCCATGTAGGGCATTGCAGCTAAATTACTTCCCGATATTAAGAAATCTAACGTTTCCAAGATAAATAATTCGTATTTATTATAGAAATCCGTTAACAGCATTGTTCCTATACAGTGGGAGATAAGTAATTACACAAACAAAGGTAAAAGTTAATTATAGAACTATATAAATGAAAATAATTAAGACGAAAATACATACATCTACAAAAACCCATTAAGATTAATGGATATAAATAATTACCATTGCACCCGAACCCTTTGAATTTAAAGTTTCCTAATTCACATTTGAAATCCAATGATAGCAAGCGAGATGCTTAATGATTGAAAGATGAATGTAATCGGTACATAAAGGAGAGCTGACTAATAATCTTGACTTCTGGAATTAGAATAGCGAAGTTTGCAGATGACGTCACCTTACCCCCCATTCAGAGTTTACACACAATGGGAATTTTTGCGGGAACCAGATAAAAACATGGCGTAAAAACTTAGATGATGTATAAAGGGCGGGAGTGTTAGAGAATAGAATGTGACGACGGGGAATTTTGGAAGAAATCGTCCAAGGGGATTATGGAAATTAAAAAGGGGGGAAATTTTTACGAGAGGGTCGGGAAAGAAAGAAGGGTGGTTAAAGGAATGGAAAAATAATAAAAAAGGATCGGGAAGAAACCAACCGATGGATGGGAAGATGCGGCTTTCTCGACAATAAGTCGGAAAATCATTATATCAACGACAGATTCTTATTGGAAGGATTTGTGAAGAGATGCGGAAATACACAGAGAGAGTCGAATCGAGCTGTTTGTCTCACGGAGCATCGATTCCAGTACGTCCGTCGGAGAAAGGGTGTGTTTTATCGGATACTCGATTTCATTCGGTCTGAAAAGGATGTTTCTACGGAACAGCCATAGCTCCCGACGGCTCCACCAAAAGAAGTCCTTTCTGCCCGGCGCAATACATTTAATTAAATCCACTCAATTACCCTTTGTCTTCCTTTTTGGAAATGTTTGTATTTTTTGGATTTATTTGACGGAGCTGGATTAATCCGATCGATTTTGATCTATCTTATTCAAGGGAGAACGGAACGTACTGCGTTTGTTTGTTTCTGACGGTTTTTGGAGCGCGATGGAATTTTAGAGCGATTATTAATTTGATTACGGCTGGTTTAATGATTAAATTTGCGAAAAATTGGGAGTTTTGTATGATTTTTAGAATGCACACACAGATATGATGCCGTTATTTATAGAAATACTTGTAACTGTATCATTGTTTTGGAGTTAATTGATTGAGAAATCAATTTTTCGTTCATATTAACTAAAATAGGCGAAAGAAAATACCATTCTAAGTTATCGAAACTTTATATTCTTGAGTAAAATTTAGCAAAGGAAAACTTTCATATTACATGAATACCCTACTTCAGCTATTCTATATTTCAGCTATATGTAGTACATCTATGTAGATACCCGGCGAGCCATATTATGGTGTATGGCAGCACCTGCCATACACCATAATATGAAGTAGCTGAAGTAGTTTGCACCAAACTACTTCAGCTTCAGCTTTTGAAATCATACTATTAAGTATTTTACTCATACACTTACATATCCTAATAAGGCTAACGTGAACAATTGACATATATTTCATTTAATATTTTAGATATACTATATTAATGTCAGTAAAAATAAATCATTACTTCACGCAACCATATTTGTTAAAAATAAAGGTTAAGCAGAAGTGCTAAATAAGATGTTTAACCCTAAGTATTGTCAAGTTACGCGAACTAATCGAGATATTTATTTTCACCTTCTTCTAATCCCATATTTTTTCGTTCAAATACCTTTATGATAAAGGTATATAGAAAAGCACAAAAACTCACAAAATACATAAAATTTTAATCAATTAATCTTCTTGTTTCGTTGTTAAAAGGCTAGCAAGATACACCATTGAATACTTTTCGTCAATCAAATAGGGCCACTCAGAGTTTCCGTTCAACGTAAAGTTAATTAAATCCTGCGGAGAATGAATAAGTGAGGCGAGGATAGGAATATTTGAAATCCCCTGGAAAAACGTCGTTCATTATTCAAAACCTGTTTTCATTAAGAAACCGATGATTTAAATGGAATAAGAAATCGATTGGAGGGGGAATCCCCTCATCAATATTTACTTGTGGACTCTTTCATTCAAAAGACCCTAAAGTGACCCTAGTGAAAACGAATTTTTGACTATAGAGGAGGCTATAGCTAAGTGGAGGAGATCTCATCTGTGCGAAAATGATTCTATAATATGGAAATGTCGGGTGTAATTGCATTAGCAGAAAGTCTGATTTGCATTTTGGAATTGGATTCAAAAAGTATTCGCTCTTATTCGCTTTTTGTATCGAGGGACGTTCTGTTTACGCAGAGTGATTGAAAACACGCCGAAATATGCTAATTAGTCTGTTTATTATCTACGTAATGGTCGCCATGACAATTATTATTCTCGAATTACGTTCGTGAGAGCGAAAATTTCTTTCGAACGATGCGATGAAAGCCTATTTAAAAGATGGGAATGGATTCGTGAAATGTTTTAAAAAGGCAAAAAAATTACCTAGGAGTTAATGAAGTAATACTGTACTATAATTAAAAATCGCTCAATGCTTTTAAATTTTTTTCAAAGTTTTGGTCATTTATCAAATTACATATATTACCAATTGGTATTTTTAAATATGCTATCCTAATTCTATACGAAGTTATACTCATCCTAGGAAAGTTTAATTTACTTTCAACAAATTATTAATTTCCATTTAAACTGAAAATAAATTGGGTACAGTGTTTTTATTAGAAATTACAATACGGTAAAGAGCTAAATTACATTAAGAGAAAGTGTTCAATTCTTACGATTTTACAGCCAGTTAAGATAATTTTATTACTTGCTAAGATGTAGAAATCATGTAAGGGTTTGGTGTTATTGGAAATGAATATTCTCAGATTAATTCAGATGAAATTAATTGTAGAAACAATTTTATCAGATTAAGATTCTCACTTTAAATGAAAAGTTCGTTATTGCTTGAATGTAGAAATTTAAACCTTGGTAGAAAATGCTCTTCTTGAAACCACCATCTCGTTATGAATTTAGTCGTAGAGAGATAAGAAATTACGGTTAATTATTAAGTAGGAATTATTCCGTGGAAATGTAATATATAATTGTACAATGATTTTTTAATGGTTTTCTTCAGATAAATGTTTAAATACGATACTTGTGATATAGAATATTTAAATCATTTAGGTCGTCCATTTTGAAGAATGAGGCATAAAAGATACGATATTATTTCATATAATAAAACATCTGTATCTATCTCTGGGGTCATACAAGAGATTGTGACAAGCTTTCAATCAATAGTCGCGTCTAAAGGGACCACTTCCATTCATATATAAATGTTAAACTGTCCATAATGGATCTATTATTGATTCGAACGCGCATTCAAATTTCACATTGGACTCACGTTCCAATCGGGTATTGATCCGTACCCTCTCATGTAAAATGCGTTATTTAGCCCTCCGAAAATGACCCGAATGTTCATCGGGTGGCTAAAAGGAAAAGACAAACCGTACGCCAGTTTTCCGAGACATCCCGTAAAAAGTATAAATTCCATTTAAAGTTCCGCAAAACACCCCACTTTCTCGGGGCTTGACGCTTGATTGGATTTCTTAAATGATTGAAAATGCTTTATGTATGAGAACTGGATGAGAGCCAGGCCCCGCATTCCGAGACAGGCTGACTTCTAAATGGAACTCGGGCATAAGAAAGTTCATTCGGAGCATATCATAGAAGTCCTTTGAGATAAGGTATTCCGTTTCACATGCAGCTTCCTCGGAAGTTAGCTTACATCATGCTTCCCGTACACATTCGCCAATTCCAGAGCGTTTCCCTCGCAAGTATCTCGACGGATTTGATGGAGAATTTCTTAGCTTAGATTATTTCTTTTGGGATGTAGTTTTTACTCCGGGAGTGCGCGAAGGAATGTAGTAGCAGAGGTTTATTAAACAGCAATGGAGAGAAGGTATTCTTCTTCCTTGGTTCCTTGTACCGCATTATTTAGAAAGAATTTGAGCTAAGGTTTACTCCTTTGTTTTCTTACGTACGAAGTTTTTGGAAGATGAAAATTGCGAACTTCAAGAACGCAATAAACTGACGGTCGTCTTATATAAATTACATACAAAGCTAAGCTAAGATTTAATAACTTTTATAAGCATTATTTTGAAAGCTTCGGTCTAATAATTACTGTATTATTTTGTACAGATGTAACTTATAACTATTTGTATTTATTCATATCATAAAGTATGATGACAAAAGGAAAGAAAATACAATATCAAGCAGTTTGGTAGGGCTACGTTATCTTCAACATGTATCAGTTATACCCTTTGGTTTATTCCCGTTTATTTTCCCTTAGTACGTGAAGAATAAGGAAGATATTTTCTATGCTAAGATATAGAGATAAATGCTGTAGACTTGTGCGCACAATGTGTGTTGTAAGATATCCACCATGGTTATTGTTAGATACGTGCCGTTTGATACGAACGCCTCAACACCACCGTGCTATCATCCGGTATGTATCCTGCACTGCGTAATGGTTGATGCTCGCTAAGCTACGGAATTATAATGTGTTTTCCCAAATATGCTCATTACAGTGAAGCCACTCATTAGAACAAAGATTGTAGTTCTTACGGAAGTATTCAAATCCTTAGGTATCTGTAGTCTTACTAGGTCACACGATCCATTGATGAAGATAAATTTCAGTCTAACTTACTTTGAATCGTAGCAGGAAGATAAAAACGATATCTTTACCCATAAAGGCTTTAAAAAAAGGGTAAAAAAGGTGAAAAATAAATCTATCCTGAACACTGATTAGATAAAACTAGAGGAATACATTTATGGTCTTCATTGAAATTAACCCATTTAAATGTGTTTTTTCATAGGTTTCATTCAAAATTAATAAAGTTCTTAGGAAAAGTTATACAAAAGCATCAAAGCCTAATTCAATCAAATATAATTGTATCTAGAGTTCGTGAACTATCTTCTGAAATAGAATCTTTTTTTAAATAACGCCGAAATTTATTTAAGATACAAGTTCGTTATAAATAAACAAGTAATGAATTCATTGATTTTAATGTTTGTCTCTATTATTACCATTTGGTAGGACTACTCTTTCTATACTTTACGAATACTTCGACGATGTAAGTCATAAGCTTCTCATATACGAACTTACGCAGAGGTTAGGCTAAATAAAGACCTCTGATCCTATCTTTAGGACACGGCTTACTTAGTTTTGATCCCAGACAAACTGAGAAAGCGATTTAAAAGATCATAAACTGTGTTCATTATTATGAAATAACCAATAGTTGGCAAGTAATATATACCATTCGCAAATATTTCGTTATTAGCTCGTATGGCACAACCTAATGACACTACTATCACCTAGCAACACAAATTCCACTCCAACAATCCCAACACAGAAAACACAACAGCAGAAAAAGGTTCAGAGCGAAAAACTGCAGCTACTGGAAAGAGCCCAGCATTCCGTCCGAGCGACTGCGTTAGCCGAGTGGATCGCGTCCAACGTCCTTGATCACCGTCCACGCTAACACAACAAATCCCCAAATTAAGCGGTCAAAAAGAAGGAAGAAAGTAGTACTGGCCCCGTCCGCGAGGGCGTTATTGGAACTCGAGTACGAAAAAGCGGGGGGAAAAGAAGCTTTAAGCGCATTCCGCCACAACAGTGGGCAAAATTTGGCGCTGCAGGCGACCGATTCGTCACCGTCCGCGGTGGTATGACACGCATCTCCGATGACCCGAAGGCAAATGAATATGGAACGAGCGGAATTATTCGGATACAGAGGAGGAGGGAAAAAATGAGGGAAAAAGTTGGCATTTATGCCCGATAAATTTAGTCCAAGAACGGGGAGAGGAGCCCTTTCGGAAGGCGAAAAAGGGCGGTGTGAAAGAATACCACGAGTGGCCTTCGAAGGTAGGAGTTTATTCATCGGGAGAAAGGGTACAGAGAGAGAGGGGTTTTGTGTCTGTCTCCGGACTCTGCAGGTTTTGTCTGGGCCATGGAGTCGCCGGGGGAAAATTTATCGACAAGTGGTTGAAATAGTCGGAGACCGATTCGGTATAAAGGGTGCGGGAGAGGGTGGGACTAATGAATGGATGTTTATTTGCAGATAAAAGGGGGTATCTCTCCCTACTGCAGACAATCACTGTACTGACGTATCGTGTGAACGACGTCGTCCGAACGATGCGTCTCCATTTGTGCGATCCCTTTATGTTTTATGACGAGCATTATACTCTATGAACGTGATATAAAATCATTAGCTAATGACGTCTATAGAAATATCATGGTTATGGAAATTGACTTCCGTTTACATTTTACGTCAGTATTGATGCACTTCGCATTATTTCACTTTCTGTCAATAATATAATATATAGTTAATATTTAAAGAATTTTATGCATCAAAGAATAAGGAAGGATAAAAATGCGTACATTTAATGCTAATAATATATTGATCTTTTTGATTTCAGTGAAGAGCACTAATTAATATATGCACATATGCATAAAAGACAACATAATAAATCATATCAATTTCTCACGAAGACAATTTCCAAAGCTAGAATAATATAAAATCTATAACATTTGAGATGAGCTAAGATTCTAGAAATGTACTTTAAATATGCTTTATCAACTTATTAAGTCCTTAGTGAATTTATATTCCGAAATACCCTTTAGATTAATAATGAATCGTTTATTAAAATATCTTATTGGAGAATCATATTAGTTAAGCTTAAAAATCGTGGGAAAATAATCGAATACGTGTCAATTTTTTGTTGCGAATGGATACGAACACGGAAAGAAACGCGTATTAGTTAAAAATGGAAGATGCTTCGAGATCAAGGGTTTTTGATGAATAGGTATCCTCTTAAAAATAAGTTATCTCAATAGCAGCTTTTTCTGATATTTCTTTGATTTATGGACGAGCAAAAAACTTTAATTATCCTTTAGATATGGAAGGATACGATGGGGACAGAATTAGAGAGAGTTTAAGGCCGATGTCCCTCCGCACCGCCGTCGGCGAGGGCAGATCCGGTAGTCAATATTTTATTTAACCGACGGCATTCCGTGTGATTTATCATCTATTTCACGACCGCACTAAAATATTCGCATAATTAATAAGGAAAAAGAAAATAAGAAATGTCATATATCACTGAACTCTCAACCGCGCCTCAGGTGGTTTGGTAATCTTCGGAGTGTATCGCATTGTTACGTAAAATTAGATGCGTTGAAGCCTTCTGAAGGGAAGTATTAATGCTGAGTAACAATTCTGATGTCTTAATAATGACCCTCGTCTTTTAATTTCTTCCATCTGATGCTCTTAATTCCATGTGTTCTTAATTAAGTGTGTGGAGTGGGAATTCGTAAAATCAGTGAACAATTAAAATATATATATAATATGTTCATATTCGTGGGTTTATATATATTTTAGATGTATTATGTACGTAATTTGGATATATTTAAACGTAATACTTCAATAAATGTACATAATGATATCATTGTAATCAATGAAATCGTAACTGTATCATACTTGATAGGGAGGACTATGACAATAATAAATACCTAGAAACTAGTACTTAAATTAAGATTAAACAGAAGTGAACAATAGCGACATGACTGGGTCTCGAACCCAGGTCTCCCACTTGCCGTATCGTGCTTATCATACCATACGATACACTATGCTGTTACTGAATGAAATACACTTTTCGTTTATGGATCGAACTACCGATGGAATGTACTTAAAGATTCGACGAGCACAGAGTGGAGGCTTGTAATGAAACGAATTTAATTGAATGCACCCAATACATACATTTTGATGAAGTGACAATCGTGTCATTATGCTTTGAAAAACCGGGTTAAATTTTAATTATGCAAATGAAGAGTGTTCACAGTCCACCGAAGTCAGAAGAGGTCTGCTGTGGAAATTTTTCGAGGAATAAAAAATGAATGTAGAAATACATTCACGATTTTTTTGGAGGTATTCCTGCGAGGAGACTTAGCCTTCTTTTAATCGTTATCTTGATCATTTCGGTATGTTTTGTAATCGTAAGTAAGATATATTGAAAGGAAGCGTGATAAGTAGTTCTAGAGTCATTCATTAAGTTATGAAGTTTTTTTGATTTTTTTGACATCGTAAATTTTTCGTTCTCTCTTTAGATGATACTGTGCATTGTAATATATTTCTACTTTATTTTATTTTTTTACACATCTACTCTTACTGATATCTCCAAAATTTTAATAATAATATCGTGAGTATAGAAATCATCAGGTTTCATTTACGTGTCATCATAACTTTCATAGATGCAACTATAAAAGAACGTATATCGACAGAACGTAATTCAAATCAACTTTAGAGCTCCGGTGAATACTTTACGTACATTCTAATCTCCAAAATCCTATGAGACCCTCCGATCACGTACAATTATTAGAAATCACCCTGAAAGTACGTACAAAGCAGCCTTTTCTGCTAACGCGCATTTTTAACGCCCGACAATAATATATTTATTCTGGGCAGACAAAAGGTTAAGCGGTCAAGAGCGATAATCATGGCCAATAAAAATAGCAGTCAAAGGGAGCGAGCGTCGATTATTTCAAGTTGGCAATCCCAGGGATGAGGGAAAGGTGACGTATAGCGTGGAAATATGGAAAAAGGCCGCTCGCTTTTTTCTCCAATCTCCCTTTTTATCCATCCGGCGAGTATAAAAGGTCATGCAATCCAAAATGTCAGAGCGAATACGACCTCAGTTCCGAGTGTCCACCACAGAGGGCCGCCTCCTCCTCCTCCTTCCTATTATTATATGGACCGATTCAATCCTTTTTTGGGAAATTGGCCCCTCCCCACGCTGCCAGAAAGGCGTTCCGACCTATTCGGTATTCTTCCAGCGTGCGCTCCAGTACACGCCCGTCTGTGATCTACCGCTATGACTCCATCCGTTTACAACATTGATCTGCCGGAGTACTCCTGGTCAACGTGGGATGTCTAGGGTGGTTGGACAGGAGTGATAGAGCTGTGTGGGTTGAAACAAAAGCTTGTTTTGGCTATAGAGTTATGAAATAGGCGTAGTTGAGTTTTCTGTGTTTAAGTATAGCCTAGAATAGCTATTCAGGTTCATTCGCTCGAAATTTTCAACTGTTCTAGTACTTTTAGATAGAGCAAGAATCATTTTTTTGGCTTTTGATGGAAGCCGTACTGTTCTCGTGCTTTAAGTTTCCTTTCTTTCAAATAAAATGATTAAAAGGAAAAATTAATTATTGGTTTCCTAGTTGATGATTGATGTGAATGACATCGGGCATACTACTGTCCTCAACCATAGTGGAAGTACTAGTCTTAATCCCGGCGTAAGGTCTTGGATGCATTGTATCTGTTGAAACAGTTGTTAGGATTAGATTTTTTGAACCATAGTGATAATTAGGTATCAAATGTTTAATGATGGAAGATGTTATTGATTATCCTGATAAGGTGTATGATGCCTTCAAGCTCATCTTTGTGTGAGCAATATTAAATAAACAAGCCACACTTTATTATTATTTGTAAATTTTGTTGTGGTTGTTATGAGGTGCTATTGTAAGGGGGAGGTTTTCATGCATTGTATTTGAAGGATTTCTTGATTTATTATGATACCGTAAGACTGAAAACTCAATAGTATGAAGCGTACAAATAAATAAGTAGCGACCTAGTAACTAGCAAATGTAATTCTGTGAAAGTTACCTATTGTTATTCATTAATTCAGTTCTTTGCTGGCAAGTAGAGCTCGAGGTTTAAATCACAATTGATAATATTTTATGTCTTCAAATCCAAACATCATTCTCAAACCCTTTTAAAGATTGAAGTCAGGTTTCCATCGTTGAAAACCGGATCGTACCGAGTCGTTATAAACACCGACTCGACAAAACAGTCCCCTACTTCTCTTCGGGGAGTTTGCGGAAGCTCCATGCACGTAAAGGGCGCGGTAGATTACAAATTGGAAGCACACCTCCCACCCTTTTTTGTGCGTGGCCACGTGGGGAACGTAAAATCCAACGAAGAATCTACTAACTGCCTCACGGCGGGGTCAACATATGGCGCCCACGCTAAGCATCCTCCCCGTAACACTAGCCCCGATTCCAGGGCTCATTTGACCAGGGTGGAAAGGCCACCGTAGAACGTTTTTTCGGGCATTTAAAAAAACATTATTGACTTAAATTACCTCGCCGTGAAATCTCTTCACGGTCGAAAGAGGTGGAAGGAATTTTGCCGTAAAATTCCCCTAAGGGTTTAAATTGCCGATCTTCTTTTTTCTCTCGCAAAATTATATACTCGGGATAAATATAGCTATTCGGTCGTCGAATTTCCGTGTCAAACCGAAATCGAATTCCTATTATTTTTCGTGAACTTAATGAATCTCCTTCATGCTCCGGTGATGTCCAAACCCCTTGGGGATTATGGGACGGTACGTAAGCGAATATTGAGTCGTGTTCATGAGGACAAGTTGCAACCAACTGGATCGCTGTCGGGCGTAGCGTAAGGGTCGAGTTTTTTAAGCGTTCGGTGACTCATTTTTTTGTCAAGGGGTTTTATAAAGCAAGTATTTTTTCACTTTTTCATATCGTCCCTCACGGTTTTCGTTTTTGTCCGGTGATTGGTTGTCCGCCAATGACGTCTTGGGCATCGGAAAATGAGTTGTAATCAAAGGGTTTTTTTTTGAGCTTATTCCGTAGCGGTGTATTTCGAAAGTTCAATCACAAGGATGATTTTCATCAAGCAACGGATATAAAATCGGGAATTGATTACTGTATTAACTCGGTTACGGTTTCATTTTAAAAATAATCGGATGTTTTTAGGGTTTAATGTAGAAGATGGGGATGCATTAGTCTGGAATTGAAGTTGATAAAAGACGACGATTTTAATTATAATGGGATCGTATTTTTGATGGCCATTATTTTATTATTCTTTATTTCATATTTATTGGATATCTATATCTCTTTCTTTTATGTATTCTTTATTTTTGTTATTTTTTAAGTTCACGACAAAAAATTCTTTTATAGTTTTAAACGTTGGAAATTACTTCAGATTTTACAATACTTATGGATTCATTAGAGAACCCTGTAGATATTAATGCACGAATTAAATTTTCTGAGAGCGATAGATTAAATTGAAATCAGTTTAATATTTATTAATTATAATAATATGTCAACAACTTCTTTTACTATCGCCATTCCTATGTCCACCTCTTTGAATTATCCGTTGATTGAATTCCGTCGTGCTTCTCCGAAGTAATTTGAACGTTCACAGGTTTTCCACGAACGCGAAGCAATTTCCGAAGGGAACAAAACTACCTGTTTACCAAGGATGGTCTCTATATCTCTTCGCAAAAACGGCATCTCTAACTTACTTCCCCAATTTCGTCGTTCGATTCGGGCTAATGAACTCCAATCGACTGTTCATTCAAATTGCTTCCGGTGATATTTCACGGGACGGAAAAGGTTAAAAATTCACAATCACAAACGTGAACGTAATGGGACATTTCCATAATTTCTCTTTTTTCAATTTTTTCCAAAGTCCCTCACATTTTCGATCCCAGATAAATATTACGTTTTTAAATCGAAATTATGTAAATTTTATATGTTGGTGTGAATATTTTGTGTTATTTTCCGTTTATTTAATAACGATTCATGAAACTGTGCACAGCGTAACATTTTCAGAGTTGTTTATTTACGTTCGTTTACAGGAAACTAAACTACGAAAGAAGCGATAAATTCTTTCGCCTAACTTTGCATAAAGCTTTTCCTCGTCGTTTGAATATTATGAATACGTAAATGTGAAGAAATATAACCGCTGTATCCTTCTAACCATTAAATGGGACAATTAAGAATTTAAGAGCCCATGGAGATAGCTTATAGCTGCTTCTGCATCTCCTGACGCTAAACAAATCACCCACGATGGAAGGTCATAATGGTAATATTAAATGAAAATGAGTTATTATGTTTCTACGATATAATTCACGAACCACTCTCGAGAGCCAATCCACTCGTAAGATAAGTAGAGCCGAGTAAAGCCAAATATTTCCATTAATTACCCCCGTTTCCACGCTCTTTTGTTATTCCATCCATGGTTACCAGGGCCACTTAGGGATATTTTACGCCCGACATTTACGCAACAATTAAAGTTCTAATCCAAATTAATAGTGTCAAAACTAATTTCCTTAACGACGCAATTCGTTAACAGGAAAAGGACAGCTTTTCGCAACTCGTTTTCCTCTTTCTTCCCTCCTTAATTTATAAAGCCTTAACCATTCCAATCGGCTCAGTTATTCCGTCGATTGCGCCGTAAACTGGGCTGCGGGTTAGTCCACCGTTGAGACGGGAGACTCTCTCTCTGTAAGGCCGTAAACCTGATTGGTCCAATTCTCCGCTCTCATCCACTCCATCTAGGCGCCGACTCACACGTCTTGTCCACCTTCCCGTTCTTTTTTTTCTCTCCATTGCTTCTCCGTAAATGTCTTCCTCATCCCATTCACCCACTAGTCTCTTTTTCCGAACGTTTTGCTGGTCAGATGTCTTCGAGTTCGGCTGCACATTTTCCCAGTTCTCTCAGTTCGTGCGACAGTAGACCATTTGTGGTTGTATTGATGGATCGTATTTTTATTCTACTGAATCGGTACGTGATGGAGAAACTTTTATAGGATTATCAATCAGTATATTGGTGGTTTGAGGGTTGTGTTAATAAATATTTAACGCAATATTATGGTGGGAGAATTTATCGTCTTCGTCTCTTAACACCTACTACTGGAAAGATTTTCCAATTTAAAGAATTAAAAATAATTATGTATAAACTATGAAAAGCTATGAAGGTCTAATTAACGCCAATGCATGAAATATTAATAAATACACAAAATAAACTCTTATTACCAAAACATCAAGCAAATTATAAAAATAACATTTAAATTTCATCCAAAGAACTCGATTATATTTTATTGTGCATACTATTTTATTTTAAGAAAGTATTAGATTGTGCATATTCATTTTTGGTGCTGTTTTGGTCTAAATGACAACTAGTGTATATAAAGAATATAAATATTAAGTAGAAGTTGTTTCTATTTCTCTTAATAATAAAAAATAAAGGGATAGCTAATACGTATTCTGTAGTTCATATCCCCTGCCATACGCCAGTAGGTGTCTTAATGATTCGGATGCAGTTAAGTGAATTATGTTGAATCGATCTATATCAATAAATTTATTCACTATTAATATTATATTTTAATAATAACTCTCATGGTCACTATGACTAAAAGAACTCACCACACAAATATCTACAGTATTACTAGTCATTTAAATACATAGGTATATTAATATCATAAAAATTAAGTTTTAGGTTAGTTCATCTTATATAAGGGTTTGGATCTTCTCCACTTCTTTCATCTTATTTCGAGAGACTGTAGCACCATCGCCTCACTTTATTCCCTCAAAATGAGGTTTTCTCACAAGGCATTCTTGTTTATTGGGTCATCGAGGCTTTATTCCTCTTATGGCACTCTTAATCAGCGAAGAAACCTAAGGAAAATCCACTTCTCATCTTGCCCCGTAAGCATCATCCCTCTCCTCCAAAGTATTTCACAGTTAACGTTAGAAGGAATGATGATCCATTCACTCCTTAAAAGGATAATCTTAGAGGAGAAATGATTAAAACCGATGCTGGTCTTTTTACTTTTATTATTTCAATTTTACGAGATACTGGAGGCGAAGAAATCTTGTCTGTAGGGATATTATGGTTGTTAATCTGTTGTATTACAAATTACGATCGCTTATGTAAAAGTCGTTTAAGGATTTGGTTGATTATCTACAGATTTTGATTGTGAATATAATGTTACTTAATTGTTTCTCATTACTAAAAAAAAAAGAAATTTTATCAATACAGTAGACAGTAGTAGTAGACTTATATGTATACTCATATAGATGTTTTGGTATTGATCAATCCATTTTACGTACGAGATTGCTCTGTATAAAAGTCCTAAAATTACGTTTAACAGTGTAAAATAAACATGAAAGTTAGGATGACTCATTGGTAGCTTAAATTAAAATCAACCCCTTTACCAACAAAGTGCGTAGGCATCTTACATAATTCTTTAGTTAATGAAATAAGATCCTAAAGTGTAAAAAAGAGCATACGAGCTTACTCACAGCCTTCAACTTTGACAAGATTGAGCGTATCTTAATCTCCACTCTTCCTTTCATGTTAGCAAGCGCGATATAATGCGTCGTATCATTACAATTCGTTTTCATCAACGCAGCTCCGAAACGTTAATCCAGCTTTCTCCGTTCTTCCTCTAAATAGATTGCTTTAATTCTTCCCTGCAGATCTCTTTCTCTTTCTCTCCTCTGATGATTTATGCATCAGGAACAGTTTATTTACGCTTTTAGGACAACGAAAATTCTTCACCCCCCGTACGAGTTCAGTCAACAAGTCTCAACTTAAAGGTAAATATTTTCCATCTCGTCCTTTCCGATTTGAGGATGAAAACTAAAAGGAGATTGGTCTCATTCTCTAGCCCTCCTTCGAACGAACATCTCGATTTCCTATTTCCCTCGTCTTTCCCTTTCTCATCTGCTTTTCGTTCGTCTTCTATTTTTCTTAGTGTTGTTTCCACGAACTCGGATCGATCTTTTCCGTATATAGCTGTAAATATGGGGAATTCTAACTGTGGATCGCTGCTCTTTTTGTTCACAGGGTGACCTTTTATCGCTCGCCGAAGTGTTTCACCGCTTCTCATCCTATTCCCATTAAAACTTTCTTCTTTTAGCTTTTTAACTCTTTAATAAATTTCCGGATGGAGACCAATATTTATCAGATGATAGTTAAATGAATTAAGATATGAGTCGTTAGTAATTCATACCTATGAAAAACGGTATAAATCTTTATTGATTTTTGAGGTAACACCCTCACGCATATTTTCAATTTCGAACAAGGATAATAATCTAAAGCAATAAAAAATCAAAGTAAAGAAAAAATTAGTAGCATAATGAGAAAAATTTTCGACAATTTGAACCACACACACAGTTTAAATTATATAATTATAAACTAGAGTAAAATATGACTTTACCATGCAGGAGCCAAAATCTTATGCATATAAGGTTCTGTCCTTGAATGCCATACATTTATTTATTTTTTTAATTTCATTTACTGTAATTTTTTTTCAATATCTTATCTAAAAAAAACACGTTTTCTTCATCATTTAATCTACACATGAAATATTAAACTTCAGATCAGAGCATCAGATAAAGAGCAGCTACGTTCAGTTTTAAGAGTATCCATGGTTTCAATTGAATTGATTTGAGAGTTATTTTCTGTTTCTTTACTTGGAATAATAATTATACATTCTCAAATATTCATTCGGAAAATTGATTTTTAAATTACTGGTGAATTTTTTTCTGGCATTCTTGCAATATTATATAGATAGAATAAAACGATGTAGATAATTTCAAATTACGTGCACATACCCACTGAAAATTCGCAAATTTATGAGTTATTTTGCGTATTACGTACGCATATCTATTGTTTATTACTATTCAAGGGTAATATTCATGAATACTTTCGAAAAAATACGCTAAAAGATAGGCGGGTACTTGTTACGAAAACTCGTAACTTTCACTGGAATGCGTTCCTATGAGACTTTTTGAGACATTCCTCTGAAATAATGGCCGTTCTTGCATTTTTTCCTGCAGCAATTCTCCGTAAGCCCTCTTTCGTGGATAATTGATTTTCTCTCCACACCCTTTCCACGCTTCTTCTCCGCCTTTTTCCTCTTCGTCTCTTTTTTCGACTGTTTCCACTCCCTATAATCCGCACTCTGGCAATTATTCACTTTGGCGAAATACTACTGAGTTCCGCCTTTCGTCCGAAAGCGCACACATCGCGGGATTTTATTATGCCTTCTGCTCACAGCGTGTGATTTGTTGCGCCTCACTTTATTGGATCTTCTTCCGCTTTTGTTCTTATTGCCGTTCATTTGTTGACGAATAATTTCGTCGCGCAGAAGCGACCCGCCCTTTCCTCCGGCGATGAATTTATTCCGATTCGCCGGTTACGCGTTCGCGAAATCCGCAATTGTTTAAAGCATTGATTGCGTGATCTGTTAGGCGGTGCATTGGTGATATTTAATGGTAACTATGGGCTCTAACGTTCTAGGATAATCCCTTGAAAATAAAATAACGATGAAGATGAATTTCAATTGGCAATTTCTACTTGTTTAGCGTCGAGAAATTTCCGCTAACTATAAGTTGATTATAAAGGCTTTTATATCTACAATACACAGATCAACTTCGGAGAATAGATGTATCTCTTACGTTTGCGATAGCAAATGTATGATTTTCGTTTAGTATAGAACGTATTTCCATGAACTAGCTCTTAAATCGAAAGAAAAGGATTATTTATTCTCTTCATTTTCAAAGTACAATTAAATATTATTTACTGTTTCTTCTATTGATTTGATAAATCATAAAGACAAATATTTCTTTTTTACTCTCAATACGTACATTCATGTTGCTGTTCATTTATATTTTTGACGAAAAACTTCAGGTTATACTTGGGACATAAATACTAGTAATTTATAATGAAAAATTTTTGAGTTTAAAGTAATTTATGATAAAATAGGGTAAATATTAATTAATAATAAAATATTTACCCCTTAGAAGATCAGCATACTTTAATATTATGTAACATTCCTTGTCTATGTAGGTCTCCTTCTAATTAAATAAGTAATAATCAACAATCAAGTTTCATATGGATTAGATTATTATTGTGGAAACCAACTTTATAAATTATGTCTTGATTGTGCCTAAAGTAACTTCACACAAACGCATCTTCTTGCTCCAAAGAAGCTCGAAGATTTTCTCACGAAATTTTTCCGTCTCCCATAAGTCATAATTGCACTCAGATGTACTTCATTTTGGGTAGAGGGAGCATTAGGCATGAGAAAGCCAACAGTCACTTGTGCATTTTTTTGGAAAACATTTGAGAGGTTCGTGAAAGTTTTTGATAGCCGAAGTAACTTCCTCACTTCTGAATACACTTCTTAGAGTGCGATCCCTTTCACTTCCTTCGAAGGCCCTCTCGTCGCCTTCTTCTCTTTCACTTTGCCGAAGAGTGTATCTCTCAACCAAGAGTGAAAGGGACTTGGGTATTCCATTCTATAGACATGGAAAGTTTGAGATGAGACTAACAAAATAGCGCTATCGTATGACCATAGGGGGGATGGGAGACTTTAACCGAAGAAACAGTAGTCTACGATGTGAAAGGCTTCTGTTTCAGCATTGCTGTGTCGAAATAACAGTTAAATTGGATTGTTTTCGTCCCAAGATTTATATCAAGAAAGTTCGAGCTTACTATTGGATGGGCTAGATTAGATTTGCAGTCAAACACACAAGAAGAAAATGGTAATATGATATATATTCTGATTAATTATCTTTTAATTATAATGCTAAAATGTGTTTCTGATCATATGATTGAAACTGAGCTGGGAAAAACAGGAATATTTGTGAACTACCCAAATGAATTTTTGTTTCTCCAAAGCCCTAATCATAATTACTTAATACGGTATTAATTTCTTCGTATTTATTTCATCAACATTAATGTATTTAAAAAATCTAAATGTACTCACTCAACTCCTCTAAAGTCTGCTAGGGGATTCGATAGGTCAATTTCTGCACAAAGGAAGTTATGTAGGTAACAATCTTTGCTATGGCTTAACAATTTATTCTTTCAACTAAAGAAAACCATTGCAGAAAGTAGACAAGACCTGACTATGATAAAGTTTCGTTACGTATCATTATCTATGACAATAAGAAAAAGGGTTGCCTTAAAAGCATAAAGAAGTAAATAATCATATTCGGAAACAAATAAAGAAAGGTCGTACAAAGGGAAAACACAAAATCCTTCAAAGAAAAGAAAGTCTTTATTTTTCAGTAGGTCTTCGTTGAGCAACGACTGGCTTCTTTAATCATCCTTTTAATAGCATTTCCCCGGAAAGAGGATCTACCAGGAATTACGGCGGTATTTCTACAAATTATTCCTCACCTGCTGCACTCAGCTATTTTTTTTGCGTGAATCTTTAAGTCTTAACGCGGTGTTTTTCAAACCATAAAATTTTTTCACAGGTAGGCAAATATTCTTCCTTACGCAATCAAATCTTTAGATTCGGGGTTTCTTAAATACATTAAAAAGGAGGAGGCGTAGAATATTTATCGTTATAGTGGAAGATATGAATCTTAATGATTTCAATACGAGGATTATTTCAATTTTTAGGTCATAAAGATTGGTTGAATTGATATGGATATTGAATAGATGTTAATAGTGGTGGACTTTGATGCATGTGATTAGTTAATTATAATTAGTTTTCAATATTTTTTGTTTACAAAACAGGAAGGAATATCAGAAGCACTGGGGTTTTCTTAAGCTCTATTTAAAATATCTTTTTTTCTGTTTAAAATACGAGAATTTGATCATTATAATTTTTAAAAATTGGAGGTGTTTAGTTCATATATAGTTGAGCAAGTATGAGCGAATTCAGGTGAATAGACAACTAGCGTCATGAAGCTGGAATTTGGGAAGGAGATGGTTATAAAAATTGTTTACTACTAAGTCACTGAAATATGGAATAGAAAACTGTATAATTTAAAATTCTTAAAGGAATAGAATGATTATATATGACCTGGGATCTAGGACCTGAGTTCGAATCCCAGTTATATCTTTATTTTCCACTTCCATATGTATAACGTTTTTTAATTTTAATGTAACTCAGAATTCTCGATAAAGACGTATCGATTCATACTTCGAATGATGATTTTTATAAATGCTATGTTTAATAACACTTAATAAAATAATAAAACTCAAAAAATGGATTTAAGTCTTATTATTAAGATTAAGAAATTTAAGTCGTGGACCCACTACGATACACTAGACTCGCGTTTTTATGTAACCCGATCCGTATAGGCGAAGAAACCAGGTGGGAGGAAAGTTTATATATAACAAACACGTTTTCAGTTCTAGATTCTATGTTTTCCTTAGTTTTTCGTGAGCTTCTCCACTTATGCGGATTCTTAGATTTTTTCCATCGACAGCTCCTTTGCCAAAAAACTTTCTAATCTCCATTCACGACAAATCGATTATCGCGCTTCAAACTTTCCTCTTACGTCAATTAGCCTTCTGTTTCAGATTACATGTCCCGATTTGTCCATTTAAGTTTAAGTCAAACTTGTAAGATTTTTAACAATAGTTGTTGACATGGATTTAAGAGTCAATTCTGTGGTCATGACGGAAACCCTATGGGAATCAACGTTTAGCGGAATCCGTGAACTGGCATTATTCCAATGTCTTTTCCATTCATAGTTTGTTCTAAGTCCAAGAGTTTTTACTAGTATTCATGAAATTTAAATTTTAAACGAAAATAACAATCTTAATTTGTAAATAGAGTGATAAATTTCTCCCCTTCAAATTTATTAGCGCCAATATAACAATAGGATACTAAGGTTAAATATTTAAAGAAACCAACAATAAAACAGTAAAAAATATCGTAAAGTAATAAATACATAAATAAACATCTTCATCGTCGAATTTCATCTAATTAAAAATCCTGTTCCTTTATGACTTATAATAGCCATACAATTACGAGTTTTTTAAAGTAGTTGTAGCAGTAATAAGTAAAGTACTAAATTAAGAAGAAGAAAATTTCTTTTGTAATTACTTTCAAATTAAGAATCAGAGAGAACATTGGGCAACAAAAGGATCGTGTATGAATTACTTACTACACTTCCTTTAACCCTCTTCACGATTCTTCTAGAGCTTCAACGCGAGTCAACAAAGCGACTCTTCCTACACATTCACGAGTTCCTATGAAACGACTCCACAACTGCCTTCTGAATTCCATAAAGGACAATCCCGGCATGCAAAGCAGTCGCAGGAACCCCCGGCAATTAAGAAAGAAAATTAAAATTACATAACTCGTCCCGGAGCCGTTGGAAGCGGTTCAAAACCCAGGGAAGAAGATTCCCCTTAACAAGTCCGTAAACAGGCTGAAATGCAAGACGTGGAGACGTGCATTGTCGCGTTAAAAAGGGGAACAAACGGTGGATGTTTTGGCTGTTACCCGCGTAGCAGGAACTAGACGGGGATGGAGAGCCGTACGTAAGTGCTCGGTTAAAGGGGGTTTCCCTTCCCTAAATGGAACGGTTGAAGAAGTTCCCTACAGCATTTGTGGTCTCATCGAAGTCTTTGCAGTGGAATTCCCTCGCCAATCCAAGCATCCCCCACCCACTACTCGGCAAGTTTCTCTCCTCCTTCCTCAAAACTCACAAGTCTCTCTCTCAACGGATACACGGAGGTGCAGACGTCCCATTGCTCGGCTAGGTTTATCCATTACAGCAGCACTTCCTTGATTCTCATTCGTTGGAGTTTGGAGAGCAAGTTGAGGGGCATTCGACACAGTCATCTTTTTCGGAGACGGTCTCATAAGTGGGGCGTTTGACGGAGGTCGTACACAACACGCAGTACACCCGTAGTTCTTGCGGTCAGTGTCAGTTGTAGATGGAGTTCTTTTCGTTTTACCATACGCTGCCGTCATCTGATACGTACTGTAGTCAAAGCTACGGTGTCTCGTTGGGTTCTAGACTATTTTCCGTTAGTTTTTTTTCATATTTTTTCATCTTATTTCATATTTTTAAACTTACCATTAGTTTTTCGTGGTCTATTTCTCATGCGTGGCATTCAAATATCTTCTGTTATATTAAATATGGTGAATTGAAAGGTTCTACGTGATGAATACTACGTATACTCGTTCTTCAAAGGGTCAGATGGCCACGTACGTGATACTTTCATATCCATCTTGACCAGATGGAAGGTCGAACTGACTTTCTTTGTGGTAAACCTCAATCCCTCGCCCACTGTGGCTATCGGTTTGAGAAGAAAGAATTCAACCAGCCTCCGGGGTTAGGACATAAGGGATGGATTTTAAAACTGGGTTTGACAGAGTGGTGGACCCGAAAAATATCATCTAGCATCGCAAAAAAATGCTACTAGTTTATTTGAGTAGTTTGTTTTGTGTTTGACCGAAGATCTAAAAGATCAAAATTGAGTTATGCAATTTACAGAAGTGGAATTTATATCTATAAAGCGTATAAGATTATGTCTATAAATTCGTCGTTTTATTTTGAATGATTTGTCGAAATATTTATAATTAAAACAAAAACTAGGAGTCAGTGGATCTAATATATTAATGTAAGGAAAATTTTAAACGATATAACTATAAATGGCAGTGAGAGTGATAAGTTCAGCAAATAATATAATAATATTACTAAGAAATTCTATGGTAATAACCAATATAGACGTAAAGTTGAACGAATATTTTTTCAACACAGCAAGTTAAAGAAATGGGTTCTTTTATACAATTATCTCTTTACAATTAATAATTCGATTTGTTCAGCTTGGTCAGGACAAGTCTGATTAAAACACATCAAGAACAGTATAAACAAAGTAATTTTTAGATAGAAGTCTATAGTACATAATATAGATATAGAAGTCAAAGTTCTTTAGATGTACGTTATCGCTTAGAGTTTCAATATTTTTCAACTGTAATCGTTGGAAATTGCAATATCCGAATGTCGTTAGAAATCAAACAAATATCTCCACAAGCGATTTTCCTTGTTCCAAACGAAAGTATCGAAAAATCGTAGATAAGTGCACGGGATACGAAAGAAAAAGGATTTTTCCGATGTCTTTCGTTGCGAGTTACCCTGACGGTGAATTCTAGAGACGAAAGAAAATGACTTTGTGGCGGAAAGCACCGCGTCAATAATGGATGCTATCGATTGTTTTTTCAGTGGAAATTGGAAGATTGGGTTCAGGTGGAGGAGAGAGATGGCTATAGGAGAGATGAGTGGAGGGGTAGAGCATCTTCTCTTTCGGATAACAGAGATGGAACCTCATCTTTGCCGAATTCTTCCATAGGTTCTTGACGACTCCGGTGTTATCTTTTTCCAACTCGAAGTATCTCGACATTTTCGGGAGGAAGAACGAGATGAAGGCGTAGGAGATCATGCGATGGAATCTGTTGGATCTCTCTTTTATGGTTTCCTCAGTGCGGGATTTTTTATTATTGTCATCTTTTGACGTATTTTTGCATTTGAATTTCGCGGGCTGGTTGCTTTTCTCTGATTGGTCGGACGAGGTTTAGTGACGTCATCTCTGTGCTAGATGCTGAATTGGTCTAGCGTACGTGCGATCTTTTCATAGGGTCTTAAAACCAGGGAGTCTCGGTCTACGGACTCGTATCTTGCCCGCGGAAGGTTTAGAACCTTACCGTAAAAGTTCTGAGACGGAGGATAGGTTAGAGAATCTCATCGCATGATGAGTGTGGCTGGAACTGAGTAACGTTTTTCATCTACTTCCCTCTATGAAAAAGCAAGGAAAATTTTGAGTTTGATTGACGGAACGCATTACGAGATGAACTAGGTTTATACTCGTATTCTCCATCGTTCTAGTGCATAATTAAATCCACTTTATTTATTGGATAATCTGAATCTTTAGTAGAGTTTATTTTTCATTATTTCCCTCAATCGCTTTTTTGAGACTTAATGCTTGTAGTTTTGGTTTTTAGTATGATTGTGAGATAGCCATGTGTTTCTCTGAAACAGACTTTTGGAATATGCTGATAAGTAAAGATAATTTTGAAATATCACATTCTAACCATATTGCATTACGTGCAGTAACATTCAATAGCTCAGCTGGTTCATGTGGTCTGAAGTTTACTACGTAGTGCCTTTTTTGAAACTTCTTTTTAACTTATTTGACTTGAAGTATAACGCATTATTTTTTTGCTTGCCGTTTTTATAGCGAATGAAAGTTAAAATTCGACGATGTAAGTTTTATTTATTTCAGTTGAAACTTCCATGACTGTTATGAAATAATTTCAATGGATTTATTCAGTGAGCAATATAATACGTAAATGATAATATCTATCCTTTTTGATAGAGGAAATAAGAAATGTCCATTCGTATCAGTGAAAATTTGAAAAACATAATTTGCATTTGCATTCCACAATCCCCTATATACGATCAAACGATTAACGATATGACTAATGCTCACAGGAATGAATTCAAACGCCCTCAGGAAAATCTCTACCTCCAACAACGATGGACACAGCGGCGTCTCTTAGCCACCATTTAAATTTTCGCTATCGCTGAACACGCATCTCCGTTTTCATAACTGTGGGCAATATTGAGCCGATATCACTCAAGCTCGACAGCTCTCGAATTTTATCGCGTATATCGCAGCGTTCCATCGTCGCCAATAATTAAGATATCGTTCATAATGGATGCGAAAAGAAAAAGACAAACGATCAGGCATTAATCTTGACTCCGAAGAGAGGAAAATACCGATTCTGGGAGTGTTCGATCGATATCAGTGTATATACGAGCGGTGTTTCGTTTTGGACGGACTCCAAAATGCAGTCGGGGCCGGAAATTATGTGTGCACGGGAGTTCTGAAGAGGCGTTTGTGACCTTACGCGTAATAGCTTCTCAAGAGAAAATTCCTATCGACGAAAGATGATTACGACGTACAAGATAATGAGTCGATGTTATCACTGGTGATGGGTTCGGATCTACGTGCGGTGGGTCCGGGGTGTGTTCAGGGCGTAGGCTACTACTGCCTAGGGCGCGCTCATGGCGGGGGCAATTGCAGCACCGGCAAAGCTTCCTGAAGGATGTTCCGTTCCGGGGGTGAGGGTTTATTATCGCGAAACTGGCGTAAAATTTTGCGTTAATGTGTGGAAATGGCGAGACTTGTGGAATGACACCCTGGTGACGGAACTTTTAACTGTCTCCAGGATTATTCAAGTTCGTAGGGTTTCGTTTATTGCTTTTTTTGCGAATGCATAAAAATATTGGCAGTATTCAAGAGGGGGAATCTTGAAAGTTTAGGTGTTGGAAATGTGATTTTAGATGCATTTTAGGAGTGCAGTTTACATTGATTTGATGAACAATTCAAGGAATCAAAATTTCCTACACCTCTTAAGTATCACCTAATTGAACTAAATAGACAGGTAATATAATTTCAATAAATAATTGCTTGGATAGTACAGTATTTTCCTTGAATTACTGTCTCGGAGTTGAGCCCCAAAAACAGTCAAATTCCCTCTATATGTCCTTGTTAGTTCCTTCTACTTTAAATATCTATGTCTGTATTTCGTACACCAATGGATAAATAAATAACTGAAAATAATTAGAGGATAACGCCATACTTAACATTCTAACTCTACGTAATTTTTAAATTCAGAGTTATCTCGGAACCAAAGAACTGGTATTAACGGCTTATAAATCTTAATAAGGACTGAAGGCAGTAGATTCCGAAGTTTTAAGGACGGATAAGTTTAATTAAACGAAAGAAAAGCGTTATTTTAGTCCTAAATTAATCAACCAACGCGTTATATGTTTTATATATTTCAACTCTAGAAAACTCAAAGAATTCCCGGTCCCAGAACTGCTATAAGATTTATCATCGGCCGTCCTATCGTTAGCCCCCCTCATGGTATTTATTACTGCTCCAGAGCCAGCCAGACACCAGATAGTAGGCTTTTATGCTTTTATATTCCACGAGCAAAGTACCTTTGGTTCGATTCCAGAATTCGAGAAAAAACTTTCATTTTTTTCCGGGCGCGACATTTTTGTTACCGCCTCCGGAATCTTCTCTTTAACTTGCAGAAATTAAATTTATGTGTTTGCGAGTATGGCGAAAGGGAAAGTTGGAAGCAAATTTAATAAGTTTCATGGGTTTGAGAGCTGAGACGCCTGGATATGTCTGAAAGAGAGGATTGGAGAAAGGAATCCAGAGAATAGACTGGATGGAGGAAATAAGGGAATGAAACTTTCAACGCTTTTAGATAACGATAGATTCAGTGAGGGCATCGCTCAATAGGGTCTGTGTGTGGGTTGACTTATTATATATATCGATATTTGCCGTAAAATATTGCGGCTTGTGGGATTGTTTTCGAGCCGATATTGTTTTCCCTTGGTACTTGAAGTTTGTTCATAGATAAATCAGTGTTTTCCGGAGTGACAGAAGAAGTAACAAGTCGTAAATTGGTCCAGGAAATGTATCAATATAGATCGATGTATAATGTATACTTTTCAGTTCTTTGAGGCAAACTTTCTAATCTATTGTTGTATTGATGCATTTACAAAAACTTTTAGTGTTTATTTTTATATTGTTAGTATTCATATTTATTTTAGTTTTATTTCCCGCTTTCACTTTTCAAAAGAGAAAACAGAACGTAATATATTTCGAATACTAAAAGTATTAAAAAATCTCTTCAGAGATTTGTCTTGTAGTTAGACATAAAGACACTAAAATGTGTAAGCTCTTTATTCAAATCGGTGTACTTTAAAGCTTTAAGCGGGTACAGGCACTTAGTACAGGCCAGCGTAAGAAAACTGTCGCAAGTAATAACAATCAGAAGAAAGCCGTAGGCAGTACGTGATTTACGGAAGTAGCTTAATATTCGTTGAATTTCTATCTTACGTAAAAATGAACATTATTTATCCTACACTTTTATTTTTACTCTCCGTAATTTTTCGCTTTTAAATCACAAAAGATCGAAATTTTCCTATAATTGCGAATCATTTTACCGTGATAATATCTAACCATGTTCGTACGGACCCTTCCTTTTTTCGAAGGAAGCAAAGAAGATAACACAATTCAGCAACTTCTATTTCCCTTTATCCCTTATGTCGTCTCCTTCCTTGCACCCCAACTTCAACTTCTTCCTTTTGCATTCAACCCTCCCGATTTTCCACTTCATTTCTTCCCCCTCTACCTCATTTCTTCAATCAATTCCCCTCCAACCACTACGAGTACTTCCTCTCTTGTATTCCTATCGGGTTTTTCCTTTATCCCAAATGCCCACAACTCAAAGACCTTTTAATCTTGTTCCTTTTTGCCTAATGTCCGCATTTTCTAAACCTGCAACAAGCCATTGAGGGATACGTAGAATTTCAAACTAGAAAGAGGGTGCGTAAAAATTGTCAACAATTGTAAGGGTAATCTGCTAAGTTCACGATAACTAAGTACATATACTCTGGTTGGATAATTTTATCTGTATCAGTTATTGAAACAAGCAAATATTATACTGATTCAATACATAAATTAGGTAGGATCGTATTTTTTTAATAAATTAATTCGTTGACTGAAGATGGAGTTCCATAAAACAACGCCTTCCTCTGTGGAATTTATTACACTCACCATTCTTGCTAAGAATGACGTGGATTATGGTTTTGTTTAGGTAGAATCTTTCCTAAGAATAGCTCTTGAGAGAACTGAGTTACTTTTTCATTTCTTACAGTGATATTTTGATTATTATATGTTAAATACCTAAATATTATTCATTCGCACGTGTGATATTAGGGTGTTTTATTAAATCTTTCTTATAAAGAATTTTTAATGCATGAACTGATACTTGATTTGCGTTTATACTTAAATATTTTCAATTGAAGCCATATCAAAATCTAAACATTATATATTTATATGAATTGGAAGCTTTCCTGAACATGGAACATGCAATATCGGAAATGGATAGAATTTCACTTTCTATTTTTATGAGATTAATTTTAGGGTGATTTGAATCTTTAAAAAGGATATCAGGATACTGAAGACCTGCCCCCATTTGCATGCAATGACTCCACGATTAGGACACGCGGTCCATATGCTCCGGATGTTTACTAATAAATCGACAACCTTCATAACCCATTTTGAACTCAATCTCAAATAGATACGATTACTCCATACGATTCAAGCTGTACGTTTAAACCTCCAACAAACTTCATAGTTTTCTTCGTTATCCTCCAATCTTGCAGATGCATTCCTCCCAAGAATAGCTCGATTTTCTAATTTAATTTTAAATAGCATACGGTCCTCGGACGTAGTCTGCGGACAGAGGTGGGCGAGGCAGAGATATCTGGGAAGCGTTGGGCCACTGCTGGGCGTTACTGCGTATGTATGGTTTCCCGAAAGGCATAAGGTTACCACATGGCATCGAAAAACCTCAGCTCCGAAAAAAAAACAGAGGCAACGGGGGCGGGACGGAAAATTACGCCGAGAAAACTCGTTCCGTCCTCTAGGATTGGTTTATCATCCGAAGAATGCGTCACCGGAGCGCGTCGTGTCCTCAGGCCGAAAGGCTCAGGTACTTGCGACCTCCTACTGGACAGAGGTCGTTAATTCTCGGCCATCGATGAAATTCGGGCCGCATAATGATACCATCCGAGAGCTATAATTAAAGTTTTGTTTCCGTCAACTGTCGGGTCGGAAGGAATTTTCGATTCCCTCGCATGCTCTAATTTTTTGGCAAATTATACGAGGACTGTCCGATGATTAGGCGCGCGTTAATTTTGGCGTGCAACGTTCCCGTAGAGCGAAGTTATTTTCGAAATTACGAGTGGAATTTTTCAACCACGCACGTATTAATACGTAGGAGAGTTTTAGTGGGGATTTTTCGATCAATTTATGCAGATTGCATCCTATTACTATACGTGGCTTCGGACGGAATTAGTTCGCCCACTTTCTTTCGAAGTATTTATTTTGACCGGCATTTAAATTTCTTCTTCCACGTTCCTTAAATCTATGTAAATAGTGGATGATTTTGGACGGATTCGTCAGTTTTGATAGGTTATAATTCAGGCTTTCTCAAGTTTAAGTTTCTGATTACATCTTCTTTTCAGTTTTGCAAAGTGAGTCTTTTTATTAGTTATCAAAAATAAAGCTAAAACTAACGTGGGTTCGTTTCCATGGTGACTTTGAATGAAATGACTCTTCACTAAGGCTTTACGTTTTGACTTTTAATCGGATTGACTCGGGGTGATAATATTGTCGTTGCTTAAACATCGGAGTGACAAGCATCGTTATGAATCGTCCCCCATCGGTTGTGGGTCAAACCCTTCTCTCGCGCGATTCATTTCCAGGAACCTCGTCTTCAATATGTCGCACGTCGATTATAGACTTTCCAGAAAGCGTCAGATTGGTTCGGTGTGTCGGTCTCAAATTAGAGCAGTTATTCTGATTCGACACGACGCTAATGACGTAAAAATCAATTCTAAAACGAAGCCTTTGGTCATGCTTAGACTCGTTCGTATACTTTCTGATCTAAGGACTTTTTTAGAAATCGCATCTCATTCGAGTTTCAGCTGGCTACTACTTTGCTTATTATACGCAGTACCGTGTAATTATTTTTTAAGTTATGCAAATTAGGTGATTATATGTCTGTGTATCAAATCAGACTCGTGAATTTAGATTAAAATAATGGATGGATCTCAGAAATCAGTACATGCTGTAGGGATTTTGGAGTTAATTAATGTCTGTCTACGTTATAATTGTAGTAAATTTTCCTCAATTGGCTATCCTGTATTACTTTAACCAAAGCGTACGATTTTCTCCATTTCAGTAGAAAACTTTCGCTTCATACAATTTAGTAATACGATTTTGTTAATTAAATGTAATTGTTTTAATTGTATGAAAATATTTTAATAGTGTTTAGAAGCTAAAGCTCATGCAAGACTGTGTTTTCTACTGAAGAGACGCGTATTACGTTAGTATTTGATTTCTCTTTGTTTAAATGTAAATGATTTTACTTATTTATATATATTCACTAGTAAAATTTCCACTTCTAACGTCTCATCTTTGTTTATATATCCTTATTTTTATGCCTCACAAGATTAAACAGGAAAACTTGTATCGATTACCGTATGTGCATTTCCCTTCCATTGATTTAGTAGTTCCTCAACTAGAGTTCAATTTCGTATTTCTGGAAGGCCTTTGCTATAAATATCTACTCCTACGCTTTAAGTTTAACTTTCACCATTGTGCATTTCTTGAGAGCTAATAGTGGTGCTATTTCTTACGAGAATTTATTACGGGAAATCAGAATGCGCAAGAAAGAAGCAATTATCCAATCCTGAATTTTAGTCCCTCACGACCTTTGTATCTTTATATAGATTAGGATGGCACCGAATTAAGTTAACGTTCAAAATTAAAGTAAATCCTTCCACGCGTGGAAAGGAAATGTAGCATTTCATTCTTACACGTCCCCAAAATTTGATTGTGAACGTCATCCTTTTCTCAGAGACGCCTTTGGATACTTAATGGCTTTTCCAGGTTAGCATCATTCGTAAAGGAGATGAAAAACTAGCGCTAACGTGGAGAAATAATGAATTTGCAGAAGCGTAAAAAGGAGAAAGACAAATATTTCATCGCACTTAATGAAATTTATGCTTAACTGCCTTCGAGCGAAATTCGCGATGCATGAGTAAGGTCGCAAAATTTCGTTCTCTGGAACAGATAATGAAGAAATGAATACCTCATGACCCAGGCGGATGGGAAATTTCACGTTTATTTTTATTACATTCTAAATATTATCAACGTAAAAATAAAGCAGCTATAATGCCCTTGAAAAGAACACGCAAGCCGTATTCCTGATAGTATAACTTTCAAGATTGTAACATTTTGAAATCGTCTGGCTTATATTAATGGAGATTTTCTGTATGGAGATAATTCGAGAAGAGATATAAACTCGCGTCCATATGGTGCTGAAATTTATCGAAACGAGTCCGGATTGTTTTCCAAAAAAAGTTGCATTACAATATCCTTCTGTTCTGGTTTCAAAACATTAAATGAACTGAACCTATTAGATTGATACTAGCGAGCGAAATATTTTCGTAATTTCAAAAGACACTCCAATCAGTAAGCAATTGTGTATTTTAAAGCCCTAAATTTAATTTAACTTAACCTGTTCAATTTAAGTATTGAACCTATTTATTTTGAAAATAATATGATTCGCTTCATCCCACACAAATAGACTTTTTGTGATAAAATTAACGAATTATTTCCTGCTTTAATTCATTTAGATAGAATCAAATAATGATTACACGTGATATATACTTGTAAAATTATTAATATATGCTCTTTTATTTTATTTTTCATTTAGAATACTTTTCTTTATTTCTTTCTTCTTAAAATATGACATGAAATCTTACCTGATATCCTTATTAGTTTTTTAATTATAAATCTATTTGTTGTTTTCGTGTATAAAATTTCAAATAATGACTTTCGAAATTAAATTACAAAATTTAGATGGATGATAATTTATGGATGTAAAGTGGCTTTAAATTAACTAATGTTTAGTGTGACAGTAATACGTTGACTTAAAATTAGCTGCATAGAGAATATTTTAGATTAATTAAAAGCATTACGTTACTGTAACGACTATAAAATCTAAATACTAACTTGCTGTTACCATGGAAATTTTCCGATCTCCGCTTATGAATATTTACTTCATTTTCCCGAAAGCAATATCTATAGGAGTACGAGTGGCTTATTTAATATTTTGTACTTAAAGCTAAAGTAATTTCAAATGTGAATGTTTCATCGTAAAAGAGAATTTACTTTTTTGTTAAGGACTCTCTCTTATTATAAGAACCTCATCAATTCTTCCGAGGTCAAGAGAATAAAATCAATTATATTTCATAGTTAATTACATTGATTTATCCCTAGGGCTCTTCTATATAGGTTTCCGATAAAATATCGAATTTGATACTTATAATGAGTTTCGTTATCCCATAAGACTTTCCATCAGGAATTATTCATATGATAGGAAATTTCTTTCGGGGTCTAAAACTTCAACCTTTTGCTGTACTATTTTTTTTGCATCTGTCATATAAGATCATATTTAATTTATCTTTCTTGAAAACCAGAACCCATCTCTTGCATCAAAGAGATAAAGTTCCCCCGTTAATACGAACCATGATTGTATTCATGAGCCTTGAATTGATTACAGACATTATAATAAAGTAACGTATCGTTTTGTTATTCTTTTGAAGTCTCTATTAAGCATCCATTGATGTGTTTAAGACCGCCCCAGTTCCTTATCGTCGAATCGTATTGTTTGCCTAGCGCTTGTTATTTGAATTAAGGAAAAGGTTAAGTCCGATAGCACTTATTTTTCCCTCTTTTCGAAAGACCTTTTCTAATATGAGGCCACTTTGTCCGAAAATTCATAATTTTATGATAAGTTATCGCCCGTCGACGGCAATGGGAACCTTTTATTTCTACTAAAAAGGTTTACTATTCCATGTAATGTCTTTATATCACGAAAGGATTTCTTTTTCGCGAAATTAATACGCTGTAAAAGAGCGATGTTTAATGGGAGTAAGAAATTAAAACGACCTATGTAAAAAAATCCCAATTGAAACGTACGGTATAAAAATATTAAAATGCTTTACAGGAAGATGAATATCGTGATAGAGTTGTTGAGTTGTGATGGAATAGCTGTTTCGCGGAATTATTTACTTTTAGTCATCTTTACGATCTTTTTTGGTCTTACATCTTTTTCTTTTTGGAAATACGTCCTAATTCTTTATCGGTGAATTCGTTTCCTTATCTTTCATCTTGCTCGTAAATTAATCCTACTAAATCTTAAAAAAATCTCCTTTTTGATCTTAACTATCGATGGAGAACTCACTATCAAAGAATTTAATTATCATCCATCGCTTTTTTTTATATAAAAATTCAAACTTTCAACCTACCGAATCTTAAAATTTAAAATTCCTTAAGAATGCTTTCATAGACTTTATAGAGGAGGAAATTTCGAGAAAAATCCTTAAATTTTCAAGACTTCGTTTCGTCTTTAAGATTTAAGATAGCCTCGGGTACAAATCTTTCGACAGAAGTTCCTAGATCGCATTTAACGAGCCGAATTGGCAAAACTCTCGTGCATAATTAAGACCCGTTTTTACTGTTTACCGAATGTACGTGTAACCATTCCCATTTTCCCGAAGGAATTGGAACAGCGCATTCTTTCGGCCGAAAATGAAATACAAAAACAGATGACTGTGCCTTAGAAGGTTTGCGCACCGCTTCCTTTATGCCGTTCTTTTGGAAACTTTTCCTCGAAGAACAATGCGGTGGTAAAAAAATTCCGATTTATGTCTAAATAAAGTCTCAAAAGCCGTGGAGATATTTTATGGAGGCAAAGTTTTTGAGAAGTCCTTTGGGAAATATATCCCGTTCTCGGGAACGGAAGGAGAGATTATGTCTAATCCAATAATTCTCATCCTTTTTTTATTATTCGCGGAAGACTTAGCGTGAGATCGTAATCACTCTCATATCTTCTCTTACGAATGGCGAGGCCAGTGGGTGCCGTTATGAAACAAGTCGCTACTTAAGTCGCTGTCGGTTTTGGCAGTTATTGACTTAAATTATGACAGTTGCGAATATTAAACTCACTTAAAGGTAATTTAAGATCCGAAAATAATTATACAATGAAAGGGATTTTTCTCAAGCGGAAAGAATTTTAATGAAATATCCGACTGTAATTTAATTTTTGCTGCAGAGATTTTAGAATGTCGATTTACTTTAGTTATATACCTTTATCTAGTAAAATAGTGCGTTTAATTTCTCCATAAGTAACACGTTGTCCTACGAATTTGAAGTGATTTTTATTTGTAACAAGTAAGAGGCTTGTTAGGGTTGCTTTTATTAAATTAATATAATTAATTATTTAGTTTATATCGGAATTAATTTATGAGGAAGAAGAACTTCCATTATTTCATTTAAGTTCCAAATTGTAATTCTGTAAATATATTTTATGTTTTACGAAAATTTGAATCACATTAGACGGGAATCTATAAAAATACCGATATTGCCAATTTTATATCATTAATGAATTTTATAGAAAAGAAAATTTTGACTTGATTTTGAGACGCTTTTAGAATGCAAACATTAAATTTCCCATAACTATAGAGTAATTGTAATTAAAATGAACTTTGTGAGATATATATGAGATGAAACGTAATAATTAATTCATTGCAATCAATTTGGTAGCTAAAGCAAAATTTCCACCCTTAAAGAGCTATAGTTGTGATGAATTTAATAAATTCTGGCTCTTGCTCTTATTTTTAGAAGTTAATAATTACACAAGTCACTAAACTTGTTTAGACATTATAGATATTTGTAGACATCCAGGAAATACATTTTACTAGAAAATTTTCAAAGAAATATGGTAAACATAATATATATTTGTATATATAATATATACTATATGTATATCAATTTCAGCTATTATAACGTTCTTGACCTGTAGCTACTTTTCATATGTCACCATCATCTCACAAAAACCATCTATCAAGACTCTCAAAGTATTTTAGGAACGAGTTTTATTCAGGAATTTCAGAAATCGAACCCATGTCACTTGGAGGGCTACCTTTTCTTGGAAGTTTAACCTTCAATATTCGGTCGCCTCGAGGGCGTTCTATATATTTCACATACTTACCCTTACCGGTAAACCCTAAGAGTACGTACACGCATTTTTCTAGCATACATGCACATGTACATTCGTCGATCTTCGAACATTACGATGCAATTGGTCGTAAAGTTATCCCCTTCCTCCTGAAGTAGTATATCGATGGGTTATGAATAAGTCATTTCTCAGCTCTTTATCACTTCGATAGAGTTTTTCACCGATCACCGGACGCGACTTTCGGAAAACTTTTCGCATCCGATAGAAAATTGTTTCGGACGTTTTGATGAATGGGCGAGTTTAACACGTCTCACGGTATGAAAAGGATGTTTTCGCAGAGTCGTAGGTTGGGCCGATTCAATTCATATCGTGCTAACGACCGAACGGAATCGGTTGATATCTGGTACATCACTCTGGACTCGATCCAAATGGAAAGTCGACTCAACGACTACGAAACTGCTGGTTGTTTTTTCTGGGTTATATAAACAAAATGCCAATTCTTCCCGAAACGATGGCCGTTGATTTTGAACGGTTCGTTCTGTTTTTTTTATTCTTGTTCCGTTAATGAAATAGTGTGCACGTAATTGGGGACTAAAACAATCGAATGCAGGATGATTAATGTGGTAATGAGCGATTGTGAAGAAACGTTCAGCGGGCATTAAATTGAGGTAGTACATGCCAATGATGTCGATCTATTTTTTTCATCGAATTCCGAGAAGAACTGCATTAATTCAAGCCATTGGCTGAGACATCCAATTCACGTTTTCCATTAATGATTTACCATTGTTTAGTTTATACTGCATCGTCTCTAATTCATTCATTGATATGTCTTTCCAATGAATCAAATATTTAAAAAATATTATTCCGTATCACTGCATATAAAATTATTATAAAATAATATTCTATTGTTGTAGAAAATAATCATTTCTTCCCATAACGATGCAGAATATATCTAATCATATATCAAATCAACCCGTTATATCAAGTCAAATACAGTAAAGGCGGTTGACACCTAGACGTTTTATAAAAACAGTATGATGATATTTCAAATATATTTCGTATAGATTTGAACTTTACAGATTATTTCTTATAGTGGACAAAATTTATTTCATGGATAACATAAATATCAGAGTTATTTAAGGATTAAAATAAATAAAGTTATGAATAATTGTGTGTGTTAGCGTAACTCTTTTTTCATTTTAGAAGTTTCTCTCGAAGTTATTAGCACTATAATAATATTTTAAGTTTTTTCACGTAATTGACGTAAAAGTGAAAACCCTATTATGCTAGCGATTGAGTTTTTCAACTTAAAACAGTAAGGCTAACTACAGGAAGTCCTTGCTGATTACAATTTAAAATCACGTATAATTAATTCGATGTCAAGCATTATTTAAAGTATGTGGATAGTTCAAATTTAATATCTGCTTAAGATCACTCGCAATACCTAAACAAACCGTGATACATTGGTTGTCATTATGTTACACTGATTTGTTCGATACAAAATCTGGTAATCGATGACTTAATGGAACGTATTAAATATTAAGAAGGTGCTATGGTGTTAAGGATCGTCGCTAAGGACCTATTTTCAGGTAGAATTAGAAGCAGCTAAGGGATGAGAGGCGAGACCAGACTATAGTCTGCCATGTAGGAATCATATGGCAAGGTTACATGATACGCGGTGACTACCTCAACAAGAATTTTAGGTGATTAATCATGTTACGAAGCAAAAAATTTAGAAGAGCCATAGAACTTCTTAGAGAAAAGGCTTCGGATATTTCTTTCAAGTCTATTTTAGGTTCTTGAAATACAACCTCTAGTGGTATTAAACAACTATGAGTATGGGAACATCTAGTGTATGATAACCACTACCAACCAAAATACGTATTTAATTTCATGATAAATTTGTATGATAACGTATTGTGTGGTTTGAGAATAATTCTCATTTAAAACCTCGTACTCGCTTTACTTAAACCAACCGCAGGTTCTTCACATTGCAAAAAATTTCCTTCTATTGATAAATAAATAAAAATCTGTAAATCTTACGATTATCTTATTAATAAAGGCCCTTGTAGTTCATTTGAGCTAAAGTATGAGTAATATTTATGTTTATAAAGGCTCTACTAACTTAACGATGACTTAAAGTATTAAAGCTCCTCTTATACATTTCGAAATCTTTCTATTATCTTCAAAGTATGTGTTCGTTATTGTTTTGAATCTATAATGCTGTTCTTTCAAGCTTAAATGTAGTAATGAGCCTTTGTCGCTAGATATTTCCACTTGTATAAGCTGTATTTGCATTTGTAATGAATAGACTAAAAAGATATTTTAAAGTCAGCAGAACATGTGGCATGCTATGGCAATAGACACTCATCTCTAGCCCTGTCTGGTCTATGAAGCGAGGTTAGTGCAATATAAAGACCTCCGACTTTAGGTTGCAATCGAAATGGCACCTTCCGACACGGCAACCATCGCGTTATAATTCCGAAACCAAAATCCTTCCTAAGGGAAGCTGGGGTATTAGGCTAATAAGACGAAAGGTCGACACAGGTCTTGACCCAGAATTCCAGCGACGAACTCATCCGCGGCGGTCCAAATCCTTCTCCGCGACACGTGCAAATTTGGCTCCATCTGGAGGGAAGGGGTCGAACCAAAAAAAAAACAGTCGAGGATCGAAAAAGAGCGAAAAAAAAAAACAGCTGAGAGCGAGTGCAGGATTCGGAAAAGGGGAAAATTGTATGAAAAACGTGGAGGTGCACCTGCAGAGGATGGGGTGTATGAAAAGAAGTGGGGCAAAAGGCTTTAAAAAGGAAAGAATGGAAGGACTTTCCAGGATCTCTTTTTTTTATTTCATCGTTTGGAGTGAGATCATTCCTGCCGTTACGAGCGAGGCTTAATTGTTTGTCAGATGAAGGCGTGGGAAATTGTATTGAAGGGGTGATGCACGGAAAAAGATGGAGGCGTCGAAAATTTTTTTTATTTTTTCTTTTTCCCTTGATTTCTTCCATCGCGAAATTAACAATCTGTGGACGAATTCCCTTTTTCTTTTCATCTCTTTCACTGCCCTTGAATGGCGACAAAATTGCGTCCCCGTAACGCCCCCTTTGTTTGTTTCGGAAATTTCGCCTATATCGGACGCCCTTAGTGAAAAAAGGGGTTGTGTTTCGCGAAGGTATTATACAGTTTTTCTTTTCCGCTCAAGTTTTAACGCAGGAATGGGAAATCAAAGGGTTTTTTTTGTTTTTGGGAAGAAGGTATTGTTCGATTGGAGTGCGAAACAAGATTATGAACATCAAAAGTTTTTGTTACGGATGCTGAAATGATTTCCGTGCACTTCTTTGTAAGAAATGCTAGCTGCTCGTATTTTATGTTGGGGTGGAGAATGTATTTATTATTATTCGTAACGTTATGCCATCCTTTTTTTCTATATTTTTGCATTGAGACTTTCCAGTACTTCAGGAAATGGTAGTACTTCTAAAATGTTGGGTTCTATTATGCTGGATGTTTCTCAGTGGCTGATTAATTAAAAGGGATCTTCATTCCTAATGAAGTACCTGAAATATTCATCCCTTTTTTTAGCTGTATATTTGAGAAAAAGTTCAATCGACACGTAATAATCTCGCTAAATGTAATTATAACTACATACGCTTCCATGATCAAGATATGACTATCATGCTAAAACAAGTATTTGCTTAGATACTTTAATATATAAAATTCCGAAAATCGTGGTGACATTAATTGAAAGAAGGGAATTGAAGTTGATATTTAATAGTTTTTAAGTTTGATTGCATGAAAGCCTTAATCCATCGATGTTTTTATATATGACGAACTAAATAAGCTTAAACTCTAATTAAAATATATATTTTTTAGTTCTATAGTTTTTTAGCTATTCTTTTTTCAATAAGATAAAACTTAACCGAAATTCAACACATGGATTATTGAGAAATATTCTGGAAATTAAAGCGCGTATTTTATTTTTTCATCTACAATTTCATTGCCATCTGAATAGTTTTTTTTTTAATATTACCTTCCAGTTTATGAATTGTTAAGTACTTTAAAATATTCCAAACAGGAATTTATTAAACAGCGCAATGAGATAAGGGAAGTCCGTATGGCAATTTATGATATACTAATTTCAATTTAATGAGCGATTTTATGAAGTGAAAAAGGCAGCGAAAATAATTCGTTGCGCATTGAAGTGCTCACATACTGATACTCCGTTCAAATATTCAAGATCGCGGCGGAAATGGAATTATATTTTCCAAACAGATCTCCCGAAAGCAATCCCTAAATTGACCTTTAAAAGGCGTTTATCCTTTCAAAACTCGTAGCTGTCGGCCAATAGGATTTCCAATCTCCGAGAGAGATCTCCGGACAAAAAGATTATCTTATTTTCTCTTTCGAATGCTTCTAACCCTTGACCTTAAACGTCCGTTCAATTTCCTGCACCACTCTTCACGCCCACCTTACGCTCTAAATACCTAATGACATACTTCCCCGGGTCTTTATGCAAAGAAGCCCCGCATCGCTGACCTACCTACATATTCGATAGCATCCCCAGTATGTTTTAACGCAGGTAACTAGAGGGACAACCTACGTGCCACATGCCGTAAGGTTTGCAGGGCATTAATGGAGATTTAGATATCCATTCTATAAGATATAAGACAGTGAAGATAATGAAAAAGTACTTGATTTACAAGATTAATAAAATATAAAATACGTAAAATAAAAGTAAAATAAGGTGTTAAATTTTTACACACAGGGGTATACAAATCAATAATTAACGAAACAAACACAGGTAAAGATAAGGGAGAACAAAGCGGAGAACTAAAAAGAATGTCATCATTCTCTTAAGTGATAACACATCCGAGTGCGTGCCCATGGCAACATTAAGAACTCACCCTTTCGCATTAATTAATCAAATCTTTCGGACGAAGAGACATCCGCACTCCAAACGAATCCCTTCCTTCGTTATGTTTTAGGCCATCATCGGTTGGATAGGCGAATCGGGAGGAATTTTTTTTTCCGGAAAATCCCTCGAAAAACTTCCGTCGGTTAAAAAATTTAGCTCGTTCTTTCAGTTTAGTCTTCGCGTGATGAGGAGACGTAACCAAGGGAACAGATCGATCGCGCGGCGTGTTGCGTAACAATGAAAGGGACAATGGAAGAGAGAGAGAAAAAAAAGAAATGCGGAATGAAAAGGGAAATCGGGGGCTGTAAACAAGAGAGAGAGAGCGTGGCGCGGGCCATGAAACTTTATTTTCTCTCTCTCTGTCGGGAGTAGTCTAGAAAATAGTCCAAGATGCGTATAAAGGATTTCATACGGGGAAACTTTCTTTCCTACGTCTTCGAAATTAGGGAACGTTTGCGTTTGGTAGATGTCTAGAGATTTTTATCTGCCATTGTGCCTCTACGAATGGAGCAGTTTTCCTCCTGCAAGAGAGTGTATCTTTCTTCTATTATTTTGGGAAAGTATTCCTCAGGGTTATGATGATAAGGAAATACGCAGTGTGGGCGTATAATCGTATCTATTCGTTCGCTAAATTAAATGAGAATGTTGTTGTTATCATCTGTTCCGTTCTGTACGCCGTATCACGTAAGCATCACCTTATATTAATGGACATGATTCGAGTTATAATAGTGAAGAAGTGGCTTTTTTATCGCCCATAGTTTCATTGTTTGTTCCTTTATAACAAGAGAGGTAACTCTAGAATTGTAAATACTATTGGTACGAAAAAATTGTTATTTATTTACTTCATAATACTCCTCATATGATGGGCAATAACTGACCTTAAATAAACGTTTTCAAAGGAAATACAATTGTAGTTTATTATTCTATTAGTTGCTCAACCGAATTTATAATTTCAGGCAGGTTACATGACAGATTTTTTTTAAAAGAACTAATTCAATTGTTCAGCTGACCATTTTCACACGCCAAACTGGTCTACGTATCTTTCACTTTCAATTGTATCATAAGAGGTCCTAAATTACGTAAATGATTTCTAACCCTTGCAAGTAATTCTAGGATGATCGTCACTCAACGTTTATAACCCTTTATTCGTATTACTACTGTGTTTCTGTGAGGGAAAAACCCAACTCATCTGTATTATTCTGTTTATCTTTCCCAGCTGATGTAGGGCTGATCGTTGGGCATGAGCTTGAACCTACCTACAGCCTTACTCACATTGACAAGCCCAATTATTTTATTCACACTTTCGAAGATTTCAAAGCCTCTTCTTCGCACACTAATTGGAGTGTTCTCATCCCACCCATATTCGTATCCTTGAAAACGCCCTATTCTACTCCGCACACACACTATTCCGGAAGGTGTAATTTCTCATAGAAAAATCGTGGGAATCGCCCGAAAAAAACGTTTCCTTGTTAAGAGAAGAAGAGTTTGGTGAATGACGGAAGGTTCATCACGAGTCCCCCGTATTCGGGTTCCGTCGTCTCCGCAGTACGCAGGGCCGGCCAGAGGTCATTAATTACGTGAGGGAGCGGTGGATGGGGCGAACGCGGTAGAGAGGAAAAGAAGGGAGTGGTGGAAGGGTTTTGGAGACACACGGAGATCGGGTTGTTTTAAGCAGACAGTGCGACAAACGACTTAACCCGAACTAAATTGGGACAAAGCCCCTCTCCCGACTCATGATTCATTCTTTCTTTTAATTTACGACGATCGCACGTATCAAATTTTCGGGATTTTTACGCAGCGAAAGTTCTTAGGCGGGATTAATCCCCTTTCACTCTTCGCTGCTAAATGAAAGAGCTCTTCTCCGCTATTATATCGAGCGTTTTTTGTTTTTGGGTTGTTGTGGAAGGATTGGATGTCGTTAGATTTGTACGAATTGTACGGATACGTTGTGAATTTAGAGGGGCGGTTGTTTGGTTGTATTGTTTCGGAAACGGTCGTTGAAACAATTACTATTAAGTGGAAGGTGTCAACAGTAGTTATTCGACGTTTATTTTTAGTTCTTGGTGTTCTCTTTATCTGTAAGATGTATGATTAGTGATTAGTATTGCAACTTAATCGTAAAATACATCTTTTCATTATGAAAATAATGTATGGCTTTATGGAAAACTTAAAAGAGATAATTAGCATACAATTAGAGAGGTAAAATTGGGTATTTTGCTCTGTTCATTTAACCCTTATTCTGTAAATGATATATCTTCGATTTAAAAAGTTGGTTACGAACTATGACAGAATCTTGGAAACTCATTAGCTACATGATAACTATTAATCATCCAAATACCGAATTAACTAAGGTTTTATTTGGAATCCTGTAAAACTTAATATTCACTTTTTATTAGCAATTCATTCATATTCTTTTTGTATACATCTTAGGAGAAATCAATAATGATTTTTACTCTAATATGAAATGTTATTTATTTGTACAAATGTTAATATTTATTAATACGAGTTTAATATTATATTATACCTATAACAGGAGCTAATTTATACATTCTTATATGCAACAACAGTACGTCGATTATGCACAAATATTTTATAGGATATCCTCAAAGAAAACATCGAAGTATCAAAGAAATAGAACCCTAAGACGCACCCTAAACCGTTTCAATCGACAAACATAACAACGCGGTCACCCACGCAGTTCCCCCTCCCATGTCTGGAAAATTGGGTACAAAATTCATTACGCCCATGCACGGGTTGCACACAAGCCCCTTCTCTATATACGTGACATTCCGACATTGGTCTCCGTAAAAATGTCCGGAAAGGAAAGTCTACGGAGGAAGTTAAACGCACAAGGGTAACGTTTGAGGGTTAGGTGTTGAGTGCGGGAGAGAGGGAGTATCCCTTAGAAGAGGTCGTCCGTGAGATGCGAAGAGAGAAAAAGGGAATTAAGGAAGAGAGGAAATAAAAGAGATGGCCAGGGAGAATGATTAAGGGTCAGGGAATGAGAGGTAGAGACAAAGGGGGTGTATGGGAATATGCTCACGCAAGGGAATGTACGGAACACACGCCGTGAATATGAATGGGAAAGCGTTGGAGCTTGTTAATCCCGTCTTTCTTCAACACCTCCCTCCCACCAGCGTCTATTATGTCTAATAGAGTAAACAGCTCGCCATGGTAACGAAATGTTTATTTATCCCCGGGAAGACAAATCTTATTATCCCTTTTTTATCGCGTATTCCTTTTCATAACCCCCTCTCTTTCTCTACTACGTTCTGTTTTGTGACTGCGGCAGAATAGGGGTTTGGTTTTTCGTGAGGTAAGATTTAACTTTAGGTCGGACTCTCTTAGGATTGCAGATGCGCTATGTTTTGTAAGGGGTTACTATTTGCGATGTTGTAAGAAAAGGAAGGCGGTTCATTTATTTATACTCATGTTAGAATGTAGTTACTGTATGAATTCAAGGAGATGTTTTTTTGTTGTTTACTGTCTTCAGAGATAATTGTAAGCAAAATATAATAATATTATATAATAATTGGTAGAATACCTTTACTAAATGTTTGAATATTTCGAAAAGACGTAAGGTTTTAAAGGAGCTTTTCTTCGCTCTTCTTAGATGTGTGTCACTAAGATCAGCTTATTTAGTTTTAAGAATGCTTTTCAAGTTGCGTGTTGCTGCTTAAGAGAACAATTTTTATATCTTTTGATGATGAATGATCTACTTGAATTTCATTAAGTATATTTCCTGTCTTATAGGTTTTCATATTTTTATGACAGTAAAAAATTCTAGCTCAAACCTTATGGAGGAAAAGGTTAGTCCATTTTGAGTCTGAGGGTTTAAAAATATATATTTCTTCATAGACAGTAGTATCTATGAAAATAGGTATCCAAACGAAATAATTAGAAGATACATGTATTATCAAGAAAAAAATAGCGGTTAATAGAATAGCTCATGGACTCAAAAAAATTCCGAGTGAATTTTTCTCCGAGTATTTGAAGTTGACTTGAAGTAATAACTACTTCCTATACTTATCATTACGCTTGAATCTATTTTCTCTTGAAAATTGTCAGCTGTATAATGCACTCGATTTAATTTTCCTGCTTGTGCTATATCTTATATAGTTATCTTGGTAGGCTTCGTTGTTCATAAGGACATCCTTGTTTGATGGAGTAGTTGTTACCGTAAAGGTTTCGTGACGAGAGTTTTACATTTTACTCTCCGCTTTCTCAATACCGCTCTTGATTTTTTTAGAAGTATCATATTAATGAGAATAATGTTATTTTCACGAACTCTCTACACCTCCAGACGTGTATAAGGAAAAGAATCAAATGGATTTCAATACGAAAGCAATCTCGAATCTTCTTTTGTTTCCCTGTGATGGAAAGAGGAGAATTATAGAAGTCTATAATAGAAGTACCGGACGAAAGAATTTAATTTTCATTCGACGGAAGTTGGTATCCGTATTTGAGAAGCCAAACGTTTTGTACACGTGTACCTTTTCTGCGATACGAAAAACAAGTGAGAAAAAATAGATTAATCTTACCAAATAGAGGAGAATCAAAAATATTTTTCGGACAAAACATACCGCTGAATGTACATTTTTATACTTCTCTATGTATTATATATATATATACATGCTTCTGTGATTGTTTCGAGGATTTCTTTAATTTATCAAAGGAGTTATTTATTACGCAGTGCAAGCTTTATATAGAATATATGTTTCATTTCTCCCTTTTTTATATTTTAAAATTATTAATTATATAATTGAAACAAGTTTCATGTAGTTATTCGATTTATTAAAACAAATCATTACCTTATAATGATATTTTTTATTAAGTTTACTTATATTTCATGTTTGCGAAATAAAACCGCATATCTTAATAACTATAGAATCAGATATTAAACTGATACTTTACGTAAATCTACACATTTCGTACTGTAAGATTCCTTTAGCTGTTGTCCCTAGAAACCAACTCGTATAACGAAAGAAAACAGGCTTAATTTACTCCTAGCACCGTAAACATAAAATCCCTTTTTTCAATCTGAGTTTCCACGTTCAGATATGACCAGATTCCTCAGGTCATATCTGGAGCCTTTACAAGGAATTTCCTCCTCCAAGAATCCTCAGCTTCATAAAGAGTACTCACTCCTTCTCGTTTACGGCGATGGGACGCAGGCGTGTCGCCCCGTTAAGCGTCATATTTGATCAGATGGCGGAGTAAAATCCCCGGTGATGCCGAGAGATGATCTTAACTCACGCCGTGGATACGGCCTCGTTCACCGAGGCTAAGATTAAAGTCGAAAACGGGCATTATGAAGTAGTTGGAGTCATGAGCGTCATGCATCGCCGTGCATTATTACACCTTTCGGAAGGGTGTACTGAAATCACTCACTGGGCGAAGTGACTGCCTTAAAGAGAGCTCTCTCTCTCTCTATACGTATGATGCTAGGAAGAGAGGATGTGGATAGAGGAAGCCTTTGATTAGAAGATTTCTCAAAAGGCTGGCCAGCAACCAAATTGCCAATCGGAATCCCCCCCTATCCTCCGAAGGATATCTTTTCTTGTCTAATGTGGAGTTTTGCTGGAGCCAAAGGGATTCCTAGAAATTCCATTGACCGATAGTGAGTTCCCTTTTAAGAGTTGAAGAGTTCGTAGAGATGGTTTCCTACGAATTTCTATCGTTACGTTTTCTCGATGTGTTTGAGTGATTTTGGTTGGTATCTATTCGCGGAAGGATTATTATTATGCATATTTGTTTGTTTAAATGTACTGTTTCAAGGTTTTAGGAGTATAACTTTGAATTTTGAACAGTTATTAAGTTATTTAAGATATTAGGGGCAAAAGAACAGCGAACCATTTCTAGTAATTCATTCTTGTATGAGCCCCCATTACTTAAATTTTACATTTAGAATCTCGTCTTAGAAACTTAGGATCGATACATATTATTGAATATTCTTTAAGCTAAATAATGTTCTACCAAAATATAAATATAAAACTGAAATATTTTTATACATAATTTATATATGCCCTCTATAACTCTTACCTTACTATTTTTAACTATGTATTCCTATCCTCCTTTGTAGTTGTTAAAAAACTTTAAGATTCGTCTCCAAAAACGATATCTACTTAAATAATACTTTTATATCCTCATATACAGAGTTTGTATTTGACTCTTAATGCAACTGAAATAATATGACTCTTTATAAACCGTGCTCTGCTATAAAAATTCGCAACTTCCTTAACTAATTAACCTATTGGTTATTTGATCAAATGATACATTAACAGCATTTTTAATTATGGCCTTTTTTCTGTGTGTAGATGGAATAAAGAATTTTCATCAAGGATAGATATAAATGCTTTATAGCTGAATTAATCCTGAAAAGATTAAATTTTCCTCATATTAATCTAAAAATTTTAATTTGGCTTGTAAGAGTAACAACTTTCTTTAATTACGCAATTATTCTATTTTCGTTCATAGATAAAATATATTTAGATTTGTATAACTGCTTAAAAGTACTGAAATGGACTACTTAGGTTTTGACATATACACTCCCTCACGGTATGCCATTTTGTAAAAAATATCATAAAAAAGAGTACATATTTGCATCTCTAATCCCTAATTCACGTTCCTGAAAAAAAAATTATAAACGCAAATGGTGTCTCAATCCACCTCTAAATATTTGCAAATGTAAGAGAGTAGCACAGAAATATTTCCATAGAAGCCAACCTTTCCCAAAAATCGAAATCTTCACGCAATGAATTTTTTCACTCATTATAGTTTACAGCGAAAAGCTTTCAGCGCAACGTTTCCTATATTTGAACATTGAATCGGTTACTTTGCGAGAATAGAGTTATTTTGGACTGATTCGTATTCAGCCTTAGTGCAAATAATAAAGCATTGAAATAGAATACTATGCTTTTTGATGATAAAAGCAATATTCGTGTCACCGTACTGCTGTGTTTTAAGAGAAAAATCTTATCATGTACATCCTAGTGACTATTTCTCGAATAAAATAACGTTCATCATTTTTGATTGCATTTCAAAGAAAAAATCCATCCGAGAAAATCTAACCATACTAGAAACATTAATTTTATGCTGGGAGTATGAATGTCAAAGTATGACAAAGATAGTCTAGATTCTTAAATGAAATACCTATGAGATGATTTTTTATACACATTCATCCTTTTTACTAATCTACACTAACCTTTAATCCTTTTCCTTTTTTAGTAAACTTTTGGTAAAGTCTCTTACAAAATATTGGGGATGTATAGATCGTAGAAAGGTTGCTAAGAAGTATACAGTAATATGTTATACACTTAATTTGAAACACAGTATAAGATTAATAATATTTTATTAATAGAGTAAGATTTTATAGAAATGAAATTTATCATATTTCACGATAGGATGTATAATTATTCATGTTAAAACTTAATAAACCCATTAAACATTGATAAAAATATATCCAAAATCGTTATATAGAGCGTTTCCGTTAACATTTTGCATGTAAAATAGCTACATGTATAAATATTCTTAACACTTCCAGCCCTAATATCTTTTATTCTAAATTCTTTTACGTACACAAAATCGGTGGATGATAAAATATGCAAATTCCTCTTTTTCTCTTTAGGGATACACTATAGTTGTTTTAGAATATTTATTACTCATGACATTGATTTATCATTACTTCTATTTACTTTCTATTCTATCTAGAATCATTAATTCTAAAATGATTTAAGTACCTGTATATATTTATTGAATATCCTTGTAATTCATACCCCTTCCTCTTAAATACCTTCCTTTAAGCCTAGATATATCAGAACGTGGTCTTCTGAATGAGATGAAGGGTTGAAATCCTTTTGAAATTTCTCGCTATCTAAAATAGGAATGGAAATGTTAAGTTCAATAACTGCATATCCATCTCAGAAAACATCTCTAGCATAGAGTATGATTTACTACACCCCCGTGACCTTGGAAAGTGGGTGTATTTCATACAGCGTCCCACTAAGCATTCTCAGAATACCTCACAAAAGCATAAAATTGCAATTAAAGCCAAATTAGTTTCCCTTCTCTGTATATTAGCTTTAAAAAGTGGCTCATTCAAGGGGGCAAAGGTTATCGTACCTGTATGAAAGATGGCCCACTTTTAGATATTCCCATTGCTGGACCCATTTCTCTCCTCCGCAAAGGCCGCTAACCGGTTTATCTAAGAACCGGTAATCCGTGTTCGATGAAATTTTCTTTGCGGAATATTAGTGATATAGAAATGTTTTTGATTTTTAACGAACAAAGATGAATAATAACTATGAACTGTTTACATTAATATCAGCACTGACGAAATTTACATCTTGATCATACCTAACTTTGCGTAACCGTAATACTATAAAATTTAATAACCGGCTACCAATTAACAGAAAAACCTCATGGCCACTTTTTTTGCCATGTAATAGTAAGCGCTCCATTTATTCTTCATAAGGACGAATTTTTGCCATTTATGCGAAATATTTTTTCGGTTTACCGGTTTACCGACGTACTATTCAAAATAACAGTAGATAGCAGATGTTACTGGATGGTGTCTTGAAATAAGAGTAGCATTTTATAAATAAACCGGATAATAACCGATAATCGGGACCTTAGAATGTCCAAGCTGCCTCACTAAATTTCACGGATAACCGGTTTTTGATTCGCGGTTTTACGGTTTCCATACTCCGGAACAGCGCGTTCCGTGCGCGGCTTTCGAAAGGCAAGCGTTTCATTCACTTTCATCGATCCCTTAACGGACGTTAAAAATTCCGATTGACCCATTTAATGTTTCACCGGCTTCCTTCATACTTCATTCTTATTCATCTATTATAAATCGGTGTACTCTTGCGCCGTCGACGTAATCACGTTAATGGCAGCCTAACTCGACGTGCTATTTCATTAATTTCGCCGGGAGAAGTAGTCCCCGAATGTAATCAAGGTGCATTTATTTCGCTAAGGTAAGCACGCAGTAGCACGTCCCGTAATTGCATCATGTCGTGATTCGGCCGGCATTAATTTTTTTCGAAATTCCTAGCGGGACTTTAAAGTGACAAGTCCCGTTGATGATTACTGTGTTTCTAGGCGTAGGAATGAACGTAGTCCGAATGCTTTTACTTGTTAGATTAGGTGTTAGATCGGTCGGGATATTTCGCGAGATTTTAGCAAGTTTCGGGCTGGGATAACGTACGGATAAGGGTATTCTATAGTGTGCAGTAATACACAGCTATATGATATGGCTATGTATCCGATTCCGTACTCAAAAACCAGCTAACATCAAGTTGTGTAGCGCAAAGAACTTTACTTCAGTTGAAGTATGCATCGGTCCAGTGAATGTACGACTACGCGGGGCATTAAAAGAACGCAGAACTAAAACTCAACGATACACCATTTGGATCTGTATCTCTCATTCATCAGTGTTGACGCATGATTTCCTCCTTGTCTAATGATAGAAGTCTGAACTCCTTTGCATTAAAATAGCTGAAGGATGAATGGGGGTTTGTAGGAAGATGCGAAATATTTTCTTGGAAAAAAGCCTCCTAAGTATTCCATTGAAATTCAAAAATATATGCGCACTCGTAAAAGAATTCGGCGATATATTAATGGACCGAGACAAAACCATATTTCAATTCTTTTTTAGGCCATTCTGATTTATCGGAAAGAGATATTTAAGCACTGGGAGAAATGAATTAAGTTAGGATTCAGACCCAATCTAATATTAGCTATGATGATAAGAATGTAGCTTAAACTTATCATAAAAAGGTAATTTAACCAGATGATTGCTACATGACACAGGATGTGATATAAGACCATTTTCAGATCTAAGGTAACGTTGAAAAATAGGTGTACAAAGGGTAAGAGATTTTGATTGTGCCCCGTTGAAAAGGCTTACTTATTTCTCAATATATTACGTTTTATTCTACAAAATAGGAGCAGTATTTTCAAACCTAAGGAGCTAAGAAGTCTGTAGATAAAAAAGAAAATTTAAGGTCCACTTAAGACTAATACCTATCCCTATATCAATCCAAAGTTCGGAATATATATCACATACTATTTCGGCATACATACATACATCCTTGTAATCATTTATTTTTACAGTTTCGTACCTCAATGAAAAAAGTAATAATTAGAGGCTAATTTAATTTTAATAAATAGTAGTTATTTATCTTATATGAATCATAATTTTACCTATAAATTCATTTAATGATAACTTTTCGAGTAAATGAACAATCAATATTTTATCACGGGATATAATTTGAGGCAAAGCAGCACACAACTCATGGCTTTATTTATTCGAAATAATGATATTCCTTCCTCGACGAAGCCATTTTCCACGACCCCACAAATTCCCAAATCAGCAACGTTTCGGAAATAAATTCTTTGCCGTTAACGGTCCACATGAAATGATGGCACCGAATTTTCACCGAGAACTCCATTTATAGAGGGTTTGAAACCGTTTCTTTTCGCATCCAATCATTCGATCCCTATATCTCATTTGGAAATTCGGTAAACAAGAGTCGAAACGAGAAAATGTCGAAAGGCGAATGCGCTGGAATTGACGATTCGAAAGACAATTGTTTTTATCGATCCAAAGGTTATAAAAACCCGCTTCTGCTATACAAACGTAGACCTGGTGTAGAAGTGCTTACGTTTCAGCGCTGCAATCATAATCTGTCGCAATAGAATTTTGTACGTTTTGAAAATGGGTATTATGAAGAACAAATATGTTCCTTAGTTTCCGGGAACAATTGCTCGTGATATGAATACGATGCCTTATCTTGGTTTCCGAGAATTGCATTTGCGTAATGTACTTTTCTGGTGATAAGCCTAGGATTCTATTTGCTATCTCGATGCTCATATTCTGAGTCTACTTAAATAAGGAGTGATTCACCAATGTGATTAAAATTTTATGATAATTCAGTGGTTGAGTAGAGAAATGTCTTTCCTCAAATCCATTTCCTTTTAACAACTTGGAAACTATTTATGAAACTAATATATTATATTAATTATATGTATAGCTAACTAAATATGCTATTTAGTCTATTATATTTTAGCCATATATATCGTGTATATAATAGTATCGTAAAATTATAAACGATATATTCCCTAGATATTGTCAGATTATAAAAATCCTACTTATGACCATAAAAATTTCGAAATATTATGATATTTATCTTATCATAAAAATCTACGTAAATATACGAAATTTATAAACCTATTTAAAACTAGGTGAATAGCTAAAATAAAAATTTAATTCATTAATTATCACGATTCAGATAAAATATTACATGACATTGAAGTAAATCTTAAATTTTTTCTCCAAAACAGTTAATTTATTTAATTAGAATGTACGGTAAATATGAAAAGTAATTTATTATGATGAAATGAATAAGAGTTAGAATTTGGTACATTGAATTGATGGAATAATATTTTTATTTAGTCTAATTTTCACTAATATACATATTTATAATTTAAGTTCAAATATTATTTATTGTAAAAATTACGTTTAGAATAAGAAACAAGTAAGTAAAGTTAATATATAAACAGAAAAATGAGTACAATAAATGCATTTCATGCTCAATATATGCTCCTTTCTGGATTCTGTGCGATATATTACAATTATTCACGGTTCAATGCTGCCTATATCGAACTACTTTTGATTACGTAAATTACAATCTTTAACGAGAAATTTTCATTTATTCAGTAAAAGCTAAAGAACCCTTTAATCCAAAATCGAGTGGATATTAATTTATATATTCGCATGACCTAAATAAAATCCTTGGTTACAATCAGTAGAATCATGTAGAACGCTTTCAAAAAAAAAATAAATAAATTCATATCGATGAGTTTGTATTATTAAATGAACATTGGAAGGCTTCGGAATTATATAAGGATGAATATAATTGTAGCTAATACACCCAACAGTCAAAGCGATTGAAAAATCAAAAGGGCATTTCGGAAAAGTAGGCTACGCCGATTCGCGTTGAATAAATAAAATAAAAGAACAACGTAAAAACTATCGAGCGCGCTTTTATTGAAATGCGAACATCGTAATATACGTATATATATGGAACCAACGGAGGGTGAGAGACGATATTAAAATTCATAAATGATTTTATTTGGGATATTTAATAAAAAGTGAATTCCCCGCTCCGTATGCCGTGAGGCGCGTACTTCCCGGTTCGAACGGAGTGCAACGCCATTCTATTTCGCTCGTCTTTTTTTTTCGACAGCATTAGCCGTAGGGAAGCGGTACGGATGTGGAAGAATCAAAATTGTATAGCTGCGCAATAGAGCCTATCAGAAGGTATAGGGCGAAAAGGCGTGTTGAAAAAATATACGCCAAAATCGGGAGTGAGGGAAATTATAGAATAGTTCTTCTATCTCTCTGAAGTCTCTTCCTACGACGTGAGTCAAATGGGGTATGGTGGGGAAGGAAACAGGAAGTAGCAAGGGTGAAAATGTCACCTAATTTGGGTTAATAATTAACTGAAAGTCTTCGAACACTTTAGAGCGTGACGTTTGATATCCGTACCAGATGATTTTGGAGTGACTTTAGTTCCGTTTGTTCGTTTATGCTTTTATCCGTGTGTCGACAGATCTGAGAAAAGTATAAGTATATTGTAATAGAAGTACTATGAATGCTATTTCTAATTTTATGCTTTGATTCTGTTACAAATTAGCTCATTAATTGTATGGATGAGGTAAATAATGGTTTTAAAAATTATAAAATTAATGTTCCGTATTTTATTTTTTATATATTGTTCATGTAAATGTATTGAATTCTTTCATTATTGGTAACAATGTCATTCTTTCGTTATCATTCAAATGAAAAAGAATTGTAAAGGATTGCTACGATGAGTAATTGTCATTTATGTGATCTAATTATGTTGCTATGGCTTCATCAGTAAGGTGTTTTTATTTAATTGATTTTCGGACGATTGATTGAAATTAACATTTTATTTATTAACTCTTCTAGAATTTATAATAAGTATAGTATGATTACAAGTCCAGATTTGAATAGGAGACGAAAAGCTAAATTAATACGTAATATTAATTTTTGTGAGGAATTAAATTGAAAAATGAATTTAGGAAAAAAACTTAAATATGGAAATTCTTTGAACCGTTTCTGCACTGATAATATCGAACGTAAACAACATTGACCATATATCGAGGAATTACATTTATTTAAATGATTTCTATAATAATGTAGTATAATTACACATCGTGATTCAATTGTACGACTTAAGCTTTGAAATGGAAGCATCAAGATGACCGTAGATCTCCAAGTTCCGTTTCTATTTATAAATATTTCAACTTCGACAAGAGTTGCTCTCGAACTGTTATCTTTTCATCTCATGAAAAAGCGAAAGTACTGTCATAATGTCAGGACGAAAATTAAAGGGGAAAATTCCGCGAAATTTCGGGAGATCGCTAACGGGTTTCTCGGAAAGTTAATTATCGAGGCGAGAAGAGTTCTCTTTTGTTCCATCCACAATCATTGAGGGCAATTGAAGAAATGGAAAGTAATTATCCACAAACGTTCATGATACAGGAATATCAGCTAGTAGTTACTCTACGCTTTGGATGTTGAATAGCCACGATTTGTTCATGATGGAGAATTGAATTTTGTAATGATCAACTCCAATTCATTAGTGAGAAATATCTACCTCAAACAATCGTTCCTGGAAAAGAAAACTTTCAGGGATTTTGAATTTGAGAGTTAACATAAACTTAATTGAAAAGTTACTTGGGAAAGTTATTGCTTGTAATTCGCTATCCCTTGATTTTACACACCCTTGCAAGGAACTTATTCTTTAAATATTCCTATTCATTTAATCAATTGTTTTTAGATCAATTCGATAGTTGAATAATTTCTTCAATAATTTATGAACGATTTATTGAATGATTTTTCTTCTTTTCATTGTTTTAACATTCCATTGAATTTTCTACTTCCATTAACTTACCTTTGATGGATTTCAGACCTCATATTTCAATTTCATAAGCATGAGTTTGAAAAAAGTTTAATTTTCGGTTATAGAAATGTTGATTATAAAATCAAATCAACGTTTGTATTTTTTCCTTCTATATGAATGTACTATGTTCAATTCACTGTCAGCGATTCACTGTTTGCTAAGGAAATATTTGTTCTTGAATTGGATCTACATAGAATAGATATATATTTAAATTATTATTCAGTTCATTTTTATTTAGCCCTTAAATTTGAAATATCTCTATTTTTAAAAATTCATTTTAATAATGAACAAAAATACCAATGTTTAATAGACAAGATTAACGTAACAGTGAGGCTTTATTAAATTTATAATCTTAATTAGGTAAATATTTGAATCGTAACGCTATTTATCAATGAATAAAGAATAATAATAAAGTTTTTCATCAATAATATGTTTTGATGTCTGTTCTGGACTATTTTTCAAGCATTTCATAATGAATTTGAAACGTATTAAGGCTGGAATGCAGCTAATGAAACTTAATTGGGAGTGAAAAATAATATCCGAGAAATATTTTCCGGAATTCCACTTCTAGAACTCCTTTTCGAAGAATATATATCCCTAAAAAAAGAAGAAAAAAAACAAAGAAACGCACCCGTGACTCCTTCCCTAATAAAGTGAAAAGTACCGAATTACTTTCTTCACTCCAAACTCATTCCGAACAAAAATTCACCGAAGAAGAATCACTTTCGAGAAATCCGCGTCGGGTAAACTCCTATCCAAACACCCTTTTACTAATTACATCCTTTCCGGAACCTCATTCCAGGGATAGCTCCCGTTTACATTACATTCCTCTCCAAAAACGCGCCCCTTTTTAAAATCACAGCTCCCTTTAGTCGCTGATTGAATGACGGAATGCTTCCGTCACCGATCGAGGCTAATGTTCACGCGTTCCTTCCAAAAGAGCGCCTTAAAAAGGGCCCGAGAAGGATCGCAGGGTCCCTAAGTTCGTTCGAACGCACCCCTTCGCCTAATTAAGCCGTACCGAATGGGAATTACTTTTCCTTCCCATTTCTCCCACGTAACATACATGCCGATCCGTTCTTTATAATAAGACAGCTTCTTCTTCGAATGATACTACGCGTAATTTTTGGCATTGTTTCTTTTTTGGGATGTTAAAATACGTTCCACGAATGGGCTGTTGTTGAATCGAGTGGGTACTAATGAGGAATTTCTTTTTGATGATTTTCTTGGAAGAGTTATTTTTGATGAAAAGCGTGGCTAGTGTTTCAGGTATTTAGTTCCTTTACACCTTATAGTTCTTCAAAACAATTACGTCTCGAGCGTACGAGTTTTTCGTCTCGAATTTATTATTCTTTCGTTTAGGTAGAGGATTTTATTTATTTTATTAGATGCTTCAGATTCAATGTCTAGACGGGTAAAATTTTAAGATGATTTTAGAAATAAAAGATGTTTAAGTTCAGAGCATTTCGAGCTAATATAGTGCAATTATTTCGCTCTTAAAGGTACGTTTTGTTTATGTTGATTTTTATATGTTGTATTTAATTCATGAAAACAATATTTTGTTGTTCGTAACTGTTGAAAATAAAAGCGGTAAGAATATATTAAGAAAATTTGAGTATAATTGATATAAGTGGAGAATAAAATATTGCATATCATAATGGATAAAATGAAGTATTTTGAGAGCATTAAGTTCATTAATAATGCACCATTTTATTCCGAAACCTTATTTTCTTCGTGTGATGAAATAAATACGTGCATTATAAATTCATATGTATTAAATATTGGGGTATAGAAATAATTTGGAATGTGTTTTTTCCCCTCTCAATACGTGGGGATACAAAAATGATTATTAATGTTCTTCATACACCTATCTATATACCTGCCAAATAATATGTATATAATTGATGAATGATTAGTTCGTACTAAAGTTTAAGCAGAAAGTGTTTGTATCAGAATTTTATATTTTCTTTCTTCTTTTCTAGGTAAGTGGAATGCACTCACATTTGGTTTTTACTTTGGGATACTTTGATAAATGTAAGATTAACCACAAAAATAGGTGAGTTTTCAATTTCAATTTATTTTTCCTTGGAGTAGAGAAGCTGGCACATATACATAAAGCATCCTACGGCAGAGTAGGCAGTCTGTTTGTAAACAAAAAACGTTTTACAGGAGTCATTCTGGAGATAGTAGCCTGAACTTACCTGAAAATATATCATTCGATATCTTGTTTTTAAGTAGAATTTGAGATCATATTATCCCTTTTCACGACCTCTCTCACTTTAGAGAGTCAAAGTGAAAGAACATACCGATTTTCCTTAGTATGATATATTCATCGTTATCGACCGCGTAAAATGTCCGTGATAACGATTTTGCTCCGCTAAAAACGCAGCTCCTTCCTCATTTTCCAAGTACGGTTATTCCCTTATATAAGAGCAGCTAAATAATTGGTCTCTTCGCTGAAATATATGGTTGTAAAATAAGTCAATATCTTACCTCATGCGTTTTATTTAATTTGTTTGTATTTCAGTATAAGCGGTAAAAAGGGGATGTTACCTTTAATTTTATTTGATTGAGTGAGAAAGATTATATTTATAAAAATACTTTCGACTAATATTTATAGCTCTATCTGGGTTTATTTACTTGTGCTGAATAAAAATAATTCCCGAAAAATGATTCTGTAAGCATTCGTTTGAATAAACATATTTGGCTCAAAATTTACTAGGAAAATTGGTCCAAAATTGTTTACTCACACAGACAAACAAGCAGTATCTCTCAAGTAAAGTTAACAAACCTTTATTTCGAAATGTACGGAATTTAATAATACCATCCGAAATATTTTCTTCATAAAGTTCTAATTGGAAAATTCTAAATTTATTGGATTATAGGATAATGGAAGTTCATTGGTATATTCCAAACGGTTACTGCTCCAATTATAACTGATTTTATAATTACGAATGGATAGAGGTTAACTGTGATTAGCTGATACCAATCTTAAAGTATAATCACATTTTTTGCTCATCTTCGTATTTTTTATTGTTTAATTTTTATTAAGAACATTCAGCAAAAATATTTTTCCTCTTAGATTAGTCGAGAACGAGAATTTTCTAAATTCGTCTCGTTCCACAAGGGTCAGTTTTTTCACCACACCAGTTGTCATAGCTTAGGGCCCAGTTCATTGGGAATAAATTAATAAAACCTCATTTAAATACGAATGCGAAACCGTGTAACCACGTCCAAGTTCTTGTTATTTTACAAGTTGCCCAGAGTGTTGAATAACAGCACCCAAAAAGAATCCGCCCGAGGAAAATCCACGCCTCCGCTAAATAGGTCCGATTTGAATGGAGCTCGGAAGTATTCCATTTACAATTTAAATAGTCCATCGCCTAATTTCGATCGGGCGTGGTTTCTTTTGTTTTTGGCCCAGCTCCACTTTTCCCAAAGTCGCTCCAGAGGTGAGCAGTTCAAAGACCTCTGTCCACGCGACGCGGCGGAAATTTTCGGAATTCGCTCGAGTGCCTAAACGCAATTTCCTTTTCCTCCTTAGATCGCACGCATCCGGCCGAAGAATCTTCTCGGACGGTACGCCCGCCTACGTATCGGGAGGTTAAAGTCGTTACCCGGGAAACAGAGTCTCTACCTACCCCTCTCCCCGAACAATGACGGGTATATATATAATTCCCAAAAAAGGGGGAGAACTGGTTCCATAACTCAGCGATTTTTAGCAGGTTTTATCGGATAGCTCTCTCCAGAAAGAATTTATTCTGTATCTCACAGCGTCACCACGCCATGTTTCAAAGTGGATTTATGAAACGGTGGCATCGCGATAAACGAAGCGTGTATGAGAAAACGTGGTGTCATCGGTTGCTTATAGGGACTGCTTATTTGGCTGTCTTTTATGATGGGAAAGTTCTGACGAGGAGTACTAAAAATCAGAGAATTATCTCGTTAAATATGAGTAACTCAACTCGTTGAAGGTGGAGGTTATTTTCTTATCTATTTTCATTATATGCTGTACGGAAACAAATTCGAAATTTTCTAATAAAGGTGTTTTCTAAGTATGAAGTACTAATTAAGTCAATTTTCTGAGAATCGAAGGCGTTACTAATTTGATAAAAGTATGTAGTTATGAAGAAAATTTACCCAATTAGAAAGTCTAGTTGATATAAATACAATCCGTTCTGAAATGCAAGACATTCATGCAGATACTTCGACAATAATTTGCTTCCTTGTTGAACAAGAATATTCAAATGTAAAAAGGTCAATATCACATCCATTTTAATCTTTTTTCACAATTCAAATTAATTTAATTGTTTTACAAATACGAAACGACGAAATTTACGTAAAATATACTACTATATAACGTTTCACAGCATCTATATTCGTACAGATACTGACATATAAAGTTCCATAAATGTACTTTACAATATTATTAATGTTGGAAGGTTGAAAGATCGCAGAATCTTCAAAATGTACTCATTACCCACGATAATATCACTTTCAAAAAGGCATGGATTTAATCGATGTCCTTTTTTCCACAAATTCCTCCCGGAGTCCCGGAAGAGGTTAACGGAAACGTCATATCCTTGAGGACGACTTCCCGTGTTTACCTAAAAGTAACCAATCGATATCCTTCCCATCAAGATACCTCCGTTCCTTAATTTCCCCAAAATTTTGCCCTAAGAAGACCCGCCGATCGAAGTGCCCCCTTTTTTACAGTGGGGGCAACTCAATTCCGTGACATCTCCGGCGGCGCCCAGGGCGGAATGAGACCCATTATTATTTCCAGGGCCGGCCACAGACGGTAAACAAGCGGGGCGGTCGGCCCAGGGCGCATATTATAGATGGGCGGTGTATCGCTTTTTGTGGCCTCAGGGAGTTCTTTCTCACCTAACTAAATCTCACGGAAAAATCAGCAACTTTTGAAAAGATTTATTTTGGAAAATGTGGATAAATTCTAGAGGCTTATGAAGTGCTTCGTAAAATCGGTAATTTGTCTTCACTAAGAGAAGAGGTACCTTTTTTTAAAAAAGGTGCCTATAGACTAGAATTTCTCTTATGTGGACCGGATATGAGAGAAGCGATCAGAAACCGGGGCTAAATCTAAGGTTCCCTAATTTGCGGTTTCTTTTTTCAGTAGTTTAATTTATGGTAAAAGGTTTAGACCCTATAGCTGTTTGCAGAATAACCAACAGAATCTTCAGAAATCTGTGTCGGTCTTTACTGTGCCAATTCTATCTCGTCTGTCACTCAATGTAGTGACGAACTAGGATTAGTCTATTTTTGAATTTCTGTCATTTGTTAGGGACTAATAGGTTATACTATTCTTTAGGAAAACAATATGGTTATTATCTACAGCGTGAAATTATATGGGGACGGTTTTAAATGAGTTCAGTCTCGTACATATCTTTCATGAAAGTTATTCCCTTTTACTTGTATACCACAGTACATTACCAACCTATAGTACCTTATAATAATTATAACGAATTATAATACATAAAAATGGCTATGATTAATGTATTGGAACATTATGGTTAGCGTTTCATGACTATTAAATCCAAACATATATTCCCAAAACTGATGTCAAACGTACTTTTTACTCTAATTAGCACTTACCTTTCGAAATTTAATTTAAATTAAAACTGTTTCAAGTAACCATTAATGTGCTTCAGAGTAAAATGGGCCCGTAAGTGTACCGCGCAAGGAAACGAAACCAATCCCGCTGCGAGCGGCAGTCAAATGCTACCGACCTCTCGCTTTTGGGCGGCAGAAACCCATAAAGCAGCCTTTGATAATCCACCACTGTTTGAACCATCACTGGGGGGCGCAGTAGTAAGTTCAGAAGACGTCCAAACTCCGGAAGTCTTGAGGGTGGTGAGCTACCAACCTCAGCGAGAGGTCAAAGTTCCGAAAAGATGGATAATCCTCGTGGATGTAAACAAAAAGCTATATAGAGTAAAAGATTCCTCGGGTCGGCAAGAGAGGCGGCAACGTAGCCTTGCTCTTCTTTCCCCCACTCGAAAAACACGGGTTCCACATGCCTCCCGCAGGAGCCCTCTCACACCATCAAGAACGCCTCCCCCCAAAACCTGCTTGGAAGCGCCTCGGGGTCGAATGGAAGCCTCCTCTCACCGCAGGATCCTTCGGCGGTCTGCAGGTCCTCCGACTTCACCCCTCCGCCTCCCCTACCTTACAGCACGCCTTCACCAGCACACGCCTACGTCGCATCTCTTTCTTCCTCCCCTACTCACTTCCCCTCAATCGACGTATGCCTAGCCGTCTGCCCCCAGTCTCTCGCCCTTCTCCCTGGCGTCAGCACGTACGTACCGTCCCGTGGGGTCTTTGGAACGAGTTTTTGTCGGACGGAGCGACTGGTACCTGCTTTCCCGGCGATCGGGAGCGGCGCTGCCGGGAGGAATTTCGGCCCAAGTCCCCGCTCACCGGAGGGTTTACGTGCATCGGTGTTTTTATTAATGGTGGGCGACATGTTGGATTATCGGTGGGGAAGGTGACGAGGATTGTACATGATATTTTTGATACGTGTGTTGTGATTGACCATGGGAAAAGTTTCTCGAGTGCGAGTGGATTGTCTGTGCGGGGAACGGTTAAGGGTGCCCAGATGCGACGAGGATACGAGATCGTGGATGTCGGATACCGAAAATAAGGTAAAGCGGTGTTTTGATTGTTCCCCGTTGTTGTTTTTAGCGGTGCGTTAATCTGTTGGAGTGGATTGAAATTTTTACGTGTGTTTTTACGCGATGGTGGTGATTGTTTGAAAGTACCCGCGCGGCGTTTGTTTAGTTCTACGATCGTTGTGTTGTGCGGAATTTATTTATTTCGCTAAGGGATACGCTTTTTATTATTGTATTTATTAGAGTTCCATACGACGACTGTGCTACGTATGTACGATCCTGGTGAATGTTTACTACGTTTGTGAATTTTTTAGTTGAGGTCGTCTAGGGTTATATGGCAGTGAAGTGAGGTAGTTTTGACATCGTCTCGGGTTCGATTCCCGCCGAGGGCATTGAAATTTCCGTCCGTTCTCGTACTACAGTGTTTTGTCGCATAGGTGTATTATGTAAGTTCTGTGTTTAATTTGGCCCGAGGTGGTCTCAAAATACGTGTACATGCACTTGGATTGTTTCGTTGTGAGGTGGCTAGTTCGTTGTTTGCACATCGCGTGAAAGTTGTAAATACTTCAGTGCTCGTTAGCGGGGAGGACTGTCGAAACTCGAGTGCCATCGCTGGCTTAAGACGAGTGTCAGTGGATTATGTCTCTAATTAGGGGTGGATTTCAGTGGTCAAATTTCTTTTTTTCCCCGGAAAATTTCTCGGAGAATAATGTGGAAATTGCAGTCGGACGTACGACTAGAGTTTTTGAGCTTAGGTTCACAGGATATGTTGAGTCTTCTCAATTTACGTACTTTTTTGGTCAATGTTTTCTTCGTATCGCTGGGAACGTTATTCATATCTGCAAGTGCGACTATCTTCGTGCTAATCTCGTTCCTTGTTTGACCGTTTCGCTTTGCGTAGCGTGTAACAACAACTCTGCCGCGGATACGATAAGCTGACACGCCGTAGCGCAGGCGTACTAGGCACCTGACCCTCTCGGAAGTTGGCAGTAACATTTTCGCTCGGTGGATCTTTCAAAAGGAGATTTTTCATCCGATTCTCAGTGCGTTTCGGAAGGAAATTGCAGGATAATTTTAATGGAAATAAAGACTATTTCAGATATAAATATTTCAGAGCGAAGTTTAAATGAAAAATTACGTAAATTTGTGCTATGATAAAGGAACGTTATCTCTCTGAAACTGCCGATCGATGTACCATTCTTAGTTTTCTTTGAATACGAGTGTTTTCTTTTATTTGATGGGATAAGATAATCGTTCAGAAATGTGATTTTTGGATATACTGCGAGGAGGGTGTAGATGTATCAATCGAGAATTTAGAGCTCAAAATTCCTAACGGAAATTCTCGATACAGCTCGTTCAACTTGGCCCTTCACAGAGCTGCTTTACGACCGTATAAATTAGCCTTGCCGCGAGTTTCATTTGGGTTGCGTTATATTCGAATGAATTGAAGATTAGATATCAAAAGTGATTTCGATTTGTCTTATGAGTGTTCGGAAGTTATGATAGATAAAATGAGTAATATTAAATTCGTATTCAAAGACGGATTCTGGATGCAGGATAACTATTAGTTTTATTTTTCTCCGAAAGAACTTTATTTTTTGTTTCTTCATACAAAAAAGTGATAGTGCTGAGTTACTAATATAACTTTGTTCTCGAATTTTGTCGCTGTTAGTGTGCCGCAATTGGCCTTTGGTGTGCCGCAATAAGACGATGTACCATAGAATACATTTTTACGATCTATTTCTTACGCATTAGATCTCGTTTCACAATTCTATTTTAATCAACGCTGAAGATTCCTACTTATTTTCGTCACGATCGAGTTTTGCAGTGATTTCGAATCAGTTGAGGGTTACTGGAAGGTGTGATTCAGCGAAACCGTGAATTTCGAATCCGTACGTGTTTCTCGGAGGAATAAAATTTTGGATCAGATCTTCGTAGTTTCTTCCGAAGTTCCTCCCTCAACATCGGCTCCGTATTTTCGACGAGTTCGTGGCACCCGAAATAGATCTGAGAATATGATCATTAGACAGGGCCCATTTCGTTCCGCCCGAGAATTCCTTCGACACGATTCGATGAAATCCCGATTCAATCCGAAATTTTCGAAAAGTGCCCCCGAGTCAACTGGTTCGAGAACCCCGCTACCGTTAGCTTCCAACCACGTCCGAGGACGCCCCGCCGAGGATCTACGGCGACCGCTTCGGCTCTGGTTGAAACAGCTCCCGATGGAACCACGTTCGGTAGGGAAAAAAGTGGAAATGGAATTTCGAACTAATGGGAAATCTTTTTCGGAGAATTTGACGCGGAATGAAGTCTGCACGTCAAGTGAAGCGTGAAGGGACGTCGTCGCTATGAAATGGCCTTTCTTCGGAAGGCGTTCGTGAAGTTCGTTCGTGCTCGTGAGGGAAGCAGTGTTCTGCAGGTGCACTCGGTGATTTGATCCGATGGGGAGGCCCGTCGGGCGTTCGTTCGTAGGGGCGACTCCTGGAGGTTTTGATTCCTCCGTGGGCGATCACGGATTCCTAACGGGTTCTTCGATCAATTTATGCAATTATTTCGTGCGGTAGCTCGCGAACTATTTATAGCTCGTAATTTTCCGTTAGGTTTCCCGCTTTTGGAGTTATAATTGAAATCAAGTGGGTTCAGGATTGTATCGTTTCGGAGTTTCTCACCTAGAATGGTATTTGATAACCTTTAGATTCGGGAACAGGCAGCTCTACATTCATTACACGGGTTTTCATTATGTTTTATGTGCTTGAGCTTTAAGTGGCTCGCGAGCTACAATTGGCTATTAATCGTCAAAGCGACTGTTCATCGTCGACGTGTCTCCCAAGCGATCGTTTCCAGTTGTGATGATGATGCTAAATTGTTGATTTTAGACGATGAAACTGAACTCTCTGATTTTCTGTTCTATTTCTATATTACATCCATATCCTACGTATTACTACGTATTTTATCTTCTAATAAGTATCTCTTACCACAATTTTATAGTCGTTTCTTAACCACTCAATTGATGAATAGAAATTAAAGCAAAGCTATAAAAATGAAAAAATAATTAACCTATGACTTTGAGTTACGTAAATAATTTCGAATTAGGTTTATTATTAAAAGAGTTAGCTTTATAGTAAGACGAACTATTTTCTTTCACGACTTGCTTCGATATCTAATTTAACGGAAAATGATTAGAATATTGGCTAGCAACATGTTGCTCTGCATCTCTAATTAATGATTCATTTTGTAATATTATAGTATCACGATAATCAAACTCATGCGTTTAAAAATTCAGATTGTATATAACGAGCTACATCTTCGGATAAATCGCCTTTCGCATCGCTTCGAAATAAACTCAATTATTGTAGTCGTAATCTATAAAATTTATTATTCAAGACATCCACACCCGCTTGGGACTCGTCTATCTCGAAGTAGTACATTCCTCCATCACTCACTTTAACCCTTTCTAAATGTATCGCTCTATAAAACGATGGAAAGTGCTTCTAGTACTTAGCATCGGAGTTTCTAGTGCGAAGTTTGCATCTCCTTTCCCCTATGGAACGGAAAGTGTTTTTACATGGACGGCTTTAGCATCGAGGGCGTTAATGAAGAGTTTGTCGACCTCTTTCCCATGAAGGATGCTCTGTAGCCGAGGTCGCGCGTTCGAAACCAGATTAAGACGATGCAGAAGAAGTACTCTTCAGTACTCAGCCAAGCGTAGAGATGAAAGTGCTTGGTTTGCCTTAAAGCTTTAAAACCCCTAACGAGTCATAGAAATGCACGTAGCTTATTTAGCATATATTAAAGTTTCCGATTTTATGTGGATGGTATAAAGGGTTGACTTGAATATAGCGCGGGTTTGGTAGATTAGATATTGATAGCGCGTAAAACGCGTAAGGTTTTATGTAGTTTTTGATTGAAGGAAAGCTGGTGCTGATCTAGGTTCTTACTTTAGATAAGTTAGACATTATTATCGCTATCTTTAGTTATAATGTATCGATGCTGAATTATTCTGTCGTATTATTTTGTTGTATTTAAATATAACAATGAAAAAAGTACTAAAGTACGAAGTACTTAAGCAATATTCGTGTAGTTTAACAATGTGAATAATGTTATTAAAAGGTATAGTTTCTACGTAAAATCAAGCTAACCCATCAAGAGAACTACGCGGAATTTTCTTCATATTCCGTAATGTGTGAACTCTTCGTTGATTGAACTTCATTGTTGATATCAGATTCAAATTTGATCATTGCTAAGAAATATTATTAGGACAAGGCTTGTCGATAATTCTCCGGTTGTCAACTGATGCTGACGATTCCACAAGTCGATAGAGATGCTCGAAACTTTTGAGTTTGTTCTCAATTCGGTTACTTTTAGCGTGCGATGATTAAGTCCCTTGTTATTCCTCATGAAGAATGCTAAAGAAAAGAACTGGGGGAATATGTCGGGCATCCCCACCTGGATGGATGCCAGGCCCGATCTTTATATACGGCATCAAGGAATTAAATGAGTGTTTTTGGCACTACATTCCGCTCATGGTGATGAGGGAATCGGGGAAAGAATTGCGCGATGGAATCTTTAAAGAATTCGCGAACATACGGCTATGGATTAAGCGAATGGTTCTGGTGTTGCAAAGGAAATAGCTAAGATTTTAGGTCGAATTCATTGGGACAGATGTATCTAAGGAGAGATGTGGTATGCGTAGAAGCATCGAGAGTATGTATGTATACTTAGGGTGTGAAGTATGAAGTGATGGATAGTTGAAATTGTTCGTTTGTTATCCTTCTTGATTAGCAAGTATTCGTTATAAATATTTACGATTTAAATATGGTATGTTTATGCGTGTATATACATATTTAATTCGATTCTAACTTGATTTGATTAGTGACGTTTCAATCGAATAACTTTATTAATTCGTAAATATTTTTTATTTTCTGGTTGACCGTCCATCCTTTACCATAATGGTTTTACGAGGATTTAACCCGAAGTCTTATAAAACGTCTAAATCGTTAAGGCTTTTTAAATTGTGGATGATCAAAACTGAATCATTAAATTACTTTATGCATTTTTATATAGTACGTTTTTATGAATGTTTATTATTTAAAATACATTTGAATGTTAGATGGCACTTAATGTAGAATATATTCTCTTTAATTTCCTTTCCTGGCGTAAGATATGTAAAGAAATTTAAATAAAGCAACATACGTTTCCATTAGATCATCAGTTCATCTCGTAGCCGATTTTTCCGGTAGTCATAACGAGATGAAATACGTAATCACCTTCTTATTCAAACATGACGCGAATCGATCCAAAAAAAACCTCTTTCAACCTTCTCTAAACATAACCGACCCTCCGCCACTTCTCGAAAAACCTTTTTCCTCCATAATCCATCCGAATTCACAACCTGGTCGAACGGGGGCAAAAACTAACTACCCACAATCCCCCTCGCGCGATGGTCCGTCCTTTCCATCGGACACAAATCACGAAGGCAACGCCAGGAGAGCCGTCGGAGCAGACGGTGACGACCTCGGTCGGAGTAAAGTGGAACTACTACTGCGGGCTCGTGGCGGGAGGGCGGGAAAAGGTTGAGAGATTCTTTTTTAGGGCCGCAGTGGGGCCCGGAAAAGGACCTTTTCTCTTTGCCAAAGGCGTGGGAAGAATGACTGTCACACAATCCATACAAATGATAGGAGGACAACGGTTTTGAAGAGGTGTCGTCAAAAGGGGCGGTGGAAACTTTTCCGGGGGTGGGTCCGGGGGGCCTTGGAAGTGATTTTGTGCGTCGTTTTTGGGGTCGTCCTCCCTCTCCGGGGCCCCCAGAGAGTGTTAAGGCAGTAAAAGAGTAGGGATTTCCTAAAATTGGGAAAGCTCCCGTAGGAGAAAGGACGTGACGAAGATTTTGGATTACAATGTGTACGAACCTCATCTCTCCTTTCTTTCCAGCGGCAATTTGGAACACTTTTGTGCAGTTTTATACGTAGAACGTTCCTTTCCGCCGGGAAGCAATTTGCAGTGCATTATGGGAATGCGTTTTTTTTCGTGGTGTGAAAAGGTTAGATGGATTGAATGATTTTGGGAGTGTCTCTCTCTATCCCTTTTGATGGATCGGGGAGTTTCTCAGGGTTGCGTTGGTGATAAGATTGTCTCTTGTTTGTTGACTCTCTCTACGCAGGTCTCGTGGTCAGTGCGTAGGTGGAGGGTTGGTCAGTGTCCGAGTACTGTTTGGGAATATGGCGGTATGTTTTTATATCCGTATTGTTAAAGGGGGATTTATGAATAAATCAAGCGTTATAAATCTTACTCTGAATGTTAATAATGAAAGTGAATAATCGTATTAAAATTGAAAATTCAAATTTTATAGTGATAATTGTTTTAATGCTATAGTTTGTTTCCCTCTCTCCTATATTTCATATGCTCAAATTACTATCATGTACGTCTCTACGAATTTTTACGAATTTTCAAGGACAGGCATTTCTTATCGTATGTTTATTACGAGAAATTTTTATCGAAAATCCTTCCGTATATAGGAAGAATGACTATATCTTCTAGTAGATATGTTATTACTTATCTTTTTCGTGTGTTTCATTATCATATATTGGATTTATCATATTTTATATCTTATAATAATACAAAGTGCAGCTTAATTTAAATAAACGATTTCAATTGATAAATTGAGGAAATTCCGGACTATGTGAGAATAATCAATACCACTACATGTTCTAATCTACTGCTAAACTAGTCCAGTACACCATTCAACACAATCTATTCCTAATATATGTCGAGGGATAGCTTATTCATTTGCGACCTTCTACTTTGACATTCGAATATACGTACATCGTCCAATGAAGTTTTCGATCGACATTCGCGTACCGATAAAAAGCGAGCGTTCCCAACATATCGGTGGGAATCCGAAATTTATGGGTGACGGATTGGGAAAATGCGAAAATGAGTCGCGGAAATTATTAACTACGGAATTTTTTCTTCGCACCCGTGGCTGTGTCCCTCTTTTACGGCTCGCTCGATAACGCATCTGCGTATTTACGCAACCAGGGCTGCCAACTGCGCGTATCTATTCCGATTGTTTCCTTCCGTTCCTTTCAACTCGTCGTTCGCAAAAAGTTCGGATTCGCAGTAAAAATTTTGATTTCGCAAATTGCGAAATTTTTGCACATGTATATATCCTGGCATAGTTTGCAAATATTAAGCTACAACTATCTTTCTCTTTTGATCTTGAAGGGTTAGAAGACATTTTTGTACTATCTATTTTGTACCGTCTATTTTGTACCATCTTTTCGTACCATTTGTAATTGGCCGAATTTGACGCAAATTCACCGGATTCTAGAGTTTTTAATATCCCAGATAGTTAGAATTCAAGGAGTCCAGCTTACGTAAGGAATGAGCATCATACCCTTTTTAATCAAAAATAGATTTGACGGAGTTATTAAAAGACTCATTCCATTTATAAGAGAAGAGTATTTCGTTCGCGAAATGGTTGCATCTCTCGCTAAAATACGAATAACGAAATGAATCTACACCCACGCGAATTTCTCATAATCCCATTTCATAATTCTCGTTGTTTCCCTTCCGAACGAGAATCATTTTCAATCTGGTGCAATAAACGGGTTTCTACACCCCCCATCTTCTCAAGATCGAATGAGTTCTATATTCGTTAAAAGAGCAGTGACTGAATTATTCATTCTTTCTTTTAAAGCATCTTCTTTAATGGCATTTCGGCGAATATTAAAACACCGAATTAAATGGTGATCATCCTCGAATGAGGGTTAGACCACGGAGGATTAAACTCTCCCCCTCGTTCTGGAATGAGAAAAAATCTTCGATGACGTTAGTGTTTTCCTCCAACAGCCTACCCTTCGCACCTTGCATTTGCATTCCTCCTTAATGGACCTGATTTTATATACCGCCTCTCATCGCTTCTTCCCCGTATCTGAATCTGCGTTTCCCATAAATGTCTATTAACGCCCTTCTATACAGGGGGTGCTAAGTTGGGAAGCTTATTACTCTCCCTAGGAACGTTTGTTGATCAGTTCATAGAAATATTCCGATGCCCGATGGTCGTTGGACGCTGCTGGAACTCTTTTACCGAGAGTAACTCGGAGAACGTTAAGCATAGGAAAGGATGAGTGTAGTACCTGATCAGAAGGCTAAAAATGGACTGTTTGACGTACGAATAAGCCTTAAATAATTAGTTTGTTCTATCCACCTGTATAAGTGGTTAATTAAACGTGAATAGATTATTTTATTTCGTTCTAAGTAGTACAATTCAATTGAATAGACTTGAAATTTTTCAAATTTCATTTTTCTCCGGAACGCATTTTTTAATTCTTAATATTGCTTTCGAAACTACTGATATTCAAAATATTTTATATTTTTAAATAATTTGAAATATTATTAATTCTATCGTTTTCTTTTGTTGCATATTCCAACTTTCTTCCTATCACGAAATTTTAGAATCGTTCCTGATTATATCTAAGCTTAAAAAAGATATTAATCTTATCATATTTTACTAATTCGACTTCATTTTTCTCCGTCATTAAAACTCTATTAAGCTTAAATTATTTTTTAGTTCATTATAAGAGCATTGTTATTTATCCATGGGCGGAACATGTTTCCATTCGGAACAATTTTCTATTAAAAAAAGACGAAAATTTTAAGGAAAAAATTCATCAAATGTTGTAACTTTTCTTGTAGAAGGGTCGGGTTTTATTCATGGTATTGTTAAGATTAAATTCCTCGATTCTTGTTTAAGACAAATAAATTACGGAAACCTAACCATTCATTAGTAAACCAAAGTCGTAAGGCTCAAACTGCGTTGAATTTATTCTCGTACGACACGGATACTGTGTTCTTAACCACCCCTTCACGGGCACTGGCGTTTCCATGTACCTCATTAGCGAATTGACACCAGGCGTTTCGTATAGAAAACCAAACAACTTCACCCCTGTAACTGCTCACGTACAATCGCATCGGAGACTCGTTGTATCCAGTATTTTTTCATCTCTCCTCTACCTCCGCAGTTCGCCTCCATTTTTATCGTCCTCTGAGAAATCTCCTCTCGTTGGAAACCGTCCGCGTTTATTATCCGTCGCTTGGCAACATGAACTGGCTCCGATGCATCCAGAAGAGCATCGATAAGTATTATCTTCTCGCTAGATCTACCTAATGAATCCAAAGCGCTGCTTTCCGTGAATCGAGCTCTCAGTCACAGCTCCGTACGCCGTGAAACGCCCGACGCGTCGTATTTCTCAAGTTTTAGTCACTTCCGGTTCGCAGATATATTAACCGCTGCTCATGCGAGCGATCAGAGCGAAAGAAATTGCTCGTTGGTGGTAAAAAAGTGTTTCGAAGTGGCGCTCATCAGTTATCCTCCTGCCCCCTGGTGGGAAACATGAGGACTAAGCGATGAAATGTTTGTCTCAGGGTTTAATCTCGCTACTGAATTGATATTGATGACGTTCAGTAGCTGCACAAAGGTTTTCTTTGATTTTTGACGTGTGTGGGCTGCGTTCTTAAACACGAAACGTTGCGTATTTTAGTGGATTATGGAAAAAAGTTCGTACATGTTAGTTTTTTCTCCGGAAATATACATCATCAAGAATTTCTTTCGTATTTGTTTTATTTACGAACGTTTTTCTGCGTACAGAATACGAATTTTATGATTCAGCTGTACTTTTTGTGATAGACTTCGATAAATATTATTGCATAAAAGATCACAATATCTCTGAAAGTTTTAGGGAAGCCTTCCACCCTAGGGTGGATTCCTAATTGCTAAGGATGACTAAGGACAAGAAAAAGTACAAATAAAATAGGTAAATTGAAGGTTATTTTAAAGAAGTATAAGTCTTTTGCCTTAAGGATCGTATAGGAACCTACCCAATGTTGCATGTCCCGGTCAACTACGATAATAGTTCTAAAAGTCTAAGAGATAAAAAGATATATTAAATAATATTTTTGTTAAATATTATATACAGATAATTGGCTTGAATAAACAATTGGTATTGAATATCAGAGTTATTACGGTTCTTCTTTATTCTCGTAACTCACAGGTCATTGGCATTCCACCACTCACGAGACGCGGCTACGGTAACGAATATCATACCTTTGGACTGGAATATCTCTCATCCCGAAATTTCCTTTGTCCTCATCCCTCTGTCCAAATCATTCCAACGCCATCCGACTTTTCCTCCCCAAAAATAAAAGAAGTTGCATTCTCATTTCCGCTAATAGTCCCCTTTGTTTTTCTATTTGTTTCATGCCGAAATTCCCCTCAAACATTCAAATATCTCAAAGCGTTTCCCTGATCTCATTCCATTTCCTTTGTCATACAAAACCAAGGGCGGAATTAGAAAGAAAAGGAGGATTCGATCCTTGTGATTCGCCGAAGGGAAAAGGTTTTAGGATTTTCGAGGGAAATGAGAAAAGGGAAGGATGCAAATTAGGTACGGAGCAAAAGTAACGGGACGTCTCTATAGTACAGTGTGTAGATGCGAACCTCCTTTTCTTATTAAATAGTCAAATGGGACGTCTCTGTAGCGTAGATGCTGGTAGGATTTGGTAGAGATGTCTTTGACGTCTGAAGGAATCTGTTTGATGGGATGAGGAATTTGGACCTTTCCCCACCGATGATGCGAGTTATTAAATGTCCAGGGACGATTTTTAATGATCCTGACGAAAATTGATAGTCGTAAGGTCTCATCGAGTGTCTTCTGGGTTTTTTTGATTTTTTTTTTATTGTTGGATGAATTGTATCATTTTGAAGGATTAGTCCTGGAGTAATCTAATCTGATTGGTTTTGTTATGATTGTCGTAAGAGAATTTTATCTTTTCTATCATTGACTGCTGAGACTAGTAAATCGTGTACTTTAACTTCGAAGCTCTCTCGAACGTTTTATATTTTTCTGTCAGTTGGAATATTTTTGACATAAATCGCTGATTGCTTTGAAAAGAGCAATATGATCTTCAAAATTCATTTCGTATTATTTATGAATTTCCATGATTTTTCATTGTATTCACAATATTATTAAAACTTTCTCACAGGTTATAATTGCTCACTTAAGAACTGTTTTATAATTGATATTTTAAGAGTTTACACGAAAATTTCAAGGAATATTAATTCAATTGTAAGTACCAAGAGGTATTGAAACTTTTATTTTCTTTTGTCTATCTATTACTTATAAAATACGCATTGAATATAATAAAAATTTTCAGGAACTTACGGAAAGCCATCAATATAACTAATACACTAGGAGATGTTTATTGTAGCGTAATGTATGGGCACTGTTGCAAATGAATCTACTCAGTGACAACAGTAAAGAATCCCTAAGCCTTCCTATTCATTGTCGTCATAGCAGCACGGCAAACTTAATGAAGCAGGTGGAGAAGTAGCGAATAAAACAGTGTACGTCTAATCCTCAACGTGAATCAATTCAGGACTGTTTGTCGCAGGATCCAATTAACAGATCCACATCCTCTTGCGACACAGCGTGATTATGAGATTAAGGACATCATACATCGGGTCTTCTTTCAGGAGAGGTTGCAGGAAGGATCCGACTTTGACAAATGTCACCCGATTCAAACGGCAGCGTTATCATCACGGCCCGGGCGCCTAAACTGCGCTGTCCTTATTTAATGGCTAGGATAACGACCGAGTCACGTATCCATCCCGTTATTAATTCGACGGGATCAAAGAATTCGAAGCGTTCGATTTTTTGTGTCCGATAGGTGTAGAGCCCATACGATGTTTTCCATGTAACTATTTTTTATTGCCGATTCTATTACTTTTTTATGGGAGTGCTAAATTTAACGGGTCGAAACTAGAGTAACAGGTAAAAATATATGTATGGAACAGCTGGGCTCAGCTGATCTAATGGTTGAAATGAATTTATTTATTTATTATTTTTTCAAAAGTAATTTCATCCTCTTGGTGGTATAACTGCTATTTATTTATATTTTGGAAAAATTCAGGGTAAAATATTATGATATCCTCTTTAGTACGTTTACTGTAGTTGTTATAGAAGATGTATTTTATTTTTTATTAAGTGTTTTAAACTACTTAGATTATTTCCTCTTATATCAAATTTCGTATCTATCAAACTAAAAAGGTCTCGATTTATAAATTCTTATATATAAATGTTCTTTTCTAAATTGGTCTTTTATTTTCGTAGATATTAACAGATAAGGGATTAATTGTTATTTTAGCAATAAGTATTCAGTATGGAATATCATCTCCATTTTGTAAGCTCGTGATGAACAGGAAGACATTAAAAAGGGTTATAGTAGAGGATGCATTCAGTATCCAGCTGATGTATCCAATCTTAATCTGCTATTTTCACAGTTTTTTTCGTTGAAGAACGACCGCACACGAAGCGCCATAAGTAACAGCAATTTTTTCACAAGTTCCGCCACGTCATTTTCCCTCCGAATTCGTGCTTGTTTTTTCAAGCGGAACTGCACCATCTTTCCTCGGAAGTGCTTCTCATCTCTGAATGAAATCAACTTGTGTTTATGGTACACAAAGTCCTAGGTTCCAACACTTTTTATCAGTCGTCTTCCTAAATTTATCGATTAATCAGTTATCGAACCAGTTTCACAAGACGAGAAAGCTCGAAGAAAATCCCATTGCTCCGAATAGGTCCACCTTTATCATCTCCAAATTTGTCCCCAGATTCTTTCACCCGATACCTTCCGATTCAGGTAGAAAGAAAGGCCTCCGTGACCCATTCAACCTTAAAGCTCTCCCTCCCGACTCAATTAGATTTCTTCATTTCCGACCTCCGAGTCGAAAATTCGTCGTTCGATATTTCACCGACTGTCCTCCAATTTTCGACCGCCATTTTGACAAACTACACCCAAAACGCGACATCAGAGGAAGACAAAGGGGTTTTATTCGCGCCAAATACGGCAGGGAATCATGGGACGGAATGGGCCACCTAGGGGATAGTAGATGAATCCGTGAGGGACGCAGAACGTAGCATGAAGAATGACGACAGTGAAATCCACCTTCGGCCGGACCTAATGGGACGGCAGAGGTTGGAATTACCAAAGGCCCCGGAGGATCAAGGGTTGTATTTGGTTGAATTCGGGACACGAGGGAGGGAGGGGGGGGTCAGAGGAAAAGTTAGCCACACTCATTTGGACCCACGGCACCCTGACCTCCTCGCTGCGTGTGTTTGCCCTGGAATCGACTCCTGCTCGATAAGTAAGCTGATTATCCTTGTGTTCCCGTTCTAATCTCCCAGCCTCACGCGCCCTCTGCAAATCCCTCGACCCAGATACAAACAAGTGAGCATCGATCGTCCATTTTCGCAGGACAAATAATAAGGCGCCATCGGCGGGTGGAGTGTGTACTTAGCGGAGCGACAGGAGTGGATTACGGTGCCCACATCCTGCTGGGTTGTCTTAACGAAGGCGTTATCAGGGAGTGTCGGATGGTCTTTCCAATCGCACATATGACGCGATGGGATGACGAAACTCGCGCTTTAGATTTGATGATCTCTTATTTGGCCGTCGATGGGCGTCTATTGTCAGACGGGACGGGACCGCGCGTATTGTCCCTTGTCTGGATCGGGAATCATTGTATTTGGTGATCGAGTAGGGTGATGGTTGAAGTTGGATATGATATCCTGAACAGGAGAAGGTATCTGGAGAATCAGGTATTATTGTTATATTTCAGTGTTTCTAGAAGTACGGGGATGTTTTTATTTGTGGATATATGTCTAAATGGATCAAAATTTTACGTCTTTATATAATAATTTGGAGCTTTGTCTACTATATAATCGATAAATATTCTCGTATAGTATTCTCTTACGTTATATATCAATGAAAATAGAAGAATTAGGAGGATTGTGCAATCCAAAACCTTTTTCTTTTATAGGCTAACGGTTGTGAGCTATCTGCTCCGTCCTGAGCGTTATTTTTATTCAAGAATTTCAATGGAAAAACTTCTTTACGGAATAGAAAAGTTGTTTGAAGTCCGGAAGATAAAAGAATCGCGCGAGGTTTTTTTTTAGAAACATAGGCTTCCAGCGCCTCTTCACGTAACGAATCATTCGTTGGGAGGAGTCGCTAATCACCCTCTACACTTGGCCTCGTAATCAACTATTGTAAATCCACGTGTCGCGAAAACTCGGGGCTAACGAATCGGCGTTTGAGAGGACGGACGCGTCAATAGTTACTTCATCAGACATAACGGGATAAGCGACGTAATCCGGGACAATCAGTCATATTTGGTCACCTCCGTGTTTTCCTCTCAAATGTTCCTGCTCTCCTTCTTTGTGTCCGTTTGATCCGCAATTTGGAATCGCGGTGGTTTGTAACTGAAAAAGGACTCGCGAATGCGGGGATAAAAGAATCGGACCTTCCGGCGCGATTCGTTTAAAAATTTCCGTTCCATTTGGTCGAATAGAAACGAGAAAGAGTTCGTGGAAGTTTCCTTTGAATTAGCGGATTTTTTTAAAGTATCCGAATGCGCCGTGGTTCGGTGACGGAACGATATTTGTACTCGTGTGTGTTTTTCGTTTATTTTTGCTACTATACCACTTCTTACTACTCTGGGTTGGATAGAGTTTTAAAAGATCTATTTGTGCTAGAGTCAATACATAATTAGTTTCTTAAGTATGTTCAGCTGATGAGCAATAGGCACAAAATAAATATTTATGTTTGTTAGCACGCGCTTTCTAATTTAACTCTTTAATATATATTTAGAGTGTATATGAGTCGTAATTTTTAATATTTATGCATATTTTTTGTGAATTGTCTATGATTATCATGGAAATAACGTTCTTTGAATTGTACATGTATATATTCAAAATGTATTGGGTACTCATACCTTTAGCTTTAAATTAAGTTGATGATTTCGCATTTATTTTACGTTATTAATCGTTAGGTAAACTTGGATAATAATGGATATGTTTCAATTAATAGCTTCAGAATTTTGATTGATAAAAATATGTACTTAAATTAGGATTTGATTAGGATAAATTTTGATTGGTTTACAATCATGAGGTTTTGCAAAGAATGTAATTGTGTCAATCTTTAAAGAGGAATCGCGTTTACCTTTAAGGTCGAAGGAGTAAAGACGAAATTAATTCGAAAAGAAAATAACTCGATTAAAAATTTTTAAAAATTCATCGTGGAAAGAGAAAGTGTGGAATGAGAAGAGTAAGGCGCGGAAAATTATAATTGGGAAAGAATTCGAATTAAAAACAGCAGAACCTCTCGTTCTGAAACACGTGGAGGTACATACAATTCTCTGAAGAGAGAAACTCGAGGAACAAAAATTTCGAAAAGTATAAAATAAAGGGAGTCGACGAGGGAGAATGGGTCAGTGGTTTTATTAACGGGGTTAAGGGAGTTGCGCGTTGTTTTTAGGAACACGAAATCAGGGTCAGGGGGTTGGAGAAATGGATGATCGTGTATAGGGAATTTTTACGTGTAGAATCAATATGAAAATGTGTTGAATCTAATGGAAAAAGTAGTAGGAACGATCTGGCGGAGATGGAGGATAGGCGCGTCTCGGGAAAATTTAAGGTAGGATGACAGCGAACGCGTGGGAATCGACGATAAACGAAAGGAATTTGCGAAGAGCGAAAATCGCAAATAAAACGTCCGAAACCGCCAACGTTTAGAGTGGCACAAAACATAGGGAGGGGATGAAACCGATGGGATGGGAAGAGGCGACCCATTTCCTTATTGGACAATCCTACACTCTCCACAAATCAATTCTTACGGTCGATAGCACGTTTGGAATCTGGAAATGCAGTAGAGGTCAGAGGAGGTGGTTCTCGCGAGAGATGGAACACAAACGCGTGGATTCTTGTTAACTTTCCGGCTTCACGTCTTTCGATACGTGTTACGTTAGGGATGCCTATCGTCACAAATATATCGTGATTTTTGTATAGGAGATCGAGGATCGATTCGAGCTGTCCTGATTGGTCGGAGCGATGTCCCCACACACGTAGAAGCCTACGAAGTGTTATAAAAAGTGTTCGGGAAGTGGTCAACGTATTCGTCTGGTTTCCTTAATGGATTCTAGTTTGACGAGGCTTTTGTAGTTTGTTGTGTCCAAACATGGGCCGGAAATGGTGATCTATGTCGGTTTTGAATCACGGACTTTTCGGTTAACGGTCTCGGGTTTACGTGAAACTGGTGTCTATGCTGAATTGAGGTTTTTTTATTTTCTACGAAACTTTTTTGTAGAGTATTGTTTGCTTAAGTAAAGAAATACGTTTTTCTGCTTGTAAAAGCTTTTGAGTACTGATTAAACCATTAAAAACTTATCTTTTGGTAGTTATAATCGGAATTAATCTACAAAATCAAGATAATGCATTACCATGTGATCTTTTTAAACAGAATAATTAATGCGTATGCTAGTATTTTTCCCATTCTCTGAATTTAGTGATTGATTTTAAAGCCTCGCTCAAAAATAAGATAAAAGTTAATAATGACGAATTTGATGGATTTACAATTAATTACTGCTAACTAAAATAGCTCAATTTGTTTCATTAGCTTAAATGGGGATTAGTGAATAATCACGCGGAAAATAAAAGCTATCCACTTGATTTGAGAAGCTCGAATTTCGAAAATTATATAATGAAATTTAAACTTCTTGTACATTCCGTAAATACGATAAAACAAATAACTTCTAAAAGTAAGTAATACTACTGTTATAAAAGACATACTATATCTACTCTGAAACAAGACTCCCTTTTGGCAAAAGCTTCGTACCATATTTGAATCCAAGCAAACCTTAGACCGCGAGCATCGTCCGTCGAACATCGGGAATCACAAATCAGTATCAGATTGTAGTTCTCTCAAAATCCGAAACCAATTCGCCGGGGCTGTTTTTCCCCGCAATAGCCAAGGGACAGACGAAACCTCGGTCGCGAATCTGCGCCCAAGAGAGGTCTGCACTCTCCGGGAAAATTAAGCAAAAAGTCTCCGTATATTTCAGACGCGATTGCTTTTGGTTCCTCGTTTTGCAGCGCACTCTTTCCCCAGCTGACCGGAATCGTGTTTTTTCCGAATTTCGATGTTTCTTTGAACCCCGGGAATGGAGTCGGTCATAACAGAGAGTACCAATTCCTCAAGTTCCGAATTTCTCCGAATTTTATATGGTGGCGCTTTCTCACGGAGCTGACGCCCTTCCGCGGAATTTATTTCGCGAAAATTGTTTCCGCTCAACGTGAGGAATCTCGTATCGGATTCTCGACGTCGCAGTTTATTATTTTATTTTTTTATAAAAATAGGGTTTTCATAATTGCCTCCGCGAGTGTTTGTCGCGTAGAAAGAGTCACTTCGATCGATGTTCCTATGTAAACTGTTTCCCGATGGAACACTATCGACGCCAATAGCTACCAATCGAATCAAGGGCGATACTAACGATTTCCAATAATTTAAATTAACGCCAAGGTCCGTTCAATTTTTTTCTGAAGGTCGTGAGAACTCTGGTTTCCCTCGAGTCAAAAGTCGCCTCATTGGGTTCGAGGAGTTTTTTTTATATTTGAAGACGTTTCTCCTCTTCAATTAGATTTTATTTCGGGAGAAGGATGTGGAATTTTCTTCGTCCTTTTATTTCGTTATTTTACGAAGTAAAGTTTTTTTTACGTCAATGGTCGTTGATGCATAGGTTCGTCCGTTAAATTAAATTTCATTACTCTTAACGTGCAGTACTGTTCATATATTTTTCATTTATTTATGTTTTGTTAAGCATATATTATATAGCTCATGTCTAAGTCAAACGTACGTAATGTTTTTAGACCCCAAATTTTTCTTTACGTAATATCGTGGGAATATGAAACGAAAAACAATAAATATGCGAGCAAATGTGAAACCCATAATATTATTATAAATACTCCTATCAAAGATTAAAAACCACGTTGTACTAATTAAAATGCATTTGATTTTTTCCGAGTATCGTAATAATCATAAGAGAAGTTTTATTTTATGTTACGGTATTTTCATCTTGTTTTTCCAGTGTGACAGATGGTCCAATAAATTTGATTTCATTGTTCTTCAATATAGCTTTTAGAAAAGGTAGAAAATAATCACGATGGAGGAAGAAAAAATGCTTTAAACCGGTTCTTTGTTAGATAAAAATTGTATCAAAGAGAAAACAATGCACCAAAATGAAGATACAAAGTGGGACAAAAAAAACACATAAGGGTTCGTCGTCCCGTTTACAGCTGACTAAGACGATTTCGTGTAAGTGCATCCATTTCTTAACTCAGCACTACCCTTTATGAGTTTGGAAATGGAACGGTCGGGGCGCTGATAGGATGACGAATGAGGTTACCAGAGTGACGAAGGAGAATTGTTTACGCCAGTTACTTCAGCACAGGGGTTTTATTCCTTCGAATCCAAAGCGTGTTGGCGTCAGCGAGAACGGCTCTTGTCAGCATCCCAGTCGGATATATTGCAAACTCCTGACGAACCATCAATTTTATCGTTCAAGAAGATTTATTCAATGTTTACGACTCCGTCCTCGGTTGACGTTTAATCTTCTCCCCCAGAAGATATGTCCGTTTTTAATGGAAAATTTAGCTCGTCGCACTAAAAGCAGAGAGCATGCAAGAATTACCCGAGATAAATTCTAAGTCGAAGCGTTTATTTATCGTATTTTTTCCGTTCCGACTTTCTCATCCCAAATTCTCCTTTGAATACGTATTCGGGAAACATTTTACGGGCTTTAAAAAGGATGACAGTTATTGCAATCCTGGGAAATAAAGTTACCTCCGTCGATCCGAAGGCTTATCTATCGAAGGTTTTGTTTTCTTTCCCAAATATTTTCGAAAGGATATTTCCCCGGAAGTACGTGGCACGTTCGAAAAGTTCTCTAAGCCATTATTCGCGGAAGTATTGCGATAATTTCCACGCGGCCGACGTCTCTAAGCCAAGGAAATGTTGCTGTTCTTTTGTTCGGGACGGCATTTATCTCTCACGCGGAGCTCCCCATCTAGTTCCACGGAGGCGAGTCTATTCAGACATCGAAAATATGTGTCCCGATGCAGCTGCCGATAAAAATGTTCCTGCTTTTCTTCTCGCAGTGCAGTTACTGCTGAAATAGGGGGAAGGGCTAGAATGCGTTTTGATCAGGAAGCCGTATGAGATGATATTGTCCACGGAGAGGGAGCTAAAAACTGATTAAACTCGCCTGATGAATGGTGGTGTTCTTCTCTTACGCTGTTGAGTCTCTAGAGGACGAAAAGAATGGCATATTTCTGCGAAAGCTTTTCTCATTGTTCGGGAAGCTATTCTTTGGAGGACTTACTCCAATGGAATTGCTATATTTATTGTCGATTTATTATCCTTTACTAAATTCTGTATTGAGGGTAACAATGCGGGGACTTGTTTATACACTAAGCTCCTTTTTAATTTATGAAATAAATATATAGAAACGGGAATTTAAATCTGATTCCTTAGGTCCACTCATCTTGAAGTTTTCGCTAGCTGATTTGCTGCATCCATTTCTTTTTAATGATGCGGAAAGAAACGAGTTTGCGTGGGGTCATTACCGAGAAGAAGTGCTCGCTCGTGCTGGAGTTCCGATCCATTTCCCGGGAATTCTAATACAGTCTATCATCAAGATGGTCTATGTTTTCCTAATGTTCTAAACTATTATTCCGTACTGATTTTTTTTATTTCGAAAAATTCTTTGAAGCGAAGCTTGTCGTGCTTTACGTCCGTTCGTATTGATTGATCGATAACACACGGCGGAGGAAGTAATATATCTCCCAAAAAATACGATTTGTATTTGAATTCCTGTTTTCTCTTTAGTTCCATATTAAACTCCGCTATGACAGAAATGTATACGTATCTCGGTAGATTTACGACAGTCTCAGAATCTTGAAATTCCTGAGCAAGCTCAGCTTCCCCCCGAAATGAGGCCAGTCTCGAAAGCTTCCTCCGGTATTTCCGGAAACAACGGGACGCGAGCAGAAATTTGTATAATATTTCTTTCGGCCTATCTTTCGTAGAGGGACATCCATCATCTCTCGAGACAAAACGTGCCCTGCACAGAATCTTACTTCCACGGTAATGATCTGGATGCATGGGTAACTAGGCTCGGGCCGCAAAACGTCGATTTGCTAGGGACGGGGAAGGCGTGGAAAATTTATGACACCGTCACCTTTTCCTCTTTGTGTACACATCGCCAAGGAAAATTTTCTCTTCGTCCGAATACTTTGTCATCGGAAGACAAATGTTTTTCGCCGGGGATGGAATCGGTTGCAAACAACGAAGTTTTTCCATTCCGAACTCTCTTTTTAGGCTCGTAGGAAAATCGTTGCTATCTTCTATTTCTAGGTGTATTGGAGTTGTTACGAATACGGCATATTTTGGGTATTAGTCTCAGGAAGTTGGATTTTTGACCTGGCCTTGCTATTCGAAAATGTCTAGTTTTCTTTGGATTATATCCCACTCTATCACTGTCCTTTTCAGTTACTAGTAATCTATCGGAAAGTGTTATAATTATTAATTCTTGAGGTTAAAAAAATGGAGGCTGATTGAAGAAATAAAATTTAAATCAGATTAATTATGATTGTCACGTCAGCTCAAATAAATTTTGTGATTATTTTAACTTTTTTACGAAAAATATCAAGAATGAGGAGTTGGGTGTTCTGCAAGGCATTGTTTTGTCACCCTACTAATTTTAATTGTCTGTAAATGAAATGGAAACATTACTATCATTTTAAATCAGTTCTAAATCAGTTAAAATTATAGGTTATTAGCTGTATTTATAATCCATTCACAATTTGATTGTGCTTGTATATATGTACATTTAGCGAATTATTATTGTTCGCGAAATAATATAGAATCGAGATATTTTCATATTTCGCAGAATTTATAGATCGAGAAAGTCAGTCAGTTACGTACTGTATAAATATATATCATTTTGAATACTATAGTTTCTAATTTTATTTCTTATCTCTCTGCTCGGGCTAAAAACTATTGCTCTGAGTATAAAAGTATTCTAAAAACTCCTCCCGAACTGCGCAAATATAAGAGCGACAGTCTGGACATTTAGGCGAAAACATCGCAGTATTTTCCCGCAGCTCCTCCTTCCGTCGCGCCTTTCGGAAAGAATCAACACGACGTACTTCAGTCGCAGAGACGTCCGTTAATCCATCCGAACTTTTTCCATTAATTCCGAAAATCGATTCGGAAATAGTAGTACTCGGGTCCTAAATTTTTCGATCGCTCGTAATTCCCGGCACAAAAAGACGTCTCTTCACAAAGCGGAATGTCGAATCATTAGATCAGTCCGCGATGATATATAGTTGAATGGGAAAAAAGCGCTTTCGCATGCCGGCCGGCAGTAAATCTCTTTTTCGGAGCGTCCATTTCAATCGCGCATCATCATCCTTCAACTTTTTTCCTCCTCCAGAGCCACTTTGCGCTGCGCTTTTTACGTAATAGGAAATGGACTAGATTCTCTCGAAAAACAGGGCTTCCTTGTTTATTCCCGCTTTCCAACCCCTTGACTCCCGAAACGACTTCACAGGTCTCCGCCCGCGCGCTTTACTTCCGTTCGGAAAGTTTTCAGGGGAAAAGGTGCGTTTGAGTGACAAAACAGGAAAGCTCTCAAGTGTCGTAGCAGGGGTTCGAAATGGGACGGCTAAAGTTTTTTTGGTCTCTTCTTTCTTCGGGGTGCGCTTCGTTAAAATACGTTCGTCGCTAACAACTGGGTGGTCCAATAGTTAGTTGGTCAAGGGTATCGTTTGATTGCGTGGGTGTGCTGATGAAAGAATGAAATCTAAATATTGATCGTGTTTATTAAATTTATATATCCATAATCGGTTCTTGAATTATTGCTGTATGACAACTTGTTAGTTCGCAGCTCAAATTGTTTCTCAGTTATTATTATACTGTTTAAATATTTCGGAATATCATGAAAGATACAATAGATCATTCTTCCACGAATTTCTTTAAACGTAGTTTCGTTTAAATAGTTACTTAGACGATGAGTCGCATCAGAAAGCCACTGCTATTTGAACGAAATAAGTTTTATCGGCGTATCCCCGGAAGCATAAGTATCAGGGGCTAAAATTCTCCGTACTGTTTCAGAAGAGAGATTCAGTGCGCGGTATTTGTTTTAGCATCCAGCCAAATTATTGTTATTAAGTGAATAAAAAGTACTTTATCATACGGACATACTGTTCTAATATAATAGAATATTTCGATTAAGTATATTGTTCATTTGATACCTTCTTTCCGTGTAGTTTTTATTTTTAAATTTAGCAATATATGACGGGAGATGGTGCTCTTTAAGTATTTGTTAGTTCATGAATTTTATCTACCTACCACTTATCTACAAATAGTTATCTACATTTAGAAGTTTGAGTAATAATTAACAACCTGGGAATTAATTTAGGATATTTTTAGTTTTTAAATTGAGGAAACATTTATCGCGACCTTGGGGTAATATTAGATTCTAGTAGGAATTCGTTTTTGCACCAGGTTCAGCTAAATTCAACGGAACATTTTCCCATCCGAAACTAGTTAAATCGATTATCGATCGCGAATCTGTTAGCGATGTATACTCGGCTAGATTTAACGAAGATTGGCGCAAGAAATGGAGGTGAAATGGCCCCAAGGGTACGTCCCTTCGGTTTTGTAGGACAAAACAACGTCGTACCCGAGAAAAAAACACACGTAGAGAGAGCACTCGGAAGGAATCGGCGGAAATTCAATTCGGTCTCCTGCAAACATCGACTCCTGCGGCCAAATAAAAAGTACGTGTTAAGATTATCTCGAGGAATTCCATTCTTTCGCCGCGAAAAGTGTTAAAACAGGAGAGCATTAGGGAAGGAGCAGCTGGTGACCCCAAACATGTTCCCAGGATCCAAAAAAGGAAAATCTCCATTAAATTCCAATGGCCAAACGAAGATGGCATGCAAACGAGCATTTAAAAACCGTTCCCCCCCCCGAGGGCTCGAAAAATTCCGGTAGTTCAACCATTTTGAGCGATTGGTACTCTGATGTATACCTTTCATTGTTACGCGATTGCATTTGTTTATCATTCCCTCCCCCCCGTTTCCACCTGGAGCCCCTATTATCTGACCGGAAGTCGGCATCTCGCGTAATCCTTGTCTTAGCGATTCCGTTCGGGAGGGTTTGTGCCACGTAGGTACGTGACCCGCCTTCCGGAGCGCATCGCTACTTCATCTGCATTTGTCCTCTGCAGCGCCGCCGAGAGGTGGCGCGCCGATCACGTAGCCATCGCCCATAGGGACCGAGGCCACGTTGCGCGCCCAAAAGAAAGAGCAGCGCACGTGTCGAGCGGTAGATCGATTCGATTCCTTTTCGAGCTACTTTATCATCTTCTTCTATACCCCACTCCCCTCCACCCTCCTCCTCCTCGATGCGTACGTTTGCACTCCCTCCTCTCTCAAAGGGTTTTAGCTTTAACTAGCTGAGACGGGAATCGAATGAGTTGTCCGATTCGAGATATCGAATGGGTGGTTATTAATTACATTTAAATTGATCAAACTTAATCCAATTCTCTTCCAATGGAATTACGTACTTTTTGGTGAGGAAATAATTTTTATTGGATTAATTCGAACTTTACGTTACTATAAAATGGAACTCATGAATTCCATTCATATTATCTTATTCACTTATTTTAACGGAAGTATGATCTCGATAAAAATATTTTTCATGCAATTCAAAACAGCAAATGCGAAAAAATATTTGTACGGAAAATTATATACATACTAATCCAAAAGAGTTCTGAAACTTTCTTCATATTTCTCGTCTCATGCTGTAAAAAATTTCAAAAGTTTATGTTAAAATATAATATTTATTTTCCCCCATAATGATAAGGAATTTATGGGAAATTACAGTCAACACTTACCGTTTAATCTTCATAATAGTAAGCTTAATTATTTATTTATCTTCTTTGTCAATCACTAGTGTTATCAAACATATATCTCTGAATTCTTAGAAGATAACTGAATGGAGTTCCTTATGAATAACACTCGTGCTCTCGTCTAAATACTTAAAAAGGATGTATCTTCAGGGAACATATAACTGCATACAGAGGTCGCATCTATGACACATTTCCGCCCGACAGAGATCAACATATGTGGATTCCTCTCCCATCTCTCAACAAACGATAATCTACATCCCGAAGAGGAAGAGTTTTCATGACGGCGCCAAGAAGAAAAACCCCTCCACTTAATGAGCTCCTAAAATCGTCTCCGTTTATCGGTTAACCCCTTTTCCAAACCCTCCACCGAATGCCACATCCCTCACGCATAGCCGTGTTTTCTCGTTAAGGGAGTTTTTTTTTCTCCCCTCTCGACTGTCAGTGAAAATTAAACGCAGAGAGAGGAAACCGAAAAAATTTCGTGGCAATTGCTTGATACACGCTTTCACTTGGCAGAAAAAGTGTTTTCCTTTCCCATGGCAACAGAGGGGTACATTCTTTAACATCTCCGGACGACACGACCGATTTGCAGACGAGGATGGTCATAAATTATAGCAACTCTCTTTCTTCCGAGGTTTATTATAATAGTCGGCTGCTGGTGGCGGAACGGAAATGGTTTTTTTGTGGGGATATTTCCGTGAATTTTAGATTATATGCGAGTGTTTTCAATGGAGCATGAACTGGGTTTTTTTTCGTAGTTTCCGCTGTTTCTTGCTCAATTGTTTCCGAGTATCAATCTGTTTAACCGATTGGAATAACTCACGTCGATCGAGTGCTATGATTATTTTCTGGAATAAGTTCCACTCCTGGGCCTTTTTTATACTTAGATGTAGGAGTAAAATGTAATAAAATGTCTTTTAAAAATATTTAAGTACGTTAATATCCGAATGACACTTAAATATCTTTACATCGAGGGAAATATATGCAGATATATCTTGCCGTTGTCCAATGAATAGTTTAAAATAATCATGGTTTAGCAAAGGATGGGATAGAATTTAACTTAGCTCGTTATAGCGTGCGATCTTTTCACAAAGTTAATCAGAAGTGAAAAATAGCGACATGACTGGGACTCGAACCCAGGTCTCCCACTTGCCATCTTCTTCACTTAAGTTTAACCTTGTGATTATGGTTTATTTAGTTTATTTATATTTAATACTTGAGAGTTTATATATATTTTTAACTTATTAAATAGTTATGGGTTTAAATTTTCACATTGAATAAGAAACTATCAGGTCCCAATTCTACCAAAATGAAAGACATTACGTATTTTAATATCGAAGCACTCAAGGAATAGTGTAATTAATTTTCTTTCCTCTTGTCTCTGTTTACTCTACGTCCATAGCATGTTTCGTCAGCGTGTAAAATAATAGAGAGAGCTTATTATCCTTTACCCTACCGTAAAACTGTATTAGAGTAGTTAAGCACGGTTTAATACCACCGTAACCAACGTAGGACGGATCATGATTTTCCCATAAAACGTCTCATGATAACACTCATCCGGTTCGTTGGAGAGATATCAAGCACGAACTGGGTTCACTCCGTGCCCATCTCATTAACTCCTCCGCCGTAGCGAAATGCACTCTCTAAGGCGAGATTCAGTGCATCTGGGTACATCGCCACCTCCAAGATTATATAATCTTCCTTCTCTGGAAAGGATGGGATTTATCCTTCTCTACGATCACGCATGCCTCTCTCGGGATATTTCAGGAATTTTTATCACATTTACGAAGATGATCTCCGGAATTTGAGGGATTCAAAGGAGGTATCAGCGTGTATCGGCTTCCTCTTTATGGAATCCGCTACAATAGGTTCAACTTCTTCTGAAGATATTTCTTTGCATATTTTCGAAAGGGACAATGTAGGATTTTCCTGGTCAGTTTCCCCGAAATGAGAGTGAAATTGAGGATATTTTGTCGGACTTTATCGTAGGGCTTTCATAATACAGTTTCTTTTCGTGGTAAATAACTCCTGAGCTTTACTCGAAAAAGGTCGGTATTTTATTGGAGTTTGAACTTGGTCTTGGGGATCAAGGGAGTACTATTATTTTTTTAAGGGTACTGAATAATATAGGTAGTGAAATTGAAATAAACTAGTTTATAATTTTATGTAATTTATCTTTAGTCTTCCACAAATAGCGTATCGATTAGACCATTTCTTTTCGTTTCTCGAAGACGATAAAGTTATACTGATGTACATTGACTATTTTTTACATTATTTATAGAATACTGTAAAGAAAGGAGTATTATTTGAACTTATTTACGTTTTCTATCATCTATAATGATGACATAGAAAAATTGTTGAATTACTTTCAAAGGAAAGCTTCTAAACGTAAGTGAATTCAACCTCTGGAATAATAATTCAGATTTGACCATCCTTCTTTCGGAACACTGCAAGATAAAAGTAATGTATGATTGGCTTCTGGACTAATTTAGCCTCAACTTCATCAGATCTGTAATGGGTGGTCATCCACTTTAGTTCCACTGTAAGGATGGTATTATAAATGTCTTAAGGGTCCAAATTATGAACAATTAAGCATCCTCCGTTGATCTTTAGTTCTACTTGAGGAAAACAAAAGAGATTAAAATCACAAAGTAATGAAGTCACTTAGCATCTAAATGGAATATTTTCTAAAAAGCCAGTTATGGCATTAGCAATCTAAGCCTTCTGGTTCAGCAGAAGGGTTGGGAGACGAGTCTTTTGGAAGGATCCACGTTTTAGAGAAATCTCATCTCACGAAAAATAGGAGTTAATGATACACTAACTGTGCGGATGAGATAGATGAACGGTGCATAACCTTATGCCACACACGGAACTTGGAGTCTAATCGGCCATTATGCAAATGCCAAGACGTCTTGGGACTGGTTCCCGTGACCCACGTACGGTCTGAGACGTTTGTGATTATGGAAATAATTGCAGCAGATGGGGCGCTAAACGATTCAGGACTCTCCTTAAGAATTCAGGAATTTCTCCCTCCGTAGATGACACCGATTCGTTGCCTCGGGTTACGGTATCAACCGGACCAGATACGTAATTAAGTCTGATAATGATACCCGAAATTTTACGTCTTCACCCGCGGAGGATCCTTCCCAAACTTCAGGTAGAACTAATTAAGTGCTCAAAAGATGGGTTCAGGACAGACGCCCAGGTTTGAGGTTCGTCTTGGTGTACATCCCAGATGTGAAGGTACAGTTGTATCCTTATCGTGGCCGTCGAATCTATTACCAATGCGGAAGGCACACTTGCTTTTAGCAAAGATTAACTCATACACGTTGCGAAATAACGGAGCTCTCGAAACGATGTCATACTGCGGTAAGAGTTCGGTTAGTCGAGCCAGATGCGGGAATCTCGGGTACCTTTCCCGCCTTAGGCCATCGAGGACGGTGAATTGGATACGTCGGCGGTCGTTGTTGTGAAAACGGAGTGTCCGTACTACGTCTGGTTTTCTCAGGTGATGAGTTGCCTGAGGAAGTAGAGCGACAGTTTTCGATACCAAGCTGCAAGGACGGACACGTTACGGTACATGGGATGGATTGCGGTAGATTCCCATCTCTTTGGGAATGCGGGAGGTTAACTGGAATCTTATGTTTCAAGTGATACGGAATTCAGGATTTGAATCGCGGAAATTGATCGAGATTTTCAGACGGATGTGTTTTTCTTAGAATTGTTGCGTAATCGTTAGTCATGGATGGAGTGGTCAATGGTGATTGTCTTAGGTTTTTTAAGTTGATTAAAATTTTAAGTCTGGTTTGTTTATCTGAGAATTTACTCTCGTAGTGTATACTATTTCTACTTTCCCAAATTTTTACGTAAAAAGATTTCAAAACGCCAGATATAATACACTAGCAATGTTGCAATATAATAATTCCAATAAGTACTTATATATCTTATCTACATGAAATTGAATCTCTCATCCACAAATTAACGCTCCTGTTTGAGTGCTATACTTCCTTTACCTTCGTGTTTTGTTTCCTTTAATGTTAATTCATACCATTACGTTCCCATCCCAAGTATTTGTTCATTCCCTTTATGGTCAACATTAGTCATACTTACAAAAGCCTTAATTAAGTTCCCATCCTTAAATTACTCGCGAGCATAAGCTCGAAACATCTCATGATGGCAAACAGCAATCTTTTTGCTTTGTGAGAGGATAGCAATCTACTTAATGGCTTATGTTCTGCGCTAGGATAACTTTCATGTTCAGTATTTATGTTTCCTACAATGAGGACATCTCCATGGTGGTTGTCGGCGAGTCTGTATATAACGAAAGCGTGCGTACAGCGCTACGCCTTGCGTTGGATAGAACGGGTGTTGTGCTTCGTTTTCTCTCGCTGTTTCTAACCCAATTCATCTGATATGTTCCTCCACCGTAAATCAACCTTTTACTGCCTATAGAAATGCATTTTATACTAATTATTACGTATCATCAGTATGTAACAGTAATATTTAACTTGAAATTTAATTGAAACATCTTGTCGATACTTATTTATCTCATTTTTTCCCCAAAACAATATAATTTTATAGCAAAATTATAATACTTATATGAGAGCATTTATCGGTGTGTATAAAAGAATTATAAAGCTAATGAGTCTTGAACTATCTAATATTTAGGTTTAAACTAACGTAAAATATTGAGCGCATTAAATAATCAAGTCAGATTTACTTCTATAATACGCTATAATCCTTAGTTGATTTACTTTTTATGTATCCTTGCTAAAAATAGTACACTCGTTGGTAGCCATTTGTTAAGTAAAAGATAAGAATAAAAAAGTTGGAGAGTAAAAATTAAGAACCTTAAATTCAAACTAGTAGGAAGTAAACTTCTTTAATATTCTTCCAAGGAAATTTCAAGGAATATTTGTAAACTTTGAAAATTAATTAGTTTGCTCCGCTATTATGTACTGAAATATACCGTTGTTTATTAAGAATGTAACTACCGATAACGGTGGATCAGTAGAAGCTATAGTAGCGTGTCGGCAGAAACATCCATTCAGTATTCGTCAAAAACACCTCACAGTTTTTACGACAGCCTTACATCAGTCGGTGTCCATTCCCTTTGAAACCGAACCCCCCCCCCCTCCCCCCTCTTCAGAAGTTTCGTCGAACAATAAAAGTGCCCGAAAAAGTTTCTCTCGCAGACTGCAAGTGCTTCCGTAAGAGGGCATAATGCACGCGATTGTGTCCCCGGGTATTTTTAAGAGCGGAATGATCTGCCGTGGAGGGTTGCGAGGCGACAAATGCGGGATTAGGAAAAGGTAGAAAAGGGTCGGTTGAAGAATGTGTAGGCTTTTGAGGACACGCCTTAGAAGGGCCAGACGATCGAGCGCTCCGGGGACTTTTTTTTGCGAACTTTTTTTTCTCCAAGTGCAAAGCCCATTCGGCTGTTTTGCTTCCGTCAGTGTGTGTGTAGTCCCCGTGGCTTGTGACGGGGTGTGAAGAGGATCCTACTCAGGTAGTTCAGACTGTTTGGATTCATGGGTCCAAATAGATAGCAATCGGTAAAGGATTATGGAGTTATTTGGTCTAGGAAGGTTCTATTTTGATGGTTGCTTTGAATTTTTTCTGGCTCTTTGTTGTCAGAGGTAAAGTTTCCTTATAATTGTGCTTGAATTTTTCTTCCAAATTATTTACGATCTTTTTTATTTGTTTTTTTTTTATTTTTATTCGTTCATGAAAGATTATTTTAGGCAAATTTTGCGGTTGTTTCTGGAACAGTGAAAGAGTAATAGGAATGAATAAATAAAATTCAAAAATACATATTAATATAAATGTAAAGACTATCTATAGAATATAGAATTAGTATCAGTACATTTTATGCATAATACGTTAATTGCTTACTTCAAAATATATCGTAACGATTCAACAAACCAAAATTGAATAATTTTTCGTAATTAATTTCATACTATAGACTGCTTGCTTGCCCTTAAACTTGTAACGACTAAGGTACGAGTATTTTAAGACGTGAAAATGTAAAATATCGTTATGAAATACTTATTATCCCTAATTAATCAAAATATTAAGTGATAAATACGGAGTAGTTATTAAATAATAAATACAGTAAATGAAGTAACAGTATAAAGTGAGTTATAAATATAGACCCTAGTATCGGTAGCAGTGAAAATTTAGTAGAATCATCTCGGATAATCACCTTCCACGAATTAAGTCGCGTCCCGACATAAAAATAACAAGGACCCACGTTAAGAATAAAGGGGCTTGTAAAAACAGAAAAAATACGTTTCTCCTTTAACGAGAGCTCCCAAGCACAGTGTCTTGTTTAAGTCCTTACGTATCGCCCCGCGATAAATCCTCCAGCGCCAAGTACCGTAGCGGCGTAAGTAATAACTTTAAACTTTACGGACCGCTCAGTCTTTTTTTATAGGGTTCGTAGCTGTAGTAATACTATAGGGGAAGTAAAAAGAACGTACGAGGAAGGTGGATGGGAAGAGTAGGAAAAGGATAAGGCGAGAATGGGAGGGAAATTGGCTGCTCTGATAAATAAATGAAGCGAAAGCCTTCTCCCCCCTCCTTCGGTTTGAAAAGGTTGATGAAGGGCGCGGGGGAGTGTGGGTAATTTATTCGCGGGGGGGCGGTTCGAGGGGCACACAGGGGCGGTCTGAGGAAGAAGTTACGAATTTTTGAGTTTCGATAAACATTTCCCACGTTCTATCACGAATCGACGCGTCCTAGAATTTTCTATCTTTCTCGGGTTCCTAGGATAGATCGCGTCTCAATGTGGGAGAATATTGAGGGTTTTTTTTATTTTTCACGAGGAAGTGAAGATGTTGTATTATGGCCCTAAAAAGTATGATCCTTATAGAATTTTATGCTTGTGATTATTAAGAAGCTGCTAGTCTTCGGAAATGATTAACTCGTTTGGTTACGTTTTGATCGTCTTTGAATTATTTCTATTTTTATTTGCTTTCTATGCGGTACTGGGTCAAGAAAATCCTTGGCTTTGTAAAACAAAATTAGAAAGAGTAATTTAGCGCAAAATATTTTCTTGAAAATGTAGAATGAAGGATGATTAAAGATATTGATGAAAATTCGTCTCAAATTCTAGTTTATCCGTAATATCATGATCAAATATGAAGGTCCATTATCGTAACATCAGAAGTATGTTTATTTTATTTTAATATTTACCGTATATAAGGACTATCAATCAGCTTTGGTTTTTTATTCTCAACAAGGTTTCTTTGAACTTGCTGGAGAAGAAAATCTTCAAAAGAATACGTAATTGTATTAAAATTTTACCCTTGAAAACAATCCGGATAACGAATGAAAATATGGTATTACGATATTTACTGAATGATGGGGCTGTCCTAATATGTTATTGTTGAACACTGTAATGCGGTTTCAGTTGACAATACTAGTTTGATGTAAGTAATATACATAGAAAAATTTCCTTTGAGAAAGCTAATATTACCATTAAAAGAACATCTGAGATGTACTTCTACCTTAGAATTCCTTTTATAAACGGTGCATAAAAAGAAAGAGGAAATACTTGTGGGTGGAATTCTAAAAGAGATTCTGCTTCATATACCGCCATGAATGTCAAAGTACGAAAATAAGCACGAAAGCACGAAAAGTAAGCAGCGATTCGTGGATCGTATATACGTGGGAGGTATCGGAATTTGAGGATGAAAATTTTTTTACGCTCTGACAGGAGAAAAAAAATATATCCACGCATGAGTGCACAACGATATTGCATGTTGATATTTAACGATTCCCTACCTTCACCCTTTTAGTTTTAATAACAACGCGGGGTTCTCGATACGCCTTTTAAAGTCAACTAAACATTATTGTTGGAGCAGAAGAGAGAATCGGAGCTTTTGAAAGAGTATGGAAATGGCCTTTTATCGAAAAAAGAAGAAACCGCGGGAAGAAGGGTTTCTCTGAATTCCGAACGATTCTTCCCTTTCTTCAGCCACCCTTTTTGCCTCTATCCGCAGCGTAATCTGCCTCTATCCTCCTTTTCTCTTAAAAATAACCCAAAATCTTCTCTTTCCTTCCCATTTCACCCAAAAGATCCCTTTGCCTTCTTCAAATCCTCGCCGTGTTCAACATTCCCCCATTGCATTCGCTTTGTGGCGATATTCTTTCAAGTTTAGCGACATCGTTATTTCTGCCTTTTACATGGTCCCTGTTTTATTTAAAGGGGCATTTAGAGAAATACGTAATGCGAGGGTTGGTTGTCGTTCGAATTCGTGACTTATCATCTGTCTACTAATTGGTATCGACTCCATCTTTCATCTTCTTTCTTATGAGCCCCCCGACGTAATCCGATGTTGGGGTGTTCGGGATTTTTTTTCTGTGAAATATGCCGCGAGAAAAGGTGGGACGGGTGAGCGAATTTGAATATCTCTTTCCGGCGAAAATAATGGCTTCGTCTCGGGAAAAGAGATCGAAGTTTTCTCGGAGATCCAGCCTCGAAGCGGTGGGAATTTAATTTGCGTAGTATCGCATCTCGTTCGCGATTTATAAACGGGTTTTAATGTCCTGTTTCGCGATGGAAAACACTTACATTGTTCCCGAAACATGATTTTGACATCGAGATGGTGTTTTGGCATCAGATCGGCGCGGTGTTTGCATTATGAGGCGACAGGATCGTTCGCTTTTGAGATCGACAGTTTTCGTGGATTTTTCTATACGAGATATTTGCCAGAATTCTGAGTATCGTAACGGAATATATCAGTAATACCTATCAGGATTTATTCTATATATGTATTAAAGAAGGTAACAAGGATATATTTCAATAAAAACTATTAGACTAGCAACATTAAGGCTTAATCATTGCGGTACTGTAGTTCTTTCTCCTGTTATTCTTGGTTATCAATATTGTAAGGATATGACATTTTAATACCTCTTCGTTCAAATAAATGCAATGCAAAATTAAATTCAGATTAGTAGAGAGATATTGAGAACTTTATGCCTAATCTTTAATTGCTTTGATTTGCACGCTCTTTAATCTCCCGAGAAAATTTTCGCGAACGATCTTTCTGCAACGTCAGGATAAACATTATCCTTCACAAGGGAAGTAAAGGTTTTAATCTTCTCGCTATCTTTTGATGAGTGGCATTCAAACCAAAAAAATCAGCAACTGTCGCTATCGAAGCTGAGTATGAAAAAGATAATCAAGACGTAGGTGTTTCTCATTTCATCGGACCTTTTTCTATCAGCTCCCGCTGTTTGGTTTCGCTTTCAAATTAAACGATGATTAGACAGAAAGGTATTGTATGTCTGTCTGAGAAGGTTTACTATCAGTGTTGTTTTTAAGATATCTCTTGATCGGGCGTTTAGGTTTTCATTGCTGATAGGTTCAGTGGCTCAGAGATTTTGATATCATGATTGATTATTTGGTGTGCAATTTTCAAGGGTCTGCTGAACAGAGCAAAAGATTAAATGGAACAAAATGGTATTGTGATACAGTCGCAGCCAAGATGAGATTTGCGAAGTAAAGTATAGTCAGCTATCTTCAACTCTTTCTACTGAAACAATATATCGGAAGAGCAGCCCTTTAGTTTGGATGATTATTTTATACTATTTGAAACTTTCTGAGTAACAAATAAATCTAATAAAATTAATTTATAATATTAAGAAGTGATGGTTTCATTTAGCAACCTTTAGAGAGACATAAATGCCATTCAACTGCATGTTTCACTATGAAATTATGAACCTAAACGTATGTATATAATATAAATACTCCTTAATAAATAACCATAGAAACTCTTCTTATTTTCCGCTCAGTTTGAAAAATAGAGAAAAATAAATCAAGTATGAAGCTAATATTTCTAATTTTAATTCTCAAAATTCAACGATAAATTAAATCAAGGCTGAAATTAATATTATACGTATTTACTGGGAGCTCTATGTAGAAAATTTCTAGCGTCTTATTGTAGAGAAGACAATCCACGACTAGTATATAAAAACTACCGCGAGAGTAGAATACCAAAACGTATTTGAATTACAGTCATACTTTTTCCAGTCGGTAGCGTAAGGGCGTAATAAAATAGGTGTACCTGTTTCGTGCGATAGACAATAGCTCGTATTAGAACAAGGGGAAAAAGGATTCGTCACAACGGCAAGGGTTAGCGAAGCAGGGAAAATCTCAGAGGAATATAAAGGGCTGTAGAGATTTCTGAAGGGGGAAAGAATTTAATAAAGAATGGGTATGAAAAGAGGATACGTCTTAGGAAAAAATGGAACGAAATATATGGCAGGAATGGGTAAGAATGCCGGGAATGGGGGATGAAAATGGGAAAGGGGCATTTCGCAGGCACCGTGATGAGTGCGCTGAAGAGTGGGAATGTTAAAAACGTACGACAACTGGGAGGAAGGGGGGGGACAAGTGTTTGCGGTGGGAATCCAGAAGTTAGACGATTGGATCGGCGGTGAAAGGCGCCCGCTCTGCCCTCTCCAGGAGAGTTTGCGATACTAAAAGAGGCGAAGTTTTGCGTCTGACAGTTTTTTCTCTTCTCCCAGAAAAGCGTTATTTCTATCCGATATTCATTGTTATAGTGTCTCGTTCGAGAGGTTTGGACTTAAGATGCCGTACACTCGGGAGAGAAAGGGTTGCGCGTCTCTATGGCAATCGTGTTTTCGGTCCATTTGAACGGAGGCTGGGATAGGCGATTGGAAGGAATGCTACGTGTACTTCTGAATGTTGCGTTGCTATGATACGATTTCACGGCGTATTGCCGCGAATCGCTGAATTTTATATATCTATCGCATTATGTTCATCTCTGTTGATTTTATTGTACAGAACTCAACTTTCTATTGCACAGAGTTACATAGGAATATATCATGAAGATTTATTCATTGATAACGTTTTTGATAATTACTTTATAAGTTGTCGTAATGTTAACGAAATGCTTCAATGTCTCTTTACTGTACAGCTAAAATCTTCGTGTCCTTTAAATTTGTTTGTCTCTTGCGATAAATATGGGGAACTTTTTTGGAAATGTAGATTTTACTTCACGCTACGTATGATAAGATTTAAGTAATATTCAATATTTAACTAGAGTCGATGAAGATTAAAATTAGAAGGGAAATTACTTCAGTTTTCTATTGTTAAATTTAAGGATTGAAAGACAAAAACGAAATTATATGTATGAATGCTATAATTACTGAAGAATTGTGGCTGAAAATATATTTATGTATAACGGAAAGAATATATTCATTTCATAATAAATTTGAATCGAAAAGTACGTAATTAAAGTAAATACATCCTCATTTCTTGATATGAATCTTTCCATCCTAAGAAACACTCCAATTAGATCGCGTACGTCTAAAATGCTTGCCTGTGCACAATTTACTATTCGAAACAGGTCGCGAATGAAATCGTCGTACAGCATCGATTCGAAACTTTAATAAAAAACATTTCCATCCGCGACGGATCGAGAACGATGTCACGCACACGGGTTGATTTTTTAAAAAAGGGGGGAAAAAGTCTTTAAAAGTCAATCCATTAGAAGCGATCGGACTCCAGAAAGACTCCACCCATGTCCCCGATTCAGAAAGTCTTCATTCTCTCCGAAGGAAGGAGACGAGAAGAAAAAAAAAGCCTTCTTTCACGGATCCTCCGGCAGATGTCGGTCTCTATGTAATGAGGCGATCTCTCACATGTACGCCCCCGATGATTTCCCGGGGACCACGGAGAATTTAAGGGGCTTCTCGGCGGAGTGGAAACGTCATCCGAGCGCGGCTGATGGCACCGTGTCTCGGGAAGGGCCGTAAATTCCCCGGGAGGAAAAAAGCGTGAGGAGAAAGGGATAGGAGGTGTGGGAATTGTCGGAGGAAATGACGCGGGAGCGGATGGCGGTTACCAGGGGAACGGGACGTTTTGCCGACACCGAGTTTTGAGTCGTTGTAAAATGCTTTGTTTTTTACGCGGGAGGAGCTGGATTTTTATCGCGTATGAGTGTTTTTTTTTTCTTCTTTTTTGATGACCCATCTGCAATGTATTGGGGTATTTATTCGCGTTGGCCCACTGAACGTGATGTTTTTTTCGTATTCGTTATTTATTCGTTTGGGCGTATTTGTCGTTTGGTCGGTTTGGCTAAATTTAAGTGCTCAGTTGATAATGATTGATATTTTATACTAATAGTAGCATCAAATTAACTTATTACGTTTGATTTTTTATTGTAATTGTTTCTTTTGAAGAACACGGCATCGTTTTATTATTACCCGTCGTATAGTTTAACCCTCATTCGCCATACAAGATTTTTAGAACAATAAATATAGTTCTCTCTCACGTAGTAAATAATCATAATAATAGTGTAGTTCACGCGTATTATTACAGCCTATAGTATACATACCTAGAGTACTGTTTTATTTAAAATAATTCATATGTATGTTCACGTGTATTTCATATATTTCGTTATTACAGCCGAAAGATGGTTGTGAACGAATTAAATTTACTCAGGTTGCTCTAGAAAGAGAATAATGAATTGTAATGATAAACAATACTTTCTTATACCTAATCAAACGCTATAGACGAAGTGGTGTCGGAAAAATGTCCCCCCCTCATTCCATCCGAATTTCGGGAAGTGGCGTACATTCCGATGGAGCAAAAAGCACGAGGGAAAGGGTGAAGGGATGAAGACACGGGAATTACATAAGGAAGAAAACGACGGCATAGGGGATAGCATTTTGGGTGGAGAAGAAGATGCCTCTTGGCTACGCTAGGGCTTAAGAAAACGTGACCAGAAGTAGAAGAACGCCTGGGGAATCCCTCGAGGGGTACTTACCGAGAGGGAGCCACTGTTTGCGGAGTGGGAATCGAGTGAGCGCCTCCGAAGTGGGAGGGCCTTCGATTGGCGGAGGATAGATGACGTCAGCAGATATACGCTCGTGTTTTGTTGCCAAAGATGGAGCTGTTTTGGGAAACCCTTTTTCTCGCGGAAACCGGACCGGTCGAAATCGAATCAAATCGGTTAAGGGAAAGGTTATTCAAAGACAGAAGTTCGATATAAAAGGGCTTCTTCCGAAGAATAAGAATGGGTGGGTTTTTTTGATGATGGTTTGCGTAGGCGCGTGCCCAATCGAACTAGAGCGTGATGCGTTATGTCTCTATGAAGCTCCGTGTGGGGGATGATAGTGTTTTGTTGAAATTGCACTACGAAGTTTTTCTAGTGCGTTGAAGGTATTATAATGTCAAGGATGAAGTACTGTAATAGTTAAGGTTATTATTTTATCGTCAAATACGATATGATATCATCGTGATTATTTTATTTTATAAATTTTTCATGTAATGTATTTTTTCAATTATATTATTATGTGCAATATGGAACGTCTTGTTTTATGTATGGTAAAATATTTTGTTGCTATAGTGAATAGATTGCGGATGTAATGTTGATATTACTGTCTGAGATTATCTATATAAAAACCGTTTATATATCATAAAATTATAATACCGCTTATATAATAATTTCTCACTTTTATGCCGATATATCGTTAAGAACATCAAAAAAATATTTAATGGAAGGTAGCCGAAATGTCGAAAAGTTTCGATTTGAAGTACAATGAATTGCCTATCATGGACCTTTATCGTGAAGTTAAACGTAATAACTAAAACGGTAAACGGTAATAACTTCAGTTCGCGAAATAGATCGAACATCTCTGAACTACGCCATACGAAACATCAATCACGATTAGGCTACTGTATATTCTGCATCTCTAGTATCCTAGCATCTTCATCGAGAAAAGTATATCTAATACTCTTCCAGTGCAAAGATAGCCTTAGTTATGGATTCTTTCTCTGAGACGGTAAACTCTCTTTTGATTCACGATCCGTGAACTCGATCAGAAATCAAATTATCGAGAAATTTTTGAGCTCGTAAACAACTCAAGCGTGCGTTCATTTGTGCGAGGATTCAAGAAGATCGCAGTTGACGTATTTATTTCCTTTAATAACCCTCGAAATCAGGTCATCGTGTTCCCCATTTCTCAGTCGGAAGGAAGATTGTGATAAGTCATGATGATCAATCATCCGGAGCGAATAATCTTTTTAAACAGCGACGTCGACTAATGGGCGAAAATCAAGAGTCATCGATACGGCGTCAATTCAAACGATTAATTACGTACGATTTCATTTACCTTCAAATCGATCGACGTCTTTTATAATGACTTTTTGACTCCACGTTCTCATCCCGTTCGATTTATATCAAATATTTGTCCTGCGTTCTGTATTACGAGCGATTAATTCACTGCGGATTGTGTGAAAAGTCAATATATTTTGAATCGTGTTTGATCGTTGATGTATTGATGAGTTCAAGTTGAGTGGAACTTGTGTCAAATGCTAATCAGATTAATTCAAAATAGTTTGAATCATATTATACTTTGTTACAGTACTTTTTACACGATTATTACGTATGAATAATTTGAATTATGTTGAATATTTAACTATAGAGTCTTTATATTGGTTATCAATACACAGCTTGTGATGGTAATCTAAAAATGAATCATATGTTGATAGTATAAGATGTGTTTTCAGGTTTATTTTTCCATTAAGTTTTCTAATTTTTCGGATTCTTTTTTAAACCTTTAGCAAGAAGTTTTTCAAATCATCATCATGAATAACATTGTTTTCATTTACATGTTGTACGATGGACTTCTTTACCATCCCTAATGCTGTTTATCCCCTATAATTACTTTCAAAACCTTTCTATATCTGACAAGGAAATTAAATTTGTTTCAATCACTTGTTTGAGGGTGAATGCTCTCTAAAATATAGTCTGGCGTATAGGTTTATTGGTTAGGTTTAAAGTGAATATGTGAAATCAGTGTGAAGGGTTACTATGGACGTGAATTTTGATTCTTTCAACTCTTTATTCCTCATTTAAGTGGTGGATCCTTATTTTGAACTTTCTCACGACTTGGTCTAAAAAGAATACTCATTAACGTATAGGTTTTAAAAAGCTCAGAACGCTTAAAATTTAAAGACAGCTTGTACATCATTCACCCTTTTCATTCACCGAAGAAAAACCAACCGGACGCGATCACACAAAACACGACATAAATCACCAGGCAACGCCCACATCCAAATGCACCCCGTTTCACGGAAATTTACAGCCTCGTAACATTTATTCCCACCTCCCCTTTTTTTAAAAAAACCTCCACCTTCCAACTCGCAACCTTACGCGTCATGTAACGCCGCGACTTATACGATACACTGATTTACGATTCGAAACGTCTTCCCGGAGAAACAACCTCCCCTCCCGGAGCCTTTCAAAAACAAAGCAAGAGCCGGAACAGGTGGCCGGAGAATGCTTGTGAATGAATGTGACGCAGAAAGAGAAAAAATCATTCACCAAAGTCGCGGAAGGGGCTCGAGATGTCAGAGCAGTTGGCCGCACATGTTGTCGGGAGCTTATTTTTTTCACGGGAAGAATAGGAACTGTTATGCGGGGTTCTCCCTCCGCCCCTTCTGGGAGCGGAAGGGCGACCGAGGAACAGTATACACGCGGGAAAAAACCCTACGGCGACCATATGCATCTTTCCATTAACGAAAAAAGGAGGAATCTACCAGCTTGCGTATTTTGCCAGCCACCGCACTTTTTTTCGCGGTGTTTATGGGAGCGTCAACTGGCATATCCAACGGCGCCATGGGGAGACGCACGCATCCGCCAGAGTGCGTCCAAGGTCAAAGGTCGTGACCCGGCGATAGCGGATGCTGTTATCGGGGTTGGATGCAGTCGGACGGGCTCGAGATTGATTCGGATGAGGCGATTACAGGTCACCGTGCGCAGGGTAAATATTTACGGGGTGACTTACTCATCCGTGATTTACGATGATGTTGCGGTCTTTCGGAGATTTGAACGTTTTGTTTGTCGCGTAAGATGTGATAGCATTCGTGCGATAATGATGTCATTGTACGGAGATGTTTGGGTTTTGTGTAGTATCTCTGGAGTTGCTGTATGATTTAGGAGTTAATGATTTTGCGTGATGATTAGTTACAAACTGAGAGTTGTCTGTGTTTTTTTTAGACGAAAATTATTGTAAATACCATTATATTCTCGCTTTAAATTTATTTTTGTTTATACCCTTCCTTTCTTAATTAAATTACAAATAAAAGCTTTTAATTCTTAATATTTGAGAGCTATAGAATTTAAATTTGCAATCGCTCTTCGCCGAAATAGTATCTCTTTACTTTTATCAAATTCGTATCAAAATAAAAACACGCTTAATATTACTTTCCATAACTTGAGTTTCGGTACATTCTCCTTTGATTTTGTCCATTTAATGGCAATTATTCGTAATTAAAAATGAAGTACCTTATTAAAAAATGACTAAATATCGAAGCACTTACGAAGGAATTCTAGTTTTTTAGAGCTGCGACAAAAATAGCAGTAAATGTAACTTACTCTCCAAACAGAAACAGTTTCAATGCAGTCTTTGTTACGAAAAACTCGATAAATCTGTTACTCTAACTATATCGTCAAACTATTAAAACTCGCTTTTTAACGTGCACTCGTCATAAAAATTCAAAACGCATCCTCGAGTATAAATATTCCTCTGAATCAGAACTTCTTTCGAGGCGTATTTGATGTTTCCTAAGAGACATTCCAGCAATAAACGTCTCCACGATACTCCGGAAAGAACGAATGCATCCTCTAAATCATCGGCTGCATCAGATGGACCATCAAGGAGCGCTTTTCCCAGACATAACTGCCCCATCGCTCACTTTTATAACGAGATTCCATACGAGGGCGCGTCATAAAGCACCCACGCGATTAAACAAGGGAACCCACAACCGAGACCGTTACTCCGAATGCTACTCGCTGCCCGTAAATTCCTTCCGATTTTTATCACTCTCTCTCAGCTTCTTCATCTCGGTATTTACGTCGTGAACACTTCCCCGTTCTGATTGCATCCATCCCAGCTTTTCTTTCCGCGCACCGATTCCCGGTCAGCATAAATATATCCATCGTTCGAAACGAATGGACCAAACTATCTCAAGAAGGCTACTCATTTCCTCGTAATGGATGTTTCTGATAAGCGCCACGAACGGCCGGAGTCGTTAAATACTTCTGGAGCCACCAATCGAAACACACTCGTGGAGGTGTAGAGAAAAGGGCTTTCTATACGTGAAGTGCTTGCTACGCTCGATCGGAAGTATCCTTGATGGACGACCCTACGCTGGGAGAGGATTTAATTAGGTTAAACGTAAACCAGATGCAGAAAACATAAACAGAGAGATGGTTGAAACAATCATCCCTTAGCCGCAGCTGAGCACGGTACGTTATACGATAGAAATGAGTTGAGGGCTTCAAGAAATAAACAGAATTAATTAATACACGTATTTCAAGAGGATACACAATTACTGAGGTTAGAAACTCGATTGTATATCACGCTGTTTCTCACGCATGAACGTTTACGTCAATCAGAGACGCGTTCCATGCAACAATAACCCTCTAGCGACGAAGGCGACTTGCGTGAGCGAAGTGGGAAACTGGAGCGTTAAGCACGACCGGTACGTAAGGTTTCAACGGATATAGAGATCACAATAAATACGTAGTCATTATGTTTCTATCACGACCTCTTTTGTCAACAAACGATCTTTTTCGTGGAGCTCATAATACACGAATACGCTCAACAGCTTCAATTCTACGACCTATGGTGATTGCCTTACGTATTTTCGTAATTTATACTCTCTTGGAGTTTAAAGTTCTCGTCAATTCTGTTTCCACGCGCGGGTTGAAATGGAATGAATTCTCAACACTTGTGTTTAGTTCCTAAGAGTTTCTTCTTGTATACTTAAGCGGGTTTGGGGCGCATCCAACTCACAATGGTATCCTTTTTTGGTCTCACGCCCCGGACGGAACAGTTGGGACGTATTTTTCAAGACGTCTAGGAATGCATAGGGAAGAATCTCACGGAAAGGGGTTAGATGATGGCTAGGACTTTTCCAGTCCGACCGAAATCCATAGGGACGAAGGAAGTCTCATTTATCGAGTGTAAAAATAACCATAGGAGAGGTATCGGTCTTGCAGAAAGGTGCCAGAATAGAGCCAGAAAAGAACAGCAAAAATCGAACTCTAATTTTACGCAATTTTTGGAATGCCTCGCTCGGAAATAGTTTTTCTGGTTGGAGCGACTGCTAGAACTATGGTTTGTACCTTCTGGTATCATATTGGGGCTGAAATGAAATATTACTGTTATAAATGTATTTTTAATGCATAATCGACGATTAAAATATCGAAATGAAATTGGAAAGAACTCTTTTAGGATGGATGAACCCTTTTTGAGTTAAAAATTACAGTTTGGATTCTTTCTTTTGTAGTAGGTTACTTTTAGATCCGTGAGATAATTTTTAGAAACCTTGTTATGTTTCTTTGACAGGTGAAAATTCCAGGATGATATATTTGTAAAATCATTCATTTCAGCTTTAAGAGTAAGCACACAATTTATATGAGTTGTTTTGGAATTTTGTTTTTGTGAGACGTAATTATTTTGATAAACAAAAGATGGATTGACATTTTAAAAATCAAACCCCCTTCAAAACTGAAGAGATTTAGATGTTTAAGGCTTGAACTTTGAAGAAGCTTTTCTTCTCAAAATTTCCATTCCGAAAACGTTGATAAGGTTTTGAAAATTCTGTAGTCAAATGTCAAACCTCATTTTATTCATTGATGCCTCCGAGTTTATAAATATATTATGTTCCCCTTTTTGTAAGATATAATCAGTTCTGTAGAGTTATTTTATTTTTCTGGAGGTATAATTTTATGCGAATTCATTTGAGTTATTTTTATTATTGTCGAATTGTATTTATATCTCCTTGGGGTTTCATTCAAAGAGATGCTTAGATATTTATAAACTTATTCTCTAAATTCTTCGTATCTTTATCAAAGCCCAGCATCTTTAACTGGAGCACGAAAGCATCCTAACCTACTCCCGCTGTATTTAAAAAAACGCGCGTTTCCTTAAGAAAGAGAAGCATCCAATTCGAAGGAACGACCCCACAAAAATCTCCATCAGAATTGAGAGAAGGATTCTTCAGCGGACCACGCCGAGATTCTTTCTTTTTTCCAAGAATGACTACGTCGGAAGGTCCATCCGTGAAAGATCTGAGGCGTAAGAGAAATCCATCGCAATAATGGATCTTTCCCTCCTCCTTCCCTCTTTCAAAGGTGAACGTTTAAGCGGATTGCTCGAAAGATTCGCCAAAACGTCTCCTTCCACTCGTTTAAGGATTTCTTTGCACCACACGCTTCATTTCCTTCGCTCCTTATTCTCCGCTAAACACCACAGGAAGATTTCCCACCTCTTCATTACTTACTCAAACAGCTTCTCCCTCCTTCGCTTCCTTTGTATGTAATCAAACATTGATTTTATCCCTTCGCAGCGTATCTTTCTTTTACCTTCCGAGAATTATTAGTTTCGAAAGGAATTTTTCCTTTATTTTTGATATCCTCGTTTATTTTCTTGATTATCGTTCAAAGACGCTTAATTGTGCTTAGAGCGTCTGTTTAAATGTTAGCTCACCCACTAACGAATGGGATTTAAAGGGAATGGCTCTTTCAGGGTTCCTTTAATCATTGCCTTGGATATGTCGTTATTGTTTATCGAAAATGGGACGTCGTTCAATCCTTAAAATGTTTGTGGATATTGTGTTGGTATTCTGACAGTTCGTGAATGGTAAGCAGTGTTCGTTGGCTGTGTTGCACTTATTTGTATAAAGAAATAGATTGATCTATTTTTATGCTAGTTTTAGATTAAACTGGATAAATGTTATCTAATTTTTCTGTGCCGATCTCACGTAGAATCTATACACCGAGCCGTTTTCATATTTAAGGATTTACCAAATCATTTTTATGCAAAGTAATCAAAATGAATATAAAGAATTTTACTTATTGATTTATCTCAATATAAAATCAATAAATGATGATTAAAAGCTGTTTAATGTTTGGGTTTTTAGGAAATAAATTGGACCTGTATTTTAATTTAATATGCATTATTTATTACGGTACATTATTCAGATATAAACACTGATCAAAGTTTCATTTTGTGTCTTTTTATCATCATCCATCTGTTAATAGTTAGTTAGTAATGGCTTAGGCTCATCAGCATAGTAAAAACCTCTTTCAAATTAAAGATGGCATTTCCTCTTCATCTATTTAAGATCTTCAGTGTACATAACCCTCACAATTTATCCACAATTTCTCTCATTCAGAACATTCACGATAGTTATTTGACCTTTAAAGTTGCTTATATAACTTAACGTAAATTACTGTACCACAGCATCTCTCAACTAAATGGACCAATCCATTCTAGGGCGTTGAAAAAGCACTTCCAAGGGAACCAAATCTTTCTTCACCCACTGCTTAATTTAACCGCTCGGGAAGTCGTCCTTTTTTCTTTATTTCATGACTTCTTCACCAGTCGGCATTACGTCAGTGGTAGAGATACTCTTTGGAGATGGACGAGTAAGCATTTTTTCATAATTCCGTCTTCTAGTTTCTCTTTTTTGTGTCCTCGGAAACTTCGGTGCACTTCTGTGATCATTCAGAAGAATTCCTTGCAATCGGAGATACGTCTTGCTCTCAAACGAGTTTTCCCAAAATCAATCCATCCCCGAAATGTAAGCGATGACTTCAGGAGGAGGCAAATGGTGCAGTACCTCGATTCACCGAAAATTATTTTGCAATCCAAGGAGGTCACTGGTTTCTGTAACGAAAGATGCGTTGAGGAAGTAGGAATATTTAAATAATGCTCGCGAACGCTCGTATAAATTAATGCTCGCGAGTCCATTTTTACCGAGCGTGTTACATTTTTAGTTTATCGTCTATGTTTAAGGTTAAGTTAGTAATAATTTCTTATAGTTTACTCATTATTATAGAGATTGTCTCAAAGATTCTAAGTCATCGTCCAAGGCTCCAGAAACAGGGATTTGCTGATTATTAGACTTCCGATACGTATTTCATATGTTAAGCATCCATTATTAACGAAAATCTAATATAATTGTAACCATATTTATTCAATTTTATTGCCACAATGTAATCCGTTTACCAGTTATTAATGTTTTTATATCTACGACAGTTATCACAATGAATCGTATTTCTATCACTGACTCAATAGTTCGAATTGGCAATCATTGTATTGTAATAAATTAGATTTATTATATATTAATATAGAGAAATGATGTACCCTTTCATAAAGTGAAGTTGTATCGGAAAACATTGCTCAAGATGAAGACAGATATCGGAAGATTTCGCGCAGAAAAAGGTCTGAGAAATAGAAAGGAATTGACATTTATCGGACAGCTCACGTAAAATGTACCAAATAATACAGAATCTTTATTTCCAAGGATTGTCAAAATATAACTAAAGAGCCATTTGGAACGGATTTAAAAGCATTGACTTTTTAATTGGTGCATAGCGTCCCTACGTCACTAGCCGCAGGAGCCAATCACGTCCGCCTCTTTCGTGTACACCCTTCGATTGTGTTGCGGAAAATCGTTCTCAATAGATATATCGCCTTCCGATAGCCACCTGATCATTATAGGATTCGATTCGGAAGTTTGGGAACTTTCCTTGGAGAACAATCGCCTTGTCATCGGTTGAGCGATCAAAATAAAATAAGGTCCCACCCTTTGCATCCTTCCCTCGCACATGCTGCTCCCACAGAAAGAACACGACTCTGCTTTATAGCCGTCAATGCCCTCCCCTTTTCCAGCTAAACTTCTTCGTTCCCTCCGGAGAAAGGGTTACCAACCATCCAGGAATGGCTACGCACAGTTTTACGACTCGTATTAACATATCATGGATCGTACATTGATGTGCGTGCGTTAGATACTTTCTGTACGAAATAAAATTGAATTGGTAGTATTTGTACCAAGACTCAAATACTCTGCAGTATGTCTAGGAATATCTAGAGTTTTTTTTTTAAATTACTGAGCATCATTTCTAGTAAATTCGCAATAAAATGACATTAAATGAAATTATAGTGACAGAATGTAGTGTTTCAAATATAATAGAATGTAAAGGGAGTTTATTTGACTCTAAATCTCGCTACTTCGTAAGTTCTTCTTGAATCCGCAATGAGTTTTTGGAGCCAAGAGTGATTTCTCAGTTTTAAAGAGAAACTCTTTAGAAGCTACATAAAGATTTATAAAATTTGTGTTATTGATCAATACTTACCTTATAGCCTTACTGATTTATTCATTCATTCATTACCTAAATAAATCTATCGATCATGCACTACTCATATCATATAGCAAGGAGGCTTCTAGTGTTCACAATACAATGATTTTACCAATTAAATAGTACTCTACACTTACTTCGAACTAGACGAAAAGGAGTTGGCATCCCTGATGATAGCCCTCCCTCATCTGCCGCAACAAAACTTTTTCTGCAGCCCTTAAAAAAGTGTCCCCTAAACTATCTGGTCTACCTCCGCAACTCTCCATAACTCGCAATTGGCGGCGCCCTTCCACCGGATGTCATGTCCTTCAAAACTTCAGGACGAAAATCTTCCTCGTAACGGAGGCCATTTTTAACTCTCTCCTCTATTCCCGCCTCTTTCCTTTTCGTTTCGGTAAAAGGTTAAACCAACCTTGTGTAAGAGGAAATACATCCAAGTCAGCAGGAATCATTCTTGGAAGACCCTTTGTACCCCGTTCTCTCTCTTCTTTTTTTCAGGCTCCTTATCCCCACCCACACTTCTTCGCTTTCTTTTTTATGTTTTTATTGGGACGTGAGTTAGGGGTTTGAAGGATTGGTTGTATAAGGGTTGAGGCAGACAGCGGGCCTCAGGGTGCTGCCATCAAAAGGGGATGCTGAAGAGGAAGTTGGTAGGAGGAGGTCCTGAGCTAGCGAAAATCGACGGTCTAGAAGGGTTAATAAAACAGGACGAGCTAAATTTACGTTTTTTAATGGGTAAAACAGCCCTCTTTGTTCGTCACACAAAAGCCTCTTTGACAGTTTACGTAAAAAGAGTTGGGAAATAAATCTGCACACGTACTAAAAAGGTTTTGTTACACCGTATCTGTACAGCAGGCATCGGAAGTGGTTACGATTATGGGTGCACTCCACCAAGAAGGTTCAAAAAAGGGTAGTTTAGCTATTGACTCACTCAAGAGAACGGATTGCCCAATAATTTGTCACTCAGCGGGTGTTTGGAATTGCTTTATAGCGCCTCGTAATTATGTCTGACTTTTTTAAGGCTTTCCATGAGGTCTCCTCAACCATTGAGTGCTTTTTTTCATGTTAGGTCATTGCTGGCTATGGTCCAAGGACAGGTTTTCGCGAGTTGCACATTTCAAGGACAAGAGAGAAAAAGATGTAACTTATTTTAAACTTTTCTTGTTATGCATCAGCCAATGTGAGTTGGTTACAATAGGAAACTTTAAATACATCCCTTATGAGTATGCTCAATATGTTACGTACGTATAGGGTAGTTGTGTTACTTACAAAAACTACAAGAAATAGATTTCAATTAGCATTCAGTTAGCTTTGATTTCAGATTCTTTTACGATTATTTATTTATTCATTGTAGGGTAAATGATGCATCTCTTGTCGATTTATTGTCTTATTATACCTCATTATTGTTCAGTAAGAGGATATTATTAATTCCTTCCTTATGGATTTGTTTGGTTTTGCTGAGAAATTGCTCCTATTCGCGATGGTATACAGCGGTACATTATTAAGCTCAACACAACACTCACCTTTTTCCGCACGACAATAGTGCCTGTTCCTACCTCTTGTCTCCGAGCATATTTCGTCAGTATTTTTGTCCCTATTTGTCCTTCCGCTCCCTTGACAACCTTTTGTTTCCATTCCGCTCTTTTCTTTGGTGGATTCGAAGGGAGGTTTGCATCCTCCGATCCGCTCTCGTGGACCCGTTCGCGCGTAAGTAATTCGTTCGTTTCTGCACACAATAGTTTTAAGTCCGGAGAAATTCGTTCTCAAACCTCCAGCACTCCCCAACGTCGTTCGTCTCCCAAGAACTGGAGCGTCGAAACAATGTAACTAACGAAGCCTTTACGATTGTTGATGTTATCCATTTTTCCAGTCTCTTTTTTCATGTTTCCAAGGGGATGAGTTGGACCGCTCTTACTTTTCAGTTCAGTTCTTATGTGCTCACTAAGGAGACGCAACCGTAGTTTTGTATCGATTGTGTACGCGTAAAAATGGTGAGGATTATGGATTGTAACAATGGCAATAGTACAGGGTAGCGTATGCAGAAGATTTAGTAAGAAGTTGCTGTCGGTAGGGGACGGAGTTCGAGTCCCGTTAGGTGTTATTATTTTCAGATTCATTTACTCTTGTTGTTACAATATTGACGAACTTATGGATTTGTACATTATTTATTAATAATATAGATCAAGCGAGATAAACAATTTATATTAATTTGGAGATTAAAAATTGCTTCTATAGGGAGCGTAGAGAAGTTAAACATGTATCAAAAAGGTAATTGGATGTGTTCCATTTATCTTAAATCCATTTGCGTAATCTTTAAATGTGTGAATCTTTCGTTTGACTGTATTTGACTCTATGAAAAAATAAAATTCAGATTCTATTCTAGGAATACCTAGCTTTAATTATAATGTTGTATAATGCTAAAATTCGTAATAGTATCTAAAATAGTTGGAGAGTCTAGGATTAAATATACGTTCATGAATATATAATGTCATTTAAAGAATATATAATATCATATTAAATATATATTTTGTCGAATCAAATTTACTATGATTTAAAATAAGTATGTTTGGAGCATATAATCTTAAGGGAACGAAAATAATTGGAAAAATATAACCTATAGATATCGTTCGGAATCAGCATACGCTTCGATAAGATAAATCGTCATTTCGGGTTTTAGCAGTCACCCAATTCAGTTTCGTTTCAAAATATTATTACATATTTTCTCTATATCATTAATTAAAGTCAAACTTTCACGAAACACGAACGGCAGCAGCTGTCACGAAAGCCCAACCCCTCATTCACGTCGTGATTTTTGCTTCATTCAAAGTGTACTCGTTTACACGTCACGGTCACATTTCCGTTCGGTATCCTTTCATCTTTCACTTACGATCCTTTTCGATTCATCCACTCCTTGTGTCTCGGAGAAAGCCAACTTCTTTTTGATTCATTCGTTTAGCGGCGACAATCGCATTGTGTGGAAATGCTTCAGTCAATGCGGGGACGTCCGTCCAGACGGTCGTTAACCCTGGATAGAGCGAGGATCGCGTGTCTTAACGTAAGGAGTCGATCCCTGTTACTTTTCACACGTTTCCAGAACGAAATTCATCGGTTCGATAGAGGATTTACGCTGTTCTAGGAGTTTCCAACGTGGATATAGCGAAATGCATAGGAAAACGGATTGGAAGTCGTAGATTAGATATACTAATAAGATTCAGAGAAGGGACGGTCAACGAAGACGTATCACGAGATCATGAACATACAGATCATTCTCCTTCCCTGCTGTATAGGCCGATCGGATACAAACTATAAAATAAGGGATTTAGACGTAAAGATGAATAGATTCAAAATGTCGTTTTTCCCTCGAACAATACGTAAGAATAATAGTTTAGGGAAGTAAATTCACGGTGTATGCACCCCCTAGTACGCACAGAAAGTTGGCTCGCAGGGTATCTACATAGACGCGTCAAGGCGAACCATAGACGAGAAGGGAATACGAGGAAAGAGAAGAATTTTAATTCGAGTTATATAACCATCCAAACGCGTCAGAAATGGAAAAACGCGAGGAAGGAAGATTGTCGAGTCTCGCGTTTTTCAGTGACCATGGATGCGAGGTGATTCTGTGGTCCTGCGATTCAATAAATACGCCCGAAAATGTGGAGCGAAAAGGTTTAATTCCATAAAGTCCTGTGAATGGGATTTTTCTTTTTTTTCTCGTGCCCACACGGACGGCGTAGGCGGATATTCTCGTTTTTTTAATATTCTCCGCGAGAAATTTCCGAATTTTTTTAAAGGTTTTGTTATTTTTTGCAATCTCGCGAATTCGCGTTACGCGAAATTTTCCGCGTGGGCTTCAATGTTATATTTGAAGATGGTGCTTGTAGGTTGGTGTCTTATTGGGATGGGGATGGTGTTGTGTGGCTTTTTTCAGGATATGGATGTAGTGTTGAAATGTGTATAAAGAAGTGTTTGTAAATGTGCATTTGTGTGTACGTCGGCTTGAATCTAATTTAGATTTTCATAAGGGATTTTCTATGTATAAGGCTTGGGGTAAAAAGTCTTCCTTCTTCTGTGAAACTCATACTTTACTTAATTATGTCGTCCAAGATTCGAATTGGAATTTCATTTTCTTTTTTTTTAATCTGCCCGTTTTACTGCAGTTGCTTATCGTTCTATCATCTGTTCCTACCAGTGTAGCTTTTACGAATTTATTTTACGATAAGAAAAGAATCTTTCATTTTGTAGTTCTATTTGATGCATAAGAATATTCAATGTTATTAAAGAGTCTAGATTAATAAAATTTAAATTCATAACTGTGTTACTAGATACCAAGCGCAAGTATATTTATAGGCACACACAACTCGTATTATCATCATCGAATATCATACGTAATGCATCTTAAAAGTGATATATTTAGTTTTTCTTTCGTATAATATTTATTATATGTTTATTATATTTATTATTTATTGCACATTATAATTTCATATTATTTTATTATTTTCATCGTCATTTCCCCCTCTTATACACAAGAGTAACAGTCGGAAATAAACTTCCAGTTTCCACATTTATCTCATTTGCATATTATGAAATCCCCCGAAAGTTTTCAAATATCCCCCGGACGGCGAAAAACCCTTTGGGCGATCCGTGACAAAAATCAGGACCTCCGGCACGTAAGAAAGGGAAGACTGGATAGGGGTCATCTCTTCTCATCTCCATCCGTGTACTTCCCCCCCTAACATTTCTTCTTTCTCGAGATGAAATTCCATTTGGGCACGCGTAACCTCCCGACCTCTAGAAGTCTCCCTCTCTCCCCCGACGTCCGAACCTATTTTCGCGTTCTTCCTTGTGCTTTGACCGCGGGGTTGACCACCCGCTTTCCCCCACATACAATCTCGATGGGGGTCCTCAAAACCCCCAACGAATATAACTTCCCATGGCCCCGAGTTACGCGTCCCAGCGTTATGCGTTTTATTGGTCGCAGAAAGAAGAATCGGGATTCTCCGTGGGTGCAGCTTCCGGGCATGGGAGGTCCGGTATATTCCAAGGGTCTCCTTCTCTTTCTATACAGTTGCTACCCGTTCCGTGTAGTATTTGTGCTATGGCTACTGCGGTAGGGTACTGTGGTGGACGCTCCTTACGTGGTTGCATATGGTACGAATTTCGTGAGTCATTTGTTTCGTAACTAGGGAATTTATGGATAAATATTAGTACTAACAGAACTACACAGCTCTGAATTGTTCACTCGAATTAATATGTATGGGTTTTTCGATCTGTAGAATCGTTAAGGTACAGCCTTTTTATCAGCGTTTAAAAAAATAATTGCTCGCAAATAATCTTAAATTATTATGGATGCAATTAGTGTTTTTAAACTAAATTCTCCCTTTGTGTTACGCACTTTTTTCAAAATACACTCTGATGTCGTTGCTTAAGATAGTATCCCTTAAAATGAGATATATAGTTAAAGAACTCGATCGGAATTCCGTTAATGTTGCTTTTTTATGTATAAAATTGAAAATTGTTTCCATATACGACGCGGATTATCCGTAAAGTAATTTATGACCGATTAAAGTAGGTAAAATTCGTAATCGAATCATTAATGTTCTTTTACTTCTTCTACCATGTATACGGTTGGAATAAAAAATTGTGTTCGAATAGGATTTACTATGGTTAGATCAAAACTAGTAAGGAACCTATTACCACAGACCATAATCAGTGAGTCGGCGAGTTCATTAGAACAGAATATAATGGAAAAATTCGACGTTCTAGTAAACCCTCGCGTTTTTCCCTGATAGCAATAACGATAGCAAACATCGAGCGAGCAAATTAATTTCGTTCTCCAAATGAATACGTACATCCAACGCTTCGTTCCCCCGGTAACGCAGCGGTAAACGCTTTCTTAGCAACAAGAGCGAGCGATAAACGGGGGTGGGTTGGGAGCAGAAACTACCCCAAACATCATCGCAAACAGTTGTAAAACAAATTACCATCAACGCTTAATACCGTTTCGCAACTTCGTTTCTCAAATTAGCAGCGCGAAATGGAGAAGTTCCCCCGTTGAACGAAATGCGCTAAGTGAAATCTTGCAAAACAAGGTACACAAATACAACGCGGGGATTATTTCGGATGGGACTCCTTTCTAAGCCGTGCCCCTCCCCCGACTCCGTTCCCTAAACAATTTATAACCGATTCCCCGCTTTCGTTTGTGACAATGTAACAATCCGATGCCACCACCACCTCCCAACCCAACCGCCCCCTAGAAACAGGCAGACAAACCTAACGGAGGATAACTCTTCTCCGAGAGTTCCTTCTACCTTTTCATCCAAGTTCCTTCCTCCAAGTGACAGTTTCTGCCCTTCTGCTATCCTTCCCGGTTCCCTAATTCTCTTTTATCCCACTCTCTTTTATCTTATTCACTTTCGGGAACTCCTCTAGACTTCTTTCTCAACTTTTTTCCCCAAATCTCTCTCTCTATACCCCTTTCCACTAAGCCTCGGGTCCTCCACTTGTCCTCACACAGTTGAGGAAGTGTAAGGGTAAATTCAATATCTCCAATCCGATGAAGCGCGTCGATCATGAGTAATTGGTAGGCCAATACATACGGAACTATTCCCTCAGGTTTTTTTAGCCACGAGGTTTGACATGTGAAGATGTATTTCCAACCCGTTAGCTTCCTTTCTCGCCTTTTTTTTTGACGCGACATTCCTGTCCCCAGACGTAGTCATTTTTGTCTGTTTTTGACGTCTTGTTTCATTAGTTTTTCCTTCCTGTTTTTTGTTTTATTTCTCTGTTGTTTAAGTAGCTATACATGGACTTCTTCACGAGGTTAACTGTTCAAAAATCTGAGTGCAAATTGTCGTCAGGAATTTCCAATCTAAATTCGGATATAGGTTTACTCAAGCTCTCTTTAAGTTCACGGATTCTTAGCTCTCCTGGCCACGTTGCCCTAATATTTAATGTCGTCTGAGCGTTATCTATATATAAGTGTTATTCTTCGTCTATTTTCGTATTTACATATTCAGTCGAGAGTTTATGACGTCAAAGTTTTAATCTGTTCAAATTAGAAAGGCCAAGGTTAGTGCTCATTTAGTTGTATCTATGCGGATACGCGTTATCAAAATGTAAATAAATCAAAGAGAAATTTAATTGAAAATCATCTCGTTCACTCATGTTCATAATTGACGGTGAGTAATAACGCATCAAATAAAATTTACTTTCGAGTTAATTTGCATCGACGACTAAACTGGAATCGAAGGCAGGAAGCTCACGGTTACGAAAGAAGAGTTTAGAGAGGACACGGAATGCAAGATGAAAAGAGAGAAATGAAAGTCAGGAAGCCAAATGCTAATCCCATAATCCCCCGCTTCCGTTTGACCAAACGCCATTGCGAAATATTCATGACCGCTATAATTATCTTTAGTGCTTCGCCTTAGGGGATGAAACTTTCAATTACACAACATCCCTTAAGTGGTCGAATAGATCGTGAGAATTATAGAGTAGCGTGGGAATTGAAAGATTGAAAGAGTTACGCCTTGGATTGGTATTTTGTCTAGGGAAAGGAAGTATTGTGTATGATAGATGTTTGTAGTAGGTGTAGATTAAGCTTTTCTGAATGGCAGTGTTTTTTATTACGTAAAATTGATCAAGTTTGATCCATCGTAGTTTATTTATTTCTTTATTGACAAATTTAGCTTTATATTATTGCATTACGTGCTTATAATGAATTGATTTTGATTTAAGATTGATATTTGTCGTAATGAATGCGATGTCTAAGTTTCTGCGAGTTATTTCTTGCATTTTGACGTGATTTGCGTATGTTCTGCGAGTATCATAGGCTCGATTTTCCGCAGGGTTCAATCCGTTACTCGTAATCATCCCGCTTGCCATTTTACGCCGGTTGTGCCACGGGTTTTCAGCCCTTAAATCTCAATGAAGAACCAATTCCTGTCGCGCGGTACCTCCGCCCGACACCGTGCCGTAACATCCATCGCGCCCCCTCCACTCCACCTTCATTGCACTCTTTGGACGTACCACAGTCTCCATCTCCTCCACTTTGCATCTTTTCTCATCTCCCCATCTTCTCCCCGAGAACTCCATTTCTGCCTCCAGAAGCTCCGCGGAATTCCCTCGGCTCCCGAAGATTATGTTCCCCGTTCTCCCATTTCACCGCGTTTCTCTCGCTCGTACTTTCTCGTGGTCCACTGCACCGCCTCGCGCCATTTCCCATTTCATAACCACCGAACTCCGCCGCCGTTTCCTTCTGTGTTCCTCCCTCTATTCCCCTAAATTCCTCTCCCACGCTCATTATTTCTCTCTCAAACATTCCTTATGCTCCAGCCTCTGATATTTCATCTGGGCCCCGAGCATCTGTCTCCGCGTTTCATCCCGCTATCCCGTTTCGTAATACGGTTGCTAACAGCGCCCAACAAAGGGTGCAGCGATTGCAGGAGTGGTTACGATAAGTGTTGGTTGGCTCTCTTATTCTTCTGACTCGATGTTTCAGCGTTTCGAGTATGATTATTTGCTGATAATGTTCGTAAGGTTATGAGTAATGTGGTTATCTCCGTTTGGTTTCGCTACGGGTGGTGGTTGTATCTAGTACCGTAATCTAACTGAATATGAGTGGTATAACTGTAAATGATTATTATAATGTTGCTCTCTAGTATATGGGTATGCTATTGTAGGCATCGTAAAGCTGATGGGTACGTATATACATTTCTAGAGGTCCCAGATTATATCTAACTTGCTATAAGTTACTGTGGAGATGAAGTTTTTCATTATACTCTGGCTATTTTACGAATTCATGCCTTCTAATATTGATTTCGTTATCTCTTAATTGTTAAAGTATATGGAAAATTTCGTACTTGTATCGTAAAATTATTTTAATAGAAAAATTGTCGGGATTTTGAATTACTAAAAAAATTATTTGTAATCTCATGTTTCCTAATTGGTATTTCTAAGACTTGATTCTGAATTTTTTATTCTAACTGCCTCCCCGTCTGGATTCCTCATCGGAAACTCTTTAGTAATATCTTCCCATCATTAAAGAGTGAGTAACGCAACTTATATACACATGTGTTACAGATATTATGTTTTGAGTCGATGTATTTGTCTGAGGAAATGGTAGCAACGAGTGTTTTGGGATTCGTACATTATTACGCTCTATGCTCGTGTATTTTTTACGTCTCTGCTGCAAATATTTCGTTTCGTTTACGAATTTTTTCGCCGGCTTAATTCATATTCCGCGAAAGGGCTTTAATTTTGTAAACACGTTAAGTTTACCCTCTCTGTTTAACTGATGATCGATTCATATTTCTGCCATCGACCTCTCTTCCCTAACGCATCTCTTTTTGGTTCTTCCTCTTCCGCTTCGTCTTCTCCCTTCTTAGCCACTCCTCTGTATCCTTCCTTCTATTCCGAATCGATGTGCCAGCTTCTCATCTCCCACTCCCCCTTAGCTCTGACCATAATTCGATCCTCTTTCACTGCAACCAGTTTCAATCAGTTTCTTATCTCTTGCCTCCCATTCCTTCATCTCCGTTCGCTTCCCTCAACATCTTCCCTTTTCTTTTTCCTCCCAGCATCCGGATATCTCTCCCCTTCCGGATGGACCACGTGTATAACACCTTCTCCTCCGAATAATAGGGCCGGATGATCTAATTAGTCGTGTGCGGATTCATTTCCTTATTGCATCGCCGTCCATTAGTTTCATGAATTGTGCTACCCTCGATTGATTTCCTGAAAAAAAGGATAAACATTAATGGAAGTTATCAATTACGGGGATGTGAAGTAGAAAGGTGATTGCTGTTAAAGTTATTGGGGTCGGAAGGAATGGGCTCTGATTAAATCCTGTAGTTTCTATCTATAGTAATGAAATAAGCTTTCAACTTTCACTTGTATTTCAAATAATCCTACCTGAAAGGATAGGCGAAAAGAGAAATCAATAAGAATAATGTTTTATTAGCTAGATTCAGATTCTTGGGAATCAGTTAACTGTCTATTTACTTTTTACTTCGTACGTTGGTAAGATATTTTTATTTACCCAATGAATTTTTTATTTGTCTAGTTTTATAAACTTGAGTAATATATACGTATTCCTGGGTTAAGAAACATTGTTTCATCAATATAAGTTTTTATTTACGTACCTTAAGATGATTTTGTAAAGTATTGTAGTGTTGTTTGACTATTAGGTTTTATTATTATGACTACAAAGCAGGGATATCGGAAGTAAAGTGGAACAAATAGTTTAAACAGTGAAAACTGTATTAATTAATGAATCAACTCAAAGGATAATTATAATATTTTCACTTTAATATAAACAGTAATTTGATGCAAGAGAAAAAATGCTTATATTCACTCGTTACACGTGGAAGTACAAACATACGATCATATTAATATTTGACCCAACCATGTACCATATTACATACATAAAAACACGAATCTCATATATATTTTTCTACCCTTTATGCTCTCTTCTATCACGTATCCACTTTTATTCCTTCCCTCTGATATCTCTTATTACTTCCTTTCATATCCCCATTCCTTCTCCTCCCATATGTCTACTCATCCTTCCTCACCTACATTATGGCCGTATCCTCTCACCAACAGCCCCCGAGGATTTCCGAACATTTTTTTCGTTCGCAAAATCTTTTTCCCTGTCTCCACATTCACCAGTTACGTTTCGGTTTCCTTCTAGTATCCTCTTCCGATCCCTTTTTCTTACCACCGCTATAAATATTGCGGTTTTTACACACCATATATTCCTCAGCATTCGATTTGGTCTCTGCAATCTGCTTCGGTAGGGTTATTCCACCTTCATTTGACTTCTGATGGTATTTTATTTGTCGCATTATCCCGAATACGAGGGATTTTTTTCTGAGCTGTGCTTCGAAGGTCGATTGTTTATTGCGTTTGATGCATTCGGATTCGAGATGATGAGGCCTTATTTAGCTATAAAGGTACCATTGCATTGATGATGCGTATACATAAAAAGGAGACGAGGGATTGCAAATTTTAATGATTAAATTGTAGTTACTTTTCGAGGCATGATGAGTATTTTCTCCTAATTTCTTCGATTTTTTATTAAGAATAATGGCAATTCAGAGTTAACTATGTCTTGGGTCTTCAGTTTTTGTGTATTAAGTAGTGAAACACTATTCTTTTTGCGAATCGAGAAACTTTCTTGGCCTTCAAAGGTCGTTTACTGGATTTTTTATTAATATACTTCGTTATATACTCTCAGGATTGCATAGGTCCGAAAATCAATCTAATAGCGAGTTCTTCATCATTTTTAATTCTTATATTATACTTTAATAGTATTTTCTTTATATTTTACAGTATTTATTGTGTTTTGATAAATAATACCCATTTCACTTGACAGATTTCATTCTGTTTGAATATCAATTTTGCAGTCAACAATTATGAAATATTTAGGCCATTATTTACGATTACTGCGGGATACTCGACTTAATATAAATCTACTTCCCCCTAGTGACTCAAATCTTTATGGAATATCAAATAAAACACGCTCTTCACACTAATTTCAGTCCTCAATCCTGTTCATCATCCCCATCAAAATGAGGACGGGAAGCTAAAAGCAGCGCCCGAAGCGTAGATTTTTATCAAATTCATAACGTGCGCCAAAGCTCTCTTATCCCACAGATTTTAATGAAAGTTGTACGAAAAATACTCGAGTGAAGAACGCGACTGTTGGAAATCGGAAAAAGTACGCAATCCGGGGATCCAAATCCGTCCTTTAAATTCGTAACCAACAGCTTAACTCGCTCAAATGATCACGCCTCTGCAAAGATCCAGTGAGTTATTAAATTCCCACACCTTTAATCCTCACGACTCGCAATCTCGTCATTTTTACGCTTTCATAGTCACGAACTTCTCCTACAATTTCTATATCGCCTTATGCGCTTCACTTGCAAACAAACGCGAATCGGTTTTCCATTCCCGTGGTTCGTCCCCCGTCCGCCGGCGGCGCTGGCTTTCCCTACGATCTCTGCCAATAGGGATGGTATTTATTTCTAGTCTAGGCCCTCCAAGGCTGTGGATTTTTTATTCCGCTGACGAGCAGTGAATGTAATCAAAGGAAGTTATAAAAAGGGTACAATGGAACGATCGGTACAGTAAATTTCCTATGATCGAAGTTTCTTTTTTTCGTTTGCTGAGCTAGTTTATTCGGAATTCACCGTAATGGAGGTTTACCCAAGCGTAATTTGCATCTGATTAGATTTATTCGTAAATGTGAGCTCTCTCTGTAAGGTACGTTTGCTGATAAGCGATGACGCATAAGCGATAGAAAATGAAGTAATACAGCATGATTTCGATTGAGGAAGTTTAATTACTTTGCCAGTAATGAAACTCGGCACTTGGAGATTCATCTCTGTTAATTCCTTCAACTACTTTGGCGCTTCGGAGTTAAAGATCTGCTTTTCTACTTTGTAAAGTGAAGAGGAAACCATAGATGCATTTCCATGGGAAAGAAGCCACCAAGTTCGCAGCTTTTTAGAGTAGCATCCCTTGATTAGTCGGTTTCCATTGTCAATAAGTCGCACGGGTTTTTATTTTTAGTTTCTCATGTCATATTCCTTTTCAGAAGCGATTAAAGTGAATTTGAAGTTTTATTAGTAATTCGTCGTGATTTTATTAGAGGCTTGTGGAATCGTAATACATTTTGAAATGAGACGTATTGGGTGTTATAGCTGTATGCAGTAGGAAATGAGAAATAGTAAAAGAAAGTTTTTCCTTTCAAAGAGAAAGTATTCGGAAAGCATTTGATTTTCAAATTTTTTTATATCAAAAGCATTTTTTTGTCTTTATTGAATCAATTACCTCAAACCTTTATGCATATATTTCATTGTGCATTTATCTTCTTTAAAATTACAGCGGGAAATTTCATTTTCCATTCAAAACATGTATAATATTTTTCTCTCTCTTCAATGATGTCTTATATTGCGATATATTAAATTTATTTTTTATATTTCCGTGTTTTACAGTGCAAGACTCATTCAAATGCATTTTCGGTATCGTATGAAATTCAGGGAAATATTGGGTAATAAATACCTTTAATCCATGCGATGACAAAATTGATTCTAACAATTTATTTCTGCTCTCGTCGACCGGTTAAAAACATCGACAAATTATTATCCCATTCAGTCATTTCAAAACTCAGCACCCATTTCTTCGAACACTTTACTACAGAGCCCAAACTTCGCATAAGCGTAAATGCGAAATTTATGCAAACAACCGTTTCGTTCCCGTATTCTACAGCGCAATAAATGTTTCCATCATACTCAAATAAACATTATTCCACTCTTTCACGTTTCACGTTCATCATAATAATACTTGGATATCCACGGGGTGCGGTTCATGCGCCAAAAATCGCCAGCGTTCGCGATAATCTTTTTTTGCCTATAATTGTTTTCTCCTCGGTGAGAATTTATTCGGTTTACGTCGATGACCGTCATTCGGTTCGGTTCCCACATCCCCGCTCTCCCGAAACCTCATCATTTTCCCATAGAAGGCCGTTACATTTTTCAGTCACGGAAGGCGGTAACGTCATGTCCAAGGATTTATAAACTCCGCCACTTTTATATATATTAAATACACAATTCTCTCGAACTGCGTCGGCGATAACTTCCTCTCGATGCATTTCTTGTCATGACAGATGCTCCCATCCCCAGCAGACAACCGCTTCTCAGAAGCTTTCAATTGGATAACGAGTTGGTTTCCTGTTTTTTTTTCCACCTACGGGAGAAGTGAGTTATTGCACGGATAAAGTAATTCGATTGTTGAGTCTTTATCGAGGTGAGGGACGGTTTTCTTTATTGGCTCCCGTTCTCTTCTGGTTCCAACGATATTTTACATTTTTATTATCATATTTTCGTATTATATCGATGGCTAGAGTTGAAGCAAGTTTAAACTACGTCAAGGTGGAAGTTTTCTTGTTACGAGTTCATCTCGTGAAGTGAAGTTTATCTAAAGGAAAAGAAATTTTTTTCTCGTCTCTTGCTTAGACGTATGTCTACGAAGTACTTATATCGTTGTAGTATTTTATACAATATATCGATCATATACTAGTTTGATAGCGATATGTACACTGTGGACTGTTTTTCAAAGAGTCTAGTATGATATTTTAATGTGTATTTGTAGTAATATGTATTTTTTGTTCGCTTCCATATGTTAATGGTGATTTTCTTTCTTTTTACAGGTTAGTTTCACGTTTCTGAATTCTGTGGTGTGGATATGAGAGAGTCAGTGAGTACCAAAAATAATAAGTAATTTTATGACGAGAAAAACATATTTTGCTTTTGAATTGGTGAAATTTTATATGATGCTTCAAGGCGTTATAGATTTTACTACTTCCTTTGCACCGTAATAAAATAAGTAGTTTAGGTTGTCGAAGGTGCTAAGTATAATTATAATTTTAAAAATTAATTAGGTGTCTGGAGATTTGTAGATCTGTTACGATCGTAGAACATTGCTATCTAGTAAATTTTTTTACTCTAAGACGTCTTAAATTTTATCTTATTTGCGAATAAACACAATTCGCTTTACGATAAGGGAAGACTTAATTCTCCTTACGCTTTCCCGAATCAATGCACGTACTCTATTTCAAGACCACATTCATGCGACCCGTTCTTTAGGCATAAGTAAACGACACGGCCATAGATGTACATTGTCTTCGCGCGCATTCAACAGCGGAGCCATAGAATGGGAAGATATAGCTATCAAGCGACAGCTGAAAGGGCGTCGATTCACGAATCAGTCGGGAGGGGGCCTTTTGCCGGTTTGATGACGAACAAGAGATAGGTTTAACTAACAGACTGCCAAATGCCATGAATACGCGTCTCGTTAATGCCTCCTCCTCTCTCCGTATGTATATTACGACCATTTTCCTTGCCCCCATCTTTCCTCTCTTTTTCTACGAATTCCTTCCATCGACAATCGGATTTGAGATTCTCCCGTTTGTCTTCCCCACTCTAGCGGCGATCGCTTTAATTAATTCCGTCGTTATCCAGCCTTAAAATTCGCAGAAATCGGGATAAATACTTAAATCCCTTTATAGGAGACCGTATCCCGACGGGCGATCCTTTAAAAGTTTAATTGCGTAGAGCGCTTTTGTTTGTGGAAAAATGCGCGGAATGTGAAAGGGAAAGAGATTCTCCTCTCGTGTGTTTCTTTCCATCGGCTCATAAATTAGGGATAGTTCTGAAAAATAATATTGAATTAAAGAGCGGAGCGCAAAGGGTACGGGTTTCAGTTAAACAATTCGCGGAATTGAAATAGTTGCGATTTTTTTTGCCTTCGAAGTTCGGAGTGCTAATAATGATCGTCGAGCTGAAATCCTGTTTGTAGTTCGTAATTCCTTCCGAAAACCTTGTGTTGATCCAGAAATGTCGACCTTTTAATCCGTTCTCATTAAATGAAGTCTTCGCAAGTGAAAGTTGGCGTACGGCTGTTCATCCTTGAAACTGATACGATTTGATTTCAAAAGTGAATGTTCAACAGCGATTTTTGTGAGATTAAGCGAAGTAGGCGTTTATTTATTCCTATATTGGACCAAAAAGGCTAAATATATTAATTATATCAAGTTTTTTCATGCGTAAGAATGATAAAGATGTAAATGTGTATGTTACTTTCAAACTTTCGTATGGATTCGAATTCTTTTACTATTTATAAATTATTTTTAGAAGTTTATCCTTCAGAATTACGTGAAATTTAAAATTACCACTGTTTTCAAGAAACTTTTTAGTTTTCAATTGAAACGTATTATATACGTATTAAAATGGTAAATATAATACGGAATTATTGTCTTCTCTCGTCATTTTTATTATAATGGAGTCGAGGAGTTAATTTAGGCACTCGTTTGATTCCTATCATCAGTAGCCCATTGTCATTTCGCGTAAATACCAAAAGTCGTCTTTAGAACGCATTTTATTCATCTACGTACAGAATAATTCCCACCGTAGCTTCCTATCTTATCACAATCGCGAGTTCAACGAGCTTAAATTCGAGATGCGCTATGCTTCCGTTCGGCGCAAAGGCTTAAACGCAAGTGAATCGTATGATGTGTGCGTTTCTGGCGGACTACTTGATCGGAGAAGCCATTTGGAAGCATTACGTCCCATCAACCGGTTCCAGATTGAAGCTCTCCATGTCATCTCCCAACAATGAATCACGCGGCCTCAATGAGATCACGTCTCTCCACGGTGCGGAGAGACTCACACAAAAGAGCCCCGTGCTCCAAAAGTGCGCTAAATATCACGCGAAGGCGTGGGTTCTCATCGAAGAGGTTTCGCGATGCAATCCTTCCTTAACGTATTCACGGAACGGTTGGGTTTTTTCGACCTCAAATTGGTGTTCTACATTCCGATGATAGTTGTCGATTATACGTATTCTCGTGTTGTTAGGAGCAGCCCTTTAATGGATTAACTAAATGTTCTTCTTGATAGGCTTCTACCGTTGTCATTAAATATTTTTATGGTGTTTATTTATATTTAATTATGGTTTAGTGTGAAGGTTGTAATGAAGAGTATTTCTAAGCTAAAATCGTTTAATTGTCCCCCTTAGTCAAAATAATATCCTTTTAAATAGTATTGTATTTATTATTATTCTTTTCTTTATAAGAAGATAATTTTCCTATTATTTATTTTCGCGAAAACTTTTTCTATTATTTGTTCTAACCTATATTATGAACAGGGAGATATTTGTTTAATAGTAATGAAAACAAAAAAAAGATTAGCTGGAAAAAAATGTATAAGGTAGAATTCTAGAAGGTAGATTGATTCCTCTATGAGTCCTTATAATAATCTGATGTTTAATATCTCTCTCTATCGTTATGTTTATTTTTGTTTACCGTACTTGAGTTCTATTGAGAAGGATTAGAATTATGTTAGCGTTGATAAAAGATTAAACACTTCATAATTTTGAGAAATCGAGCCAAATTTGAATTTGGTTCACGTATCTCATTCTTCCTCTGTATTTAACGAACGATAATAGTCATTCAAAATCGAATTTATCTCCCATATGTTTTGCGTCGCATTTCGAAGCGTACGTATTCGGCATTGTTCTCGGGAACGCTCGTTTTACATCGCTATTTGTTTTGAGTCAACATACGAACCTGTATCGAAAGAGCGTAAAATGGAATGATTAGGTTTTTTACCATATCATCCCCGTATATACGCGACGTAAACGATGCAATTGCAGAGGCACAAGAGTAAAAACGGATATCGAACGGAAATAGCTACGCAATAATCATAAAACACGTATCTGCAGCGGTGCGTACGTTCGGGATTATTAGCGTTCGATATGAGATCGTAATTTTACGATGGCATCAGGTCAGCTTCTAGTTCAAAACGATAGAGATTTGCCAGATCCACGCGCTCATATTTTCGGAATAAAAGAGCGTCGATTGGAGAAGTGCGTGCGCCGTTCACTTTTTACGCTCCAAATTGACGATCGGTTGAGGAGCGCGTATAAAATATACGGGCCACGTTATTTATTTCGTCGTTCACGCAGTAGGGGGCGTTTTCATGGGATGGCTGACTCGTGGCCTACGTAGGATATCGAACCGGTAACCGAATGATCGGAATGAATACCGGGGAATGAGAATAGAATCAAAACCTTATTATTACCAAAATTTGAGGGAATTGTTTCATGTGGCTTTCATTGTAGTAGGTGCAAAATGAATACAAGGATCATTGTTAACTATGTTCTTTCGGTACTCAATAGGACTTCAATTGCGGTAAAAGGTCTACTTTATGGATTGAGTTTACGTGAAGTAAAATATTGTAGTTTATAGAGCTTTTTATGATTAGAATTGGCTTATTTGGTTTCATTTATATTTATCTGTACTTAAATGTAGTTCTTTAAAAGATTTATTGAAGCTAGGCTCTGTAGTAAGTGTTTTTAATGTCATACGTAACTGTGTGTGTAATTTCTGAAGTTACAATGATGATAATTTAATTAGAGGTTGCATTTCGTTCACTAGCTCAAAACTTCGTACTTTACTCTTGTTTATAAGTGTTTGAAAATGGTAACCTGTAAAAAAGATCGCATTAGGTTTTGGATCCATCCACTAGCACTCAACTGTCACTTCATATTTTTTTTCGTGATGGAAATGCTTTCGTGAACACTACCGGTTCCACAATGAACTGAAACCGAATCAAGATATCACGTTTCACTCGGACCGGTGGATAAACCGGAACCGAAAAACACGGTTTGATGGGCTTCTCGTGGTCGGATATCATTCGCCGTGACTGTTAACCAAAGAGCCTTCAACTTGCCTTAACTTCGGTCCCAAAGCTTCCCAAGGGCACAGACCTTCAACCCCCCAATCCCTAAACCGCACGCCCGGTTCAAGTTTTAGGAGAGGATGCAGAGTTTTACAGGAAGGGCGGTTAAGAGAGTGTGCCTCACAAAGGCTCGTCCTAGGGTCAGTCGGGTAAGGAATGGCTCGTCCTCGCAGTTTCGGACGCGTCGAAAGGGGCCGATTAGTCGCAATGTGTCGCAGTTCTTCACCCGCCCATCTCCTAATCCTTCCCGTGTTTTTCGTCGCTCATTTTTTTCAAAGGGGTTTTTGGCGGCATTTTTAAATGATGAGCGTATACTATAAAGGTGTAATTTAAAGGAGAAATATTGCTTTATGGAAAACGGACTTTAATATAATGAATCGTAGATGTAAATGCTTCTTGTATCGATTCGTTGATCAATATAAGATGTTTTATGTGGATTAAGGATGGGACTTGTTACTTCTGATGAGTATGAAGGTAGTTGTTGATTTCTCGTCTATTGAGAATTATGGATGGAATTAAGTGCTGATTAACTTTTCAGTGAATTGTACGTTTCGTAACATTAATTTTCAGAATAAACAAGATAATTAATAGTGATTTTTAAATATAATATTACCAAAATTGTATTTCTAATCTCACAGAGTCCATCTTAATCTCTAATATTTAATAATCGTATTATTGCGTAAATACTGGGAAATTTTGTTCAGCAACACATAAATTTTATTATTGATTTTGTTTCTATTGAAGGAAAGATGAATGATATTGCTCAAGAGTAATAATATGTGAATTATAAAGCACTTTAAATTTCTTCGTTTACATTCTATTAAAATATTGAGTTGTACCGATTATTTAAAGATGTCCATACTCTGCGAACGTTATTGGATATTTTTACGGCTTAAATGACTCCGCCCGGGAATGTACGGCAAGTAAAAGGCATTCAACGGAAATTGCCACTTTCAGTAGCCATGTGTGCCAATTCTCATCATTCCATTCTCCAAGTTCTTTCCGAACGATCGCAATTAGTTTTCATCTGTGTAATGGATCGTTCATTTGCCTTGTTTGTTCAAGTGCTCGTGAAATCTAGATACCATTGCACGACCGATGGCGTCCTCACCCCAATGTTTACTCAGCGTTATCTAATGTTCATCAAAAATGTGTAATTGCTATGGTTATAAAACATGAGGAGAGCATTGATAGATTGTGTATGCGTTAAGGAATCAGGAAATGGAGTCAGAAAACAATATTATTTGGAATGAAGAAGAAAGGAAGAGCAAACAAACCATACATATATCAAAGAATGATGAGAAACAATTATTTTAGGTTAATTTTTAACTTTCTTTATTACTCTAAACGCACAATTAGCCGCTAGTTCAAGGGGAATTCCTGTTCGTCATCTCTCAAGCCTATGGTTTATCTCTAATGTGAAATACTTCGAGCTGCTTTGCTCCGAACATCACAGAATCTCGACCGTAGCGTTCTCGGTCCAATTCCCCAAGATTATATCCAGTAGCAATCCAAGCACTTTGCTCATCGCAGCAGTTGTACTTCATCGGGAAGCAATAGGCTTGTTATCGGCCATCCATAGAGGACCTCCCGCAGAATTGGTTTCCAAACATAGCGCCTTATCGTTCATCTTCACGACTCATCTCTTAAACATTCATTCGTTCCGAATTATCGTTGTTTCTGATCGCTTCCTACCCAACGACCTAATAAAGCATTGTTGTGCCAAGGGTGTCTTATCGCTCTTCTTTGTGGGTCCATCTGGTAACGCAGCCTCTTCTTCTCTCCGAAAAACACACAAATATAATGACTTGCATTGTCTTTCTAATGGTATCTTCTATTGCCAAATTCTCTCTTCGTTGAAGGGTTTTTATCCGCTTCATCGAGTGGTATTTCAAACCGATTCGTTCCGTATTCAACGCGGGATCATCCTTATTTAGCTGTCGAAATTGACTCCATAATGGTTTCTTTTGTCGCGTTGCATAAGCTTTGAGATGCAGTTATTTAGATTCATTGTTTGCTTTATCGCTATGGAAATGTCTAAGGGAGAGAGTGTAAACTAATGGCTATCGGAGATATTTGTTTTAATTATGAACGGCGCTATTGGGGGACTGAAATTTTGAACGGAAACAGTGATTTTGGAATTGTTGGGCGTTTGAAATGGATATCCTGATGGGATGCTACTTGAGCTTATGTTTCTTTAGCGTAAATATATTTTTTAACTCCTTGTCGTAACTAATGGAGTAAAGTAAGCCTGGTGTCGAAACAAATGTTGAATGTATCAAACTAATGCTGATAGATTTATAAAAAAGCTTGATGTTTTTGAACTCTCATGTTATAAATAAATAAATTTAGCGTTAGTTTTGGTTCGAAGTAAAATTCATCGTACATTACCGTAATGAAAAACAAACCGAGCCTCATCAGATAAAACGAACTGCTAGTAAAAAAAATTCCATTCATCAACCCCCCATTTTCCCGAATATCCACAACCCTCACCCCCTCTCCTTGCCTTCCAAATTGACTTACGACTCTTTCCCCCAACACAATCCTTTTGTTATCAGCATCTCCCTAAGCAACACACCCCCTCTTATCGCCTTCCAAAACCCTCAGAAACAACCTTTCGACGGCCTATATCATCCTCCCAGTCCTTAAAGCAGAGTCGCGACCGCGGGAGGGTAGTGGTTTGCCTTAGGGGACCCAAGGGAGCGCTTTCGGAATTGTCGTTGCCTTATTAACGAGTCAGTTCCTCCCGAACACGCTCTCTCTCCTGTCCGACCAACTTTCACACGGGCCAATTCCCATCTCACGACCGAATTGCATTCAAAGTTCGCCGTTCCGCCGTCCACCGCACCCATTTTTACGGCAAATGTGGGAAGATGGCCCCATGTCCGTCCGGGGGCCTTTTTTTAATCTGCATACACCCTGGAGAGTAGCAAGAACTGCGGGATACTATTCCTTGCGGTCGGGATGAGCCGGGTAATTGAATCATAGTTTACTCCGCCTGCAGCTCGTCTAATAGAGTCGTAAATTTTACTTTAAGGGATGACTATTTTTGGTGGGGTTCTGCGAGACGAGTAGGGTGTGTTTTATTTTCATTATCTAGCAGGCTACCTTTTTTAATGATGCATTGAGGCTATACGTGAATTATCTTATGTACATAATTGAATTTGTGCTTCAAAGTTGCTTTCTGGTGGTATACGTTTGTTGTGATGAATAGGGAATTAGATTAAGGGTTTTCTGTAAATATCCTTATTAAAATGGAACTTCTAGCGTCCTTTTTGTAATGGATAAATGTATACCCTTTTTCCAATCTTAATTTGGCTAATAATATTGTATTTATCAGATAATAATAGGAATATTTCGCGGTTGTTATTGCACGTATTCTTTTAATCATTTAAATATTTCATTACTACGTAAACATTCCTGTATATTGAAGCAAGGTTTGCGTAAAAGGTCTTCTCTTTATTCGGGAAGTCAATTTTCAATTTATAAATGCTAACGTATGAATGAGATATATGTATGTAATGAATAATTTATAAATCGAAATATGCGTTTATAACGTAGTTGTTCGAATTTTCACACGAAATAATGAATGAAACTCGACGTTAATGAAAATATCAGCCCCAAAATTCGTACTTTTATTCAGGACGAGATGAGTAATGCAGTTTTTAAGGTGTAACGTGAAATTAAATGACAGAGGTGAAGAGAGACGTGTCCTGGAATGAGACAAAAGGTCAATTAATTTCAACGAAATGTTATTCCTCAAAATACAAAAGGTTCGAGTGAAAGCCGTGTTAATCAATGCTCTCTCTCCATACCCCTTTCGCTTGGCATACATTCGCGAGAGGCACTCGTTGAATTGACGCATCTTCATCCCTTAAAACCGAATCCCGCATTGTTTAGTTGCCCTTTCCTCCGCTTGGCGTCGCGTTGCGGGCCCCTCTCGTTGTGAAGGACCGATAAATCGTTAGTGTTTTGTTCCGCCCGGTCCAAATGAGACCTTTTTTTCATATCCACGCGAGCAATGGAAGGGCATCGAGATTCGGTGAGAGCCATTCATTTTTACAGTGATTAAGAGTCCGCGTCCGACGTTTGCGGTCAAATGGGACAAATCGAAAGCTCTCGAAGGCGCGCACGCCATTGTGTCGAATGCGGCGTTGTCGAAAAAACGCGCGTGACACAATGGGACGGCCCTTCCGCTTTGAATTTTTGAAAACTCCGCCGCGTGATTCCCCCGAAACGCATCGCGCCCAGGTAATTGGATTCGCAAATCGGGCGACTTGCGAAATCACAAAGAAAGTGTTTTAATTATCCCGCGGAATAGGACAATAACCGCGTTTCGTTTGTTTCGAATTCGCACCGGAAACCGCGTCAAGAGTGAACGAAAACGAATCGCAAAAAATTTTAATCCGCGTGGGCGCCGGATGTAATTTTTTTTTCGGGATTTTTCTATCGTCAGAAAGGGAATATATCTGGTCTCGTTTGTGGCGAAACGGCGTTTGAGTTCTGGGAATATTCATAAAGGTCGAAATATTCAGCTGCGTTTTCGTTTGAGCCGGGGTTCGTTCGGATTTTTTTTTCGGTGCGAATTTTTTTACGCTGAGTGATGAGGTAATTAGCAAGTAAGAGTCAAAGAATTAATTATTAAAGAGGACTAGTTTGGGTATGCAAGTCTGGTGACAAATGGGTAATGTGAAACTATAATTAAAGAGTGATAAATGGGTATTAATTCATCCTAGTTTACCGCCTATATGAGCTAACATTTTGAGCAAAATACATTCATTCAATGCGGTTGGGAATGATATATTTGATTTTCGAACAGTATTAATGTTATCTTTGGCCTAAAACCTACATTTTAACTATTGTTTTGATATTAAAATAGAATAATAGCGCCTTTAATGAGATTAATGTTATATTTATTCGTCTTACAGTCTTTATCTGTACCGGTTATCCCTTTACATGTAATTCCTCATTCATATATATTCATCAATATATTTGCATTCGCCATATATTTATAATACATTTGTATTAGTTTTTTTTCTCTCTCTATCAAATAATAAGACTTCGAAGTTATTCAATAGCGTATTGTATTGTATATACACAATATATACTTACAGCGAAAATGTTTCAATTCCCCATCACAAGAGTGCATTCAATTCGCTCTGAAAGAGCGGACGCAGCATCCAATCCACTCTCCGCAAAACATTCGCGCATCATTTCTGCGAAAGAAGCCGCATTTGACGACAATCGAATGGCGCGAAGCAAAAACTTTCGACCAGGAGGCGAAGTCTTATCGCTTATTGTGAGTTATGGGGTGACACGAAGGGAACAGCGTTTTCGCAGTGATTGATGCACCGATATTGATATTCATTCGGCGGCAAAAGAGGGAGAAAAGAGCGTTCCATACGCTGATTGCGATCTGGAAATAATTGCACGGGCAGTTTGTCTTCCGAATTTTTTTGGGCGTAAGACGTACGGGTTCAGTGATTCCAGGATGGAAAAGGACGGGTTCGAACGATTGATTTATGGGGATATTCATTGAATGGCTCCATTTTTGCAGCTCGAAATTGATACTACTCCATTATTTCGGGGCGATATATCTCCCGTTCAATTTTCGCGAAAAATTAAACAAAATGTTTCCGTTTTACGGTGAAATGGCGCTGTATGTTAATGGGGGAATGTGGCGGGAGTTAGAATGGGCTAACGTTCGCCAAATGGGTTATTAATATGATAATCTGCGTTTTTGATAGGTTTATCCAATTCTGCACGCACGAGTGCTATTAAAACCCTGTTTTTATTTTTCGTAAATTTTCGTTTCTCACTTTTTCTTCGGGTTTGTTTATATCAAAACAAGCGATCCAATTTATGATTAAGAATCGCTTTTGGGTCTACGTAATTACTATCTTTAGGATGATTGCGTTTAGTGATCGTGTATTATATGTCATTAAGATGTAAACGATGTATTTAAATAGCACATCGCTGAGGATGGATTTTTTGTCGGTGATGGTCTATCTTTTTGATGTTTACAAATTGCGGTTGGGGGTAATTTTATAACGTAATTTTCGCAAAAAAGACGTCGAATAATTATGCAACTAAATTCAGCCCCTTTTCGATATTACATCGTGAAAAACAATGTAGTGCAGATGACAGTTTTGTATTTTTAATGTTGTATAGTTTTATCATTGTATTTATTATATATTCTTTCAGTTTTGTTCTCTAATTGATCTTGTTTATATATGTATCTCTCCCTCATTAATAGAAGCCTAATATTATTCTATTAGTAATGTTGTTTTTCTCTGTATAAAGTCATATTGCAAATTTAATTTGTATATGTTAAATTTTGATGTTAATTCTGCTTAACATACTCTTCTTTCGATTCTCTATCACTTATCGTAAAATTGAGTCATTATTACTTATTTTATTATGGTTTATTCTTTAAAATATACTGATGGTGCTTCAAATAGGAATTTGCTAAGTTTTCTATTTCTAGGATTACCCCCATACACTAATCACAGACGATCGAGTCCATGAGAAATTCGCCCAAACGAATACACCAAACGAAAAATTACGCGCTCGAAATTTCAATTCGCCCAACGAGTCTATTTTATTCGCCAGCAAAGCCCTTTCTCCCTTTTATTTAATCCGCCCCAAATCCCCGAGAAACTCTCTTTTATTTAGCTCCTTATCTTCAAGTTTCATTCCCTAAGCATCGTTAATCGCCTTCAATTTCTTTTAAATTTCACGCTCGCTACGGAGTCGTTCATTTTTTGCCCTCAAGATATTTGCGAGAACCCCTTTCGTTTTCGCTCGCAGCGGATTCGTTTTATATTCAGCGGAATATACTTCTCGGTGGGAATTTTTATTTTTCGCATCCCTTAAAAAATTCCTTTCCCCGATCCTTAATTTCCCATTGTAATACGGCGAATTTTTGCGATTTTTTTTTCGCTCTGATAACTCGTTTCGGGACGCATCTTATAATACACGCGATGGCATTCCAACGCGTGGATTTTCCGCAAAATAATGCCCATTTTAATATTTACGAAGCCCAAACTCATCGGCTTATTATCCCAACTTCTTCTTGTATCTTGATTCGTCTTCTCGAAGATTTTTTTGGACTCTTTTTATGTATGTTAAGTGGCTCATCAGTGCCCTGGCCCAAGTCTTTGTGAATTATGCGTATATACGTGCTTTCACCTTTTGGCGAAGTTTTGATATTTTGTAGATTTTTCCGTTAAATTATGCGGCGTCGATTTGTTATGTATGATGATTTCTAGGCGTATAGATGAATATGTTAGGTGTGTGGTATATTAAGAGAAATACCGCTAAATGAAAAATTTTGTATATCCATATGGATTGATAAATACTAACAAATGCTAAATAAGTGTGCAATAAATTCACGAAAGTTTAAACGCCTTTTTTGCGATTTTACGTGAATTATTTAATGACGAGGAGTTATTTTTCTTATGTTTATGCTTTTTATATTATTCTGTCAAAAATAATGATTTTATCAACTTTTTTCTTGCATTACAAATTTAATGCGAAAAAAACTATATGAATGATTTGTAACCAGATATTGTACTGAATATTTCTTTATTACATCTCAGTGAAGATAGCTGGAGCACAGTTAACAATTCACATCTCGAAACTCGTCATTTATATTGCTTTACCAAGGTGCTGGGGGTGTTTATTACTTTTTGATAACGGCATTTCCTCGTTTGATCATAAAAGATACGTTTTTTCGACGTAACTTGTCCTTTAACACGTTTCTCATATCTTTTTCAATTTACGAGACGTTTTCCGAGAAGAGGAATTCCGCCTCAAAACGCGGCGCCGTTCCTCAAAGATACGTACAGTCCTAATCCACCAACGCCTCCAAAGTATTAGCGTTTTGTCGGAACATTTCCGCAAATCGGGTTGTTTCTTTTTTTCCACTCCGAATACTCCGTGCATAAGAAGCCTTCCGGAGCGTGGTAACGATTATTTAGCGGCGTAACAGGCATCCGCTTTGTCGATTCCCTCAGAAATATAAAGCGGCGAGAATTTATGACGAAACTTCTCGCCAAACCAGTGTTTATCGTTCGAAAGCTTTCTTCTTCTTCTTCTTTCTTTGCTTTGCAGCGCACACTTCAACGCGCGAACTCAACATCTTTCGCGCGACTAAATGATCAAACAGGGCTACAAGAAGTAGGTTTTTTTTTCTCCTTCTCTCTTATAGATAGAAGTTCGCGAGGTACGTGTCTGAAGAAGCCGAGTTTTGTCGTCGCAGATTAGCCCATCGACGCTCACGGAGAAAAGTGTGTAGGGGGCGATCAATTATACGAAAGTTTCTTGTTTGCAGCGGTAAGATCGAGTGCTTGAGTTTTGAGGCGCGGGTTGATTGATGGAGAGGAGTTGTAAATTCCGTCGGAATCTCATGGAAATTTCGTAAATAGATTCCCGTGAGCGGAGCGTTTTGAATGGAGGAATACGGAGTTGGTATTCGTTCACGAGGGTGAATGCTGTAAGGCGGGTGGGACGGCTATCAAGTACTGGGTTACTGTGTACTATACTATTGTCATTACCGCGGTGATTTGAGACTCGTTTATGGCGATTATAATATTTTGTTACGTGATTTTATAGAGGTTAATTTCATGTTGTTTTTTGAGCTTATTTGTGTTACTTATCGGTTAAAGCTCACGTTTATTTTTAACGTACACCGAGCTGTTCATGAAGTAAAGATGTAAGATGATTTATCTTAAAGTTCTATTCTTATTCCATTATCTAGCATAATAATACATGGTTTCTGATATTCGCTGTGCCCTAAGTATAGATTAAAACATGAAAATGTCAATAAAATAAATTTTTATATTATAATTGAGTGGGAAATATATTTATGAAGTTTTTCAAAGAACTTTACCTTTATATAGTCTTTTTCAAGAATAGTTAATTGATTTCGTTAAAAATGTATCGATTTCTGGAATTTAAAGAACGAAAATTTGAAGACGAGAATAGAATATAAACGGAAATTTTTTTGCTTGGAATTTATGAATGTGATCGAATAAGTTTCATTATTCATTTCGCTGTTGTAGTTTACTCTATTTAAAGTTTACATCAAGTCTTTAAATCGCATCATCAAATTAGTGTATGAAATCCAAGTCTTTAACCGACCATCGTCATCCCAAACTTTTTTAAAGGCCATTGAAGAAATAACCTCCGAGTCAAGACGGCAACAAGGCCATCCTAATGTTGCGAGGGAATTACCCCAATTTCGCATCTTTTTGAATCGAAAATAAGACGATAAAAAATCCGTGCGCTCATGCGAGAAACAATACAGCTCCAATTAATCATACAGCGCTTGCCTCTCGCCACAAAACAATTTGGAAAACAATGCGCGGAACTTGGCGAAAAAAAATCGCGAAAAGAAAATAAGAAAGAGCTAAGGGGAGAGAAAAGTTTCGCGAAATCGCTTACCTCGCCAAGGAGTTGGGAACAAATAGGCGTAGTCAGAGGAAAGGAGATGCCTCTTTCCCAACACCTTCCACTTCTAATTACAACTCCATACATCCACCTCTCGTATTTCAACTCCTACGCACTCCTCTCCCCCTTCCCTCATTACAGTCGCCATCTCTTAGCTCGAGATTCCCCACCTTGGAGACGTGGAAATTCGCACTAGAAGCAATTTGCGCGATTGAGGACACCCCTAACGCTAACGCATACCTCTTCCCTGAATATATATCTACTCGGATTTACCGCTAGTTTGCGTGTTTCTCTAGAAGTCATCCGAACTTACTTTTACGTGTTTGTTGATTACTTCGTTGCCCCGACTGATTCCCGCTTTCTTTTTCGTTTTGGAGTGTTGTTATCGATGTTGCGTATGGACGTGAATTTTACGTTATTTATTGTTTATTAAAGCTTTTATTAATACGTCACTTGTCGACTGACATACGGCTCGATCGATGGCTTGATATATATATATATATGTATACAGGAACGGAATGAATTTAAAAAATGAAACCAAATGTTTACAAAAGAAGATGTCGACCTAAATTGTGATCAAAAGCATGAGCGCAAAAAGCGTGAATGTTATTGGAGATCGAACTTAAATAGGAAATTAAAACTGTTCGTCATCCTGCCTCGATTAATGGTTTAGCACGTATTTAATATCTCAAGCGAAGGATGTAGGTATGGACTGGTGTTTTTTTTTGGATATGGAATAACTATGCATTTGCTTAATTCCGATTTCATTCACATTGGGATTAATTTATCGAATAGAACAAATTTTATGAGATGATTCTGGATTAGAATACCACAAGTATTATTACGTGTCTCACATGGAATTGGTTGAATTTGGTTTCACTGAAAATGGAAGCTTAAAAATCCTTTTTTTCATCACTATTATGGAATAAGAAAGAGTTCTTTTTCTTCGGAGATATCGAGGGTACTGAATGGTCTTCCAGATCAGAGACCATCTTTCACTCCCTTTATCGTTAACAAAATAAGTTGGTTCCAAGAAGCATGATACCCTCAAACAGATAGCGGTAGGTCAGAAGTCTTACTTAGAAAGAAACAGTCGCATCCAAGAGTCAGCTAAGATATGCCGTATCTCTCCGTGGAACGTATATCAGTGCTTAGGTGTCAATGCTAACTGTTCTCAGATTATTGCTGAAGAGAAAAATAGGGTTGGCCTGTTTGTTGCTGCGCCCAGAAGTTTTTATCTCCGAATGGTACACCGAGGCGAAGGACGAACGTCAGACTAAAAGAATAATATTTACTAGTGTATGTACCATTGTTGTTCAGCTACCAGCATAAGCATTCGTTTCAACACGTGTTGGTTCTCTTACTGTAGCCTTACCACAGGACTAATTTAAATATTTTTGTTGGATGTAGAAAGTAGCATTTCTCTGTTAGTCTTGTTTACGAATGAGAAGCTACCGTAATTTCGATGGAGTTAAAATTAAATGTCTATATAGAAGATTTTTACCCGCGATGTTCTTCTAAATTTCGTGTATATTCGTGATTCTGCATCATGAATGAATACGGGTTAATATCACATCTTTTTTACTGTTATGCGTATTGACGAATGTTAGATGCTTATGGATTTATTGCACAGATATTCCCATGAAAATAATTTAATACCTTTTTGGATTGAGTATTAACAAAAATAATTTATAAATTTATCGCAATCTATCTATACCTTTCAAGAAATTCGCAATTAAAAAGATATGAAAATCGAATTTTATCGTTACGAATTCAAAATAGATAAACGTAGCGATTACATAGTCTTTCATCTCATTTTTCTTCCATTCTTCTAAATTATACCCCATCGACCATTTATAAAATGCTCATCGTCAGGGAGCCATTAACAAAGTAAAAAAAAGTTTAAACGTTTCCTCAATTCAGCGTTTTAACGCTTTTATATTTCCGTCGGAGATAATACGAATAGTTCGCCGAAGAAACTTTCTCTATCCATTTATCGTAATAACTCACGTCAAAAGAGCACTCCGCATTGTACACGCGTTTAATTGATGGCGAACTTTAGCTCTATTTAATCCATCTTTCGCCACATGGAGTCGCATACGAAGAGCGCGCCAAGTTAAAAAGTTTCGGCATTAAAGGAAATTCGGGCGGAGAAGAGCTCTCGTTAATTTAGCATTTTTAGGATATAAAAGCTCGGCCTCTCTCGCCATTTTTAATTCCACGCTTTCAGGAGAAGCCTTGGTTTTTAACTCGCATTTCCCGTGTTGCTCTCCCTCTCTCTCTATTGCCTATTTAACTCCTGCTGTACTCTCCACAAACGCGATGTAACACGTCATGCACTTACAGGTATTTCACATTCTCTTTTGATCATTTATGTTCTACTCACGAACTGCGCGCATCTACGAGTCTACGTCTTTCTGTACTCTCGCCAGTGTAAGTTTTATCCATTACGACAGTACCTTAAAGTATTTCAAGCGTTTTTTCGTATTCACTGCGAGAACTTTAATGAATTTAGAAAAAAGGGTGATAAATACTATCTTCTTGTTTTCTAATGGATAGATTTTTGTATAAGCGAATGAGGTTCCCTTTAAGTCAAATCAATATGGGAACTCAAACCCCAATTACTGTACACTATTCTGGCAATTAAATGAGAAGATGGGTATACCTTCGGAAAGATTTAATTGAAGGATAGAACCTTGCGTAAGAATAAGGCAACCACCGTTGTTAATAATATGAAAGGTATCTAAAATTATTAAAGTAAATGAAAAGTCTAATAAGTCCAGGACTCGAACCCGGGTCTTCTAAATTCCGAAAGTGTAATAGTTAAAGCCACCGAATATTGGTACATATTTGTTTAATATGGCCCTCAGATAAATATATTCATATAATAATTGCAGTGAGTTACTCAACAAGGAACGAGCTCCTAGACCTACGAACTTTGTGAAAAAATTACCAACAGCCGGGGTTTTGAACCCGGGACCTCAGCATAGGAGAGATAGCATGCGTACCCGTTCACCATTCAAGTCGGCAGTATAGACCTTACTAGAATTTAGTCTCGGAAACATCTAAGCTTTTTGGTGTCTGTTCCTCCTAGAAAAACGTCCTCTCAAGTCAAATCTATCTCTTCTTTCTGATACGCGAGAGCATTTTTAGGGGAATGAAACAGTAGAAGCTAATCCCGGAATTCCCGTGCAAGAGAAACTACCAAGTTGTATCTCATGTACACGTACACACCAATATGTATCACTCGACGAGGATGAATGAATTATGGCCTCAGTTTGCGAAAAAAAACTCGGCTCCGTATACGCTGCCTCGGGGGGGTGTAAGGAGGAACAAACCGAGTACAGGTTTGCGCAAATAATTTAGTTTGTCTGTCATATATCGTTCGATGCCTCCCGCACCCCCTTTACTTTCCCCGTGTTTCCTTCCTAACACACAACCTTCATTTTCTCACCCTTGTCCTCCCAACCCACCATCTTGTCCCATATCTCCCTCCGCCTACCCTCCCCATAACTCTTTCCCCTTATGTTTGTATAATTCTCACTTAATAATTTGCGGCCCTTTTTATTTATACACCGCTCGGAAAAGTTTTCTAATGTTGGCTCTGCGATGGGGTTTGTTCGGTTTGGTTGTTCCGGCCCCGTGTCGTAACGTGGGTGTATTGTTGTTCCAGTGCGCATTTCGTTATCGATCCGGAAAGTGTAATTCAGCACGTGCGAACTAATTGTGGGGACTCGGGTATCAATTGTTGTTTCCTCGTTTCGGGTGGGTGTTAATTTTTTTGGGAGTAATTTATAAGAGGGAATTTTAAAAGTGTTTTTTTAGGAATTTATTTAATTTAATTTACGAAATTAATTAATTTACCGTATTTGTGTTATGTTTTACGTTTTTTTTTTCAATTGAATTTGAAATTTGATTGAAATGGTTGACGGTAGTAGAGCATATTTTTTTCTTATGTCTATTTTTTCGCATACAATCCATTTATTACGAGTGAAATATTATAATTTTAGTCATTCTGCTGGTATATTGGGTGTTGATTATTATCTTTTAACGTTAGAAAATATTTTCTAGGTAAATAATAATGGACACTATTTGAAGTATTTTTACATTTAGTATCAGTTTGATTATTAATAATAAGTTGAATAAAATCGTATATTTATCGTACTTCTATCACCAGGATAAACATCCATATTCATCATTAAAGTATCCAAATAGGAAACCGTTTCGGTTCTTTAAAATTGGTTTTCTAATAGACCTCATTTGTAATTTATTCATAGACACGAAATAATCAGCAACTTAAAGCTCTAATTCAAGCCAATAATTTGCATATCATTTCATCATTTAAGAGCTTTAACAGCAGCGCCACGCCACACCACTTTCTTCAAAACCAAATCCGCATCTTCTCGGCTCGTCCTTCCATCACTTTTACCCCCTTAAAATCTTCTTGCACACAGCCCCCACTCCCCAATCCACTTCAACATTCTCTCCTCACGCGTATCCTTTATTCCGCGACCTCATTTGTCATGCACCGCACTCCACCCATTTTCCCATCCAACGCCTTCCCGAGTAATTTTCAGGAGGTTACAGCTCCCACTACCTTTAACGTATCTGGTCGGCGAGCTTCATTACACACTCTCTCTCCCGCCCCCGACGTGTGCCAGGTCACCGTCTTTCCCTACACTCACCCTCTCCGTGTCTACAACGCCGCGTATCTACATTCATTTGTCACGGGAGCTTAACCTGCCGATTCGGGCGGGGTTTGCCAACTTTTTTATTTCACGGTTTCCGCGGAAGATTGGGAATCGTGTTCGATTTGGAGCGGTTTTCAATTAACCGGTTCGATCCGGTATCGACCGGTCGTCCTTTTGGGTTTCGGTCCACGATGATTAAAGTCTCTCTCTCTAGGATCTTCCAGCGCGGATGGCTATCGGCATGAATATGGAAGCGTGTCGATGCACGAGGTGTGCGATTGTGTTCGAATCCCCCATCGGTTCAGGTACATCAGTGCGCGATATGCGTGCGGTAATTGTTTCTGTTTTGTTGGTTGCGATAGTGATGGGTGGTGTTGTTATGGAATTAGATGCTGTTCGTGGTGTATTAAAGAACTATGGAGTTGTTACGTGTTTTTAGTATACGGAATGAAATAGAATTTGATTTCGTAAAAATATTATATTTAGTATTAAATGTTATGGCACGCGTAAGAAAACAAATTACACTAAAGAAGTGTTTTAAGTAGGGAGCTAAAAATGAGAAAATTAAGGAATGTATTAGAAATGAAACTTCTATTTCTTATATTAATGATATTGCTGTTATAAGAATAAGTTTAGCTAAAGGGATAGATAATAAATGTTTTAAGTGTCATAGAGATGTAATTATTTATAAAGGAAATTGTTAAATATTAATATATAACAAATAAATTACTATTTACTCTTGTGAAAATACCTATAGATCTATGATATTTGAGAATTATATATTAAAAAGAATATTTAATCGAGGAAAAGATTGATGATTACTAACAAAGATAAGAATAATATAGAGTTAGCAATGTGAAATGCATATTTGAATTGAATCTTAATGTATTCGAATTCCTACGCATACATGCTGCAGGTATTCTACAAATAAGTCCATCTAGAATTTGCGATCGTTTCCTATCGTTTAGGATAAAATTTCAATTTGAGAGAGAATCTAGTCTTAAAAGTCAAAGGAGGAAATACCTTAAAATAACATTCAACTCATGAAAGGTCATATTGTTGTTGTAGGTTAAATTATATTCCCAAATGAAGCGTGGGAAGGCAACGTGAATAATTTAAGAATAGACGGATATTGTATCCGATAAGGTCATGAAGGCTGGAAGCGATTAGCTTCTCTGGCTTCAAACTTTCAGTTTGACATTTTCGCGAGACACTCTTTGTATCCCATGAGTTTTTCATTATCCTCGATAATTATGCCATCATGTCACTCACGTCAGCTTCAAGTTTCCTCATAATGCTGTACTTTGGTATTTTTAAACACCCTTTTCTTTCCTTTAATCCGTTAAATATTCTATCCCATTCAAATTACCTTCTTTAGAAACCCTTTTTGTCTCAATATGGGCCCGCCCATTACATATTTCGGTCCATAATCACTTCATTTATCCTACGATACCATCTTTAACGTACTCGTACTGCGCGGAAGCCCACTTCACGTGGACCACAGCATCAGTAAGAAGTAACACGATCTCGTATGAACGCATCTCTTGAAATTTAAGCTAAAACCCATTTAGATCTACAATTAAAGCTCTCTTTTAATTAAAAGCTACTGCAAGAAGCTCATTTCAACACTTAAAATTACGGATAATTACCCTGAATATTATAATTATCCTAAATCTCCTGAAAATTAATAATGCCTTGGAGCATTAATAGAATAAGTATTGGATCTCGCATGTGGTAATTCCTCTCATGTTTTTAAAGCATCGTACTCAGGAGCATCATTAGGTGGTTGTCCGTATGAAAGGATCCTCTTCAAGCTCCGAATTGGGCAGGAGATGAGAGTAGCAGATGAGGAAGCTAGATAAGAGGGAACGAGGTGCAACAGTGGAATATGAGGCTAAAGGGAGCCAGAGATAAGAACTATGAGGCGGCAACTTTGGCCTCAGATAACACAGCGCGCGGATCATGAAATTTTCACTCCACGCCCTTCCATCCCTGTCTTCTTTCCATTCTCCTTCGTCCACGATTGTTCCCTCCCCGGTAGCTTCTTCTTCTCCGGCCTAACTCCAGCTTAATTCCTCCCTAAACGCTCTGTTTACTCTTTCTCCACTCCACGGGATTCCTCGCTGTTTTCTTCCCTTAATTCCCCACTTCCCTTTTGTTTTAAGTCTCCACTTCTCTTCAGCGAAAAGTGTATAAGAACGTTAAGGATTGTGTAATGCGTAACGGTTCCACACAGGATAGTACTAGGACCGGTGTTATTAGATACAGGAATGAATTTCCTAAAAGTGACTCGTTCGTATTTTATTAAGTTGGCGAATTACGTAAATATATTTACCAATTCTTTAACATTCTTCATAACGAATACAGAGATTATTCTTCATTTAATGCAATAATTTATAACCAGTTTTAATATTTACGTTCTTTCTCTTACGTATGGAAGAGAGAGGTTAAATTAAATTTTAATGCCGCAGTTCATCAACCAATAAAGGTTCTTTTTATAACAAAAACATTGCATTAATAACACTGGTTGTGAGTTAAACGTCTAACATAATAATTACTAACTTCTTTGAATTATAATATTTGGAAGAGCTCATAGGGAAATGTGTCCTCATATTTGGCGATTACTTCAACATTTCCGCTCGTTCTCTTTCCGCTTTTCTTTTGTCTTCAGCAATTCAAATATTCTCCATCTCGATAGCGGACTCGCATCTCTCTTCTCCATTCAAATTTCCAGATTTTACTCTTCGAATTTTCCCCTCATTCCCTTACCTGTCATTCTTCATTGCCCCTCTTCCTTCAAATTTCACCTAAATACGTCGCTGTCTCTTTATGGGCATCCAAATTTCTTCACCCATACGAGTTTACTTTTGACGCCTATTCTCTTTTCGAATGCCTCTCCATTTCCATTTCTCTTATGAATACAGTCATTCATGTTCCGCCTTTATCATCAGAATCTTCACCTTTTTAGGTCTTATCTTTCATCTGAGTCCCATTTTTCATTCCCTCAAGCGACTTGTTTCTCTTTCATGCTTTCTATCTAAGAATTTGTTTTTATAAACGCTGCTGCCGTAATGACCACCTTTGTTTAGGTTCTGAACGGAACCGTCTCCATTATTTGTGCGCTCTTTAAGTTATTTTCGGTATCTGATTTGAAGAGACAGCTTCAGTTTGTGCTGTCTGCTTTTGTTGATAAGGATCCGTTGTAAATATATTTTCGGCCCTTTGTAATAATTTATCGTTTATAAAAGCATGCCAACTAACCCACAGGTTGGTTATTCATACATTCATTCATTCAATAAGTAATTGGAGTTTAATGTCCTTAAGGTGTATGTTCGGCATTTATCGTTAATTTTTAAGGACTTCTAAAGGACACTATATGATCATAAGAAACATCTTGGACAAGAAAAGTAATTTCTTTATTTAAATATTTCATCTTATATGTATAAATATAGAAGCAAACAAAGTTACATCTCAGTTATCACAGAGCCATGTCACAGCGATCTCTAATCACTAGGATACATACCTGGAACAATAATATGCTTTATTCCTGTATACGTAGTTGAAACAGATGCGTATAACATAAAGTAAAGCGTTGGTTTTTAATTCTTTATACGCGAAAAATCTCCTTCTTCCTTTAAATTTTTATTTAAACATTTAAGGGCTTGACTGTTCAAATTTCTTCTTCCTTAGCTACCTTTTGTTTCAGAGTTTATTGGGACGAACGATATACTCGTAGTTATAACTACAACTAGAATATATGCTACGGTTCACAGTAACTCTACTGCGTAAGATGAAAACATTCTACATTTTTCACACGCGTTGTAGTTACTTTAACGACAGCGCTGATAGCATTCAAGCGCGATAATAATAAAAGGATCGCGGCACTTCATGAAAACAGTAATTCAGAACTCTCCAGATAACACACATAATTAGGATTGCGAACCATTCTCGTAACGTTCAACGCCCTCGGTCCATCGAGGATTAAACAATTAAGTCTTCGCGACTTTCTTCTACTCCTCCTTCGCCTCGTTCCAGTCGGGTTTACATAGCGGATAAACGCACGCATTCTAGTGCACAATGAGGTGAGGAAAGGGGATTACGAGGGACTGAGTTGTGTGGGTGGGAAAAGGACGAAGTAGCTGGGCCAAGTAATGGGGTGATTATGCCACGACTAAGTGCACAGAGTAGTTAAGAAGAGAGGAAAATTCTGCGCGGAATTACGATATTGCCGGAGGGTTGAGATGCTCAACGCGGCGCTAATTCCCAAATCTGATATCGTCCTTGGGTATCCCTGGGAGACGCAGCCTTACGAATGTTTTGCCATACACGAACGAATGATTAATGTATCCCAATATCCCTACAGAATGGGTACGAGCATTAAGAATGTTTGAACAATCGAATATGTTTTCTGGGTGTACGAGATAGTATCTGGATTGCGAGAAGTTTGTTCGTGTGGACGTTGTATCGATTTTGTTGCATTCTCTAGTTATTTTTGTCGTATTTTAAAGGTGGATTCTAATAGTAATTCATGTAAAAGATGTCGTAAAATTTTTATGATCCAACTATGAATTCGTGTGTGATAATGATTTTTAACCGAGTTAAAGTTAAGTTAAGATAGTTAACCAAGAGTAGAAAAAATATAAATAACTTGCGTTCCTTCCCTGTATGATAAACTGTACATTTTTCTATAATGCCACTGTTTATAAAGTAAAATCGTTTTATATACATTCACATTTCGATGTATAAAGCGGTATTAATTAGTAATATACTATCCTAAGGCTTTAATATATTAAATTAGGATTTTATCTTACGAATATTACTAACTCACCTGTTGAGTAAGCAAGTAACGAATTATTGAAAATTTTCTGCCTCAAACGGTTATTTTCACTAATGCGCGTTCAAATTCTCATATCCATGTATTCATCCAGAAGCACTCTGATTAAAATTTTATGCCACTCTCGCTTAACAGAAATGAATTATGGTAGTTGACAGTTTAATACAATTTTATAGATCCATAAGTTTCGAATTATAGGAAAAATTGAATCCCAGGGATCAGCTGTCTTCGCTTGTCTCCATACGTCATTCCACATGTCTTCATATCGCAAAAGTAATTATGATTTGACGCACTAGATTCACTGACCAAGGCGGGACAATGCTCATGTATGACTAGGCGGTAATATTATAGGATATGCGTGTGTCTTGCTGCCACTTAGCAAGATTCGATTCCCACAAGCACGCCATCTGTGGCAATCAACGCGCCTGCATAGCAAGAGAACTTGCAGATGAAGATGGCTTATCCATATGCAGACTACGATGAATCACTTCCCGATTAAGACCTACCCATCTTCCTTTTGTGCTCTCGATTTGAAACAAGTGAAAAGTTTTGAGTGATTTTTATTCGGAGATAACTATCGGAAAAAGTAACTAATTCGCTGATTAAATCTGGATAAATTCTGAATTTATTTTTCAATTCGTCTATTTATACCTTAATATCATAATTGATTGAACCATTAGGTAGTAGTGCAATCGTACGTTGTGATAATGATTTCGAAGTCTAAATTTTCGAAATATGTATTGATAATTTAAATTGGATAATATGAAGTTTATTATCGTCAGTAATTCAGTTATTGATATAAATGTATTGCCAGAACGTCAGTACTTATTAAGTTCTTATTTGAAGCGAACGTTTGAGAGCTTAATAGCATTTATATGAAGTGGTGATAGAGGTTTAACTATATTAGTATAAATCATATAGAGATAAAATATTATTTCAAATTCCTCGTACTACTAACTAGATAATACATGACGTTAATAGATATCGTAATGTCAAACAATTAGTTTCGTCTGGTATCCGTAACCAATCAATTTTCCGGAACAATATTTTCATAACGTATTTTAATAAATCAGTCACTCCATAAAAATTTCCCTTCTTCGCTTCCATCTTTCTACGGAGCCCATTCGGCTCTGATCTCCTCCAATAAACTCGGCAGTCACCTCCTCCACCAAGATAAAACTCCTCCTCACCACACTCTCTCTCCTCCTTGACGACGCATTGTCGGCGAAACGTCCTCCCGGAAAATTCCTCCCGTCCCCGGCGGACATGGAATGTCAGGGATGGCCGTCGGCCGAAGAAGAACTGCACGGAGAGGCAGATAAGAAAAGGGGGAAATGGAGCAAAGAAGGGTTGCAATATAAAAGAGTTGGAGAGGGCTTTAGCGCTTCAGTTTGACACCAGGAGTGGCCTCAGAGAATGGTCCAGGCGAAACGAGCAGCCTCGGCGTTTTCCTCCCCTTTGTTTCATTTTTCCCCGCGAAACTCCCTTCCGGCGATCTATTCTGCCGCACATGTCGCAAGAAGTAATGAAAGCGGGGGTGGTGGAGACGGTGGGCGGTGCGGCGTTGCCAAATCGACGTTTTTTCTCGATGCCACTTCCGGGAATTATCTGATTTATGTAACGGTCTCTCTCGAGCGGAGATGCCTATCACTTAAGGGAGATTAAAAGTTCGAGAGCCTTTCCGTGTTTTTAATTATCTGTTGATGGCCGGTGTCTAACCAGCGATGATTTCCGGGAAGTTTCCGGGTTTCTTTTTATAATTCCGGGGTCCATTTTGCGGCAGAAAGGTGTTGGGTTCTTGGAGATGATGGGTTGTTATGTCTAATTTGAAGGGTAAGGGATTGGTTGTGGGAAGGAAGTTGAAGATTGTGAAATCGATGGGATTGATTTGGGATTTTTTTGTGTTAATCCAGACGTATATAAGAATTCAGTTTTCAAAAACTGTTTTTAGAGCTAAAAATTACAGCAGGAATAAGGAAAACAATTTTGTGACGAAAATAATTCAAGTTATCGGGACTCGAACCCGGGACCCGGCCGTTTTATTTAGTCCGAAAATGTATTCATTATTTGAAAAACTTAAAGAAACATTGGTAACTAGCATATGACCGATATTATTTACTGGTTGAAGTCAACTCAATGCACATTTATGTTGCGAAAATATGATAATTTACTCCAGCGTCACCAAGTGTCTCGAATTTCCTTCTTACCCGGAAGGAATCCGGGTTCCTCCGCAGTCAGTAACTGCTTGTCCATAAACATGCTGCACCTCATCAGCCGGAATCATCCACGGGTCTGTCTGCGCTATATTTTGCGGAAATGTTCCGTGAAATTTCGGTCGTCAAAGTCTATTCCTCAGGCAAAATTTCGTCCAGTTATTCACCGTATAATGGCCGTCGCAAGAGAGTCTAGGAGCACTCAAGATTCCCAAGAGACCAATATTGCTAACACGTGGATGGAATGAGAATGGATGGGAATATATTTTAAAGCGATTATTTTTGATTGAATCTCTCCAACGGGCTTTATCCTGAGGGGTATTATGCTATAAATTAGGTTTCTTAATGTCGTAAAACGTTAGTTGGAATAGCAAATAAAAATGACAGAGTGAGAGGGAAATACAGTTACATGTATTACGTCAAATAATTTTTACGAAGTGGTTTAAGTAATAAAATAATAATGTCAATTATTTACGTATTCTATCCTGTCAAATATTTTTTGATTTATTTTTCTTCGGAATATTTTTTTCAATTTATTTGCCTGATAATATAAATGCTTGATGGAATATGAATATTTTAATTTTATTTAGAGTGTATATCAGAATATTATTGGCTTAATTTTCTGTTTTCGTACAGATATATTTGTGTATTGAGTATAAAATCTTTAGCATCAAGTTTATGCTAGCTGAAATCTATAATAATGCTTTAGAAGCAAAACATAATGTAGCTTAAAAGTTAAAAAAGAATAGTTTAAAATTAGGGCATGTTTGTCCAAGAATAAGATATCGTGCTTATTTTTAGGATTATATTTTTAGGAATTTATTGAAAAACTCAATTCTCAATTAAGATTTATTTATAGAGAAGCAGATGATGAATTAGTTCAAGTACTTAATAGATAGAATTAGCGAGATTAACAATGGAATTTTTTTGGATACGACCTCGTGCGCTTTTAGTGACCATTCCTTCCTTTTGTTTTCCACATCCTGTTTTTGTTATTAAACCCGAGATCGCAGCTTATATCGCCCGGAGTTTTTACTAGCTAATATCACCTCCCTCGAGTTTTGATAACGCTTTTTTATCTCCTCAGAGTATTTCTGGGATCGCCTAAAATTTCTCTTGGCAACGCAGGGAATGTGTTAACGGGAAAGGAGACGAAGTAGACAGCAAGTATTCTGTACAGGGCGGCAATGGCGGAGGATTATGGGAAATATGGTGGAAGTGTAACGTTCTAAGGGACGTGAAAGGATCCAAGAAGACGGGGAATTGGATAAGAGCGTCCGTTTTAGAGATTCTAGCCCAGAGGCTGCAGCTCCAAATGGCCTCCCACTACATCATCCGAGCAACAAACGGTCTTCCTTGTCCCGCAGCGTTTTGTCTCCGTTTCGCAATCTTGGGATTCTGCGACTTCACGAGACATGTGAAGCATCGGGCGACTTTAACGCCGCTCGTGATTAAAAATGGAACTACGGAAATTAGCGAGATTTGAGTTGCGAAGTCGAACGTTTTCTTGGAATCTTTTGGTGGATGTTCCGTGTGGTTGGTGGTTTCGTAACGTCCTTAAATTTGATTCGAAAAGGTCGTAAGATGCGGTCTGAAAGTAAGAAAAATTATGGACTGTATAAAATTATTTTTCTTTTAATTTAGTTCTCGAAATATTATTTTCGTGAATGAAATATTAAGGAGGAAAACGATGTACAATTCTGTGAAATAGGAAATCAATTGTTGTGGGCTTTAATACGTAGTAGTGTATAGAAAAGGGGATGAATTAAAATTGATATTAAATAGATCGATACCTTTTTTTTAATACGTGTTATTGATGAGTTTATTTATTTTCCTTTTATGAATTCTTTTCCATTATCAACTATTTTATACAGAAATAAATATCAAAGTACGAAGGAAGAATTTTACTACTTCTCAGATTAAAATTTCATCGTATTTATTTCTTAATCTTTCTGTAAATGAAACTGAACATCGCTTGAAAAATTATAATCCTAATTCATCATTCAATAATTTGACGTGATAAAGTATGATAAGAATGAAAATGAACATGTAAATATTGCAGAAAGAATGTGAAGAAGCATGGATAAATGAATTAATGAAAGAAGGAGATGAAGTATTTAGTATACGTCAATTCAACTTATATAAATTACAAAATGCATAAAATCATCCCACGTAAAGAGATTGTTATTTTATTAAGCTCAAAGCAAGCATTGTTTAATTTTTAAAACCCATCATAACTTCATATTATTCCTCGCCCACTCTATTTCGTCAATTCACAAATATCTCTTTCTCAATTATTTCACACGTGATCGCTGCGGATTCGTGAACTTATTTCGTCGGAAACAATTGCTGCCATTAAAGCCCTCACGGAAGCCCAACGTAATTCACGGAGATAAAAGCCGCAGAAAACCAGGGATTTTGGAGATAAGAACGTTTTTATTCCGCGACGTATAAATATTATGCGGAGGCGGACTTCATTCTTTCCCAAATAAGCACCCTCTTCAATTCGTCTGAGGAATCCGCCCATTGGAGCAAAAGAGAGAAGAAACGCCTGTTCCAGAGCTCCATTATGACGGGTTAAAAAACCGTAAGACGGCGATATTCATTTTCGAATGGAATTGAAACATCTAGCAACCCCTTCTGGCTGTGAGTTGGCTATCGTCGCAACAGCTGGGATAAAATGTTGCGGTTAATTAATGAAATGAGATCTCCCCAGTTATATGCAGGCGCGATTATCTCTCGTTGCTAGGGAAAGAAATGCATGGCCTTTCCGGGAAAGTTTCTATTTTCTGCTCTTGTACACGTCAACGAGTTCGTAAGTTGAATTTGAATGGACGAATCGTAAGAATTTATTGTTTTTTGAAGACTATTTTGTTGGTTGTGTGCAGTATACTTATTCTATTAATAGTATAGTATATAAGCTCATATAGTTAATGTATTCTATCTTATACATGTATACTTCTGAGTCAACGCCTACTTATAACCCGTCTCATCTTACCGAAAACGTCAATGCTAAGGTCTGGAGTCTTCGAGTCCTAGGCAGTCTTCTATGGCGTTGATTCATCACCAGCCCAGCTGTTGTTTATCTATTGTGATGCGTCCCATTCCATCTGTTTCTAATATGAATCCTTTTCTGACTCCTAGTTTTCATGCTCATAAATAACTGTTTCTATGACGGACATTATTTCAGGAAATGGTAACAATGCAGTTCATTAAGGGGAATGGGCGTAGTAGAAGAAGTAACACATGTATTGTATCCTAATTCAACTACAACACAGAATATAACTATAAAATTAGTAAGCTTTTCAATATTAATTGAGTATTATTTTCTTTGAATAAATGTAAGTTCATCTAATTTATTCTATTGATTAAATTGCTTTAAATATTATTATTATTATTATTGAAAATATAACGCACTTCAAGGAAGTACCTCTGTGTAACGTTCTAGGCCCATGACAGTTACGTTAGATATACATGTAGATATAGAGTTCACCTCGAAAGTCGTGAAAGTGAATTATCTAATTTTCGAGGTAATTAATTTTTACGCGCCCATCTTGCCAAATCAAGGTAAAAAGAATTTTCCGGGAAAATGAGTTTATTTGGCAGGGAAAACGTTCCGCCTCCGTACTCTATCCTCGGGGATAGCAATTCCAATTGTTGATTCTATTTCAATTACTTCTGCCACGTGCAGACTCGGACTACAAAGAGATTCGCCTATTAAAACGCGTGGAAGTTCCACAAATAAACGTACAATAAAGCAGGATCCTTTTTTTTACCTCGTGGACGCTCGCTTTAATTAACAACGCCAAATATATTTTTTTCGCTGCTCAAGGATTATGGGATGTTGTCATTGTTGGGTAAAAGGTACAGAAAGGCTCGGGTGACATTGACATGCGGCTTTGTGATATTTATTTCTTATTCTCTCAGATTTAAAGTTGTTATTTTGCCCGAATTTAGATTTTTCGAAAAGAATTTCTTTTCTCTCCTTGGCTCGTGGTGACATTCAACTGCGATGAATACAATTTTAGAAATCCATGGCGATAATTTAGCAGCGCATTCAAGGCTTTTATATATATATATATATATATATATATATATATATATATATATATATATATAATAAGTTTATATTCCCAAACACTAGTCCTAATATAGAAAATAATTTACGTAAAACAAAAAGGTTTTTTGTATGTTTTAATTACGAATTTTGAGATATCAAAATGAATTATAACAAATAATGTATTCTTTTTAGAAGATTGGCTCATAATCAAACAGTTTAAATATGCTGGTAAATATTTTACGTTTTTTTTTCTATGGTACATAGCAAGGCAATAATAATAGATGTTTGCGCTCAAGTGTGAATGTAGGATATTCAAACACAACCAAAGGAAAGAACGCGTTGGGCAACGAACTTTGGCAACATCCTAGCCTCTTACATAACGTTCTATTTCTGTAACTATTCCCAAGTAAACAATAGAACCGATTGGGGACGAAAAGTATTTCATAACACTTTTTCAAAAATCCCCGTAGCATAACGGAAATAGAATTTTTAAGTATCTATCCAACGCCAAGTGATATCATTAATTGTTCGTAGCTTGCATAAATCAGATAGTAGCAATGTTCCATACTAAGTACGTATGATGCATTTTGTGAATTCGTCTATTATTTATCATATACGCTCGACTAAATATATATATTCCTCTTGAATGGATGAATAAATGGAGAATATTCAGCATCTCGTCTTATTTTTAAGTCACGCGTTGCCTTTTAATGTATTTTGAATATACTTTCAATGACTCCAACGTTGATATGAAGTTTAGGAATCAACTGATCAATTTGATTGTGATCAAAATAAAGTCATCGCACCATTATATTGACGTATTTGTTATGGAAGCACTATATATGTAGGCTCTAATTATAATAGTCGTTAAAGTTCTTTAATATTCTTACGATTGGTTTTAAGTAGTTTAGGTAAGAATTCTATCGAATCGTTAGTCCATCACTGTACGTGTGAGTTCCCATCCGATTCCCAAAGATTATTCCCCCTGTAAACTTTTCGTGTGCAGACCCCCCTATAGCACTGAAAATTAAAAAAGCGTTCCGTTCTTCCCACAGCAACACACTCCAGCATCTCTCTCTCCCCCTTTGGTTCCGTCCATCATATCTCCAAAAGCGACCGCCCCCAGCTCCCGTTCCGCCAACCCTTTCCGCCGCCCCCATGACCACTTCCCCATCACAGAAAACAGACTTCCCTGCCCCCAAACCCCCCCCCCTCCCCACGCTTAGCATTTACTCAACTAGATTGCCTCCCGGAGGTTGCAGGAAGATGTTCACCATGGCGCCCACCGATTGGTAGGGCTTTGCAGATGCTCCCGGTCTCTCTCTTTGAGGGGACAGAAGTGTATGGGAGATTTCGGTAGCCGGCGATAGGGCGTCACGCCGTATGGCCCGAACCGAGTCTGCCCAATTTGACGGTTCTGGGTGACCTCTGGTGTGAAGATTGTATCGCCGAAAGGGGTGTGTTTTGCCGCTATCAAAATGGGCAACAACTGTCCCTTATCTGAGGTGTGGGGATTTCGGTCGGAGTTATGTCCACTGGTTTTGGATCGTAGTGGACTTTTGTATCAGCTGTGAATGTGGATAAGTTGAGACGGATGTCAACGTGTTTATATTCTCGATTTCTGCGATAATTTTGTTAGAATTTTATTATTTAGGATTTCATTAATCTATTCGTGGTTGAATGTTTTACTGTTACATACGTCTGTCAGGGAGAATTCCTTAAAGAAATATTGCATTTACAATTTGTCAACTCGTAATTTAAGGTATGCACTCAGTGAAGTTAAATAAGACTCTAGATATTTGCTTACAGCTTAATCTCTTAATGACAATCTCAAGTTCAAATGCTTTAATATCAAACTATCAACTGCGGGTTAATATGTTTGGGTAATTACTATTTTTAGTAATAGAATATTACGTCGTATTTTTATAATAAACCGATGATACGAAATAAGACTTCCGAATATTACTATTTTCATTTCTCAAGTTCACTGAAGTTTTCCATAAAGTGCATTAAAGATACCTTTAATTTTCTCACTCTTTGACTGCGTATATTTCAAAGAATGGCGTTTCATACGGAGATGCAAGGGTGTTAAGCAGAGAGAGAAATACTTCAGAAAACCTTTCCTCAATCCCTTTTGATCCGATATCCATTTAAATCACGCAAAACCCGGAACCTTTTTCATTAATAACGATCCCTTGTGGGAAAGTTCACCAGCGATTGTCTTTGAAACGTTTGTCTCTTGGTCCAGAGACGATCTGAGCGGAATTTAATAGGAATCCGCGTCGTCGTAAAAGTGTGCGGGGGAATTCGTAATATCCGTCGCTTTTTAACTACTAATCCATCGATCAAATATTTATGTCCCTTTTCGCGATTCCATTGTTTTAGTTTCACGTTCACTTGTTTTAATGCTTTACGAGTGTAAACGAGCGCTTTGAAGCATGTCGCTCAAGCGTTCGTTTCGAGAGTTTGTGAGAACACGGGTTAGCAAAGGGTGTCATTCGACAAAGGCCGTTAAAAGTCCATGGCTTTTCGTTCCTCTATGTTGATAGACTACGCATTCTCTCGTCCACGCTAGAGTGGAAGGCATCTGATCGTTTGATGCGGAAATGCCGTTTGATCGCGGTTATCAAAAATATACGTATAAAGGCTTCTCTACGGAATGTATTCATTTGCGAATTTATCTCATAAATAATTTATGCGTTTCTTTAGGTTCTGATTTGGAGATTTTTTCTTTTATTGTTAGAGTTCTTAATGAGGCGAATATTGCTGGAGGAGTCTGAATAGTGGCTTGAAATCTCCTTCATTTATTTCGAAATTAATTTAATTTTTTAGTATAAGTTAAATTTCACTTCAGAATAACTACAATAATTTTTATATAGATTCGGCATTTATTTTGAGGATGATTAATTTTATTTATTAAAGATTTCAATTCATTTCTTGGTCCCAGGTTTCTTTCCAAAGCAATAAACATATTTTCTAGTTATAATTGGTTTTATTTTTCTCAAAAAATGTGTTAGAATATTTCAATATAGCCCATGAGTAGGTTTTTTGTGAAGGAACACAATTTTTCGATAGATCTGATGACAAAGAGTGCTGTAACTTTTCTTCAGCTTTACCATAGGTGAAGAAAAAGATAGGTTTGAAAAGATTGCAGTCACTAATGGCTTTGTACAAGCTGTGTCCTGTATGTCTGGAAGTATTCAACCTTGAGATAGGCCGATTAGAACTTCCGACACCATTAGCTTCCAAGAGTTTAAGGAGTAGATGAGGCGTTCTTGAAATGATGAGGAGTGAGGTAGTTGGCTTTCGCCTCTACATTCAGTCAAAGTGATTCATAAGGGTATGACGTACATAACTACGGCATAGTGATTTAATAGTATGTAGATAAATGAAATTACTGGCTCAATATCCATTAAATCGACATGAATTACGACCGGTTAGTCCTCGTTTAGTCCCAACCATGACCAAATTGTAGATGTGAAAGTGAAGGGATCACTGAGTTACAGACTCGGTTACGGAAATAGATCGTAAAATAAATAAACTCGTGTTGTTTTTGAAGCAGCTAACGCTCTATACACCCACAAAGATCCTAATGACAGCTACGCAGCAAAGTACAAAATTACATTCCATCCTTTATTTTGGCAGGACTCAGGAATCGAGAAAAAAAGTGTTCCCAACAACTTTAGCCCGCTCCTCGTTGTTTAACTTACTCTCTGGAAATTACCAACTCCATTTCAGCCATAAAATCGCTCGCGTCCCGAGTTGGGAGAACTTTGTAAAGGCTGCGTCGTGGCCGTGTTTACTTCGGCGGGAAATAAAGCGGTAAACACCAAGAGATTGATTGAGGATAGCCTTGGAGTTTACAATACGGTTACACTCTTCCCCCGCATGATTTAAGACACACGAAAGGGCGACAGAGTACCGATTGCTAATAGTCCCCAAGCCATTTCATCAACGCTGTTAAACATCCAATTCGGAATATTTATTTAATTTTGATCCGTTTGATTTTCCCCTTTCTCAGACTCCAATTAAAACTGCTACCTTCCGATAAACTCTACGTTGGTGTGGGATATTTTACGTAATTTCTCGTATAACCTCTCTCTCTCAAAGGTAAACTGGTATGAATGTTTTATTTGGGAAGTGATAAATGGATGCTGAATCGTAAATACAGCGTGTGGGAGAACCAACGTTGAGTGATACGCCCTTTCGAATGTTATCGATGAGTTTTATGTCGCTCTCTCTGAATCTATCTAAACCATAAATAAAAGGATTACGGTTAGCGTAAGGTGATTGTTTATACGAGACGCGATGTGTTAGGTTTTTCTGTTTGTGTGACTCGAAATCCTGGGTTCTAGACGTTTCTTGTTGTGAATTATCGAACGTTTTGGGTAATTCTACAGGTTGTAGATCTGCATTGAAAATGTACTCTACTACTTGACGTATCATCTATGGGGTACATCTTTCTGTCTTTCTCTTTTTTTGGTTTTAATAATCTTTTGCTTCCCCATCTAGTGCAAGCACTGCTTAATTTTATATGATAATGAAATCGTCATTATTTTCGTATTATTTATCAAAGTATTTTCATGTACTCTTTTTTACGTATTTTTATTATTATTTCTTTCCCATAGTATGTTTATATTCACCATAAAATGTTCCTCAAATTCTTTTATCAATGTCATTTTAATTCTTTTGTGTGCTCGTATTTTATTCAATTTATCCAAAAGCATGTATATCGAATACAACAGTCCTTAAGAATATTGTATCTCGAAGTTTATCGAGTTAGTTTAATTTAATTGCGTACGTATCTTCTGGAGTTAGACCCAAGAATATTCCTCGAGGCACTCCCAAGAGAATCTGTTTGTTATCAGACGGAACCCCGGAGTAATTCACCCTACCTCAGGAGGAAAATCATCTTCTCTAATTTAACACAGTAACTCAAGACTTAATCGCTCAACATTAGCGCTCGGTAAAGGTTATTGGTCCCTCTACATGCGTAGCAAAATGCGATCTACGTACGCCTTAACCCTCGCTCCGTCTCTGTTTTCTAAAACCCTCCCCTTCTTTTACCACCCCTCCAAACCCCCCCCACCGATTCTCATTTCGCATTCAGCTCTGCCAGACTCAATCCTTTTTCCTTATCATCATAATATATTCTACTACGCTTTACCCATTTCTCTTCCGGCTCTTTTAAGATCTTTTTTCCCCATTCCTTCCAGACCATCGCCTCGGAAATATCTTCTTACGCAGAAGAAATGCCGTGATTTTTGGAGGGGAATTCCGCATGCGTTTCTGTATTATTGCCACCGCTAACTCGACGATAATGCAGTAGAATAAGGTCTTTGTCGCCGTCTCTTTCCTCTCCAGGGTTTCTAATGGGCGTACCCTTCTGGTTGCGTAATTTTTTCGTCGCGGTAGACAAAACACGCTATTTGGCTGCAGTTTTAACTGGCCCCAGACGTTACGTATTTTTTTGATCCCCTTCATTTTTATTGCGTAATGGTCGATGAATTATTTTATGATATCTTTGCTAGGGTTGTTCCAAGAGGTATATCTTAGAAATGAATGAGATGATTATTCTTTTTTATTTTTGGATATTTTGAGGATTTTTATTGAACCGGAAAGAGTTTTAGTGATGTATTTTGGTTGAATACACGCTATTATATAAATAATATTTTTGTTATGATAGTGATTTATATTTTGATTTAAAATAATTATTTTCTATGATAAAGATAATATCGATTTAATGGTTGGATATGTATTAATTAGGGTTTATGTAAGTTTTTAAAATCCTGAAGGGTTTAAATTTTTGCACTAATTTGTTGGTTTCTATTGCTGTTTGTAATTTGAAGAATTGAAAACTTATTAGAATCATGTTTCTGATTATGAATGCAAAATAAGCTTCAGGATCGGTAAATTTCCCTATAAATTAAATGGAAAACTAAATATCAACATCAATAGATATTTTTGATAATATTTAATCGTGTAAAATTTCGATGTTAAGTTAGAAAGATTTTGACCTTTCTAACATCTTATTCTTTCTTATAAATATCTATCAAATCATATTTCATTTTTATTCTGCATGGAATTGAAATAGAATTATATTCCTTCTATTCTTGTGATTGAATGCAATCATACGGGTAATTGAACACTAGTTTTTTGGAACGGTCTTCTGTAGAGGAGAGAGGCTATTTTACGAAAATAGCATACATCTTTTCTCGGGTATTCTTCTGGGGAAAATACCTTGATGCCCTGACAGAACATTTTCCGTATTGAAAAGAAAATTAGAGGAATGAAATTTCCCGTGTACCTTGCCGGTAAGGAGGAGTTTCTATTCAATCTTTCAGCTTCTGGATGTCTGTCAGTCCCAAATACAAAGTTCTATCTAGGTGAAGGAAACGAATTTTCCACGTCTGTCGAAGCCAATTTTTGTATCCGAAAGAAGTAAATCGAATCGTATGAAATGTAGCATGTTCCGCAAAATTTACGTATGTAGAAAGAGTTGATCGTTTTAAGAATATGTCTCCATCGTTTTTCATTCGATTCCGTTCGTTCTAATCGAAAATTTGGATAAATTAAGTCAAGTGATATACAATGTATGAACATGCTAATTATTTCTCTACAAATCTATATTTAGGTAATCTCTATCTACTAAACATATTTTTCATAATAAAAGGGTTATTTTCATGGAGCTAAAGGTTTCGAGCAAAAGAAAAATTTAACGAGGAAAAAGAAACCCCTTCTAACATATCCCGAAAATAATTTCATAAGGACTTGATGGGAAAATTCGTTTAAATTTTCCGCCTGTAACGACGTTACCGAAATGAAGGTAATTGGATTGTTTCTTATAAGCCGGTAACATAATTGTGTCACGGTACGCATAACCTACCTTACCGCTTTAATGGAAAGCAGTAACTGAGGTACTCCGAGAGACCCTATAGTGCTACTTATATTGTTCATTAAAATTTTCTATGTTTGTGAGTGAGGGACCTTATTGGCTGAAGGTTTAAAGCGAAATGTTTTGAGTCTATTAAAAAAATAATTAGGCATTGATATCTAGAATCGTAGTTCTCTATCTAAATATCCATCACATCGAGAGTGATAATATTTTGTTTTGAATTCACTAAAATTCCTCTTTCATTAAAGGAATCGTTAAGATTTAACTTATCATAAAAAGAATCGGTTCCTTTTAATTCTTTAGATAAAATATTATTAGTAAATTATGTTACATTTATCCTTTGTGAGACTAGTTCTTAAAGATTCTGTGAAATATGCTGTTCAGGGAATTAAGGTTAACTATTTCTTTGCTGAACATCACCAATAATCTTATAAGTTTATCAAGGTTGACGAGACCTACTTCCAACCAAAATTCTAAAAATAAATCTAGTTAAAAGGAATTTCGTTTGTGGTAGTATGAGTTTAAAGACAGTGAGTAAAAGAACAAGATAATGCCTAGTAAAAATACATGGTAATATATGTGAGAGAATGATTTTTAGCTAAATTTAAGTACATATTATCGTAAATAAATCATAAACATCCAAGATGATGCCTTTTTGTGTAGCTATGTATATCAAAGACACCATAAACGACGAAAAATGAGATCGTATTTTGGTGGCAAAAATTTCGCCACCCAGATTTCGAGGTCATCAAAAAACTTTATACGCCAATTTATCAGAGGGATCGATCTTCTAGTCACCTTGGACCACATACGGCGAGAATCTAAATCCGATATTCCTAGGTTGGCGGAGATTTTAGGCGACGCGGCCTTAAAAGGGTTATTAGCAGGAAGAGCGTAATGAATGAGGGAAGGGGGGCGGTCTAGAGAGGCGAAAAATAACACGTGTGGGTGTCAGACGGCTGAGGATGGTTTTCCAGGAATAAAAAAGACGCGTAGAGACAAAAAGAAAGGACGGATCCGGGAAGGAGCAGGAAGGATGGAGGTCAGGAATGGGAAACTCTCTGGGAAGGATCCCTTTGTGCTCTATTCGTGCTTCATATTATCCAGTTCCGGGATCGAGGATGTCCTCAAAGACTGTTTCCGCCCCCTTTTTACACTCCATAGTCTGGTCTCCAAAGGAAGTGTCCTCGCAATATAATCATACACGGACAAGCGTGAGAATTCCGCCGCAGCTCAATGCACGGGAAATTGAGGCGCTGGAAAGAGTGCGAGGCGAGGCTTCTCAAAAGGGATGTGCTAAGGATGGTGGTGTTTTGGATGTATGCTAAAATTGTCTTCAGGTGTGGGTTTGCTCTTTTGTGGATTATATGGGAATTTTAATTTTTGTGTTGGTGGTTCTTTTTGTTTGGATTCGTGTTCATTTCCTGAGGGAAAATTTTGCAAAGGTGTCTTTACTGGCGAGATTAGTCCGGTTTAGATGTCTTGTCATATAATTTTTTTTTGTTATATTTACAATAATATATGTTGAATACGTTTAGGACGAGGATAAGTTTATATTCATTTTACCCTAGCGTTTAACGTTCTTTATATTTTTATGGCTTCTTTAGGAAACATTTACAGTAGTATTTGTGGAATAATTGTCGTCAAATCCTTTTGTTAACAAGCTTATAGGGTTTCAATGATTTTTAATTATAAATCAAATGAAAATATTGTAATAATTTTTATAACTTGGCGCTTACAACTTTATTTCCAATTTACGTTATTGTACTTTAATGTACTATTCGTAAAATGATAATTATACACGCTTAAAACTCAGAGTATGAGTTACAAGCTCCAAAATGAAGTTAGATTTAGGTTCTCCTTGTTTAAAAGATTTCCTTCACTTATCACAATGTCCGTATAATATAAATTCCAATTATTTAAATTCAAAATTTTTTTAAATAACTTAAAATTATTCTTTATAAAACATCATACCTAGAATGTTGAATGTTAATCTAAATTACGTATAATTAAAAGTACGGATGTGCGTTCTCGTATCACGACCCAGCTCCGTAAAAAAAAGTTTCAATAAAAAAGTTCTCGATATCATTATAGCTGTGGACACAATGCGACCCTTTTTTAACTGGGACCTTTTTATTTGTCTCTCCTCCCATTACCTCTTTCGAATCATTTTTACCTTAATTCCCCAATCATTCTTCGCCACTTTAATTTGCCCATTAAAACCGTCCTCCTCCAGTCCAACTCAATAGCGTCTTCTCATCGTCGTTTCGATTCGTTCCCATTCTTCTCCTGTCACATAAAATTCACACCCTCATTCAGAAAAGGATTCTATTTTTTTTTCTTTCGAATTTGATTTCGGTCCGTCCAATTCTTTTGATGAGATTATTTGGAATGATGCGTAAATCCTTAATTTCCATCGAAGGGTTCTGGGAAAACTCTCTCTCGCAAGTTTTTAATCATTCCCATCCCCAGATTCGCCTAACGAAAATGGACGTCCGATTAATTATCTATTTGCGGAGGAACGAGCGAAAATTTTCGCACGTCGATTATTTCCGACGTTCATGATTCAATTTCCATGTTTTTCGTCGCAAACGAAATGATTTTTATAATGATTTCGACGGAGGATAGCGATGCCTGTTAGGAAGACGACGTTATTTTCGTCGTACGAAATTTGCATGCGATTCGCGAACATTCTTTCCGTTTATTGTAATAATATTCGCGAATTCTGATCACGTTATGAGTTTGGAATTTTTTGGCGAAATTGGCAATTATTTCGAAAATTAAACGCTGATTTTAAAAAGAAATTCTAATGTTTTTATCATGATAATAATTTATTGCACTCGGAGAAAATTTCATTGAGTAGCACTGCTTTGTATGTCTACAAAGTATAAATTACGAAATCCAAAAATGGTCTAGAAAAAATAACACAGCATGTACAAATGTAATGACAAACATGACTATCAAAAAAATTATTAATAACTCCACAAAGACAGCGTTTCAAATATGTAGAGGTTTCAAATATTATTCATAAATCTGAGTATAAACTGGATGGTTCAAATCACTTAATCTTATAATTATTCATGTAAAACATTGTTAATGTTTCTCTACATAGCAACGATATGCTCCTACCCAGTTTAGCCAACTTTAGCAGGAACATTTGGAACAGCAATCGATACAATTAAACGGGATATCCAGAATGGCAACGTCCGTTTGTTTCACTTTCCAGGCATTTATAAGCAACGAAACAAATGATTCAAACCAAAAGCCACTTACCGTCCCCTGATTACCAGATGGGAATACGGGAGATGCCTCTGGGAAATGTAAAGAACAGGGTTTCATAACCTTTCTGTGCTAAAGCTCTCCTTCGGGACAAGAATCACCCCACGTAAATACACGTAAGGCCGGAAATTTGACCATTCCACGCTCCATCCACTCTACCGTTCTAAATTATAACCTTAATTTGAGTGGGAGTTCCTCAGATTCGTTTATTTGACTCGAACTACCGTTTGATTTGGATTTAGTTGCCCTTTCCCCACGTTTTTTTCCCTCGATACTCGCTCATGTCCCCGTAATCCTACTTAATGCACACGTGAGGGTCGAAGTTACACACTTTGCTTTCACTTGACCCAAGATCGATTATTTTAATCATTTTTTTAATTCTCTCGTGGACACATATTTCTAACAGCAATGCTTAATTATGATTTTCTGGATAACGATGAGGGTATTTATAGTATCTATTGTAGAATTGGAAATCAGTATTATGAGGCGAAATTGTTTGTATAAATTTTACGTAAAACACTTCCTATTCTTTAACGAAATTTTTACCAATATTCACAGAAATAATACGGAATTTGCTAATATCAATAAGTAAGAAAAATGTAGTTAAACATTATTTTACGCAATAATAGTTGTATAGATTCCATTTCGACAACAACAAATTACCTTTTACGTCAATATGAAGTAATTTAAACCAAGAAAAATATCATTTTTTCAACTCGTTTAAGTACTGATAAATAAGACGACTATATAATAGTTAGGCTTTTGGTTAATTCCCTAAACATACGTCCATGGTATGGGTTATGTTTCACTTTTTAATATGCATAAAATGTTTACACACGTACCAGAATGGTTCAGTACAGGGAATTTTAGGATCGGGACATTTTGCATCGCTTGTATATTTACGCGATTAATTCGGGAAGTATCATTTCGCCGTCTTGATCACATCTCGGCCCAAACATCCCGGAAAGACCGCATGTCTTTAATCAGGAAACGGGGCGAGTAATCCGGAGTTCGTGTTGCATCTGGGGCCATCAGAAGTACATCAGGGAGGCACTTCGGCGTATCCCATGGACCCGCAGGAACATCGGGGCGACGTCCTTGCGTCATCGCCCGTTTCCGGTGTTTGGCCATGTGTCGGCAACAAAGTATAGGAGAAATAAAGGGATGAATGGCTTCTAGGAAGCTCGAGGGCGCGTCTAGAAATGTTTGTTGGTTGTAGTGAGCCGGTCGGCATGGTGCTCGGAACACAATCGGCGTCACCGTGCGTCGGGGTGCGGGAAGTGTAATGTCTCGGAACAGGCGTAAATGCGTTACTCTGCAGATGGTTTTACAGCGTAACAGTTTTTTTTCAATGCTTCCGGACTAAGAATTATTTCTGAACGCTTTGGAAATAATCAGTTTGTGTTCTTGTGACGCAAGCATTTTTCATCTTTTAATGATTATATTAAAGAGTTTTTCAGAGGTTGTTCTTATACTAAATTAGTAAATATGCGTATTAAATCTCGTGAAAATATAATTATTTCGTTCGTAGATTTTTAATTCGTAATTCACGTTCATAATATGTTTTATTAATGCTAAAAGAATTAATTAATTGAGCTATCGCCAAAGAAATGCGTTCTAAATAGTTAATAGTACTCTATTACGTAATGTAGGAATAACTTATTGTCAACTAGTAGCCAAAGTTTTATTTCATCATCCACTTCGATCCTTGTTGAACTATGTTATGCAGTTTTTCTCTATATTAGGCAAATTATTTCGGGAGTATTTTGTAGATTAAGTAACAGTTCATGTTTTTTTAATAGCTTTTAATTTTATGCTTCTATTCATTCTTGTTTACGGTTTCATTGTCACTGTTATTTTAGAAACGTTTCCTATATATCACGTTCATAAAATATTACGTTTCCCTAGTCTAAAATTCCATTAAATAGTTCAAATCACCTTACATAGAAAGTAATACTATTTTGTTCAGATAGCCTATAACTATAAAGTTTCAGATTAGAATCTATCCTTTCTTAAGGTTCAATGGAGAATTTCCTTCCTCTAAAGATATCCGTTCCAAAGATGAACCAGGAGGAGTGGTATCGTAAGAAGGAAGTCGCCCGCATTCAATCTTCGGCTTGTGTAACTCAGCAGTCATAAGCGTGCCCACGTGTGCAAGGTGGAAAGGCGTAAACCACGTTTCCCCAAACAGCCCCCGGACCCCTATTTTGTGAGGGAAACCGCCCCTAACATTAACGATTCCGGTTTCCCCATAAAAACAACGGCACGAGTCACGGAAATACATAATGTTCCGGGATGCAAAACCAACAGCGTTTGAACAAGAAAATAAATTTGCCATCGGTACCTTTTCTTTTTAAAGATACCATGGCGCAAGAACAGATACAATTTTGGGTTTCGCCAGGGCTAACAGAAAGGATGTGGCTATATTTGTATCCGGTTTGGTTTAAAATTTTCGGTTAGAAAAGTAATAAATCGAGTAGTCCCCGAACTAACCACTGTTTTCTTTTGAGTCAAAGTAATGTTCGACTTCTGAAAGCGTGCTAGAAAAAATAACATATTTTACTTGATAAACATTATTTATTAATCCATAATATCTATAGAAATAATAGTTTTGAAGGATCATGAACGTGTACGCTATTTATCAGTAACAGGAGGACTTGGTTCGAGTCCCCGAACTTTATGAAATATTTTTCGTTACTTTATGAGCCCTCAGTAATATTTAATGTCTCAGATTCTGTGAACTAGATTGACGATTTCTGGGTTTAAATGTTATATTATATGGTCTTGATTCCTTGCTTACCTGATAGACGTATCATAGTTGTCTATTGGTACGTATGACATCATGCAGAGATTTTATTATCCTCAGTTTTTAACACGAAAATCACTGGTTCTTCTTCTCTATATCGCTTGGATAAGAATTCAATCAAAGAGGTTTCAATTTCAACCTATTTTAGCAATATTTCTTCATCTCGCGTTCGTTTATCGACACGGTTTCACTCAAGTCCGTCTCCCGCGGGAGGAAACGGTCGCGGAAGACCGTTTCCCCCCGCGATCTCCCGTTTCACGGAACCCCGTTCCTTCCAGACATCTCTCCTTATCACGTTTTGGAAGTAGTGTCTCGTGAGTGCAAGCCATAAGCTCCCCGCAGCGGAAGACTAGGCGGCATAGCCCCAACACACGCATCCATCTCCACCACAGACAAAAGACGATACACATCTGTCCGTGAAATTTAGAGGGCGCACTTCCTTCTCGAAACACACGCAACAAAGTCTACTCCGACTGAACATTCGTTTAAGAGCGGAATCTCTTTTAGTTGGAATCGATTGGGCTTTCTCCAGAAACGTTTTGTTTCCACGTCACTCTCCTAATATTCCCCCTTCGTGTTATAAATCCCCACTATTGTAACCATAGGTCAATATAGTGATTGCCCAATTCAGGGCGTTCTATTGGATTGATTTCCACCCCAAGTACCTGATTTGTTGTGATTTTATCCGGTTGTTTTCTTCTATGATGAGATCTATAAATTTTACGTGTACTTCTCACTATTCTAGCACAAGGTTTAAGCAATATCGTACATGTGGTTTCGTTAGGTTTTTGTTAGGTGCACGTAAGAAATCATCTCCGAACCTTTTTGAGTTTCTATTGCTCTCCTTCCCTTTAATTTACCGGAGAGCTAAAAGCAATTCATTAAGTTGAAGAATCGAATGTAACCACTCCAAGTTTCGTGAGAGTTAAGGTGTTTCCCATTCAAGAATGTCGGAGTTTATTTTCATGTTTCGTATTAAAGATACTCCCAAGAATTTACGTGTTAATAATAAGTTGGCTCTATGAAAAATGAGCCGTATAAGATTATAATAACATATAATATCAGCTTTGTGTAATCTAGTTTCATGAAACCGAAGAATTTTTGTCTCAAGTAAAAGGGTGAAGAAATTTGGAAGAATGTTTTTGAGAAATTTGGTCTGTGATGTATAATGATTCATGAAAGAATCTTCAATAATATTAACATTTACTTTTGTTCTGTATTAATCAAAAAAATTTCAAACTAATGTATCGTAAATTTAGTGTAATTCGGCATTGAACATATATTTTCCTCTAAGGGAATTGTGGAAACAGAATTCGCACAATTCGTTCTGATTTACGTAACAAAATAAAATCATTTGGCGTTTAAGACCTTTCAATTATCAAAACCAAACTCCCACCACGGTTCATCACCCCGAATTCACTTGCACACCGCCGATAGATTGAAGATTAATTTCTGGTAATGAAGAGAGGTTTGAAGCTGCCTTCAAGAGCTAATCTATTGCTTCTGGAATGTTCGGTAGCCCTATTAACGCTAACAGCGGAGCGCCTCCCTCGCTTATGATATCCTTTGGATCACGCCACCTATAAATGGAGGAACGCAATGGTACAGTGCACAGAGGAGGCATTTAGCCCAGGACAATAAGACAGAAGGTGCAAGGGTGCGTGGAACCAGGATCGGTCCTTCTGGTGAATATTCAGCAAATAGCAGCTGCATTTAAACGTACAATTACCATTTATACGTCATTCTCAAAGTCCTATTTCCTTCCTTATCAATCTTTAATCTCTTTAAAGTTTTTTAGCCCTCGGTATTAACGACCTTTTTTCCATTTTAGCTCTCTCTCGACCTTTTTGTTGGAAAAAATTGGCCACTTCCCTCCATTCGGAGGGTGTGGTGCGAGAGTAATTCGAGGAAACAATTATTCGCTACACATTGTTGGCGCGAAGAATTCCTAAGACAATTACACGGAAGCGGAAACCGTGTCTTTGTTGGGAGGGGAGAAAAAAAAGTCTCAAGAGCAGAAAAGTCGCTCGCTCTTTAAGTTATGCCTCCACGCTACGCGGTCAAATTAAAGATACGCGCGTAAATGTTTCCGAAAAGGACGCGATGGAATATGAAGTATTTTGGGTGAATTTTAATAATTATGTGTATGTTAAGATTTGTAATGATCCGAAGAAGTAATCCGTGATTAGATTCGTGTACTTAGGTTTGATCTATATGTCTTATTTGGGAATGGAAAGGTTTCTAGTAATTTTTCTAAAGGTAGAATGGACTTTTAAAGTCTGACGAGACCGGGAATCGAACCCGGATACCTTTAGAATCATCCACGGCTCGCAGCGTTACTGTGCTACAACTAATACCTTGTTCGTTATGTTTCCTGTAAAGTTTTAATGTTGATATGTTTAAAGGATAATTTACGTACGGGTTTTAGTTTACCATCTAACATAAGTGCTCAGGCGTTACTTTGTTGATAGCCATAACCAATGAAGACAAAAAGTGTTTTCTCTTTATTTTTAATGAGTATTAGCTTCTTTAATGTTCTTTCGTAATTCGATAATTTTAATATTTTCGAATTCGTAAGCTGTTACATTCTATTGGATTATAATGACAATTGATTCGATCCACTGTGGAATAACTTTAATACATCAAAAAGTTCCGCAAACTTATTTTACTGAAAAGAAGATTTAACGCACGTTTCTATAGTGTGAACGCCCATTAGAATTCCTGAAAGCGACGCCTATGTTTCGCTTTTCGAACTACTCCATCGCGAAAAAAAAATACCGCCAAAGTCCCAGCTCTTGCGGAAGGATAAAGCAACAAACGTCGGGCACCGAGACGTATCTAATCGAGTATTTATGCACTCGCAGCGGTACACGAATATATTCGTCTCGATCAGCGGCAACATATTTCCTCTGAAAAAATTCCGCAAGTTCGCCGTTTCATTTGTTGGCGAAAAAATCCTGGTGACACCTTTCTCCCGGAATAGGAGCAGTCGAATGACGCGACGTCCCATTCTCCTCTTTTTTCCACCCTCCTTCGATCAATCGATCAATTTAGGCCCTTCTCTCTCTCGATACGACAACCCCCCTCCCCCATCCCAGGATCGATAACCCCCCTCCTCTTCACACCACCATCAGCCACTGTTTTGTGTTCTTTACATCTGGATCCCCTCGATTAACCCTCTCCCACACACCGTGCTCTCATATCTCATAGCTACATCTATTTTCATAAGGTTCCTTTTTCAGTGTCCCTAACACCCTGTACCCTTCGTGTGGCCCTTCGTCATGACCGGACCCTTGACCTTCTCTACCCGGAGTCGCTATACCGAATTCCTCCACGCCTCCCGCACCCTATTTCGGATGGGTTATAAATCTCGGCTAAACAAATAAGGGTCGCCTAAGAGATCCGACTGCATTCCTCGGAACAGTAACGTAATCGAGCGCGATGACCGAACAGGGTTGTTTTTGTTTAAGGGTTTTTTCCCATACGCGTCCGAATCGATTGATTGGTTTCTGTTAGCGGGAGCTGCTATTTCCCCGCAGGAGGGTTTTTTTGATGTGTCTAGAATTAAATGGACGAAGTTTACTTGCGAGCTTTGTTACCTTCCCCGCGGGAAATCCCCGGTGCAGTTATTCGGGATGAAAAACTGTTTCGTCTCGTATGCAATTCGAGGAAAAATTGGAATGAAAAGTTCGGAGATGTATTTGTGCGAATTCGACGTACAAGGTGTCTGATATATCAATGCTGGTTTTGTTTAGAAGTTTGATTGAGGAAATAATATTTGTGTTATTTTTAAAATTAAGTATTTTTTGGATCGAACGTGATGACTTCTTTTTACAGATTCACAACTCGGAATCAAATGGGATCAATCGTTCAAATATATTTTGCTTTCAGAGGATCATATCACACTGATTTTGCGGTATTAAATCCAGCTCGTCTCTTAAATTATTAAATAGACCGCCACAAAGGTCACAATCACGGTCGAAATCTCTTTTTTTCTGCATTTAGAAAGTCAGTACAAACTCGCATGAGAGAGCTTCATTTTCCGCGTATCTGTATAGTGACAGTGCCTGTATCATCCGGAACCGTCACCTTCTCCATTGATGAACTTAATCAATCAATCACGCGTCAAAAGGGAGGATAACTGGACTCACGGATAATCGATCCAAATATATAATTGCCTCCTGTCCCTTCCGTACACGTGTACGCGTACAAATCCGCACAAAAAAACCTAACCAACGCCCCCAAAATTACATTTTTGCAAAAAAGGAATGTCCACGCAGCAAGGCGACATCCCCAAGTGGTGTCTCGGAGAAAAAAAAAGCCATCGTCAAATCGCTTTTGGGGAGTTGTCCGTAATGGTGAAGGGGTGAGGGAGGTTGTCCGTAAGACGAGAATGGTCAGAAACGAGTAGGTTTAAAGGAAGGAGTCTCCCCCTGGGAGGTCGATGGAAGAACACCTACCTCTCCCTCTAGAGGTCGCGAAAAGACGTGAAAACCGATTTCAGTTTTGAGAATGGCGTTCCGTAGTCCCTTTTACTTGGTCTGCATTTGCATCCCCTACGGAGGACAGCTTCCGGTCTCCCAAAGGCCGCCTTTCGACCCAAACTCTTTAACTCCTTCAACTTCCCTCGACACATCCATACTCGAGAGAACTTGATGAACCCACCCCCACATCCGTGTGTCCCCTCTCTCTACCTTTTTTGCTCAAAGTCCGACTTGGAAATTATAGGGAGCCTTCAGAATATCTAGAATCACGTCTGTGCAGAAACCTTTTTTTTTTGAAGATGGGATTTTATTTTTGGGCGATTGACCCAAGCGCTGTGACGTGGAGTGGATTATTTGGGGGCGAATACGTAATATCGAGAGGTGTAACTATTGGAAAAGGAATACTTTTTATATGATCATGAATTCTTTATTTGTGAGCTATTGAAATTTCAGATTAGTATCTTATTTGCTAAACTTGGAAGTATTTTCAAGGAGATGTTGATTAGAAAAAATCGCGTAGGGAATATGAAAAATGGAGTTTTAACCCAGTAAATATCATTGATACGTATTACCTATCAGTATTTCTCATTTTTTCATTTTTAACTTGCATTACTAGGCGTTTTCTATTCTCTTATATTTCGTATTTATGGACCACATAGTTTCTTATTTAACTATACTTATTTATCTTATGGTTCGATAACATCGATAGATTTTATAGTTATATCCTTCTTGAAGGGTTTTAGAATCCCTCTAATGATGTGTCATTTTAATATATATACTTACTTCATGCGAAGGAAATATCTAGAGGTAACTTACAGTTATTTGCTAACTAAAAATCTATAAAGACTCTAAAATTGACGATAACGAAGATTAATTTTCACACAGCTCGACCATTCTTTATTGGACGTGACAAATCACTCGATAATTTATTCCAAAAATATTCCCGAATCCTATAGCAACAGCTATAGGAATTATAACCATAATATAAGAATTTATTGTCAGAAATATCGTACCCTCTTTATCCTTCCAATATCTTTTATCGTCATTCATTCTATTCCATCCCTTACAAAACACTTCTTCCCCTCTTTCTATAGTTCCATTCGTCATTCTTCAACGCCGTGAAGAAAGAGCCTTTTGAATAAAGTGGATCTGAGGAAAGTAACAGTAATCGATACGTAATGTGGCACATCTGTGTTCCGGAGACACGGACGAGATTTACGGATCGGACTTTTTTTCTTTTCACTGGCCCCTCCATACAATTCCATGTTCGAGCTTTTATTTATGGGGTCGTAATTGTCCAGGGAATCAGGTGAGAATGTGTACACTAGGTCGATAATCAAATACCAAAGCGAACGAATGTAAGATGATAGGAAACAACACACTCTCTCGGTAGTAAACACGATTCTTTCGAAGTGGCGATATATCACGCGTTAATGAGCACAGCGCGATAGGTCTGTGTATTTTGAAGCTATTTATCTGTTAGGGAGTGTTTAGGTGATGTTTTTTTGAAAAGGTAAAGAAAGCTTTTTAAAAGGTGCATTGTGTATCCTGCCAGAATTTATTGTTCCGATAATTGTGACATGCTAAGTGTTTCTAAAACATACAATTGTTAGGAATTTAAGTACGAAACAAAAAGTTACGTTACAAAGTGTGTAGCATTAAAAAAGAGTAGCTATGATAATAAATTGACAATAGAATTTCTGCAGCACTTGTACGAAATAATTCTGTGGAATATCTTCCCTAAAAATAATACATAAATCGATCCCATTTTTTCAGGTATTTATCTTTATTTTCGTTATCAATCAGATTCAGTTTTTTTTTCAATTCATACGCACTTTAATTGATTTTCATTATGGTGTGTTCTACTCAGGTCAGTTACTAAATGTTCTGGCATATTCTACCTACTACGAACCCAATCTATGTGCTATTATCTACGGTTAAGGTTTCGGAAATATAGACGGAATCGTTCCAATTACGGATCGAAGCTACCTTGTGTGCTTTGTGCTTTTATCTTGTTTTCACTTCGCTGATAGGTTAAGTTTTCGTCTCCGAACAGTTTAGACCCACCTACGGGTCGGCGCTAATGGTCCCTTTGAAGAAAGGGAAAGTTTTTCTTTCCTTATCTCTTCTGGACGAGCCCCAGGTGGCGTGTTGCTCGCCCTTACTTTTCTGTCGTCTTCTCACACATCCTTAGCTTGTCAACAGCATCCGCATTCAACTTTCCCATCATTGTAATCCTCGATAACAATCCTGTTTCATTTTGTGTATTCGGGGTGTAATCTTTCAGTTGTGGTCTTGATCACTGATGAAAATTCGCCTCTAAGAGATTTATATATCGATAGAATAAATAATAATTAATCAGATTGATACAAGAATGAAATTCAATTACAATCTCTTTTATTCATCTAAATTCGTTAATAGAATTCGCTCGTAGATTAAGGGAATACGATACATCAATCGCTGCTGGAACCAAAATTTTCCTTTTCAGAGTAGAATTAATCTGAGGCTACATAAAAAAATGGATAATTTACTTTTCTCTTTCATCTCTACCCTTCATACCCTACAGACATACCCTTTTTGCTGGATATCAAAGTCTTCAGCCCCAATCACATTTCGGGCTTTTTTAGCTCAAATTTCAATTTATTTTATTTCATCTCGGTTCATTCCACGCTACTTCTCTGGTTTTATTTTTTTACCCGAATATCCTTTACCCCGCCGTAAATTCGCAGACAGAGTAAGGGGTTTTGTACCCTTGAACGGAAATCCAACTTCAAGACGCATTTTTTAAAAACCCTTTTCTTCCATCTCTTGCCGATTTAAACTTTATCGGCCCCATACCATACCCTTGGGGCACACCCCTTTTGTATCGCATTCCATCAATCCAAATCATGTTTGCAACGTTCTGAAGGGGTGTCGACCGTTAGTTTAAGGGTATTAGGGAGTCCACACAACCACACACACAAACAAAGGAGGAAAAATGCCATTCCCAATAATAGAAAAGGAAAACTCCGTACAGCGGGGGAATATCAATCGAAAGCCCTCCGAACTTTGCCTTCTTTCTCCACAAAGGCGCAACGAAGATGAAGTTCTACTCCCTTATTTATTGGGCCATTAAACCCCGCAATCTTAACGAAACCTTTTATTTAGACCTCCCCCTCCCCAAAGCAGCAGATAAAGCGAGTTAAAAAAGACGCCCTAAAAGGAAATAAAAAAAGGGCGTAAAAAAATGCAAAGGTCTTTGAAATCGCGAGGCATTGCTCGGATATCGCTTCCATTATGCCCAGTTCGACTTTTATTTCGATTGGAGGATCTTTTATTCTCAGTCTTTTGATTCTTCTCTCCACCCCGCCCCCGCAACGCCGTTTCCCCGACTTCTTTTTCATCTCACCGCTATTCTTTCGAGTCCCGCAAAGTTCTTCACCTCCGTTTCCGCTTTCCCTGTTCCGGAGTTTCGTATCGAAATAAAGGAGTTGCTCTTTTTTGGTCCAAGAGTAGGGTTTTTCGACGACCCCCTACTCCACCTCCTCCCGCCGTCCGATCGCTGGTAAATGGAAGGGCAATGAATGATGGTTAAGACTCTCCCGTCTAGATTTAAATGGTGGAGTTCCGGAGAGGAATGCACCGTGGTATCCAATCTGAAGATTATAATCGCTATCGGCAGGGGATGGATTTAGTGACTCAGGTGAATGTTCATGGGAAATGGGAAACTGTTCGGATTTCTTCTTCGCTGGGTTTGATGATCAGAAAAATCAAAATTTCAGACTCTGGTAACGGTGCATGTCTAATGGAAGTGTGTCTTTTGAATACGAGAACTATAACCAGAGTTACAATTGAGATGGTTCTTATCGTAATTTAATATGTACAGATATATTTTTAGTATGACGGAATTGATAAAAGATCATCCTAATAAGGCATTCCAATAATTAAAAACCCTTTCTCTTGAATCCTGGGGGTGTAATTAAATATTTTGTAATATCATTACGTTTTACGAAATATCACTGAAAAACGGAGCAGTAAAGTAATAATAATGAGGTATGATAGGTCTATATTAACTGCACTCCATTTAAAATTAATAAAAAATGCTATTTTGCTAACAAAATGTAAAATATTTAGCGTTAATTATTTACTTTGTAATTAAGGGATGAATTCAGCGATTTCAAATTGCTCATCTTCATTCTACGGGAAGTAATTCAATTTATATTACGAGAACATTTTACCATAAACTCTTCCGTTTCTTTATTTGCCATAGAATGAAGACGTTACTTTTCCTACTCCAAGAAATATGTGTAAAATAATATGATATTCAAAAGAAATTCATTAATTTAGTGAGATTTAAAATTAAAACTAGCTCTACAAAAATCTACCGACATAGACATTGCTAATAAAGAGACTCGTAAGAAAACACGTAAGGTAATACGTAGAACGCTATCATTACGTTAAATCTCCACACAAGGACATATAACTAAATTTTCGAGGTGTTTTTATCAAGGATGAAACAAGCATCCCCTTTCCGTCCAAACGAAAAGGGATATCAGTTTTTTGACGGAGAAGGCTATCATACCTCCGGAGAGTGAACTTTTGAAACAAAGAGTAATTGAGCGTGCAGTAATCTCCTGGTTAACGGAAACCTCCGAGAACAAAGACCCTTTGTAGGGAAAAGGATTGGGTCCTTTTACGGCGAAAGAGGGGAAAAAATTCTGGAGAAAATCCTTCTAAATAACACGGAGCAAAGCAAATGTGTCACAGGAATTATGCAACCTTCTCTATGAGGCTGTTTTCAAAGATCAACGTAACTACGGTCACCTGAGGTACAACTTCTTCCGGGGTGCCTCAGAAACTAATTATTAACGAAATGTGTCCAAACTTTGTTTCATTTTGGACGTAGAATGGGAGAATTAAAATTCAAAGATTTTTTGTACTTTTGTCGACGCATAATTTTAGGGGAGTTGGAAGTGCTTTTTTAAGTTATTCGTTTCATAAGTTTCGTAGAAGATAGGTGTTATAAATATATATAGGTGTAAAGCGACTGTTGGTGTACATTCGTTACGCTAAATGAATTCGTTTTTTGTGAATTTTCCATCAGACCGAGTCGAAGATCTAAAGTAAACAGGGAATAGGTTCTATTAATATTGGTGGGAGAATTTCCATATACTTAATGCTTCCCTAAAATATCCCTTTAATATAAAGGTTGTGGTATTGATGTTTATGAATTTGAATGCTATAGTATAAGAACGTTCAATTTTACAATGGCGTTTTATACTAGCTATTCTCTAATGTTTTCCTATTAAATATTTATCATAAAAGACTTAAATGTAAAATGTATGCAACAACAAAATATTTAAGAATAAAATAGTCATCTTTAACAAAAATCCAGTTTCCTCGTATGAATTTTTATTGGGATATTTTCCAAAAAAGAACGCGTCCCATACGATCATTTTTCCTTGCCTTCCATCGTCAATCAAACGCGGCATTATATCTGCGAACTTCCCTTTTTTAAGCCATTTACTCCTCCTCACGTATCCCAGAATTCCTTTTCCCTCGCCCACTTCCCTCTATGCAAAAGAATCCTTCGTTGGAAGAAATGAGACAGGCAAGAGGACCTTAAGCCCAACGGAATTGACTTTGTCACCCATTTAGATAAACAATAGGGGTTCACGGCGAGCTGCCCTACTATATTCCAGATCTCTCTCTCTCCTCTCGAACTCTTTTTTTCTCATTCCAATTGCTATCGACCTCTTCTCTCTTGAGCCATTTTTGCATCTACTCTCCCGTTTCGTTGCTCTCCATTTTCGGCGATAATCTCCATGACAACAGCGTTATCTCGTCAATATTTTTCCGGAAGCATCTTCTGCTGTTTTTCGTTTATTTCTCCGGAAATGATCCCTTCAAGGTTTCCAGTTTAGGGCCCCAACCCTTTCCCACTGCTGTTTTCTTTGATTAGCTCAATAATAGGCTGTGAAGTTGCTCATATGAATTCGAGTTCCCCTGTATCTCTCGCTCAATTAACAGATACTACGAGAAGAAACTCTTAAGCGAAATATTTGGTTTTTTCAATGTTTATAGTTTCAGATATTATGAGGACTAAGGTTAAGGAAATGTTTAGTTAACTGATCAAGATCATAACGTTCGACTTAATAATGAATGTTTAAACATACGTACAAAAAATGTGAGTGGAACTCTTAATCCTGTCAAACTACAAAATTATTGATGATAACCTTTTATCCAACTTACAATATAGGTTAGAAACACGTATTTCTGAATCGATGGAAATATTAGAGTGAAAAAAGTATTGATTTTGATTCCTCATTGCAGTTCTTCTGTTATCTTTTTTCTGCTAAAGTATAATTCGAACATATCTTAGATATTAATTAAAATATACTATCATAATACTTTTTATATTTTATTTTAAAGATTAGTCTGAATTAGAACATTTTAAGTTTGATTCATAGAATATTTTAAATTGGCAATCTGTAAGTACATTAAATAAGACTTATAAAACTCATTGACTAATATCTACTTAAAGAACATATGATAAGTACTCAAAGAATACAAAGTAATGTAGATTGTTATGCGCTAATATTTGTTTTGACACCCTGATGTATCTTTTAATTAATAAGAGATAAAATAAGTCATTGTTGTTGCATACTGTAATATTCAACAACTGAATCGAATCGACTAAAAATGAGTTTCTACATATGTTTGTGTAACGGCTTCGGTGCCCATTTGCTGATTATAATCGATTTATGGGCCATTTTCGTAATTTCTTATTCACCACCTTTCCAGTAAATTCATTTTTTTAATACGAATCCGACGTTTGTGATTGTCGTGCCTTCAACGTCCGTCAGAATGCCCCCATCAACCCCTTTTAACTTCAATTCATCTCGGGCAAGTACCCTTTTTGCATATCTTTTACCTTTTCGCCCAATCTCTTTTACGTACCTTTCCACTCCCCGTTATTTGCCTCGGTCGCGTAAAATAGGACGTGAACTAGGGCCACTCCGCAGCACGCTATCATGCATCACCGTGAGAGACCCCTCCACGAAGAAGACTTCCGACCTTAGCTCAATAATTCTTCCGTTTTCCACTCCTTTTTTTATTTCGCCCCGCTCGGGGAGAAATAAAAGAGAAAAAAAAGTTTAATTTTTTCCCTCTTTCCCGCGATGGGAAATGGCATGCGAATTCCCAACGATATCGACGGCCACTTTTATCGAAGCCCTCCGCCGAGGGACTTTTTCCCACAGGCGACATCTGGGAATGGCAACCCCTCACCTTACAGCACGATACTTCCTCTTAATTATCCTCCAGTAGCATCGCGTTTCATATTTCCCGAAAAATTTTTTTCAGGAATTTTGTTTTTTTCCGAAACGAAATTTTCCCGCGACAATTTTTTTTCCCAAAACGAAGTTTTACGTTGTTTCTCGGAAAGTTAACGCGTCACAAATTTCCCTCCACGGTTTATTCGGAGAAGTTTTCGGAATAGGGCTGATGGATATCCTCGCTTAATGTCTTTCCTGTCATTCTTGGCAGGAACTTTTCCTTCCGTGGAATGAAATATTTCGTTTCCCGCTTCTCGAACGTATTCGCACGACTCCAAACCCCTCTTTTTGGTTCTAAATTTTTCATCGACGCTAATCGCTAGTGCTCTCGTTTATATCTCTTATATGTCCAAGGACAAGGTAATTACAACTCGACAACGTTTTTAATAACCCACTGCTCCCAGGTTGCTTTCTATGTCTATTCTAATAGAGACGTTCTCGTGCCTTTCAGCATTAGAAGTTTTCGGACGTAGTTAATTATACAGAAAGCCTCAATCCAGCAAAAGGACTGGATGGCGTTATTTTTTAACCATTCAAGTAAATGAAAAGCGACTTCAGAAATTCCGCTTGTTGATCGTAATCTTTTTTTTTAGAAGATTGGAAGGAAGAGTGAATTCACTTCGGTATTGATTTTCCCTTTTTATCGATGCCACTCGGTGGGTGGTTTTTGAGGGACGTCTTGGCGAACTACGTTTGTTTGTTCTCGGGACGCGCTTTAAACAAATGAGTGGTTTCAATTCATTGTCATTGTATGTACGCTACTTTACGCTTCGGCTGAAGATAGGTAATCAGGCCAAAGAATATTTTTTGTTTTGTTGTTTGAAGGATATTTGCAGTGCTTACGTCTACTTTAATTGCGTGCAATTTATAAATCTAGCTTTCACTTGGATATTACGTTTAGAGTACGTAATTCTTCGACAGAGTTTGAGACTTTTGTTTAAAGAATTTTGTTTTAATACGTATTAATTCCTAGTCAATAATAAACGTATTTCTTGATCATAATTCTACTTTGTTAATATTTGAAGTTATAGAATATTTTATCGAACTTTTAATTTGTGAGTTTGGTTTAATTTGGTTTCAATGGAAACTTAAGAGGCGATAGTAACATATGACTGACATAAGTTATTGTTTACGTAAATATGAATTGACTAACGTAAACATTCTATTAAATAAATCTTTCTTCTCTTCCGTAGGTTGACCATATCGCAGACATGGAGGAACATCGCTGCGAAGACCACAGCACCCGACTTCCTTGCTTCGGCACCACACCTCCTACACCGGAGGACTCCACCACCCCAACGACCCCCTTCCCACCCCCCTCAGCCCTCCCCCTCCAGCCTCCACCCACATCGCCTCGCTACCTCCTCCTCCTCCTCTCCACATGCTCCACGCACCTCCTGCACCATTTCAAAGCAACAAACTCGACCGAACGACACGACCGAAGATCAAGCCCCTCCCGGAAAAGGCCGGAAACGAGGTCGCGGCGGGACTGCAATGGTTCCTTCGCGGCCATCTTATTCCTGCTCTCCTGGCTTCTGATGGCCACGGCGACCGTAGCCGCCGCGGAACAGAAGTTTGCGATGGAGCCGATGGACCAAACGGCCATAGTCAACAGCAGGGTCACGCTGCCGTGCAGAATCATCGGCAGGGTGGGGGCCACTCAATGGACGAAGGATGACTTCGCACTGGGAACCAACAGGAACATCTTCGGATACGAAGATAGATACGCGATGATTGGAAGTGATGAAGAAGGTGAGTTCCAGGAGCGTTCATGGGTGCGCTAGGGTTTTATCCGGAAGCGTAAGGCGTATTACTACTATGGTTGGCCCAAATGTTACCCGTATTATGGATGGAAATCTTACGAAAGTGGAATAGAATGAAAAATAACACGAGAAAATTCAAAACGATGCAACGGGTTGTTAAATGAGTGCATAGGAAGTTATGTAAGAATTAAAAAAACGTAAGATAATGATTATAACTAAGAATACATGCTCGGACAATATAATTATATACTACTTAAATTCTTTGGATTCAATATAAATCAATCGGGATTCACCTAATCATCCTTCTACTTTTGTAAAGGCGAGAATTTTTTAAGATTCTCTCGTAATATTTCGTCAAGGTAGAATATTTGATGAAGAAAACATATTCTGAACCTCCCTATGGGAATAATACTTGAAACGTAAAAAATATCAAAATAGGGAGAACTTAACCACGCTTAAATATAAAATACTTGAATGTTTTCCGAGTGATACAATAAGCTCCTTCTACTATCTTCGTAAATAACTTTGTCAACTATCGAAACACTTTTCATCAACATACTACAACGTTTGCGTAACAGGTTGCATATTAAGCCACCTGTGGAAAATTTTTAACTCGTCAGTAGTAAATATATTTAAAGTTTTTATTTCTTTCTTTCTGGATCCTCCAAGAATTTCGAAGTATCCATCCTTCAATGAAGTAATAGTATCTATTCTGCATCATTATCCGCTCAACTTGAGCGATGCTCCGATAGTTAACGATCTCAAACTTTAAATCTATACAGAAGTTCGAACGTTATTCGCTCTCGTATTTTCCCTGTGCGATGTCGGGAAAGGTTTTCATGCTTCATAACCGTAGCATCTTTAACCAGAAGAGTCACGCGTTCATTTAATTGCGTTACGCCACCCCCTCAACTGCCCCCTCTCGTGGGCGGATCCTGATTAATCTGCTTTGGGTTATAATAAATTTAAGTTCAAATTGTATTGGTTTCTCTTTCCCTCGCCTCATCGTTCTCTGTCTCAACCGAGAACACCCTCTCTGTTGGGGTTGATGAGGAAAATTCAGGGCGGACAGCATGAGTAATACTCTCACCACAACATTTAAAGTGGAACTTTTTTAAAGTGGTTTTCCATTCAATAGTAACTTTTGAACACGAGTGAAATCTTGCTTTTTCCAAATGATGCGTGTTGTTAACAAAACTACGGAAGAGGTTTCAGTAGAAATTTTCGCTTTTGAATTTAATCAACTAGTTTCACATTTATATGATGGAGTCAAAGTTATAATTCTCCCAGTTTGTTTAAATACGTAAATTGAGTATATTTCTTTTATTTCTTGTTCATTTCTTTTGAAGTTATTCCAATAGTTTATTTTATTATTGATTGTCTATCATTGTCAACTGTAGTTTAAAATTGTCTAATGAGTTCTGCACTTATTTTAATGTAACTTAAGTTAAACAAAGTTTCTATACTCTTTTGTCTCATTCTATCTCTCCTAAAGCTGAATGATTTATGGAATACTTCCTTCGAATACATAAACAATAAACATTCAACGAAAGTAATAGTATATTTTCCAAATAATATTTTAAAAATATTTCGTAAATTATCGAAAATAGAAAACACTCAGAACGATACTTTAATGACATATATGTATTTTTCTTTCAGGTGACTATTCCTTGGAAATCCATCCAGTAAGGCTAGAGGACGATGCAAAGTATCAATGCCAAGTGGCCGCAGGACCGAACGGGGAGCCCGGGATAAGATCTAGGTTCGCCACACTCACGGTGTTGGTCCCTCCCGAGCCACCGAGGATTTTGCCGCAGCCGGGAGATGTGGTGACCCCTGCGGGCGCAGGGAGCGAATCCGCTGGGAAAGGAGTGTTCATCCCTAGCAACCCAATGTCACTCCTCACTACGGAAGACAGAGAGATCCAATTGGAGTGCGTCTCCAAAGGAGGGAAGCCAGCAGCGGAGGTGAGCCAGTCGACAAGTCATTTGTCAACCTTTGGTTTTTCACTCTGTGAACTGTACAACAAATCGAATGCAATTCGTATTATTTGGATAAAGTTTTTCAAGCCTTGTTTCGCGTTTATGTGAAGTGTAATTGCTATAAAATATCCCCTGTCATATTGAAATACATGAAAGTAAATATAATTGTAATGTAAATTCCAATTAATGATTTTAAATTCTTTATTCAGTTCAGCGAGTTTTAAAGAGCTAATCAATAAAGATATTGAATACCTTATTTTTATTTTTTCATAATGTGAGGTGATAGAAGTTATGCTGTAAATAATAATAAATTAGGAAAATGATTTATGTATATTCATTATTCACAACAAGATTTAATTCAAATTGAAGATATAGAATTGTTTGGAAGGAATTATAAAAAATTGATCGTGGATAATTTACTAGTATAGCTCGAAAAGATTCCAATATAAGTATCAATAAGTATATTATAATAAATAGATTTATATTAATATATTCTGCAAAAGAACGATGATAAAATATCAGATTCTGGAAAATATTCTAATCGATAAAGGTAATCAATTAAATTCATTGAAGTACTATTCTGATCGAATCCTTAATTAGAACCTCGTATGTAGGAATTAGTTTCTTATTTATAGCAGCTTTATTCCAACAATTGGTTTCTTGTCAACAACCACACTCATCTCTCAAATTCCTTGCAGATCACTTGGATCGACGGCCTAGGCAACGTCCTCAAAGACGGTGTCGAGTACATGACGGAGCTCCTTCCAGACAAGAAGCGCCTAACCGCCAAATCGATCCTAAGGCTGACCCCGAGGAGGGAACATCACCGGCAGGTGTTTACCTGTCAGGCGCAGAATGCCGCGGACAGGACGTACCGCTCCGCGAGGGTGCGCCTCCTGGTCAACTACGCCCCTAAGGTCACCGTCAACGTATCTGCCATCAGAAGACCTATTCCGATACCCATTCACAGGCCGGAGGACGAGGTGGAAGAAGGGGGTGGTGTGTACGCCCTCGCCGGGGGCCCAGAAGCGGGTGTTGCCCTCGGTTCTTCAACCGCAATGGCCTCGTCCGCTTCCCACACGCCGTCTGCAACCACCATCACCAGTGGCTCCCTCATCAGGGAGTTTGATGAAGTCAGGCTTACCTGTCTCGCAGACGCGAATCCAGATACGGACTTGGTCTATAGGTGGTTCATCAACGATGAGCCAGTGAGTGGAGGTGTGATATCTGGTACGGGACCTCCTCCTGGTATCCATGGAGAAATGGAGGGGACGAGTCTGGTGGCTTCGGCTGTGGCAGTGGACCAGACGGTGTTGGTCATCTCCAATGTGAGTCGAGGGTTCCACGATGCCATAGTGAAGTGTGAGGTCCACAACGCGGTGGGGAAGAGCGAGGAGTCGGAAACTTTGGACATCAGCTGTAAGTACCATTAGCATGCCTTTTATATTTTTTATAGTTTGATAGGTTTTGGTTAGGTCATCTTTTACATGCTAATCTGAATATAATAATAATCTGAACAAATATGCATTGTGCGTTTAAATGACTCATTGGAGTAAATTCTAGGAGTTAAATAGATGTAGACACTCTGGTGTCATCCCTATGCATTATTTTCAACTAGGAAAGATTTTCATTTTGTCCTCCTGATGGAAGATAGGGTTTAAATGTCATTTTATATTCTATATCACCCATCTTCTACGTCTCCAAAATATTAGTCTCATAAGGATGGAGGGTTGCCTTTATTTAAGAAATACAGATCACGAAATCGTAAGACCAAAGCTAAAGAGTTGCTTACCTTAATTTCGAAGAAATCATAAAATATTAGAATATTTGGTAAATGGAAATTAATAGATATGTTTATAGATGGTTATTTTTAAATTTTTGTCCAGATTACAAAGCACAGTTGGTTTTCTAAATTTAACAATCTTAAGTACCATAAATATATTTAGGGGTTTTGAGATGGATTATATTTACATTTATTCTACAATTTTTTTTATAAATATTTAATGGAGTCCAATTGAGTATATACCTCATGTAAGTTAATAGATCATAACGAAATTCATTACTCAACGAAGTGATGTTACTTAACATTTTTGCTGCAGTCATTACATAAAATTGAGATTAAATATAATTATTTGGATATTAGGAGAATAGGATAATTTTAACGCATTTGTTTCATATGGAGATAAAATTTGATAAAAATCCATCTAGGTAACATTTGTTTAACCATCAAAAGTTCGTATTAATTTTAATTAAATCATCAGTCAAGGTTTTATTCATAGCCAAAATTTCTCAGCGTTTAAAGATCTCAAAATAAATTCTAATCCCTCCCGTTTGATGTATACACCTTAAAACAGGCGATTCATTAAAGTCCTACTGAAAATTTCCGCAGAACCACTTCAGTGCTAAAGTACTCTAAGCCCCGGCAATATTTAGTAACCCATATCATCCTCAAACTTGAGCAAAAAATTCTCTGATAAATTGCGATATTGCTGATATTGCGCGAACTTACTCTCGCATATTTAAAGTAGAATCATTAAATCTTTCAAAGTTCAAGGTTAATCGCCTTAGAAGTAAGCAGCATCTGCAATAGAAGCTGAAATATAGTATGCGTAAGAAGCGTATTTTAGGTCCTCATATCTTAGCGTAATTTCCTCCGGAAAAAAAGTACTGTACCGTTTACATCATCGCTAATACCGCTCATCTTTCGCGCGGAGGGGAAAATATTCTCCCCAACGGTACTACGAGGCTCTCAATGGAGGTCGAAGAGAAGTAATTAGACAAGGACGGATGGCACAGCAGGACGGAATATCGCGCCAAGATTCCATCGCGCCCAAATCGCCTCGCTTAGTAAAACGCCGAGATGAGTAATGGGCCAAAGTGAGAGACGTCATAAGCAAGGCTAATGCTCTCCATTTTGAATAGTTGTCGTCGGGGCCCATTTCCTTTAACACCCTCGCATCACCACCGATTCGCCGTGAAACACTTTGCATCTCTAATATCGGCCCCAAAGAGGGCATTTCTTCAGTGTCATCGCGCGGTCTTGCGTCGTGAGGGTTGCATAATTCATCAGTGTCGACTTGAAAGGACGCCTCCTCCTCCTGATCCCTTCGGTCCACTTAATACGGCGCTAAATACGGGAATGCGATTAGGGGACGATTAAAATTTAACGAGCGTAGGCAGAGGATGCGTGGGTGGGGTATATATCACGGCGTCTTGGAGAGATCTCTTTTGTGGTCCAAGCGGTGACGGTGTCTTTACGCGGTTAATCATCAAGGGAATATGCGGAAGATCAATCCGTGCTGTTCTCCCGCTTAGGATGGACGGATATCGCGTTATTTAGTACGAATGGGTTATTTTGATGTATGGAAGGGATTATTCAAGGAATGCCTGTTTGTTTTTCGATGTTTATGGATTAATGCGAGAGAGTACGTAAATGGTAATTTTGAATTTTTTACTTACGGAATTATTACTTTAGAATTGGATAAGGCTGGTATAGATAGTAGTTTTAATAAATAAATAAATTGAATTAAATAAATTGAACCTACCTAATAAGAAAATTGGACTATTTTATTTTTAAAATATTAAATTAATTTTGATGGAGTGAAGTTAAATGTTCTTATTAACTTCTGCGAGATATGGCAGCAAAAAATTTATCATAATTAATTTAGAATTTAATAATGCGATAAATAATTATTATATCTAGTGCTATCGGTATTCTTTATTCGTACGATATCTTCAGAAATCGTATCGGTTTCAGGGTGTAAAATTCTATTTAATTCTTTCTTTAGTTACGAGCTGGAAAACTTTATTTTAAAAATCAATAATCAATGATTAAAGAGAAGTAATTGATAAAAAACTAAATGAAATTTTAGAACATTGTTTAAAATTTATGAAATACGTAGTAGTAATAAGAATTAGAAAAGAATGTAGAAAAAATAGAGACTGAACTTAAAAATGTATCAAAAAGGCTTTCTGTAAAGATGAATGTACTTCTCATCTAATTTAAATATCGTCTTAGTTATGCAGGTTTCCAAAGAGTCATTCGTAACCAACTTGATAAATTACACGAAATATAATGCTATTCCCTCTTTTACATCGTGATATATGGACGGTCTTCAACTTGAAGTAAACCAGCACTTTAAGACGAGATCACTTTTGGGTATCTCAACTGTTTTAACATACGGGAGGTCAAAAAAATCACTCGCTTCATCTAACACCCACGCCACCTCGGGGCCAAATTGACAAATGCGTTCTCCCCGCCTCGTTCACTGCCTTTTAAATTGACGAATATCCAGGGGCTGTTCTGGAAGGGCTATCTCCTTAAGGAACCCCTTCGGAAGATCTCTTTTTTCCCAGCTCTCTCATTAAGGAAATGGTGGTAAGGGGAAGCACATCGGAGATTTAATCAGGGGAATAGGCGTTAAAGATTGGGCCTTACAAAGTGGCAAAGCGAGACCGGTCTCGTTCGGGCGGTAATTAAACGGAAGAGTGCAACTTCCGGTGGTTCGCCTGCGATAATATTTACGCAGGGATAATTCTGTCTCCTTAATCTCGGGAGACATCCGTATCGCTCCGTATGAATGATGGATTTTTTTCTTTTAAATACGCCCCTTTTTCCGTTAAATTTCACGCATTTACACCTCCAGACACGCGATCTTAACTGTACGTGCTATCTGATGCTTTTCGAAAGAAATTGATAAGATTGGGGTTCCTAACGAATGGACTGCATAATAACTTTCAATTTGTCTTTTTTCGAATAAGTTTCTTGCTCTAATGTTCGTCTATTCAAAGTGATTTATAGCGAGGAAGGAGAAGTAAAATGCTCAACTTATTCTTCTTTTATTGTTTTGGTTTTTAGCTTTCAGGTTTTACTTTCATTAAGGTTAATTATTCATGCGGTTGATGTAATAAAACTCGTATCATAATCTGGATCAGGAAGGATATTTACATTGTAAATAAAAGTTAGGACGACCTGAAATAAAGTAAATTATTTAAATAAGTTAACTTAGATAACATTAATGAATTGAAAATAAATAATTGATTTTAATTGCTCTCTATATAAAAACTTATATTACTGCGCGTTTGTATATTTTTCGAACCAATATCTTTTTCAATGCTACAGAATTATCTTTAGTTCTTTATAGTTGGAAAGTTCTTTAAATGTGCTGTGTCTATTATTCGACAAAATTTATTTTGATAATTAAAGTTAAAGTAAAATTAAGTTATGAAATTTTAAAGGTAAATTTATTTTCTAAAAGCAACTTTCAAAGGCTATTAGTTTGCTTTTCCTTTAAATTTCAAGCTGAATATAAGCGAACTTATAAATAAAATAATCTTAATCCTGAACATATTCTTTGACACAAATCCTTCTTTCTCTTCTCATATTTATACGTTACGTCAGCATTCCTCCGCATATAAAAAACTATGCTAAGGAATCCTTTGATTCAAATATAACTTGTGAGGCACGACCCGAGTGGCGTTACTTACCTTTGAGAAGGAGTCCCACGGCTTAGAGGAAACTTTCTCAAGGAGAAATGCTTTGACCAGAAGTGTAGTCGGGATTATTTCTTCTTCTCGAATCCGATTTAAAGGCGTCATTCCGTCCGAAGATTTGCTGCCACATTTTGTCCCACCTAAGCGCATCTCCAGCGTGCGTGGAATACTCAACAAGATTTCTCAGGCGGATTCTTAGGGCAGAAAAGTTTTCTCGCATCTCCACCTCCAGTCTCTGTTATGATATTCCGGTGGGAAATTCCTAGAGAGAGAGAGGATATCTGGAAAATACATCCGATAATCCGTCCTCAATTCCATAAGTACGGATGAAGGGAATTAGATCAAATCGAAGTAGGAATTGTGTAGCATACGGAAGGCGTAAGTGAAGAAGTTGATTACGTAGATGTATTTTGATGATTAAAATATAGTTGGTTGATTTAAATTTTGCCTGAATGTAATTCGTAAGAAAGGAATATATTTTCGGGAAGAAAAAGTATTTTAAATTATCGCTAATAAATGAGAGACATATTACTTTTAAAATATTAATTTTTATCAGATTATTATCAGAAACTATTATACTCGTAAATAACAAATGTATTTATCATAATTTATTCGTTGCAAATAATTAAGCCCAGCATTTATCGAAAGATTTATGAGTTTTATTTTTAGAATTACCTTAACCTTCTTAAAATCCTATTCAAAAATACGTAATTTGATTCCTACTCTTAGATAATCACTGAGTATAATATATTGTTAATTATATAGCTGAATATATTGTTAAATAGATCATGGAGTAAGATATCTCTGATACGTTTTCTATGAAATTTAATTTTACAAGTACCAGTTTTATTTACTATTTAAGACGTAAAAAATCCGTTTCGAAAAATGTTTTTTTGCGTCGTCATGCATTTTATTACTCGATCCACAGCACTCACGAGTATCATAGATTACTTCCCTCGTTTATGAGTGCTGATGAGCTCTATAATAAAAACTGAAAAAGGTAATATGAAAATAGAGTCAATCCCTTATCGGTACGTGTAGTATGTTTTCTTGCTAGATGAAACGGATATGGGAGTTGCATCCGATCGATAAAATCATTCCCTTTCTGAGCCTCGCTCTAATCTTTTAGAGCTATTCGACTCTTAATAATGTCATGAGTCACCGTCTAGACGTACTCGTCAATTTGCAATGAAGGAAAAGAAAGATCAGTCGTAAATAGAGTCGTGTTGTTCTTGGAAAGCCATCGGGGGAGGGTAGAAGGGGCGGGTGTGATGGAAGGCAATGTCTATTGACTGGATTGTGGAAGTGAATTGGTACTACAGCGTATCCTAGAGGTCTAGTAATCGCCCATTGCTTTATGTGAGCGATAAACTGGGTTTGACGAGGACATGCAGAGCTTATTCGATTATTGAGCAGTACGGGAGGAAATGAGAGAGTTGTTCCTTGCGTCTATAGGTAAACAACCTGCAGTTCTCCTAGGAGATAAATGGCAGAAGAAAAGTGCTAATTTATATTTATCGAGATTTGCTGTTTTTGATTTAAGGAACGTAAGGTTGCATTAGAATTGATTGGGGTGATTTAGATGTTTGTATAATGGAACTATTACGTTATTAAACACCGTGAATTTTAAAAGAATATAGTTCTGGAGTATTAATATATTGATATGTATTTAAGAGGGATATTATGCTGGATACTGTTACTTAAGGATAAATACTATAGAAAGGAGTTTGATTATATTTCTATCCAGTAAATAAACATTTCAGAAAATAATATTCATTCGGCTGTATTTATAAATTCCGGAATGCATAGCAACATACCCTAAAATAACGAATTAGTAAGAGGAAAACACACGTATTTCAGAATAAATAAACGGTCTTTTTATTTGTACGATAGAATTTATATTGAAACAGAGTCGTGACAATTTAAGCTTAATTCAGCCGAATTGATTTTTTCCATCCTTCGGGAATTTCACGTACCATAGGCTGTATCATTCACAAACTGTCCGTTTAAATTTTCGCTTGCTTTAAAAAATCGACAGAGATTTTCATGCGATGATATATGGTTAATTTAATTATTTCTGAAGCTTGGAAACGTGTGAGATTCGTTATGTGCCATTATTCCCTACTGTCGTTTGATATACATCATCACTTTTATGTCAACGCTTGTCCTCATGCAAGCATCTTTCAACCCAAGTCTCTTTTCCATGTAAACTCCTCTTTACAAAGTTTATTTCGGTGCTTATTACTGTAGTCATTCTTTTAGGCTTATTTAATACGGAGGGTTTGTTAGTTGTGATCAATCCTATTGGTGAAATCCATAGTTTTAGAACAAATTTGATAGTAAGGGGTCAGTTTACATTGAACAGTGGGTAAATATCGGCGTATATGCAGCGTGAAAGTAATAAAAGTCTATTTTTATAATATCGAAGATGACTCCAAGAGATAATTTGATGTATCATATGGACATTTCTGATTATATTTTATGTATTTGTTGTATTTCACAATTTTCCATATTAAGATTATTTATGTAACACGCATTGAATGTGTTCTCTCTGACTAGTATATTTATTAGACAAAAATTTCAAATATTTTTCCCACTACTTAAAATTCAAGCTATAAAAAAACTCTCAGCAATCTCCGTGTAACTCGAATACGATTCCAAAGACCGCAAATTTCGCAATGCCTTTCCTCCGCCTCAACCCACACACGTCCACACAACCGCCTCTCCTAATTTCACGTCCAAATTTACCCTCGTTTGAATTATTTCGATAGACGGAATGTAGCTCCGTAACCCATTCCCGCCAACCTTAGGCGGGAAAAACGCCTCCACAAATAATACGGGACGTGCCCCGTTTACTCAAAGCTGCGCATCATTTCTTCCCGGAGTCTATTCATAATACAGCTTCCCTGTTTATATTCCTCCCCCACGTACGTCTCTGATAAACGTACACGGTACATCAGTCGTTTACACGGGTATGAGCCTGCGGGATCCGCAGCGCACGTTCAGACCAAGAAGTCTCCGGCGACAAAGTTTGCAGGATCGGGGTAAACAGTACGTAGTATGGCGGGAGAAGAAGGTTGGGAAGAACCTCGGTTAACTCTCTCAAAGACAACACAATTAGCTCTGGAAAGAGGGAGGGTGATGAATTAGAGAACCCAAAAGAGCCGTGGAAGAGATGGTGTGTAAATACGAGGAGGAATTATGGAAACGGAGGTGTTTGAGGAGTTTTTGGAAGAAGGGTTGTGATCGCGGGTTTTTACGGAGTGAGAATTAGCTTTTCAGGGTTCTGTGTTCGTTCTTTTTCTTAGACACGCGTCGCTTTGGAAATAAGGAACCTAAAGGTTTGTTCAGTTTCGCGTTTGAATGATTTGTCATAGTTCTAAAGCAGTATACATTATTGCTAACCATTGATGTTATGTATTTAAGGATAAGGTGGGTTTTAACCAGTCTAAAGTCCCATATAAAGGATGTATCAAACTAACATTTGCAATTGAGATTAAATATTTCTGCATTTTTTGTTGAAACTAATGTGCATATATTTTCGAATTTTCATGTCTACAATCTCTCAACAACTGTATGTGCAATTGACGTAGCAAAAACTCTTATACAAGTTTACTATTGCTGTAATGAAAAGAAGCCTGAATGCTCATATTCATTGGAGAGCTATCTAAATATTTCATGTTTTCAACGATGATTCAATGAATAATGCGAGGTTAAAACAAACGCATTAACCTTTCCGCAGTCATTGCCCTTTAGAGATGAAATCAACGCCTCAAAAATAATGCAGGGATCAATCAAATGCGTAATTGTCACACAGGAGACGGATTCATATTTGATCGCGTCGTCAACACGCGTGTCCGAAGCGGAACAAGGCCGCGCAGAAAAATCTCAAATTTAATCACGCGAAACCACGCGGCCTCGACATCTTAAACCGCGGCCGCGGAAACCGGATGCGACCGCGCTTATTCGAAACCGCGGTCAGACGGAGAAACGCGTTCATACACAGCCTTGGATTTCTCCCGGAATGTCGCCTACGTTTTAAGGGCTCGTTCCCGGCGATTTCACGGAGGGATACGGTAGAAAGTCAAAGCGTAGAATAATCGACATCGAAGGTGCGTGCGGAAGGGAGAAATCTAGCGAAGAGTACGTGAGTTGGAGACGTAAAGAGTGGGAAGGATTAACTAGGAGAAAGCCGGGGACCCGGAAAAATTAATTAGCGTAGCTCCAGGGAAGGAAAGACGGTGGAAAAGATCACAGAAAGAGATTCGAGCGCCTTTTGTGAGGATTATGATCTATTTCGATAATTGAATGCAGACGTTGTCGTAGCTACTTTTCCGGGCGGTAGAGGGTTGTCGCTATATAGAGGTGTTGCTGTGTGTCTGGAGGGTGATGGGATGAAAAATTGGGCTCTTTTTTACGCTGTAATAGAGATTTATTATTTAGGGAGGAAGTGTTTATTTTTAGAGTGGGCTTATTATATTTTTCTCGTATATATTTTTAAAAGGGTTGGATTAATTCTTTTCCTGGTTCACGACGTTTTCCCGGACTATTAATAGGACATTATATTTTATGATTTTACGTAATCCTTTTTCCTATTCATGTTCCTACGTTTCCAATTTCCAATCGTTATTTAGTTTATAGGGTAGCGTATTGAAATTTTACAGTGCGGAGGCGTTAAAAGGTATCTCTAATTTATATAGAAGATATTCTACCATACATCCATGGAGTGTTAAATTCTTTCCGAAAAGTAAATTCTTAAGCGAAAATTGTTCTTTAGACGGCGAGGAAAATATAATCCTCAAAGTATGCATCAGCGAATTCAAAGAGATGAAATTTCATTATCTCGCTCCAAGACCGCTTACACAATTCGACAGAGATTCAAAATCCTGAAATCCATCCCAGCGTTTTCTTCCGAAGTGTTACTATAAAGCCGTAACGACTCTGACGAAGTGTTGGTACTCCTTCTTTTTCGCGAACGGTGTACATCGAACTATCCCCAATCCCGGATTAATCAAAGAGGCGCACTGGCACCCAAGAGGGACGGAATCAATAGCTTACGTGTTTGTCACCGCTTAAAAATACTCGGAATCTAGGGCCCGTTATCGTCGTCGTTTGTTCGGAAAAGAATCTATAGAACTCCCGATCAACGAATCGACGTTCAAAAGAACGCGATATTTTTTATTTCCCGAGGATAAAGTGCCGTAGGAGATGAGAGCACACCCTGGCGGGATTTTTCAGACAAATGAAGATAGTAAATCACGTTGAAGGAGTGTACGCTGTCTAGTATCTCTGTTGATAACGGATTAACAGATAGCATTTATACACTCCTGTTTTGAGTTCTCACGTTTAAAAAGAAGGAAGAAATAGTGTTACGAATATATTTCGAACGTATCGAAGAAGTTGATCTTTTCGAAGCGAAATGCTTTCTCAATCAAACATAATAAAGCGGAAGAATGAGAATGAAATGTATCCGTCCGTGTATGAGATGCGATTTGACTAACTTCCAGGATGAAAAAAAGTTAAGAAGCTCGTAATAGGATATGATAGCTGCGACAGCATAGTTGTAACTGTATTGCTGTATATTAGTATGGATTTGTGTTTTAAATACTACAGAATAAAATGAAAAGAATTATTGATAGTATTATTCATGTGATACCGTAAATTTATTTAACTCTTATTTCCTAGTTTAAAGATAAATTATAGAAGTCTTGAAGGAGTTTCATTTTCTTTAGAACTTGTGCATAGTTATCAATTCTTTGATAAATCTATTGCATCTCCTCGCAATGACTATACAGTTTTAGATAGATTTAATGGAAGCCTAACTAAATCAAACGGAAAATATTACAAGAATGGCTTTTTTTTCGAAGGATTCCCAAACTCTTCTTCACAACAACATATTGTCATTAGCTTCCTAACACATCTTTTCCACAGATGTTTACCGAAGCTCTCTCTCTTAAAGAACAATCGCACGGTTACTTTTTTAGAGAAACCCTTTAAAAAACACTTCCTTCCATTACTCACGTACGCCTCGCTTCTCATTCCGAATGCATTCCTCCTTAACTCGTTTCAATTTGGATTCCGGTTCCCAAGGCAACGCGAACGAAAAAAAACACACTCCCGCACGTGAATTAGGCCCAACGAAGGCCGCTATTTAAGCGTAAGTCGCCGTTCGGGAGCCTAATTCGAATTTACCATCAGGAATTCACATCGCGGCATCCAGAAGCCATCGGGAGAGGAAAAAACTCCTTCGACGAGGGCTCTCCGAGATCAGAAGAAACAAATGAGGTCGTGGGCTCGCAAGGAGGGGGCGGCTCTGGAGAAAGACGCCGGGAGGTGGCGGCTCAACTACCGCCATCCTTCTCTCTCTTAGGTCCCCGGCAAAAAGCAATTGAATTCGGCGAAGGGAAATGAAGAGATGTTGAATAATGCACGGCCAACAGGAGGTTCGCCTTCCCCTCGATTCCAGCATCCTCCTCCGGTTTGATCTCGCTGTCCATCTCTACCCATCTTTCCAATTTCGGCCGCTCATTAATTTTCATCACTTCGTTATTTCTCTACACGGAACTTACATTTTGCTTTTCCCAGCTTATATTATTGTGGGAGCTATTTTCTTTGCCGCGCCATGATTGAGTTATTTGAGGATAATTGAGTGGGTAGCGAATTCGTAAAGTGCATTTTGGTTGCTTTATTTTGGGTTTAAGATGTTTTTAATTTAAATTGGCTACTTTGGGTGTTCGTCCAGAAAGGAATACGAGGGTTATTTTACGTTTATAGTAACTTCTCAAATTCTTTTTCTATAAGGCTCTGTAGTGTATTATCGTAGAATTGGTATTTTTAAGGGTGTTTATATCTTTTACCTCCTCTCTCAAATTTGTGGAATGGTGTAATTGAAAAAAGAATATTTTAGGATCTCAAGGAATATTTTTTTTCTTTATTTCTAAGCTTCAATTGAAAGCCCTTAATCTTTATCAGTTATAGTCATCGAAACGAATTATATTTTCTATGCTTATTGATTTCTCATCGCCCTTCAACATTTTCTTTAAAGATAAATGCATTAACTCTTGACATTATTTTTTAATTCGTAAAGTCAAAAATTACAGAACTTTAGAGATGAAAACATTGTAGTAAACAAAATATTTACAAGTAATCATTATCTATTCATTGCTAAAAATAACGGTTTCAGATTCCATATGAAATCAATATCCTACATTACATAGTTGCTCAAATTATTACATCTCTAAAGTGTAAATCAACGTGAAATCGCATCCATAATCTATAAATTTACGATTTTGAGTACCCTTACTTCGAGAAATTAATTTCCCTCAACACTACTTTTAGGGCAGTGATATCTCTTTGAGAATAAATTGCGAATTTGTGTCAGTATTTCACTTTTCTTAGTTTTTTATAAATATGTTTGTCCATCATTCGTTTTGAACAAAAAAGAATGTTATTAATTGTAATTCAGGGAACTCATTTCTGAGCAAGCACGTCACCATCACTTGAATCGAATCCTCCTCCCCCTCAACCAATAGGATCCATTCGTACCTCCTCCAATCGGAAGAGACGACGTATTAGTCTCAGTTTCACACAATAAAGTCGTTTGCTCGGCTTTTCTTCCACCCTTTCTCCGAGACAAACACGTTACCCTTTGCTTCCAATCCTCCCTTTGACTAATTCTCACCCTTATTCCCTACCTTTTTAACTCCATCCCTTACGTTTCGAACCCTCTCCCGGTTTTTTCCTCTCTAATTTTCCATTCGCTACGCAATCTTCATCCCTCTCGCGTTCCTCCATTAACTCTTTTATACACCTCTACTCTTTCAGCTTCCCTTTCACTTCTATATTCTCACCTCCCTTTCACTTCTATATTCCCATCTCCCCTTTTTCCCTACAACCCGCCTCCTTCTTTATGGAGCTCATTCTTTACTACCACCTCTCTCTCGTTCCAGATGCTGAATTTACTTCCCTCGTCTATCCTAAACGTTTTTTTTCGAGCTCACTAGCTAAAGTTTCAATCACCCATCCTCTGAATGCCCCCTGATTTTCTTATACACTTTCTTTCTTTCTGTTTCAAGCACGTAAATTCCTTGAATTTAGTGTTTTCAGGAACAAATGTTGCCACCAAAGGATATTTGTTGGGTTTACATATTTGGTGGATGGTATTGTTGCTTATCCTTGTAAGAAATTTGCTCTTTTTTAGAGTTTGTATATTGGTATTTTGATAATTTATAAACTATGAAGATGGTGTGGAAATAAAGCCACACGAGATGCGTAATACGTAAGGAAACAAAGAACTATGTTGGTGGAAATTTTTAAATTAATAGAAAGTATGAGCTATAAGGATTCATATATTCGTATGTATAATTTATTAATGTTCAGGCGTTAGATATTTCGTAGTGTATGAAAATTCATAGTTATTTTGTCATGATGGAGGTATCTCTAAGTAAAAGAAAGAAGTTTAAGGTCAACCCTTACATAAGATATCGATATATTTATCAGGAAATCAATCGGAACACACCCAGGATTTTATCAGATCCAAGCGGAAGTATTTTGTGAAAGGAAATCCTTCTAAACAGATCAATATTCAAAAGAAATAACATTCATAAGCACAAATATATACTATATTGGAATATCAATGTATATTATTAATATACGAGATATATCATCTACCGAATGCATCTCGTCTACGTCTCTTTATCGGCTAATTAGAAGGCAGTCGAAAGCACTTATAAAGGAATGGCGTTGGGATAATTTCGTAAAATAAGCTAAAGTAGCATCCCTTCCGTTGTGTCACCCCTTTCATTTTCCACTCCGTCCACTTACGTCTCTCCTCTAACGACCCCCTTTGTCTGTTACCGTACGTTCGGTCTCTCCCGTATTCCGTCTTGAATTAATCAGATTCCAGGTATTTTCATTACCCGCGCTAATACCGCCAGGATTTGCTTCTCCTTTTCGTTGTCTCTCGATCTCCCCGGAGAAAATTCCGGCAAAATGAGTCGTCTTCGCGGCCATTGTGTATGCAAGTTGTTCCTTGCTTCAGGGGAACGATTACGTAGATCCAACAGGAATTTAATTAGAGCTCGTAACTGAAAATTAACAGTACAATCGGGAGATGGTCGTCACGGCGAAACGTCATAACTTCCGGATAAATTTTCGTGTTTTCATTGTCGTTTTCTTTACGTATTTAAAATTCCAAATAAAACTAAAATGTTCTTAATGTATACGTGTTATGTTATGCCTAAAGAATTTACGTTGTTTACTTAGGAAAAGGGTAATTTTGAAACTTGAATGATCAATTAATTTGTAACATAAGTTCACGCTGAAAGTTAATCTAAACCTTTAGCTTACGTATCAGTTTATCTATTTATAAATAAATTCTATTTTCATTTGTTTTTTAATACATTGTCTAGAAAATCATACAGTGTATTTTGCTGTTACAAGCTGATGAGGCTTCTATTAAAACGGATAAATAAATAAGGAAATCATAACGAGTTAATATTCCAGAATTATCTGCTCTTTTTACTATATGCTTTTATTATACAAATTTCACCAGGTTTCTTCATATTTCCTGCTTTCAATTCCTCCAAAAAAAATAATATACTAAAATATTGCCCTCCTTCTATCAATTACATATAGACATTTTATAACTGTAACCAATTATTAGCCATATTTAACTGCTGGAAAGTTGGTTGAAAAATTTCTTATTCCAACTCGATTGCAACTCAGGCCTTTATTTCGAGTTTCTTTACGTGCTTAAAAACTAAGACCTCGAAACGTTATTTATTTATTTGGAGGAGGTGAATGGAACGTTGGAAAATCGAGGTCTGAAAAATGTTCGTTCAAAAATCATTTAGTGGGAATCCAAAAGGCGGTTACTTCCTCGCGATGTCTTTTTCCTCTCCCATTAGCCATCCTCCCTCCCTTTCACTCATCCCGTTCCTCGTCACTCTTTTCGAGGGAAAAGAAGTCGCCTGCTGATCTTCGCTCGTCGTTCCAAAAGGCGTTTCGTGGGGATCACCAAAAGGAATATCTGAGAGGTCTCTTTAGTGCAGAAATGCGGAGACAATGGGGGAGTAGTGGTAGTTCATGAATTTTTCGAAAGGGGTGAACCGTGGGAATATTTATGAAGCGTGACTCCGAGCGATGGTGGATTTTTAGCTTTAATTGCTTTTTAGAGAGGCATTCGTATCCTAGGTGACGCTGCCTAACATTAGGAAGGAGTACGTCGTGGTATATTTTTCGAGGTAGTTTGCTCTCGGTTCGGATACGTAAAAGGATATTCGTCCCTGTTCTAAACGTTGGAATGAGGTTTGTTTCGAGGAGTTTGATGTTTATTTTAGGGGTACTACAATGAAGGAAGACAATCATAGATTTTAACTCATTGTATTATGATTATTTTGCATCCAGGTCTACTAGCTGGGACTCTTAAAATCATTTTTTTCCTTCTTAGTAATGGAACAATATAAATTTATTTATTACTGTTTTTATGACACAGAATTTATTTTCCATTTCTGATCTTCTTTTCTTTATTTAATTAGTAGATTTTTTGTTCATATCTAAAACTACTAGGTGCTGCAGAGGTGTTCTTGAAACCATGATCTAATTTTACGTAATTATAGGAAAGGATAAATAATATTAGACATGTAACATTGGAATTCAATATTTGATATTATATAGAATGCCTTATTTTAAATCCATTGTTCTCTATTTTATTTAGTGTGATGTCTTCTTTACATAAGAACAATTTCTTACGTATTTAAGTATTCCGGAAAATATCAAAGAAAGCAAAATATTTATATTTCATCCTATAAAACAAATTCGACAACCCCCAACAACCCATATTCGTATATCTTTGCAAGCACGAACATTCGCGCCGCAAAACGTAACGTTTCTCTTTCCAGAGAGAGAATATATTCAGGTACATAGACAAATTAGGTCAGAGGTCAGTGGCTGTCCACGACAAGAGTTCAAAAATGTCGAATCTTCGACCGAAACGAAGTCGCACTCCGAATTGATTGCGTTCGCCGGAGGAATCAAAGTCCAAAAGGTCGGTCCAATCCGTCGTCAAAAGCGTCCGGTATTTCCTCCCGTGTGTAATTTTAAATGGCGGAATGCCTCGGGCGCAACACGTTCTATTAATTTCAATTTGCCAAAATCCCTATATCCGTCGGATTAGGGAGTGGAGGCGGGTCGGCGCTAGATTCGCGTTGGTTAATCCGCAAAGCGGTTAATCGGCGGGCGACGGCACATCTAATCCGGAGTCTTTAGCGATTTATGCCAGCGAAGGGCTATCGCGTAGTCGGTAGCGACGAAAAAGTGGGCGGTTTTAATCGAAGTCTTTGTTAGTTCATAGAATGGGATTGTGATACCGGCCGTGGGTGGCAATTAACGTAGCTCTGGTCAAAGAATCGACTGCACACGATATCGATTCCGGAGTTCGAGGTCAGCCGGTGGTTTCGACAGGAATCGAATGGAGTACGAAACTGGAGTATGTTTAGTTTCGTGGAACCAGTGAGCTATGTTTGTGTATAATTAATATATTATGAGAAGATTCGTTATGGAATTTTGGAGTAATGAACATGTTTAGCAAGTAATTCATATACTTTTTGCTATCCTGAATTTATTCTTTAATAATTTTTCATCAATTATTGTGAATTTAAATAGATTTGATATTAATTTGACTCAAGAGGCTATACTTTAACTTTTAATTATAAGCTATTGGTTCTGATATTCTGTACCTGTAATGTCTTAGAATTCGAGTTTTCCTTCATTCCCTCATCCAACAATAAGAGTGGAAAATAATTTCCTTTAAAAAATAATATATTGATTTTATCAATGGCTTACTAAAGGTTTTAATAGTACAGTACGAGTTTTTTTAAGAAATTTAGAAACTTTAAAAACTAAAACTTTTTCCAACTGAAGTAACTGATACCTTAGAGCAAAAACTCCGAAATTCGGTAGATCGGAACAAATTGATAAAACTTCGACGTAATTACGCACGCCGTTTCCTCTGGTACAATATGCATAAGAGAAATACGCTCATGATATTACCGCAGCTTATTCAGCGCGTAATAATTCACGATAATCGCACTTGTGTCACGTAACAACAGCATCCATTATATTTAAGGCTCAAGATTCGAGGTCACGCCGAGGTCAGCCGTACTAAAAACAACGCGTAATTTTGCTCTCACAAAGGAGTTTGGGCCATAAAACATATTTTAATTAAATTTTAGAATACTCCAGACTAGTTTGTCAACTACGAAAAAATCTCAAAGTGATACAAACGTGTATATAGTAGTAGAGCTTCCGTGGTGTTTAGTAGCTAAAATCTCTAGGCCCACTGAGAGGTGTCTGCTATGGCCTTTTTCCTGCTAAAAACAGTGTATAGCCTTTAAAAGCTTCCGGCTGGTGTTTCTTTGAAATCAAAGGGAGAGGTAGCTCATTAATTATACAGAGGAATGTGTTTAATTACTCATAACGCTCGCGGTGGTGGTTTACAGAGCTGTCCTAAGTAGTGAACATTTTAAAACTGTAACTGTAAATGAGGCACCATCCTCTTCCTGCCTTTTTGTCCTATGGGTTGTGAATATGGGACTAAAATAGTGTAGAAGAATACCTTTTTAATGTCCCCTTCGAATATAAATTGTACTGTCTCAAGGCTTGTAGACTTATTTATGTAATTGCGGAGGTTAGAAAAACATTTTTAAAGATTAACATTTTGGAATTGAGAGGTATGTAGAAGCTAAAATAAGGGTCGAATTGGACTGCAAGGGAACTAAAATCTTAAGATTAAGATTTGTTGCATAATTTGACGAGAAAAACAAGGCTGAAGTCTGGAACCTAAGTTGCTGGAATGTGGACAAAGCCTAAGCAGGTCTAACTGGATATAGACTCCAGTTAATACGAAAGATAATGAATTGCCAAAGCTCTAAGTATATCCAGAATGGAGAGTTTTAATTAGCTTTGTAGCTATATTAGCTATTTGCATTGATGGACTGGTTTGGTCATCTATATAGCAAGTACAGACGTTGATACTGGATAGTAGTGAAAGTAACAATGCAAGCAAAACCTTGCTCGATCAAATTATATTTGGTATTATTCCATAGAGATGGAGAGAGTGTCAGCTAGACACGAGAGCATGGATCTTCGATATGCATAGCCTAGGGACTCAACTCCCCGGTGCATTAAGTGACCCTCCGTGCAGAAAAATCCCTTGTCCGCAGCAACGCTGTCTCCGAAACGGTCGTTTGATAGCCGATTCATCATTCGCCCTTTGTGGATCCCAACTTCCCGATGTCACGCCCCCTTTTGGCTTCCATCTCTCGTCACGGGTGCATCCTAGAGACAAGCGCATGCATATCTTCTCCGCATTCAAGTCACGGCTCCGCCAAACACGCGTATCCAACGCCTCAAAGTGCCCTTTCAAGTATGTAGCCACGGGGTGAGTCTAATGCCGGCGCGAAGTAGTTGTCGTCGAATGGGCCCGTCTAATGGAACCGTCCTTCCGTGCTAAGGCCCCGTTTAGCCCGCCACTCATCGCGCCTCTTGATTAATTCACCGTTTTTCTTCTCTACCGTTGCCATGAATACCTGCCGTCCCATTTCCTTCGGATTGAAAGGGATTCACGTTCAAGTGAATTGGCCCCGAAGTGAAAACGTCGCTTATGGATTGAAGTGCTCGGGAAGTTTGCACGTGTATCTTACGGTTGCCTGTTTCAATGGCCGTTGACTTTCACTGGGTTAAATCCTCCGGTGTGGATGCAGCTTACGTTTTGCTGTTTCTATGGATATTAGTAATGAACGCGATGGGTTTGTAGGGTTGAGAAGTTTTGAAATTAGTAGTTAAATGGATATATTAAAGCAATTGGTAGTTGAGAATCGTAATGAATTATTGCGTGTTTTTTGAGAAGTTCGAATTATTTTTATCCTTATGGAAGAATTGAACTTATTATATTTAGTTAACTATATATTTTCTCATTTTAGTTCTTTTAAATTAATATTTAACTGAATCCAATATTTTTACTTTTGGAATGATTTTCAATCTCCCTCTGGTCAGAGCTATTTACGAGTTTGAAGAAAGCTAAATCTTTTTGGTGGTTCTCTTCCGTTGAATGCAATTCTTTAGGATCTTTTTAAAGTTTACGCTAAAAATGCACTACTTTTCGTCTCTGTATTCTTAGCATCATTATAATTCATCTAAAATTTCTTCTTTACTGGGTAATTTAACGGTCCGAGAGAAATTTTCATTGTAAGTAAAGAAAGAATAAAGGTTTAATTTTTGAAATCAGTACGATGTTTATGAAATACGGTTCTGATTCTTTATTTATTAACTAGTTTATATTGCCTATATTTCTGCATCTTAGAAGACCCCATCGTTCTCAATCGTAGAGCCTTCATCGGTATATCGTATTATTTGCCTCTCTCCTCAAAGCCAAGATAATTTTGTGCGAAATCTCGGTCAAAACGTGACTGCGTATACGTGGGAGTGTGACAAATTGTTATCTGGAGATGGCTATCTCCATGGAAATAAATATATCCCTCTCTTTTTGTGTCTTTTCGCCGAGCATAATTTGAGCGCAGGGGTCAAATTAAGGATATAGATGGGGACGAAATGAATGTCATATTCACAAACTGAAGTTCAGCTGTGGGCGATTCGGATAATTGCCCTGCGTTCGCCCACCTTCCAGAGGTGTTCAAACAATGGGAGTAAGTGGACTCGCCTTTTTTAAAACGACTCGCCCTGTACGAAAGAAATGAGGAATAATTTTAGAGAAATCATTAATGCAGTGGTTGATGATTATTATGCTTGTCATTTTTATGGTGTGTAATTTTTATTATTACCCTAAATTCTAAGCATGTTTCAATAATGAATGAAATCAATACTTACACTGGACGTATAAATAGGTCTCTATTAGTTAAGAGAACATGTCTAAGAACTTCATTTAAATTATTAATTATCCCTCATTTGTTTACTACATTTTTAGTTGCTTAAACTTCAAGTTCCTTTGCATTTCTTTCGAGTCATCGATGTCGATGACTAATAATATACAGTATTCAGAATTTTTATATTAGAAATATAGATATATTTAAAACTGTTTTGTTGCATAATGATACTGAATGAATAATTTGCTCTATCGCTACAGCTTAGATTCATACGTAATAAGTTAGAATCCTAAGGTTTTTTATTTCCTTTGGTACTTCACAAACACACGAATGCCTAATCGTAGCGGATTTGAAGCTTTGTGATTAATTTTTATGAAAAAGCACATTACTCGATCGCATTTTTGAGGATTATTCGTGCTCTTAGTATAATGTACCTCACGCCCACGCACATTACGTGCAAATAGTCAGATTATAGAGATAGTATCTGACAATACACCTGCGTGGTTGGATTATATTTAATCCGTACTCGAACCACGAGCTTTCAAGCAATCACGATATGTTTGAAGCCTATTTTGGGCTTCCATCACATTTTCGTGACATTGTATAGGGTCATCTCTCGTCACATAAGTTGCCGGGTAATTGTATCACCTTAACTTCAAAAAGTGTTGACGTGGTAACGCGTCATTCGGCTTCAACAAAACATGACGAGTTTCTAAAAAAAACGTCTATAGCCGCTAATGGAAGCTTTACCGATAGCGTGACACAACTACCCCCATCAATTACCGGAGGATTCTTTCCACAATGTCTCATAATGGGCTCCTTTCTTCCTGATGGCTTCGGAAGTGCGTTGAACCCATCTCAGCTTCGGCAATAAACTCTTTAACGGCAGCATTTTACGCGAACGCTTCTGATGGAAAGGGAAGACGTGAAGGGAGCAGGTCACGCGTGCGCTACGTTCGATATGATGTGCATTCACTCCCACGGCGTTCGCGCACGGCACGTGACTGTAAATTAAATGTCACGGAAAGACAATAAGGCTTTCAGATAGGCGATTGAAGCGCCGTTCGATTCGTGGCTCGTACGGGAACTATTCTGGGTACCACGGCACCGTAAGCGCGTCGGGGCGATTTTTTAATTGGGTCTGAAATTTTTTGGGGAAAGTGTGTGTGGGTCAAGGGCGTTCGGGGATGATCGCGTGTCCGGAGAGGGATTATGCGAAATCGATGTCAGTTAATATTTGGAGAACGAATTATAGCGTGGGTAAAGTATTCGTAGGAATGATTTATGAGGGAGTTAATTATTTTAGTGGATTTTTTGGACTTCGGTGGCGCCTAAAAAGTTTTCAGGGCCTTGACTTCATTTCTGAACTCGTGAACAATTTTGGGAACAATTTTCAGCTGCCTCAAACTTCTTTGATCCACGCTTAATCTTTTTTTAATATTATTCCATAGAAATTACTATCATTAAAGCTGATTTTTATATTACTAGCAACTTAACGATAGTCTATTTGGTTATTTAGATACTATGGATTTGAATCCATACTAAATTAGCCATTTTTAAATCACCGTAGTTACGTCCGCCACTCACAAATATCAGCGCTTTTCTCATCCTATTAAATTCTTCATCCCAACGCACAATTAATTAAAACGATTAAATATCTCAAATCCCATCCTTCATCCCTGAATCACTCCCTTCCCCTCAGAGAGATCCACTTCTTCTATCAGCGCCCTCAGACTGTCGACTGTTTATTTCAACTCCCATTTCTGCCGCGTTTATTAAAGTGGCGCTCTCGCCCGCCCTACCTTCCCGCGAAAACAGTTGAAACCGGTAATCCCCGCATAAATTATTTAGCAGCACCGCTCCCCAACCCTGCGGTTCTGCCTCTTCTCTTTCCGCAATGCAGAAAAATTCCCCGGTCCATCCTTTTCACGCTCTTCCCGTTTCGTACATCCTTCTTTTCTTCACGTTCGTTCGGTTGCTCGCATCAGGAGGGCTTTATTTTCCGTAGGATATCGGCGATAAAGGAACAAGGGCGCAAAACAGGGTCAGTGTTTCAGGTACTGCGGTCCGTCCCCTTGCACATCTGTCGGGGCGTTTATCCAGCAAAAGCCCAACGCCCACGTACATATTTTCGCACGAAAAATTTGGGGTGTTTTTTTTTAGCTGCAGGATATCCTGGGGGAATTAAATTCCCTCATCTTCAGATTAGAAGATGATTGTGATGAAGATTGATTCTGAGCGAAAAAGGTTTTAGTTTTGCTATAGGATAGTAGTATAACGACTTGTTTGTCGAATTATAAGGAATGATTTAGTCTTCAAAATGTTCATCGAAGTTTATTTTTAAGATAAATTAATTTTTGCGTCAGTATAAAGATTTACAAGAATTACTTAAACTCTCTCGTCTGGACAGTTGATAAAGAAATCAAAGCAGCTAGATATATCGAATGGAGAAAAATATAAATGACTTCAAATGTTTTCGGAGAGTAAAATTAAGTCTTATCGTTGGCTGTCATTCATTTTTCTTATCGGCGACGTCTTAATTATAGCTCAAAGACACTGGTTGAATGTGTACGTTGACAGAATCTCTTACGTATTCAAACTGACGTAATTTGTGTCGAAAAAAGGTTATTTATTTGTCGATATGATTGATGGATTAATTATAGTTGATAGTGTTCTTAATAATTGTATTAAGAAATAGAAAAAACTTTCGTTGAACTTGCTGAAATGTTTTGGTTAGAAAAATTCTTTTATTACGTACCTATTAGTGTTTCTTTTCATTCTGTGTTGCTTCCTCGTTCTTAGTTTAAAATTTATTTGTAAGCTAATTAATATCTTAGTTAAATATCTCCTACTTTTATCGTTGTACTATTAACACTCATATTTTCAAATACTTTTCCTCAAAGTGAAGTTGCCAGTATACTAAAACGTTATGCTTTTCTTTCGTTGCAGATGGCCCAAGGTTCCGTATTCGGCCCCAAAGTGTGGAGGCGGAAGAAGGCTCCACCGTATCCATGTCCTGTGATGTGGACGGAAATCCACCCGCGGACATCTTATGGGTCCACGAGCCAACAGACAAGGTAAGCTCCTTCGGATGGGACTTTGAATCAATCCGCAAATACTCATCGATCCGGGGGTGTATCATTTGAAGATGAAGTGGGTTACAATATACCTTAATCGTGGCTCAAAATTTAGTTTTGAAACTTAATCTTGATTCTAATTGCTCATCCAGTTGTTTGATTCTACGTTTTTGTATTTGTTGTTTGGGATTATATTTCTATATCAATCGTAAAATAAATCTTATGGTTATTTTAGATACATTTTTAGGTGTATAGCCATTCTTTTACGCGTTCAATAACTTCCATTTTGAGTGTTTTAGTGCTACGTATTTTCCTGTCGTTGGCTGTGAAATATGACGAAAGGTTTTAGTTATAATATCACTATTAATTATTTTATTTGCTTAAAATTTTATCAGGATTATTAATTATTAATATTCGCATCATTATCATTATTCATTTTTGAACATTTTTCTCAAAAAATAGCGTAAATATATCGTATATTATTTCATGAATAACGACGTATTCTGAGGACTACTTATTCAAATTATCTGTTCGAATTATACGGTAAAGACTTTCCATCTTTCGTACCTAGATTAAACTCTGACGAATCCTCACCTAATAACCTCAGACATCTCCATTCCCCACGCCAAAGTATTTCGGTTTGTTTTCCTAATAAGAAAAACATTCGAACCCACCGCGAAGGAGAGGAGGATAACCAAAGAAAATCCCCGCTTTGAACTCCTTTAATTCGGGGAATCAATTATTAATCTCCTCATCAATCATTCCCTTCCGAAACTGATTAGTTAACCTGGCCCGATTTCTTCCAGAGGTCGGCGCCACGGCGTTCCCACGACCTTTCGGCATGAAAAAAAGAAAAAATAAAGAAAAGAAAAAGAAAAAAAGAACCCCGAAAAGTCGTCGCGAAAACTTTCTTATATATCCTCTCCCTGAAGACTTCCGATCCAGCGAACCGTAAGCACGAGAGAGCCTATCCTAGCATTTGCCTCCATTTCGAGGCCCTCTAAAAGCAGTCTGCTCGGTCACTACCAATCAGGTGAAGATGGCCGCAATCCTCCTCCGGGCCCGGAATCCCTGCCTTAGGCCTCGGCTGATTAATTATATGGGGAGGGATGAATGCCAGGGGTCGTTATGATGGATGGCTCCTTTAGCCCAGGGATCCAGTTGCGAAGTGCGTTTGCGGCCAGCGCTGTTTTCCTCAGGATGAAAGTTATTTAGGAGGTACCGCAACCGCCCGTCTTTGGCCGTCTCGGAGGAGCTGAAAGTTCCCCTCCAAGGAGCCGATGATTTTATTTGAGCGTGATTAAGATCCTAATCGATGGGAGAGGGTGGCTAAATATAGAGGTGCTTGCTCTTATGTCTGAGTATTCCGAGGATGTTGAAGTCACCCATAGGTTGATACGGGGTCTGTGTACTTTCGTGTACTGTTGGAGTCGTTGGCACTTTGTAAATTAGGGAGTCGGTACGCTAAACCTAAGATGTTTATCCATAAGAGCTTAGTTCACTTTATCATTGATTCTTTGACTTAATACTCCAAATAAACCGTATATATAAATGAAAATTTCTTTATATTTACGATTGGTAGCCTGTCAAATGTTAGAATTGAACTATTACGTATATTTTTTATCCTTTTTCACCTCGTATTTTATCTTAATTCGAATTCCAAACTTCATTTTTCTCTTAAAATTATTTACGCAATCCATTCAATATGTTCAAATTTCCTCTATTTAATAACAAACCTGAATTTTTAGTATAACCAGGAAGGTCAGAAATATCTATCATCCTATACTTATTTACCATAAATATCAATCATAATTTCATTATTAAATCTAATAAATTGATGGCTTAGTTTGGTATTATTTCTACTATATGATGGCTTTTTAATATACTTTTGATCGGAATTCTTTGGGTGGTTAACTTGCTCAGTATAAGATATTGGCCCTGGTCAGTCTCTTATTGCTAAATACTTTCATTACCTTTATTGCTTCAGGAAAGCTCCTCCTCTAATCAAACATCTCTCTATATTTTTTTTACTATAATCTAGAAGTAATGTTGGGTAGAAAAATCTTTGAGGTCGTTGTACTGTTTAAACTGTCGGTTGAGTTCAAAGCGGGTAAAAAGAGTCGAAGTTTCCCGTTTTATAGAACTCGATTTCTAATTCAGTCGGTTTAAAAGTGCGCAGTTAACTTAGCCGCGAACTAATAAGAGAGCAAATGAATATTTCTCGGCTTCTCAAAACATCCCTCTCACGGATTATAATAGGGTAAGTGAAATCCCTGCCTCTCTATGCATACTATTTACAGTACCTTAAATCTTTCATCCTCTCTACTTCTTGATACGGGAAAGGTAAAACGGCTTAATTTATGGGCCTCAAGCGGCACAGGCGCCTGGAATACGCGAGAAGTGGTAGATTTTAGCGCTAAGAAGTTTTAAATTATTCCCCTGGAATTCCAAATAGCGGAGGCTATAGAAGTTTTAGGGAGTTTTACGGAGTACTGCTCTACATTAAGTTCGACTCGGTTTAAATCTCGCCTTTTAAAGGCAGTCGATTGTTTTGTTTCACAGAGGAAACGGTTTTAGATTTAAGGAAGTTTAATTTCGAGTCGCCAGACTTAAATTTAGCGGCGCTTAAATTTGGTTTAGAAGACACCTAAAAGTTTGAAAGTTTGCCTGACTATCTCCACCGGCTTTGTCGCTTAGGAATTTTAACTCGATTGAAAGGACGATATGGAGTTCATAGGGAGCTTTTATGGCGTCAAACTCTTTCGGCTATGTCTTTAAACGTTGATTTTTTTGTTAGAGGTGTTTCGGTTGTTTTTGTCTCATTGGTAGAGCCGAACAAGTTTTATTGAGTGGATGACGACTTGTAGGTATGTACGATATTAAGAAAATAATTCTGCGATATAATTCTTGAATGGTATTTGTGTAAGATTCATAAGATAAGAATTTCTTTTCTAATTGTATAGTCATATAGTATTTGTACTTAATTCTTTCCGTGATTCACGTATGGATTGTTTTCTCAGAAATTAAATTCATGTGATGATGATGATGTACAGATTGTTAATGATCCAAAGAATATATCGAAAGAAAAAACTCCCCTATATATATTTTTAAAGCAGGTTTAAAAGGTTTAAGCCTAAAGTCCTAAGTCTATAGTATGCAGTCTACTTGAATACGGAATTTCAATGTTTCATGGTTGCTCTTTTAAAAATTTGTGCAATAATCATTGAACCATTGTATATTTTATCCAATTCGATAGGTAAATGAGACTAGATTAAGGAAATGAGCTGTTTGTGAAATGAAAAGATTGATTTTTTTATTCTAAAGCGGTGGATAATTTTACATAAAAGTCCATAATTTATAAATATTAGATTGCGAGGTTAGTTTGGATTCATCTGTCTTTTCTATCATACTTCTCAAACTTTCATAGCTTAGTGCGTAAATATTCCCCACCGAAGTACGTATTTCGTTCTTCAACCCCTCTCAACCCCCCCCCCACCCCCAAAGTGGATCAAAGCGCACCTTCTGGAAGGCCGCAAATTTTGCCCGCCTTCGAGACCCACCCCCGCGAGAGAAAAAAAAGAAAAAAATCAACCAATTCACCATCCCTCCGCCGAATCCATCTCTAAGGCGAAAGTTCTCAAATCTAGCGGAAAGGGCCGGAGCAGACGGTTAAGGGAACAGAAATAGTGAGAAGAATACGGCGCTAAATCAGCGGTGGAGAGCATGGGGAGAACGTCTGAGAAGCCGAAGTTTTTGGATAGGGTAGAGAAGAGATAATGCCGTTCGCAGACCCCCTCTCCTTAACGCGATGGAAAATTTCGGATGAAGAGAATAGTTGGTAGACTTGCGATGATTAAGTAGAATAGTATTGAGAGGAGATTTTCAAAACGGGCCCTTTTCAAGGGATAGCGTCGCCGCTACGGGGGTTCGTTCTCTCACTCCCTGCGCAGGAATCCTGGCGAACATCGCACAATGCGGAGTTTTAAGCAGTTGGATTGCTTTATGCGGGGAAATTCGCATGTGCCTTTCTGCCGGAGCTTTCGCTCGGCAACTTCTTTCTCTCTCCGTCGGGGATTTATCGTTCGCAGGGGATTCATTTCAGGTATTCGGAGACTAATATCGTTCTCTCGTGCGTTATGGCTCCCGTTAATAATACGCCGCCGAACGGGCCGAGGTGCCGAATTTACGGAAGATGCGCGGAAATTGTTTAAAATGTGGGAGTTCTTCTTTTTTGTGGATGCCGAACGCGGTGTGTAATCCTTTTATGGCTGAACAATGTTTATTCTATCGCGTAAATTGGTACTGTCGGTTTCTGTCCCTGAAAGGAAAGTGGTGGGTTTTTTGGATTTAATTTGTTAAGTTGTGGTCTATTCATATAAGTTCGCTATTGAAATTGAAGATTCGATTAACTAAAAATATATTGTCTATTCCCTGATAAATTCTTTCTTTTCGTTTGGAAAGTGATACTTATTTTTATGATGAATTTCATATTTACTGATAATAGATAATAAAAATTAAACATTTGCTCGATAAATATTACTTTACAAATAATTTCTTCGATAAAAACGATTTATTGACGTTTGATTACGAGTTAAATTTATAGAAAACCTAAAAAACATCATTTATTTAACAATATAACATTCTCTTTGTAAAATGAAATAAACCGAAAGCAAGAAACTTTTGATAATTTATCTTAAGAAGCGGCTAATAGTATGTTTCAAAATTTCTCCGTATGATATCCATTTGTCTGAAAGATTTTATCCCTCAAATCGCCGCAAGATTATTATCTACACCTGCGACTTATCCCCCGCACAAACCGATCAAACCCCTTTCAGTTGGCAGGCTGTTTGATCTAGCATAGCAGAGAGAATCGTGTCGGATTGATACATCTCAGAGGCAGATGCTAATCTCACGCCCCAACGCACAGTTTGAACTCCAAGACTTCTCGATGCAACTCTTACAAAGGGAACACGAATTATTTACTTTCATCGCCAGCAACGGTAACTATGGAATCAAACGGCTAACGCTGAAGGAATGATTTGAAATACGGTTCAGAGCACATCCCGATGGCACTAAAGGGAAGATTTATCTCCTCGAACAATAGCATCATATTTGTCTTCTGTAAGTACACCGCGTGGTTATAAGTCACAGATTACATTGGCTTTAGAGGAGATGTCGCTAGAAGGGATGTAAGTCTCTAATTCGGAGGCAATTCAACAACTCGCTGCAAACTTCGTTATTCCCCACGGAGACGTCTCGTTTTAGAAGCTGCATAGCTCGTACCAATAGCGTGATGCGGCTCATAACTCAGCGTAACTTTCTTCCGAGCTAACATTCAATTATTCTTCACCTCGCGAGTACTACAAGTGGATCCTCGCAGTACTGTTTCAGTTCGCGGTTAACTTAACAGTTTAGGGGAAGAAATTAGAAGTTCATTCGAAGCAGTTTGAGAGTTGTGAGAAATTTGGTGGTTTTCGACGAATTTTGAATTCTAAATTGTTGGATAACTTTGGCGCTTATCAGAAGCTTTTAAGAGCAGAAATTTCTCTCGTCTTTCGTTTGAACATCGTTGTGTGTGTAGTTAGGTTTATTTCGAAGCTTCTACTCCCGTTTTTTTTCTTAGATGAGAGAATTGATTGTCGATATAATTACGAACTTTCGGTCCTAATTGATCACGTGATTAATTTAGCGTAATTCATAGTTGGTAAGGTTTATCAGATTTAATATTATTTTGCAATATAATTAAATTATTCATTTATTTATGTAATATATTTGTATATAATTAAATTTTATTTGCGTCAATGAATAGAAGAGAGAGACAACTTGATAGGAACAATTCGTTCGAAGTTGGTCTAGTAAAATTCATTAAAAAAAACTCGATCACTTTCTCTCGTTTCGCAAAAAGGAATTACTTATTAGTCCCAAAAAAGAGAAAAAGAAAGAATGAAATAAATTGAATAATATATTCTGAAGTAGACCATTTTATAGGGAAGAGATGAGTTATATTGTACGGGACGTCCTATGGAAGGGGAAAAGGGTCCCGGAGAAGATGATATGGAAAATGCATAACGAACGATTCACCAACTTCGGAGGAAAGTCTCGTAAATTAGTCCGAAGAAGAAGGGACGAGGTAACGAGGCGATATCCCAATTACTTGGGGACCTTCGCGATGAGAATTATCCGCCCGAGATGACATCTACCGTTGATGTACGGCGGCCGTAAACTCGGCATTCCCCCGGTCGAGGGCCTTTTTTCCGACCTCCCAATGACCTCAATTAACACCTTTTCGTATCTCGCGTTTTGCAAGGGCCACTTTGATATGACGACGAGTTTTAGATGCAAAATACTTTTCGATTTCGTCATTTTAGTCCCGCGAATTCACGGTCAGAGGATGGCCACAGTTGGGTTTCCGAAACAATTTACTGTAGAATTTAATTAAAAACTGAATTATTCCTCTAGTAGAGTCCACATCTTATGTATCAACGGTTGTTAAATTGATGGATTTAATTGATGATTAAATTACATTGTTATTTATTTAATTAGTAGTGTAGTCAAAAATTAAAATGACGAAGCGTTGAAATTTCAAATTATATTCGTCTTCACGAAAATGATCATAAAATTTATCGTAATCCGTTAAATATATTATCTCATTAAAATATCCTGTTCTCTTATTTCCTTCAATGGGTTGTAAAATCAATATTGGGAGGCGGGGTTTACGTCGAAAGCTATAGAAGAATCATACACTCAATAAATTTTTATTGTAAAACGTGTCTTTATTTAGCTTTCGTAATCCTCAGGGTGGCAAAAGCTTACGCAGATTTTATATGAATGTTCGAACAAACTTCATTGTGAACAAAGATGATTTGATTTCTGTCGGTATTGAATAGTTAATTCGGGCACCCACATCGATCCAAAATAAGCAAGGAGTTAAAGTGTCCACAAAACTGACAGATCTACTCCACGAAGGGAATATATTTTCTTCCCTTTTCCGTACTATATTCGTTCTCCCTTTGACCCTCAGTGACCCACCCCCTCACGCTGGATGCCGTCCTTCATCCCGAAAATCAATCAGACCCATTCCGTCACACGTAACCTGTCAATGTCCGAACGAGGCTATTTCGAGGAGAAGCCGATCTTTCCGTGACTCCCTTCCTTATCGTACTCATGTTCTCCTATCTCAGGTGGTGGGAACTTCGCCAAACCTCACGCTGCACGCAGGCCCTGAGACGGCCGGCAGATATCGGTGCACGGCGCGTGTTCCGACGCCCAACTCGGCACAGCAGGCGCAGGCTGACCATCGGCAGGGGAAGCAGTCCAACCAACAGACCCTCGAGTTCCCGGTGGCCACTGCATGGGCGTGGCTGAGGCTACGAGGGCCGCCTTCCATCGTCTCCAGGAGGGTGCAGTTCGGGGTGCGGGGAGACACGGTTCGGCTGGAATGCGTGGCTCTCTCGGTTCCTCGTCCTGAAAGGGTGGTGTGGACCAGAGCTGGAAGAGATGTAGATGCAAGTGAGTAAAGAATTCAATATATAATTTTTTAAGTAATAAGTAATTCATGACCCCTTTTCAAAGTTGAAAAATTCAATGTTATGAACTTTGCTTATGGAGTATATTATTTGTAACTATGGTAAATTTAACATCAAAAAGACTCGCAAGGTCCATGCTCTTTATATATTTTTACTCCATTCGTATTGTCGATTTTAAAATATCCTTCCGTTAAAGCGACATTTTCTTATTTCCCTGTTATTGTCGAATTACTGAAATGGGAGTTAAAATCTGAGCGATTTTCCAGTATCGGAATATCCTATCATCTACCGGAAGCTTGTCCCTTCTCTGAATTACGATCATGTGATGATGGAAGAGGTTGCGTGTTCCTTTGAATCGGCACGATTAACCACCGCTTTGCTCTTGCAAATCGTGATAGAAGTTTCCCATCGCGTTTTTATACTCGTGAAGTCCTTTGTTACGCAGTTCTTCGGTTTCTTTTCATTTAGAAAGCCAGACTTTATTAATTTTCAATCAATTAAATAATTTCCATTTATTCTCAATAAAATTGCTTCTACCATAATTTCGGTCCATTTCTATGTACGTAAAAAATCCATTTCTTTATTTTATAGATGAAATATTGTCAATGATAGATCGATTCGAAATAAAGTAAGTAGAAATAAAAGAATTAAATACAATTCAAAAGAGATTTATTGAAAAAATTGAACTTTGTCGATTACATTGTAGATACAGTTGGATGGGAAGTAGTCAAGATCATTTGTAGATACGGTAGAAGTGATTATAATAGCATATCAAAGAGATTCAGAATTATTAGTAATATTTAGTAACTCAAATAGATCCTCTATTCCATGTACAGTTTGTGTCGTGGTAGCCCAGTGGCTAGAGCGTCGGACAGGCAGATGGGCGGTCCGGGTTCAAAACCGAGAGTCGGAAGACTTTTTCCTACATTATTGAAGACCGTTCTTCAAATTGGTGTTCTTGAGCTTGAATGTGTGTCACGCCACACACGCAAAAGCTAAGCGGACAGGCAGCAGGGCGGTCCGGGTTCTAGGCCGGGGGTTGGAAGACTTTTTCCGATTTTTCCAAAAATCCTTGTTTCTCAAATAGATCCTCTTCTCCACGTTGAGTATGAGTCGTGGTAGCCCAGTGGCTAGAGCATCGGACAGGCAGAAGGGCGGTCCGGGTTCTGGGCCGGGGGTTGGAAGACTTTTTCCGATTTTTCCAAAAATCCTTCTTCCTCAAATAGATCCTCTTTTCCACGTCGAGTATGAGTCGTGGTAGCCCAGTGGCTAGAGCATCGGACAGGCAGCAGGGCGGTCCGGGTTCTGGGCCGGGGGTTGGAAGACTTTTTCCGATTTTTCCAAAAATCCTTCTTCCTCAAATAGATCCTCTTCTCCACGTCGAGTATGTGTCGTGGTAGCCCAGTGGCTAGAGCATCGGACAGGCAGCAGGGCGGTCCGGGTTCTGGGCCGGGGGTTGGAAGACTTTTTCCGATTTTTCCAAAAATCCTTCTTCCTCAAATAGATCCTCTTCTCCACGTTGAGTATGTGGCGTCTTAGCCCAGTGGCTAGAGCGTCGGACAGGCAGATGGGCGGTCCGGGTTCTAGGCCGGGGTTGGAAGACTTTTTCCGATTTTTCCAAAAATCCTTCTTCCTCAAATAGATCCTCTTCTCCACGTCGAGTATGAGTCGTGGTAGCCCAGTGGCTAGAGCATCGGACAGGCAGCAGGGCGGTCCGGGTTCTGGGCCGGGGGTTGGAAGACTTTTTCCGATTTTTCCAAAAATCCTTCTTCCTCAAATAGATCCTCTTCTCCACGTCGAGTATGTGTCGTGGTAGCCCAGTGGCTAGAGCATCGGACAGGCAGCAGGGCGGTCCGGGTTCTGGGCCGGGGGTTGGAAGACTTTTTCCGATTTTTCCAAAAATCCTTCTTCCTCAAATAGATCCTCTTCTCCACGTCGAGTATGAGTCGTGGTAGCCCAGTGGCTAGAGCATCGGACAGGCAGCAGGGCGGTCCGGGTTCTGGGCCGGGGGTTGGAAGACTTTTTCCGATTTTTCCAAAAATCCTTCTTCCTCAAATAGATCCTCTTCTCCACGTCGAGTATGAGTCGTGGTAGCCCAGTGGCTAGAGCATCGGACAGGCAGCAGGGCGGTCCGGGTTCTGGGCCGGGGGTTGGAAGACTTTTTCCGATTTTTCCAAAAATCGTTCTTCCTCAAATAGATCCTCTTCTCCACGTCGAGTATGAGTCGTGGTAGCCCAGTGGCTAGAGCATCGGACAGGCAGCAGGGCGGTCCGGGTTCTGGGCCGGGGGTTGGAAGACTTTTTCCGATTTTTCCAAAAATCCTTCTTCCTCAAATAGATCCTCTTCTCCACGTCGAGTATGTGTCGTGGTAGCCCAGTGGCTAGAGCATCGGACAGGCAGCAGGGCGGTCCGGGTTCTGGGCCGGGGGTTGGAAGACTTTTTCCGATTTTTCCAAAAATCCTTCTTCCTCAAATAGATCCTCTTCTCCACGTCGAGTATGAGTCGTGGTAGCCCAGTGGCTAGAGCATCGGACAGGCAGCAGGGCGGTCCGGGTTCTGGGCCGGGGGTTGGAAGACTTTTTCCGATTTTTCCAAAAATCCTTCTTCCTCAAATAGATCCTCTTCTCCACGTTGAGTATGAGTCGTGGTAGCCCAGTGGCTAGAGCATCGGACAGGAAGCAGGGCGGTCCGGGTTCTAGACCAGGAGATGGCAGGAATTTATCGCCAAAAATTACTGATTATTGAGACCGTATTTTTATGGAATATACATATAAATTTCATATACGCTTAATATTTCGTAATAAAACTGTAAAGAATTATTATTCCGATCCGTACTTTTTGCTATTTCATTTGTAATGTTATAGGAATATTATAACAGATATTTTTAGCATTTAATTTTTGTCTTTTAAATCCAAACTCTACATTATTATTATTAATTATGGATATCGTATTTACCTCGGGCGAATCCTGCTTCTGCGTTTTCCGAGTTCAACAATGGCCTAGTGAACTACTTTATGAACACGCCCACTCAACCATTCCTTAGGACATCTTTTTTTTTATTCATAGTGCGCCGACTGTTTCTTAAAGAGATGTCCCTTTCGCACGCCAACTCGTTTGCTCAGGTGTCGCGCCTTATTTTGACCTCCGTAAGAATTTTTCACGCGCTTCACCTCGGAGGGGTTTGAGCAAAGGCGCGTTTTTCGTCAAAGGCGCCTACGTTTGTCGAAACAGTGTTCATTAATGAGTCTTTTTGCCATCCGCAGATGACCGTGACTTCTCCGTGCTGGAAGACCCCCTTCCCGAGGGCATCAAAAGCACTTTGGTCATAAGGGATTCTCAAGACCAACATTTTGGACCGTACAACTGCACCGTGACCAACCCGTACGGCAGCGATGGCCTCGAGATAATCTTGAAGAAACAAAGTAAGTGACGAAGTGTTCCCTTTGACCTTTTTACTCTCCTTTGGTCATCCCCATTCGACCTCTGATCCTTTTTAACCTTTGCCTCCTGCCTACGTATGCCCTTTTTAACTTTCTTCCCCGACCTTTTTCTCTGCTACTTATCAAGCTGTGATTTTAACGTTAAGAGCACAGTTTTATACTAGTTCTTATGGATATGCAAACCTGACCTATAATTGTCTACGGTTACGTGAATCCACTCTTATACTTCTGCCTTATTTAACATCTTAACTTTTCTTTAATATTAATATATCGCTACCATATACCATTCTTATTATACCATTATTCTGTAATTACAAGTAATAACCCACACAATTAACTCTGAATTATTTTTCTTATTTCCGATTGGATGCGAGTTAATAAAGGAACAACTTAAAATTTCTGTAATTCATTGTGTACTAAATAAGCTGCAATAAAACTGAAAGTACCTCAATTATCTTCTCAAATTTTCATTTATCGTTTTTGTAATACTAGCTAGTTTATGCCACAAAAACAGTGGTTTTTAAAACAATTAAAATTGTTCACAATCTTACGAATGTTATACGATAAATGATTACTTAACGTCAGTGGCAGAGTGGTAAGCATGCTATCTTTTTAAAATTAAGATCCTGGGTTTGAATCGCGGAATCTGAGGATGATATTTATGATGATATGTCTATAATAAATAAATAAAAAAGGATTCCCAAACTGATGCCAAGGATACATACAGATTTCCTTTTGTTCCTTCAAAAACCTCATCTCCGCCCTCCATGGAAACATCCAAGGACATTGGAAAGCCGCAAAAAGCGTGGGAACCGTTCCTTTGTGTCCCATCTAATATGTACTTATCGCCTCCGTTATTCGTTCCGGTTTCCATGCCATCGAAATACGGCAATACAAAACACCCTCCGCTGCCTACGATCCAGATCACGTCGCGACATCTTCCCGTATCCCCCAAGGGTTTAATATCATCTCCATTATTCGTCCGGAATGAACGAACGAACTTTTCTTTTTCCCCAGCCTTTCATATATATATCCCGTTTACTTCTCGCTTTTTCAAGGCGCGAGAGATTATATTTGCTCCCGATGGTATCGGGGCAACGTGTAAATACGCCGAGAGTCTATGGCTTTCTGCGAAAGATGTGATTTTTCCCATCTGTGTTCTCTTGGGCCGTCGATTTGCGCCTCAGTTTCCTCTGAAACACTATTTCTCTCCCCCAATGAATGACGGGTGTCACTCGATGCCTTTTGTCAACAATATACTCTCCCTTTTACCCGTTGTGATATCTCCGAAAGAACTGTGCCCTCCAGTCGTCTAGAATGCTTCCTCTCTGTCTATATATCTACGTGCCGAGGAAAAGTTTTACTCGTATGATATCCTAACATACGCTTTAGGGAGATCTACTGGACCAAAATGTATATCGGAATATCGAATTTATGGGTAGTGTTTTGATTTCTCTTTTTACGACTCCCGAACGATTATGAAGGGGTGTTAAAAAAATGGGACAATATTCAAAACGTAATCTCTTCCCTGAGTTGATTGTGTTGCGGAGGGCTCTTCCGATAGTTAACGTAAGCTTCTATCTTTCTCGTTCAATAAAACGCTCTAATTTTAAAGTGATTAGAATTTCTAAATGTTCTTAAGAAGCTAAAGAAACATATTTAATTTTATGTGTAATTGATGGAATGTATGGTTAATAGTCTCGGTTTTGTTTCCTATAAACCGTTTTAAAATCATTATTTTTCGTCAAAATTTATTCAAATATACGTAAAATTCGTTCTGATGTAAAAGATATGAATTAGAAAAAATAATCTTTTATCTCCCTGTTTACAGCTAAAATGAATTTAAAACAGTTAATCGCAATAGCTAGTCGAGGCTATTTCAGGTTAAAATATCAGCCTTCCCTTCAATATTCACGAACGAGCACGCAATAAAAAAATTTCTATCGGCGAATAACGAGCGAGGAATTTTGAATTTCATACAAATAATTTCAATTTAAAATTCCCCCTTCCCCCCCTCGGGGGAGGGTATTTAAATTTAATTAATGACCGTTGCGTCGTAGCTAAATAAACTCAACTTTGCATTCATCGGACGCGTGAATAATGCATCGCTAGAAGCAAGAAAACTCATTATCCTTTTTGGTCAACATCGTTCACTCCTTTTATTCCGAGGGAATAAAAACGATTGGCTAACTTTCACCCATTCATTAACGCCTAATAAATATTGAGAGTTTTGATATTGGAATGGAGAGACCGGTATAAAATTATACGTATAGTATGTAGACAGCTAGAAGTTAGCAACGGAAGAAGATCGCACTAGATTTGACCAGATATCTACGACGAAATAAGTCCGTATATCACTCGTTTCAATTACCGTGATTCTAAACCCGGAATTATTGGATTTGTATTTTCGTCCAGCCCTTTTCCTAAGCCCTCAGGAGTCCATATTTCTTACCTATCATCATCACACGGAACTCTTGATCTAATTTCTTCAGCTCGCCCGCTAAGATTATTCTTCCTAATTGGTTTATCCCCTTGTCCCCGGTAACCTTCTCCGATACAAAGACTTGTCTCAAAAGGAGGGATTTTAAGCCCTTCTTTTGTAATACTCCCTCCCCCTCTCCTACGAACTACGGATCGAGGTTTTGCCATCCTTTATTAAATATACTTATTCGAGCCCCATGGCAACGTACCGTGAAAAGCTTCCTTTGTCGCAGTGTCCTTGCACAGACATGTTTTCTGCTTTCGCTATCAAAAGCGAGATTACACCTCGAAAACAAGGAAAGCTTCTGAGTATTCTCTCTGAGTTTTAAGTCCGTCCTCTCTCCGTTCCCACCCCCACATTATGTCTCTTTATTTCGCAGATCTGCGTTAATTTAGTTCCCTTCGTTGTTTGGATGGATTAAAATTTTCGTCCTATCGTTTCGGGCGCTGTTTTCGCGAGAAATACGAAGGTTTTAACTCTGTTTATGGAACTCGAAATTTGTACGTGCGCAATCATAATCGTTTGCTTATTTGTTCATTTTAAATTTATCTGTATTCGCGCCAAAGCGAATTAAATCGATTTTTAAAAATAGAGATAATTTTTTAGTTTTATTCCTTAAATTTGAAGTTAAAAATTTAATTATTTTCCTCCTTCCTTGGCTACGATTTCCTTGCCCTAAACAGCAGATCATGACTCATATGCTTGCTTGAATATCGGTAAAAGGACCTTCAATTTTGAACTTTATAACGTGAGTTATTGCCTTGACATCTTCGTTGGTGTCTGTCATCTTTCCTTTTATTCCATCCTCTTCTAAGTATCTTCGTATATCTTCATTTACTTTCCCTTTTAAATCCTTTAGGGATAGGGGAATACTTTCGTTTTGGCATCCGTATTAATAAAAAAAACTCTCGTACAGATACACGAGACATGCCGATCTTTCAATTACTTTACGTTGCAGTAGTCCGAAATAACTTTGGGAATTTATATCTTCAATGCACTGAAACATCGACGTCTGAAAGAAGGTACAGACGTCTGATATGCATCCCAAGAACAATGACCCGAATGGGTTCCACACATTACCGGCGGAAGTAGGAAAAAAATCTCATCTTTTCCCACGTATTACGTAAGCTTCTCCCCTTCAGAGTAATCCTTGCAGACGGGGCTCGGACTGTGGGATATTTTGGGACCTTCGACGCAAAGGTAATACCTTTTTCGACCCTAAGAGTAGAGGGGTCTAAGGCGCTTCCTTTATTCGTTTCATCCTTCAGATGTATTTGGTCGAAGGGTGATCTCGTCGCCATTACCATTCCGTGGAAATGAAATCCTTAGGAATATACATCTTTTCTTTCCTCACAATCAGAATCAGAGATATCCCTCTCAAAAAATGTCGTTCGCCGCAACTCGGTTTGATTTAGAGAAACTCTCGTCAAATAATTATACCGCAAATTACGAACGATGCAAACTTCTTGTAAAATTCCACTCTATAACAATATATCCGTTCAATCGACGAAAAATTTATAATAATAATATTATGTGTTGTTATCTTAAAGCAATAATGCATAAATATAGAATACATTCCTTAGAACCAATAAAGATTTCTTGTACTTTATCTAACCTATGTATTCTTTGTTTATTGCAGAAACTTTCCCACTCCTGATAATCATATTTGGAGCCATCGGTGGTATCATAGTCTTAGTCTTGGTTGCTATGCTGGTCATCATGTGTCACAAGAGGACGAAAAAACCAGTTGGTAAGTGAATTTTATTAGTTTATTTTTCATGGAAAAGTAAACTTACTTTACTTATTTTTGATTCGCTTTCAAAAATCTTGAATCTCCTCTCTTATGTGCTATCTCTTCTCTTGAATACATTTTTAATCATCTATTAATTTATACCAATGGTTACAGAGGAGGATCTTACTCCTTCATTACCAGATATATGCTTTGATATTGTAGTATCTTCATTATAAAGTAGTCGTTATTAATTAGGTGGACTTGCAACCTGGATAAGTACTCCTATAAGTTGCGAATTACGTAACTAATCCTTTGCATCCTTGTCAACAGGAAACGACGAAGAGAAACAAACCAAAGTGGCTGGGGCAGTGATACAAGGACAAGGAGTCCAACCACAACACCACCACATGCAGCACATAGTCCATACGCATCAATCGGACCGATCCTCAAACAACTCCGATGTCAAAGCGGAGATAAGGACAGCTTCGTCTCTTAGCAACACCCTAAACGAAAGAGATTCGACGGGTCCGTGGTGTGAGGACGACGAAGAGGATGGTGACGTGAGGATATCCGCAGTAGACGACGTGGACGCCAACGGAATCGTCACCAGCACTGGATTGATACCCGGAGGGCCTGTGGTGCTTGGACCGAGGCTGTCTCTCATGACCGCTGGTACAGAGCTCGGCTTCAGGTACTCCGCGGCCGGTGGAGGTTCAGTAGCGCCCGAATATCCAGAACCTGCCTTCCCGCCAAAACCAGTAAGTATATTCTTCTACTCTGCTCCTCGTAGGCTTTAGGGTAATTTATTCTGTCGGTTATCTGGTAACCAGGACCTGCTTAGGTGCGATGTCCATGGTGGTTTAGCTCCATAAACAGGTCTCTGAATGCGTGAAGTAATATATTTTCCTCATCCATTCATCCTCAGATGATGATTTCTTGACTTGTCTCATGTCCCATGCGTTGAAGTCTTCGGGGAAAAATCCTTACAATGGTAGCAATTGCATAATTCTCGTTGATGCAATGAAAATTTTACTTTGAATCTCTTATGGGATCCTAATTTTGATATATTAAAACAATCCCTTAAAATCCTTAAGAGTCATTTAGAATTAGATAAATGTTAACAATGACTACATTGCTAAGTTAGAATGGCACAAACTTCATCCTACCAAGTATTGATCATCAAGTTTGATTTTGTGATGGAATAAATGCAAAGATCTATATGATTCCATCTCTTTTTATGAAGTCATTCTTTATTACAATATCCACTCCTAAGCACTAATACAAACTGTTTGACAAATCCCTCACGGTTTAATAATTGCAAGTGATAACTCTACGTTTCGCTGATATCTATCCCCATGGAATACAGAGATGACAAAGTAGTCATCCCTCATTAGCCTGTTGCTACGACTCGTACGAAAATAATTACCCCTCGCGTATGACGAGCATTAACGTCAAAGGAGTGCTTAAACCTCCGCCTAAGTCCGGTCCTGGGGGAAATTCCGTACGTCCTAGCATGACGGAAATCTCTCTCTGGCTTTCTCAGCCTCGCTCAAGGGAAATGTTTCAGCGAACGATGATTGACTTCTCAAGCGTTCGTCTTTCATTAAGCTTGGATTTATAATCCCTTCGTCAGATGCCACTGTAACCTCTCCCTTTTCTTTGTCTTTGTTCGTGCTCGATAATTTTCTCTTTTCTGCGTGCGTACAAAGATTTCGCTTGGGACAGCAAAGCTTTGGCATCCAGCTCATGTTCCAAGTGATTGAAAGCTTCAAAAATCTGTGGGAATTTTTTCGAAATACCGGAGGAAGAATAGCAAAAGTAATAGCATCAAAATCATTGGAAAAATAGCTATTAGTTCCCAAATCTATTATATCATCTTTCAATAAGGACTCAAAAAGATTTTGGGTCTAGTGGAAGTCGATTTACTACAGAGTCATAACAAAGAAGTTATTAAAACACTTTCTTTGAATTTAAAATTCTACTCTGATTTATATTTCACCAAATATTAGAAAAATGAATCGTAAAGAACTTTTTGAGAACTCAATCATCGTGTCCATCTGCTATTTTCTACGAACTGAAATGAATTATCTAAGGTAGTTTATAATGTGTTTTCTCCAACTTATAATAATTATGATATTCTAAATTTATGATTGGTAAAATTCAAGTTGATGTTAAAGTATAATTTACGTTAAAGTATAATGTTGTTGCATTCAGTAGCTCAAGGTTGTGCATTTGAATTACTCAAATGAATCTGTGTCCATAACCTAAGTGTTTAATACTGAAAACTTTTCCCCCATTCATTACTTAGTGACCCCTCTCAAACAAGGTCGAACTATGTGTGAGTATAATCAGTATTGTTACTCACGGAATTGATCTTTCGAGGTTAGATAACCCCCTTGATTTTGTTAGATCTCTGCATGGAATTGGTCCTTATAAGTTACTGGTTAGAATTATGGGAACTTAATTCCTTAGCAGATACTGTAGAAGGCCAAGTTACCGCTCGTTTTACCTAGCCTTGTTATTTGTCATAGATATAGTTATTTTGTAATTATAATATTTCTAATGTATATGCATGTTAAAAGCTAATGAGTAAATGTTTGTTTATGTCTGTGAGAGTCCTAGTTCAGTAAATGAAAGCGTATTCTAATAACTTAGCAAGAACAGATTTTTTGCTCATAATATTATCGATTTTTATGAACGAATGAGATGATAATGTCGTAACGATCTAAGATGAAAAGGACTAGAAAATAATTATGAAATACATATACTGGGGTTATCTCCTATAAGGGAAACCAAATTTCCTTTTCTTTATGATATCATCTGATGAGGCATCTGAATTCGAGATATTCTTAGGAGAAAAGTTTAAAGCAATTTTGAAAGAGAGAATAATGTAGTTCCCGGAAAGTTAATTACCTTTAAGAATAATTATATATCTGTACCTTTACCGTCTTTCCGGTAGATTAAAGAAACACTCTGCAATTATTCAAAAAGAGTTACTATGTCAAATTTAATATCGAAGGTAATTCAACCCAATATCACTAAATGGACATGAGCAAAGTTCGCGTTATCTTTTACAATTCTCATTAAGATTACATTAAATGTTCTTTTCTTTAATGAGCGATCAGTAAACTACGAAACAATGCTGCCATTCAAGTTGATAGGAAAAAATTATCATCTCTTCTTTCCGCCAACCAATAAAATTTAAATATTAATAAATTAAGTGCTAGATATTCCGCTAATATATCATCGCAACGCATTTCTATTAGCTTGCTAGATTTTTATCTTCAAAAGTTCTCTAGAGCTGCTTTCTACAGTACGTTCGTCTACAGAAGCGCAATTATAAGGTTGATGCTCTCTGGGGTTATTCTTGGAACCATCCAAACATTGTACAGTTTCACCTTATGCGTATTTCGCTAGATTGGTACGTGGCAATTAGTGAGAAAAGAGTAAAGAAAAGATGGCATGGTTAGAACCAAAACCAGAGTGCATGGAGTAGCTTGCAATATATTTTCTCGATGCCAAATCCTAAATACTTTTTTCCATTTTCGCAGGAAGGGACAAACAACAACGGTTACGTTCCGTACGTGGACTACGCGCGAGATTACAACCCACCCACCATCCACGACGCCCTCCGAGTCAAGAGCACCGTCCCTCCGCCACCACCATCCTACGGCGCCACCGTCGACCCCCGGTACAACGCGACCTACGGCAACCCCTACCTAAGAACCCCTCCTCCACCTCCACCACTGTCCTCGGGGGGCAGTAGCAGCAGCCTTCCACCTCCTCCCCCAACCAACCTAACCCTGTCCGAAGCCGCCTCCCCGACCTCCCCAGCGTACACCCCACCGGCCATCACCGCAGCCTACACCGCCCCCGGGATGATGGCGACGTCCAACTCCACGTACGGCGTGGCCCCAGCCGTCGGTCCGCTCTCCGCCTCCGGAAACCAATCTTCCTACGGGACCCTGAAGGCAGGCACCACTCCTCCGCCGGCGCCATCGTCCTCCTCGGCATCCTCATCGCCATCCGGCACCCTAACGTACGCGGCGGGCAAAGGGGGCGAGAACGTGGGCAACGGCGCGGTTCCGCAGGTTGCAAGGCTGCCCACGTCTCCAACGAGGCATTACATAGTTCCATCGCACCATCAGCAGCCCAGCGTGGTGAAGAGAGGGACCTTGGCGACCCACGTCTGAAAGTAAGCTCGCTCGGAACGGAGGGTCCGAAATTTTTAACTGGAAGCGAGCGTTGAAGTCTCCCGGGGTTCTGGTGTAGAGGTCCCGGAACTGGTGGGCTTTGGGACAGTGGGTCGTGGTTCCCAGCTCGCGTGGTGCTTTTTCGTGGGGCGCGTTCCGAGGAAAGCCCGCGTCCTCACCCGTCGTCGGCGAAGTTTCTCTTCTTTCGATACGAATCTTCGAAACGAGGATTGTGTAAATAGATGCCGGCGACGTGGTCTCTCCCCCGGATCGGCTTCCGAACTGGGGAAGGTACTGAAGACTATCTTGTAAAGCTTTTGTAAACGGAAATGTTTAAAATAAACTCTCTCGTTAACCATTGGAAATGTTGTAATTAGCGTTGAATTGCCCGCGACCATTTTTTTTGTTCTACGAGGACCATCTGTGGAATTGTTGAATTTTGAGAAATGTCCTTCCTAAGTGAATTTTTGGTGTGAGGCTACGTCCTCTTGGCGGACAGATGCGGCAACCATGCACCCGAGTGCGTATCCAAACCACGCGCCGGATGTAGTGCTGCGTGTGTTATCAGGTGGCAATACAGGGACGTTGTGATATAAATGGACCCAAGTGGATAGTGCACTCTTATAGGTATGGAAGGTGCCAGTTACAGCCAAATGACTAAACCACTAGAGCTTCCAAGTTAATTAAAGAAAAGTTACAAAAAAAAGGTGTTGCGTTAAATTATTTTGGATGCGGGAAGACTTCCACCAAGGAAGTGATTCGAACGAGATTAATATTAAAAAAGATCATATCCATGAAGAAGTTTGCGAACTCGCGAATTACCAAAGAGTTTTGCGACCCTATAATGGGTCGCGCTGGGCCTCGAACGTCCCCGAGTCCGCAGTGAACAAACAGACAGTGAAACTGAACTCGACTGATGGCCTCTTAAAAGGAGTTCGGGCCCGACTACGTGATAAAAAAAGCTGACGTGTTGTCACTCATTGTTCTCTTACGACTTAGTGACTGTGGACTTTTTTTATAGGTATCTTTTGTATAATTTTGAAAAACTGATTCCATGAATTTAGTCTCTTGGGACGCGAGCCTGAGGGCACGCGTGCCTTTTCCTAGCGAGACGGAGGGAAAGTATGTATCGTTCGACATCTTTTCCGTGGTCGTAGGTCCTCCTTTTGATTTTCAATAAGAAAAAGGGCAGAACTCTGCGTGGAATAAGTGTAGCTTTACTGCGCATTCTGCAAATGCATGTTCCGCATAAAATACTGTATTTTTTACTTAATTCCGCAATATTTTGGAATACTTCGGGGTACGTGTTGTATGTTCACCATATTCGACGGTATATCAAAGTCCAATTTAGAGTCATTTTGGAGGTGGAGAGAGTCATAAAATCCGAGGCTTGTTTTTTTTTTAAACCTTTCTTGCGATTTCTTAAGGACACACACCGATAGGTTTTTTCTAAGGCTGGAAAAGTTACGGCTGTCGCCGGAAAAAATTTCATCGTTCATTTGTTATCGAGTGATGTTCGAACGCGAAAGTTGTGAACTTTAACGTCTGGTAGTTTAATTTCATCCACTTGAGACTGAAAATGGACAACTTCTCTTCGCGGAAGATCGACTTAAGGGAGAATACTGTTCTATCTTGATCGATATTTAACTTCAAATCCGGTTTATGTCTCCATCGTTCCGTGTTTAAAATTGTGTGGTTATGATTTTTTCGGGAGTGTATAAAAAGTTAAAACGAAATGTTTTATACCAGCCGTCCAGGGAGACAATTGGGAACGAAGCTATAAAAAAGTGGGGGGACGAGTTAAGACTTTCATTGTAACGTGGGCAATTTTACGTGTTAATAATAAGCCCGATTGTGTGAAAGGCATCACTTGAAGAAATTATTTTGAAAATTATCGTGGGTTGCAAAACTTGATTTTAACGCAATTAATAAACCTTCCGAAACGTATCAAAGGAAGGCAGCTGGTCAGAGTGGAAAACTGTGACCTGGATGGTGTGCATTATTTGAATTCACAATTTACTTAACTTTTACGATGTCTTCGTGGTCATAACTGTTGAAAGAGCCGCTCATCGAATATCTGTTTGTTGTTAGTCAATATCCCTCTACTTTTCGAAAATAAGAATTCGTTCTATTTAGGTGTGCTATATTTTTAAATTCGTTTGTTCTCTTTATGGAGGGAGTAAAAGTTGAATTCTGATTCTTGTGGCTCGCTAACTGGATGACGAGGATTGTACTGGATGCAAAGAAGGGCTTTTAAAATCGAGATGAACTGTTACATTTACGTTAGACCACACAGAACCTTAAGGTCTTGAACAGTTGTAAGTGCATTTTGCATTATCTCATCTCCACTGGAATGCTACCTTACTGATTACGCTATTGTTTCTGAAAGAAATGTTCATGGTACTAAGTGGTTATACAATAATCGTGTCTCATTCCAATCTTTTCCGGTTAACCAACTCACGCCTCCGGATTCAATGCAGTTCGTAACGCGTCCTCAAATTTACTCACCCTAAAAGCAGAAATAATAGCTTGATAAATGGCCTTATTCATTGGTTACAAAACGCTAAACAGATCCCTCTAAAACCGGAGACAAAACCAATTAAATAGCTACGAAGAAAATGCCACGTAACAAACCTTTTTTTTTCGAAAATGACTCGTGTGTGTCTGAAATCTGCGTGAGTGACGGAGATGTTAATGTTACAATGATATCGAATACTTTATAAAAAAATGTATAATGATGTCAATTTGAGTGTTGCTGAAAAAATTTTTTAAATGGGAAGGGTGAATGCCCGTGCTTTCCTATAGTTGCTGCTGGGCTTCAAAAAAAAAGTTGTATCACCTCTTTGCATCGGGTCCTTTTATACAGGACCGGTTGATCCCATCGCGTTAAAAAAAAGAAAATTATTCAAGAGCGCCGCCACCAAGACCCGGTGGCGACGTCGAGAAACTTAAGGCTGACGTATATTCTCATTCTTTCGCCCATTGTTCATGTTCGTCCCACTCGATCCGAACTGTTTCTCTCTCTCCTCCCTTTTCAATCACTGTCCTTCGAAATTATCGGAAAAAAACACATAAAGCTGACGCTCCGCTCTGTTCCAACGCGGATGGATTCGTCGAATTTTATGTAACATATAAGTTTCAATTTTTTTGTAAATAAGACTTTTATATGTCAAAATAAATGATTGACAGTTGAAGTGTGTTGGTTTTTTATTTTGCCTCTTACCCTCATCACCGTTCTCGTCTGCAAGAAGGATGATAGCGAAACAGGATTGCTGGGTGAAAATGACATTTCTAATTATAATGCAATATATCTAAAATTTGTCTTATACTTCTAGTAGACAAATGAGTAAACTTTTAATTACTACAATTGAAGAAAAACTTATAATACATCGAAATTGAAAATATCATAAAATGTTCGCTGACCATTAAATTCTTACAAATATAACTATATATAATCTCTTCATAAATGCCTGACATGTTAACAATGGAAGATAAGGAACATTGCTTAACAATTACAGAGTCTATCATACTGCAAATGGATGCATCTAAATAATGTGCCAGGTTTAGTTGTTAAATGTACAAATTCTATGCTAAAATTAATCAGTATGTCCAATTATATTTTCGGAAGTCCTAAATACAATATAAATTAAATATAATAATACTATAGGATACCCTAAATTGATGGTAATTATGGGTAGAAGTAACGTACTATTTTGATTCAAGTAATTCTCTAAATTGTATGAAGAGGTTGGGTTTAAGATTTGGATGGTAAAGCTGAATCTAAAATTAAATAAAAATATAAGAAAAAGGGAAAAATTATTATTTTATGCCGGATTCAAATTCATCAAGATGGAGGAGCATGGCAAAATAATTTCAGTCCAATTAAATATTTAAGAGATATTGCAAACAATACTAAAGATCTGAATTTGAAGAGATAGTAGTGATACATATTCTATCAATGATAAATGACTGAAAAAGGGTTAAAAAGGCAAGTATATTTCATTATTTAATTTATACGAGCAATTTTATCCCAAGGTTTGTAAGATTAATTAAGAATATAAGTTTTTCAGATGGAAAGATAATTTCAGTAGAAATTTGAAGATGAATATTATTTCCTAGATTACACTAGCAGTAGTAGTATTATTATGTAATAAATATATAAGTTAAAATTATGGCTTATTTTAGTTCATAGCCCCAATCCCGTCCATAATGAAACCCTATTATTTTCATCAGTATAATGTGAAATTTTAAAATGAATAACCCATTAATATTCTCAAAAATTCACAAGCTAAGAACATCTATTTTGAAGCCTATACATCGATATCGCGCCATGGGCGAAGGGGAATTTCAAAATAAAAACTGACAAGCGTATAAATAAAAACAAACGGTATAATCTTGATTTCATTAAAATTGCTGGCGAGGAAGGCTACGACGGAAGCTATCTTTAGCCCGAATTCGAAGGGGAAACACGCAGCAAAAGAGTTTCCCAATTAGGCGATTTTTCGGGGAAATTACGCCCCGCAGGTAGTTCCTTCAATTAATAAGAGAACATGGAGGTGCGATTCGCTCATTTTAATTAAACTACCCACCGCGGTCAATGTGGTGCCGCTAGTAGTCTCTCCTCCCGGAGGCGGCCAATTTGATATTCTCTCTCCCAACCTGTTATTCTGCCTTGTCACCTTGTACATCCCCTTCCTTTCTTTCCCTGCTACGGAATCTTCTTACAGCATCTCTCGCAGGAACATTTATCATGGAAAGGAAGACTCCAACCCCCTCGACTCTCCCCCCGTTTCCCGGTTACAGCCCTTCCGTTTCCAACCCTTTCATCCCAACGTTTTCTGCTTTGTTTCTCACGGGAGACGGTGCATTCTCTCGCATTCACGCTCTTTAGCTTAATGTTTTATTATTTTCGCTTCTGAAATTAATTCTGTGCGTGATGCTAAGTAGCAATGAGGTCACGCCTTTGTTTCCAAATTGAATATAATGCCTTATTCGATTCGAATTTAATCGTGAATATATCTTTATCATCCTAACTAAATATCACTATTATAAGTACTGAAAATAATTTATAATAATCCATCATAATTGAAACATTGAATTATGGGTCATTGATTTAATTATTTTGATGTGTAATATGAAATTTTTTTTGATAACGTTCTTTCCCAACGTGCATGAATATCTTTGAATTATATAAATGAATTAATATAACTCTTTAATTTAAATGAGTTTATGTAACGCGTTCGTGAAAAGATAGGAATAAGAAAAGTAAAAATATTGCAGTAATGAGAGAAAAAAGGACTGAGAAGAAAATAAAATAACTATTAAAAAGTTGAAGCTATAATAATAAAACTCACTGAGCAATGAAAATTCTCAAACGATGCGGGAATCGATAAGAAAAATCCACGAAAATATGGAACTATTGATTAAAATATACCGCATAAAATAAACCGCATTTCTCTCAAAGCACAATAAATATTACTGTGAGATTTTTCACTCCAATATATCGTTCAACGAATAATACCCGAATCAGAAAAAAATTCTCTTCTTTGAAAGGGTATCTTGTCCAGAATTACCATAAGTCAATATGAAAGTGATCTAAAATCGCCAACCAAGCAACCGCTGGACATTTGCTCATCCCATATAACATTTCCACGCGAACGAACTTTCGAGTGAAATTTCAAAGGAAGAAGCTGAGTTCAGTAGATTAAAATCATTGAGGAACTAGTCCGAAACATGTTGTTAAGTGAACGAAATGAACTTCACATTCTCTCAAATCATTCTTAAGAAGGAAGTAATGTAACATATATTATTATTACGATAGCAGCATTGCAATTAGGAAGCTAGAAGGGTATCGTCCTAAATTTTAAATCAAACACAAAGACTTATCCTCGGTTTAATTCAAATTATCTTACAGATAAACAAAGATTGTAAATTATAACATAAGATGACAATAACTATTGAACTACTTAGCCTCCATAATATAATTTAATATATAATTTCTCTGAGAATACCATTCAACAATTGTAACAAAAAGAAATGCAATTACGAATTATCATACGAATATTAAAAATAAATTTATAGACAACTAAATAAAAACAGCTTTCATTCCCTTTAATTATTCTATAATCTCAAAATCATCCACTACAAAATAGCCATACTTTGAAGAAGAATTCGACGTAGGAGAAACTATGAATTAAAGTACCAAAACATAGCCCTGAGCTAATAAAACTGACCCACATACACCCGACTATAAACGAGATCGTAGACGATGTAATCTCCCCTTAAATTGAATGCACATCGACATGCAAACGTGGCAAAATCCGAACTATGAAAGCGCATTTCAGATGCGCAGTTTTGCGATCTCTCTAGGGCTGTGCAAGGAGCGAAAATCAAGGGACTTTGGTTAACTAGTCCTTGCTACGGACCAATTGCAATTAACACCCGAATCCGAACCGACCCTGCCCCGTTGCTAGGTAATTTGAGCGCCGAGACCGCCTAAGACAATTTGAAAGGAAAAGGTGGGCAAATTTAATCAGAGAGTTAGCCGCCGTGGTCAATATTTGCAGGAGTGAGTGCTCATCCCTTGTTATACGTCTCCACACACGCCTCCGATGCATAACTTGCTCTTCGCGATTTGCCGCAGCCTAACTCTTGGGCATCGATACTCGAACTACATCACGCGTTCGGGATTTCTACGTCGGACACTTCAGTTCGTTTCACGCATCCGTTGCTAACGCTCTTGGGGCGAATTGGGAAGTCCTTATTACGGGTATGGGATACGTCCCACTTAACGATCGCCGAGTTACAGATTTTAGGGGGATTAATGGAAATTGATGCGGAAAGAGGGGCAAATATTTTAATTCGTTCAGCTCGTTCTCCGATTTGAGCAGAAATTCGTTCGTAATCAATTCGTTATAATTACAGTCGCTTTTAAAATAAATTCTCCTACTGGGCTATCCTTCTCAAAGGGTTTAAGTAGATCACTAATGACTAACTTTGATTAAAATACGAATTATATTTAATTAAATAGTATTAAGTATGAATTTAGCTTCCTAAGCGAGTAACCAGAGATTAAATACTATAAATTTCCGTACGCATAATTTACAATTACTGATTTTATTTTTGTTTCCTTTATATACTCGAAATTTTTATTACATACGAATAATGGAACGGAAGAATCAATTTTTATTGAAGGCAGAGTGTTAGAAAACTGTGAGATTGGACTAATAACTTCTTTTATCTTTTTTTAATACGAAAACCAACGAAACATTCTATTTTATTTTCCGATGAATAAGGGTTCATTGATTGATTCAGAAATATTTCCAATATCCCTACACCATTATTTTTTCCGAAATTATCTGCTCTGGATGAAATTTTCCTTTCGCTTAGTTCTCGGAAACTTGCAACTGAAAATTAATGAAGATAACTTTTTCTCTTTATTTTTAACATTACGACCAAAAAGCTCGTAGAACATTTTAACTGCCACCATCAAGCGCAATATATAAATATAAAAAATCTGACAATGAATTCGAACTTCTTACTCCCTTAAAATTGAGACAAGGGTAAAATAAATATCTCCCTACACTCATCATCAATCATAATCCATCATATGGCTAAAATAAACGTTCTACATACATCTAAAATTTCAAAAAAATACCTTCTTATGATGGAAAATTTAAATGTATATATATTATAAAATGAGTTGGTGAAGTATACAGTAGAGTATAAATATTTGAAAAGCTTAACCTATCGGAGATCAACTTCAACCACAACAGTCACCAAACCTCTAATTAACATCATGAAATTAATTTACAAGATCCAAAGGTGACCACCTGAATTTAGAGCTAATTTATTAATTTAAGTGTTCATTATAACCTCATAAAATCATGCTAAAATCAAAGCAATTAATACAACAAATCAAATTACCCCCTATCCGGAACTAGTTTCATCAATTTTTTTCACCACATCTTTGAAGATGACGTATCAATTAATCCATTAGTGAGAATACTTTACGGAACAAATCCAAATACAATATCAGCTGTGAAGAGAGCTCCGAAACCAAATGGAATAACAAACACTTTCGCGCAGAGGGATGATACAGGGTTTGGAGGGGAGGGAGAAGTGAAAGCTGGAACAGGAGAAGTGAAAGTGGGATACGAGAAGTGAAAGGTATGTATCGCACAAAGAGGAGGAGGTCCGAGGGAAATACGGTAAGAGAGCCGTGGAGGAGTATGGACGGTGGTTTGCCGGTTAAAACAATGGAAGGCAAGAATGCGAGCAACAAAGCAATCAGCAGGAGGGCGTATATATTGATCCCAAATGTTTGGGAAGAGTAGCTCGCGGATTTACGTTTATCTACTGCCGGAGAAAGTAATGCAATTTGGGAAATACTAAAGCTTTTTGATAGGACTAAATAGGATCGCTATCGAATCTTTGTTCAAGAGAGAGTCAAGCTACCGAGTATTGTAACTATCGATGATATAAGTTAATATAAACATAGAAGCTTTACTGTTAAGGTTATCCTCATGTTGGGTTTATTTTACACTTACCTTAAAAGAACTTCAAATAATGTTAAAAGTATGACAAAACATTGCAGTTGGCATATATCCTAGCGAAAAAAAAGAGATAGAAAATTATATGATGCAAATGAATTTTCAAGCAATCCCATCCATAAATACATGATGCGATACCTATAACATAATATACCCTCCTCTTACTGTTGATAGCATTCTGAACATGTTCATTTATGTGCTTTTTTAGGGGGTTTGGAATGATACGTTTAGTTTTAAATCCAGGAAGAAAACAAACTAACAAGCCCTGTCAAAAAGGAGCTATTCAGAAAGGAATTTAGTAATAGAATAAAACGAAAGAGAGAATTAAGTATGAACGATTAAAAAAGGTAGGATGCCTAGTAAAAAGCAAGAGCTAAAAGGAAGAACTAGATTAGGTTGATTAAATTTTTAATAGGGAAAGTTTACTCTCTAAAGAGTAATGGAAATTGGCTTGATAAATGAATAAATAATTGTGAAAGTCTTGGTGGATAAAATGGAAAGTATACACCAACCATCTTGATAAATAATTAAATAACATTTAAGTGAAATCTTAAGCATGGAGTATTTAGTAATAAATATTAGAAAGTCTAAAGATGATACTTTACAGATATTTAGCTGAGAGAGGAATAAGTAAATACAAAAAAACTGTTATCTGAAAATTGTGATTTCCATATTTGTAAGTAAATCATTTACGATTATTAGAAGAGTATTTGACAGCCTTAAGACTCAAGAACGTTTTAGATGGCTTGGAATTTGCAACGTTAGAACCTGGATTCCAAAACTTAGGTAAAACTGGAGGGCATTTTAGTACGTAAAGAACCGTGAAATTATTTTTCAAATGCAACGAAACCTTTTCACGAGAAACAGAAAACTATGGAAACCATTTAAATGCGTCTGGCTTAACAGTACGGCGTGAAAATGAAAACTAGTCATTCGTGAAGAATTCAAGAAGCTGGAAGGGCCGAGGGAGCAATTAGAAAAGTGAGTAGAAGAGATGGAACAGGTCACGCACTCGCCTTTACCTACTTCTAGAGACCCTCTTAGAAGACTAGGAGGGTAATGTGGTGCTTCATGGAAGACTGACCTTTCGCAACACGCATTGAAAAAAAAATGGGAACACGGTTTTAATTTTTGAACCGCTACTTGTACCTTCCACGCACGTTTGCACCTCATTCACGCGTGTTCGCACGATACCTGAGAATACTCAGGCTTAAGAAATCTTATGTTACACGAAATATATGAAAAATTAAGTCTGTTATTAAATTAAACTTAAAACATGAACCTTTATTACGTTGGGAAAAGTATAGTGTTAATATGTCCTCCTTAGTGGTGAATATTAATTAAGGTAATTTTAGATTAAGCAGTAAGGCTAATGAATGTGTTGGCCTTTGTACTTCAAATAAAGGAAATTTTTCTGTTTTACACGAGGACATTATATAAGATAATGAATAGTAAATGAGGATATTCGAAACTAGTTCTCATTAATCAGACTCGAATATCAAGTTCGCTGAATATATGGATCTGATACGAACTAGAAAGGCCAAATAATAAAATCCTGTTATGGTTTGCAAGGTTTTGAATATATAAAGTATATATGTATGTGCAAGAAGAAGATGTTTAATACAGTCAATTAATACAATCATTCAATAACCCATTAGTTACAGTAAATTTGCCCTCCCTTATAATTAAAATATTTAAATAATATATAGTTTAAGAAATTTTCATCTACTCAAGTCTGCATACTGAAGGAAGATGGAAAAGAATGTGTTGTTCATATGAGGATTGGATTGATAATTACGTACGAATAAATAATAATGAAACAACTCTTCTTTATTAAATGTCATATCGCTTATCAGCCGAAATTCCTCAATGTTTTTAATCAATGACATTTTCAAATAAAAATCAATAAAAAATTTTGATAATATGGGATTGGAAGTAGTTAGAAATTAAAGAAATTATTCAATTAATATAAAAACATTTCTAGGATAATTTGATGCGATATGATTAAGCAAAAAACACGTAAAATCTGTATTTTAATCTTCCTCAACAAGATCCATCATTCCTCACAATTGATATCTTATATAATAATTTAATTTCAATACCACGCAACATGAAAACTCGTCAAACCCGAATCCTTAAACATACTTCCACAAAACGTGCGTAAACATTTCGCGGAAGACCAGAAATGAAGGAGTTTACGACATCCAAAAAAAAAGAAGATAAATACGCTCGCGGTAATACAAGCGCGGGGAAATCCGCTATACAAAAACCTCTTTATAGAGGTTGTCGAAACAGTCCGCGAAAATCGCACTATTTATGTCACATACTTTTTCATGCCGCCGTCCCTAATATCTCGTGTCATTTATCACATCTTAACCTCCCGAACAGCTCGTCTTTTCTGTACATAAGACGCCATCTTGGGGGGGGGGGAGGTTGGGGGTTCTTCCTCCACTCCTCCCCCCTTACTCCTTTCCCAAACTTCCCAACATCCTCGCCCATTCCCTTTTTTACACCACCGACTTATTTTTTTCGCCGAAAAGATGTTGTCAGCGCAAAATATTTCTCGTAACCGACTGGTCAGCAAGGCACGCTCGCTTGGATTCATGCAATTACGTCACTCTGAGGAGTAGTCTATAACCGTCGCCTTCAGAGGGGACGAGAAATATGGGGAAAAGAAAGTTTGGAGCGAAGAAAGGTGATAAAGACGAGGGGAGAGAAGGCAGAGGGACGCGTGCTGAAGGGTCAAAGGAAAGAGACGGGAATGATATAAGATATATACTGAGGAGATGTTACAGGAATTGAGAGGAACGTAAACATGATCGAGAGGAAGAAACGCGAAGAGAAATTAAGTTAATATTCCACGATCAGCAGAACATGTATGGAATTTTATTTCAGTGTTGTAACATATGTACGTAAACATATGTACATAAACATATGTACGTAAAAATATTTCTGTTTACGACAAAATGTACGAATGAATTAGAAATAACTGATAAGGAATTAAAGTTAACAAACATCACAAATTAATAGTTTTGGTTATAAGAACCAACGAAAAACTAAATGTATTATTGTAAATTAAATACGAAAAACAGGAATGAAGCTGTTTAAAATATAAATATTAATTAGAGATATGAATATAATGGATAATACTCAAGTAAATACGTGCTGTTAATGCTCAATAATAACACGTAAGATATTACGTGATTGGGCTATATCCATTTCGTCTTTTAATACGTAAAATTAGGGAGTAAAGAGTGAATATTCAAATAATCGAATTAAAAATATAAGTAAATGCAAAATGGACCAATAAATAAAGTTATTAGATCAGACAAAAACTTGTTTAAGTCTAAAAACCAGTAAAAAATGAACGGCAGAATAAGCAGAAAAAAGAAAGAAATATAGAATATGACGACGCTCTGTGAAACTAAGAATAGCTTTGTAAATACTTGACGAGGAAAAGTGAATAAAAGTAGGACAAAATTTGGTGAAAGCACGGTGAGGTGAATAATATATGAAATATTTCAACTAGAGGGAAAAGCAACTAAAAGAGCCTACGGAATAGAGATAAATATTTCAGCGCTACTGTGAGATGAACCCAAAAATGAAAACAGAAAAATTTCTAAGCCATGCTTTCCATGCTTGGGAAATGGTTGTAGTAACCTAGATAGTACGTGCACCTATACTTAATAAATATACGTAGTTTTTCATTCGATTTATGAAGAAAAATAAGGAAAAGAAAGTTTGTAAATAAAAGGAATACGAAGAAAAATGTATGATGGAACCAAAAAAATGTGGAGGAAACTGAAAAGAAGAACTGGACGATTCCGAAGAGACAGAGAGACAAAGAAAAGCTAGAAAATCTCGAAGTTTGGCGAAAGATAAATGGAAATTACCGAGATAGACAAACTTTCCTTCGAAAATGAGACCTGGATTCTTTTTTATTTCCACCCCTGGAGTGGAATACAGATAAGAAACTATAAAAGGGAAGCGGGGAGAGGTAAATATTGAAGAAGTAAAAGATATGGGAAATTGGATGAGGAAAACTGCAGATTAAGTGAGTCGAGTTAAAGCTGGAGGTGACATGGGAGAAAGTGTAGAGGGATATCATTCAGAATTTAAGACTCGCAGGAAAAGATGCTGAGGCTGGGAAAGAGACACGCTAAGTTATAGAGGCGAGCGGTGGAGGAAAATGTTGACGGAAAACCATGGCTACGAAATCATATCGTGTAGAAATAAAGGGCGGAAATTCTCTTTGAAGTTATAAACAATATGAACGAAATTTTGAAGAATTTTATGCATCAATTCAAGCTCATACTAAAATTTTATTTGAAGATGTTGGGGAATAGTTAAATTTTGACTGTATAAAGCAAATCTCCCAACTATTTTTAAATTCTCAAGTACTTGAAATTGATCATTGTGATATATCTGTAGCGAGGCACACATTTCTTTGTAACGATAAGTATTTTCATTTAATCCTTTAGCAGTAGTAGTTTGACTTCATCACTTGACCTCATCATTATATTAGTACAGTAATCAGTAGACATTTACGAATATTTCAGCATCTATAACTTCTACTACTATTCAACCAGAAAACAAAGCTCGAATATTTTTAATCATCGAAACTTAGATTCCACAGACTTTACGAAACCTTTATTCGCCCCAAATACAGCTCAGAATAAGACACCGAACTGCGGCCATGAATATAATCTCTCGGGAAATAGGGACCGATTTGAAGGCGTTCGCGAAACAACAAAAAGAAAAGAGGTGTTGAAAAAAAGTGAGGAGATGTGAGAAGAAGATAAGACGAGACAAAAGCGAAGGGTGTTAACGCTCGACAACAATGAGGAGTGGATATAACGAGAAATAATAACAAGAGAGATAAAGAATGTTAAGGCTAGAATGTGAGAAGAATTAACAAGGAAAAGAAGTTTTGGAGGCGATAATGAAAGATACTGGGGGAGTGGATGGATGGCGAGGACGTGATGGAAAGAAATAAAAGAAGAGAGATAAAGAAGAAGAAAGGGATAGATTAAGAGGAAAAGGGGTGGTTTATGGTTGGGTTATGTGCTGAGGAAGGCTTGAAGTGGTTTAGTAGGATATACGCACTCGATACCCTATGGAGAAACTGTTAAGCGGGAGAGGGTACTCCGACAGCTGATGATGTAAGAACATTTACAACTCCCTCAGTTCGGAAAGAAACAACTATCGGGGTATAGTTTACGTATCCATCGCGCATGCGCGTGTGTGTATCCTGCGATTGGTGAAGCGTTATGCATATGATTGCGGTATCAACTGGGTGATATCTCAAGCGATGGGTTGGAAACAGCTCTCTGTCGGGTAACTGGTCTTTATTGGGTTGTTAACGATTCCATAGGTTCCGCTATAGCTGATAGTACATCGCGTGGAAATTTAAATAGATTTCCGATGGATTGGTAACACATTTTGTATCCGAAGAAGAAATTTGGTCAAATAAATTTCGTTATTTTCTGTTCAAATTAGCCGATTGATCGAAAGGAAGCATTTCACTGAATTTCTCCGCGTAAAAATTTTACTATTATATAAATACTGAATAAATTAACTTTCGGGAGGAACTCAGTTATATTTATGGGAACAATAACTCAGTAACAAACGACAATTAAATTGTATTGATAATCATAGCAGTAGTAATTAACAATAAAGCATATTATAATTTGAATTTAAAGCTAGATTTAGTATATTTCAAAGTTCTAATATCAATGAAAATAGATCATTTATATTATTTGGCATTAAAAATAAAGATAGTAGATATGAATAGAAATTGGATGGACGAAAAGTATAGATACTCCTATAGAGCTACAAAACTATCTATTTCTAATTTAATAATTACGATAAAATATGCTAAAATTTGAATTTTTAAATGAATTGATAATATAACAAGTACTATCTTCAGAAGGAAGCAAGACGTTAGCTACGTTTCTTTGGCTTATAACTCATTTTTCTATCTTAGTCATCCTTGTTGAAAAATAGCCAAATATATATTTCACCCATCCAAACTCTCTCTTTCAAATCATACAATAATCACCACAACTTCATTCATCAACTCTTCACCAACTCAAGCGTAAACATCCACAATTTTAACACCACACATTCTCCCAGCATTTCATACAACGAATCGCAAGAGCCGTGCACAGAAGCCGTTCCCCAAATTTTTACCCAAATGAAGGCCGTGATTGTTCGGGAGATCATCTGCTTCCCGATGATTCAATGGTATCAATCGCCAGCTGTTGATTTTCCTTTGCCCAAACTCGTAATGACGGAGCGATAGAATAACAGGATGTAAATTGAATTTGCCTAATACGGAGCGTTGAAGTTTGATGCTTCATCCATAAACACGAGACTATAATACGTAAACTTATAACTCTCCCTCAATTATCGTGAGCTTCTGACGATCGTCAGGAAATCCGCGGTGACAAACATTGATCCTGGAAAATTAGTCCGTCCGACAGAGGCTTCGCTAGGAAATGATTACCGATGTTAGTGACGCGTCACTGTGACATTGAAATCGAGTGATTCCAATAGGAATAATCGTGCAATGACATGTGACAACTGGAAGGGAATATTCAAGGTATGTGGGGACAAATATTCATGAAGTTTATCCCTGGAATCTGGCTTTATTATTTAGAATTTCCCCACTCATTTACGTAAATAATAAATTCATATCAGTTTTTACTCTTTCTGCTAATTTTTTTCTGCCAATTACGTACGACTATTGTTTTTCCTGAAGGCTCAAATATCTCTCTCGCGGACCTCATATAAGTAAACTAAAACTTCTTGTTGGGATACTTCAATATCAGAAAGAAATGATTTAAAGTAGAATTGATTGGTAAATATAAATTCAGTGGAGTTTAAAAACGTAGCTTTGACTGCAAACGCAGTTGTAGGAGTTGTGTTGGCAACTGACAAATCAATTTTAAATATTCCAAAGCTATTCCAAGAGCTATTCTATTACTTACTTTGAATATATGTACTCCACTTTCCCTTACTTTCGTTTATGGAAATATATGTTAAATTAATCTGAATGTGATACTAACGGATCCTATTCAAAGCTATTCTAAATATAATAAACCTTAAATATAAGATTTAACGGCAATTAATTACCTTAACTGTCTAAGATAAATTCCATGGCAATCCAGAAAACAACCAAATAACTTGTACATTTAAATCATCAAATAAAATTGATTTAAGGCAATTCTTTTTTAATGCCAACTATATTCAGCATTGTTATACCGAATCTTATTACGTACTGCACTCAATTCAGTTGTCATTGTACTAAAAGAAAGAAGCAAAAATTGCATTCGAATATTTTCTAAAACTAAAAATTAACCTACACAAAGTTCGTTGGTCAAGTACCACAACACAGGATAAATGTACTGGATAATAATAATATACACTTCGAATATTTCAGCATTATTTCATTAATATTATGGAGGCACTATTCCGAATAATTAAACTTGCAATATGGAGGAATTCCTAAATTGCAGTCTAGCAAGACTACAACTGAAAATGTAACCCACTAAAGTAATAATAACCATAAAATTGTCAGGAGGAGCAGAGAAAATAAACTTTACGAGCAGGGAGTCATGAAAGAGACACTTTTTAGAGAAAATGTCGAGATGAAAGGAAAAAAAAACAAATCCCCATCACGAAAGTTCAACTTTGATATGGAAATTCCTCCACTTTTTGTGCACTTGATCCTATTATTCGTAGACGGCAGCGACATGGACAGCCTTCCATCAATTCCTCAGGGATTATATCTCCGAAATTAGTTTCTGACCTAACCCTTCCAGTAAATAATTCAACCCGCGATTCTTCGTGTAGAACGACGAATCCGCGAGGTTTTGTTTACAGAAAATCATTCACATGCAAATGAGGGTATTATAAATCCAATCGGAGGTAGAAATTCTACAATCGCACCAATGAATATTTTGTTTGCAATTCAAATGAGCCTCCATTGTTACCCTTGGCAACCAACGGAGTCCAATTTAAACCTCTTCAGAAAAAGCCTTCACCACGTTCATCCAACGCTTCCTGACGGTAAGTGGAACTATAACTGTTCATTTCACACCTTAGTGCCATCCTCTAGTGGATGAAATTTGTACGTATAGCTTCAACGAGCTTCGCCTATTAGTATGACAGGGAAATATTTCCTTTACAACTTCGTATTTTGACGTTGGTAACATACTTTCAAGGATACTTTAACAATAAGGTAAAATAAAAGGTAGTATCTATTCATTGTTCTGATGTTTTATTTCTCTTATATTAAATGAAATTTAAAATTAACCCTGTAGAACTATCTTTGACTCCATAGGACGTCTAATATAGGAAAGAATCAATTCAACTATCGTATTTTAATATTGTTAACATATTTTCAAGGATACTTAACTCATAACGTAGAATTAACATAACGTACTGTAACGTTGATTCATTTTTTGGATACTTTTTCTTCATGATTAATGAAATTTATAATTCACTCGGTAAAATTATCTTTGATTCTAACGTACTTCTAACATTCAAAGGAATTTAATGAAAAGGAATACATCCATTCGAATACATTTTAGATATATCAACTTGAACAATGTTATTCTTTTGGCTATAATAAGATTATTGTTAACGCTTTCATATGATTATAATGACGCATGTATCGCTAAGGGAATAAGAGGAGGTTATGGAAGTCACAAAATGAATTGAAAAGTTTAGGAAGAACATGACCTGAATATTCTGCATTGAGATGATAGGAAGTTTGGTAAGAGTACATTAAAACTTTTTCCCCTTATACACTACTCAGTTCTCGTATCATGATCTTAGAATTCTATTACTGAATATATTTTTTCAATATTTTAAATATTGTCTTCAATAATGTTTCATAACGAATTAGAATTTTATTGAATTTTTTCTAAAAATAATTGCACGAATAGATCACTTTCAAACGTTAGATTCAAAGTCGAATTTCCACTTTTATCAAGAGGAATATTAATTTAACAAAAATAGTTCATAAAAAGTTTGCTAATTTTTTTCCCGCGTGAAACAATAAAATATCCTTTCCAAAGACCTGCTTTCGAAAGAATATATAAAGGAACGTGGATAGTGTCCTTCTGATTGCACCTAATCTCCTCATAAAAAGAAATAATCAGTGAAAATTGTCATTGAGATTAAAATTACCAATTAATTAGCCATATTCTGCAAATGTTCAATATAAATGCAACTTAACTATTATATACTCAGAGTGTACAGGAAAATTCATAAGCATTCTTGATTTTATAAATAATTTATCATAATTACAGTAAAAATAAATTGTTTACGAATCTGATTTCGATGAGTGAGTCCCAATAATAGCTTGTCTGATAAAATCACATCCTCTTTTGTATGGAAACTATTCATAACGAATAAAATTAATAATTATATAAACATAAGATAACGTCTCAAGCTAAATTATTTCTTTCAATTCTAAATTTTTTAATGAATACATTAGGCAATTGTATTACATCTGAGTAACGTTTCACGTCATAGCTTGAGACTATTACGCTTCAAATGATAGTACTTTCCACTGAATCCAATTGGAAAAAGGTAAAAATCAGAATTGAATTGCCATCATTGGACATCAATCTACTACGCTGCACCTTTTTTAAACCTCGGGACGAATCGGTAAATTAATTCCAGTGTAGGTCAAATCATAACTAGCCCGAAGATCTATTTCCGTATTCCTATTAACTATACTACTCCGTGCACCGATTGGTTCTGAGCAAAAGTTTCGTTTCTAGGCAATCGAGGCGTTCGATGCATCCTTTCCATACCTCATTCACTATTCTAAATCAAATTTCCTGTCCCTCAATTACGCGATTCGTGCTCCTTTCCTCTCTATTCCTCTTCCGATGCATCATGCACACGCTTCTACATCCGGTGCCCACTTCGTCGAGCAGATGTCGCGATAAAGAATTCGTCCGATAACATCTCCGGACCTATAGGCATTCCCTGCGTCAAAAGTTTCCCGGAGCTTAATTATTCCGTGGGAATGGACACAATCGGAGGCAAATTGGCGTTAATTGATTATTATCAATTGGAAAGTCAGTGCTTGTGAATCACGCGTGAGAATGTTGCCTCAGCTACGGATTACTCGTAGAACAAAAGAATATCGTTTATGGATTGGCAAACGAGAATAATATAGGGTTAATGAGGAAACGAGCTCATTCGGCGATGACAATGTAAACTTAATCAAGCCTGAAGATACTTTCAGGAGGCGATGCAAAAAAATACGCGAGCAATTTCAATCATCCGCATCTGATAAAGTGTATAAAGCAACATTGAATTGAGAAGCATTCACTGAATGTCAATTGAATTGATTTCAAGTACGAGCCGTCTATTTTTCGATATTCTCGCATATAAATCATTCATTGTTATAACTTGAACGTCATAATACGTTTATATCCTATAAATAAACACATTGATAAATAAAATAAAATTATTTACCAAAGAAGCCCAGCAAAATTTTAAAGATATTATTCGATAATTATTATATTTGCCTTTAAAACGATTCCAGTTAGTTTTAACCTGCTTAATTTATTTTGTTACGGAGAAATGAAAAGATAAACGTTATTACACGTCATCCTAATGTGACCATTAGATAACCATACGCTTCCATGTAACCATTCAAATCACTTCTCTACATCATACCGTAACAATGAAAGGAACATGTATTCAAATTGGTTTGTAGGTCCTCGTTCCTTGGAATCAATTCCAGCTAGACAAGGTAAGAGGATTCGTAAGTACTGCAAAACCAATTAAAAACAGTCGAATTCTTGTCGGACAGTCCTTTTCAAATATTTCTATGGCAACCATATAATGGGAAGTAGGACAATCATGGAATTGTTCCCTCGAGACCATAAAACAATCTTCGAGTGTCGTAATTCTTACGCAAGCTGAAAGTGAGTAATAGCAGTTCCTCACATGAAACTGCAATTCAAATATAACTAAAAGTTCTATGGCACAATAAACCAACTCTTCCACCACAGGAACACCCTAAAGTCTCGCCTCGCATTGTCATCAGAGCGGTCAATTAAGGTGGCCCAATCTAACCTCCGAATTCATCACCCCATTTGACGCTTTAAATCACCGGCCACTGTCACACGCACGCCACTTCGACTTCCATTGTCCAACAGCGAGAGGGAGTCCAGTCAACCCTCCGATGGATTCCTCCTTATTTGCATTTCTCGTAATATGGATTTAGCCGCTTACGGGGGTTTTAATATGGGTTACGGGAGTGGATGCGGTGAAAGTGTTGAGTGCGACTCCGCATTCCAAACAACATAATAACGCTCCGTCCTACGTAAGAATGCATTGGAGCGGATAGGCAACTGTTTGAGCCCCACTATCTGCTGTTTGCACAGGCCAAATGAATCATTCCGCGCGCAATATCTTACCCGTGGAATGATTTCAGACGTCGAAAGATGCGATCCCCGGATTGTTTTCTTAGGTTTTAATGGGAGAAAAGCTTTTGTCGATGACGTATTCTCGATGGGATGGAATCCGCGTTAATGAAGAGGGAATGGGACCAGATATGGCGTACTGAATCCCTAATGCGGACGGGTTGTATTTCTTTGGTAAGCAGCGACTGCCGTGGAATGCGGAGTACGTAGATCTGCATCGAGGTACTTTTTGCAACGCGACCGCGGTGTTGCCGTGCGCTGCTAGGTTTTTGCAAATACGATCCTTCTGTTGAATCAATCGGGGGATAAAACTCTTCTGGAAAATGTGGAGGGCTTGCAAAATGAATCGTCATATTCCGTCCAACGTCATCCTGCGGTAGGAGAAAACATCGCAATATTGCACGAGCGGTAGGAGGCTTTTATTCGCAACCAGCAATCGATTTGCGAACTCCAGTGAAGAGCATTGTCGTCAAAACGAGCCAATGGACGTCACTTGATATTCAGACTCGAAATTGCAATGATCGCAAACTCGAAACGATTGCAGATGATCATTTTTATGGACAGTTTTTCTCCCTGAAGTATTGGGAACAGCCATTCTGTTTGGATTGGTATTACAGACTGAAATTTGACTTTCCTAAGTTTTTATACTTAGTCTGTTTTTGGCAACATATCTGTATTCATGCTAATTTTAGGTGCATTTGAATTGTAGGAAAGAATAAATAAATTACTAAGTTTGGGTGCCATTCAGCTAATATATCTCTGGATATTTTAATTACGTAAATTAGCTTTTAAAACTTAAAATTGCTTGTGTAACTCTTGTGACTGATATGTTTTCTTCGGAAAATTATTACCAAACACAATTTAAAACAATCACTCCAGTAATTTTTTTATAAAATTTAACACTTATTATCATTATAGCTTTGTTGATTATCGAATGGTTGTGGAAAGAAGCAATTCTTTTAGAGTATTATGTATCATAGATGTCAATTAACAACTTCGAAAGACAAATAATCCTAGACATTGATAATATTCCCTTTACATTTGCAGATTCCTAAAACGTAAATTTTCATCTTCGTGATGAACGTTTCCTTCAACGAAACACATTGCCTTTCCTGTAGGAGTAACAGTCCTATAAACGTATGTCTAACGAGGAGATTTTTTTTCAAAGTCGATCGTTAGACTTGAGAATTCTCAGGTTCAACTTAATGGAAAAGAATCCTATAACAAGGATTTTATTTGATTTTTAATGTACGCAGGCACGAAGAGGAAATTTTCGTATAACAACGAATTTCTTCAATTTTCATGGATCGATTAATTGAAATGAACAGCATGAGGAAGTGCACGTGTTTCATTCGGCTGTAAAACGAGGAAACGGGTAAAACCAGGGAAAAACAGTTTCCGAAGATTTATCGTAAAGAAATGCTAATTTTAATTTTGCCTGAATTAAAAGTAAATCTAAAAATTCGATGAAAATACTTTTTTGCGAGAAATTCATGAAAAAGTTCGTATCTCTTTCAAATGTTCATTATTTTAGAGCCCATAAGAAGTAAGACTGCATTTTTTAAGAAAAAAAAGCTCGAGAGACGTTATGTATTATTATATATTCAAAGTATTTTTGAGGATTTATTTATTATACTATTCCTATTAAGATTAATAGGAATCGTTAAACAGTTAACTTTAAATAAGAAACGGGTTAACTAAATCAAATTGAACACCCATTTCTATCCTAATATTCTTTAAAACTAAACTAGCAACACTCATATTTAGACACCACAAAAGTGTTCCACATCACTAAAAACATTCACGTAAATCTTCAACCCTTGCAATCATCGAGTGCATAAAACCTAAGCATAAAAGCTAAACAAACCAATTTCGCATCCGAACATTTACATAAACGCCCGCGTAACATCGCTTTGAAACCAAACATCATGTGCCCTACATGTATCGTACTAGGACCGCCTACTTTACAACGATGCTGCACTTCGTAATGGGTGGTGAGAAAGGCTATGGGGATGAGTGGGAAATAGGGTTCGTAGCGTATATTTGACCAACGCTGTAAATGGAAGATGAGGGCTTGAGATAGTGTGAGGGAGGCTATCCGAGAATAAGGGGAACTGTAAGGAGTAAGAGCGAGTGATGCTGGGAGCTGTAATGACTTTTGTAACGAAAAAGAGTGCGGGTGTGAGAAGATGGGAAACTCCACACGAGGGAATGAGGTCGAGAGGGGGGGGTGTGATATTTTAAAAAATGAATCAGGGGAGGGGGTTGGAGTGTTGGGGTGTATGGCAAGGGGTGTTCAGTGGAGGGGGGAGTGGTGGAAGAGGTAATGGGCAGAGCGGGGAATGAAGGGAGGGAAGGGAGGGGGAGACTCGTGAGGATTGCAGAGTTTCGGCGCGGGAAAACGGGGACTTAAAAGTCTCGCTCCGTATTAAAGCGGGAGTGGTTGTTTAGATGGATGGGTAAGATGAATGGGAAAAGAGGTGAAGATGGGGAGGGCCAAATTTTCGAATGGGTTTGTTTAGAATTTAGGAGTGGTGCCATGTGTGAAATACTCGCAGAACGAAGATATATTAGGAGCAGGATGTGGATGATGCCGATTACATTATTATAATCTTTCGAAGTGGGCTGGAATTAGAAATAAAAAGTACCGAGCAACTCAAAAAGCTATTAGATGTATAGGACATAGCTTACAAATTATAGAAAACTGTCAAAATTATAAGCATCAAGAAGTAATAAGTTTTTATACATTTAACCTATGCTCTCTAAGTCCTTGAACTATAAGAAATCATCCTAATGTTATTATCTAAATTCTTATTATAGGAATTCCTATTTATATTATGAAAAAGGGCAAATGAAATCATTAGATTATGCGAATTCTTTTTAGAAATCATCTCTGATAGATACACGTATAACATCCTCTGATCTTTGCCCTAAAACAATTAATTTAACTCCCACGATTATCCAAGCTCGTTTTATTCTCCAAAAATATCACCCTCCCTTTACTACTACGTATTTACAAAACAAACGAAACTTTTTGAGCGACATAAACACCGAGAGAATCAAAACACGCATACAACTATCACACGCTTTGTACAAAGAGATACAGAAAGGTCGTGATGAAAAGGATGGACCTGAACAAGTACGAGGAGAAAAACAGTACGTACGAGTATCGTAATAAAAGTGATAACGGGTGAAGGGCAATAGAAGGACGTAGTACGAGAAAGTGTGAGCTATAGTAAGTCCACAAAAAAGGTGAAGTATCTAGGAAAAGAAATACGTAGACGAAACAAAGGTTTGACGCGAAAAGACATTCTAATCTCCCGGGAGTCTTTGATCGTCTATCTTGTGCATCCTATTCCTATAGTGCGAGGTGAAGGGTCGATAGACATCTTGCTTCCGAAAGGGGACAATTCCCTCGGCGGATGTGAAGGATCGACTGGGAAACTGAAGCCGAGAGATACGTTTAAAAGGTGGGCTTTGAGGGTTGTGACGTGAGGCGTCATATGTCCAATGGAAGGGATAGGATGGAGCTGTCGGAAAGTTCGCGAGATGTTTGAGGTTTTGGCAAAGGGTCGTGGGTGATGCATTCAAGAGTGGGGACTCATGACGTGGAGGTCTCGCCTCTTCTGTAGCAGTTTGTCGTATCTTATTCGTACACGTGTTTTAACGTGACCGAGTCGAGGAAAGGAATGCGTTTGGATGGGACTACGTACTGTTGAAAGAGCGATGCTTCTATTTTAGGGGACTTCGAGATATAATTCAATTCTATATTTAGAAAAATTGTCACATTGTCACTTGTTGAAATAAGCATGTATTACAAGCAGTACGTCTTTGAATAAGGAACGAAATCTTTGAGTATGTTGAGAAGGAAGAGTAGACAAACTAGTTTTGAGAATTATCCATTATAATATAGTCCAAAGGAGACTTGCATTAATATTCGCAATCCGTAGATAAAAATAGCTAATATGTACGAAAGAAGAGAGTAAGAAAAACGTAGAAGTATATGTATATATATCTTCTGCGAATAATTAATTACAATCATATTATTTCTAACGAGTTTTTAACAATATTAATGAAAGTTTCAGGATTCGATAAGACTTAATGTTATAATGCTTTTCAATATACAAATGCGTCATTATAAAAATTATGATTTCCTACATTATAATGCATCATAAGCATCGTTTACCAGATTATAGATCCAACGTATGCAGTGTGGAAACGGGTATATTTTGGGAGAGGGTTTGTAATCGTCTGCCTAAACAGTTGACGACAAGTTTTATGTATTCATTCAGCGATACTACTATGAAATATAAAACTTTACGAAATATGTTATAAGTTTTATATTTTAAGCACTGTATAATATTTGAAAGTTTGAGAATATCAGGATAAATTTAATAATTTTAAAAACGTAAAACATATGAGTGTCTTTTAACTTTACCTTGAAAATATACAATATCTATGTAATACTCTAGGAAGATCCAACATTTACTATTCGGCATTGTTTCAGCCTATGCACATACGTTAATTCTATCACAAATCTCGACGCACAACTAAGTTTCGGCTGTTATGTACTTAACTGAATTGATAAGGTTTAATGGCAGATAAACACCTCTGCTATATCAGCATTAGGCACCTAATAAATCATAATACCTCTTCAAATTTAGGCAGTAATAGAGGACTCATATCTACGAGGAAATTCTGATTTTCGGGTTAAAATCCCATGGGATAATAAACCGGAAAAAATTGAGTGGGGCATTTGCATAACAAATAAATATTATTTCGGGGGAAATTGTGTTTACATTGCATGCTGGGAAAGGTCGATCGGATCTTTATTAAGTACAGCTTGTATCACGCATGCGTGATTGTGTGTCCGTAGGCGGTAACCGAAGATAAGGAAGTCGAATTAGGGAAAAGACCAATTTGTGCTCGTGGCTAACGGGAACTGGGTGGTCGCTATGGACAGTTGATGTTTCTCGACGCGTAGGATTGACCATAATTCAAGGAGCGGTATCCTGACAGAAGTAAAACAGGGAAAGAATGTAAAGGAGATTTTCTCGGAATAAGTACCGCATAAATAAGGAAATTTGTCCATCATTCACAGAGAGATGCAAGTTATTGATTTTCGAAATCGGCCAAATGTCTACTAGAAGGAGAAACCTTGAAAAAAATTATTTCAATATGCAATAAAGTCAGCGGATTGGTTTCCTAACATAATATTACTTCCTGGAAGTGGAAATGGGATGTACTGGGATATTCTACTTCCTCCCTGATTTCTTAATACCGATTTCTAGGTATCGTTGTAACCCAATATTATCCTGTTTATTTATACTCACAAAATTGCGATTTTTATTTTTGAAAAAATATTAATATATTTCTAAATAAGGAAAAGTAATATATATTTATTTATAGAATATATGAATGAAAAATCAGACTACGATAATTGAAATGAAGGCATTATTCACATGTGGGAGGGTACCAGGAAGAAAACGCTAACAAAATTGATTCTGATTATGAATTTATTGAACTGGCGATGCAAAAATTAAAAAGGGGGATATTCGAATTACGACGATGAATAAATGCATCGCGACCATTCAGATTAGCAAATAAATTAAGCCCAAAATTAACTTAACGAAATATTTTAAAATCTGTTCATTAGAGGAGGAAATTATTTTTATACCAAATCTACTATCCTAAGTTTTCTCCTAATTATTTTCGTTTATTAATTTTAGAAACACTCTTTCAAATAGTTTATTTATAATTTAAGGATAGGTGTATGACAGAGAAACTTCGGAACAGATCGGACAAAGACAAATGAAGTGGTGCGAGACCGCTACCTTGTGTAACCACACATTAAAACACCCAACACAATCCTTAAAATATATTTCTTCAAAACAAAAATAACTCTGCAACTCAAACTAAACACCCTTTACCTATATCACCCACTGCCTTGGAAAAACATTCCCACCATTAAAAAAAATTCCAGACCCAAAACTCTCTCAAACTCAAAACTCAACACCCAGTTTCGCTTGTTTGTCCCGTTCAACGCCAAGTGACGATGTAGACAAATGCACTCTTCGTCGGGTTCCTTAACGTTATTCTCGCTTAACCCACTTCCCAAGGTATCCATCCACCCCCTGAGGGTTGTCTCTCTAAACTCCGCGTGCTAAAACTTCCGGCACCTTAAGATTTCCCCAACCCTTCCGCGCCGCCTCAAAGTCGCCTCGTCTTCCCGAGCCACTCACAATACCCGCTCCCGCTTCCTTCCGGGAGCTCCTGCAGAGGGAGTTTTCTTTGATTCTGCCACGTTTTCCGGCGATGCTCGAGCACGCCGTGGGAAGCGGGGGAAAACCAAGCCGGGAAACTAGGACCCCTCAAAAACACTTTGCCTCCCACTGCTCCTCGGTTATATCAAGTGCCGAGGAGGTGAAGTGCACGGTAAGAGACGGGCTTTGGAAACTGTGGGGAAGGAGTCGGAGCATGAAAACTCCTCCTCCTCCGCATTCAAAATTAAATCCTCTTTATACGGAATAGATCAAATGGATTCGGAGGAAGGATTTTTTTTCGGGCTGTTTCCTCGCCAGCGCTAGAATCAACTGGGGAAATATTAATTCGATTAATTCCTTAATTAAAATCCGGTGGGGCTGCGTGAAAGAGATGAATGTGGCGTTCTATATAGAAGTGTTGGGAAGGCGTAAGAAAGTCTGCTAAAACGCCGGCCGCAGAAGCAACCTTGCGGAATAGAATCCGAGAAGGAGACGGTTGTACGAGGGTGGTATTAATATCTTCATAGCAACCAAGTATAGATATTCATGCTCCTCTGAGACTTAGGGAAATGCTTATTACATGTTGATATAATGAGTATTACACGGAATATATATATGAAAATAGATAGCTGGTATGATACCTGAACCTATTTACTTTAATTTTCGGTATTTGTTTATCATTACTTTCTAAAGTTCATATGTATGAACTCTCAGAGTTGAATACCTTATCTGACGCATGAGTTTCATGGCGTTGCTTTGCGATACAACTTAGATGAACTTAATAATGATTCGTACGAAATGGAGTGACAATTTGAAAAGATATTTACCAAAAAAAATACTGTACTAAACAAAATGCAGTATTTCTGTACCTAATATTCTAGCATTTGATGTTTCTTTACCATAAAAATATCAAAATCATTTAAGGCAACATTTTCTGAAAAATTTTCAGTTTCAGAATCCTATTTAACACTACCCATAGTTTCAACATGTTTTTCAGCACATTTACGGACTGAAATAACCATTACGATAGACTGTGATTTGGCTTCCTTTACGTCACTTATTTTCAAGCGATGATTCATTACGACAGAAAGAAAATTTTTCGAATTGGACTGATTTTGAGAAACAGTAATTTCTCTTTCGGAACGTCAACTTATCTTACGGCATCCTATCCTAAACTATCTACAAGGAAAAATAGGAGAAGTTTTGCCTTAATGAAATACTCGATTTCCAAAATCAAATTTCCCACGCATTCCGCGAATTATCCGCTTAAAATAAAGATAAATTCAATGAGAAGCCAGCGAAGCCCAGGCTTAAATATTTACTCTCGTCCAACGGATGTATGAAGATATTTCTAAAATTCAATTTATTCGAGTCAAATAGGCACGAGAGGAAAATATTTTCCTATATCGCGAACAAATATCTAGCGCAAAAAAATCCAGTTTGCATGACTTGAACAAGGAAGGAAGCGAAAGCTTCTTGGAAAATATAATGATTGTTTAGGAATATTTTCGTTTCCACGTCCAATACGGACGGTCGAAAGACTTAATTTCCGGGTTACTAAACCTTCAAAGGGTGCCCACGTAAAATAAAAAGATATAAAGCCTATAAACAGGTAAATATGGAGCGTTGTTATTGTAATGTAAGAGGATTTTACTCAGGATAAAAGCATGCATTTAACCAATACTTACTTTGAACAAACCATACTCAATGAAAGGAATTAGAAATTATTCTATTAATTTCTCTTTCGTCAATTGATTATATACTGAATAGAGAAGGATAAATCGCTTATTCATTAATGATATTTCAAGTGGTAAATATTAAAAATGGCTGGGGTGAAATATTAATGCCTCAATACCTCGTGAGAAATTTGAATGCAACGCTATGATCATTTAGTTCCTTCTTCTGCCACTCATTGTGGGTGGATATCCCTTAGAAAAGACCAATTAAATCAAAAAAAGGGAATCAGCGTAGAGTAAACATTGGCCAAATGGCGAACAACCTTTACATAACTAATCTAAAATATGAATTATATTGAGATAAAAAGTTTGGAACACAACGTTAGATTTTACGCAAAATTCAGTAAACAAGGTAAAATACGGCGGTCTCAGTGTAGGAGTTGTTAAATGCTAACTTTTTAATGCTAAGGTTCCGGGTTCACATCCCGGCTGATAGGAAATATCCTAAAGAAAATTTATATATGTATACGTCCATTGTTGAGTTTTTCATCCAAATTTTCCCATTCATAAATGTTTATAAGGATCATTCGATACATAAAATATAAACAAAACGATTGAATTAACAGTAAATATTCATAAGGCTAAAAACAATTGGAACAGGAATGAATTAAAATGAACGTTCATTTCCTCACACGGAAATTAGAGAATTATGAAATTTAATACATTGGTTGATATTCCTATTTAATTAACACGAAATACAATCTGTACGTAACTTCCTTTCTCGTATTTTCTTACATCGGTATCCAAGAAATACAATCAGTTACTTGGGGAAACAGAGTATAGCCACCGTTGCCTAGCATAGGTATTCTTCTCCTCAAACGGTTGCAGTTCGATCCCCATTAAAGCGTCTCATTGAAAATTCCCCTCTTATATCGATCAAAGTCCGGAAGGAACCTTAAATGATGACGTCACGCCCTTTTCCGAAAAAATGCAATCCCTAATATTCTGGCGCCTTTTGTTCGCCGGACCTGCGGATCTTTTCACAAACATTCCTTTTGGGCGACGGATTGCACTTTTTCACGCCCTGGCACACGTCAGCTATAAAATGTCCTTACAAAAATCGGCTTTTTTCTTTGAGTCGATGATTTTAGCGGTGGAGTTGGTTGTTCTCATAGTCTCTAAAGACTTTCATGGTCCAAAAAATTTCATATTTCATCCAAATACATTTTTGAAACGATTAAGTCTATCCCTTTGTATTGTTTCAAGAATGTTCGTACATCAGCTATATCAGGTTATGAATTGGAATAAGGCTAACTGATAAATAGGTAGATTAAGATGGTTTTTCTTTACATCTGTGTCTAGTAATTGCAAAAAAAAGATGAATGGAAAGACCATTTACTCCCCACTTCGAATAAATGAAACTGATATTACTTATAGAACCATTTTAGAATTGAAGAAAATTATTTATTTTCGTGCAAAATTTAGTGCCATGTAGCAGAATTAGAAGTTTATATAAACTTTTAAACATTCTCATTAAATCAAATAAGTAACTCAAAAATAAAATCTACTTGGACAAATTTCTGAGATATTATTACTGTAGTAGAACGTTTCAGTTATTCCTCGTTTACGAGATATGAAAAATCATTATTCGATAAAAATCGCAAATGATAGCGTATGTATTAAATTAAACTATATAAATAACTCTCCACAAATAAAAAGTATGGAAAATTTGAAAACTGTTTCCGAATTATACGCGCAAGAGAAAAGAGCTATGTTGGGATAATTCTTGGAATAAAGTTAGCAGTTCTACTGAGTTAATATTTAAATTACACTTAACTTTATCCATTTGTTTCAAGTTTCATCCATTTAACAAACCCGATGATCACCTAACGATAGTGAATCTATCATTTAATTCTTCTCAGTAAAAATCCTCGCAATTTTTCAAGCAATTCTTGATAAACATTTCTTCACGATTGATCATTTTGCCTTAAAACTATTATTTTTCTGCAGAAACGATAAAAAAGAGATTAACCGAATAAAAGAGTTAGAGATTTAATGCGACACGATTCGGCTAATGAGAATAGAAGATAAAAGTCGCATTCGAATGATAAGGGACTTTAGAGTGCCGATTCAAAACTAATAATGAAGAATGGAGAGAAGTCTTTATGGAGAGGCGTAAAAGCAGAAAGATAGAATGGAAGGGAAGGCGTGGACTAAAAGAGACTATGGTAGAATCTCAAGAAGACCGTGAATGACGCCTGCTTAAATCTTGAAGAAATTTCTCTCTCGAAAGCACGGAATTGTAAAAATTTTCGGCTGGTGGTGGGAAAATGGAAAAAAACGGAACTTAAAAAAATTAACATTCTAATTCCTACTGTATCATTTCAACGAACAAACCACCATTAATAAATCTGTATAGAGCATCGTTATAATTATACTAAGCTTATTAAATTATTAATTTTTTATGATTTCTAATTTTTACTAATTTAATTAAAAGTAAGCTTCAAATAGTTAAAAAAGTTGAATGAGCTCGAGTTTGTATCCTAGCCCATGTACATATATAACCATTTCCTCTAGCACAGTATTGACGTATCATAAGAAATAATTCATAGAAAACTTTAATTGTCAAAGCAGCATTTTCCATCCCATAATCACGCCCGACATTTAGTCCAACGATATCGCTACGAACTACATCTTTGAAACGCGAAAGAAACATCAAACAACGAATCAAATACGAATCGACTATTCAAAAATAAACTAAAAAGCCTTAATTAAGCCAAAATCTATCTAATCCACTATTTTACCAAACTATGGAAACCTCACTACACTGTTATACTAGCCCACTAGAACACGCAACACTCTATCCACCTCCTAACTCCATAAGAAAATCATTCCACTAAAATCGGCTGCATTCTGAGCGAACGCATCGGGCACAAAGCGTATCATCAGACGCGATGCACCGTAAATAAAACAAAAACACGCATCGGAAGCCCATCCGAACCGACGCATTAACGACTTCAATACGGGAGAAAGCATCGGAGCGTCCGGGGGGGAAAAAAGTAGAGTGCGGAGGGGGGTAAGAAATAAAACCCACCCTCGTAATATCCGGGAAACTCGCATGATCAAACGGCGTCTCGCAAGAAATCTCCTTTTCGGAGAGACGCATCAGATATATCAGAGATAAAAGGGGAAGAAACGGAGTGGTTCTGGAATTCGACGGAGGAATTAATTTCACCCAACTAAGAGAGAGAGAGAGCGCCACGGTTTTCTTTGGCAAAAGGAAACAATGAGAAGAAAGCCCCTTTCGGTGAAAGGGATTAGGGAGGGATGGAATGGAGCTGTGGAGAGATCGAAATTCAAATTTTCTTAGCGCCATCTCTCTCGCGCTTTTTATCCTTCAATTGTTTCATTCTTCAAACACTCCTCTACTACTATACTATATAAGGCCCGATGTTTAACTTCTTAATATGGGAAGCGGAGGTGAGTCTTTGGGAATAATTCTTCGTCGACTTACGCGAAAGAGAATTCCCCCGCTCCCGGAATATTTAAACTTGAAACCGTGCGAGGGAAGGCGTTCGAAATTTTAAGACAAAGGAGACTAAAACGATTTGGAGCTCTTTCTGCGAGATGAAGTTCCTCGCTTTGGCGGAGACAAAAGGGCGATCTGCTGAGGGACAAAAATTCGGGCTCTTCTTCTGAAATGATCGGGAGATGGGATCTATTCGGCTGCTGGTTCAACATTGGGCTAAAATAAGCTGTAGCCTCTTTCTCTCTGCGAAATAACAGCGAGACACTCAATCAGGACTCTGCGCCAACGGGTATATAGCGTATCCATATAGGGAATGTGGAGATAGTAGAGTACGACCGCTTACCCTTATAGTGTCCGTGTTGGCGAATACGAAATTTTCGCGAATTAACGCGGAATTTATCTAATGTATAAAATGCACGCTTCTGAGGTTATCCTCAAAGTGGTAACGGACCCAAATTCGTTGCTGTATCTTACACTTATCGAGGAAATGCTATCCTATTACCGTTTCAAATATTTCGTGAATAGAGACAAGTATATTCAAGCATATGTATTATAGCTAAAGTATTTTATGTACCATTAAGAATGTTTGATAAGTAATATCTGTATCGCTCACATCAGAATTAAAATAACTATATAATATCGTTTTTACTTCGAATAAAGTATAAATCCTATAAGAAAGAAAAGATAGAATTATAACATACTTACAATTTCCTTAATGCTACATAAGTAAGATTCGATTTTTTTTTCAATTTAGTTCAGTATATGTTACATCCGTCCATTAGAAGAAACTATATTATATGATTATTCAAGATGTGAAATTACCTTTCAGGAAAATGTTACGGTTTCGCTAATATAAAAATAATTTGGTTTGAAACGTGTAACTTTTATACAGTATATTATTTTGGTAATTATAATATGAAGATATTCAAGTCTAATAATGTAGAAAGTCGTCAAAAACAAAATTAGAGAAAAGTTTCTATTTTTTGCGGGTTGATGGGTAGAAAGTAAGAAGTATATCCTTAATTCCTTTTCGATTGTTGTATTGTGGATTCAAATTTATAAATAAGAAAAACGCTTATCCATTTGGGAAATCAACGTAATTATTTTATTTCTAAAACCTTTGCGAAAAATGAACTGAAGCTATTTACTCGTCAATGGTATACTAAATTGTTCCTACCATTTGAAAGAATAGCTCAAAATTCTAAACAGCACATAATGATATCTCAGTTCGCACCTGACGTGCTAAAATATTTAGCTCAGCAGGACAAATCGTGTCGGCACAAAGAAAACATGAATGGAGCCTACCACTGGTTTTACAGCCTGCGAACGGCATAATAAGGGTTCTCACCGACATGTGGCGCCTTAAACAACTGTTCGCTGGGCTAATTCCGTGGCGCCAGTCTCCGCAAAACAGCCGCGTATCGCTTCTTAAATGCACTCTCCCTCTGTGGGCGGTATGACCTGTTACGGTCATAAAAGTCCCCGAGGTACGTTTTAGTAGCAGCGAGTGTAGGGGAGGCAAACGAATTCGCCCATTCACACACACAACCGGAAAAAGGACTCTCAGTTGGTGGGCGTCAAAGCCATGGCAGGTAAATGCTTGTCGCGGGTTGCCTACGACCGAAATATTCCAGGGGTTGACAAACTTTTGATGCGGGGCGGATGGACGCTTCCGGGAGCGGAGTGACGACTATTGTCGACATGACCAGGGGTGGGATTCTGTTATGTCGGTTGAGAGTGATTCTAGTCCCCGATGATAATCGAATGCATGGGTTTGAAAAGGATTTTGGAGAGAGAAGTTTTTGTATTTTGGATCTAATTTATTTATAAGAGACTGGCAAAATTTACGTTTACGTGGTTTATGTATATCTTGTTGTGACGTCCATAAATAAGGATTCCAAAATTAATTCTTCATTTTTCCTCTCGTATATTTCCTATTTTTGTTTGGTATAAAATTATATATGCAAACGCTCAAATTATTACAAGTGCAAGTAAAATATTTTGATCCTATTGTAGCATTAACTTTGAAATCATAGTATAAATTATCATTCTAATTTATTGCCTCTAATTATAACAAAGATACTTTGAATAAAACAATGCACGTCGGCGAGAAATTTCTCTTTCAACTCCGCGTACCTTAAATAAATATCAATTTATTCTCTATTACTTCCAGATTTAAGGTTCACCAAAATTCTTCTTATAAATAATAATAATAATTTTTATTCATCGCAAAGAGGTGTATCTATCCAACACATGGTATATTACACAGGAGCATAGAAAATATTCCCACTATCATGGATTCGAACCCAGGACCTCAGCAATGGAAAATTAATATCCAAACCTATCCGCCACCGAGGTTAGTAATCAAGTAAAAACAAACAAAATTTTATAAATAATTTGAAAGAAATGAAACATACATTCACTGCAAAAAACGTTGTCTATAGATACACTACCTACAAAGGTCTGATAACCCAGCGAACTAAGAGGAAGAACTAAAACACTCCACTTCAAACGGAACCGGTCAACCGGAAACAGAACTGTAACGCTTTGAGAGCCCTAATATAGAAGTACAAATTCCCTAATAATATTTTTCTTTGGATTCGTTTCCGCAACCCGACCCTTGGGCCTGGGTTAGGGCCCTACACACACCCAAAGAAGAAAGGACCAATTTACGGCGAGTATTCGAAACAATGCGCGGGCCCAGGGCCGCAATTTCTGCTGCGGACAGGTCCGCCGTCTTTGAAGTTCGCAATCCCCTTTTCACGAGTGCAAAATGTGCCTTTCCCATTCATGCGGAGGGAAATATTTTCCCGTAGAAATTGACAGGCGAAAGGAACGAATTCCTGCGTTGATCTTTTCCATATCTGATCCATTAGCGTGGGAGTAATGCCCCTTTAGAAATCGACAATTGACATACGAAATAGGACTGTGTGTGGAAAGGAAACTGAAATGGTACTCCCCTCTGTATGGGGGGAAGGGGAAGTTATGTAGGGGTTCAAAGATGAAGAATCAAACTGATAAACAGGCTCTTGGTAAACCCCGGCGACCCATTGCAAACTCAAGGGTACGTCTTCGTCCCTTCTGATCTATCAATAAGTGAATACGTGCTCAGAAAGCCCCTCCATCCCTTTTCATAATACGAATCGTTATGATGTATGAGCTTTCTGGAAAGATACGTTAAAACTTGGATATAATACTTTAAATACAGACTTATATTAGATGTTTATACAATATGGATATATTTACATTAGTCTAAGTACTATACTGATAGATTTAGAGAGATTTCAGCAGTAGATTTCCTAACAGAGAATCGATGAAACACTTCATGAACTTTACTTTCAAGGTATTTATATGTATTTAAATTATAGAATTTAACATTATTACATGTCCTATTTACTTGAGTCTAGAATGAGGATTACTGTTGTTATTAGTTCCTATACATCTCAATCATACAAATCCAATGTCAATTAACTTTGAAAGTGGTGAATAAAATTCTTGAGAATTGGTAACTTCGATGTTCACTTTTTAAATATTTAAATTACCTCATTCTCTATTTACATTATTGATATTTTATGCAATGTAATACGAACACAAAGATTAGCCCTTCAGAATAGATTTACATGAATACTACTTGATTGCAATATTGTAAAAGATTTGAAAACACAAATCTATAGTTTGAAGTGTAAGTTAATTAGGATGATTGTAGTAGAAGTACATCATTCAGGGTATTCATGAAAATAGTAAAAAATATAGGATAAATATGATATAGTAAACAGTAGTATAATTAATTCATCAAGATTGACTTAAATTTAAAAATTGAAAAGAAAGTTAATAGTTCAAATGACTCTGAACCATTCCCAAATAGGAGTAATTTTTTCAATAAAATAATTCAATGCTATTCACTCTTCTCCAAATTTCTCTCGAACGTTATTTCGTAGTAGTTTGCGATCCAGCCCTTCTTTCATGAAAAGGATTAACCGATCATTTCCCATAAGAGATTTTAAGTTTGCTTTCATTTATAAGAATTCCACTCGTGAAAAAAAAATCACCCTTTCATAACTTCCTTGTAACCAAGATGCTCATAAACATAGCTGTTCCCTCGGGTTATACAAGTGCTGTACGCAGACAGACAAATGACAGACCGATGTTTCGAGAAGTTACCCGACATTCTACTAAAAGTTGACTCCGTATACCTTTCGATGATATCATTGAGCGGCAACTCTCACAGACACAGAATCTCGGAGATAATACCGAGAACCGGTCTTTGGTTCCTATGAAAGTGAAGCAATCAGTGAACAAAGGAATCAAAGCGGAGGAGATATCGAGAATTGGACCGCGAAGCATGAAATAGATGAGATGCTTTAGGAATCAGGTTTCGGAGAGTTAAAAGAAGTTCCGAGGCAAAGGAAGACTTATGAAGGTTTCCTGGAAATACTCACATCCTAGGGAATCATGGAATAGGATCCGTTCAACTCACTTGTCCTTAAGAATTACTGAATTCAAGAAATAGGAAGATTTGACTTATAATAATCTCATGAGATATAATAGGTCAAAAGTACTGGAAAATGTCAAGTAAAAGCATTAACACTTGTCATAAAAGTTTTCTTTTGTAATCTTATTTTTATCGAACAATATACTTCGATAAACTTAGGCTTCATTTTTAATTTAAAATATATATTGTCATTGAAATCTTTAAAAATAATAGGATATTAAATTTAACCTGACGATTATTAAAGTAAAATTATAAACTATATGAAAAGAAAAAATATCTATGTTGATGAGTTAGTCATTACAATAGATACAAGTATATTCAAGCATATATATTCATTCTATTTCTTTTCATTATTTATATCTAATAAATCATTGTATGTAATTGAAATCAAGATTCAATATTACATTATAAAATAGAATTGAGTACAAGAAGAGGAAATTTCAGTCAACAAATTTCGCATGAGTGTTTCCGAATTGAGAGTGTAAAAGGTAAAGCTTTTATCGATGATAATAATAATGTAAAATAAAAATTACGAGAAAACTATATATATTAAAAAATATAAATCTTCATACGTCTTTTAAATCCTCCAAGACTATTAACATTTTATAGCATACCCTTATTTTTAATCATACTTAGAGAATCAAGGAGTTAACAAAATACTATCAACAATTCAATTAAACACCATATTAAATCAATCGCAACAAAAATCACGCGAAGAAAAGCTCAAACCCATTAATACCACACGCATTGTGCACCGAAAACGTCAATTTGTACGCGTTCGCCCGCAAAGTGACCCGAGCGACTGGAAACAGGGACCCGCTAATGTTTGGGATCACAACTCAGCAGTGGCAGAATGACCTGCGAAGTTCAAAGGAACCAGGAGGATTCGAGTACTTTAGCTGGAAATATCGTGCGAATCGGCTCGATGCTTTCGAACGCAGGAACAAACACGGGCGGAGAGAGGGACGACGGATCGTACAAAACCATTTGAAAGGTAAACCATGCGAAAAGGGCAGTTAACATCTTTATTGGAACGGTTTGTTGAGAGATCGGCGTCCCTTTAGTACAGAACTCTGAGGGTCGGAGAGATGTGAAACGATTGCAACCGTATTATGGAGGAAGGGAGAAATATGAATCAAAAGTGCGTCGGAAAAAAGAATTTTTCGGACGAGAAATTTGATTTGCGTAAGGCACGAAAGACCTGGGGCCCTCTAATATCCGGTCTGACGTGAAAACGATGACTACTTTCTCCGGAAAGTGATTCCGTACGAAAGAGTGTGGAAACGAGGATGTTTCTATGGCAAAAGCACCTCATTTCCGTCCGTTGATTAACTAGCCGAAGTAGAAACGATTGATGCTAAACAAGTGAGACTTTGGCTAACTATATCGCAAAAACAGACGCTTTTAGCGTATTTTAGGTGGGATGAATGAGGAAATACTTTACCGCGTTTTCCAAAGCGATTTGTCTTTCAAATTTAAAAAATTAGGTAATACTACTTTTATTCTAAATCTATAAATCTGCGCTATTTTTGAACGTTTCAATCACGAATAAATATACAGAATTATATTGAATTTCCAGTGGGTGTTATGCGGTTGACCGATAACCTCCCGTAAAACCTCAATGCCAGAATATCCACATGGATGAATCTAAGCGGTGCCTACGTATGTATCCCAGGCAGGTGAGCCTTTGATGTATTCGCATCAAAAAGGAGGCCTTGTGGTATACATATAGAAACTCGGGTTAGTTGGTTTAGACCTTTGCGGCACTCTCGGAAGTATGTAATATTAAATGTAAGCTATTAAAACTTTTAAGTGCTTTAGAAAAATTGTTCCTTATTACAGATAATTATCAATATCTTAAATAACATTAATGTTATTTCTGATTCTTCTTTCTTAAATGATTATTTCTACCTATCTGATTTATTTTATATCAAATGCTATTTGAATCTGGAAGAGCATTGTTAATTATTTACAACTATCTATCTTTATTATTTTTTGAAAATATTAAATATAAATAGAATATTTTAATGAGGGAAATAAGGCAAATTTAATGACTGATTAGAAAGATTTATCTATTATATTATGCATGATATCTTAAATCATCTTTCAATATTTATATATTATCTCATCTTTAAATGAAATATTATTCTAATTTTAATGACTAATAATAATCCTGCTTTATATGCTGGAACGCCATTAAATCAATGAATAAACAAAACTACACATTTTATTCAAAGGAATTGTTTTGGAAAATGCAAAATTCATTTATCTCATTTATAGGGTTAATAATCTTGGTATGGAGAAACAAAAATAACAATATATCTACAATAAATTTAGAATATTCTATCATATGTACCCTATTATAAATTAAAAGATCATAAAAACATCGATACATGTAAGACGTAACTCCCTCATAGAAATTATATATATTAACCAAATTATTTCTCATCAACTCAATATTTCATTCCCTCCTTTCCAGTGACACGCTAATCCATCCCTTCACTTCACAACCCAACCCTTAATCCCCCATTCTCAAACACACGCAACGACGTAACAATATAAACGACAACCCCTCGAAAACCGCGGATCCGCGAATAGAAAGTTCCCGTTCCGAGTAATCGATCGTCACTTTCCGCGGAGAAAGCTGAAGCAAGGCGATTTGCACATGTGTCGGGACTGGAATCGTCCTCATCCATATCGGAGGGAACCTAAGGCGCCCTCGTACGACCGATTGATCAATCCAAACAAATGACGCGCGCTGAAGGGAAAAGCGAATCCTTTTGTGGGACTGTCAAAGCGTTGGGGGGCAACCACCTCCAGTTGCCAGGACACGCCCACTGCATACACATGCACACACAACGCGGTAGCAATTACCAAACGGAGGAACATTCTGCATCTCGTCGATCCGCGACTCCCGAAGATGGGATGGCAGTGAGAGGATTACGATGGCACAATTGGTGGAAATGTGGGAGTTGGTGAAAGGAATTGGAGAAAGGTGCGGTATAACCTGGATGCAGTAAAGGAAGGATGAAATGCCTATTCGATAGTACATGGTGTACGGATGAATGTATCGAATCCAACAGGATAAAATTATTTGAAGAAAATCTGCTGTAATCTAGCCTGATTCAAATGAGAATAAATAAATCAAAGTTATTAGAACTATGCAGTACTATATTGATGAGGTGAAATAAACGTTATCTATAATAATTTTTATGAAGAATTAATCGATGATTTAGTTTAATTAATTTTATATTATTTATTCTCAAATAATGAGGATGATTTAAGATTCTAAATAAGTAACTATTCTACTCTTTTTTCTTCCACTTAATTTATGTTGCTCTAAGATGCTTCATTAAGCACTATCAAGTAAGCTAAAGAAGTATTTGAAGAAATTCCATCAGTATGAAGCAATGCGATTGATCAGTCCAGTGAAATACGATAAATTCAATCAAGAAAAAAATCAGCATAGAAAAAAAACGCTATATAATATATGCAAATACAATAGAATATTTTTATACGTTGTTCTGTTTGACCAGTCATTTAGATTTTGAAAAACAAATCAATGATGAAAAAATATAGCTATGAATAACCATTTCAACATATTAATTGCAAAGTCGTACATATTATCGCGTACATTATTATATATTTTAATATCAATAAATATTATTCATTTGAAAATCTTTTTGATTGGATTTGCATTATAATGAGAATAACTGAGATCATTATTAACTTAACCGATACCAAATAGTTTATCTTTTGTATTCCATGTTTATCTAATGACAGAATCAGTTCCAAGTATTTCAATAAGATCAGCTTATAATGGAGTAACTGTACATTTAGTAATCCAAATACTTCTAAATGAAAATTCCAACTTTCGAAAATCATTTCCGAAATATCAGCTCAAATTAGGATTTTCTCCATGAACAGCCTCAGCGATGGAATGTTCATAAAACATGATTTCGAACGATCCCTGAAAATCATCATGCAGTGAGGCACATAGGATAACAAATTTGGGAAAGATTTTCTATCTAGCGTTGCTCAGGGCAACTTCTTAAACTTCCTCATAATTAACCTTTGCTTTAATTTATCCTGTTTACGTTGCTTTGTCTTTTTCCCTAAATTATCCCTCAATTACAGCCTTTAACAAACTTTCCCGTCTCAAAAGCTCATCTTGTTTCTTTTCCTGGCGTTAATCCACGGTGCTTCCTCATCGGAGAAAATCGCGGCGTTCGGATGTAACATGAGTGAGAAAGGTTTTTGCGTCTTCTGATTTTCGATCCGCCGAGTCTTAAATCAGATTGCGGAAAACTTAACGACCACTTTGTTTTTCAGTCGAAAAAGATATCGACATGATAGGCTCGATTTCAGTCAGCGGATCGACATATCTAAACATTCAGGCTGAAAAGTTACTACTCACATCAGCATGCTGCAGTTTTTCCATTGTTTGTACATATGGTGAAAAAATTGCCTCTAACTCTTTTTTATTTTTCTTACGTCAATAGTTACTTTTTGTTGAATTCAACTGAAATGCATCTAAAATATACTTTTAAATCTCTAATGCTTGAAAACCCATCAAGTTCTACAATTAGTCGATTCTAAAACGCTAGTATCTAAAAAAATCTCAAAATATTATCTGTCTGAGAATATAATCGAGACTTCTATTCGCACCACAATAATATACTATGTTTATTTTCTTCTCGATTGCTTTCTACCATTGACGATATGATATACATCTGAATCAATTGGTAATATCTGTAAGATAATCAATATATATATACGCTTATTGAGGAAAACTTCTGTTTTGATGTGATGTGACTGTTTCTTGTCAAAAAATTTCAAGAGTGAATTAAAATCGTGGAATCCTTACTCTGTGAAACAGTAACATAGTAGAAAAGAGTAAGTTTACGAGAGAAAAATAAACATACAGAGCAAAAATAGCTGATAGGGATAGAGTTACAAATACACCACGTCGAAAAGTTTGTATCTAATGATCCTTATATTACACAAATTTCATTTCCCCTATGTATGTTTATCATAATATAAATTAGAAGATCACAAAACGAGCAATAAAAAATTTAAAAACACCATTAAGCGTTTATATCTCTCTTGAAATTGCAATCTAATGTAATACAATGCAATTCTGAACAGAAGTTCGGGTTGAATTAAAAAAAACACAACTTTTTCATCCTACAGATGCGAACCCAAAACTACTGCCAGAAGTCCAACCAATTAACAACTCAGCAAACAATTAACCTTTTAGCACCTTCTCATGCAGCGAGCTTAATCCTATGAAATATCTTGCGATCGGTGACAATTTTCGCATCTGTATTCAAAGCGTATTTATTGCAATAGAGGCGCCAACCTGCTTCGACGAAAGAATGAAGTGTAAGAGAGATTTCCGAGAAAGGAGGAAGTGGTATTCTGCGGAGGAAATGTTTACAGTCTGAATGGAAGGGGACATAGGGGAGGTTCGAACGCATTGAATGGGAGAACATATTCCACGAATTGCATTTGGGGCGGCAAAAGTGAAATTGGAAGAAGACAAAAGTGTTTGCGGGAACCGTACGAAAGGGGGTGAAAATCTGAAGGAAAAGAGCTTGAAGGAATTCTACTGACAACACCCGACTCAGCAGAAGCACTGAATATGAATGGTGTCTCACACTCGAACCTCAAACCTGCATTGTATGCGCGTTCAAAAGGAATACTGAATTGGAATTGAATCGTTATCCATTATATGGAAATAATCTTTTGATATCTTGCTACGAGTCTCGGAACTGATCCTCTTTTAATATTTTAAAATATTTATCGTTAAAATATTGGCAATAATACAAATCTTAAAATAGATACTTTTTGAATTCTACTTTATTCCTCTATTTGACAAATATTTAGATAAATACTCGATAAAAATAAAAGACATAATCGAAAAGGAACCACAAACACAGGTATTACTGGCAACTTATCGAGAGCTATAGAGTAGTAGTTGTATATTGTCATATCTCTCAACGTTTTAGTGGTATCTAAGTATTTTGATGATATATCCTGAGAGATTTTCAAATGTACATTCTATATGTTATGATGAATCAAAGAAATATCAAAGAAATATAGGGATTCTAATATACATTTAAAATTTTAAAATTCGGAAATTTCAAAATTTAGAAGAATATAATTTAGTTAAATCGAACAGTAAACTTTTCTATTGTGATGAAGCAGTACAACCAGAAATTTTCTCGAACATTGAAGAGGAAACCAATCTTTTCATGCAGTAAATCGAGTATTCTTGTAAATTGTATTCTTAATATAAAAATGGACAAATTGCTATCCTTTCAGCGTAAAGATGAGGATATATCAAAATTCGATAAGTATTTAAAAAATTCAGAAAAATATTACAAAAATCACGTGATTTCAAACAAATATCACACTCGACCTTACGGTCGGAAACTTAGAAGAAAATTGCATACGATTAATATTAAAAAATTAGTTCGATCATTCAATCTAGCGAAGCTATAATGAAAACAAATAATCAAAACCACCCGATAGTTACTTATTCATTAAATCGCGTACGTCACAGATTCAAAGCGAGCCACCATGAAGCACGGAACTCGTCTCAAGGCACGAGTGAAATAGGAAATCCTGTTTTTGAAGGCTTCCAGCCATAGTTGGGAACTTGCGAACTCCTCTCCAGTGCTTTAAAGTTGCGGAGAGCGCCAAAAGTCCTAATTGATTTCAGTTCCCATTAAACTAGCAGAAACCTAATTGTGCCTGAATGTGATATCAGCGAGGTCAGCGGTGAAAGGGCATCTGAAATCTGTTTACCTTTTCCTACTGCATTCTTGCCTTCGTTTCAATTACGGCTCTAGTTGATGACGAATCAAATGGAGTTGGCTAGTATTGGGTCCGGCACGAGACGAAAAAAATGACGCTTTATGAAACATGGAAAACGCAATTAAGGCTGCTGTAGCGCTCGCCGAAAACGGCCGTTTATAGCCTGTCTCATTTCCAAAATTACGAGATTAATATTCATTGTAGAGATTTCCGGTTTTCAGCATTTACAAGAGAAATGATCGAAAGCTTACTTTTAGTTTTTAGAATTTAAATTTAAATCCTTTTATGGACGTTGAATGCTTTGGAATTCGGAAAAATTAGCCTCTTTTTCATCACAATTCACTCGCTTACTATGAAAAAATTTGAAAAAATAAAAAGACAAAACCCGACATCAAATCTTGCTATAACGGTATGTGAATACATGTGTGGGGGTTACAGATCAAAATCAGCTGTTATTCGGGAAATGGAAAACCTCTGCCGAGGTGGCTGATTGCGCGACCTCTGCACAGCCTGAAAGTAGGGGAAAGGACTTGGAGGGGAAATTCTCCGAGAGACGGCGATCAGGGTGGCAGCCGTGTTCTTATATTTTTGAAGTGAAGCGGTGAAGGAGACCGAACGGTCTCCTTCACCGTGTGATTAGATTAGTCAATTCACTATGTAATCCATACGACTATGAGCGTACGAATTTAGTTACAATGTTGTGGGAACCCGGACTGTAGTTCGTCGCTTCCTCCTTGGAACGTGAATGTGACAATCGAGCATTACGCAGAAACCCAGACTTTTCCCGACTAGTGCCTTATAACAGCAACATATTATAAATAAAAATATATTTGGAAGAGTAATCATACTCTTTGTTTAGAATAATTGAAAGGTAGAATAATTATTATTAAATAAAACTAATAATTATTACTAAATAATAATTATTCAATAAAACTAATAATTTTTACTAACAAGGAGACCTTTAGGACTGCGGCACGGGATATTGGATAGGACCGGTATGGATGTGTAGCTTACATATTACTTATAACAACCTGAAAATACTAGGGGCCAACGCTCCCTCGTTTCTCTGTAATTCATGTTTAAAAATCGTCAATTCTAGCCGCTTCCAATATAACCCCCGCGGCAGCTTATACTCAACAAGCAAACGGTTGCGTGGTGCTAGCATGTAAGTGTCATATTGACACTGTACGTGGTTCGAATCCGGTTTGAATTCTTTGTTTTTTCTTCTTCAATCACCTTCTTTTTTTGGAAAACATTTCATCAATTTAAATGCTTGTCTTATTATTTTATTTTTCATGGCTCATATAATTTAAACATATTTAAAATAAAAAAAATTTAAAGGGCCGTAGCAGATAAATGTAAACGTTTTAATTGTGTTTCATAATAGAAAGGGTCGTTGGAGATACCAAAAAAAAGGAATATTATCTCCAATTATAATCCCAACCCTACCTGTAATTAAATTAAATATCATCCACACAATACTAATTTTTGAATAGCAGTAAATTCTTGGTTACCTCGAAAATATACTATAAATATTTTTTTACATTGATACTTTTGAAAAGTTTAAATTTTTTTCATAAAATGTTTCAAATATTTTTGGGTGATCATTGAAATACAAGCGACTGAAGTACAATTATATATATATAATTATTTATATATATTTATTTTTTTATCGATAAATTAATTTTACATTAAATATGTAAAATTATTTTTGAATTCCGAATACGATTATTTGTTCAGAATTATTAGTTACTAAAATGCTCTGATCAAAGATCATCACGAAGAGCAAATCGAACCCGGGACTGCATCGATCGAAGTCGTACGGACCTCAAAGAGAATCTCTCCACTATTTCTAAACCCGAATGAGACTGTTCTGGGATAACTAATTCGTCTTCTGCGAACAAACGAATTTCGAAGATAACACGATACTTATCAATGTATCAATTTCAGTCTTGCTTGGGACTATGAAGAGGCTTCCCACCCCTCCAACCTCGTCTCAGTCGCCAGTTAGTGCCAACCGCTTCAAAAAAGTCAGCAAATGATCCTCCCTGTGTTCTGTTAGTTCTCTAAGTTACCACTTTTCGTGCTCTGAGACGCGACCGTTAAATTCGGAAATCTCCGAGCGCTACAGCAGCCTTAATGTCTCGCTCACTGAGGGCGCCATTGTGCGCGATGGCCTTCCGAACGTATGTCCGTACACACGCGGCCACTTAAAATTTACACAATTGGCTCTCACTGTAATCAAGCTAATTATCTCGTGGAGTAGTTAAAAATGGCGTCGACAGCTGATAAACTCTCGCTTTCTCTAAAAATTGAAAGCAACATACGAATCGGGTTCTGAATCAATCGATGGCGGAATGAAATTTGTGCGTTTTGTGCATTTGGGAGGTGATTGGTCTATCGTATATTGTTTGATACGAATTAGTTTGTAACTTTAGAATTCAGAATTCTCTCTCTAGAGTATTCTACCATTCGATATATTTAGTAATATTGTTACCATTTTATGGTAACAATATCTATATTCTCCTTGCTTTAAAAATTCAAACAGCAGCTTCAAAAACGAGAGAAAACAATGGAGGGAATTTCACTAATAATATTATATGAAAATGAGCTGTCCATTACTCAACTCAATAAATATTTTGAGAGATACTAGGAAAAATAGAACACTCCATCTTTCTTATATTTACATACTTTGTAGTTAGAGAACTGTTTATCTTTGGATGCAATTCATCCATTCCCATACGATAAAATCGTTTTATTAAACAAAACGTTTACTAATCCTTGCATATCCAAAGTAAATACATGAAACCTAACTTAAAATATATTCTTATTGTCTCTTCCCTTTTCAATTTCACTCAACTTAATCGTATTACTTTCTCGTTTATCTCTAAATTCATGTTTTGAGACAGCATTACAACTCCACTCCTACGCAATTCCTGAACATCCGAAACCCAAATTATGGTCTCATCTGACTTAATGATCGTAAAACCACCCTCAGGGGTAACTCGATTTGGCACATGTTATAATAAGCTACACTTAAAGGTAATACCTTCTACCTACGCTAAGTTTACATTTATATCACAACGTCGAATATAGAGGGTGGCGAGGGAAGTGTTAAAACTATCGTTCCCACTTAAGGCTGCTGTAGCGCTCGCCGAAAACGGCCGTTTTTAGCCTGTCTAATTTCCAAAATTACGAGATTAATATTCATTGTAGAGATTTCCGGTTTTCAGCATTTGCAAGAGAAATGATCGATACCGTACTTTTAGTTTTTAGAATTTAAATTTAAATCCTTTTATGGACGTTGAATGCTTTGGAATTCGGAAAAATTAGCTTCTTTTTCATCACAAGTCACGCGCTTACTATGAAAGAATTTGAAAAAATAAAAAGACAAAACCCGACATCAAATCTTGCTATAACGGTATGTGAAAACATGTATGGGGGTTACAGATCAAAATCAGCTGTAATTTGGGAAATGGAAAACCTCTGTCGAGGTAGCTGATTGCGCGACCTCTGCACAGCCTGAAAGTAGGGGAAAGGACTCGGAGGGGAAATTCTCCGAGAGACGGCGATCAGGGTGGCAGCCGTGTTCTTATATTTTTGAAGTGAAGCGGTGGAGACCGAACGGTCTCCTTCACCGTGTGATTAGATAAGTCAATTCGCTATGTAATCCATACGACTATGAGCGTACGAATTTAGTTACAATGTTGTGGGCACCTGGACTGTAGTTCGTCGCTTCGTCCTTGGAACGTGAATGAGACAATCGAGCATTACGCAGAAACACAGACTTTTCCCGACTAGTGCCTTATAACAGTAACATATTATAAATAAAAATATATTTGGAAGAGTAATCATACTCTTTGTTTAGAATAATTTAAAGGTAGAAAAATTATTATTAAAAATACCAGTACTACACTATATAAAAATTATAATTAAATAGAACTAATAATCATTACTATATAATAATTATTAAACAAAACTAATAATTTTTACTAACAAGGGGACCTTTAGGACTGCGGCACGGGATATTGGATAGGACCGGTATGGATGTGTAGCTTAGATATTACTTATAACAACCTGAAAATACAAGGGGCCAACGCTCCCTCGTTGCTCTGTAATTAATGTTTAAAAATCGTCAATTCTAGCCGCTTCCAATATAACCCTCCCGAGTATCTTCAGCTGAACAAGCAAATGGTTGCGTGTTGATAGCATGTTAGATTCACAATGTCATTGGACGTCACTTTCTTTTTTTGGAAAACATTTAATCAATTTAAATGCTTGTCTTATTATTTTATTTTTCATGGCTCATATAATTTAAACATATTTAAAATAAAAAATTTTTAAAGGACCGTAGCAGATAAATGTAAACGTTTTAATTGTGTTACCAATATGTAGAATATACATTATTGCACAGAAATACACCCTAATGTATCAACCGTCTAATAGGTATTTTTACGGATAAATTAAAAATGTAATCAAAAGCATACAAAACTCTCAAGAGGTGATTTCATCAGCAATATATACATAATTGTACTTTAGTCGCTTGTATTTCAATGATCACCCAAAAATATTTGAAACATTTCATGAAAAAAATTTAAACTTTTCAAAAGTATCAATGTAAAAAAATATTTATAGTATAATGTCGAAGTAACCAAGAATTTACTGCTATTCAAAAATTAGTATTGTGTGGATGATATTTAATTTAATTACAGGTAGGGTTGGGATTAAAATTGGAGATAATTTTCCTTGTGTTTTGGTATCTCCAACGACCCTTTCTATTATGAAACACAATTAAAACGTTTACTTTTATCTGCTACGGTCCTTTAAAATTTTTATATTTTAAATGTTTAAACAATATGAGCCATGAAAAATAAAATACTACGACAGCATTTAAATTGATAAAAATTTTTCCAAAAACAGAAAATAATTGAAGAAAAAAAACGAAAATAGTAAACCGGGTTCGAACACAGCATAGTATTATTTGGAATCCAACCGGCTTGCACCACGCCACCAATTGCTTGTATATAAGTAGTTGCCGCGGGGCTTATATTAATTACAAAGAAACGAGAGAAATTTTTTTATTTTAAATATGTTTAAATTATATGAGCCATGAAAAATAAAATAATAAGGCAAGCATTTAAATTGATGGAATGTTTTCCAAAAAAAGAAAGTGATTGAAGAAAAAAAAACAAAGAATTTAATCCGGATTCGAACCACGTCCTATGACATTATGTAAATAAATATAATTTAATATGTACATTAAATATGTAAAATTATTTTTGAATTCCGAATACGGATATTTGTTCAGAATTATTAGTTACTAAAATGCTCTGTTCAAAGATCATCACGAAGAGCAAATCGAACCCGGGACTGCATCGATCGAAGTCGTACGGACCTCAACGAGAATCTCTCCACTATTTCTAAACTCGAATGAGACTGTTCTGGGATAACTAATTCGTCTTCTGCGAGCAAACGAATTTCGAAGATAACACGATACTTATCAATGTATCAATTTCAGTCTTGCTTGCTATTGTGAAGTGAAGAGGCTTCCCACCCCTCCAACCTCGTCTCAATCGCCAGTTGGTGCCAACCGCTTCAAAAAAGTCAGCAAATGATCCTCCCTGTGTTCTGTTAGTTCTCTAAGTTACCACTTTTCGTGCTCTGAGACGCGACCGTTAAATTCGGAAATCTCCGAGCGCTACAGCAGCCTTAAGATTTAAGTCTGTTTGTCTCTAAAATGTCCCGAGGGAAATAAGGTGGAGAAGTAAATATCCATTTGGGTGTTTGTCCTCCTAAAACGTAGGCTTTTTCTAATCTCCTGTCACTGACCTTAGAAATAAGGTACTTACACTTACGCACGTAGTCGAACTGTTATATTGAATTAACAGTAAGGAAGCTTTCGTTTTTGGATTATAATATAATTGCTTAATATATACTCCTAGCATTTCCAAATACTTGGCTAAAGCAAGTCATGTAACTTCAAACATGGTTAACTTACATTAATATAAATCTTACGTGTTTAACAGAAGAAAGCACGTAATCTTCGGGCGTCATAGAACTCGGGTTCGATTCCGGTTGAGACCAATTTGTGCGAAATAAACGAGCAACTACTAGGCGGCTTAGAAACACAGTTACTAAAAACACGTGCATTGGCAAAATCAATAAAAGAAACTAACTCTACATTTCCAGATAGATGCTACGTTATGCATGAATGAACAAACATATAAAAGTTATTTAACATTCACTCTGTGACGATATGTTGATCAGCTAAAGTTGAACAGTGAATTGATATCAGCAAAGTGGGCTAGCATGGTACCCGATGCTTCTTTGGCAATGGTGTTCCTGATAAAAATGAAAATCGATTAGGACAAGAGATTAGAGGGCAGAGGTTCACCAATTAACTACCCTAATTAAGTAGAGAACAAGCAAGGGACCTCGTTACGTCAGACAGAGAAGCTACGCTTTGGAGGATATAACTCCTGTTCTATTTTCCTCTTGGGAGCGGGGATTATAAAGGATTTTACCGGAACCAAATTTCAGAATTCTCGAATGTATACCTTTAACCGTCTCTAAACAAGAATCTCTTTTTGGGCGTTTAAATACATGAATGGAAGAGGTTTTCAATGAATGGACACGTCTATAGATATGTCTATGACCTCTAAATACCGAACCATAGGCATTACACATATATCTCATTCTAATAGACGAGGATAACTTTCTAACTTTCACTAAATTCCTTCAGAAAACAAAGTTAAATTCAAGGATCACAGATTAACGAAAATGATATTTATAGACGTAACTTGGTGGAAAGCCACGATGGAATGGAAGTGAATACTTCGTACTTTCTATGAGGAATTTATTCTGCAACTTGTTTCTTGAGTTTACTTATCAGAAAATTTAAATAAACTTACAAAGCAAAATTAAAATCAAAGAATTCCCCTCCATTGTTTCATAGACTAATGATAGATAAATAGGTAATTTAACATTTAACATTCAACATACAGATATAATGGATTGTATTTAAAACATGAAAAAAGCAAAAATTTTCTTTTGGTGGATAAAGATTCATAAGAAATAAAATACTACATTGTCCGGAAAATTTTATTATTTATTATTATTTTATTATGAAGTTATATTCAAACAGAAATTATCAAAAGAATATCCGATAGAAAATGAAACCTAAATGTAGGAATATATAAATTTATCAGTAAAAAGTTTCAAGTATCTCAATAAAAGACCAATTTAAGATACATTATTACAATTAACAGCTATAGAGCGTAAAAGTGTAACACGTGTAAAAGTAAACCCTTCGAAAGAGTTGATTATTTGGAAATATTACAAATATATAAATACGAAACAAAGGTATAAAAGATGAAAATAGACGTGTAATATTTACATTTCTGATAGAGCCACGATAAAACCAACAACTTTAGACAGTAAAAAGTAAAGTTTTAGCACTTCACATTTCTAACTCTTTGATCATTTGCGTACGTGATAAAACGCACGCAAACTACGAAAACATCGACGCGAACAAAGGCGAACATCAAAGAAATCAGGAAAATTCGAGACAGCCGAAAGAATAAAGGATCGATCGCTAATTGCAAACGTACGCGGCGGAATTAGATTTCCTTGATCGACAAAATTACGGGATCTTAATCAAAGCGAGCTTTTACTTTTAGCTGCCGATATCTCGGTGCAGGAATTGGCATGGAAATCGGCGTTCCCTATCCGCCATTTCGTACCGTTAAGTCGCTAATAACTTTAAGCTGTTGACGCGTCTCTAATCAGCGCTCTGTGTTAATTGGAATCGGAAATTCCCTTTCGCCTCACAAGGGTTCAACTGTACACGCCACTCCGCCCTGGAGATTCATCCCTGGATTTATGACTCTTTCATTCTTTCGTGTGACACAGAGCGCACCTTTCCGGCCATTTGGACGCACCGTTCTACAATTCTATTTTGTATTTCTTGCTCTTTGGATCTGTGGTTTCCCCGAGAGATAACGGTCTTGATTGTTGCCTTTCTAACTATTCAGTGAATTACATTGTTGCAATTGTTGTTGTAGCGATTGCTGGTTTTGCGATTGTTAATTATAAGGCGCCCTTGTTGTTGAAAACTCTACCCATACATTGTTGAAGTACTTTCTATAGCTGTTGCGACAATATTTGTGTGCAGTTTCGTGTAATTAAGGGCAGGATAAATCGGAAGCGTTACGTTTATCACAAAACCATTTAATTACGACCCCGCATTTATAAGAACCTAAGTTACTATTAAAATTGGTTTATGTCAATAAAACTTCTACGTGTTAATTATTTTATGTTTAGGTCGGATTAAAGAGACAGTTTTGCAATATAATTGAGGCTAATACAGTATTTGGTAACTGTCAGATACGTGTTTTTTATAATCACTGAAAGTTGATAGTTTAAACCCTTTTACTTAAATTTATATTATTTTGTTAAATAAAACCCATCTTATACATTCCATCATTCCCAAAAGCTAACAGTGTGCAGTCATAAATGGTACTATGGTTACTTCTGAAGGAATTCATATGATATGGAAAAATATCATAATTTTCTCCCGCATATGTCCAAATCCGAGAAATCGAAATCAGTACATCAAATTTGGCATTCTTTCAGATACATGCAGCTGAATTAACGCCATGTCGCCACTGAACGGGTTTTGTTAATATTTGTGCAAATGCACAATGTAGATGGACACTTTATCCAATATGTTGTGCAGAATTTTCAGTTAAGCATACCGCGTACTTGCAGATTATACAACATGAAGATCTTATTTAGTAATGTACATGTACATATGATTTTCATTTGATTTTTATGATTTTCATCTTTAGATTATTTCATTTTGACTTGTGAATGAATATACCTATAAGAACGAAAAGAAAATGAAATTCGATGTTCCAAATAGAATTTTAAATGTATAATTCTCATCTTAAAGAATCGACGAATTAAATTAAGTATCTATTCTTAATAACAAATTAAAATAGAGCTACAAAATTGCGATTTAGTTGTTCAATCTCATCTCATCCAAATATCTATTTCACTCAACGGCAAAAATCGATTCAATTCTTATACTAAATAAGGATATATGTATTGATTAACATCAATAAAATGATTCTCAATTCATCCCAATAACAAGCAGAAGGGTTCACCGAAGTTTACGAGTACAAATAAATTTGTCACTTCTTTACGGCCCAATACTTCTTCAGAATCTGAAAAGCTAATCGGCGATAAAAAAAGAAATTGCGATCACTAAAATAATTGGGGGTATGGATAAGATATTGCTTTTAACCAAAAATATCACCCTCTTCTTTTAGAAAGGGGCTGAGATCCTAAATCAACCGAGTGTTCTTTTTTTGTCGGTGCACCAATCGTTAAGGGGTGACCTGAGAAAAAAACGCATTTTTTTAGAATCGAGGTCAAACGAAGAGCTTCATTTCCCTAGGCACCAATAATATTCGTTTGGCTACTGACATGGAAAATACAGCCGGAGTGAGGGCAAGGAAGGGGGAAGTTTAATTTCTCGTATTTTTTTTTCGACACACGGAATTCCAGGATCGTACCGGGGGGCATCGCTACCTCCCCCTATATGTGGAATATGAATTTGGAAAAATCAGAGTATCAGCATTTTTATCCTTTGGATATTTTCCTAAAAGAGTTTGTTTTTGTAATGTTAAGGACCCGTATGTAATCAAGCAAGAAGTGTCTGCTCTAGTAAGAATTCTAATAGCGATTAGTTTTTGGTTTCTCCACGGCGTCTTTATTTGTAAATAGTAGTATTAAGCTCCTCGTTTAGCATTCAATTATTTATATAATTGAACTAATTGCTTGTATTTAAGTGCAATACAATTTATGTATAACTTACACTTAAAAAATACGTAAATCCCATCGTTATTATATCTAAAACCGTAAAGATACACAAATATTAAGGCCAACGATATAAATTAGATTTTATGAGTAAGAGAAAAGTGAGGATGTATTGATCCATGCAATGAAAGGAGAAAGAATTAAAATACAGAAATTGTCGAATTTTACACGAATGAAGCATTCTGCTAAGCCTATTAGCATTCAGATAACAGCACTTCATAATTAAATTCACTGATTTAGGAGATCTATTGTGAAATTACATCATTGGAAATGAGGAAAATAAACTAAGTACTTCTCCATAATTTAAAGCAATGTGGGAAAAGTACCTTTTCTCTTCCCTTCATTTCGAGTAATTCAGAAGTAACATAATTTCCTCTAGCGGCATTATTAGATTCAAGGAGGACAATATGCACTATAAACTCGTTTCCCAATATGTTTTATGCGTAGCTCTATCGAGGCCGTTGACCCTTATGCTAATGCAGCTCGAGTTATGGGAAAATATCTAATACGATCACATTATTTGCAACGGAAGCGTAAAGTGTGCGCATAAATCTTCATTTACAGAATCTACTATAAGAGTACTGCATCAACCCATTCAAAAATGTCGCTAAATATATGTAAATTCGGCAAAATATTAATTCCTCAATTCTACATTTTACCATATTATTATATACCATTTTATCCTTATTTTTCCACAAACTTATTTATCAAAAAAATTCAAAATTTTGGGACAACATGAATCAGATAATTGTAGTTTAGTAGGCGGAATATTAGTTTTCCGAAAGCCTTAAATGATAGTTTATTGGACTCGTATTTCTATGTTCAGTTCATAGTTTCCCTCAAAACTGCGTAACGGAAATTTAGTATTCCCAGGGAATCCGACCCGGACAATACTAATATGATATACATTCGCGAAAAAGCAATACTGCACTTCTTTGCATTCTACATTAACTCCAGAATAACATAACTATCAAGGAAGAGCAGCTAATATTGAGAAACATAAATACTTCAATGGTTAATGAGATAGGATGAAAATATTGTAAAATACCTCCAATGCGTTATTTTAGACCGAACTATTTTTGTCTAATTCTTGTCTAACTAATTTGAATTAAAGTCCTAAAAATATGGGTGAGCATAGGGTGAATATAGGATGTTTTATTATTGGATTCCTGAAAGAGAAATTTTTTAACTCTACCTCAAATTCTGTTTCATACGCTTTTTATTATTCTTATAGCCATAACTCTTGGATTGCATACATCATCAAATAAGACGTAAAAAGATATAATAAATGATGCAACGAGTAACTAAATTAAATCATAACCTGCTAAATCACCATTGAAACATAGAGGCTAATCATTCTAAAATTGAGTGCTAAACTGTGATGGTATTTCAATTATGATAAAATTTAATTTGATAGATACTGTATCCTGTTTGAGGTTTATTGATCAAACCATAGAAAAATCTAATAATGATATTATAAACATATTTGTAACCAGCCAGAAAGGAATAAACCAACAAAATTTTAATAATTTTTCGAAACGGTTAAAAAACTTGGGAAAAATTTAGTAGAACTTGAACCCCCAATCTTGATATTAGAATCACGAATAATTTTTCTCTAAACGAACAACACTCATTTAATCCGATCTTTTCTTAATATTATTCGCAAACACTCCACGGATTTATCTCCCTTAACACGTTTCTGTGACGCCCTGAATTGGGAGAATATACGAAATTTGTGCATGTGTTAAAATAAGATCTTGGAGACAGCTTAAGACGGATGGAACCAATATCAGAGAAAAAGGATCATCAATCAATCATGGAGTCGCAGAAATGGGCTATTTTCACCTCCGAATTCAGAGAAACATCAATATAAGATGGAAATAACATTAGCAAATAGGACTTTTTCGGAGAATTTTATGCAGATCTACACGGTTGATTTCCTACAAAGAATATCAATTCGAAGTTGTCAAATTTTTCAAATTTATAACCAGTTTTACAAATGGCTAAAACACGTACAAGTAGAAAATTAACTAACAGTGATAGTATCGAATTTTATTTCATGTTAACTAAGGTGCGTAAACGGTGACAATGTTTGGCGAAACTTATATTCGCGAAGGATCACAAAAAATGAAAAGTATTCCAGTTATGTGCTGAACCTCAGCCGAAACCCACTTTCACTTTAAAAGTACATCAGTATTCATTTTTCATATAAGTACTGATTATGATAATCCTACTTAGAAGAAACCATATCTTCATTCAACTAGTTACATTTACAGAACAGGATTTTTATCGTAATGATTTTCTATATTACTATAATGTTTTAAACTGAAGATTCATGATAGAAATTCTATAAAAATTTGTCTTTATTACACAAGTCTAGTTTTAATATTCGTTTCGTGATATCATTGAACAAAAAATTTTAACTACAATTTTCACAATGATTTTGTATTTAAACTATATAATATTTTCCTCCGTTCTATGCGATATTAACTCAATAACCTCCGATAATAGATTGCGATATTTAGAACCGTAACCCAACTTCTTTACTCTTTACGGATCGATCAATTAAACATTAATACATACGTTCAACCAATCATGGCTTAGTTTAGAAAAGTTTCTCTTTTTCTCAGAAACTATTAGACCATGCCTCCGAACGAATTAAGACGAGGAAATTCCGTATTTGGAAGAATAGATGTTCTCTGCTCCTAATCATCGTCGACCGAACTGCTGAAACATTTCGGGGGCTTCGGGAGTTATGAGGTGAATATCTGGTCATGACAGCGACCCCAAACTTTCCTCGTTGATGGAATTCAAAGGTTCTCCCGCCCTCTGTGTACTCCCGAAAAAAAACAAACGAAAGACAACACGCGATCTCTCGTCCGTGTTGATTTTTCAAAATATATATACACGACCCCGAGTTCCACGTGCGACAAGTTACGATTCAATGCTACCTTCCTACCTGGAATGTTTAGGGAAATACTAATTAGGATTTCACCAACTTCTACTACTTTATTCTGAGACGAAAAATGCGTTGGAACGTCACGTTTCGCCGAAAAGAACTTTACATGCTCCAAAAATTATGTTTCGTAATTCCTCGAATGTTTTACACATCCCAGAATTTCCCAGAAACAGGGTTCCGTGTATCGAATATAATTCGGAGACAGTTTTCGCCTTTTTCTAGAATATTTGCTTTTCGAGATATCATCTTCCGCTCCACAGGTTTCGTCTCCCTCCACTGCGAATTCGCTCCTATAATGGTTTCACTTGAACTTATGTAAAAAGACAGGTTTTCAATAAACCGAGCTGTTGCTGAAAAAGGCTTTCGAGTGACAAATGCCAACGTCAATAAACGGGAATAGAAGTGGAATTCAAAAGAGAAAAGACGAACGGCGGGAATGATTTAAAGTGAGTTAGATAAGTGAGGGAATTGATGGAAATGTTTTTCGGAATCAACCCGATGTCGTTTTAAATTTACGACAAATGATTCCGAACATTCGGAGTTTAGTCAATATACTGTAGGTATAGGTATTCTTCTATAGTCAATGTCTTTTTTCAATCTTGGAAACCTCTGTTGCTTAGAATATTGTTTAGAATATTTAGTTAATGAATTAATTTTCTATCCTTTACGCTTCTCTTGTCGTACATGATTGATGGAGTCGAACACGTACGTACATATCCCACAGCATTATAATAAACGTCTTTATTAGGCGAAATTGGAGTAAATGTTGAGTAAAACCCTATCTTGAAATGCACATGAATCTAATCTTCCACCTATTCAATCTTAGAATACGTTCTTTCCTGGAGTCCTTTCTGAATGCATGTACCAAAACATTTCAGATCCACCTTTTTTTTACTCTATCAATTCCTCATTCATTAGTGAATTAATTCGTGACAACCCCTTTTTCCAAAAAAATTTCCAAAATTTAAATTAATAAATGAAATTAAAATTTAAAGCCACATCATTCTCACAAAGCATTTTACTTTCTACCAGCCTTAAGATGACCTATACCTATCATACCTAAGTAATAGGATTGATCTAAGATTTATCCATTTCTTCTAGTGTATAAATTAATTTAATCATAAATCAAAAACAAAACGCTAGCAATCACCTTCCAAAAATCAAATCTAACCTAAATTCCTCACGTTAATTTTATATTTGATCTTTGATAACGTATGTTAAATTTTACTTATGGTATTATATTCTTGTGATAAAGAAAATCCCCTTCATACGGAGGAATATATTACACTATTCCACCTTTTTAAAGTTAAGATACAGAGATACAGGGCTACGTAAACAATTCTAAAGTACGTCTTCACGCTGCTGATACTGGATAATGAACACATGCTATAACAATTCACTCCTAATAAAAGCGCTAACGATTCTCTCCAATTCTTAAACATCGACGTGGGAGTGGCTCGAGAGTAGCAACCGAAGGCCCGCGAATTAGTCCGCTTAGCGAGAGAGAGAGAAAGACAGGAATTTACACATTAACTCCCTTTTGCTTTTTGTATCCGGAATCCGCGCTTTGGGTGGGAATATCTCCCGAGAGGACCACCCTCCGTATAAACGCGATTTTTCCCAAACAACGCGCGGAATGAAAGGTTTTATTTAAAAAAGGAAAAAACTGCTCTTCTTGCTCCGTTTCCTTCGTAATCATCCCTTAGTTACCATCGCCTTGGTAACGGCTTTCTATGAGCGAAAAAAGGTTTTCTTTTTGGGATGGACGATAATGTTTACGCCTCAATTTCGCCCTGCGATCGCTAACGGCCGAATGAAAAGATAATCCTTCGCAAGTTGCCTTCGTCTGCGTCATAACCATTCCCACGCTGAAGAGGGGTTCTTAGAGATCCCTATTGATCCGAGCAACTAGTCATCCACCTTCCTAGGAAACATGGTGAAATGTGGTGCTCCTTTTGAAGACGAACGTACGCATTCGTGGTGTGTGTGTGTATGGTGTCGTGGGAGACGGCCCAGGGAAGGACGGCACCCGAGGCGGACGATCGCGGTCCTGGATTGAGAGGCTGCAAGGATGTGATGCGTGGACCATCAATGTAGAAGTACCCATTAGATGGGGTTTTTAGGAGAGGAGGGGTTTTAATGGAACGAGATTACCTGTTCACTCTCTCATCCTTGAGTTCACCTAATCAGCTCGTGATATTCATGAGAAAAAATGAAACTAAAGAGAAACGATGCATTGATTCAGAAACTTACTAACATAAAACTATTACTTTTAATAATATTCACGGAGGAAGGCGTAGTTTTGTGGAAATCCATCTTAAAAATACGCAAGAATAAGAAAGGATCGTTGTTGTGGAAAAGTACGATCCTTTCTTATTCTTGTGTATTGTTATCACATTTAAGTTGATTTCAATCCTAAACACTACCAGGCTACTCTACCATCTTGTTTTGGATGGAAATGAGGTTGCTAATTATGGCAAAAATTGTGGCACTCAACCCTTGCCTGTCCTCTTTTACGTGAAAATAGAACTTGAATGTTTATCGTTACAAGAATTCGAGAAAGATTGGCTTCTTCTATGCACTATATAGAGCAGTCGAGATCAATTTGTACTTCAAGTCATACAGCATAAGCATCCAATGGTTCAGCAAAGGGATTGAGATAATCAAGTAAAATTAAAATTAAAATATTTCTCTCATCGTAACTGATACATAATGGCAAGCAAAATATAAATGGCAGAATAGCCATACTAAAAACGTTTTCCATTGAATTTTTATCAGAAAAACTTGTTATTAACCTATTAAAAAAGAAGCGCGATTATGACTATTATACAAAAGAGAAACGATTTTTTATGAATTTTTATTGAAAGAAATAAAATATGTCTACTTATCAAATGTTTGAAGGAGAAACTCAAATATTACTTTATAAACTCATGATTGATTCATACATTATGATGCACTAACTAGGATATGAAGCGAGTATTTATAGTGGGAACCTGCTATTATGGAAAGTAATGACCATAGACTTGGGAAAATAAGGAGGAGGCAAATGAAACAAGAAACCGATGCAGAACGAGAGACAAAGACCAACAATAATACCCGCGACAAAAAAAATTGAAAGGACTCCAACCTCCAGTGATGCCTTGGGCGACCTTAATTTCCCATCGGAAATAAAAAATATGCAAATTGGCCGAAACACCATTGCGAAATACAGCAACAAGATGAAAATTAATGAAATAACCTTAATGATGGAACGGACCGAGGCCATCACAGTTGCGACATTAAATCCACTCATTTCCAATCAGTGCATACATTGGGAACGTATTCCAGTACGGAGGGTAAATGTGAAAGCGAAGTACCAAAAAAAACAAAAATATTTCCGAGATAGTCTAATATTTTCCCCGTTCCTTAATCGAGCCGTCAATCAAGAAATATTTCCGCGGAAATACCGAACTTTATCCTCGATTATTCACGAGAAAAAACTCACGGTTACATCGGAACGTTTTCCTAGCACTATATCAAAACCGACGAGTCAATTAACTCTAACCCGTAAAGCCATTTCGGACCAGTGACGGATAGCCCCGCATTAAAAACTTCCCATTCTGCAATTCAAATAAGTACCGATGGCCCTCCAATTATATGAGAGTGTCTTAAATTAGACTCGAACGTAAATTACGCTTAAGATGAATATTTCCCGTTCGAAATGAGAGCAATGGACGCGTTCTTGTTCCTTTTATGTTTCGACCGTAACAAAATGTGGTTCGTTTTTTTTGTTTTCCGATCGACGACAGTTTCTGAAACAAATACGTCGGATATTTTTATATCTATTGAACGATTCGTATTCATCTTCCTGCCGCGGAATTATTACCCTTCTCCTAGCAACGGGAAAAATCATCGCCACATTTCTATACCTTTGTTTTGTGAACGCTTTTGTTACGTATATATTTTTGAGCCGCGCATTTATTCACGAATGGGCGAGGTATATATATTTTTGATTTCGGGATTTATTTTATTAAAACCGTTGCCCCATCTGCGGGTGTTGGAGCATAAAAACTCATCCCTCGTATCTATGCGTGGACCAAATCCGACGTAGCATATATTAGTTGAATTCTCGGTTTGCATTGTGCATTTGTGTTCTGAAAAATTCTGAAGCCTCAAATAAGAGCGTTGCAGAGTGCGTTTTTACTCGATGACCGCTAACTGCTACTCCTTTCCGTTGCTGAATTTTATATTTTTTTTAACGAACAGGTCGAACCAGGCGATCCGTACGCAATCAATTGGGATATCCTTCACTTCTTGGAACTCCGTAACGAAATGAACTCATTATAAAAAATCAATCTTCCGCGTTGAAAAAGTTGCTATCGATAATCATCCATTACAATCTTATTCGTAGAATTGTTTGCAATCGTTATTTTGAAAAGCCATCTCATTTTTAGTTCTTTCGTTTTGATTAATTGGAAAATCATCATAAATCATCATATCGTTTCAGGATTCGGTTTTCAAGACTTTTGTAAGATAAATTACACAATTTTTTTATCGTCAGATAGTAATAAATACGTGTAATTTAGTCATTTTGTCTTAAACTAAAACTTATAAGCAAGTTAATTATAAAAACTCCCTTTATTGAAGAAATAATGAGCATATTATTATCAAATGTTATATTTATAATTTGTAGATCATACTGAACCAACTATAACCATATTATATACTATATAAAGTCCTCCAAACACCAACTTCAACTCACTGATAACCTACCGAGTACCTCTTGTTGAAAAGGAAAATTTTAAACACTTGCCTTATTCATAAAGCTGACGTAGTACCACAAGGTACAATGTTCGGTCCCCATAGCTTATAAGCGACAAAATTAAAGTTGCTAATCTACTGTTTACATTTATGCACCCGTACAGCGTGAAAAAAACGAAACTAAACGAGTGTCTGCTTGAAAGGAGCGCATTTTTATCTCCGCACCGCGTTCACATTTAAATCCATCCCATTCTGGTCCATTCACCGAGCGTCATTTCATCTCCCATTTTCACTGAACGCTCCCGCGAAGATTTATTCATCTTTTCAACAAATTCGCCGCTTATACGCAGCCTACATTCACTCAATTGATTCATTCTGTCAGGCGCAGCGATCCTTTGTCTCGGAAAAAAACAAAAGACTCCAGAAAGTGCCATGGGCGAAGCGAAAAAGACAAGGAGCTGTATGGATTTTTATCACCGTGGTGATGAGACCGCGAATGAAATTGGCCCAGACGTCACAAGCATCTCCGATCCCTTTATATAGATAGGACAAACTCGTTACGATTTCTCGCGGTGAACAATGCATTATCTCCATATGGGAGGGAATTTAAATTAAATCCTTCTGTGAATGGATACACTCCCTTGCAATAAAAGCACTGAGACAATCCTTTTTCGGGTAAGACTAATAGCCTCGTGTGTTCTCAATGCTTCGCGGACACCGGCGATGGAGTACTTCTTTTGTTCGGTGCTTTTCGTAAGTAACTTTCCATTGTTTTATTTACGAATGTTCACGGTTGTGGAATCGATGTTGTCGTGGCGTCGTTTGAAATTTACTCTCTCTCCGTGTCGCCCTTTGACGGATTTGAGGGCAAACAATGAGGGAGACGGGGGACAATTGAAACTCGATTACGCGCAATAGTTTCGATGAATTTGTCGATTTACAATGCGAACTGTACTGTTTTGGGTACTGTCGTTACGTGTTCGGAATCATTCCCAACATTCTCTCTTTGGCAGAATAACTGCATACATTTGATTGGAGCATTAAATGAAGTATACTTACTGCATATCCTTTCTTCCATTGCTATAATTAAAGAATTTAGGGTTAATATATAACATATCGTAAATTAGATGAACATTATTTACTTTATTACCACTTTATCTAAGTATCTATTTACATTTTACAAAAATGGAACAATACGATGACTAACTTTTTAACTCACGAACAAACCTGTATTTTTTGTAATAAAGGTTGAAATTAAAATACAGATTCGAATCTCCTAGGAGCAATTCCTCACGTACACGCAACCAATCAAATAAATCTTCCTCATTCTTACTTATATTATATATACTTCTAGAATAGAAGAACTGTTATTCCAAAATAGAAGAAAGATCGCTAGAAACGTGTCCACAATGGATAGATAAATGAAATAATGAGAAATAGGCGACTCTTAGAAATGATACAAAATAGATATAGTAAAATAAATGGATGGTAGATGTAGCACCATTTGCTGAGCTGAATGGAGATAATATATACATATTAAACGGATATTAGTTAATATATTATAAGTAGAAATTTAGTAGCAAAAGTATAGAATCTATAGCACAAAATTTAGTGAAAATTTGTTGATAACATTCGGAGCTGACTTGTGGATAGAAAAGAAGTATTATAAGCTAAAGGAAGATGTTGTCTAAAATATTACTCGGATATATATTCATAATATTAGGTTATGTTTAATAAGAATATGTTAGATAACAGATTTCTAGCTTCATGCATGTACGTATGTGCCCAATCTAAAGTTCACCCATCTGTTTACATCCAACACTTGAGCGTATGTATATCTTCGCGAATTCGTTTCTTCTTTAATCCATTCATGTAGCTCGGTGTAAATTACATACGAAACGGGATGTAGTTTAACCCTAACCTGAAAATACGGGATACTCAGGAGGTAGGCCTTCCTTAATTTATAGGGTCCAAGAGGCCTTAGGCGTTTGAATTTTTCATGCGACCCCTTCGCTGATAAAGTTGTCCAATTCTTCGCTGAATTATCTTTTACGAGCACGTGTTCGTAGCCTTGGAAACGGTTCGAAAACGCATGTAAACGGATTTTTTTAGACCATAATGCGTGAACTACGCGCTAACCTTCCTGTCCCGCTATCGTGCCCTCAGAGTGCGTACGTCTGCATTTTGCAGGTGGAAAAGGTAACTGTTATAAAAGCGAACGTCGATTAGGAATGCGGGTGGCGCCTTATAGTTCAGTGGGACCCTCTGTCGGCAGCCAGGGAATAGGGCCGAGGGCGCGAGTGCATCACACTCGCTCCATCTGACGGACAACCAATGAACTGCCGGGCCGACCGCTCCGACGAAACCCTACACATCGTCCCGAAGGAATCACAGTGGCGCTCCCAGAAAGCACCGCGCGCCTCTACGAACGAGTTTCTTAAACTTTCGAAGCAAAATCGAGATAGATCGCGATGTATTCAAAACTCGAACGCATAAGATAACAGTTATAGTATATCTGACGTAATTTGCTCGTATTCAGAACCTGCAGCAGCGGTATACAGTTTGAAAATTGGCGCTAATTATAAATTTAAATAACGAAACCTCAACTTAAAATGTCAAACGTTAATCATTAAGTCTACGTTCAAAGAAATACAGTACTGTTTGTCTCTTATATAAGTAAAAAATGTACAATGAACTTGGAGTTCTAAGTTAGTGTTGTAATAACAGTCTATCAAGGTTCTGCGAAACTGAATTATGAAGGTTAATTCCCATTTAAGTCACATCTGATTCCAGAATCCGCAGGACGAGTCGTTTTGAGATGTAAACGAGGAAAAGGTCGCCTCGCGCCGCCAGCAGTTGATCACCCACGTCGCAATTTAAAGCTACGCGTGCAGGAGGCTAAATGATACATCGGGATGTTTACGTAGAGTCGTAGCATACGGGAGAATTTGAAGTTAAAAGTAACTGTTGATTTATTATTTAATTGTCTCAAAGATTGATTAGTTACAAAATAAAAACAGTATTTAGATATTTCATTTAATTTTTTAAATGCTGGAGTATAAATGCGTTTATTTTTACGGATGGATTTCTTATCTTTGTATTTTTTAATCATAATGTTTATATATTTTAAAAATCCTTTTCGCAAAATGAAAGAATATTTTTCTACCTTCTAGTATGATCAAATCTCAATTTTAACAGCATTATTATAGTAAAAGAAAAGTTAAGGCTCACAAAAGTTACGAGACAATAATTCGGGCAATTCAAAACAGAAAGAATCAACATTTTGTTCGTATACTTCACCCATTCTTGTAAAGTCGAGGAGAACATCACGAGAATTGACCAAAAAATTAAATTTATTTTTATCTTTGTAGCTGCGTTTGTTTATTTTTCAGGCTCATTGCATCTCTTTCTTAATAACATGAATATATTGAAAGATATTTCTTACGTTCGGGTGATGCGAACTAAATACCCAATTAAAATATAGAAGTGAGTAATTGTACGACTAACAGAAATAGTCTATACTAATAGAAATAACAGTATATCCTAATATTATTCAGAGTACGCCTCAAGCTAATTAGATAATACATTACGTAAAGTATTGACTAATGATGCATATTTGTTTCATTGTCAGAGAATACCACCATCAAAACATCGTAAATCTTGAAATCAACATTATTATAAATAGAGCTTGAAAATTACACGAAAAGATATGATACAAGTATATACTTAAATTTAAATTTTACAAAATACTAAACCTGTATTAGAGTATGTTTCACTTAAAACTGAACGTATACTAAATTGTTATCCATTGGATACTATACAAAAAGTTCAAGCTTTGTGGTTAAAAATTTATTAGTAGTTTGAATGAAAATATAATTTGTAAGAATTTCTTGAAAATTTAATTAAATATAATAGTAAAAATAAAGCTACATTTCTATGTCTAGTGTATCGTTTGAATAAATGAATGACCAAAAAATAATACTTTAACTAATGCTTGGTCATTCAACACATCCATCTCGTAACTTAGGCGTATAAGAAGGATTAGTTTTTCTGCCGATCCCAGAAAAAATTACCCGTAACCAGACGTACTCTACGGATGCCTGCATTATGCAATTCTATAATTAACTGCACAGTTTTTGCCCCTTTCCCGTAGAATATCTGCAGCCCTCCAAAGTTAATTCCTAGGAAGGCTAAATTATGTAGGAGTGCAGAAAACATTCTGTATGAGCGAGCAGAAATAATTCTAAATCATCTTGAATTCCCAGGCAGCAACGAGAATGTTCCCGCATGTTTTTAAACCAGAAAAATAATCGCACGTTTCTCGAATATTCGGTATTTGGAACGAAAGAGTCCGTAAATATTTATCGCAAACAACGCTGAGTTAATCAGAATAATGACCGTGAGCCAGGATCAAATAAAAATATAGATTAACTAGAAACAAAATACACACGATGAGAATAGAGGATTAAGAATAATTACGTACGAAAATTAGCTCAATATTACGATGAGTTAAGAACTTGGTTTGGACAATGGTAATGATGGAGGTACTTAAGACCAAGCTAGATTTTGATTAAGCTGTAATATATTTCTAACTGTAAGGAACATTTCCAATCTATTTCAACATTCACATTAGGGAATCGCGGGTTATTAGAGATAAAATTCAAGGAGACAACTGGAAATATAAAATAGGAGAAATAACGATGTGAATGGTTTGGGAGAATCCAATATTTTATTTCAGAATCGGCATATTGGCATGCAATTAGTTAGATAAATAGTAATGCTGTAATTTTAATTTTAATATCAATGCGTATTTTGGACCTTAATTTTCAGAATGAAGCTAAATAATAACGCCGAATATTAGTAAAAACTATACTGTAGAGGTTAAAAATATACCCTCGTTAATATTTTCTCACTAATTTATAATGTAATTTCGTTTAAAACCTGATCGATCTGCATTCCCAAAACGCAATGCATTCTCAATGAGGAAAAGAACTCCGCCTACATTACAATCTCTCCGCTTTTTACGAATTCGCACGAAAATTCGCAAATTTGCATGCAAATTGACGGGTAAGCGTAGGAGACTTCTCACCTCAATCAATGATCAACTTATGGACAGATATATGCTAATGACAAACATAATCGAGCCTTTCTACTCAGGGAATCAACGCAAGCTAAATTATCCCACATAGATTCTTTTTCCTTATCAATAGCCACGCCCCCCTCGAGCCATCCAATCTTCCCACTTTCACTTTTCTTTCACTTTCCCAATTTATAAGCGAATCGTCCGTAAACCGTAGAGCGCTATTGGCAATTAAAACTGAAACTTTGAATTTATTCTCTCTTATTATTTATTTTTTTAGGCCTTTGTTCCTAATTTGGGACTCGAGTTCGTCAAAAAGACCTGCGAAGAATAGATCGCTAGAGAATAACCTTTATTGCTGTCGCAAACTACGAGAATTTTTTTAAATTTTCGGAAATTGTGAAATTTCAATATTAATTCCTAATTTCGAGCTGAAAGACGAAAAAACGTATTCTTTTTTTCGTAATCGATTTCAAAAGCTGCTCTAAAATTTTCATTACTCCCCGAAGGAAAAAGTTGATAACTCATTGCCTCGACAAAATGTCACGGCGTGAAAGACAGGTATATAAATTAGCCTGAATAAGTGAACGGGAGTGGGGATGGTCATATGCGAAACAGCATATAAATCTGACTCATTAAAGCTGAGGATTGATTTATAGTTTATCGCTCCTTCATTTTGGCGATGGTGGAGTTTTTACGGCAGAAGATCAGCCCCAGTTTCAATTTTAATCATCCGCTTTCATTATGAAAGCTTCGATATAAACTTTCGATTTGTATTAAACGAACGTCAAGCGACTTATTCATACGAAATGATAACATTTTATTTAATGTTTGAAAGTTTTACGACTGAAAATTTTGAAATTATCGAGAATATTTTATACCGACCTCACTGATGGGAAATCTGAAATCCTGTTGAATTCACCAGAACGTTGCCACATATATTACTCTAAATATACCTTTGAAAAACCTTTTTCAACTTACTCGTAAATATAACATTTGGTAAGCTACTTTCCATTTTAATTCAATTCAAACGCATTATATACAAGTCAAACATCTATACGTATAAGAATAATGAAATATATGCCATAAAATTATATTGCAGTTGACAATTTCTGAATATTTTTATATAAACATTATTCAATAAACACAGTTTTTTGACAATTAATAAAAGTAGTACATTTTTAAAAGTTCACGTTCTTATTCCATTAATTCAATTGAAAAATAATACTTATATTATCCAAGTTGTTCGTTATAGCTGTTAGCTCTCCATGATGGATTGTATCGAACTTGAAAAAACACTTAAAATAACAATTTTCATTCAAACTCCATGGCATACATATCTGAATTCCTTACGAATACCATTATTCTTACAGCCCTAATATAACGATAACCTACTCACATAACTATATATTGAAATTATGTTTTAAATTTTCCTGAATGGATAAAACAAAAAATTGGTATGTACGTATATGCAATCTCATTAAACACAAAATATGATGATGATCATAAATCTATAATACATCTAATATTTTACATAAATAACTATGATAATGAGTAACCCGTTTATATTTTAGATGCATATTAATACGAATCATTTGGATAAACTCGTAGTGAACAGGAAAGAAAATTAAGAAGTTTTTGTTAATAAACGTATCAGTTGAATGACATATAAATGTGGCTTCATCAGGTAAAACAGGAATTTACAATATACTACACAGTTTTCTTTAAATAACGATAACACATCCTTATCTTGAGGCACCTTTAATAATCCTCAGAATCCTCGCAAAGCTCTCCATCAACGATAAACGAAGAACAATGACAAATATCTCGTTCTAAAAAAACTGATATATTTTTCATTTCGGGTCATTTTGGGAGAGCGTCACTCGAGGCTCAACAATATTTGTTTCCTTTATATTGGCGATTTTTCTCGTAAGCCCTTCAGACGCCTCCGATGCAGGCAGGTGGGTTCCCCTGAGAACCGCACTCGGGGGTTACACTCTGACCCTCGTGCGAGAGAAACCGAGGTTATTAAGCGACCCGCTTTTTTCCTCCTATGCCTATTAATAATCCATAATGTTGCACATTTTTCGTTGCTATAGTGTTGGATTTGTTGTTGGCCGTACCTTGATTATCGTTCGAAGAGAGATAAAATTCAGATGAAGGCATTTCGTAGGCTTCAAAGTTTAACGACGCATTGTGAAACTTGATAATTCACGATACGTTCACGGTTTCATGAATGAGTACTCTGGAAGACTATTATCGCAAATACTAAGTTTCATAGCTGCTTTGTACGTATTTTAAGTTGAATGCAAATTGAACGTAGTATTTATTTATCTAATTAGATACTCAATTATTATTTTATTATTGTTATTTTCTATGACAAACCTAGCTTTCCTTCTCATTATTACAATCAACCTTCATTATGGATTATTATTACTATGGATTATAATTATGTTTATAAAGATACATCCTTTCGCAAACTGCCCAAAGTGGGCCTGCTTTATATTTATGTATATTTAGATATTTTTGGAAGAATTGATGGAACCTAAGTTATATTATATATAACTATAATACAATAAACACTCGATTGAACTAATAGTTTTGAACTATATATGAAGAGGGATAACTTAATAAAAATTTTAAATTACTTCTTTCAGTCTTGATGTAAATTGAATAGACATCGTTTATTTAATGAACTTTTGTTATTTATCGTTTATTTAGGGAAATTTATTCTGATTCTAATAGAAAAAATTGAAGCGTCCATATCAACAAAAACTGTGATGGGAAAATGGATGATTTTAAAGTATAAAAAGTAATTTGCATGCTATGGTTTCATTTAAAAATACATCATCGCAAATTATTCGCTTTTCAATTAAATTAAGTTCTATTTTTCCAACTTGCTGGAGACTATCTCTTCGAATACATTCAATTACCGGGTGGGCTTAATTATTTTAGAAGACGATATTTTTGTGCACTGAATGATCTATGGTTTCTATAGTTAATTTTAAGAAGTACTTAAATTTATCGAAAAATATTTTTGAGAACGATGTACTATACAAATGTATAAATATCTTTTCATTGCAAAAATTTGTTTTCGTTTGACTTTATGAATTCACTACCTGTCGTAGAAGATTGGATGGGGACGTATGAAATAATCTAGGGACATTAACATAAACATCTAAAGTTAACTGTCCATAAGATGAAATAAGTAAAACATGAAATGAAACGTTGAAATGAATCAAAATCATTCAATACGTTTCAATGCAAAATTTAAAATCAACTTGAAACTATAAACAATTTTTCTAATATTTAATCCAACTTCCTGATATCATATACAAAACACATTATATTAGTATATATAACATTAACTAAAAATTTATCTGCTTCTATAATTTGATTAACAGCATCCAAAATGTATCCACGTAATTGAGCCTTCATCTCTTCTCCTCTGATCCGTAAAAAGATAAGATACACGAATCAGCTTTCCATTTCTTTGAGATTTCCTTCCTTTTACATCTTACGAACATCCCATGATGAAGAGGTTTCGCTACCAGATGACGTAGCCCGAGGCATCCCTCAGGGTATAGGCCTCGGTCCCTTCTGTTTGCTCAATTTATTGAGGATATCACTAAATCCTTCATCCCTAGCGGCTCTGAAGACATTACTCTATGCAAATGATTGCGAGATATTCAAGAAAGTGAGTGGAGAAGCGAGGGATATCCTGTTCCCCTAAACGGCCTTGATTCTGTTGACATCTGGGGTTAAGAGTTGAACCTAAGAGTTATGCAACCAGTTTAACCTTCCCCTAACAAACTCCCGCGGATTGCAATTTTCTTTGCGGATTATGAGGCGCCGAGAAACGAAACAGATTGACTTGGGGAATTCATTAATATGCGCCCGTAGGATAAGTCGAAGACACACTGGAAGTATTAAGTGTATTCAAAGAGATGTAATCTGATTTAATGAGTACGTGCCTGTAACTTTCTTGAAAGTACAATAAAGGAACATGGTGTGAAATTGATACTTTCAGAGGTTTCTTTAGATGATAACTAACTACAAAATTCCCTTCTTAAAGAACTTGGAAATAAAACGCAATAATGTAGTTATTAATTTATAAAGAATTGCTCTACATTTAATTTACATCTGAAGATTATCGCGAATGGAAATATCAAACAATATTTCTGAGTTAATTACAAAACTACAATAGATTACTGTAATCTATAATATATAATATTGATTATTATATAGTAATTTATTACCAATAGTAAATTACCAAATTCATAAAAAATTTGAACTATTGGTTTAACTTATATTCTACACATTTAAAAAATATTATTTGCCATAAAATAAAACTAAATAACAAAGAAAAATGGAGTACTATATTAATTCCAAAATTTCTTCAAAATGCCTTAATGAAAATCATAGACGAATGATCATATACGAGTATATCGAATATCGAATGATAAGTATATCGTATTTATTTTTTATAAATGATAAAAATCTAACATTGTAAAATCAAAGTAAAAACAGTGAACAAAAAGTGAAATATCTATACATTCATCACTTCAAACAAACTCTCCATTACAGAGAATCCTAAACACGTATCCCTTTCCTCAGTTTACTCATCTCCAATCGCTACGTAATTGAAAGCAAAGACTATACGTAAGCGTCCCACAGTACGAAAGAAACACGAGAGCGATAGCGACTGAACAAACCTTTGCAAATAGCGAACGCGTCGCACGCTGCAGAGATCAGATTTTGCTTTCGTCGCAAAATTACAACAGCTTTGTTTTCGTTCTATTACGTGCACTCCCCGATCGGAATCAATTTCATGCAACGCGTATGAAATCGAAGTCCACCGATTCCGGCTTTCGAATCCCGGCGCGCCAATTTGCTTTCGAAACGCCCCCACGCATCCTTTGTGGAGCGCCCTCAAAAGGGCCGTGCGGAGAGGAGCGTAATGAAAGAAAGGAAGGGTCTAATCAAACGGGTATTAATTGGCCTCCTATGCTGAAACAACTGCGCGGCGTTTGTCGGGATTTAATGCAGCTGTAAATTAGGTAGAAAATATCGTGTGTCTACTCGCGCCTGTCTTGATTTATACGCACTCATGCCGACAGAAACGCTCGTGAACGGAGGCGTGGAGGGCAAACTTCGACCTTTTAAAGGTAGTCTAGCACGAAGCGTGAAAAGAATGAACATTAAACGCTCTTTACGCTGAGTAAATACCTTGTTAACACTGGCAATTAAATGCTCCATTATATGAATGACTTTTTATACATCTACTTCATTTAATATTTACGAATATAACGAAATAAAAGATTTATTATCAACTAAGGCAACTTTAAGCGTAACAAGTAATATCTATCATAAAAATTATCACAATAAATATTCATCAAATTTTATCATTTTCTATCAAAAATATAATATCATCATGTGATATCATTTGATAAAAATGAAAAAATCAAGAGATAAGCTAAAATATGAATTAAATGCTTTCATGTGATATTAACAAATGAATGAACTTTGGAAGTTTAAACAAAGAATTTTTGAGTATTAATTAGTGTATAGAAATTTAATTGATGTATAGAAACTCCGGGGTATTATTCATAGAAATTTAAATGTTGTTTCACGATGTTTACCACGCTTGAGAATTGCAAACGTATTTACATATTTCTCTAGTATTTGAGATTAAGAATGGTAAAAATATAATTTTTTATTAATATTTAATATTATCTCCATATTTAAATTTAATAATTATCTCTTATGCGATGTGAAAGTGAATTATACCGATATCTGTAGCAAATTGTTGTTTTGCTCATATCTAAACGTGAATATAATTAATGAGCAATACTTGAGAATTCTCGTAAACATCACAAATTTTTAAAAATAACTCCAGAAATGTTTTCAGAATTAATAAGAATATCAAAGATAATCAGAAAATAGATTTTCGTAATAAATCATCTTCATGAAGAAATACATTCTACAAGCGATCGGTATCATAAGCAAAACATTTTCATAATTATAGAAAAGGTTTTGTCTGACGAAGAATCCACTCATCTGAAAGGGTCAATGTTTTTGTTTACTTTTGAAGTATTTATACACAAATTCTGTTTGCGAAAACTTTGCTTACCGAAGAAACGAATTAAGATTTTACTAATGAAAAGTAAATGGACGCAACATTTTAATTATGATTTATTATATGTTCACGATATATTGAGGTATTAAAATGTATAATATCATTAAAAGAGCCTAGCCGTTCCTAAAACTCTTGACATAATTTGATGTAATAAAAAGTAATTCCGAATCCCTTAAAGGTCAGAAGTTTACGAGAAATAACGCTTAAAAGTTATGTAATCTCCGTGTTTGGAGTGGAGGCTAAAATACATAGACGCTCGCATATCCAATCTATATTCATGGAGAAATCCTTAATGTATTTTTAAACGAGCTCTGTTTCTCGAAAATTTCCCTATTTACGGCGCATAAGCACTTTCTATTTCTGCGAAATATCGCCATTTTCCCGGGGACTACGCTTCCCTCTAAAATTAAGCAAATTGAACGAGGGATGGGATGTTTGCTGGATATTGTTTCCTGAGAACTGTTTATGGAGTTTATCCACAATACTCCCCATTCTTTCGGTGCCTTTTTGGAGGAAGATTTTTCTTTCCTTTCTCTATCATATTGGAAAAAATGAACTCGAACTGAGGGAAAATCACCATGCCCCGGGCGAATGAGGCTCTTTCGGTAGGGGTTAGTGGGTGGAAAATTTCAAATTCTGAATACAAATATCGTGGCTCAAAGGTCATAAGGGCACATAAGAAAACAGAAGTTTTATCAGATCACGGTTCGAATGCTCTAAACTCCGCGAAAGGGAAAGTATTCACAACACGTTCCGTTTCAACGAAATTGAAAGCTCCTTTTAAAAATCTTTTTTTTTCTTTGCATTCTTGGATATCGAGCGACGGAGCGTGGTCCATTGATTTTTCTTTGTCGAAGTCTCTGCTATAAATTCGCTCTTGATTGTTGCTGAATGAGAGGGAATAGAAGTTTTTTTGTAACTCTTTTAAAAAGTGATCTCGACATTCAATTGTTTGGAATTTTCACTTTAAAACGTTACATAGATTGCACAACTTCCCAAAGTTCGATGTAATAAATTTATATAATTTTTATAAGCATTTCTTTTCCTATTGTATAAATATTTTTGTATATAATACGCGTAAAATTATTATTTATAAAAAATAAAAGCCCGAATGAAAATTAAAATGAAACGAATATTTTAACAGAGTAGAAACCAGATATCATACTATCTGACCAAAATCTTTAGCCAATTGATATATCGAGCAACCATTCACATGCGTTACTTACATGAAATTTTAGGAATGTGAGAGATATGATTTTGCAATACTATACGCATTAAATGGAAGTTTTTAGTACTTGAGGATAGATTCCTGAAAATTAAATTTAAATAATAAATTAAATGAAGGATTAAATCTTATCCAACTTTTATTTTCAGAGCCATAATTATGGTTAATTATTATGCAGAAAGAATCACTATTAGAACCCAAGATCATCCTTTTTACTATGCAATACTCATAACTCATTCCTGAAATTTCGTTACCCATGAGAGAAATATGTTAAAATTGAATAATTAAATCTATTCTAACTCATTTCTATAATTTTGCTATTCCTGATTCAATAACGATAATATTTATTTATTTAGATTTTTCTTTTCATAGTCTATAAAAGCGATAATTTACTTTCTATGAATAAACTTTTATGTGACAGATTTAGAGGAGTATATATTTATCCATCGATCTGATAATGATAATCACTTTTTCTATCGAGGAAAAACTAGAAGTAGGACACGCAAACCCACGCCATTACCTGATACTCTCTTCACAGTAAAATTCAAGCAACAGTTTGAATAACTCAATGTAGCGGTCAGGGCGTTGGATGTATTTACATTACATTATTATTAGGAAACCTTTGACAAACGACAAACGATAAAAATTGCAAATCGTATTCTACAGAGTATCAGCATAAATTTACTTTTAAAATTAATATAAATCGTATGAAATTATATTTAATAAAGTATACTTATACATACATTTAATAAAAATATTTTTATCTTGACGATTAATGCACTATTTTAAAAAGATGCAACGATAGAAAACTCAGAAATCAACTCTTTCACGTAAAAAATGGCTCATTTTTAGACGCGGAAAGTCCAAACACGGACGTGATAGCGGAGCAACGAAATTTTAATGAGCTAACTTTCCCGGAATCGCTTTTTGTTAAGAATGCACACGTATCGGAACCTAGGAAATCAAACCCACGGCGCGCTCGGAAACTCATCCGGGTTCTGCAGAGAAACTGTTTAAAGTTTTCCTTCCTTCTCTAAGAAGAGAAGAGGGACAAGATTGAACGCGTGGAGTGGGGGGAAGGAGGGCGAGTTGGGCGATAGGTATAAAGGTGTAGAGGGGTTTACGAACAGTTTCCCTGGGAAACGACAACAATGAAAAAGGAGCGGGAATCCCGTGGGAGACGTATGGATTGGGTAGGAGTCCTATAAGAAAAACATGGGAGTTAGGTGTGGCTCTGCGGTAAAGGATCGCGGGGTGTGGGAAGGAAGGAACTTGCAGAAACAGAAGAATAACGACAAAAAGATGCGGCAATCAATCTCACGCACGGGAGCGTGGGAAGTCCCTCAAGGGAAATGACGGCCCACGCCCCCAAACTAACAATCATTTTTTCCTACGCTTTACTCTCTTTTAAAACCTGCTTTTTCTGGCCGCGTCTTCAGTCTTCGGGAAAGAGGGTTTCGGACGGAATTCTTCCCGGACGGACGGTTGGCAGGTCTACACGCCTTTACTATTAATCCATCTGTAGGACGCTCATTTGGAGCAATTAGTGCGCTACCCCCGTTATAGATGACGGAGACTGGAGAGTAGATAATGGTCCGGAACTGGCTATTTTTATACACCCGTGAAACAGACATTCACATTTCTGTGGTGATAAAATAGAAAGTAATCCTAATAAACTGTCACCTAAGAATAAACGAGAATTTGAAGGATACAAACAATGATAGGTGTTATTACAGATAAGAAATGTAATAATGAAACTTAACATGAAAGCTGGATTAATTTATATAATTTTTTATGGGTTTACGTTAATCGTTAACGTAAATTTAAAGTGATCATTTAGAAACACAATTTTTCTTTTGTTGGCAGATTTAGTACGAAGCATAAAATACGACAAAGCTTAATTTTTACTTCGATTTATAATTTATAATTATTCAATTACAAATATTCTCAACATGTGCATCTGGTAATGAAATACATAACTTTTGAGGTTCATTTTTATACTGTTCATGTAATTTATTTTAATTAACGTCTTTTATTTTTGTTATTTAAGTTTAAATGATATTCTGAAGGAAATTAGATGGGAAACATATTAAAATATAAACCAATTATAAAAACCCACAAGTTATACTTTGGCTATAGATTGAAGTGGATAATTAATTTTTGAAAGGAGAAAATTGAAAAACAACATACAAAGAAGGGATTGAGGAATTGTGTTTCCAAAACTTTGAAAATGGGAAATATATTTATTATAGGATGAAATTTAAAAATAGAGAACTCCATTTAAAAAGCAAATTTCATAGTTATTGCAAATCAATTTATCGAGAAAATTATCTCACTTAATGCATCATAAGTAATAAAAAAATGATCACAATTTTATGAAATTGGAAACTATAATTTGACGAATGAGTTACTAAATAGTAAAATAAACAATAAAAATTAATATATGAACTATGTAACAGGTTCCGATTAGGTTCATTGAAAAGAATAACCGAATTTCTTAGATGTGAATAAAGAAAAGTATCACGAAAAACACATGGAAATGCGTTTGAAAAAATGTCCTTGTTTGCAAAAAGTTTGGAAGACTGTTTTCTCAAAAAATCCACCATTTTTCCTACTAAACCAATTAAGACCGAGCAAAAGTTTTCTCAAACCTTGTTACGTTGTCTCCTTAACCGAAATGATGCCCTATAGTACGAAAACATGACATGAGTTTATGTATCGAAAAACCTTTTATTTCCATTTCTCATGTCTCGAAAATGATGAAACTTGACATCTGATTCTCCAAAAATATGACTTGTTGAAAATGTAGCCTCGTTTTTTTCAGATTTCCTTGTCAGGAAAGTCATTTTTCACTCATCATTTCTTCAAAAATGGAATTTATAGTGTTTCGTAATTTTTTCTGATGTACGTATGCTTTCCAGTAGAACACATGGTTAAATCATAAAGAAATTCTTCAATATATAGTCACTCTCATAACAAACTGTTGTCATAAATTACTAGAGAAAAGTAAAAGCCTTTTTATATACTTTTGTTAGCCATTTTTAGAAAATAGAAGGTGAATAAAAATTTTATCCATATCCATACAAGGCCAAAATATATTTCACTCGAGGTATAGGATTCATTAATAAAACATTTTATAGGTCAGGTATTTAATGTAGAACTGTTCAAGTCGTCAATAAATATATACGAGTAAGTTGTCGTAAATATATACATAACCTTTAGCTATTGCATCAATAAATCGTTAGAGTAGTTATTGGAAGATACTTCTACACTATCAACACCTTTTATGTACTTGAAAGAATGCATTAAGTCCCTGCTATAAGATTCGTTAGAGTTAAGTTATTTTTTATCATAATGTACAAATTTAAACAATACTATATTAGAAGTTCATTTTTAAATGTAACAAATATTCACACCATTTGAGAAAAATCAAAATTTGTTTATACTACAAGAACACACAAAAAATAAATGGTGTAAATTTAAAAAAATATATAATCAAAGAAAAATAAAAACGAACACTAGAAAAAATAAAGAAAAAATAATAAATTTCCTATGAATCCAGAAAAAAAAAAACAATGACAAAAATGAAGAAAAAATCAAAACAGAAACAGCCATCCCTCATAAACCTCCCGCAAATGATTCCAACAAATTTCCCATCCTCGCTGGACGCGTAGGTAAACGCTTTCAGCCAAATGGACAGAAGGCCACCGATGAGAGAGAGTACCTCGGAGATTTCATTAATACCAAAAGCAACGACCAATCCTCTAAGTGTTACAGGAAAATTACAGCAGAAACGTACCTCGTACCGTTTCCGCCTCGTGGGATTAGAAACGCTAACGGATCGCCGATATAGATATGAACACGGGCTCTCTACTGCTCCCGCAGCACCATTGGTGCATGCTTCCAGGGTGCATATGTAAATGCACCATCCCTCTGTCGAGTTTAACGCCGCAGCCAGGGACACATGTTGTTCCAGTCCTCGGCTGCAGGCGCTTGTCCGAGTCAAGGACGCTTGTCCTCGTGGGGTCTTCGCGGATTTTTCGAGGGCGGAATGTGTGTGCTTCGGGGCGCGAGATCTAGTTCAGACTGTCCCCGTCCGACGCACTCTGTCTCAAGGGTGATATTCTCAAAGGTGCACGTCTTGCTTACTCCTTGCGCTATGAGCATATAATTTCATATTTATGACCCTTCTCTTACGAATGGAATTTCTAACAAAGCGGTGTCTTTTCATAATGTATGTAAAAGAGCATCTTCGCATTCGTAACAGAGAATGGATTAAAATTATTTTATCTCCATAGTTACCCAATCTCTCACAACTTAGTAACAATGACAATAATGAAACATCTTTAGCTGTATGACGTGATGATAAAAAGCATACTAATTCAGCATAACAAAAATTAACATTAAGATATAATGTATAGGGATAAGGAATAATCATTAAAGATGATGAAAAAATTAAAATGTAGGAAAAAATTAAATAAAAATTAGAAAAGCTATGTTTTAAGAAGTTAGTGTTTGGTTTAAACAAGCTAAACTTTACCCTAATAGTTAAACTGAAGAGGTCACAATAAAAAAATACTAAAAATGTGTAATCGGAACTGAAGTATGACATTTTTATGAGTGATCGTAACTGGCATATCTCACAAGAAAGAATAGAGAAATGCATATTCGTACAATTTTGTATGCAGGAAACTATGTTTTCGTTGTTTTGGATATCAAAGTGTAAGACTAGGAAAATGTGGGATTTGTAATATGACCGTGCAATGAATAATAACGAAAGCTTATCCTTTATACATACTAAATGTGCGTCATTCAAGAAGAATGAAACCTGATTTTGAAAACATTGAGCTGCGCACATCCCCGCAACGAATTTGAGATTTTCTTTTCCACTAAAGTGACTATAAACCATAGATATAATGGAAATGTTTTAAATTTTCATGCGTTAATAACTCTGAGAATTTTAAAGAGTTATTAATATTACAACAAATGAGATGCTTGTTATACGTATGATTTGAAATATTGAAAAAAGTAAATTTAAAAAACGATAAAATTCTGACAATATTGATGATTGTTTGAAAAATTTAAATTGAAATATAATATGATAATATATATTCAGCGGTAAAAAATGCAATATGAAAAATCTTGTGATAAAGATCACAATGTTGGAGATTGATGCTGTAATGTGTCTACATTACTTTTGTTCTAGCTTATGGAAAATTCGTAAAAATTATTTTTCAAATCTGAAAATAAATATTTTTAATGACCCTGAATACTGTGAGATAACTATCAATTAGGATAATTATTATGTTTGTAGATTCGATAGATTATTTCATCTCTTCAGAAGGATCGGTCTCTATACGACACAAATTTATATCAGTAAGTTGATTCAAGCAATCTAATTTACATTTGAATAAACTGATATTTAACATTACACTGAAAATAAGCCAATAGAATAGCAGCAGAAGATAAATTGAAATTACTAATCCTTATCGTCATTTGCTGTCGATGTGCACGTGTGTGAACATAATAGCCCATTCCAAGGGGAGAGAGATTTCTACGAATTGGCAATCCGAAGATTACGTTTACACACGTGTACACAAACATCCGCATTAGGATTCTCAAAATAATCACCATTGATTTTATTACTCTAATACTACCAATAGCTGCAAAAAGTATTAACGGTATTAAGTAGGGGCTAGTAGAAAAAATAAATGCATCGAAACGTATCTATTGTAACGTGTAGAGCGATTATTATGCGTTACTATAGTAATAGACGTAGTGGTAAGTTTTATCATTATTATACTATAAGCACAATAGGATCAAAGGTAGTGAAGATTTGAACACGAAACGTATTAAATACGATAAAGTTAAGCCCCAAATCAAATAAAATTCTAAGAATTATATCCAGCCACATAAAAGGGCGAGAAAAAAACCTGAATTTAATATCCAAAATTTTCCTTTGCAACATTTCGTAGAGGACTGGATTTTTCTTTGAAATATGCTCCAATCAACGAAGAGAGAGCCACCTGGTTAATTTATCCACATTAAATCCTCGAATCCCGGCGCTATCCTCACTCCGTTCCCATTGGCTGTATTCATCCCTCTCCGGGAATCCATGGTTTAAGGGTGGGGATTTAAAGAGCGGTTAAATTCGTGGACTTTCCTCGATGTGTGGGGATCACTACGTAGGATTCATTACGTCTCCACTTCGGAGAATTGGTGACCGTAAAATTCTCGTGAGATGCGTGTTATGTTCCGAAAATGGTATATGCAAAATCAAGAGGATCAGTGGATGGATGAACAACATGAAATGTCATTATCACGAAGAAAATGATGAGGTGTAATAATATTTGATCTCATCACTTACGGATATTAAATTAAAAATATTATTAATATTCGAAATATTAACATAGTCATAAACATTAAAAAGAGAAGTAAATAATCGAAGTAATAAGAAATAGGAAAATTTGAATGAAAACCTCACGAAATCAATATTGTAAGGCGTGACTTCGTGGAAAGCCGATTATTATAAAAAAATTTGTTGTATCCTCAGATAATTTAATCTTGACCGGTTTCGTAATTTACTGAAGATGTAACATAAATTATGATCATGGCCAATCGCGATTAAATTAAATTATCAGTGTAAATATCAAAGATTTTCATTATATAAACCTTACTATATTAATATTAACTATTATTTAAATGTTTGAGAAATTGAAATAATGCTGCAAACTAATAAATATATTAATACTTCATAGGAACATAATAAACAAAACATAATAATTGGCAGAATTATGATTCAGACTTGACGATAATAGTTCTCAATTTTATTTAAAAATTTTAAGCTGCATAAATGAATTAATGAAGCTAAAAAAGTCAGATAAAATAAAAGTTGACTCCACAATAATTAAACTTTAAGAAAAGATCATTTATATTCAACATACATGATAAAATATTCCTGTGATATTTTCTGATTTTTCTATAGCATGTGAATGACCTAATAAAGATTGCAATTAATAAGTCAGAATAAAAAATAATATTTCCTCATCAAATTACTCATAAAACAAATACGGAAATCGTTAATTTTGAAGGCTTAGAATATTATATTCCCCACTCTTTAAAAATAAATCCCTCCTTTGTTATTTCAGAACTGAGAATCGTAATGAACTAAAAAAGCTACCCTCAGGTCGGATTGTCTTTTGAAATAACCTGAAAATTATTCAAGCGAGTTTTGTGCACTCTAAATTTGCAAGGAAATCTACCGAATTATTCGTGGGGAATTAACCCCAGAGAATATGAATACACAAGCTGCGATGGATACATTGACTCGGCTTAAAATTTGAAGATGCATTCTCGTGTGAATTAAAGAGTAATATGTATGCAGGGCATAAAAAAATTGAAGAATGAAATGCGTCGTGTGTGAAAGATAGAGAGGTCAGTGATGCAGAACTTCTTAATTATTAGTGAGGCAATTGCAGCCACCCGATGTGTTTTTTGATGAGAATTATATTTTAATAAAAGATGCAACGAAATGTCTCTTCTCTCAATATGACATGAATGGACTTAAAATTTATCTCTCTTCCCATGGGGAAAGAGCTGTTATTTTATAATTAATGAACCGGTTTATTTCTACGATTTACATGGTCTTGTATAATATTGAATGGCTGAATACGGCATACTCGTTAATTTAAACCTTTCTTCCGATTAATGATGACTCAAATTAATACAATAAAACAACTATCCAATGGTTACGTATCATCATATAACATCAATAGTAACATAATCAGAGAAGATTAAGTACAAGACAAGGAAAACTTGAAGCAATTTACTGCTGACCAGAAATAATATTTTGGTTTCTTTCTGCAAGATTATTCTGTATTTTTTAAGTTATAACTTTTGCTCTAATAAATGCATATAGCGATTGCCTATAAATATTAGTAAAACGGAAAAATATGTAGTGTGAATAAGTAACGGGTCAAGGTTTAAAAACAGACTCTATTCCACTTTAAAGTACGCTTCACTAATAAAGTAATCCTAAATGATTTAAATATCTTATTATTATAAAAATAACTGTATATTATACAAATATTAATCGTAAATACCGAGTTTTTCGTGGATACGTGGTTTTGTAGCTAGCTAAGAATATCTTCTTCCATTTAGGAACTTTTTCATTGATAGAGATGAAATACAAATAGTATTCATCTAACAACCAGTTATAGTTTTTACTGTAAAATATATACCCTGTATGGATACAGTAACTTAGAAGTATAGTAACTATTAAAATTTCCTTTTCAACACAGATTTATATACCAGTAAATGATAGGAAACTCTTCAAAACTGTACAATTATTAAAATTTCCTTTTCAACACAGATTTATATACCAGTAAATGATAGGAAACTCTTCAAAACTGTACAATGATTAAACATATATAAAAATACATCTAATTGATCTCAATTCTTCCCCAATAGTCTTGACACTCTTACCGAAACCGCAACATTAAAAATCCCCCAACCGTAACTTCGCATTCCAACCAACACCGCTCATTCCGCTAACCTCGTAATAATAAACCCTCCAATAACAAGAAGACCCAAGACCCCTTCCCATCATTCCCCACATCTCCCGAAACAACTTCCGGGAATCCAGAAAACTCCGCAAAGGAAAACCCGCGGCACGCACGCGAGATGTAAAAACGTCCGGGGCACGCATCAAACAAATCCTATTTACCTGTTGCCAACGCGTCGTTCCCAGTGCACCTCCCGGGAGAAAAATACTGAGGAACCCTTCCGAAAATAATGCGTGGAGAAAAAAAAAGAAAGCCGCCTTCAAAAGGGAAGCATAATGTGCTCGAGTCCACAACCGAGTTACGCAGCAGAACGTGACTGCGTCTCGAAACATATGCACATTCTCCGAAAACGCCATAAAAAATGAATGCGAGCCTTTACAAAGAAAAGACAAAGAGGGGAGAAGAATTTAGACGAGTCTGTTTTTTCTCCCTCTTTGCGGAGGAGAAGATGCTTTGGGAGGGAAATAAATAAATAGGGAAAGAGACTGACAAACAAGTCTATTGGACTAAACTGATACGAGGAACGAGGAAGTGCTCACAGGAAGTCGAGACTGAGGAAATGACAGGCAGCGTGTGTGTGTGAATTAGTGGAGAAGTTTGGAAGAAATGACGACAGGATACAAAATTAGAGGTAGAGTAATGCATAGGGATTCAGAAATATATTAACCCACGATATAGAGAAAAATAAATCCGCATGATTCTGCGACCATTGAGGACATAAAATATAGCGAATAAATGTTGGAAGGGAATCAGGGAAAGTGAAACGAAAAAAAAAAGTAATATCAATAATTTTGTAGAAAAACTGTAAGAAAATGTAACTATAAAAATAAAATTCCAGAAATAACAATAATTTTATATTCAGGTTAAAAGGATCGTAATTCTATACTTCGTAAAATCTAAAAGTCATTTATGCTACCTACCATAATCAAGTTAAAAGTTTCTCTAATTCAAGCTGTCATTCTTTGAAAATTCAACTTATATTAGTAAATTAAATATTAAATTAGTAAGGATTGAATTTAAGGGATAGAAAATAACAAAAATATGTATTACAAACCATAATCATATCCTCAGATGTATCTATTTCCATCAACTACACAATCATTCAAATTTATACCAAAAAACTTTATATCTGCTCCCTTTTTTACATAATATCAAATAAGAATAGAAAAATAAACATCAAGACGAAAAATATGTAATATATACATCAAAACAATTTTACGAAAGAAAACTCTCTTAAATAAGAAAAATACTAACGAATATATCAGTCGAGTTACACATCAATCATCCCTTACCCACGCAAATGATACGAGAGTATAACAACAATAAGATTAGCATTACCCTATATTAATAATAAAACAATTACTGAACGAAACATCCCACTGATCGAGGTTGGTAACAACGAGGCAACATGATCACACGCGTAAACCTACGGCGAAAGAGGGATAAAAATGAAGGCTCTATCCACACAGAGAGAACCCTATCGTGGCGAACTAGAAAATGGGAGGAAAGCGAACGTGAGGGATGGCGCACATTGTAGATTAGAAGGAAAAGGAGGGGAAATATTCCGCAAAGCGAAAAGAAGGAGAGCGTGCGTTTCGTGGGATCCACGAATTTGAGGGGAGTCTACCGCTGACGTACGTGCGATGAATTTGCGTGGACGAAAGGGAGTCGAGATGGTAATGAGGGCGTGAGTTGATAAGGAGTGATGGTTAAAAACAAGGCTGCGAAAGAGAATGGACTGTGGGGATTCTTTCGTAGCTACGGCGCGTGATGGACTTCAAAGGGGACCGATATGAACTCCCTTTCTACTGATACGAGACGAAATATTAGTTGCAGATCTCTTTGCGAAATGTTATATGCGATTAAAACGTATTTTACCTTCAAAAAGACCCTAATAATTACTCTATTCAAAAGCTTTATTGCTTATAAAATCTTTGAAAGTGAACTATAAACATAAAGGAATACAATAATATTATAAATATATTTTAAATTATTTAGTTTTTTTTACAAGTATATATGATAAAAATCATTGATTAATTTTACTCATTTCAATTAGGGTAAAATTCAACATACACGTATAGACAAGCAAGCTTTTATATTCACAATAATTTCCGTCTTTCAAAATTATAATATCCTGGGTTCAAGTCCCGGATCGTAGAAATATTCGTATTATTTAATGGTTGCTAATGCTTGCACATTGTTGAGTGACACTCTATAATCCTGGTTAAATACAAACATATCTGGTTGCTATGATACATCCATAATGTATTGAAATAAAAGGAAAATATATAATCGGTGGTCATAATTATATGGGATAGAAGTTACTAATGCATTAACTATTTAATAATCGTACGTTAGTTTACTCCTACGTGTTGAATACAGTTTCTTCGTCTATAAAAAACAGAATACTACTCCATTGTACCAAATGCTATTTCTAAGGTAATTTACTCTACATGATATTATAAAATGACCCAAAATATAAAACCTTATATTAAAAAATATTAAAAGGAGAAAATAATATTTCATTTCCTATGTTATCGGAGGGTGGAGTTGGAGCGTTCTGTTTCCAAAAATTCACTAATAAGCATATACTAAAGAACTGAAAAGGGTAGAAGACTGCGCGGGCGTAACTAGATTACGAGGTAAAAAGGATACGTTATTATATTGCTCCAAGGGTTTAAGCCTTAATACACGGTTAGCAAAGGGATATCCAAGCCTTTAGCAGTCCTTTGTCACAGCTCTTCACCGAAATTTCTGAAATTACCCTTGAATCTAATAAGTTCTTTCAGCCAATTCCTCATTAACATTCATAAACTATATTATATTCTATGAACTCTAAGTATTAATGAAAATTATTTACAAGTTATATTACGTATTAGGTAAATTCCTGCACGTTTTACTTCGATGAATAGTTTCAAATCTTTATAATACACACATTTTATGGTTAGCTTAAATCAAGAATCATAATTTATAGATAATCCAGCTACCAGAACATTGATTCTCTAACTCCACGTACGATCTTTCATCCTTCCGTAAATCTACGACTTAAAATTTACCTGCGACACGCGTTATTAACTGTCGAGGAATAATCTGAGGGAAAGATTGACAGATATTAGCTCGACGTATGTTGGATCAATTTCAAAACCTTGGATTTATTTACGTGAAAGTGGAGTTTACTCTTGTTAGCATGAAGAGATTGTACTTTATATCGTTAAAATATTAAAGTAGCTTAAAATTTGAAGCTATTTAACTTATTAAATTTCTCTTCCACTCTGTTGAAAATTTTAGATAACCAATTATCAATTATGTTAGATGAACCTTTTCATTATACATTCTCAATGAAAGGTGACTGAATTCAAATAACTCCATCTTAAGCATTATAAATATTTCAATCATTGAATAAAAATATCTCTACAAGAATAACGAATTCATTTACCATAGAATATGGTTCAAACTCCTTGAAACTCGATAAAAAAATTGGAACCGTACCTTTTCCGGAACAATATGAAAAAGAAAAACCTCAAAGCTGTTATTTAATCATACATATCCCTTATAAGATCACTTCAACTTGAATTATAAGCTCGATCAAATCTGAAGAAATTACATTTCAATACATTTTAGAGGCAGAAAAAACTTTCAGCCATGCTCCCACCGTATAACATATCTGCAATTATCATTATATACTAAACACTTGAAACAAAATCATAAAAGCATAAATTACCTTCAATAATGCACGGCTCATTATACAGTTCAAACCGTAGCGCTGTTACAAATAACGTAAAGCATAATCACTATTACGTTACCTGCAGTCAATGCGGAAGACGGAAAGAATTAATTCGAACTACTCGCGCAGCAATAATTCGAATCGATCATGTACACGTATAGAGTGCAGTATGAAATATTCAGCCTTGATTAATTTCATGTTGATTTTATTCATTAAATTAACAATTCAAACATTGGGAGTGTAATACCAGACTTCGTTCACCCACTTTTAACTCGAGCATATACGTATTTCCGCATATTTTGTTGGTCTGGAGTAATTTAGAAGTGTTGCAGAAGGCAGAAGGATATAAGTTACTATAAGATGATTAATTTTTCACGTGCATTCCTCTTTGGGACAACCGCAAGCTGAAACATCTCTTCCCGCGGAATCCGGTAACGAATTAATCCACGCGGAGTAATCCTAGTAATACAAAGGAGAAAATGAGAAAAATTCAAACGCGTGCGAAAGGTTGGGAACTATTTACATACGCAGGTGATTGTGAACGACTATTGAAGAGGAGGGAATTCTCAGCGTGACTCGGGTTGCAGAAATTCCGGGACACCGTCCTCCGGGTAATAATGCATAAGTGAAAATGGTTTGGCTATGAAATAACTCGAAAACTTGTTCATCCCGCCGTCGATTTGCATTCATAATTCCATAAAATCGTCGTGCGAGCTCTGACGACGACGGCAGATTAAAGCGATAAAATGTAATTAAATGCCGTTGAATTTCAAATTCGCGTCGGAATATTCTGCGAATTTTCTTTCCCAGTGACAAATTCCGTTCGTTTTATAGAAAAAAAAGAATCGCTTCATTTCCGCTCTTATTATGGATGAGTTGGATGTGTGTCTCGCGGAGGTGAAATGAAGAGGGCGTTTTGTAAATAAACCGAGACGTAACGGAAACAAGTATATTTTCGCGAATGAATATTCATACATTCCTTAACATACACTCCGAAAATTCGAGTTATGTATTTATTTATTCTCTCCGATGGATATTCAAGACTATTTTACAGTTAATATAATAAGAACACGAGTGTATATTGTAAATTACAATGAAATCGGAGTTGGAAAGCTACTGAATCAATCTTCATAAATCGCGATGATATGAGTTCATACATAAACATAATATTTGTACCTTGACAAGATACTTTTCGATCAATTCAGAATCATCTCTTATAAACTGACTGATGTTAAAATAGGTCGAAATGAAATGTATATCTTTATTTTTGCTGAAAGTAAAAGGATTCTTATTCCTATCAACTAATTCTTGAAATTAATATGTTCTTATGGCTCAGTGATATATTTCTCAATGAAAATAAATCCTATTATAATAAAGAACCCTTGTCTTTCATAAGAAGTCAGCTGACTATTGTGCACGAAAACCGGGTCTGTTTACCGGTCTGTGTAGAATATTCCATTATTTCCGGTTAATATGTATTTTATACGGGGCTCTGGGTACAGGTAAATGATGTAAAACCTTACTTAAAAACACAGTAGGTAGTATGCGATCTCTTAGATAAAAATATTAATAGATTAGTAGTTAAGTTTCGTATGGATTATATTTACTACCGAAATTAATTACAATTTTTTTGTGTTAGTAAATTTGTTGCTTATACGAGATTAAATATTTATCTGCAGAGGAAATACCTGAACAAAACAATTCAACATCAAATTTAAGAGTACAAAAATATCAAAGGGAAATATTACTTACGAATTGAACTGAAGATGTGATCCTAAATAAGTTATACAAAGTAAAAAAATCGTAAAAAATCTATTATATATATTATAAAGTTAGTGACTGAAAAATGAATGAACTTTCATATGAAACAATAAGTAACGTACGTAACACAAGAGTAAATACAACAATACTTGTACGTTTCATTGCTATATAACACCTTAAAATTAATTTTTTTGATTGATTCATAATCATAGACGTAAACTAATTCTTCATGGTAACCAATTGAAAAGTAACTCCGCGAGTAAAAATTTGAACGAAAAAATAAAGAAATCCATCCGAATCCGACCCATAAAAATCTCCATGCACCTCAAAGATAAAAAAGTATCAAACGCGAGAACTGCAAAAATCCTCTCGGAATCTCGCAAAGGGAAGGGAAGAGAGATATAATATTAATGTTTAATCTAGAGCCATATCTCAGAAGATTTCAAACTCTCGAGAAAAAATATTCCCGTAAGTTAAAAATTCGCGTGTATGTGGCGCCGTCATGCGGGGTTATGGAATATTAACGAGCGGAGGAAACGAATCCGCGAGGGCTGAATTGCTCAAGTTCCGCGATTCGGTCGTCAAGGATACGTTTCTTGGGCGTTACTTTTGAGAACTTCTAGGCGAGAGATCCGAAACTTTGAGGATAGCTACATAACCTTTGATGAAGGCTCTAAAAAATGAGAATTCCTGCAAAAGTCTCCGTCTTGGTGGAGATTACGTTCTTACCCGTTACGTTACGCGGAAAATCGTTTCTTTTAGGATGCATAATTTGGAGATGTCGGAACGTAGGGAGCCCTGAGGGAATAACAATAATTCCGAACTCCTTGGATGTATTTTATTCCTCTGTAAAATTCTTCTGTCGCGTCAATGACCCCTGAGCGACGATGAAAATTATATTGAAATGCGTTACTTACTCGGTCGTCCGTTTCCTCCAATTTACGGGGCGGCATTTATGAGGGATATCTTCATCCTGAAATAGTATTAAAATTATCAAAACTACATTCCGATTCTTTTATGGATTTAATGAAATAAAAAGTTTGAGAATAAACCATAAAAAGTAAAGTAAAATTTCAGAGAACCGGCAGAAAAGTAATATCTTACCAAACTTGTCTAACCAAATGTAAGATAACTCCTTCCCGAATATATAAAATTCCACTAATCTTACGTAAAATATTAAAGCAAATTCTTCCAGCGCGAATTTATATCTAGGTAGTATATAAATCATAAAATGTCATACGTGTGTATTTAAGCAATAAAAATTCACTGTTATATCCCTCTTGTATGAAAAATTATACGAGTAAAATCAAAAAAAAAGAAACGCACCAACTTCTTCAGATAATAAAGAGGTATTGAAATGAAATCGTTCCTGAATGGAGTGCCTGCCTATAATAACAATATAACAAAATTTTTATGGAATAGTAGTTAACGTTATTAAAATATATAATACATACATACATAATTGTGTTGAAACGTTATTGGCAGGTGGGATCCTTGGATATTTTTTTATATATTCTATACATATATTAATTCCTATGATTTGGATCAACCAAAACAGTTGTTATAGGAAGAACGAACAATGTAAGACACTTCTAAAACGATAGCACAAAAAATAAAAGATTTTCATAAGAAAATATGGATACTGTTCCAACCAAAGGATTTATTGTATATCATAAATAAGATAAAAGAATAAACTATAAAATTGGCAAAGTTTATTTAAACTATTTGTAAAGTTTAGTTATTTAAATAGTTTTTAAGAATTATAGCACTATCTAAAATATAAGAATAAGGAATGAACGAATTTAAATAATAGCTAAAACAAACTGTGTGGTAATCGGGAAAAACAATCCTTTCATCTAAACAAAAAAAAATCGTAAAGGACTACTCTTTACCAATCAAAAAATAATCATTTTCCAAACGATAACACTCAGGCCGATATTACACGAGAAAACACGAAAGACTCAATTCAAGGAAAAACTTGTAAAGAAACATTTCGGGGACCATATCGACCACGATGAACCCTTTTTAATAATCCCTGGTGCAATTATACCCTTTTATTACTCGAAATCGGATTCAAAAACCCTTTTCCAAAAAAAATAAGATAGGGGTACGATTCCAAAATCCGTAACGTTTTTTCGGAACATTAAAATTTTTTCTCGATGATCGAAGTTTTGACTCGGAAAGATAATCATCTTTCCGATGGACCAATCAAAACCTCTCTTTGCCTTGGAGGTGCTGCGAGAGCTTCACGGACACACGGTCTTCGTCTAAACGACTGTGGGATAAGAGTTTATCGAGCAACAGAAAAAGGGAGGGAGGGGAGGGGGAAAGGGGGTGGGGGCGGAGGGGAGGGGGTAGGGGTGGGTGAAAGAGATTAGTGTGGGAGCAAGTCGATGGGAACACGAAGAGGGACAGGTAAAAAGAACGAGAGTGAGAAGAAAAGAAGGAGTTTTCTCTGGACTTTTGGATAGAATGTTCCAGGAATTCAAGCGAAAGGTACAATGCTCTCAGAGTATTGTTTAAATGTATTGTTAACGGAACAATAAACTTACACACCTTTATATATAAGCTGCATTATTTTATATTAAATAATCTTATCTGCTTTCTACAAAGTATTTTAGAGGACAAATATTAATTATAGCTAACGAGAATATAAAGTTACATAAAGTTGAATTTGAAAAATGTTTCTTGTATTTATAACTAAATGTAATACCAATAATGAGATTCAAATATTAACTAAAATAGTTCTTTGTCACAATCCAAATAAAAATCTTTAAGAAAAGATGATTAATTTTGATGTTTTTGATTCCCCTCACAATTAAATATGTTCCGTTAATTATTTTAGTTTCTTCTGCTTTATTGAAATAATTTTTTAAAGTAGAACATTTTGTTCAGTTCTTCGTTCTGAAAATTTAGTCAAGTTTTATTATCAAAATTAAATTAAAGTTTTTAATAAGCTTTAGAACTGAAATTCATGCTAATTCTGCAGCAGTAAGACTGTGTTTCGGAGTAATGAACATTACTAAGGTACATGGTAAGTAACTTAAGTCATAAGAGTTTATTAATTTATCATACATTAGACATTCAATTATTTGCACCAATTCTATAGGCTTCTTTTGGATATTTGAGAAGCATATTTATAAAAGAACTCGAGTTTCAAGAAATTTTGAGCAATTGAATGGGATACGAGGACTAAAAATTATGCAAACAAATAATATATATAAAATAACTATAATGCTTTAAAAGAACTCATTAAAATAATGATAATATTAAAGACATTTATAAAAAGAAATTTCGACATTATTTTAGAGTTTATAGTATTAATTTACCATTTCTTACGAACATTCTATGAAAAAGCTTTGAATCAACATCTCTCCAGAAATACTGCGACCCACTTTTAAAAATTTCTCCTCCCATTCATGACCACTCATGAATAACAACACAAAGTATGTTTGTACAAGTCAGAAAAACCGGCTTCAACGGCAACCTTATGTGCAATCGTAGGTGTTGGGTTAAGACCCATAAAGTCGTGTCTGCGCCATGTAACGCCATGCTCTGCAGCATAACTTATAAACGAACGTTGCGAAATCGTTTGAGAAAGATTTGCAGTAATGTACGGAATGGGTAAAAGAGTAGATAAGGAGTAAAGAGGGATGGAATGATGAGCTCGGGGAAGTGAGCAATGGATTAGATAGAGAAGGAGATTTAGATAGAGCGAGATGAAGATTTCGTAGTGAAAATATGGACGGAACGAAACGCACAAACGACTTTTATTTGAAACCTGAAATTGAGCCCATGCGTTCTCACAGAAGAGGAACGGGGGAAATGGGAGTGAGACAGTTAAGGTGCATTTTATGGACCAGGCAGTCTCACATAGGGAAAAAGAGATGTACAAGCAAAGCACTTTATTATCGGCCATTTTCAGATCGTAGTCTCTGAGGGGAATTCAAAATGGCATTCGGTCCCGTGTGGGTATGAATTGAAACGAAAAGCCAAACGGTAAATGTTTGGGAAGACAAACAATGGATGCCTTTGTCACTACGTAACGTGCAACTCCGTCGCTACGAAACGAGTAACCATGCATTATTAATGAAATAGGCAATTTCAGTTCTTACGGGAAAATAGAACATTTTCTCCAGACGTAATGCTTTTCGACTTAAATTGGACATAAACTCCTTTTTGTCTTTTCCAACTTTTTTGTCAGACAATTTAAATTATTTCCTCTTTAACCTGCAATCATAAAATGCGATATCAGATAAGCTAGGACTTATTCTGCCCACCCTCTTTTACGAATTAAAATATTTTGTTAAATCGTAAAGAATTTATAGAAAAATAATATACTATATAGTGATTTCATTTGGAACATATTTTAGAATCTTGCTACAGAAACGTATGCACATTGTATCCTACCCATCTATCTATTACAATGAATATACAAGAATATTTACAAAAATAAATGCCAAGATTCAGTAAAAAAACTCAACGAAAATAAAAAATAATAATTATTGTAAGAATCATTGAATATTGCATACATTACGCCTTTCGTAAAATATATCTCCTCATTTCAAAACTTTTACATTTATAATTGCGACTGGTATAAAAAACTAACTAGAACAGTAATAATAATATATGATATACCGATAATAATTTAATTTTCCGAAGTTCCGAGTAATTTTCTTCCTCCTTCAAATTTAAAATAAAACTTCTCAGACAATATCAAGAATTGTATCATGACAGGCTTATTAATACTATTTTATGGGCCTTCAGATATTATATCTTCCTTTATTTTAATTAATTTATCATTTAATAAAATTCAGGCGAATAATTTATACTGCAGCGTTCTCAATTCTCCACGCCCACTTAAAAACCTAAAAACCAAAAGCGAAACAAGAGCGCGGATACGTTCTTAGCAACCAAACCTCTTCTTACCCAATCACAAAAACACCACTTGCACCTCAAAGAGAGAGAGAGAGAGCACCAACAGATTACCATAGACATCCCAAAACAAGAAAACCCAACGCATCTCCTTACGTTTAATCCACCTCGGATCCTCCGCAGAACGCAAGACGGACGGGAACGTTTTGGGACGAGCGAAAGACAGACAGATAAGGGGACTTTGATTTAAACGAATGAAACGTAGGATTTATGGGCCCATCTTACGTTTAACACGACGTAAATTAATAACAAAGCGAGGATGAGATGCAGCGGATGCTGGGGAAGAAGAGAGGGATGCTGGATGAAAAAGAAAGAGATGGGACGGAAAGAAAAGTACGATATCCCGCCTCCCTTGTGCCCCACCCCCGCGAGCAGCCCTTCACTCTACCTGCTAATACAATTTCGGCGGGAGGCAGGGCATACACGGAGGATAAAGAGTTGTAAGGGGTGGACGTGGGTAAGGAGGTTGGGACGTAGGGCCAAGGTGGGGATTGGGGGGATGGGTTCGCAGGGACATGGGTGAGGGGGCGGGAGCACGAACTCCGCGTGGGGATGGGGACTTGAAAGAGACGAAACGTGTGCGGGAAAGGTGGAAAAAAGGCGGTGGGGAAGGGGTACTGTACACTCCCTCCTCTGGGTCCCTTCCCCCACTCCTGTCCGAGTAGCCATGGAGTTTTTATTCCGCGGGAAACCAACTCATGAATCATGGAGAGTTACGCGCCTCAGGCTCCCGAGAGGAGAATCGGAAATGGGGTGAAAAGGGGCTGTGGGGTGGGTAGAAGAAGGGAATAAAGGGGAAAGGGGGGTGGGGAGGAAAGGAAAGTAGGGGAAAGTGGGTGGGGAGAAGGGAAACGAGGGGGGAGGGGAAGTTCATGCGAATTTTCGAGATGTGGGAAGGAGAAGATGGGAGGTGAAATATAAGAAAGGGAATGGAAGAAATGCGATTGCAGGAGGAAAGTGGGGTTTAAGGAAAAGGGGTGAATGTGAAAAGAAGAGCATCGGAAGTGGAAAAAAGGGGAAAATTAGATTATTGGTGAAAAATGCAAGGAATGGAGCAGATGAACGTATCCTCTGAGAGATGAAAAAGAAATTCGCGATTTAAAAGAGAAATGCGAGGATCGTGTGATGTAAAGATCTGGAATTAGAAATTTTTCAAATTATTATTAAATGGAAAGCGGAAGAGATGATCGTAAAATGATGATCAGATGCTGAAATTCTGCAATTCACTTCCATGAGATGTCTCCTGTATTAGCTTCTCTAATATGACTAAGTACATTAAATATTGTCTCAATGTAATTCGACTATTTATCACAGTTACTCATACTTTTAATAAATATTCATAGGCAAATATATCATTTTCATATCATTCTGTTCGAAGATGTTGCTCATAGGTGCTCTATGAATCATTTTGTATTATATATAATTTCACTTAAAACTTGTTCCTATGCCAGGAATTAATTTTCAAGTACGTAATCAAAACTTTGCACGAAAAAACTTTAAATTATAAAGATGATAATGATAAAAGATTAGAATATGTTTAATAAATTGGATCCAAAACATAGGAATGTATTTGGGATAATAATCCCTTTACTATTGATACCGTACTTAATATCCTTATACTTTTCTGCTGTGCATTCTAAATTGGAGATAATAGAGCACGAATAATTTGCGGAGAAAATTAATAAATTTTGCAATACGTCAAAAGTGAAAAAAAAAACAAAATTTTTACAGTATCATTAATTACAGTAAAACTATTTATGGAATTTCTTTTAAATTAAAAGGAAAGAAAATATGCAAATATTGATCTGCCAAGTAAAATAATATGGATATCAATTAAGCATACAAAAATGAATAAACGTTTAGAAATCACAAAGTGACAAGAGAAAGCAATAAAAAGCATTATTACGAGGAAAGAGGAAAATCTAAAAGAAAGGAAAACAAAATGGAAAATGTAGAGAGAAAAAGGCCCTGATTTTAGGGAAGAAACACCGGTTGGTGAAGGAAGGGTAAAGAGGTGAAATGAAACATGCAAGATGAGAGGGAAAGTGAAAATTTAGAGAACACAAGGAAGAGAGTGTATGAAGAAGGATATGAATATAATGGAAGGGAAAATATCCAAGAACTGGGTGTCAGCTCATATTCACTGAAAAAGCAAATTATATGAAAGAATAAATGAGTTATGGGTTTTGATGTGAAAGGTGATATAGAACGTGTGATAGAAATTGAAGAACTAAAAAGATAACACCCCTTAACTACAGTAACTATTACTGTTTGTAGGCTCAAATAGTGGCATACTAAATACTCTTTCTAGTTTATAACTCCATCACTATCCCATGCGTATAATTTAAGATCTTCTTATATAACGTTACCAGTAAATAAATTAAACAACTATGTAATATTTCTATATAGTTATAATTATAGCCCACAGGGTCTTATAAAGTTCCTTTTACTCGTTGCATTTGTATTTCAGTCCGATTAATTTAATTGCAAACCTTACAAGCATCGAAAGAAAGAATTGACTCTTCGTTAAATTTAAAGTCACACACGTATTATAATAATTTATATTACTTATAATATATTATATTTAATACAGGGTCTCGTTTCTATATTTTCACGGAATCATTCCTTCATCTTTCATCAACTAATAAAAATACCTTATTTACGACAAGCAAATTAATCCCAAAGTATTGGTGTTTTTAAAACATCTCTGAAGGTAATTTTTGCGAACTTTTAAGCTGTTTAATTTACATAAGGCATCCTTATACTCTTCGAAGAACTTACGTAACAAACAAACGATATAAATGAAGCTATAAACGTAAAAGCTTGGAGACGTTGAAATAATTCAGAAAATTCCAACTAGAAAAATTAAAACTTGGAGACAAAAGTAAAGGACGTTTGGAGACAAAAGGTTCCGAACAAAAAACGCGATTCATAAATGGAAATGGGAAAGTCAGAGGAGTAGAAGATTTATAGAACAGACCAGAGTGCGTGAGTAGGCGAGAAGAAAGTAAGGTGCGATTCAATGGGATAAAACACCGTTGATGCAGATATTCCAAACGGAGAACTACGCAGTGAAAAAACGGTTGAATCGAGCCAAAAATTTCTCGCGCTCTTAAATAACCCATGCAGATAATTTCATGCAGAACACGACGTACACGAGCAATTGTCTCCCGCGAGTGCGTTCAGCCTTGACAAAAGTTTAAAGCGAGAGGAAAAAGTGGTAATTATATTTTTCTGAAAAGGATTGCCGGGGAAATGGGTATGATCTCTTCATTGGAAAGATATTCTGGCATCTCACCTCTTCCTCTCCGGATAAGGATGCTGAATGAAAGGGATCTTGAAGGCCGGGGAAGGAAAGTGGGTTTGAAATGGAGCCGAAACACTGGATTTTAAAGGGGTAAAGGGACGGCGTACGTGAAGAAGGTGGGCAGGGGAGGGTTTTAATAAGGAGATAGCAGGTGAGGGAAGGTAAGGGAAGATGCGATTGTCATCGCGGGCAATTTACATGGCAACAGTTTCGCCAACGGACCGGCGATGTATCCACGGAGGAGGTCTCAAATTACAAAGTCGATTAACCTACTTCGTGAATGAGCGGACTATTTTGGGAACAATAGGAAAAGGCGGCGTGTTAAAGAAGTTAATTCGACTTTAATGCTGTCGATACCGGCGGGATGAATTCTAATGAGAAGCTTTCATACTCTTAGTTCGCCTTTTCTCATTTTAAATGGGCAAATGCAGTCCCCTGGTGGGTGTTCTTCCGTAAAAATTGCTTTTTCTACGCGATAAATCTAATAGTGTCCTTTGGTATTTTTTATTGAGTTCGCGATAAAAAAATTTCTTCTTCTCCTCTTGCGATGTATGTCTCTTTTGGGAATGAAAAGGACATTGTATTCTTGGCTGTGTGAGAAGTACCTATACATCTCTTTCTGCTATTTTATAATGTCTTTCTCAGAACAATAAAATTTTAAGCAAGAAATCTAACTTCGAGACATCCTCGAACTCAAATTGATCCAATGTAAAAATATAAATTGTGGACAAATGCTTTCATATGATTTCCAGACCAATGTAAATCAACCTTAAGAAACACTTCTAACTGCTTATTCAAACCAACTGCTTCGTTAAGCACTGAAATGGAACCAACATAAACTTGCAATGCATTGCAAATCGAGTCATATCCAGGTTTGGTATGCTTCTTTATAAATCTTATTTTAAAAAAATGTAAGTCATTACTGAATACAAGATGAGAATAAAGCTAGGGTGTGGTTGGATTTTTAATGATGTCTAAAATTTTTTAAAAAATGTATGTAATAAAATGTACCACTCAAACATTAACGATTTGATTTCAACCAATTATATTTTTATTACTTTATATATTATATAATGAGACATGGAAATATGAATATTATACTTTATTTGGATTAAAGAATTGGCCAATTAAATACTTAATTTATTATTTCCGTTCCATTTATTATATCAGTTACTTTCACTCTTTAATTCTGCGCCTTTCTACTCCATTTAGAAACAGGATATATAAAATCGGCAATTAGTTTCTACCATTACATTCCTTTCCTTTCACACTCCCATCAAATTTCCTTTTAACTTCTTTCATTTAGTCATTCGTATTTTTCCACATCGAAGAGTCACACTGGTGACCATTAATTCTTTTGGGGACACAGGAAGTCCGCGCAAATGATACTCAAAAAAGACACTTCAATCAAAAATTCTTCCTCATTTTGGAAGCGTTTGAATGACAACCAATCAGCAATCGAGAAACAGTGATAAATCGAAAGACATTCGATTCGATAGCTTCGCTTTCCATACGAAGACATTAAGAGCTCTTATTGAGAAAGGGTTTCAGGCGGAGAAATTCATCATGTGTCGCTTTAGGTCGGAAATGAATATCGCCTCTTAAAACTTAATGATAATTATAATTTTATTTAAAAATCGGAAAATTGCTACACAAGAGATCAATGAAATATTTTCGATATCAGATATTAGTATTTGGATATAGATATATTAATAGTTATGAGCTAACTAAAGCAAAAATTAAGTTAAATAATACTTACTTTATCTAAAGGTTAAACGAAGTACAATAGAAACGAGAAATAAAATAATTTGAAATTCGGAAGGGTATAGTTTATTGAATCTGAGACATAAATATATACAGAAGAAAAACATGAACTAAGAACTCAATTCTACACACAAAAGGTCAAATTTTGACTAAGAAAATCAACAGCGTCCTTATCAAATTAAATAATAAATAAATCCAGACTACTTTAATCCCAAATATCAGAAAGGTACCCACCATAATATTTATACGAGCATTCAAAAATGTACTTAAAAATTACACCACTATTTCATTCAATATTCACAAAATATTTACTCAGCTACATAAATGCTAACGAAGCCTCCTTTTGAAAGAAAACCGAATCTCTAATTCCTCCCAAAAGTTACAGAAAAGCTTATAGCGCACTAGCTACAACACCCAGACATTACCTTTCCAAAGGCACGCTGGCGCACCTTATATAAAGATCGGGAAAGGAAACGTCCCATTACTTGCAACAAACTAGTGGATAACCTGCAGCCAATACTCTGGAGAGACCACCAAAAAAACGAAGAATTGAGGGCACGTAAATAATTCGATCCTTTTCCAAGGAATAGCTACGCTTAAACTTTAAGGTATCAACAGCCTGGAATTTGCGCCGTCCAAACCTCCGAGGACTTCGGTCCGTTCGTGTCCAGTCTAACAAACCCGTTGAAATTCCGCGCGCATAGAGGGGGCTTCGCTACACCCGTCCGAATCGTTTACGCCGACTGTTTGTGGTATATGTGGAAGTGATACGCTCTGGAGAACGGATGTTTGTCGGGGCGGGCGTGCGGTCCGCATAAATATCATTTCTAAAGGAGTTTTGGGATCGCGTTGAAGAACGCACTTGAAATGGGGGAATTGATGGGTGGGGGGAGTTAAGACGATGAACAAAGGAGAGGTTTAACAAAGGCTAATGGGGTCGGAGTTGAATGGAAGATTTGGTAATTAGGGGAGGAGAGAATGTGGGGATGAAGAGATGAGGAGAGCTTTTGAGGAATTATGGAGGATGTGCGTGAGAAATAAGACGGGATGGGAATAAAGAGATGCGTGATGAATTTAAGAGCCGACGTGCTAAACAGATTTTATGTATGTACATGCATGTGGGAAGAAATTAGTTTAAGAGTTCCCCCCTTTTAGAAACGAGCCCCATATTTCTTCTCGTACGGGATTCGTTATTTGGAAGGAATTCTAATTCATATCACTCTAACGTAGATTTGTGGGGTTGAAATTTGAAGGAAATAGGTTAGCTATAAATATAGCGTCTTTAGCTTACTGTATTTTTGCGTAAATTAAATTGAAATATTTGACTAAATGGGCTAAGAATATGAGAGGTGAAATTCCAAAAAGTTTTGGTGTATTATTATAAATGTCTTTTTATTTGCTTAACAAAGAGATAAATATTTGATACAAATTTCAGAGAATAAACTATCAAAATATTTAAAAATAAAATTTTAAGTAAATGTTTCAATGCCAGATGTAAGTATGAATGAAAAAATAAAACACTATTTTCAACTAATAGCCGACTTTAGTTAAATCTTATATGCATCTAATTACTTAAAAAGCTATTCTCAATAATATAATATTTGTGAATCTTATAGAAAAGGACCGTGATATACATATAATCGATTCCAAGAACATATTTTTTACTACATTTCCAGTTAGTAGAATAATATACTAAACTGTAGATGAAAATAAAAATTTAATTGAAATATTTCAGGAATAAGGACATGGAAGAATTCCTGAAATTTTCAATGTTAGGGCGCCTTTCCTAATTCGCATCTCTCTATTGGATCTATAAGCATATTATCTATATGTAGATAATATGCTTTCCTTGATGATTATAAAAACTTTATTTAAATGTTTTATCACTATCTGCATCGTGTCTAGGATATAATTTTCACCTATTTTCAACAAGCTCTGCCTAAGAAGCGCATTTATCCTGCTAGTTAGGCAACTTATATTACTTAACTCCTGTAACTCCTCCACCCGCTTTACCCGTATAATAAAAAATCGTCCTCACCTGTTATATTGAAGGATCCAAGTATTTACCTCAATAAAATAAATATTTCACTTAATATTTTGCGTAGAGATACTTATAATTCATTTTTTGAATATTATCCAAAAGGAGTATTTATTTTTATCGGAAATTATCAATGTTCATATAAATAATACAATAAATCGTAATAAACCAATATTAAAGTCATTTTAAATTTTATGCACGTGATACTAACCTTCTTTAAGCCATTTTAAAATAAATTTTTTATAAATTCCAAAACACTAGGCTGAATGTTCCTAAAATACTCTACTATTTTTCCAGAAAACGTTAGCAGTGATAAAAATCGCCGGTTTTACTAAAAAGAAGAATCCCAAATTTATATAAATCACCAAGAGCTACCTAAAAATAAAAAACATTTAGAGCCAACACGTGGATGTTTTTTTATCCAAACCTACGAACGTAAAGGAAACATTCTTTTATCTGTTCACAATTTTCTAGGAAACGTTCTTGATTCAACCCATGCGCTGGCATAGCTCTCCACTCCTGTCAATGGGAGAGTAGGGTTCTATTTGATGTTTCCAAGTTACTGCTGAAGCATCAGAAGCAAAACTTCCACACACATGCAATGAAAGGTATTGAGCGAAAGGTTAAAGGGTTTGCATAGAGAGTGGAGTCTAACCTGCGGGGAATCTTAGCACCCTACGCCTTCATTCTGACAACTGCCACGGACAGATGATATCAAGCCTACACAAGAAGAACTCATAATCGTCATGGAAACAGTTTGAACTTAAGAGAGACAACCTCTTGTATACCGATAGCTTGAAGCTTGTTACATTTGTGGTTTCCTCTTTGTGGCGATTTAACCTTTCTGAGAATGTTACAAATGTTTTTCTGAATATTTTACCTTCCGAAAATTGGATCGGCGTACAAACTCTGACCTCTTAACCTCCATAAATGGGATAAACTTAATTTACTATTAATCAGAGAATAGAAAAATGCTGTAGCGACAATTCTGTCCACGCGAATTACAGTTCAATTTTTACCTTTGTTATGGTGCTTAGTAATAATTCTTTCTGAACAAAAAAGAGTGTTCTAATGGTTTGTTATTTTATGCATAAAATCATAGTATAGATATTCTCCAAGGATACAATGCGAAAATGGATTGAATCTGTTTATACCCTGCAGTATATTTTTGATGATTAATAAATAAGTACTTTTTAAGGACAAAAGAATAAATTTAGGTTAATGACCTTTATAGTTGTTTTGTTTAAATATTTTAAATGATAAAATATTCTTTCGTAGATCATACTAAGCGAGAAGTATGAATGAAAAAATAATATAAAAGCCTTATCTTTTTGCAAGAAAATATTGAAAGAAAATTGTACAAAAATGATATTCATTTTATTATTGGAACTATGAACTATGAAATTCACTCTCTCACTGTACCCTTGTCATTATAGAAGAAAATTATAGAATGAAGAGCAATAGGATAATCTTAAAACAATTTAATGGGAGAGTATTGAATTTATCTTTAAAGTTAAATACATGAAATTATTTAAAAAACTAATGAATAACAACTACTTGTTCGATTATCTATTTCTACTCGACACATATTTTTCAATAATTTTCATAAATTTTTCAGGAAAATCGTACGGTACATAAAATATAAAATACATTTTCACAAGCTTAGACCTAAAATAACGTAAATTTCTGTGCACCAAGGTATAGTTATAGGACCCAAAATATTTTCGCTTCACAAAACGAAATGGCAGGGCAAAAAATGATACCTCCACGGTGGGGAGGGATGTAAAGCAGACAGAAAAAGGATGCAAGAGGAATAGAGGCAAAGGTAGCAAAGAAATCCAGATGTAGTGAGGGGTAGAGAAAAGGAAGGGAAAACGTACGGTTCCAGAATCTGGAAGCAGGTGAATGTTGGATACAAAGGAGCTTCAATTGATGGAATGCTTATGTAAGCGCCTTCACGTTGGGGGCGCTAAGTAAATGAGTTGTCGACGCATTTCTCACGCCTGCGATGAAAGATATTGGGAAATGATGCGAACTGAAGGATATATATTACTATCTGATGCTTCGCCTTCTTGGAAACGGAATACTGTACGCGCCACTAAATAAAAAGAGGGCCAATTCGTATCTTGCCAAGGGGAGTTTTTTATTATCTCTAACGCCCTACCACTCACGCAGTATCTAACGTTCTAAGAATAAATGTTTTACTAGCTTGTAAATAATAAATTTTGACAATAAAATAAGCAAAATATCAATGAAATTATTTACTCTAATGAGAGAGATGATTTTAACTTTTAAAAATGCCTACAATGAACAATTAAACATACTAAAAGTGCTAGGAATGCTGTTGCTATAGTTTTATTAATATATTTAGCATAATATAAATGTTAATGAAAAGGATTCAAAATAACGGAATTAATTGTGGAGGATACGATAATGAAAATCATGAATTATTATTAGAAACGGAATCCAAATTTATATTTTTTCTTCGTGTAAAAATAGAAGATATATTTGAAGCAATCAACACAAATTTTAAAACAAGCATACATAATGTCATGCTTTCAAATTCTAATAATGCTAATATAAATTCATAGATATATTCATTATTTCGTATAGTTTAAGTTTTATATTATAGTTGTCTGATAAGAATAGTTGTCTAGAGTAAAATGATTCACTGTTTACGGATGTTAAAAACGGGTACGATTAAACTTTAAGACGTATTTAGTGTTCGGGCATTTGGCATTAATAACATGATTTCAATGTTTAATTTGTTGAAGAAAACAATAAAAAAAGTTTAATGTTATGTTTTAAAATTAACTACTGCATAATATCTTCTGTATTAAAATATGAACTTCTATAACCAAGATTAAATTTCATCTATTCATCTTAATTTTATTTTCGCCGGTAATGAGTAATGTAGTCGCAATTTATGGTATTACTGAAATGGGTTACCAGATGCGAAAAAATATACAACGAAAAGCCAGGAGTTCAATCACATCCAATTGTAATTATATGAATAATCAAAAATTCCAGTTTCTCGAATTCCACTTTAGAAATCTAGAAAATTAAAACACAAAAAATGCCACAATCCAAACTGCTCGTTAAACAAAAGTAATCCATGTCAATGATAAAACTGTATGGAATCATTTCCCATTGCTCATGAGCTTTAATTACGATGGCATATCTCGAAGAGGATAGAATATCATTCTCGTAACAACCTCATATATATTTTTAACGACTCTCCAAATTAATTTCGCTGAATAGATAATGAGATTCGGGCGCGAGTATCAAATCATCTTCTCTTGTGGGATTAAAACTCTCTCTCTTATCTTTCGATTATAAAAAATGCGGAACAAGGCAGTGAGGGAAAAACAATGAATGTGAGAGGCATTCGAGATTCCGAACAATCCATCATTATTCTCACTTGTTTCCAGTCACTGAGTTTATTTTTATTCCTATGGCTTCTCATGTAAATGCGTCTTTGCGGATGAATCGACATTTATTCACTGCTCACAATGTAAACTCAAGTCCACACTCGATATATGACAGCGCGTTACTCAAAGTCTCGCCAATGTAAGGATAGAGTTTTGTAAACACACTCAAGAACGGTTAACAAGCTACGTGATACTTTAGAAAATATCCTTTTATTTATTAGAACATAGTTTTTAAAATGTATACATTTTGCTTTATGTTCTATAAGCAATATATTTTTTCCTGTTATGAAATCCATCTTCATTTTTTCGTATTTTATCTATGTAAGATTTGTATGTCTTGCTATGTACGATTCAAAATATTAACTACAAGATATCTGCAATTCTTAATAAAAAAAATATTTTTGTGATACATTCTTATTATTAATAAGTTAAATGCAATTCTCATTTCATACCTTAATAATAGTTTTAAAATTTACTTTTTAAATGAGTATATTTTAATATATGTTAAAAACAATTACTTTTAATTTATAACCTAAATTTATGTGTGAAAAAGAAAACTGAAAGAATAAAGTATTTTAAAATATGTAAAGTCAAATAATTAAGGCGATAATGTTAACTGGAACTAAAATATACTACATATAAAACTCTTCGTCCATAAAACATTAAATAACAAATATTAGCCAAGATATCAGTAAGCAGATAACGACTAATAAACGTACTACTTAATACAGTTACCACAGTTACACTGCATAGTTATCTTAAAATAGCTCGACAGCAATCCGATATCTATCAAGGAGCTAAATATCAAACGGGAAATGAATTTAAAACATAAACTTAGATGAACCAAAACTTTCATGCGAACTATACCGATACCTCTCGTCAAAAATAACATAACGCATAGTAAGCAAACGAAACATACCAGATTACCCGATAAGTTAACTTAGAGCTCATTCAACTCTACAATAAACTTACGCAACCTTACCACTACACAAAATATAGATTACGTGGTTTCCAGGAAGAAAGAAACATCCGATACACGTTAATCTTAGAACAGATATTTTGACAGCTTCGAAGGAATATGATATTCACCAACTTCGTTGTAAACAAATTCTTATCTAACTGTATCCTTCCATAGCATATAAAGAATAGAACCATACTGTATTATTTTTGCGATGATAAATCACCCAAAAACACAGAGTATCCTGATACAGAATAGGATAAAAGTAAGAGAAAATAAACCCTTTGTTTATACATCACTCTAATAACACCAAGTGTTAAGCCCCCTTAAACAATCGAGCTGTTCCCTCCTGTATAAAAGATTCACTGCGTATATCGGCTCGATTTGTCAAGGGAAACAAGGACAGTAGATGTCATCGGCTGCGTAGATTGGGAATTGCTTCGGCACTCCAAACAGACAGACGCCTTTTTCACGAATTAATCGAATGAGATCCTTCGATATGCAGTAATCCTATTCAGCCATGAACTGCAATGCCTATCGACGCACTCGGAGGTGGGCTTAACTCTCAACCGAATTATTCAGAGCAAAGCCGAGCAATATTAGGTAACTAAGGCATTCCATTCGATGAATGTCCGGCGATCATAAAATCTGTGTTATGATTTAAAATTTCAGAAGAATAATGGGGTTAAAATCTACTAAATAACACTGGGAGGTATTTTACAGGAGTGAAAATTAAAGGATTAAATATAAGATGTAACGGTTGGATGATTCTGACTATATTAGGAATGGATAAGGAGAATACTAATTAATTAAATAAGTAAAGTTGTAATTCCAATTAATAATACAGTTACGTAATTTATATAACATTTTGAATAGAAACATTTAAAGAAGGCATTATTTAAGAACTATAGTATGATTAGACAGCTTATTGAAATCAGAAATTAATTTTTTTTATTTCTGATTTGTTCAACTCTGAACTTAATTATAAAAAAGGTGAATGTTTATAAAGAACCATAGATAATATTTATAATAAAGATAAATTTTTAAATATAGTATTTAACCCTATTTAAAACCGTAAATTTTTAACACCATAGAGATATATATTTGTAATTATGTCGCGAAAATCAAAACGTCTTGGTAAAATGCCGTTTTAAGAGACAAAAAACTTATTTTATGATTTGAAAGGAGGTTAATTAACCCATCATATCTTAATACAATACAAACCATAATTTTCTACTTAGATAAATTTGGAAACCCCATTTAAGATCATATGAAACATTCTCTATTATATTACCTCGAATTCAGTGAACATTAAATTTCGAAAATGAAATTCAAGCTCGGTTATTTTTATACTTTTAACCCTCACTTTCTTAAAACTTACAACTCCTAAAATATACGACCTTGTTTTAAAACTTCAAAACTGCCTAAAGCATGCGTTTTCCCCGACAAAGTAACACACAAACACATTTTGTGATGAAAGAACATCTGTGTAATGAACGGTGCGTCATTTCCAGTGTTGCTGAAACGGAGGGAAGGTCTACAAATTTCAAACATCTCGCTCCGCACAACCGCAGAACTCGGATTCGTAATCTTACGCTCTCCGTATAACCTCCTTGGAGACCGCCCAGGGAGTCATATTGGTTATGAACAGATATGGAAAGAGTAAGGCTGAATCCAAGCCCACACGTACGGAGGGAACGACCAATTCCCAGGTGTCTTTACTTCTAAATTGGGAAACTGTCTCAGAATAGCTAATATCGTGTGGAACCTGGATTAGATAGTAATAATTAGAGTTTCTGTTGCTAAAAGCAAAGCTGGTGCCTAAGGAATAATTTTAGGCTGATCAGAAAATATCTAATAACATTCTTCTAATTCGGTTACTAAATAAAATTCAACTTTATGTTAGCATTTGTTCTACTATACGATTCAAGATTTTCTTTAGACATTTCTAATATAATTAATTCATTCTTAATATCCCATTCCATAAGACTCGTAAACAAAACATTTTCATGATAATTGTTTTTAAAAACACATTATAAGTTTTAACAAATATATCACTAAATGAGATATGGAGGAGAAATAAGGAATACTTATAATGTTTATTGATTTGTATATCACGAAAAAGTTACATCTCACTCAAACAAATGTACATCTTCATTATAACCTACAAATTCCTATTTTCTGAACTATTCTACCATTATTCGAATCTTTTAAAAAAAGAAAATATTTTTTTATTTATATATTTAATTTTTAATCTTTCGTTCATCGTGATACGTTGTTTACCTACCCCTTTAACACAAGCAACCACCGTCTCATGTGTACTGATTTCCTGCAACCCACTTTACTTAATTGCGTTGCGTGGTATCATTCGATCAAAAGGAATACCTGACAACCAAAAGATTTCAACTTTTATAAATCTAATTCATTTGATGCTTTAATTTTTTCAATTCAAGAGTATCTCATTTTCCCATAATTTGTAAATTATTCGATTGATAATCTATACTAAAGTATGAATTAGATAAACCCTTGTTTTAATGAATTGTATGAATGAATAAATGTTATCGTGAATGAATTTTCATCTTTTATTAAAATATGTACACAATATGTATATCATAACATATTATAATATATTATTATTTAAAATATCAAGAAACATTTTAAAAATGATTCTTAGAATATATAAAAGCCGAAAGATAGCTGCGGCCAGAATAACGTTCATACTATATAGCATTTTATAATAATGTACATGGAATTGACTTAAAATAACTCTACAGATGATGTTCTTTATTTCTGTCTTTTTACAGGTTTGTCTAAAAACATGAGCTTATCCTACTCAGTTAAAACTTTCAAAATGATCCCTCAAAAAACTTTTCTTCGAATTGGACTCTCTACAAGAAAATATTCGTATTTCCTTTCCTAGAATTTCCCAGAATTAGACTCCACGAATGTCCATGTCATTACAAATTCAAAGAAATTTTCGAAATGAATTTTCGATGAAATAAAGGATAAACATTGAAGAGGATAGCATTTAGGACAAATAGAAACTATTTATAAAGGTAAGCTGACCCATACGTGATCATTTAAGATTTATACTGTGACTTGCATGAAATAGAAGTTTATTATGGATGGCAAAATACGATTTTTATCGTATATACGAAAGAGTTACTATCAAAATGCTCCCCAGTTACACAGATAACGATAATATTTATTATAATCGTAAAAGATTGTAAACCGTAAAAAGCCAGAAATATTTTGTGAATAAATGATTAAATAATGGACTAAATTTTCTATTAATAAGTTGCCCACCGATTTAAGAGTATATCACGAAACATCCAAATCGATTATACGAATATAATGCTGTATTATTTGAATGAATAACAACAACAGCACGCTATAACATTTTATCGTTTCCACATCCTTAACGAATTAAAGCAAATTAAATTTATGGGAAATGATAAACACCTGATTAAATATAACGGATTGTATATGGTCACATATACTCGGAAAAGTTCGAACACCTTTCACCATCCATTCGATTCCTTTTTGTCTGTGATTGCCTGGAGATAGAAGCGACACCAGCGATCGGAAAAATCCCTTTTATGGACAGTTGCTCCGGCGACAAATTAAGATGAATGTTCCGCAAGTATATCCCACCTCTCATTTTTAATTCCCACGGAAAATCGCGTCCGTCCCTGACCATCTGTCATCCGATTCACGCCCGTGCATTAACCTTCCCTTTCATCGATACCGCTGTCCGACACCGGCCCTAATGGTGGCGCTCGCGAAGCTCCACGCTCCCTTATTTTTTTACGAAATCGCGGCCCTACCCTCGCTCTGCGATTTCCCCTGAGTGACCGTCGATAAATAAATAACGATGGAGTGGGATGCGGGGAAGGGAGAAGTTAGGGGTTGCGGGAAATGAGATGCTAAGGGGTGGGGTGGGTTTTTAGTCTGGGGCAGCTGGCCTTCCGCGAGCTTGAATGCTCCGTGCAGAGGTTTAAGAAGGGATTGAATCGGAAAGGAATGCTCTAAAACCCTTTACGTAGGGGTGGGGGTGTTAAAGAAGTGATCGGGATTGAATCCTGGAATATGAACCGCAAAACATTCGGGAGTCCCGCTTAATAATTCAGAGGCGATTTCTGATGTTGCCTCCGGAATCAGAGATGGGAATGTGTGAATTGAGCCGTGGTAGGTCTTCTTCCGCGAATTAATTTCTTTTATTGAGCGAGTCGAAAATCTCGTGCGGGAAAAATGGATGAGCAAATACGATTCCTTGAATGTATCTTTTATTTTTTTCCACGTGGATATGTTCAGACTTAGATGTAAGGTAGTTGGACATAGCTTATTGTGTTAATAATTGAGTATGTGTATGTTATACTATTCGATTAAAAGTTCATTAATTACAAATATAAGCGTAGTTGGTAATTACTAGTTCTTATTTTTAAGGGTCACTTGATATCAATTGGGAAAAATCTTACCCAAAAAAGTGATAACTATATAACGAAATGACTACTATTTGTTCTCTCTTATTTGCGAATTCAACAAGCAAATTTGTATGAACAAAAATTAAAATTATCCTCTAATTTAGCAATGTATGCCGATCAAATTATCTATGTTGTTTCAGAAGTGAGAAAAAAACATTTAACGCTTGAGTTAATTCGAGTCAGTTGACAAATACTGTTTAAAAGGAATTTCATTGCTAAATGAGAGAATGAAGTTTGATAGATTTATTTATAATTTCAATGATCGTATAAAAGTGCTATTAAAGAATTAAAGCTCAAATGAATATTAGAAATCAAGTTCAAAGAAGCACAAATAACAATAAAATTAAAAAATATTGTTGACCAAAATAACTATAGATCATTACACTACATTCAGCCATTTCCTGAATATTAAAATGATAATTGAATACTATTTCTCGCAATTCCATCTCATATATTTATGTTCTACTAAATATTATTTCAGAAGGTATCAAAAATTTGTACAGTATTTCACCGAAACCATAAATAAAATACAAAACTGAAAAGTAATGTTGACTGAAGATTGTAAAAATGCTTTAGAAAGTAGTTGAAAATATTTTAAAACTATTCAATAAGTCTAATCTTTGATAATCCTAGTAATTAAATGAAGACCTCAACTAAACGTAAAAACGAAGAAGTCCTAAATCAACTTTACGGTACTTGAAAATACCTTTCTGTAATCGATTTTTAATTATGATAATAGACTATCCTATATTCATTCTCTATTATAATATACACATAAGAAATAAGGTAAGAATGCCATTCAATTTCAAAATTATCCTTTTACGTATTTAATTATCAAATGAATACATCGGATTTTCTAGCAAAATTGCTCGATATGCTATTTCAATGAAACCATTTTTAAATGACTACATTATACATATTATAATTATTTCAAGTCATAGGATCAAGATGCTTTCCCGTTCATTTGGCATCATTATTTTAGAATATATTTTATCTCATTCTCCTGTATCACAGATAATTTAAATGCTTCAATGATAATGGAGTGTCCAAAAACCAGCAAAACATTCCGAAAATATTTAATGAGAGAGGAACGCATTCAGAAAAGGGAGTCGAGCCGAGGAAAAAGAGGTAATTTGCCCGATTACGACTGAATTCTCATCATGATTCATACTGAGTCGAGGCAAAATAGCAGCAGTCTATCACAAGCCCAAAAAAACATCAAATATTCAGGGACGAAAATTCCCGAAAAATAGCCCAGGACGAAAAAAGAACCAGGTATAGTATCGTGCCGCGCAAAATAACCCATCTCGAATTTCCTAGAGCTCTAATAAATACTTCCAGGACCCATTCGGACCGGATAAAGAGAGTCGGCAAGAATTACTACAATCTAAATGGATTCGTCACCTCTGGGCCACCGTTGCAAGCCATCTAGAATTCAGAGTGGATAGTCGAATGAAAAGGTTCTCACACCCCTTACCCTAACTCCCCACCCCCTTACCCTGACTCCCCACCCCCTTACCCCACGAGACCGACCCATCGAACCCACCCCCTTCTTGTCACACAGACCACGAATCCCTTACGGACCTAGAGGTAAGAGAATGTTAAAAGGGCATGGAGGGGGACGTGGGGGGGAGTGAGTTGGAGGTTAAGCGGAATGACTATCACGTGTACGACTGGGTTGGTTCTGGATGGCGCTCCGAGGAAGAGGGAAATAGGCCGAAGAAAGAGCTTAATTTAAACGTAATCGGGTTCTTCCCTCTCCGCTAACACGGTCCTCCACCTCCAGACCATCCCTTTTATAAGTTCTCTCGCTCACAATCCCATCCTCTCCTACAACATCTTCAGCGCACGTCTTTACTTCGCCCATTCGGGGAGTTCCACAAGGCACACTCTTTGGACCGCTCTTCTTCCTCTTTTCTCTGCTCCCATTTTCTAGCCCTTTTCTTCCCTTTCATCTCTCAGGTATCCCCCTCTCCCTTTTCCTCATCATATTTCCTCTTCCTACACGCTCATTCTCTTAAGTCCAGTCCTTTTCAAAATTGTATATAACCTTCGCCCCCGCCTGGATTCCCCCCTTCGTGTTTTCCTATTCTACTTACCGCTCCCCACTCTATTTTCTCCACAATCCACTTTTTATTTCCAATTCCACTCCCCTCTCTACATCTAATTTTCCTTTCTCATTTCCGTTTCTATATACTTCTATGTACCATATTTTACGTAGATATTATTTTTGTTATCCCTTTTGACCAACGTCGTCCCGGACTTTCGTAATTTTCTGCTACTTTAGATTGGTGATTCACGTTTCTGTATAATTTTGTGCACGATGCGTACGTTTGGATAAAAAGAGACTTCAAATTTTTTTAGGATAGATATTTTTAAAAATATGGGTCTCCTGAATCACCAAAAACATTCATTAAATAATTTGAGTATAAATGCTGACTTTTATCAGTTATTTGCTACCCTACTTACACTTTAAAAACGTAAATATAAAATTCAATGCTCATTCCAAAATGCAAAAGATATTATAAACACTTGGATACATTTATTTAAAATTCATTTACCTCATCAATTATAAACACACATCGTCATGATTGGGATTGCTATTGTTTTAAAAATTAATTGCGGTCATGAATAAATTACGCACTTTCGAACTCTTAAAAAATGTATCGCGTTTCATTATTTTCCACCAAATATGCTGCATTTATTTTTAATAAGGAAGCGAAATTTTGACCCTGAATTTCTACATTAAACAGATGAAGAATGATAACAACTAATTGTTTACGTATCCGTATTAATTTCTCATGGGACGTATTTTGAATTTATAGACGATGTACTGGTATCTCTATATTTGAAAAATTTATTATTACATTATTCCACATTGATAACATCTGAAAATACGTAACCTATGTTACACCTATATTTATACCCCGTCCTTGAAATATAAAATGAAGGGTAAAATACAGAGCAAATTAATATTGTATGTCACTTTAGCATACTCTGGACTAAGATGACAAAACAAACTCGATTGAGAATAACACATTGATACTTTTATAAGGCATCTTAATCTTACCGAATTCCTGATTACATAGATAACACCAAAAGAAGAAAGCACCCAATTCATGACTCACTTTTCATCTCCTAAGTTCAGCCATTAAAGATGAAACAATGGAACGAAGCTAAGACCGTTCCAAAAAAAATCTGAACGACTCCGCGCACTTTTATGCACGCATCGCATAAAGAGAGAGAGATTAGCAGTGAAAAGACCTCTTGCAAAAAAAAATCCACGGCTCCTATTCCCCATTTGATTTGCATCGAGTCAGTAATTCAGTGGAGCGTAAAGGCCGTTGATACGGGACCCGGATGGATAAAACCATCGGCCGGGGACTCGTTGAAAATGATCCAAGGGTTTAAAAGTTAATAGTACAGACAGAGGCACGTGGACATTACCATTTGATAAGACAGTTCCTCGGATCCCTTCATCTAATTTTCCCTATCCCCGTTTCATTTATGGTCTCTATTTCAGTTCCTCGGATGCCGTCATTTTTTTCCCTCGCCATATTTCCCCTTAAAGTTTCAATTTCCTCTTACCAAAACATCGCTTCCTATCCTTGTTCCGCCGGCACATCCATTATGCCGCATCCTCCATCCATACCTGATACTTCTTCCCCACGCATCTCCATTCATCCCCTCTTCCCCCCATTCCACCACTCTCCCGTCTTCGTAAGACCGATTGGTGTTTAATATTGAGTCGAAATTGTTCGCTCGTCAATAATACATTCGATGGGGTCGATGCCCTGCGGCCACATACATTAACCGCCTTTTTATTTTTGCGTAATTGAGGTTCAGTAAGTTTATGTTAAATTAAAAATTATTAATCACAATCGAATTTATACGTTTTGGTGTATAAATAGTGTTTTTATGGTGTGACTAATATACTCAGAATATGGCTAGGATTCTGAAAATGTTTCTAAATCTTTTAAAGTGTATTAAAGTTAAAACAAAGACGAGAAATGTTCTGAAAGGGGTAATTTTATGGGTCAAAATGCCTTCAATTTTAGACTATAAATGAATTTTAAACGATAAAATTGTGGAGGTACCATTGACTGCCGATTTCCCATAAATTTATTGCAACGAAATATTTTGATGAATTGATTAAAAGTAAAAGAATTTATGCCATGAATACAGGAATAAAATACGAGGATACGAGGATAAAATTTGGCGGAAAGAACCATGTCCAAGTGAAACTGAGCGAAAAGGGTATGTTTAAAGAAAGCTGATCTTTAAAATATGAATGTAGATATCAAGTTTAAATGGATATATGTAAAAAATTCAAATTAAGTGACAGACAGGAGATTCCTTTACATTAAAAATCAAATATCTGTTTAATTATTAGTTTATATTTCACACAATTTCCAACACCTTCATGAATAGCCACATGTTACGTAGGTTCTCTAAAGATTTTCAAATAAAAAAATGATTCTCAGATATTTTAAATATTTTCCAAAGAATTTGCGGTTTGAGGAATTCCTTTTCAACCTTTATGGAAGACTAATAAAAATATTAATAAAGACAAAATTACAATAGAAAAATATAATAGACATTTGGTTTACAAACATATTTAAATAAGAAAAGAAAAACTTTCCGCGTATAAATGAATAGCTTTCCGTTGATAGAAAAAAAGTTTAATGCATGCTAATAGAAAAAATTTCAATATATTTAACCCTCACTCATTCCACCGAATGAACTAAATGAGCGATAAACCACACACGCGGAGGATGAATTGTGATTCTTGCATAATTCACCACTTCGAAAATGATTTGAATTTTCCATCTCGTTGATATAAGTGCGTATCGCTTTACTTTCACCCCAGTCTCCAAGTTCGAGCTTCCCGGCGTGATCCATATTGTGGAGAGCAACGTAATTACCATCGCGAGACTGCTGATCTCTCCTTTATAAAAGATTTTTTCCCTTCCATTTCCCACGACCTTCCTCCTCTAAGTTCTCCAATTTACTCCTTTCCCAACTTCTTCGCATTTCTCTCTATTCTGAATCTTCCCTTTCACCCGCAAATTTACGCTGAAACCATTGCGTTTTCTTCTCTCGTAAGAGACCATCTCAGAGTTTCTCGTTAAAATTTCTCGGAGGTGAAAATAAACCTTTTATTCCATGTGTACGAACCGCAACGATGTACGCCGTTTCGCAAATTATACGGCAAATATTGATGTGTTCAATAATGAATGCAGCTTGTCTAGTTAAACACATTAGCCATTTATTATGAATAGCTCATATTTGGTTAGAACTATTAGAGAGATAGGCTATGTAAAATTGCTTTAGGAATATGATCTACTATTCATACAATAATCACTCCTTGCTATGTAAAAGGGATATCGTACAAGAAAAATTATTTAATAAAAATTCTAATGCTTTGTATTGCAAGATAGATTTCTCAAATAAATTTGATAACTTCCTATAAGCTATCTAAAACTGTGGAAAATAAGATGGTAGAAAATTATTATACTGCCACATTTTTGGTTCTCGTAAAGTTAATAAATGTCAAAATACTAGATTTATCGAAAAAGTTCATTTAGTCCTAATATACTCAAGTAAAATTAATAATTATTATTATACAGTAATAATTCCTTTACCACAAATGAGTACGTAAAATGAAATATAGGGAATAATTTATAATAAACAATATTTTATATCAATATGTATAATATTGTTTATATATAATGTCGTTTACGTTGGCATCAAAGTAGAAATGACGTAGATAATTCATTAATTCACGCATTCTTCGGTATACGATATATACATGTTAGATTAATGTATGCGAGTAAACACGTAATGTTTGATCTATATACGGAGATGTTTTTAAAAAGAGAATATAAACGAATAGAATATAATAATAAGCAAGTGCAAAAAGAGTATAGGTAAAGAACGATCAAATTAAACTAGTTTTATTTCTAGAATCGAAATATCCTTTATTGCTTTAAGTCCGTATTACACATCAGCTGATTTTTTTTCGTATGGCATATTAATGCGATAAAGTTAATTCCTACTAATGAAATAACTTTAGAATTGAAGCATACAGAGGGAAATTCCATACAGAGAACTCGAATTATTAATTTTGATGCTCGAAAAATAAATTATTACTCATGATTAATGAGCCATTTGCAGCGAAATATTACGCTCTTTCCAGTGTTTCCATAGAAATGTAACCAGACACAAAATCTAGTTTGTTCCGCAGGTAAATGAATTAAAAGTAGCGCGGTCTGTCTAGAAAATTAACTTTCGCCTATTTAAAAAGAAAATTATGGAATTCCGAATAGGTAATGCAATTTCTATTTTGGAATGTGTAGCGAAGCTATGTTCTATGAAATTTTCGACGTATGAAATGAAATAGGAAGATTTACTGGCGAATATAAAATGTCACAAATAACAATTCTTCTATAACTGTTCTTAACAACTGTTACAACCAACTATTATTTAATGACCGGAATAACATTTGACGTGAATGCGTTTTCTAGATATTGTTAATAAAAAATTCCAGTTAAAGTTTTATAATGTATCCTTTTGAGATAATAATTCGATCAGCATAAGTATTCAGTATTGAAAAAATATGACACCATAACTACTCTGGCAATCATTCAGTAACCTTATCGAAACCAATTTAATTATTCTATATACTAAACAACTCATGAGTTCACTATGTAATACATGCAAATATTACAAACTTCCAACATTCTCCATTATCGCTGTGTTTATCATTAATTTCATCTTCCATTCAAGTATATCAATACTGATTAAATGTATTAATAGACTGGTACCTGCAAATCTATTTCAAAAGATAATTCGTGAATGTTCTGATAGGATATCTTAAAACAAATACTAATAGTAACTACTTTCATAAACTAAATGGCTTAAACTTATTTATTTTCCTTCATATATGTTTATTTTTCAATTATGTAACATGAATAATATTTACCGAGATTTTATAATCATGTTATATGAAATCTGTTTAAATGGAAAATGATTTATTATCACAATAAAACTCACGTAACATTTCAAGTAGCAATGTACATATCGAACAACTGTTGGAAATAGTAAATTAAAGTTAACATAAAATTAAAACTTTCAAAAGTACTCTCCCATCCTTGACAGCCTTTTTATTCGAATCTTATAGTATCAAATTGACTTTTAAAAACCTACCGACGAACTTTAGAAAAAACTTCGTTCAAAAATAATGGAGAAATATCATAATTCATTGTTAAATACTTAAAGAAATTATTATCAGAAAAGAGAAAAGAAAAAATCTTATTATACCAGAAATTAAACAACGAAAAAAGCAAAACATTCCTCCAATAGATAAAATAGAACCTAATTTAAGCCTGTGCAGAAAATGTACTGCGATTTAAACCAATGAAATCTCTTTACCCATTCCCTTGAAACGCCCTTGAATATTTACTTTCCCTTCACTGAAAATCACGACCGACTTGGCGATCCGTACATAGGATGGCTCTATCGAGAGAACAATGTAAGAAGCTACCTTTTGTACAGCGACCATTGTCTGTGGAAAGAGGCCGCGCTGGAATTTCTCATTTTCAGAGGGTGGGGATACGTGTGTCGGCGATTACGACTTTCCGAAAAGAGGTAGCTCGTTCTAATCAACACCGTCTTTCCAGCCGAGTCTCCTACTTATGCCTCACCAAGGGCCTCCTTTCTCCTTCAGAGATGTTAAGGAGCGCCCTCTCTTTCAGCCACTTGTCGTAAAAACGAGCTAATGCACGAGGAGTTTTGCTCTCGGGCCTTCTACGAGAGAAGGCCTTGCGAAATTGCGTCGAGCGCTAAAAACCTCGGACTGAAAAGATAATGGCGCAACAAGCCCCTGAATTCATAATTTGCCCTTTTTTTAATCACCAGCTGAAAATGAGCTCGCATTTGTTGAATGCGATTAAATAATGATCAATTAAAAACGCTTTATTGTTCAATTGCAGCGGGTGAGTATCGCCTGAAAATTTGCTCATTTATTAAAATCGTAAAAGCGAATAAAAATGCTTTAATGTCTAAAATTATTTTCGAATTTAATTACGAGATCGTTGAAAGTTTTTATAAATTTGAATCATAACAGTTGGATGAAATTTACTGGTCGTAATGTATAGTTTAATGAACCGCAGAGTCTAACTTATTCTCTTATATCATACAATTTTTAATGATTTTTGCTACACGCTTTCACTAAAGTAATTTATTGAACACATTTTTATATTCACCCCATGAAACTCAATATCAAAATCTCTTCTATCTCTTTAGGTACACGTGTAAAACAATTCACCTATGATTTTTCATAAAATTCCACTTAATTATATTCTAATATAATAGTGAATACCTAACATGCTGTCCTGGTAAATCGGTTTAATAATAATTTGTTCATAAAATGTCCATAACCTATCTACAAAAATAGTTACAACATTTCAGCATATATTTAAGTAAGTTTTTGGCTCTGTTAGCGATACTTAGCTCCATAAAAGTTTCCGTAATAGAAAAATTCCGAATGCTTGATTCTATAACTAAATTTATTCATACAGCGTATCGTCATTAAATTCGATATTCCGCTAATTCTAAAGCGATTCAATTGTGAAACGTCGTTTCCAATCATATGCTTGCTAATGCAGTGTCGAGTACCTAAAAATGCTTCTGCTTGCAAAATGTTGTTCCGCGGGTAGTGAATTATTAATTTGAATTTATTAATGCACATGTGGAATCTACTGAAGCGAACTAAACTGCATCATAACGCGATGTATGATGGCCACTTTAAAATATGAAAACTGGAATGATCGGGTATTTTATCTGCTACTTACGATTACTCTTTGTATATCTACGTAATTCTTTACTGGATGCATTAGAATGAAATATTTTATTTGAAAGGATTTTAATATTTTCCTATTCTTATTTATATTATATTTCTTATATATATTAAAACTCGTGTTATTACATCGAATTAAAAAAAAACATTTTGACCATTGAAACATAACCGTTTTTCCTAAATGAATACGTACTCGTGGCCAGAAATACATAATATTTACGATACAAGCAGTCTCGGATTGTTTATAATATGTGAAAAATTTGTTTGAAAAAGAGATGTGCAAGCAACATACATGAGCTTCGATGATATAAATGGAAGCAATATGAGATAATAAATATAATTTAGGGGAGATTTCTGGTGGAATCAATTGTTATCATTTGTATTTTTAATTGCGATGATTAAAATTAACTCGAAATGTGGCGTATTCGATATTAATTAATGAATTTCAATGCAATATTTTATTCCGCGAATATTAATTTGAATCTTTCTCGTTAATAAAAGAATTTAATTACGTTGGTGTGCATCATTTTTATTATTATTCGTATCTCGTGATTGTTTTACCGAAGCTACGTTAAATATTAAGAATGACGAATATAATTCCATATTTTAATACGGAAATATGTTCAGTAATCCGAATTTATTGTTCCATATAGAGCTTGACCTTTAGAAAATATCTATTCCAAAATTATAAATATTGTAATTATATAGTTATGAAAAATTATCCTAACGAAATCACTTTAATCTAACAATGATATGAATTCCTTTTCTATGATATAGCTTTCAACAGGACCAAATTCTCGTAAAAAATAATTACATTATCCTTCTATGAATATAGACGAATGCTTGCTTCCTTCCTTCATAAATGCTAGATCATAAAATCCTTAGCACAAACTGGGGAAATTCCAAAGCTACCTGCAAAATTGCATCCTAGGAGGCCTTCTGACGGCTGAAGGTGAATTGGTATGGGGCAAATCTTACGTTCCTCTAAGGCTTGTAGAAGATTGCATTTGCAACTGTATGGCTTTAAATATTCAAGTTTGCTCCAAATTGGAGTCGGTATTAAACCTTGCACCAACGATGATTGTAAAATGAGTCGGCAATGACACAATATATAGAGGAAAGCATTTATGCAACCTATTTCCTTATCGCTACTATAAAGGTTTTATTCTCTAAGCGCTTAAGATATTTCACATTAACGAGAAAATCACTTTTTACGTAAAACTTTAGACAATATTAGTCGAATTATAGATCTAAGATACAGATGAGAATATTTTGAATCTAAACTAAGAGAATATACTTAATAAAAAGAACTGATAGTTTCAAAGATGAATATGCATTAAATGTTGGAAATATGTCGGCTTTTTTATACCAACCATAAGAATTAGAATATTTTTCAGCGAGTGATATCTCTTTAACATGATTGTAATTTTGTTCTATATTCTGTCGCAGATTATATGTGACCTTCATATTTTTCCAGATGATAATAAATGACCCGTATTACCTTTTTTTGAGAGGCAAATAAAAATTCAGGCAGCTTAACTTCCAAAGAAAAAGTGGACTATATCCCTTTACTTCTTAGGAACCAAAATTAAAAAAAAAAAGATTTGGGTATACCAATTAAGGTTAGGAATTGAATTATGAATTACCTTCAGAATAGCATACATTGAACTTATATTTCGTATGGTTCGTTCATAAAATAGACACATCCTATGACTCTCTTGTACTTTATACCTAAACTACACGCACCGCTATATTCTCGATTCTACGTGTCATTTGAAATTAAGATGAGATCCCTGAATTCTTTAATACGTAGCCTCTTATCTTTCCATTACCTCACGCATTCTAAAATCCGAAATAATTTTCCACCTTTCATATCTCGAAATGGAGACTCTCAAATTAAGCGTGTCTTAATTTTCGCACATCCCTTGAGAGTTCCTGAAAAAGTTTTTCTCGTATTTTACGTAAACCGCGAAGACTTCGTTGAAGACATCCGCGCGGAAGTAACTACATATTCAAGAGCTTCTCTTTTGATGATTTTTTAATAGAGGGGGAGGGAGATATCTGCTGAATTATATATTGGAAACTTTCTATAAGTCAAGGAAAATTAGTAACAGTCCCAGATAGAAAAAGATAGATCGTTGTAGATAGTTCTTAAAATAGAAATTCATATAAATATCTGAAATAATATATGAAATTTATATCTCTCGTCATATCTCAAGATAGAATTTCATCTCGTAAAGAGTATATTGCCTGAGAGAAGGCGTATAAAATAATTTAATTCGTTTTGTTTACCAAGTACATAGCAAAACAGTTAAGACGTTCACGATTTCTCTGGCAATAACCTTGAATAAGTAAATAGAATTTGCAAATTTGTCCGATATTGGATATAAAACTGTTTTTTCCAATAGATACGTTCCTTCACTAATATTTTAATTATAGAATAATAGTAAGGGAAATTAACAAACAAATAGCTTACACTATAACAGAAGAAAAGAGATATCATACAGCATTCTGTATTTGCAATCAGAACTCATTGGAGGGCTTTGAATAAATCTTTACCTTGACTTTCTTGACTTGACTACTTGACTTTTACGTAACGGTGTACTATAGAGGAAAACGAATTTTAAAAATATACTACACAATCCTTCCCTTTAGTTTTTTAAAAAAGATATATCATTAAATAATTTTGTACAAATCATTGATTCTCATTTTCAATCGTCACGAAGAAATGTGATGCTCCACAAAATTTTAATTTAATCGAAGTTATTCGGACATTATTCAATTATCCTACTTTTTAAAAGTTTTAGAGGCACTTGAGTCTTTAGAAACAATATTAATAGCTTTACAAAATGGTTAAAACTTCATCAAATCATTTTAAAAAATCGTAAATTAAACCTACAATAGAAGTGCATTTCCAACCAGTCCGTCGGGCCTCTAAGACAGCGATATATTTCAGGAGTAACCCCTTTTCGGGATTAAAATAATACCGAAGACTACATCCTCACCTAAGGCTTCTGAGACGACCTCGTAAAAAGGGAACCGAATTGGAAATTGGAAAACGGCAGCCCCATCCGTGAACTCTTTCCGTGTCTACCTCCACTAAAACCCCTTATGTTTTATTCCCGCATCCCTTATAATTCCCTCCCGCCCTCGGCCGCTTCGAGCCATTGTTCCGCGGCGGAAAAATGCATGAGACTCGCTTACGTCTGCTAGTTTTCTTATTCCTCCGCGGAGGGCGCCAAAATCCTTCTGGTGAAAGCCCGAGTGCGCGAATTGGGGGAGACTAATTTACTTGCTAGCGAACGGCTTCATTAAGACGCAAGTTTGGTGGAATGTTATAGTCGCCAATTAGCGTGTGAGTGAGAGGTGATGAAATTCTTCCCTTGAGCCGTATGTCATGTTTATTGCTTCGCTATAGACGGGGTCATATACGTGGGAATGCGTTACGGCCGTCGTAACGCCCCGTTATTGCTGCGTTATGAGTGAGATGAACGCCCGCTTGTTATATAATGGCAATAAACGGGGTATTTCCTAAATTCCGTTGCATGTCCCCATCCGGAGATCCGGAGGTATCAAACGTTTTCCTCCCCAAATGCTTGCCTCGTGTTTTATCTTATTACACGATAATAATATTTGCCTTCCTAAAGCTAATCTGAGATGGTATTCTGAATAGGTACGTAATATTGTAACGTTGTATGTGGAATATTATTGCTTATCCCATTCTATTAATTGAAGTTGACGCTGGAATTCTTAAATGCCATTTCAAATGAAGCACAGATCATTCTAATTGAGATTATTACTTCATTTACATATATGGAACCGCAGTATACTCTTCGATTTATACTTGCATGTTTTTTATGCATAAATTGCAATTCATAATCTCTCTTATTTAATTTTTTTTTGATTCTTCAACCTTCTTACAAGTTTCATAAGATGTAAGGAATTTTAATTTCAAATTTAAGGGGAACTTTAATAGGCCATACTAATTTTAACTTTTGTTATGATATCAACAAGTATCTTAAATGTAAATTATGTCTAATTTTATGTATTGAAAGATTTATCTAAAATAAACTTTAAAAATAATGATAAGGATACGGCAATTTGCCAATTAATATTGCCACATTTTCTAGAATGAATTCCTTCATCGACTAATATTTTTAACAATGAAAAAATTAGTTAATCTTTACGAATTAGAATGAATCGCTTTATCACCATTAAAAAAACTATCGTCCATTTATTCTTTACCCCAATATCAGTAACATAACTATTAAGATTCATTAATATATTTCAATAATAGAGAGTAAAAACAATTCTAATGCACATAATATGCTACCAAATATGGAATTTATCTTTTCTCTCTTTGATTTACTAGCAGTTATTTCCATAAAATTGCAACTTCACTGCCGTAATTTTTCAGCCCATTTCCTTTTAATATTTGACCTATTCATTTTCTCAAACATCACTTCAATCAAAGCCTTCTCTTCCCTGAAACGAAAAAAATCAGAGCAGTGCATCCAATCACGGGACGGGGTAGAAGTTCACTTCAAATACTTCCGATTTCTGATACTTGGAACTGCCGATTCCCTAACTGGTCTTTTGAGCCCATTCAATTACCTTCACTCTCCTTATTCCTATTCACTACAGTTACCGGAAAAAGATGAATTGATCTTGTCAAATTTCTACCTCTCTACTAGTACTTAAATTGCCTACCAGTGAATTACTTTATTTCGGAATAGAGTATCTGTAATAGCAGTGTAAGTAAAGTTTCGTCTTCATACGATTCTCGTAAATCCTACGTATACTCTTCATATTACTTATTGTGTATTACGTATAAGTATGATAAAGTTATGTTTTAATAATAAAAATCAATAGTTATAAATAATCTAGAGTGATATATGTTATAATAATTAATCCTCAAAATATCCCATTACATTGATGTAATTTAAAAAGCTTTAAAATAATCATCTTTTATCTATCACTAACATCATTACATGTCTTACTAAAAAGTTTCGTTGATCTGGTCAAAATTTAGCTGGCCTAATCAGGTCTATATAAAAACAGAACATTACTCGAGAAATTAAATTTGCATTAATTTTATTTGCTAAACAAAAAGCTATTATTCAAGTTAGATCGACTTTTAAAATACCTAGAATGATGATAGCCATTCAATTTATTCACCGATACATACTGCGTGTCTATTTTTGTGAAACCCCCTCAGATACCGTATGCGCAGTAATGGATACGATACAAGATTTGAGTTGGCTGCATAAATTGATCGAAAGCCTGAGTCAATGAACATTAATTAGGTATGTGATAGCAAATGATTCAGCAGAGGCACTCAAGGTCTCACTTTCGCAGAACTCTATCGACTCGGATGACTCTCGTATATCTACCTTCCTCGTTGAAAATGCAAATTTGCCTAGCGCGCGGCATATGTATGCATATATCTGTTGCACACGATGCTGTAAATTGATCGCGATTTTCTTATTTTTGGCATAGACTCTATCGATCTTCCAATGGCCTGACTTTATACCGTTCCGAATTAGTCAACTCTGGTCTTCCATCAATCTGAGGCAATATACCTTTAGGCCAACACTGTGCAAGCACTGGACCATGATGAATAAATCAACGCATGATGTTCGGTCAGAATTCATTTACCAACGCCATCCAACAAGATGTATTAGACGAATCCTGAATGTGTAATGAAATCTCGTGATGGAATATTAAATATTAACATCTATCAGGATATTATGGTAGATATTTCAACAAGACATTCTCATCTCCCTTTTTTAATAACTAATTGATGATCAATATATTCCTTATAAACATGATTTAATAGGAAGTTATATCATCAGGATAGAAATTAGAGCACACGAATTTATGGTAAATTTCACTGAACAGTAACTAGTAACTATTTCTTGGTTGACGAACAATGTATAATGAATATATGAAATGAATATTGAAGCTAATAGTTTCATTGATACTATGCTTAATAATTATCAGTGGATATTAAAAGGTAATAATACTCAAGAGATGTTTTCTGTCTCTACTGCGTTAGATGGAATGCTGTGCCCCTTGAATCGGCAACCAGCAATACAATAATCCTTGATGCGAGCAACCAGCAGTGCATTAATCCTTGTAGGCAGGCAACCCGCAATGCTTTGAAATTTTCTTTTTAGATAACTTCCCACTTATTCATTGAAATACATTCAGTGATTAGTCACTAAGGGAACATAAGAGATGAAAGGTACGATTGATTCTATACGTGAATATTTAGCGTGAATTTAAAATATATTTATCTATTTCAAATAATATATACGGTTAACAAAGCTACATTATTTTCAGTGCTAAAAATATATACATCATAAATTTAATATGCAATTGAATAAATTTAATATAATTGATTTTTGCTGAAGGTAAATAAAAATTATTATTTAACGTGATATTTTTCTCTGGAAGAAAACGAATCCCTCAAAATTGAGTTTAATCAGAGAATAAAATGAGAACAAATAATCATCCTGAATATAAATATTACTTTAGTTTAAAATGGACAAAAATAGGACAAAATTAAACTCATCTTAAATTTATATAAAATACTTTCATCTTGCTTTAAATTTACCTCAGCCTCCCAACTTTGATTCGCAAAACTCGGATGGATACCACCCTCTTCTCTAAAAAGGCCCAAACTTTCTCGAGGATGGGAATTGAGAACTTGAGTCAACCCTCTTTGGAATCATTTTCAACATAAACATCAGCCATAAATTTACTTTCCATTCCGGAGAGAACTTTTTGAAGAAATAAAGAAATCTTAGTCTGGCATGAAATTTCCCTAATCCGCCCAATGAGGACTCCACACCAAGAGTTATTCAGAGTTATCTGCTCGACTCCTCCTTCGTACCCTCCCTTTATCAACACCAACTCCTTTCCTTTCTCGATATCTACTCCTGCCACATATATCCTTGTTCCCTCTCCTCTACTTTTCTCAAGTCTCGACAATTTAATACAAAAGACTTTCGTATGCCACAGCCTCAAATTCCTCCCAATTTAAAAAAAATAATGTTCTAAACAGTACATCTTATTTCATCTTATTTTCATGTTTTGTTTAAAAAATGCATTATATCAAAATTATATATACAATGTAAGCTATAAATACTGTAAAATTACAAATGTTACGTAGGCACCCTAAACTAGTATATCAATTAAAAGTTCAAATAAATAAAACTTTAACGAGAGTCTTTTCTAGAACTAAGAGAAAGGTTATCAAACATTTGACTTCTTTATTCTAAAGAGCAATTTAAACATTTATAATCTCTTTCTACCCACGCCTAGAATATATATGCAATCTATACTTCATAATATTCCTGTAAGGAATTCATTTCAATGGATATTGAACACCGTTTCATATTTCAAAATTCACATTCAAAAATATATTTGAATGATTATTAATCCTATATGAAGACTATATAATAAGTTGATCATAGAGAAAAATATTTCACTAACTATCATAAAATATTCACATATGTCGCTTAATTTTTTAATGAATTTTCACGTTGTTAATTTATTGGATTAATTACCATCGAAAGAATTCTCATATTTACCAGAATATTTAAGGAAATTGAAAACGATTAACTAACTCTCTCCTTAAAAGATATCTATCAGTTATAATAATAATATTTGTATTATTGGATATATTAAATTACTGAAGCAGTTCCAAAATATGATATTTTAAAGGAAAAGAGTTTTGCTTATCATTAAAAATATGTTTTCTCGTGATATTTGACGGATCATAATTTAATATCGAAGTAAATTAATACCAGTCAATTTACGCTTATTAAAAATCTCTTGCAAGGATGAAATGCTTTTATTTACCTATTGAAATTATTTTTTCCTGTTTATTATAAATTGGATGATTTAAAAATTTTCCCTCTTGATCCAAATAAATAAATCGCAATAATTTCATTAAAATTGATTTCCATTCAGTGGAAAACTACTTTCACCCAATTTTTACAGAAAGCAGTAGTCCTTAATCCCACGTTTATTTAATTCCTCCCACCGATAATAACCTGTAGCTGTCCAAGTACGTACCAGACATAACACGTTGCAATTCCCTACGGTTAGACGAGAAAAAAAAGAACTATTTCGCTGATGGGAACATTGGAGGAATGACTCATTTGTTGCTTTTATTCTCACTATTATCTCTTTCTCTCATTCTACTTGCCTCCTCTGCAACTTCCAATCCCTTCGCCCGTGTTTGTACCTGTTGAGAATACCGTCCGCCTGATTATACGAGTTCTTTCCCTTCTTGGTTTGAGATAAAGGCATCTAAGGGATCCTTAGAGAGCGAGACTTTTAATAAGAAAAGGGCGAGCGATCCAATGACACCATTATCTTGCCATGTGAGCTTCCTTCCGAGAAATCTCCCGCTCTTAATCTGAAGAAACTAAAGAAATTAACATTGCGTTGGTTTCTCCGATTCCCAAAGGAAAGATGCCTTTGGGGGAGCTGGATGAGGGGCGAAGGTTCTGAGGGATGATGAAGAGGAGTTACTATAAAGGAGATGCCGTGCGATAAGGATGGCGAAAAATACGATACAAATTTAATTTGTTCTTGCCCTCGAAGCAGATGGAAGGTAATGGAAATGTGCCGTTATGTTCGCGTGCAAATATTTGCCGAAACGGTGTGCGCAAATGAAGCATTCGAGCGCTAAACTGTTTCGTTGTTTAGACTGCTTCGATGACATTATTAACCGAATGGAGGAATCCATATCAATTAGAGCATTTACACTTCTTGGCTTAATTATTCGCCATCTCGAATCATCACTTGCTTCATATAATTAGTTCAAACACAATATATAAGATTTATAAATCAGAACAATTATGTATTGTTCAAATCTATATTACTTTTTGTGACCCGTTATTTTTAATAAATATTTATGTGAATAGATAAAAAATAAGCGGTAAAGCAAATAAATGATTTGATTGTTAATACCTTCTAAGGGGAATCAAATATCAGTAAAGCAGGCATAGGTTGGTAACATATTGTATTATAGAGAAGAAATGGATTTAATTTGAGTAATTATAAATAATTAAGATCTTTTAAAGTGTAGTTTTAATACATTAACAATTAATATAATTATTTGTAAATAAATTAATAACTAATACAAGAAATAAATTGATAGTAAAATTTAACGATAAAAAAATCACTTGATGGAAGCTTGAAAAGGAAGCTATAGGCTCTTACAATTTTAATTTTCTTATCAATTAAATGCATTATATTTATAAGGCAATAATTATTACATGATACAAATTCAATTGTTACATGATATACACATTAATGATTGATATTGAATATACTTTTTAATTCATTATGTTATTATATTTTCATGCTTTAAAATGTTATTAAAAAAATCATCCAATAACGTAAGTATGGCCTAACATTTCGTAGGTCAATAAATCATGGTCAAAAGAAAGATTTTAATTGAAAAATCAGTGAAAGTACGGTAGAAATGTAGCTGAGAATATGAGATGGGCAACTCGATATTTGCGAGGAATATTAGCTCGGTGATTAAACTCCTCAAATGATCGCGCAATTTCACTTTTCCGATCCCTTCGCCGACTAGGATAGGGCAATTTGTATGGAAAGAACCGTCGTCAAAGGATGAGTGACGATGGAGCACTGACGGAGAGAAAGATTGAGTGGGGAAACTGGAATATTATGCAACAAGAGAATGGAAATTGAGGGATTATAAGGGACAGGAGACAAAAGAATAAAGGCTGTGAAGTTGAAGGGAGCGCCCAGAATGAATACAATGGCTGCCATGTTTTAATGCCGGAATGGCTAATCCATTGACGTAGATGGAGTACCGAATACTTCCTCGGGCCACCGCTCTATTGTTTTTATCTTTTCTGCTCTATTTCCATGGAGACAAAGAATAATGAATGGCTGTATTTATGAATGGGCATTAAAATGATTTTTCCCATCAAGAATCTGTTCGGTAAACAATGTGGAAAAAGATTCTGTCGCTTCAACGACAAGGATGATATTCATCGTAGAATAACTTTAAATATAAGTATTTCTCTCACAAATTAAATCATAGTATTTCTTATTATTTATATATTATCTTTTATTTTTCCAATAACTAAACACTTTGATCGTTTGAATTTTCTGATCTATTAATAGCAGCGCCAAAAGGTTTTAAAAAACACATCGAACTAAATTTTTATTCATGATTTATATCAAATGAAATTTAAACATAAAATCAGAGACAGTAAGTATAAAAATATATCTATCTATATATATCTATATCTACGTTAATTTGATATGGCGAAAAACTAAACAGAAAATCCTTTCAGTTAAACTTCTCAGAAAAAAATGAACAGTTTATGTTTTTATTCAATAGAAAGGTAAATAGTTATGAACGATGATTTTTTATGTTAAATATTGACCATACTGTGATACTATTTACCTTCCTATAACATAAGTACATTGATTTTATTTTAAGTTTGAAGTTTTCGATTCAAACTGAAAGGCCTTCGAATGAATATCAATGCTTGAATATACATTTAAATAATTTTCCTTGACTTCCCGATAACAATTTAGGAAAAATAAATAAGTATCGAAAACAAATAATTCGACTTAATAATACTACAAAATGAGGGGGAAAAGAATCAGTACCTTTACCATAATTTCTTATTTCTTCACGACCATGGTTTCTACAAGATCATCTTAAGGCTAGCAAAATTAGTAGAGAATGCTTCATAATTAATATCTATTTATTCAATCTACTCGTAACCCTCATTGCGACAGAAAAATTACATTTAAAAACGACAAAAATCTCATGGAATTAGACGCGAAGGCAGAACGTAAAAACTTTAAATTTTAAAATCGAGTAAATTCATTTACTGCGACACAGTTAATAAATCGTTTCCCTTTGAGATTGAAACGTCACATTCAATGAAAAATTCACTTTATTCGGGAGTGACCTGCATTTGACCCACATTCTCACACGTGCCTTTATTTAAATTTCGACCCAGAAAAACCACACGTCCGAGATCGGCGTTACCACCACCACCAAAGTAGCTGTAACTAAAAGAACACCTCCAAAGGGCAGATTTATTTTTAGCAATTGTAACTGGATTACGTAAATATACTCTCCATTAAGATGTTTAAACTATACAACTACAATAACCTGAAGTATTTCCTTCTAATTCGCAATCTAATGTATCTCAAACCACTGTTATTTCCGACGAAAAAAATACCCGATCTCTTCCAAACTCGTACCCTTCCGCGTTCGTCTAATCAACTCCGACACCACCTTCGGCTCCTTTAGACGAGACGAGCACCGCATTTTCATTCGATTCCATACATATTCATTACCCGCATGAGTAAGAACATACTCTGGCGTAGAGGTAAAAACGTCTGAGCGTAACGGACTCTTAGCGGAACCGAATTAGAATAGAGTTCATCGGGAATTCCGATAGACAAATGCTTCGGATAAGATTGCGGCCGTAAAAAAAGATACGAAAGCCGCGTTTCCTTGCGATACATTCTCTTACGTGAGATGTTTCACGTCTCTAAGCCGAGTCAACACTGCGTCTTTAACTTGCATCTCCACGTAGCAACTGTCCAATTTGCGCAAATGCTGCTCCTCAACAATGAGGCCATCAAGTGCATGGGGAAAAACCAGATTGGCTTGGGAGGGACAGGGGTAAGCAAGGAATCGCGAAATGCACTCCCGGCGATGCTATGAAACGTTAAGGAGGCTGCAGACATGGATGCGTCTTCGAGAAAACTGTTGGAGATTTGAAGGAATGCAGGATTTTGTGCAACGTGAACGAGTCCTAGGAGATGAGACGCGATTATAAGGAGCTACTTATGTTTTATTCGACAGGTCATCAAGTTTAACGGAATACTGAATATGCTGTTATTGTCACTCGATTCCTACTTCTCATGGAAACTATGCCTTTGTTCCCTTCAAGGCTTACGATTCAAAAGTGGCTTTTTTGTATAAAACTCATTTCCTTAATAACGAATATACTTAAATGATATATTTACAACTCATAAATATTTTATATGAGTTATAATATACATGTTTAATTTTAAATAAATATATAACAATACGATCAAGAAGGTTAAACCAAGGTTAAGATTTTGAATCGTTTTTTTCAACTTCCCGATCTCCCATAGAAGTTGAATACGAAGAAAGTAAATTAATCTTGGTCTTTGTCCTACTTAAAATAATCATTCACTAAGATATTACTAATGTCTAGGTAAACTACAATAAGATAACATTGGCACATTAATGAATTCATTTTTGAAGCCTTACATTAATTAATTACAATACTAAGATTTCGAAATTCACAAGGAAAATAGTAAGTTATATTTAATAATATATATAATGAAATCTGAATATTATCAATCATAAAACAACCACGCAAAGAATGGAGCAACCTAACTACCGGTCCAATGAGTGGGAATCTTCTTCAAAAGGTGGAAAGTTGTATAGTGTGTGTTCCCGCAACGTTTTCTCTCTCCGTATCCCCTTTTTAGATCAAACGACTCCATACATCCGTAAACATTGCTTTGATGTCCATCTCCGAAATATTTGCCCTGTGAAGGTACGTTCACCCTTAGTCAAGGGAGTCATAAAAAGTGGACTGCAGAACCTACTTTTGGTTCAATTTCCAACTCTATAACCTCTCATTTCGGATCGTTTCCTGTAACTACGCTGTTACTAGACTATTTTCTTGGCTCGGTGGAAAATAGAGACTTATTATTATCATTAAGTTATTCCAAATAGTATATATATATTTAAGTTAGAGGTGAATGATTGCTAAGAACATTTTCGCAAGAAGGAAATATCGTAATAATTGTATGTATCTTGTAATCTAACGCCATAAACTTCCATAATATGGATAATATTGCCTTAAGATGCAATTAAGAAATATAAAAACTTAATACTAATATAAGAAAGGAGTATAACATATCGAAATTTGTATACATACTATATTTTTAAACGATAATTCTGGATCCTACTGGTATAAATAAATCGTCCCCAAGCTATCATACCTTCTCCTTAAAAAAATAATCATTAATAGTAAAAATTTCATAATGATGTACTAAAATAAAAGCATTAAGTAATAGTGATATTTATTGTTAAAAATTTTAATTTTATTATATCCCTCAATGTTAAAAATATATAAAATGGAATTCTTATTTGTTAGCCTAAAAGTTCAAGAAAAAGTACATGATGGTAAATAAATACGTCATGAGTAGAAAGAAAACAATAATACTGCAGCGATCATGTAATTAATATGACCAGTGTCTTTTATATAACATGATTCGTATCTGAAACCACGATAAGGAAACTTACTTCATTTCAAAGACTTCCATCAATAATTACCTAGAGTATAATCTCGTGTTCCCAAAAACATTCCGATACCTCAAAAACGGCCTCAAAGAACATTTCTAAGAAACGAAGTCACCTTTAGGCCAAAAAGTACTCACTTCCCCTTCAAACACATTCCGCTCCTTTTCTATGATAGCGACAGACTCCATCGCACTGGAAAACGAGCGGAAATAAGGCACGGGATTTCGGGAATGGACCCCTTGAACTTTTCAGTCACGGAATTCCGTCATCCGTGAGTGGAGAAAGGGGGCGGTCGGGAAAAACGCGAAGGAGATATTTATAAGTTCTGGTCCGCGTAAAAAGAAACTGTTTTATTTATCATTTTTCCATAACGTCCTTTGAGGTCCGGTCTCATAGAGAGAGACAGTCGCCGTGAAAGGGAAATCAATGCAAGAATTCCGCAACTCGGTCTCACGAGTGAATAACATTAATTGAAAGGAGATTGGGCCAAAGGAAAAAAACCGTTGGTGTGAAATTTTGAAATATAATTGGCTGTGAAAGGTCAGAGAAAGGGTTTGGGCCGCTGATAAAAGAGAGATGCGAAAGATAAAAGAACTTTTTGAAGGAATTAAAAGGCCGAGTGATAATCAAAAGATGAAAGAAGCGTTGCTATACGTAATGAATTATAATTGAGAGTGTGCACAAAATGGTTCCTTTGGATCCACGAAATGGCCTCTACTTAAAAAAAACCTCTGGTTCCGAACACGCCAAAAATAAACCGTGTTATTTGCATCCCCGAAAGACAAAACTAAACATGTGATGGGGAAAATAACTGAATTATTTCGTGAACGTAGCCCTCGTTCGATACTTTTAAACATACCTTCAGTCTGAGTAAATTATTCAACGCTTGCAACCGTACTTTTCCTTTCTACGTAATGTAAACTGCCTTCTGAACATGCGTACAAACCCTCTCTCTGTAGAGGAGCTAAATATTCCACGAACCGGACGCGTAAAATAAAAAAAAATTCCGTGCATAAATGTACGTGACCTTCGTAGCCAATTGATGCCTTGAAGTATGCATAGAGGAGTTTTAGAAAGAGCATCGCGTCAGTTCAGCGGTCACCTCTTGTGTTCCGCTGCGTTTGTTTGGCTGCAAACGCTTTGGACAAGTTTCCCTAAACATACGAACGGCTACCAAAACTAGGGAAGTTCCTCTGCCGTCAAACTCTGCAAGTTAGGGCAACGCGTAGTAAAAATAGTTCGTTCGATACGAAGCCCGTTCCCTCCCGACATAATGGATTAAACGAATCCTTGCTGTTAGCATCACAGACGCAATTCAAAAGGAATAATATTTTCTCTCAGGTGTCTCCAGCAATCTATCTACTATTATTTCCCGATCGAATTCTATATTTTCATTTGCGTCAATATAAACGAAAGAATTGAACACGCATTTTTATTATGAATAAAATACCTCCAAATCCTAGAAAAATTACCTCTCTAGCCTGTACTTTGTTTATAATAGCTTTATATTTCCCACTAAATTATTTTTTTCTCGAAAGAATCATTATATCTATTATACAGTTACATATAAAGAGTAAATACAGTGAAACATTGAAATAATTTAGAATCATTTTATTTTACATTAAATATCTGCTAGTAGAGGACCATCTGCTTTTATCTATTGAATCTTATTTCGTTGACTTAAGTTTGAACACCAACTAAAACATAATTTAACCAAAAATTCCTTCATATCAATTCAATAACTCATATTACTACAATTATGATACTGCAAAGAAGAGAAGCTTGAAATATTTTCTATAAAAAATAAAATTCATTTAATACACTTGTAATTTTTAATCATCATTTTCCTTTCCTCAATCTACTTCATAGCGGAATTTAAATCTCAACTATTCTAATAATAAATCGTCAGCCATACTTAGATCTTCTCACCTCACACCTACCACTAACAAAAGCTAAGAGCATAGAATGATTTTTAAGAGAAGATATGAGAACGTACATATATTTTTCTGGCAAGTCCCACTAGAATTTTATCATTGACAAATTAAGTATAATGAGAAAGCCAATAAAATTTATCATATTATCCAATGTAAAAGAAGATTACCTTAAATATACAATTATCCTGCACTAGACCCGCTATCTCCTTCAATGTAAGGAATGCCATATTCCTACGCCAATGGATCGTATCCAATGCTGTTAAGATTGGTTTGCTGGTCTCATTACTTAGTCAACCTTGCGGTTAAGGGAAAGTAGTAGTCTGGGGAAGGAGGAATGGGGTTTGAAGCGGTTTTGGGTTTTGTTACCTTTTCCTATATGTGGCCTCATTTGATATTCTGGTTAGACAAGGAATACTAGAGAAAATATTTTTCCAAACAAAATTATCCGTAATTATAACGTACCCTCTCAGATCCTGATGTGAAGATGCTTTACTTTTCGTCTTTATGATCACATCCCTGCAAAGATAAATTTATATCGCAAACAAGAATTATGTATATTTTTTTAAATAACACGATTCTTTTTCTCTTGTGCCCTTATTTATTGAACTGTATGAATTATTTTTATTTAACAAACTATCGTTAAAATAATGAGTGTGAAACCTAATTATTTTGGAAGGATTTCTTTATCTTCTCTTTATTTTCACATCACAAGCGACTACATAATATAAGTCTATTTATTTAAAATTCGTATAATTTACAATCAAATTATCAAATTGTTTTTAGCAATTTATAAAGGGATGATGTAAGGACTTATTTCAGCAATTAATGGTAATAAAGATTACAATATATTAAGTGATTTATGGATTCAACCTATATTACAGAGTACATATAGCATACGCTTGAAAGTTTACGTAGGCACTCACTGCCGGTTTGCCGTATGTAGTTTACGATATTTTACTGAACTATTATACAACTCTTAAGCTCATCACAAACTCAAGCCCTTCTATGGCCCTCTTGAGTAAAGCTCGACCATAAACTTCACTTCAAGAATATGTACGTACAGTTAAACTGACCGTGGAGTGAATTACACTAACTTGTTCCGTAGCAATTATAACCGACCCTAATAATTGTAAAACGTAACTCATAAAAGTATACAGACACACAATGAATACAGTATTTTAATAACTGTGTATTAAACTCTCATATTCTAAGCTATTTAACTTAAGAACTCAAGCGCTCAGATCAAAATATTTAAGTGTTTGAGATATTCATTGAAAACTATATATTCAAAACATCATATTCTTTAAAAATATGGACAAAATTCTTATCCATATGATTAAAAATTGAATACCCTAACATTTTGATACTGGTATGCAGTCATTCAAATAGAATATGGTTGATCTCCTGGGAGAGAAGGATTGGAAAAATGATTATAAATTTCATTTCGGAAGCATTTGCTCAATATTTTAAGTACTCCTGCTTTGGAGTCGTGCGTCAGTTATGAATACAGTAATATTAAGAATAATCACTCCCCAAAGAGGAAATGAAGTTCGAATAACTGTAAAATCTTCAATTAGCAGAAAATAAAATAAAAACATATTTGTGAAACACAGTACGACAAAATACTGAATCACCATTTCACGCGATAAACAAAGCAGATGGCAGTGTCAATGTAAGATCTTTGCTATCTATTTTTATTAAAAACTCTACAACATATCAAATTGCAAGTGGTAGAGAGTGATAAAGATGAGGGTATACTTCTATCGACCTATCCTGTATATGTCCAATCGACAACAGAAACATTAAGTGCTCCTCAACAAACGTAAAAAGGCAAACCCTCAATTTCCACGCAGCACTTCCAAAATAAAGAAAGCATCACCTCCGACAACAAAAAGAGCGTCAGAGTTTCGGAACAGATAAAAAACACTTCTGTGGTACAGAGCAGAGGTAACAACAAGATTCCGAGACGAGACACCCTAAATCATGCATCGGTGTAGAGAGACTTCAACTCACCGGTTCGACGACCTCTCCCTCAGATTACCCGCACACTTTTCGTACGGACGACGAGGGCCCTTCGATTTCGCATTCAAGAACTGTTTCCATGGCTAATCGAATCCTCCCTAACAGAGCCCTGTCTCGGGGGTGCCCCTTAACTAGCTTCTTCCCTCTCATCTCCGACTCGTCACCCTGTGGACGCTTGTCCGTCAGAGACTCCGCGAGATAATACGATCAAGCGAATCCGTACAAAGCGAAAGGAAGGGGTTATTGTGACAATGTGAGAACGGGCCTTGTCTCTCCAGGGGAAAAAGACCATGTCCCTTTTGCACGTTAGCAATCGGGTGATGGCGTTTGTCTTCCGATGGAGTACACTCGAGTTTATGCTAAATTCGTACTTCTATTACTAACAGGCCTTTCATATGAGGATGAGGATCTTTTGGGTGCATGAAGGATATCCTATGTTGTATTGAAACAATAAAAGATGGCATATTTGATGAAGCAATCAAAAAATAAACACACCTTATGAGGTATTAAATTTTAAACTTATACACAAATTTATATCCTAATCGATTGTTAATTTTTTAATATTTTCAATTAATACGAAGTTTACTCTGGATTAGTATCCTTTAGATTAATCTTTACGTTAACAGTTAGTATAAAAACTCTGTCCACTCATTTTCATTCAGTTCTCGTTAAATTTTACGTTTCAAACCAGTGTATAAAACAAAAAAAACGTTTTAACTGGAAAAAAACATAGGAGATATATTCCCAATGTATTTCATGCACATAATTTGAATTCTCTCAGGATAAATATAAAATGAAAAATATTTTTTATTTGCTTCCGCACCAGTTCCCAATTCTTCTTATCAAATGCAAATCTAAATGCTAAAAAAATCTTATGTAAAATAGAACTCAATAGAAGTGATATGAAAACCATAAAATTAGAATTAAACTCGATGGAACTAAGGAGTAAATAGCTTTCAAATAGTTAATTTAACATCAATAATATAGTTAAAGAACTAACTACTCATTCAACTAAATAAAGTATTAAAACAAAGTTCTCATTCAACTTAATAGAATATTTCCATTGAGAGCTTAGTTATAATTTGAGAAAGGAAGAAGAAAAAAAAACATTCACGACATTCTATGCTTCCTAGTCAAGTGAAATCCTAACATCCTATTTCTTCTCATTATTATTTACTATGGAGATATGAGGCACCAAAGAGTTTCCAGGCTAAATAATCGGAGGACATCATAAAAGATAATGATATATAACCTCACTCCTCACCTCCCTTCTTAAACCTCATTACCCCTCTACACAACCCACTTTGGTGCCCACACTTGGAGGGATCTCGCGAGGGGTGAGGGCCTTTGAGAATTTCTATTAGAAATTACCTTCGAATTAATCCACCTGGAAAACAGAGGAGCGACTCAAAAGAATTGTCCTCGGGCTCAAAGAGGAAAGAAAATTTGGATATGAGTGATGGGTTCCATGAGTAGAGGAGAGAAGACGTAGTCCTGAGGGGAAAAGGCATTTTCCGCTTTCCCTTTTTGCTAACGCTGGAAGGGTCAGGCAGAAATGTGGAGAGTTACGTAAGAGTTCTCAAGAAACAACGTAAAATATATCCAAATCCAATTGGATACTTAATACCTAGGATAATCGTATATTAACAAGAAAACTATACAGTCGAATATCACCAAGGTAACTATGAGTGAGGAATAATCAAAATATTGCACTACATATAAAAAGAAAACTAATTAACTTATTACGCAACTTGAAGATAAAAAACTCATCTGAAAATTGACATAGGAGAATAAAATGATTAAATAATTGCCTATAATTTTTAACTTCTTATATTTATCACCTCATAACATGCCTCCAGAGATCTTTATTTCAATAATACGTAAGAAACTGACGGAACTTGAACAAAACAAAAAACATAACAATTACAATGGCATACTCTCATACGTAGAGATATTATCCGACAATGATCATCAGTAAACGCGGTCACCTAGCAAATTACACACGCTAAACACACGGAATGCTCGGGGAAGACAAAGTTATCAATTATAATCGCAACGGAATTACTTTTTAAATGAGTTTTCCCGTTCTGGAATTCTCCCCACGTCCCCATCATGAATCCGCAGGAGTTTGTTCTATCCAGCTCTGCTTCTGCTTGGACAAGCGGAAAACACAACTTTCCAAAACTCCTTAGTTACTACTAGAATAACAAGAGTGAGACTTTTATACCGGATGGAGAAGAACACTCCAAACTATTTCTGAAAGGGTGGAGGAAAAAAATACTCTTTGTCTTCTTCTTCTTGAGGATAAAATTTATGCAAAATACTTGAATTTTCCCAAGAAATGCCTCCGTCGCCAAACCCTCCCACTTTTCGACTGGAAATAACTCCGTCCCCCGAAAATTTCTCGCCCACCTGATGTCAACAAAAGGAGCAAAATCTTTTGATTATCCTCGTTCTACGAGGATGGATGAGTCCGATTGCCGATTTTCATTCATTCCTCCACTTTTCTTTTTGAGTACCTTGGTGATGAATTAGAAATTTAATGAGGGGGAAAACTTTAATTTTCTTTTCTTTTTTTACATTCGCTCGACAAGTTTTGGACTGAATATTGGACATTAGATAGCATATTCGGGTAAAGTTATAGTGCTGAAGGACGATAAAATAAATGAAGGCTAATAAAAAATTAGAATGAAGTCTAAGTTTTCAGTAAATACTATTAAGTTTATATTATAGCTATACTAGTTTCATGTTTCCTATTTATTGCCAATTATTCCATTTTTTTCAAACTCCAAAGATGTAGTATTTTGATAGTTATAAAGACGATTTACGGAACAACTAAATTTCTGAGTTGTTAGGCATCTTCAGGTGTTCTCATATCAACCGTGAAATAAATAACTACCTTTTTGTTGAACTTTTGTTTGGTTCCATGAAGTTACGACTCAGTATTTCAAATTTTCAAACTCATAGGATCCTTAGTTCTCCTAAAAAGCTCTTGTACAAATATTAATATAATAAAGAACCTTGTTTATGTTATCTTTTATCTAAGGATGCTTGGGATAATACTATCCACCTTATTAAGAATTATTACTGTAAATTTGTAACGTAAGATTTGATATATAAAACAGATTAAGCTAGTGATTTAAAAAACGTCATTGAAAACCATTTCGTGAAAATTTAATTTTAAAATCAAATATGTAAAAGTACTTTCGAAAGTACGATTTTAATCATACATTAAAATACGACTTCCTAAAATGATCGTATATTCCTCAGATAAACTCAAATGATAAACCTTTTTACATATCACCTGCGAATCGTTAAAATTTCATAAATGACAGACATTTAATCACCTCCCGATTTAATTGCTCCATCCCGCTGACAGGTGTCATGAAAATCAGAATTCGCTCAAAAAAAGTTAACGAACCGATGTGAATCGAAACTTCAATTAAAAGAGGCGTCGATGAAAGTTGTTCGCACAGGTTCCACGTCAATAATATTTTATATCGGTCAACCTGTCGATCAAACGATACATCACATCGAGTTTCTCACGTGATACACACAAATGTAATCAGATGGTGAACTTGGGCTATGCAATCAATCACAATATTAACATCTCACATATATGGATGTATGGATGTGAATATAAATTAGAGCACAATCGATATCGATATTAATCGATATTGTGATACAGTAGCTTGTCAGAATGGTTAGCATGCTAATTTTTTAATGCTGAGGTCCCGGGTTCAAATCCCGACGGAGTAGGAAATTTCCCCTCAGGGTGTAAATGTTTGTGACGTCGTTGTTAAGTTTAGAACGATGTATTGCATGTAATTGGGGTAACCTGTTTGCGTTAAATAAATAAAAAAATAGTAATGAATTGAGTGAATTATTACTGATTGTCTCGCATTGGACTCCAACGAAAATTATAATAAACCGTAATTTAGAAATAGTCCCGAATCAAATACCTTTGGAAAACCCTTCTTTGTGAACCTTTTGTGCCTGTATTTATTCCGCACCATTATGAAAAGCGAAATGTTTCCTTCCAGAAAATCCCACCGAACCTCGCTACATTCACAAAAAAACCAAAATAGAGAAAAACCTTCAAAAAAAAAAACTCCGACTAAGACAACCCGAGAAGAACTTTCCCCCAAAAGAAAACAAAGCGCAAAAAAATATCCGTTTCTTATGGAAAGGCATTAAAATTTGAGGAAATTTTCTGGAATCAAAGATCCAGCGAACGAAAGATTTGAATCATTATTCATTTGGCTCTGTCATAGCGGGGGAATCGTAATTATTCCGTCCGTTTGAAGGAAGGAGCGGGCCATTGTGATTCGACAGCGGGAGACGGGCACCGGAGGTGGAATTTTGAATCGCCGATGAGCTCTTTTTCCATCGAGAAAACGACTTAATTAAAATGAATGTCTTTGTTTGTCCAAATTGAAATTCCCGGAGCTTGTCGGGGCTTTTTACTCCGGATATTATATCGGCGGGAAGAAAGTGGCCGAGGGATTGTGTGTGTTGGGACGGCGAGGGAAGGCCGCGGAATAAAAGGGTGCGTTTCGGCGCTGTTGCGAAATTGTTGCGAAATTTTCCCTCTTTTACGTCTCTCTTCCGCTGCTCGCAAAATATTTTATTCGCGATCTGAAAGTGAAATGAAACGCGATTGAGGGCTCCTCGAGAAGGCGGAAAGGATGGAATTTCGCTTTTCTGTCGTACTCCATTGTTTCGTATGCAAATGTAACTTGTATGAATTTGATGGAGTGCTTTCCTAATACTTGAGAAGAAGAATGATATAAGCTACGATTTTAATGATCAAATTTCTATCTTTCATGGAAATGGGAGTTGAAGTATGAAGTATTCAGCAAAAAAATTAAAGGTGCCGATTCCTGAGGAAGAACTTGTTCGTCCAGGTATGGAATTTCAATCAAATAATTAAATTCATCAATCAAATTTGTACATTCTTTTCTTAAAGGGTTTTTTCAACCATATATCCAGTGTAATTTTAAGTATTTTAATTTTAATTCATTACGATATAATAACAATGAGGTTTAATGAAATAACTCCTTCATTCCTACGGCAAAAAGTCATGAATTTTGGGATGAAACTTGTATCGTGGAAGTTACTAAGTGATTTATTTATAGGATGGTTAAACCTTTTTCGCAAAAATATAAATAAAATTCCTAAATTGTTCTTCCATGAAGGATCTCTAAAAGGTATTTGGTTTATCGATGCCTCTTTTGTAACAAATTTCAGTAGTAACTTGCAATGACAATAAATTCACTCATAAATTCATAACGTTATACTGAAAAAGCAGTTGAAAAAAGAAAATTAATACTAATATTTAGATTAAAATACTTAAGCTATGATAAGAATAAAAAAGAGCCAATGAAACAGTGAGAGCGACCAATTCATTAGTCCTTATAAACGACATCAACATAACTTTCACACCAACACCACCCAAGTACGTAAGACATAGTATGGAAATCTGAGTACCAAACTTCACCGCGAACGATATATTTAGACACTAACTCTTTGTTTCTGTTTCCATGGTTGAGTCGAATTTAAATAAATAAATTCAGACCGACTTCGTTACGCAGTAACAACTCCCAGAATTTCCATGCCTTTCTCCGCCATCATAGAAAACTTTTCAACTTTGATCGAAGGCAAAGTTTCCGCTTGATTGTGGAATAATGAGTTCCAGACGTTTCTACGGATGTTGTCTTTCGATTTGGGAGTCCGAAAACACCTGAAAATTCCAATTTGTTTCGGTTGCCGAAGTTGAATCGCAATTCGATTACTGAAGTATATGGCGGTGTTGAGAAGGGCCTGGCTAAACTCGATTCAACGGAACAATTTTGGGAGTTTTACCGAATGTCGTTTTTCTCCGAAAAAAATAATTCGCCATCCCGAGAAAATCAAATAATAACCGTTTTCAAAACCCGAAACTTAATGATAACTTTCTTGATCGATCCTACAGATTTCCTTCTTGAGTTATTTGGCTTCCAAACAAATTTCATTATTCGCTCAATTTCTTTTTTGGTTCGTTACGTAACAATCTATTTCATTTTTGTTTATGTAAATTTTGGTTACTTAGCAACTCATTTTAATTAACGTAATTTAAATCTTAATTCCGAAGGAAAATTAAAGGTACTCGTACATCTAGTACTGCTTAGAATATATGATTTCCTTTTCATTCACACTCCTTTTTAACCGAGTGTCCCAACCAAGTTCTACCTAATATCAGGAAAAATAATTTCCATACCTGTCCCTATGATTCATGTATGTATTATATGATAGGATTTAATCCAATCCCTCATATACAAGATGAGCATTATACATGTATATGCAAACATGTCTAAATAGCCTTATTAAAGTTAAGTATTGATCCATATGCTTTCAGAGTTCATATACATAAACCTCAAACGATATTCTCACTCCACTACGTAAAAAAGAAAAAAGAAACTAAGCAATTGATTTTCCAGAGGAGGCATTTTTGATACAAGTCTTCCATTTCAATCAAAAATTCTTCTTTATATGAATGGGCCCTGAAGAAGATTAACCAGTTTCTATCGAAGATGATTAAGTTGTCAATCAAAAATGAAGAACGATATGTTAGAAGAACGACGTCGTGTGTTCTTGAGACGAACTCAATTCGTATATTTGGAGAAGCTTCTAAATATGTATGATGGCTCAATAGAATGAAATCATGAGGTTTTCTCAAAATACGAATCAGCCCTTAATGTAGATTTTCTCAATTTCTCATATTATATATATATATATATAAAATGAAATTAAAAACTGCAGCCGTAAATAATTTTTCAAATTTAATAGGAAATAAAATGAATTAGACATGGAAGTACCATAATAATTTCGTACCATGATCAGGTATCAAACTTGTGCTAGGGTTACTTATTCTCGTAAAAGGACATAATTTCTACAAAAGGTTTCCCATACCTTTGTCGAAGATTAAAGTCCAGGATAATCCTGCATAAAATATATAGAATATGCCATAATGGATATAGACGACCTTTGAAATAAGAGCTTCTAATGTCAACCTTTTAACCCATGCCTTTGAAAATTGCGCTCGTCCTACCGGCTATACTCCCAACTTTGACTCGCAGACTTAGCTCCTTAAATTCAATTCTAAACCATGAAAATTAATTCCGGCTCTCGCAGAATATCCTTTGGAGATCTCTGAACAGAACATGTAATTGCCTTCGGGTACGAGAGAATGTTTTTTAATACATTATAAACTTTTAATAAACGAACACGGCTCCATTAATGTCCCGACCAAAAATTTTTCAAACTCGATTTAGCGAGATGGCATCATGCGAATTCTGTGAAAGTTGGGGAAAGTCACTCTCTCTTTTATAAGGTATTAAAAATTTGCTGTTACACGCGACGATCAAAGGGCATATCAGCGTGGGAGAAAAACTTTGAACGAAAGTAAGTAGAGGTCAAGAGTGGATGAGTTCTTCCTCTTCATCCTAAACTTCATCATTTTTTAATGAGTCTAAATACAGCCACCATAATAAACTTCATTTGATTTAAAACAGTACAATATTGTGGTCTTCAATTAAAAAGCACAGAATCAGCCATTTAATTTAGATATCATTTTAATTTTATTCAATACGTTCAGTTCAATAGTTCGAGCATTATTCAAAACTTTGGTATTTGACATTTAATATACACGATTCCATATTTACGTATTCTCTCTTTAAATTATATGAATCATACTATCGTTAATTATTTTGTTAAAATTATATTACAAGTCATGAGTATATAAAAATAAAACAATTATGTTGATTTATTCGATATCTACCACTTAAAATGAGCTGACGTTGCAAAACTAGCTGCTAAATATTTATAACAGAGGTTGAGTTACAACCCGTAACCTGAGATAAGTATTTGATTTATATTACATGTACATTTTCAATATTTAAATGATTTTTGAGCAGCAATATGAATAAACGCCATGGAAACTATAAGATTAGCATTAATTATTTATATATTTAAACTAGAAGTTTGTTTCCAAATAGATTTTTTTTCGGTTTTAATCGCTAGCTTTACCCTTAGGTATGTCCCATTCTAAAATCTACAATAATTGTAACCAATACATTATTTTTTAAAAATAGTTTCCCAATATTAATAAATCGAAATTTATGAATTGTGATTTTTCTTGAACTATCATGCATTTCGTACATTAATTCATTCTTTATATTACACAAAATCTCCAACTATTCGTCCATAATTTTACGCAATGGCGAGAATTTAAATAGATCCATTTAATACTTTTCTCATTATCGCGTCCAATTATTTAATTCTGATGCATAATTCCATTCCGTTTCTTCCATTAGTCCCACCATATTCATAAACTCCGTCCTGCTCTACCAAGGGACCCTTTTGGTTACATCATGAATACCCCCGAAAATCCCAACCCCCTTCGCTCCCCATTGTTCACCTCTTCTTTGGCAATTTGGGACGCCTTCTTACAATGCCTTCCGTTAAGGACGGACAAATTGAAGTCTGCCGCAGAAATGGAATTTTCAACTTTGCAGTCTCCGTAATTACGCAGCGAAAAAAAAACGGTGGGGGTACTAAACAGCTTTTTGTGCGGCCATTATTTCCGACTACGAAAACGGTTTGCCTTAGGCCCACTCCTTTTCCAAACTTTTATATGATTTAACCTCTTCTCCGGGGACAGCTCAATTAGATTGGCGACACTGTCCCTTCCTCCCTTTGTGTGTCCCGAAGGTGACGGAGGACGGAAAACTTTTTAATCTATTTATTGCGATAAATATCGCGCGGAATGGGGTGCGCGCTAATTCATCCAGACGTACACATTCAAAACGTCTTCCACTTTACGAAACGGGGGACGGGAATTCCCTTTCTGGGAATGCTCTATCTATTATCTCCTTTTTTGGAAATCTCCGCAGTTGTGTGAAGCTTTTCCTTTCTTTTTTATTAAATGTCCTCGTTCTTTCTTTCGAGTTTTCTTATTGATGATCACCATGGAGATCTATTGGAAGGACTTGTGGCACTCTAATGAAATCATAGCACTTTTTTCGGGTTTTGAGTTACTGAATAATAGAATTATGTAGACGGGGAATGTTTACGTAAGTAAATCACTATGGATTACGATAATTTTTCCGGACATTCTGTGGCACAAAAGTAGAGTAATATTAGAAAATTTCAAATACAATTATCCTTAAATTTATTAATTTTAAGTGTAGTTATAATTATTAACTCTATAGTACTTAGTGTATCTACAGTTTCACACTGCAAAATGAAGCCAAAAATAAAATAACATATTTCCGAAACTATCTTGTACTAATCTCGTCTCTTATATCCTTTGGTGATTTATGGACCTTGCTGAACTGAATTCGGCTCTAATTCATGACGCGCTAATAAAAACGCTTTTAGTGACAGTTTGTCTCGGTAAGATTTGAATATGTGGCAAACAAATATAAAATTAAATATCATATACATGTATTTATCAAGTACTTTGTTTAGCAACAATATAAATTATAGCCTCTCATATTTCCAAATGAAATAACTAATAAGAAACCCATCGCCACACATCATCATACTTGAAATATAATCATACAGAGAAACGTAATGAAAATTATAATTTCACAATAGGAGATTTATAGCGTTTATATTATGCGTGTGGATCTTAGAATCACCTGTACCATTAGATTGAAAGAATACACAACACTAACAGTATACCACCCACAAGGAGCCCATGAACTCGCTACCTCAAAAGCGAACAACAAAATTAAGTGCTCTGCTTTCATTACTTTTCCTATAAACCATAATATCCTGATTGACACCACTTCCTTTAAAAAAAAAGCCAAGGTAACAATCCGGACAGCCCAAAAAATCAATCCAAACGTTCCTCTTCCACGGAAGAAGGTTCTAATGCTCCCGTAAGAGCTACTAGCCTCTTGGTCAAATAAACATCTCGGCACGAATCCACACTTGGAGGAGGAGCCCTTAATGGCAGCCTGACGGAAATGGAAGGACCGCGCGATGCGTAACCGTCTGGGTGTCCTTGCTCCCGCAAACTTCCGTAACGCCTTCGCGAAAGCTAACTTTACCTAGCACGAACCGTGGCGGACGAAGGATAATGGCGGAGTGCAATGGCGCCCTTTGGGATTCCGCGCGTTGCAGACGGTCAAATGGGGCCCGCACGCAACTCCATTTGCCTCTCGTCACTCGTCCGTTGCGATGCGTGGCTGGAAGTAATTCAGTTAACCGAGCCCGGAGCGGAAGAGGGAGAGATGGGCGAAGAGGATGGAAAGAGAGAATATGTAAGAGTCTATCTCTGGATGAGGCCTTGTTTGAGGAAGCCTTCGTTCCCATTCTCTGCCGGACTGCGAAATTTGGGGGAAAGTTGATAATTCGGATAATAAGTTTTAATATATCCGCCACGTTCTACCCGAGGATATTTCCCGACCGAATGCTAACTTTTGGATCGCCTGGTTTTATTACTGGAGAAATTCGGTTAATATCATTACTGATAATTTGGTGGAAGACCCGAAGATTGGAACGGTGCGGTGAGGGTGATATTTTTGAGGATGAAGTTACGAGATGGAGGATAAAAATTATCCGTGGCTCTCCTCGGATGAATTCCCACAAAGTGGATTTTACTCATTGGATAATATACTGATACGATGGACGAAATATTTAGTCTCATCTCCATATATAAAATGTCTGAACGTACTCTTGAATTATTTAGCGTGTACTAAAAATATGGAAGAAGCTCCTATATGCTAAAAGCCTCTATTTGTACCATTTAAGGCTTTAAACTCAGGGATAATTTCTTACCACAAGTATTAGGGAGAACTTAAATATTGTGTTTCCTTTGTATTTAATATTTTAATTGTTTCAATTAGCGATAAATGAGTTATTATGATAAATGTTTTTCTATAGGCATCTTATTTGATTTAAATATTTTTTTAAGCATGAAATATTCTATTGTACATTAATTTCTCATTAAAAAATGGAATGTGTCATACGAACTATTATGTAAAGTTAAGTAAATATTACGAATATATAATACAATTTTTTAAAACATGAATAAAGTAATTTAATCATAATCGAAATAATGATTTAAAGTATTGTTGCAATAAACCAGTTAGAATTTTAACTTAATGTTCATTGAACATCGAAAGAGACGATTGAATTTTTTTCAAAAATGTTTTTGAAAATTTGAACGAAAATTGAACGGTATCATCTTGTATCGACCTATCTATGAAAAATCTATGGAATATCTATGGAAGTTAAATATTTTATTCGTTTCATCATTTGAGGCTCCAGAGAGGTATATTTTTTATTTTTCACTGAACGCTGATTGAGAGAAATCGCTTAATGCGAGTAGAGCTCGTCTCATAGTTTCTGGAAAGTTGTTCATCCATGCATAAAATACTTAAAGAGGAAAAAATGAGTTATTTTTAGAACTTCAAAATATTAGATTAATAACTCTTGCAGTGGATAAAATTCTAAATCGCGCTTTGATCAATAAGCAGGGTCCAACTACTTCATCGGGTCATTTGGTGACCCAGAAAATAACTTATTTTCGCTGACTTGCTATAAGAATAGCAGTTTGTAATATATTTCGATGGTAATAAATATTTTTTAAAATTTTTTAAGGTTTCAAAAAAAAATTAAATATTAATATAATATTTTTTCATAAAACATCAGGCCTTTAACAGTACACCGTTTGTCTATTTATTTATTCGATCAATAATTTCATATATTTTCATTAGACAAATTCTCACGCGAAACGATTACATCTAATGCATAGAAATAAATTATAATAGTACTTTCAAACCCATAAATATAAATATATCCTTCTAAACTTATGAATATTAAACATTACATAGAAAGCATTGTAAAATTGGATTGAGTACAGGTGTTTATTCGCATATTATAACTTTCCATGATGCCAATACGTCAAATTTAAATCTGTATCCAATACACTAAATTCAAAATATATGTACATAAATGTACGTAGTTAATTTTTTCCTTTGAAATTCTAACTTAATGCCATGAATTCCATGAATAAATATTTTATAAATGCGATAGAATCTTCGGCAGGATATGCAAATGAAAATACTTCTATTTGAGCAATAATAATACATGTACCCGCTACCTTTACTAGGATTAATAATTTTTTAAATTAGTAATTATTTTCGTACTAAGAATTAACTACTTAAATATTCAGTTAAAGTCCTCATAAAATTAATGTAAGAATAGTCACATCTTCATTAAGATTTAGAATAAATATTAATTTGATTGGCAAACAACCGAAAATGATAAATATATTTTATTAAAAACAAGTTCACTAAATCAAAATCGCACCAAATAAAAGGAGCTTAAATCTTCGTATTTATTTATTAGACGATGCCCTCACAAAAGTCCCGTTATAAAAAATCACAAAGAGTTACCCATGAGCAGACGAACACTTGTATCTAATCTTACAGAGAAAATTTCCTTTCAACTGGGATTCAAACCCGGGACCAAAGGTTTGAATAGCGAGAATGCTAACTATTTCAAAAATCTAGTTACTGATTTATCCACTAAGTTTAGAGAATAAATATGATAAAGCGAATGAAAAATGCATTGAATTATGCACCGCTTTAACCTCCCAATCAATCTCCGACTGTCATTAATATGACTCTATATAAGTCCTGCTGTACCAAAACAAAACCCTTTCCAAACGTCACAAAAGAGCACCACTTAAAAAAACCCGTTGACTTAGAGACATCCAGGTGATCAAAAAAAATCTTCGTAAGGGGGGGGGCGACACGCACAGTTTGCATGGGACATAATCAGCATTTTGGATGCTAATCAAGCCACCCGCTCACGTAACTACAGCCATAGGGGACTTTTAGGCCCGTCGCTACTCACTGACGTTTATTGAGTTTCCCGGGCGTTTTGGGATGGCGCGTACTTACTCCGGAGATGGTTGCCGAGGTGAATGTAAAAACGGTATAGAGAAAAGTGGAGGGTGAAAGTAAAGATGAAAAAGAAATGAGGGAGAACGGCGGAGGTATATTTAGAGATCCTATTTTAACCCTTCCTTTGGATTAGGAAGAGTAGCAGACCGTTGCAGGATGGGAACTTTTGAACACTCATGGTTTCGACCATATATAGTGATCAAGTATGGGAACATTATTCTCGGATATGATGGAGAAATCAACTTGTTAGAAAATATTAATTGTTAATTAAACACGAAGAATTTAATTTCTTATTATTTAAAAGCTAGTAAGTATTTCAATTTTAAAAATTAATAAGAATAATATAGCATTTATTTGAGACAATCAAAAATAAGTGCAATATATAAATAAATAATTACCGTATTTGACGGCATGAAGACGCACTTTTTTCCTAAATTAGGTCTGAAAAAATTAAACGGCATCTTATATATGAAGGTATTGGCATCGGTGCTTAAAACTATTTGTTGAAAAAATATCCTCGGAAATATGACTAAAAACAAGAGATTAAGCCAAGTCATTCAGTATAAACCAGGAGTATTAAATTACGCTAAAAAGCATGGAAATAGCAAGAGTAAGCCATTACGTTATTGAGGTATCGCTCTGTCGTACGGACTATCAAAACTTCTTTCCTTGAGTTCGTCTTATTTAATAATGGTGCGTCTTATATGTCAGTGCGTCAATTAGGGTAATTCTATGAGAAAATATATTACTTATCCAGTAATAACAACTGCTCTAACTACGTAAATATTCTATGAAATTTTATGAAAATACAGTGCAAAATAGATCAAAATAGGCTAAAAGATTGATCGTTAGAAAAAGTAACATTTTGATCGTTCTGTAGGTCTATTCTTATTCAAACTAGTCTACTCTTATCTAGGAGGCATTCAAATATCCATTTAAAGTCTATCAAAGAACAAACAGGTAAGGAAACAAAAATTTAATTAGCGAAAAAGAAGCTGGAGTCGATACGATATAAATTTCACAAATGGAAAAATAAGTGACGAAGAAGATGAAAGCATAGTTTGGGATGGACATGATATAAAAAGGAAAAAGGATGGACATGAAAGAAACAAAGGGCAGAGGGAGGAAAGTGGATGAAAACCCTGGAGAGAAGAGGAAGGAGGGAGTGGAGGAACGTATGTAGAATGTCAGGAGGAACAAACAAGAATTGGATGTGGACGTGGAAAGGTCGAAGGTTGGAGAAAAAGTGAGAATATGAAAGAAAACAAGAGCTCGAGCGATGAAAACAGATAAAATAATTTAGGGAAGGTGAGCGAAACAGTAAGTTTGCTAAAAATATATCTACTTAAATATAAAAACTAATGGAAAGACTTTGATACATGAAATATAGTAATAAAACGAAAGAATAAGGATGAATATAGCTATAGTTTACGTAAAAGTTGTAAATAAACCATAAATCATGATATACAAAAGTGAAAAATCAACTTTCATGTTACCTTACAATGATCTATTGATGATACAACCTAGGCTTAAGTTTGTAGAGGAATCTTCAGTTGTCCAGAAGGATTTTGAATGTACAATCTGAAGATGATGCAATTTGCTAAACCTCGGTCGTTTCATCAATTAATTATTCTGTGGTATTAGAAAAGCTTTTTCACTCCTGTTCCTGAAGAATCTATACCAATTAATCACACCTGAAGCCATCGATTCTATCATGCAACATAAAATACAGACCGCGTATTCTCATATCAATTTTAAAGTGCAATAATATGAGTTACAGAGGACAATTCTGTAAAAAGATTGCATAAAACCTATTTTTTATATCTGATTCAATAAAAACTGATTTCCTTGATTTATGTTATATACCAAATTAGAGTTAGCTGACAATAATTACAAAAATTAAAACAGAATGATTACATTATCCTAATTACAATTATTTATCCTAAATCAGCATATTGAAAAGACTTAGAGGTCAAACAAGAACATATTTTATGCAATGAATAATAAAAATTATTCTTTCCCCCCGTAAAGAAAGGGAAAACTCATTTCTATCAACATGGTCTATCACAAAGGTAAACTTTAAAATTTTAAAATTTTCCAACAAAACAAAAAAATATGTACATATTCTATTTTTTAGTCTACAGTAAAGCGATACAAAAGAATATACTGACAATAGAAAGTATATGTAATTATAGAGAAGGTACATTTTACTTCTGTACTTTTACTTTTCCGATTTACGAATATCACAAAAAATAATTCTTTATGGTTTAGCTCGTGAGCAATTAAGTACTTAATGAATAATGTTCATACATACATATAAGTTACATTAAAAATTGTGAAATACTTAGCTCTCTGTTATAAACGAAAAGTTATCATGTTGAAAAATAAGATATTTTACCTTCATCCATCCGAAACGAAACTTGATGATGTACCTTATTTTTAGACAAAAGCAATGAAATTCTAAGTAACGAGTTAATATGTTAAGAAAAGGTCATAGTATTTGAAAGGCAGATAAAACAAAAAGGCCAAGGAAAGAGACAGATTTTCTCTGAAAGCTATTTTAACGAAAGTGATTGTAATTAACTTAAACTTCTGTCTCACGATTTAGCCTTTCTAGTAATTAAAACTGTGGTAAAAAGTGGACATATGTCGCTCAAATTACGATAATGGAGTAGGAAAGTAAAATGGGAATAACAGAAAGGTCACTTTTAAATTTATAGCTGAAAAGGACGCTTTCAAGGAAAGAGGATTTGAAATCTATCACAAGTAAGAGGAAATTTTTATCTGGATATCGTTTTAAAGAATAAGTTTCAACCGAGATATGCCAAAAGTGACGATTTATTTTGGTAAATAGAAACAGAGATCATCAATGAATGCTTGATTTCTATCCACGAATTAAAATATTGAATTAAAAAACACAATTTAAAATATTAATTAGTGTATTCGAAATTAAAGTCAAATTCTACCTTAAAGAGAAGTAGCTAAGTTAATTATATATCCATAATTATCCTGAAATATGCCTATATATGTATATTAAAGGGAACAAAATTGATTATACATCAAAAGGGACGTTTTCGATAGAGGTAAAAAGCATATTACGGAAATAGATCAAATATTAAGAGGAAATTGAAACTATTATGTTGTTAATTTTGTTTATATTACCTATTATCTTATCAACGAAAGTAACTAAACGAGCTTTAATTACAAATTCAGGATTATTCTAATAATTTACTTCTAAAAATATAATTCAAAAATTGAAAAAAAAACTTTAAAACAAAGGTATTTCTATGCAAGGGATTCCAGAACTCTGAAACTCTCGTGTATCTATAATCCACTGATCTAAGCGTTTCTCTTCTCAAAAATTATACACATCTCTTCAGAGCACCAAAAAACGCGTTCGCAGAACAGAATAAAAATCTTACGAACGCAAGGAGGAGATGAAGATGAGAAAACCCATTCATTTCTCCTTACAAAATTCGATCTTTATAAAAAAAATTAGCGAGCGTGAAAGCGTTACCCGTGAGTTATGTACCATTTGAGTGAGTCTTTTGCGAGAATTAAAACGAAGGCGTGAATGGTGAAACGGAAGAGATGAAAAGAAGAAAAAAGTGAAAAAAGGAAGTGAGAGAAAGGGCTAACGGAAGGGAGGAAGTGACGTAGAAGAATATGAAGCAAACGGGAGATGGTTGAAGGGGATGGAGGGGAGGGGAAGGAAAGGGTGGGTGGGGTGGGATGGGGTAGGGTTCGGGGTGGGAGGGGGTGGGGAAAACAGGAAAAATACACAGAATGGAAAGCGTGGAGATTTGGTATTCCATCTGAGAAGGGATGAAAGGTTTGGACATGCGGACGTTTGGGGAATCAGCGCCGCAAATGGCAAAAAATCAAACTAAATAAAAGCTGCTAATGTTGGCAGTAGTGTGACATTGTCCTCGGAGCTCTGAACTTGGGTGCGGATTCTCGTGAAAGGGCTGTTTTCGTGCTTTTTTTTCCGCTGGCGTTCGGACTCGGTTTTTGAGGGAAAATTTCCTAACAAGCTTACGGAATCAAAGAGACACCCTCCGAAAAAAAGAGAAGATAATCGCCGCTTTTTTTTAGACGGGAGATACGTTTCATTCACTTTTGAGTTAATCGCTCAATTAGCAAATTCTCTTCTCTTTTTATTTCTGTTCTTCAAAAAGTTAGAAAGTGGGAGTTTTTTGGCGTACCAGAATCAGTTTTGAAAAAAGGAATAAATTTTGGGATCCAAAAAGAACTCAAAACCAGAAACATATCTTGGAATTTATTCGTTTGATTTCTATAAATGTAATATAACATACTAAATATATATCATATTTTATAAAAAGTCAAACGATGATTTTATTCTTACAGATATATAAGAATTTATGAAAAAGCTTTATAAACATTAATTCCTGCTAACATTGATTGCTCAGAATGAATTAAATTTAATATAAGAGAATTTATTTTCCTGAGCTTTGTGACTGCTTACGTTCTCTTGAAGTATTTTTGCTCCTAAATATATACTTGAGTTATCTAATAATGCTAACATTTTAACTAAGCAAGTGAGAAATTAGTGGGAAATTACTGTTAGTAATATAGACAAGACTATTATAAATAATAGTCAGCCAATAATATTAGTGAAGAATATTAACTTAATTAAATATTTAAGAGCTGTATCAAATTTTCTACATAATTAATACGATTTTGTGCATGATTAAAGGTATAATTAGTGTAGCCGAATAACAATGGCGTGATGGGTCTGGGATTTTTGATGCTGATACAATATTTAATGTGATTCTACTTCAATAATTTTAGTATAATCATAGTTATGAATCTAATAATAAAATACCTCAATTATTTTAACCAACTGAAATTAAACCCCAAAGAATTTACATATACATATCGTTTACTTGATATTGGAGACGAAAATTTAACGAATTATTATGCATTGAAGAAACATTAAATATATGATTCTCATTAAATATTTAAATAAAGTAAACTTATTCGATTATCGTTATAGAATCATTGTTGCATTGATAATAAAATTATAGTAGAAATACATCAATAATATTTCATTAATTCTAATTCGTAAGCCAAAATATTCAAATACCTGCGAACTTAATTTAATACTCGCTAATTTCGTGACCATAGTTTTAGATTAACAACAACTACAGAGATAATTGGTCACGAATTTTATTCAAATCCACGCATTTGAATCGCATGCAAAGAAATTAAAGCAACCGCTGGAATTTTGCGTTCTCTTATTTAAAGGGAACCCTGTCCAATTTTTTTCAGATCAAATCATTCCCGGCACAACATTTTTATTTACGTGAATCCAAAAAACTGAAAACTACATCCCATCGAACGGCAACCGCGAAGGTGAAGAGCTAATCTGATAATAAACGCCGGAGGATATTAGCAAAATCAAAGTTCGGGAAAAAAACGTATAGAAAAAAGAGGTGGGGATCGGAACTCCATAATCTTCGGTAAAAGCTTCGACGTGGCCGAAGGCTGTAAACCCTTCCAGTCACTACGATTTGATCGGTTATACTAAATTATGGATTTCGGAAAAACGCAAAAATGAACAAGACGCTGGTAACTTTTTTTGACGTTGTTCATCTCGTCCTGACGATCGCTATCCGTTCTTCATTTTTTTATTCTTTTAACCCTTTTGGCGGTTGATAGACGGCGGCCCAATTAACAGTAACCGCAATTTTTCCGTGGTTTCTTTTCCAGTCTGCCAACGGTGGATAGGACGTTTTAAATAACATGGGACGTACATTGTATTCCTATCAAATTATGCATCGAGTCATTCATACTTTATCAAAATCACTCTCTATATTAACAACATCTTTATGACGTTGCCTGTATCTTTAATATGATGCCAATCTTCCTGACATTTATTGTGTATTGAGCGAAATTTTTTAGATGGTTTTCCGAACGACAAACATTAATATCAGGATGACTCAATGTAAGCAGCAAACTCCAAGAGTACCAAAGATCCGGGTTTGAATAAAAATTCCCGACTAACTAGCTTGTATATTTTTCTCTATACAGAGTTGAATTAGGTGCTTTTATAATGAGAGATTGTGTGACTGTAAGAAAGAATGTAGACTAAGAAAATCCATCATCGTTTAAGGATGCGACGGTGTACGATATACAATTACGCGGAATATATGAAAATATAAGACTATTTAATCTATCATTAATATAAAATCTATTGATTTCACAATGGAAAAATATCGCTTTTTTACAAAATATACCCATAATTTTCTTTTATTCCGAGATTGAGAGAATAGCAATGTTATTTGTTCAAACAAAACATTATTAAGGAAATCCTTTTATATAATCTTAACTGAAAACAAATATCTTATTATTGTAGCTGAAAAATTACTGTAAGATATATAAGGTATACGAATCATAGAAGTCTATTAATAAACTTTTTCTCATCAAAAATAGAGTCATTATTATATAATTTTCTTCAATAAATGAATATTACATGCAAACAAGTGAAGCAATGCTTTTATCTGATCATTTATATTATCCCTGTATTCCTCCTCTTTAATGACTGTCAAACTACCGTATCCTTAGCTTTTTATTAGTTATAAGAAACATGTAAATAGCAATTTCTATTAATAATAATAAGAGAAACAAGGATCATTACTGAGAAAGATTTTCTGACAGCAATCATTCGAAAGATAACTTCAACTAATCGCACCAATAATTTAAATAGTACCTAATAATAATAGGCGATAATGTTACAGCATGATTTATAAATAGTACCTTTAATATAATTGCTACGATTTCAAAGAGTAACGAGTCTCTAAATTGAGTTTTATTCCAAAAAGAGGGAACGATAGCTTTTAAGAACTTACAGCAAAAGTTGACATTTATTAATCTCGGATTTTCCTTAATTATACATTCTGGAGCATTACACGAGCATTATATGTCATCCTTTTAAACTCCCATTAATTAAAAAGTACCCTTCGTTCCGGTTGGGGAGGGAATAATTTTAAGCTCCAGAGATGCTTCGATAAAAAAATGCCTAAACAAGAATTAGTTACGGGAACAAGCTCTTTGAAGTTGGGCTTGTTTTGGAAAATGAGTCGAGTAACAATTGGAAGCAGAGGATTCCAGGAATCCATAATTAGAGTGAAGGAAAAGAATGGACCGATCAACAGTGGAGGTTATGAACAAGAGGAAGCATTTTAACGTACAGCTTTATTTATAACTCCTAATTCCCTTTCAAAGTGAATGAAAGTGCAAAAGTTTACGCTGCTAGTTTAACTTATAACCATTTGAACGTTTTATCAACAAGAAAAGTAGGATTGTGCACAATCATTACACATGCAGGAATTAGTATGAATAGTTTTGAACAAAATCAAAGTGAATAAATAAATAAATGAAAATTTCAGGATTCTCTTCAACACACTAGAAAATTTAAGTTAAAAAACGAATCTATTAAAATATTTAGATAGAATACTCTCCCTGGGTATGAATATCAAGGTTAAAGGGGCCTATATTTATTACTCTCATAGAGTTGAGTTAGATATAAATATAGTGAGAATGATGATACTATTAATTTTACTTAATAATATTGATACTTAATGTTAATACTTATGATGCTTATTGACCGTAGCGAACCAATTCATCAAAAATTTTCTTATTGTCCAATAAGTTAGAGAGGACAGCTAAATTTAAATGTCAGAGTAATCTAGTATTACAAATTTAATTCTAGTTAGGGTGTATTACTAATTGATCGAACTCAAATATTTTATATCAATTCTTCATTTACACGGCTAAAATATTAATTAGCACGAGATTTCAGAGCATCCCAGGATACCTGAATTAATTATACACTATGTATACGTAGCACAGAATTCAAAATAAAGTAAGAGAATTAAATTATGTATCTTTCACATTTCCATTAAAATAAGTGATCGTCTTTCTGGACTCTTTTTGACCAATATTTCGTATCTCAATTATTATATTTTTGTTTATTTTTTGGTTCGATATAAACTGGAAATTGCTTACTTAATGGAAACAAAAATAGAAACAAATAAAAATAAAATCTGATTATTTAAAAGCTCTTTTCTAATATTTGATTACCACACGGAAGAGGAATACTGAATTGATAAAAGAAGAAAACGTAACTAATTGGAAGCGAACATAAAATTGATCATCCCAACTTGTTAATTACAATTAACGCGTATACTTAGTATTTTTTTTAATTCTCGAAAACCAATTACCATTCATAATTACACTGAAAACACGATTATTATTTTCCTCTTTCAACATCTACATTATCTTATTTGTAAAAAAATATGAGATAAAAAAAGTTATAATCCCTAACATTTATACGTTTCTTCCATAGATTTCATTATTAATTATTGTTAAACCATCCCTTTAGGAAACAGCAATTTACTTTGATCCTGCTTAAATATAAATTCATAAAAGGACATAATTTTCTATCGGTAAAACATATAGTTCTCTAACAACATGATATTAAATCCTTAACCCTCCCCAAAATATATTCAACTATTCAAACTATTCATTCAATTTTCTCGAAGATAATGTCAGAGAATTATTTGAACAACACGTAAATTGAATATGCCCAAGACAAAGATGATAACTGATAAAGTTGGACGTTTGCGCAAAAAACTTCAATTTCCAAACATTTGTACGAACTCAGTAAAGAGTGGAAATTATTAGCCTCCCTTCGTTCGTATTTCCTTTCTCGTCTCTCCAATTCTGGGAATCTCCCCGTTCCTCTCTCTAATGTAAGAATAACATTTTCTCTGGCCACCACTCAATTACTTTTAACGATACTGAAGCTATAAGGGAGGGAATGAGAGGGTATAAGATCAACATAGCTGTTCATGCACTGTTATGAATTCCCCATACCAACCCACTGCTGAACCTGACCATCAAAAATCCCTCTCGCTATACTTACTGTCAACTTGAACTGACTATCACGTAGGAAAACCTCTTTAAATCAATATAATCCTAAATAAGTAGACTTTTATGTTCATTGGGAAACCATTGCATCTTTAAACATTATATCCTTACCAACAGAGCATTGCTCTACCTGTAAGGTTTTCTGTGATAATAATAATAATAATGATAATAATAATAATAATGATAATAATAATAATAATGATAATAATAATAATAATGATAATAATAATAATGATAATAATAATAATAATAATGATAATAATAATAATAATGATAATAATAATAATAATGATAATAATAATAATAATGATAATAATAATAATAATGATAATAATAAAGATCTGATTATTGTACACGATATCTTACCAAATACTTTCTGCAGTATATTTCCGTATATATAGACAAATTCATACAAATTTAATAGTTTACGTATAAGTATTAACCTGAATAAATAACTACAAGTGTATAAGTACGGAGTTAAAGAAATTCCACCTCCGAAACCCATCTTTAATGGAGACCCTGACCCGTAATACTTAGATGGGTCCTCCCTGTTTGTTCTGGTTTGATGAATGCAACGCTACACCCATCGATCTTGCCCCGTTAGTGAGTGTTACCCCTCCGTAACCATGATATCGCGGTTCATTAATATCTGCAGTCTTTTGTTTCGAAAGCGTAAAATCGAATCTGTCGATTCCCGTGATTTCGGAAAAGTACTTCGTTAGTTCACGTAATAATAACATTACGTAGGGCCGAGATTCTTAGCTCGCCATGGCGACGATTAAGGACGATTTCACTGTTACCATAGTTACGAGTGGAGAATATAAATTTTCAATGACATGGTTGATATTTTTACAATATATCACTCTCTAAAACGAGAATAATTTGAATATATTTCTCTATTTCCTACTCACGATATCCTTGCATATATACACTCGCGTATCCTTTATTATATCTTCATGACAACCACCCTACCATTTAAGTAATTTGACGTATTTTTCTATCATCTTCCTCCCCCCTCATAAGCCACCTCAAATTACTTTCTTCAGTCATCTGCTTCCCCTCTGTGTTTGACCCGCCCATTTTCTCTTCCAATGCTTAATTACCCCAATCAAAACCCCATCTTCTCCACTACCTTTGGCGCTTTCGTGTTTGTTTGTCCGGAACCAAATTTACTTTTCCAATCGACTCCACACTCGCATCTCAGAGGCCTTTAATATCCCGATGTTTCTCAGGAGCGCATCCAATTACTGCCAATAATTGGGTATTATTTGCGCCTAGTGAATCTCTTTAAACAAACCGCCTCCCGGTGTTGAACATTGAACGAAAACGTTTTGTTTGAGAGAAATTTGAAGATCCTCGACTCTGAAAGGTCAATAAGTTACCTAAAGATAACTTAATTCTGAGAATGAGAAGGTTCCGGAATTTTTCTAATTTGAATATTTTTGTAGCGCGTGGTATAATATCCATTCTAAATATAAATGCAGTAGAGGAGTTTGCAAATAATTTTCCCTATCTTATTCAGAATTATCTCTTATAAATAACATTCAACAATGTTTCTTCAGACTTTAAATGTTTCCATAACATCATGAATTTTAATAAATCTTCATGTACCAACGGAAAATTTAGCTCTATGTTTACAATATATATTCAGAGCGTTTGATAGGAGTATGCATGATGGAACACTTCCCTATTCCCTCGAAAAAGTTATTGATACTATAGTTCTCTCATATTTTTGGAAATTATCCATATTTTTACAATATCGTAACATAATAGAAGAATTTAGATGAGGTAAATATTATGAGTAGGCCTCATTTGTCTAACCATGCCTCTAATTTGATGATTTCGCTATTAATTTGATATGACGCTATAATCATATTCTATCACCAAAAATTATACATCCAACTGTAGGTAGTTTGGTCGACTATAACTCGAGGCTAACTAAAATGTTTTTCCGCGAAGTTATTGATGCTAAAAATACACTTTTTAACAAACAGAGAATAACGAATCGATGAACGAAATTTCAATTTTTGGACCCGTAAACATAAAAACGGGATGTTGTGAAAAGATCGCCACTGAATAGATTATGGGAAAACACAGCAGTCGATCAAACTAAACATAATTATGCTTTTACGCCTTTTATCATTTCATAACAACGATGTTTTAACATTTACAATTTTACGGCACTCTTGTTTTCCGTCGATAATGAAGTTCCGGTAAAAAATGTCGCCTAGAGCCGTCTTCCCTTAAGCTGCGTCCTACGCAATCCTTATCAACAGAATATTTATGATAAGCAGTATCTGCCTACTGTCGTCCTATCTAAACCCTCCGAGGACTAGTACGTGATATATGGCCATCTGCTTCTTGTGTTAGTAATGCCCGTCTCTTTGGATGAGTCATGCATCATATAGTGGACAAATCGCTAAACTACTTGCCGTTGATTGACAAAAAAGGATCGTCAAAAATCTGTTTCGTAGAGAAGTTTTTTGACATGGTAGAAATTTTTTTAATCTTTCGAACCTATTCCCATATTGCTGCGTAATTAATACTGCTAGTATACGATTGATATATTGTGGATCAAAGAAGCATAGGATGTTTATTGTGGTTGGAAAATTTTTTACGTTGTATACATAGAATATATTTTCTGTATTTATATTCTTATCAAAAGAAACTTCAGAATTAAATCTCAGTAAAAAAATAATGCTTATTAAATGGATAAGTATATTTAAAGTGATCATGTCAAAATGATTATCAAATATATTTTTCTCGAATGAAAACTATAACAGAAGAAAACTAATATCCTAATCAAAACTTAGGAGCAATAATCCTGTTATTGCGACTATTAAGAAAGTTTCTATTATTTCTCTATAATTATGTTCTGATCGATAAAGATAGAACTCAAATAAGAACTGATTCTGAAAAGAAACTAATAATACATCATTACGTATTTGAAAACCCTTGGAAGAATATTCACTGTAAGTTAATAAGTAATTAACAGTTCGTATTGATGGAAAAATACCAAAAATAAAATCACATTCACCTGAAATGTACATCTGAATTCACACGTTTCTCGATATCAGAATTTTACAAGCTTGATTTTACTATATATTAAAATGAAAGGTTTGTTAAATGAGATAAAAAACATTTCATACTCCTCAAAAAATTCATCTTAATCAACGCCAATTTCTTTGAATAAGTGATCTAATATTTGCATGAGATCACACTTAATTTCCTTTCGTACATAATTGTTCTTCCTATAAAAAGAGTTCGATTCGATTTCACGTTCTAATTCATCCTAAAGAACCTACGCTCTTCGGAATTAACCATTCCTTCTCTAATTCTCCCATCGGGTATACACCCGTGCCCGGACTCTACGACGAAGCCACTCTTTTTTGCAGATTCCGTTGCACGCCAACGGAATCCTACGATAAATAAAATTCCATCCTAGTCCCCGGTTAAGAAGATAATTAATTACCCCTTGCGATTCTAATCTAGTCTCCGTTCAACTCCCACGTCTTAACGCCACTTGAGCCACCCCTTCTATCGATACACTCGTCCTTCTGGGGAACTACGCCGCTCCTTCCCGGAAAAAAAAATCCACCCCGGAACACACTCTAGGAGCCGATTACTTCGCCCCGTATTTCCTTACCATTTAAATATTTATGCGCATAAGTCATCAAAGCCCTGCCTCACTTATTTAGCCAATCTCGCAGTGTCTGATGAGATGGCTGTGCGCGGGATGGGGTAGGGTTGCGGGGGGGACCGGTACGTTGATGACGCCTGGTCTGCGAAAAGATGAAACCAGATGGGGACGGCATGAAGTGTGTGGTAGCAAATGTAAGTGGATGGGTATGAAAAGACTCCCTTGAATTTACGTCTGGCTTCACAAAGGGCGAGGCCCCAAGGGTGCGATATAAATAAAGGGGATGGTAAAGAGATGGATGGAAGTGGTAGTTGGAGGAATTGAAGAGAAGAAAACGATTGGTGAAGATAATAGAAGGGGGAGGTTAGCCTCGCGGCGGTGTGTGCTGATTAAGAAAGGGCTCGCGAAGGATAGAAAGTGCGCCTGTTCGCGGGGAAAAGTTCCGGGAGTGCGAAATGACAGAGGGCGCTTCTTTCGTCGCTACGACGCGGCTCTTGTTAGCGTGCTTCCGTGGAAACGAGATTATCTAAACAGAACTTACGACTCCTACTTTTCCGATAATTCTCTTCGTAGACTTCTGAATACTTGGGACGCTGTTCTGGGGCGTTGTTGCGAGACAAGTTTTTCTCCCTTTGAATTTAAGAATTAACTTTGGTCTGAATGTGGAGCTTAAATTCCAAGCACGTACTTGACCTTGTTTATTATGGGAGATCTTACGGAAATAGGGCACATCGAGCTCTCTGAATGCCTCAAAATATACTGTACGATGGCAAAAATGTGTGTTTGAATTTATACCTTTATTATTACGCGCAATTTTTGACCGATATAGATAAGTGAGAGCAATCGTCAGGTAATCACTAAACTTCTTTTCGTACATATAAAATTTTAAAGAAACTATTCTATAGCGAAGTAAATATGCACGGGTCAACCTACTTCACATTAAGGTATTCGATGCGCATTTACGTACAAAACTATATTTTCATAATCCTTAAATATTCAGTTGCTTTCATTTGCAATGTTTAAGCTCCATAATTAATGTAATCTTTTATTTTAAGAAACACATTGTATATTTAAAATACAATTAGTCTTAATTTGTTTAGAGGTTAAAAGCATTTCATTCTATAGTGTACGTAAAGGAGAGCATAACGAAATATTAGACAGAAAAAATTGAACAATTTATGCCTACTCTAGTTTATTGAGTCTAGTCTAGATATTGACGATGCTAAAATTTTATAATAGGATGCTTTAGTAAAAAAAGAGCGTGTATAAATTTATGATATTAACTAAACATCGTAAAAGAAAATTTTGGTTTTAGTCGATTTTAATGAGTTTCAAAGAAAGGAATAATATCTACTCTCTGCTAGTATCTACTTAGAAAATCTTTTTTTAAGGAGATATTTTAATTTTTAGGTGATGATAATTGAATGAAGATATTCTCGCTTCATTTATCATTCACTAACACTCTCACAAACATAACTTCTTAACAAAACTAGTATTTGATTATTAATGTTTTCACATCGTAACCTTTCTAGGAAAAACATAGATTAATATCTGTTCCGTACGGATAGCTTTCTGCATATTATTTGAAATAGGAATTTAATTCTAATCTTCGCATTCTATACAAGACATAATTATTGCAAAATTCAGAAAATATATACCCTTATGATTTTCAGATTCCAAACCAAGTCGTAAACTTTCAACATAGCTAAAATTCAATGTGCAACATCTATGGCGTGGTTATGACCCACACAAGGCTATTTCGAAGCCTAATTGGCATTTAATAGTGTGCGACACGTGGCTACCATATCGACTTTCCCACCACCTCATTGCCTCCACTGGACCACACTTCATCTACTCTTGACTATTAGCTCAGGTATATTGCCAAATTTTCTAGTTGCTTGACCACTGCTAAACAATAAAAGATCGATAATTCTACTTGCTGGAATGAATTCTACAACACTCCTCCAATATATATAGTTTACTTTATATAAATCGATAAACAAACAATGATGGTAAATAGGATGACGGAGAATAAATAAATATCAATACATCAATTGAAATTCGAAGTAGTGAACGATGATAAGCGAAATTTAAGTGATACGAGGACACCAAGAGAAAGGTCAAAATAAATATGAATCGTCATATAATATACAGGTAAATAGGAATAGGTAAAGGTTATTTTATTTAATAGATATTTTTCTAATAAATTTTATACGTCTAACAGCGGTCAAAATGTCAAAAATGTTCCTTCAATCATCAATTATTTCCTCTTTTATCTCGAATTATACTGTAAATGGTTATTGATCATCATATAATTATAAGATATATGAACCTTTATTATACGTTAATATAATATAATCGTTAATACATTGATTTGCTATAGCTGAATAGTTCCCAACCTACCTTATAGCTACAGAATTACGGAACACGTATTCATGCGGTAAATTCGCGAGTGAACTGGAGGAATTCAGCCAAGTATGTTTGACCCGATTACGCATTTTTGCCTTCCTCTTCGGCTGTTTATTCCTCCGATTATATCGCGTCCCTAACAGCCTCATTTCGCAAATGGTCTCCTTGTTCTTCAGCCTTTACCTTTTCACCATTCCAACTTGCTCTCGACAGCCCACTGCGAACCCTCTGCCGTTGATATCGCACAAAGGAATCAATTTCCACCTTTTTCCTTGATTCTATCATCTTCATGGGTCAATGCGTCAATTAAGGAAGGACTCTGAAAGAGGCCTTATCGAATTTTTTGATTCGATTCGCGAAAAACTGTACTATTTCTACGTTATCAATTAATTGATTATTGTGAATGATACTTGAGAATAGTACGCATCTGAAGTATGGACGATATTACGAAAAAATAAACCTCAACTTATAATATTATAAAAGATAATTATCGTAATTAAAAACAAATCCTAAATAATACGCAGATGTTACTAAAATATAGCGAAGACTAAGTGCACTACAGTAAGGAATAAAACCAATGCGTTTTACAACTTTATAAAGATTCAATTCAATGAAAATTGCAAATAAATTCAGTTATACGTTTACGTATCAATTAAATAGAAATTTTAATTAGAAGAAATACTGAAACTATTTCGATTGATTAAAATGACTAATAACTAAAAAGTCCATTTAGATATACCTTAAAACTACCTCCTAAAGAATCCGTGCACGTCTATATTTCTTCAGAGTCAAAAGTATTTTCACGAGCGAGACTTTCTGGAGGTCGCGATAGTTCATGGGCCTCGAGTTTGCATAAAGAACTGCAGTCTTTCATCATGCATAATGCAGAGAGACTGCAAATTTCGTAACAAGAACATTCTGGATTTCTACGCCCCAGTATACGACTCTCTTGGGCTATATGATTAGTTTGAGAAAATCTGGATTCAAATAGACCATAAAGATACCGTTCGTTTGCAAATATTGGAACAAAAACTGTATCTTTAAGGGAAATTTGTCAGTTATGATAGCTGTTTAGAGATCTTAGATAGAGTTTATGTTTGACTGCCATTAGCTTTTTAACATCAAATTCTATTTGCTCTATGATCTCTTTATTACTTTATTTTGACATTTGCTCTGGTGTAATTAGAAGTACTCACTATTAGGAACCAAAAAAACTGTTTACTCCTGCATTAGCTAATATTTAAACCCAATAAGAAAATTAAATGTAATAATGTAGAAAATATACATATTACGATATAGTATTACGAATCGTAGAAAAGAAATATAATTTTATATGAACACATACGAACGATGCTGTATCATACATTGGAAGTTTCAATTATCATTGTTGTATTTATTAATTACGTATAAATGTACAACCATTCTTTAATATTTCATAGCTAATAAAATATAGATAGCATATTTAAACTGTTGGAGACGATATTATAAACAAAGGATGAGAGCTGGTGTAAGACTTTAGTCACTCGTATTCGATACACACAATCGGTATATGCTTTAAGGTTAAACCTACGCACGGGATGCGTTCAATTCATTCACCAATGAGCGCTGACACACTGTCAGCTGTGAGCGATGCCTGAAGCCACGCTGATACGTGAAGCTATCAAAAGGATGAGAAAGACGGAAAATGTTGACTGAATTTGTATGAGTTTCCGCGGAAAAGGGAGTGAAAGACCATCTATGAAACGGTACATGAATGGCCCTGAAAGGAAGCATGTTTGCAATGCTAATTGGTATGGAGAGATATTGTGATTAATGGAAACGCAGCTTGCAAAGGATCGTCATAATTGCCCTGCATGTATAAGTGCAAAGTGCACTGCGTAGTCTGGGAATGCACAATAGACCTTTTCATAACTTTTCGGAGCACCACTCCTTTTTTTAGGGGTGTGCTTAAAGATGTGCCTTCGAAACTTTCTGGAGGAATTAAAGTATTACGAGCTCATGAACCTTAGTGCTTACTTCGAAAGTGTGCATTTATTTTGTATTTATAATTGCCCTTTTCGAATTCCTAGAGATACAACGTTTTTCATAGGAAACGTTAAACTTTTTAAGCCATTTCTTAGATTAGATCTTTCCTAATTAATGAATGAACAATGTAGATGTGAATTTACAGCAGACGGAAACAACTCTGATATATTGCTTTAGCTACTCATTAATAAGTACACAACACTATGCAAAATTTAAATAAATAATAAATATTTACTACTTACCATTTCCTGCTCCTTGCTCTCCCCATTTGATGACCAGCGTTTGCGGCCTATCCTTTCTTCACTCTAAAAGAAGAAAGAGGTCCTTTAATTAATAAATATTCTTTAAATATATAAGATACTGTTATGGTTTTTACCCTTTTAATTTTAATTAAATATAAATCCAATATTTCTCCACTTAATTTATTCTCTTATTAATTATTGTATTCCTGAAAACAAACCAATATATTCTCTTTGCTTCATTGAGACAATTAAGAGGTTTTAGAAGATAAAGATAAGATAAACTTTTAATTAATTTCAATGAATAAGACTAATAATTAGTAATAATTAATAGTTAATTCTTGGATGATTATTTTCAATGATCGATCATCAGTTATATTTAATGAAAATTACATTTAAACAAACAGAATATTTTCGTAATTTTTAGATATATTTGTGGCAACGGCAAGCTGTTGACCTGGGTTCGAGTCCCAGTCATGTTTCAATTTTCACTTCTATTCGACTCTGCATTTCAATTAGATTAATTTTAAATACTGATAAATTATAATGTAAATGCATTTCGAACAGTTGGAAAAGAGTTGGAGAATAAACGCATCCCTAACTTTAGAATTCAACTATGATTCATTTGTAGAATTATTCGATAGAATCGTAAAATTCTTCATACATATGCATAATCATTACTTGAGATATTTATCTCAGGGTAATTCAAAAAGCCCCAATTTCTTCTTCTTCACAATTGAATCGGCCGTCAGAGAAAAAAGCTCATCGGAAAAAACGATTCCGTTTGAATCCCAGGAGTCCACACACACCCCTAGTATCTCGCGCCGGTATCATCGACAATAAAAAACAGACGGCGCGGAAATAAAACCCGGGGAGAGTGCCTCGTCCATGCGCCTTACGATTAGATAACCACACGCAACGCGACCCCTTCCCCCAATAAACGGAATGAAACACCCTACGTAGGAACTCCGGAGACGTCCCCCCAGGGCGGGCGTCATTCCGAGGCGGACACGTCACTCCTCGCCGGAGGGGAGTAAGAGGGGGGCGGAGATAAAACCCGATGTCGGGCGCATTTTACCCGCTCAGAGGAAAAGATTCATCGAAGGTTTTGGGGGTTGTCTATACGAAAGGGGATGTAAATGGAGAGATGGCATGATAGAGAGGGCGGTTTCTCAGGGGTGCAAAAAGTGGGGGAGGGCGCTGCGTCAGCATGCACTCGGACTGGAGATGGGCAAGGAACGGACTCCATCTTCCGGACATTTGAATGGGGCGCTATCTTCTCTTTGTTTAAGCGTGAATGGTCGAATGGAGCTTTGGGATTGTATGCAGCTACTTTGGTAGCCTTAGGGTCACTTTGATTGCGGAAAAGTCGAGCTGTGTTTCCTTCTACGTCTGTCTAATTAGACGAAATTGCATATATACTTGTTATGTGTTGGAATGTGAACTCCGATTAAGTCAAATCTTTTATAAATAACGAAAATCTCTTTTCTTTGACGTTTGTTTTGATCTAAGAAAGTAAGAAAACAATTCATTTTCTAAATAAATTTGGAAACCTAATTCTTAATTAAAATTATAACGCAACCTAAATATTTTCATTTACTATTAATCTAAAGATATAATATTTATTTAGGATATCATTTTACATTTATCAAAGATAACAGATAAGATATTTTCAACATGAAGATTATATTATTTTCACATCAATTCTCAAGCATATTTAAAATTGTCTGATAATATTTCATGTAACACAATTCGTTCGGCTCTCAATTTATATTTAAAGCACAATTGCATAAGTTCTGCCACTTCTTAGTATTTCTCCTTATATCATCACTGTACTGTATAGCTTACCACCAAATTATTAGGTATATGTCCAAATTCTACACCTATCTGCAATTAGAAGAACAAAATAATTTCCGACTAAAATTTCGTATGAAAGTATTTCACGAGGAATAGCGTGGACTAACGTTTATGCAAACATATATATCTACAAACCTTATAGCAAATTAGATGGCCCTTAGAATTCTATTCAACGCTTAATTAATATTTATAATAATGCATAAAACCTTGAATTCTGATTTAAACTTACATTGAAAATATTGTATACATGCTATATATTTAGCCTAGCTTCCTCGATACAATATAATGTAGCTTATCTAAGTTAAGGATCAATTGTACAGAGTAAGTATTCCTCATTGGGGCACCACATTGATTGATAGGTAAATATATTCGTTCATAAGGACAGTTCCGTTACGTAGCCAGTATAGACAGTGGTCCTTATATTCAAGCCATTCTTACGATACTTGTGCAGAAAAGAGTTCTGTGGACCTTAAATCATAAGTTCCGATGACGGTCGCCTCAGTTAAGCCACATAGTCACTGTGGCGTCGCACTTCCGGTTATTTATGATTTCGAAAATAAACATCTCTTCCCGCATTTCCCCACGTGGAAGATATTCCTGGGAAACATTTCAGCATATATATCATGTGATATTTTATATGCAAATGAATGTGGTGGGAGGGGGAGGGCGGGCTTGTTTTGCATAAGATGTATGGAGTTTCAAGTGTTGACAGGTCAATGGATGTATATTTGTAGGAAGTCGACTAATATGAATGTAATTCCATTTGAGGAATTATTTGTTTCTTTTTCTGGTTATTGTCAAATTACGATCAAAGTTAGTGTTTTAGATATTTTCAGGAATAAATTTTAACTAAACAATAAAACATATTGTTCGCATTATTACCTGGAATGCGAAATAAAATATAATTAATAATAATATTACAGTACAGTTTTAAATAATAAATTAATTGCTTTAATTAAAAGGTAACAACGTAACAATAACATCAGAAGAAAACGAATTTTAATTATATTAAAAATTACGATGAAGACCAATTACAAACGTTACGTTTGTTAGTAAATGGTGCATTGATTAACTATCGTGTAATAGTAAATTTAAACTTCATAATTACGCAACCTTAAATAATTTTCATTCCTTTTCAATGGATGTTACTGTTAAATTTTGAATATTCTTCTTTATTCTAAGAAAGATTTTTTTATCGACCTTTTAACATATAAATATAATTTATCGAAGGATATAATCCCTTAGTGAGTGATTTGTGAATTGGTAAATTTTATAAATTCCTAATTATCACCATTATATACAAGAAAAATAAAAAGAACTCTTCAATTTTTCCGTTTGTTCGTTTATCAGTTCCACCTCACCTAAAATTTATGGAACATAATTTGCAATGTATTTATTGTTAATGCTTCAGATCAAACGTCTAATATTGTGGATATTATGAAATTTATGTAATAGAAATATATTGCAGTTCTTAATAACGTCCTAAATAACATTATTAAACTTGCTCTCCTTAATAATATCTTTATTTACCAAATTTAAAATTTAATTATCCGTAATCAATAGAATTCATAATTAATAACCTTTTTATATTCACTTAACGGATCATATAAAATTTTCAGTCTCATGAATCTGCATGCTTAATACGAATAACCAAAGTTTTCGAGTATGAGCGTATCATTAAGCTCATTAAACATACAAAAATATACAATTACTAGATATTTAAGTACGCGAAATTCAGAAGGTAGCTGCAAGCATATATTTATCATTATTATATTGTAAACTATTATTTTTCTTATTAGTTATTTATTGAGGACAATTTTTACATACACATATGTATGTATGATTGCAACTATATCAATATACAACCATTCCCTATTAACATGTGGCAAAGCAGAACAGAGAAACCCAATATTTATCGCAAAGAAAACTTTGTTTATAAAACGACCTCACTCCCGGAGCAAGTTTCCGGTTAAAATGGCTTCTAGCAAAAGAGTCGGTTGACATTTACTTTATTTCTTCGCTATGTACCTTTAGAAGCCTCGATTTGCATGACCCCTGTACAACAACCGCATTCGCTGACCAGATTTCAAAATAAGTCGCCCGGAGTAAAATATTTTACGGCAGTTTCCGTGGCAACCAAAACTTTCCTGTACGCCTCCCTAAATGTTTTCTTTTCCTGTGTAATGTTTGAGGGAAGCGAATTGCTGAAAATGTACACAAATCTTTTAATTCGGATACCGTAGTTTGTCCCCAAAGCGATCTAATTTTCAGAACTCGATTGTTTGATTTTGCTGATGGGGATTTGAGGGAGTTTTTGATTATCGATTTGCAAACAATTCTTTCCCTGGCTGAATCATGAATATGACTACCTTTTGTTTCACTCGACTATTGGACATGGTTTCCAAACATTGGGAATTATGAGTATCTGTGACAAATATCGTAATTGACCCCCTTACTATTTACTCTGAAAAAATATTTCAGTAACCCTTTGGCGTAAAATCAGTCTTCTTCAAGAAACGCAAATAGTTCCAGTTAGTACTTCTCTAAACTCATTATATTTCTTTTCTTATTTACCTTAAATTTTATTAATTTAACACCTCAAGAGTTTATGTTACAAATAACTGCAGGTTGGTATGATAAAACTGATAAACTAATGTGCAATAAAATCAGCAGAAAGTATTCTTGTCATTTAGGATTTGTAATTAAAATATCTATGCTCAAAAAAGATTAAGATTTTGGGAACATTTTGAAAAAGAATCCGTAATTAATAAATGTATATTAGTATAAATTAACGATATACAATTTCTCTCTGTAATAGTAGAGTGAATTGGGTGTTCAACCTGATGGCTCAAATCATTTAAAGCTCTTTCAAAACTACATAACGATGCAAATTTCCTCTCCTACTTCAAAACAAATAGCTGCAATTTTGAGAAAACGCTGTTCATATACTCTATCCCTTATTCAGAATGAATCAGATCGTTTTTAAGGCTCTTTCCTTTGATACTATAGAGTATAAAGGTACGTAATCCATAAAAGAGAACGAAAACATATAAAACTACTATACGTAATCCTAAAGGATACTTCCAGATTCCTTATGATAGCTCCATATGTTGAAGGACTACTTTAGAACGATTCTATTGCTCATAAAACCAATCGCTTACTATAGGCCGATGCGCATACAACGATGATGGCAGATTACCAGAGCTTAAGAAAATATTTGAGAAACATTTCAAATCTCGAATTAAATCACAGAATATGCACCAATCTTTCTTGCTAAAAATAAATTCCTTTAGAGACACGGGGAATTACTGCGTCATTTGGGCGTAAAAATTACCAGCTCACTCACTTTATAAATCTAATCGCACCACTCCGGCAAGACGAATTCAAGTTCAATATTTCGTACATTAGTAGATTCAACCGAGTAAAATCCTCCGCATAAACGTTCGGGGAAGCATGAATTACTTCGGGACGATAAACAAGCACGCGTGGGGTGGAATCTACACGCTTGAGAAGCTTACGTAAAAAGAAAGCCGTGGATCCAGCAGAAAAAGAAGAACTGTAACGAAATCTAGATAAGGGACTGCGTTTGGATAGAAACGGTAGCGAAGGATACGGGAGAGGAAAAAAGGGACGGGAAGGGGTTGAGGGGGTCCGGGAGAGAGTAAAAAAACCTATTTGTAGTGATATATTAGCGAGAGGGGAGATGAAATGATGCGATTGGCTGGTATACGCAGATATAATACTAGCAAAGGAGACACGCTAGGGAATTGCACCCGTCTCGGGGGGTTGCTTGGCAATTGGCGGAAGGACTTATTAATTCAGGAGGTGGATGGCGGGCGAAATTTCTCGTTGCTAAGTAGACTGCAGTTGTTGGTAATGAATACTGATCGGGCGATGTCGGTGGGCGGTGTTTCTTTCGCGTGGGAGTATTTTGAAGAAAGGCGTATAGAGTTGCGTTTGCGAAGGCTTCAGGTCTGCAAACAGGCAGTATTTGCCCAACTCGGGGTAGCGAGTGTTATTCTGGCGCGAATGCAAATAAATGTCGCTGGTTGGGTCCGAGAGAGTTCGTAAATAAATGTGCGCGATACTATTCGCGAGGAATTTTGCGTCGCGATTTTAAACGGAAAAGGTTTTGATGAGTTTTTTGTGCTCTTTTACCATCCGAGCGTTTTTGAAGATTTAAGGCGATGGAATGATGGGAATTTCAGTAGTTTTTAGTTGCTTTTCGATTTTGATCGTTTGTACTAATTCCCCAAGCTTTGGTGTTCTTTGACCTCAGGGGAAATATAGTAACACGCAGCTGATTTAACGTTTTTCCTTGTTGCTACCTGATTTACAAAGAGGGGATATCTCAGGATACTGATTGAGATGATTAAAGACTAGATATTAGTAATGAACATTCGAAATGGTATTGATACCGAAAGTAGAAACTCGAATTCAACAACCAAATAGGAAATTTTGATCGATTTCGATTGATTGATTTCGTTTTGGATAGAAAACGTAAAATGGAAACGAATTAAACAGGAACTTAACGTGATACTATCACCTTATAATCCTAATCGTATCTTCTATTTAAATAAAATACATGCACTATTGATAAATGACACAATATCTCAATTATACTTGGCAAATGACAAAAAGATAAGTTATCATTTCAGTTAAATGCTGAAACTTAAGTTAACATGAAAACTAGTCCCAGTATTGCTTGTCATTAACAGATAGGGTTACGTATTACGGCTTATAATAAGGTAAACAGGGTAGTATAAATTAGGTAGCTAATATACCATTTTGCAAGAAACCATTTTGATTGTATCTAACTAATATATACTTTACTGATTACCTTTTTTCAGCGTAACATATTCTTCAAATTTTTAATATTATCTTCGCTAAAACTAAAGGATTTACAGAATGGTATGATAGATATTTTACGGAAAAAAATTCAAATAAATAAAAACACGTCCTAATTCAATATACTCTATATGATACAAACTAGACCTTTTAATATTTCGAGCAATAGATGCATATTTAACTCTTGGAATATGAGATAGATCATTTAATCATTCTTTAATCCCTGAAACTACTCGGAAATGAATAAAAAAGTCATACGGAATGCCTATAGGTTGATAAAACGACCACTTTACTACTCAAAATGAGCGAATTCTCAACGATAGAAACATATGAATAAATCGAATGGGTCCGAAGTCAAAATAAACAACGCCTGGCAACGGTTGAAATGCAAATTTCATGTGCTCTGAATAACTGGATCGTTTATCAACGTAATCCTAGCAGGGAAGCCAGATGATAAAAATGTCCGAAATAATAATATAAAACATTTCTCGGGCATTTTAAGCTACATATCAATATTTGAACGTCAGGAGTCGCCGTTAAAGCAATTTATTCTTCTGTTCATTTGATCAATAGCCGAATATCTATACAAAGAGCCCGAGATGCCATCAGATGAATCGCTTTATATTAAAAATCGTATTGTCGATGCAACGCATAGAGGATATTTGAATATAGAATACGTTCGGTATTTCAGTTATCTCTGAAAGGATCTTTGATATAGTAGCATTGCATAATAATCGTTCTGTGCAATTTTAATTCTGGTAAGTAATATAAAAGTTTCAGTTAAAAATGATGGTGATTAATAATCATGGGAGTTGGAAGAAATATGTAGTACTTTAAGGGAAGTTTTTTCATATTGGAGAAATTTTGCCATTGATATGCCTAATAATACATGATATAATTCACTACGATTAGAGCTGCCAACTAAATTATTGCCAATCAGCAGCCCTATAAAAGGCAATAAATAAAATTAGAAAATATATTTTAAATTGCCATTATATTTATTTTTAAGTTAATCAATTTAAAAAATGTTAAACCATCAACTTGACTTGTAGTATTATTCACGATATTCTTATTTTGATAGATAAAATATAATACGATGAACATAAGTATGATAAAAATTAATATATTGCTATTATAAAAGGCATAGTTTTGATATTTCAAACTTAATTTTAGCACTAAAATATTGTTATCTAGGTTAGGTTCAATTTTCTTTTCTTCATTAAAATAATCACAAATTAATCCAAAAAAATCTTTAACCAGGTGCATGCAAAGGAAAAACAGCAAAACATCCTCTATAAAACCAACAAAAAGGAAGATTATAAATCACCGAAACTTGAACCCTCATTCTGAAACTTACGTAAAGTCCTTGTACCACGAAATTCATATTTTTCCAACACGATCTTTTGAAGTATATACATCAACATAAAACATACACCATCCTCTCCTAAATTCTCGCTAAACAAAAATATTTCACGTACTTTCCTTCAGAGAGACATCGAACGGTTATTATAACATCGAAATTGACAACCTATAGACGACTTCAAATACTACACTTCTTTTTCCACCTAAAACGCTACTCGGTGACGTAAGCTTTCGGAAAACTTTACGACTTCGAGCATTCCCGATCGAGTCCCTCTCGAAGCGACAGATCGATTCGTAGTTGCAGGATCTTTTTCCGTTTGTTTGCTCTTCCGGTCTGCCTTCAACAGATCCCAGCACTCCAATAATGAAAGGGTGTCGGAGAACCTTTTAGAAGAGGGTGCATACGCGATTAAAGTATCTCCGAGGGACTAACGCCACTGCTGGGGTGTCTTCCACTAAATTATGTACTGTGTGAGTCAACGACAGCCGAGTAAATAGCATCTGGGTCGAACCTCCTTCGGCTAATACTCAACAGTAATCTCGTCGTCTCTCTTGCCAAAAAGTAAGCTCGTTCTGTCGGAGAGGCCCTGTGAGACCGCCTTCATGCTTTTTTTATCCAACGAGGCTGATCTTTGGTAATGGGGAAAGAGCCATTTGGCTGGGATCAATTTTTCCGTCTGATTTCGGGTGTTTGTAAGGTTGGGGATGTCAACTAGCTAATGTCACGCTCTGAGCGAAATGTATTTCGAATTATTACACGTACGAGGGACCCGGAAGTGCTCTTATTATACCAATGAGTTATGATGAAGATTTAGATAAGAATAACGAGTAGATAAGCAAGAACTTGGTACAGATAAGCGCAGTCTAATTCATGAAAATAGGCGATTCTATCGCTAATATCATTTCACGTGTGGGTAACATTTAGACCAAAACCTAGCACAACTTTCTAGATCGCAAACTTTTAAGTCCTTCAGAATGAAATACAAAAAAGCACGAACTTAGTACCTGATGGATGAGATTATCATTTCAACGAATTAACATAAGTAAAATATGAATTTCCTAATACAACCGATAAGATAGTGATCAGTCCTTGTATTATGCCACATTGTTTTGGAAGAAAATTACAAACAACTTCAGGATAAAAGCCATCTAAATATTTCATTAAATATAAATAATACATTAAACATTTGTTCATCACATCCATAACACAACAATATCAATGCATAAAATTTCAACTTGATCAGCTTTAACGAAAATTAAATTCCAGAAGTATAAAAGAGACATATAAATAATGTTTATCACTTAAATAAAAACAGTACCCAAAAAGAATCGAGGCAATAACACGCAATGTTAAATCCTCCTCCTCTTCCGTTAAGCTAAAGTACAGCTGAAATCGTAAATAACAAATCATGCACATTCCTTTATTTAATTATATGCAAGTTTAAAAATGATACATTAACTTGAATCGTCTATAAAGAAAGTAAGAACTCTCTGAAAAGTATTAGATATTTATGATAAATAGATAAAACATGTAAATCGAATACATCGTTCATCCATCTACTAATTCGTATTTCTAAGGCAATGTTATTTAATATACGTGAAAATGAAACGATTTATACACATTCAAAATTATATAAAGCTCTTTCGTTCAATGTGGAGAAAATAAAAAAATAAAAAGAAAAAAAAGAAAAGGCATAGTTCAAAGTAAATTATATGAATCCCTTATTAATCATCAAAGAAAACAGGATTACAGTCCTGATGAAATTCCCTCCATTTCTAGTAATCCGAGCTGTTTGAAAGAAAACCAGGTCATACTTCGCTTTGGTTTGCCGTGTGCGTGAAGCCACGACTACGGTAATGTTTATTGGCCGAGGTACCCCTCGACCTCTCCTCCCACGAACCGTTTACCTGCGGTAAATTTAGGTATCCTGCAATTAACACTGATCTATTTACGTCGCAGGTCAATTCCCCCAAGCCTGGCGACCAAACCTTGATCCCCATTGGGGGCCCGTTACCATCTATCCTCCAACATTTACGTTTATTAAACCCCTCGCTTCAGGCCTGATTTTTGCTCTCCCTTTCTACAAAATTAGAATTATATCTGCGAAGTTCCCTTCTCCATTTCAGAAAATGGAAGAATAAAATACTGCCATATTTTTGTGATCTAAGCGAGTATAATCTAAAGGGATTGCCGTACGTAATGAGAAATTCAATAACGTTTTAGAATTTGTGAAAATATTTCATATAAATTTTGTTCATTTCATAATACTTGACTCGTTACTACCAAAAGAGTATATAATGCTTTATTTTAGAGTTCATTTTTAATTGGTTTTCAAAGTATATAAAAATCAACCTAAACAGGATATTATTTTTTTTTACCTAAAATCATAAACTTCCTTCCAGTTAAACTTTTTTATCAAATATTTCTTCGTAATCCTTTATGGGTAACATATTTAGCTCTCTCATAATTTTCTAAATCCTAATTAAATCATTAAAATTTCAATAGTAAAATTTCCTACAGTAAGCCAAATATTAATGATTATTAACGTTAAGAAAAATGTTAGACAATCGAAAAATAAACATAGCATTTCAACATATAAATAAAGGATAAACTGGTTCCAGTTCACAAAATCAAAGATAACCCGTTTTCCATCTCCGATATAATTGGCTTTTTAACGACCAAACTGTGACATCACATAAAAGACACCCTTACGTCAAAACACAAAAGTTTCTCCACGCCTAATTGTCCCCCGCTTACCGTTATAAATTATCGCCCGTTGATTAGATAACAACCTCCACCTAATTACACCATTATGACACGATTCCGTTTATACGATGCGAATTGAACGAATAAAATTATGCTAATTTTTTTCCGTTCGGGCGTTCGAATTTCCCCGAAACGTCGGGTAATTGGTTCGGTAACCTTGACTGCACCGTAGCTGCGGCGAAATCGCGGCAATTGATCCGTCCGCTGTTAATGAAGCTCTGACGAGCACACGAATGCCCACAACCGTTTCCTATGGATACCTGGCCAATTATGAAGTGAAGCAAAGCATGCCCTGAAGATCTTGTGTCGATCGTTAGCGGATTCGAGACAAGAATTGAAGCCTTCGAAAACCAAAAAATCGCCGCCTCTGCCGAGTGAATGTCACAAGACTTCCTCCGCATTCACGGTGTGCCCACCGAGGTTCCATAATGGCGTGACGTAAATGGGATCCCGGATTAATACTCCCAACTGAGGATGATCCGTTCGCCACGTGCTATCTTTTTCGTAGATGATTAATTGGCACTGCTGAGATGAATTATATTCCGGAACTATTTCTGCGAATCTCTCTCGTCCTACTGAAGTGTATAGTTCTCTATTGCCTTTGTATAGAGTACCGTGCATATCTATTGATTGTGTGCGTGGATTATTTCATCGTATTGAAGGATTACTTATTGTGTTAGGAATTGTATTTTTCCGTTGTTATCCTGCTTATTTGTAATACCTTAAATTCTATTTCAACTCTTACATAAAAGTTATTAGAATATGTACGTACATTATTTATAATTAATTCAATGCTCGAGGATAAATGAAAGACTTTTATTTTGTTATTAAAACAAACGAAACATCTATTTATCAAGTATCATTTCCTTGTTACGAATTTAATTCAAATAAATATTACTATGATGCTGTACTACTTTTATCGTAGTATAAGTAGGATAAGAATTATCCATATATAGTACTTTAATTCAGAATTATAAAAATACAGAATATTTACGCTAATATTGAAGGTTGCTAACGTCTGCCTTAAGAAAACATACGTAAGCATCGATAATATTTCTTAGATGCACTAATTTGTTGGGAACGGCTGATTGAAGACTGTAACGATTCACTTTTACCATTAAACATCCCCTTTTATTCATACATGTGTTTTCATATTTTCATTAAACCCCGAACCTGACAGTTATCGCATAGCTTGACCTGATATAAATTTTCTTGTTTTTCTTTCATCAGTAGTCGTTCATTATATGCTTAATAATTATTGCACTCTTGCTATAGATTGATTTTATAGAGTTTTTACTTTTATGGCTATTCATTAATTCTTTACTTATTTATTATTAAATTTTCCTTTTTCTTTTGTTTTTTATGTTGGAAAATTAACTATAAGCACATGGAAACAATTACCTGTGACCCGTGTTTTACCTTAATTGAAATTAATAAATGCACGTGAGTTGTTTAATTTATATTTACACGGAAAAATTCACTCTGCTGATTCGGATATTAATTAGAAATTAACACTTTTTTGTTCAAGTTCATCGGAGCAAAAATTATGAAAACAATTATAAAATTAAACGTTTCAAAACCTTCCCTTGTATCCTGACTCATTTATGTTACACCAATAAAAATCATAAAATTTATTCAGAAGTTTTATTGCAAAATACTAAATATAATATAACTAAGTGTTTCAATTCGTTCAGCTTTTATAGAATAAGATAGATATTCGTTTCTGAATAAAATTTAATATTCATAAATATATATACGAAATAATAATCTTTTACAAAGATTACGTATCAGTGCATATGTTCTCAGTGTTTCGATACCAAATACTCTTCCAATGAATAGCTTAACATTTCTTCTATAAAGCCCAATAAAGAGGGTAGCTTCTCAGCCTACATATTTTTGTATACGTATCGGGAGTTCCATCCCTCCGTTTCCATAGGAATAATACGCTCGTGCTCAGGGACACAAACATCGCTTCAGCGATCAAATCGAACCCCGTGAGCCGTGTTAAATCCTCTCTTAGAGGTAGCTGGTCCGTGCTCCGCAATATACCGGAGGTAATAGCTTAGCAACGGTTTCCTAAGGACGGGGCTATTAGGTGAAACCCACCGGGACGGAAAGAAGGAAGTTTCCGGAGAAGCTTCGTCTGCCAATTTGGCAAAAATGGTTAACCGTCCCGCGCATTGATTGATTGGACCCTTTATTGACGTGTTTAGGCCTCGATGGTCTGATTGCCTCCGCCATTCCGTCCCCAAATGAACACCTTTAACTGGGGACGCGCCCTGCGCCAAATCAATTACTCCCTCCCTTGACGTATCTCTTTATGTGTGTACGCGAACATTTCTGGAATACTAAAGAGAACGAATACAACTATCGGTTGCGTAACTAGTCTTATCTTACGTTGCTGGGTGGATGTTTATTTTTCCGCTCTGACTGTGATTGACAAGATGATTGGTCGTTGAAGTCGATATACGCTTTTGATTGGGCGATTCGGTTGTTAAAAGCAACGGAAAGATATTTAAATATACTCATTCATATCTTGATACGATGCTTTTCTATTCAGAATATATTGTTTGTTAATTAGATACAGAGGAAAGTTATTAAACTTTGGTATTCAGATCTCTTTCTCTCGAACTCTAAACTTCTGTTCACTTATAAGTAAGATTCGAAATGTCTCAAAATACGTAAAATTGTAAATCAAACACCAACTTACTATTTGCAATCGTTACAATATCATTCGCTATGTCCCTTTCTTGCATAAAAGAATTTGCTTAGCTTTAACCCTGTTGGTTCCTAAAGCTGCACATCCAATGCACCTAACGTCAATAAATCTGAGTATTTCAAGTAAAATGAAACTACAGAAGAAACATTAATAATTCGAGAACGTCACAGTAATTGCGAAAAAATTCAATGCGAACGAAGAGAAAAATCTGTGAATGGAAAAGAAATAAATTAGGAAAATACAATGATAATAAATCCAAGCTTTTACAGGAAATGGGTAAAAAACCAAAATTAATTTTACTTATCACCAAATAGTTTTCCCAAAGATAAGTACATTTTAAGCGGGATGGAGATTATACATTTTCAGCCATCATGCTATGAAATGAGGTCTAAAAATTTGGATTAATCTTGCCTCGGGGAACGTAATGGGCTCAAAGCTACCTCTGTGACTGTTAGGATCAAAATAAATCTAAACTAAAATATGAGTATCATTGACTATGACAAGTCACGTACGATCAAACCTATATTCGAAATTTCACTCCAATTCCTTTCCATTGAAGACGTAAAATTGTATACTTTACTTTCGAAATTGTTATTGAAACTATTATAATTCAATAACGGTTTCATTAAATGGAGACCCGATCAAAGAACAAACTTAAAAGTCAGGATTCCGAATTAATCGGAAATATTTGTCGAAAACAATTCGAATTGAATGAACTGAAGGAAACCCAACAGAGCGTAAAGGTTTTGTTGTCTCCACTAACCCTGAGGCGGCGGTGAAGTCCGGGCAATCAAAAACGGCCCCTTAACATTCTTTATATTTCTAAAAAACCTCTTCCGGGAAGGAGCTCGAAAAATTCATATTTCCACGTACGTTCTTGACAAAGTAAATGGAGCTGCCCGAGGCCAACGCTGCCCCCGACAGTTGTGGCAGGCCGAGAATCTCTACCTTGAATTCTCAACGAAAAAATTATGTGCTATTGACAAAACTCCTGACTTTTCCTTCTCCGTAAAATGTCTGTTTAGTGATGCGTGAATTTTATTCTTATACGGAATGATATTTCTGTACGATATACGCGCGGCATTATCTTTTCGCGATTGTGAAAGTGAATGGCTTGAGGAGATGTTTGCTTTGATAAATACGAGTAGCTGCTTTTGCTATTCTCAAATGTGATTATGGTTTACTTATACAGGGAGATTTTCAGTTTTCGCTGAGTACCTTCAAAGTTTAGAAATAGAAAAAGAATCAGTCAATTACACTGGGTAAAGATTCATGCTTATTAATTTTGAAATATGAGAAATAGTAAAGCGTCTATTATACTTCTTAAGGATTTACGCTTGACAATTTTTGAAGTATGATTCTAAATCTTCATATTGGGATCATTGAAATGATTTATTCAAGAAACTTAATTGATTAACCTTGAAAATGTAGCAAAAATATGGTTTTCCGGTTAAATAGAGTGCTAAAACTAACTTATACTTCAATATCAGTGAAAAAAGAAAATTCCAAAGGCTATACCACTATAAATTGATCGTGTGAGAACGTTTCTTTACATCCTGGTTTCATTTACTCATTGTTATTAAACTAATTATTATAAATTATATCAAATTATTGTGAATTATATTCAATTATTATAAATTACATTAAATCATTATTAAAATATCTCTACTATCTAATTTGGCAAAAATTTCCTGTATCTGCTCCTAATATAAAGGTTTGAATGCTTGAAAACGTCTAAAGGACTAATCGACTGTACCCTTATTACTACTTCAGGGACCCACTCGTACCAATAGCCTCATACAGTCAACTGTCAGGTGAGTCCCTCATAGTGTACATTCACACATTCATGTCGTATAACACATCTAATTCACGCAATGCGTGAGAAACAGTTGACAAGTGTTCGGAAACGGAACGATTCATTATGTGAGTTCAAAATGGATGTCAAAAGTTGTCAAAAAGCGACGGAACGGGAGTGAAAAAAAACCGCCGTCGAAGGCGTATGAAATCACAAACAACTCGTTTAAATATTCATCCGACACCCAGGAGCGTTTTGCATTAAAAAATTGAAAATCGAGACCATATAAAGTTTTAGCGTTTCCATTCATACAATTAGAAATCCCCGGGAACAGCTACGGGCACTTGGGCTGAATCTAATTACGTGAAAAAGCCGAGTGCAACAGAAGGTGGCTTTTCTATGCGGGGCGTAATACTGCAATTCCTGTTACTAGCCAGGATATATAAAATATTACGAACAGGCGGGTGACGTATTTTTGTTTTGCCATTTTGGTTGATCCTGTCAGAGTTAGTCCCTCTATTGCTAGCATGTCTAAAAGAACAAGGGTGGATTAAATAGAAATATACGATGAGGGTAAAAAAGAAGCCTAAGTGTGCTATTTATAGAGTGATAACTGAACGTTGAAATATAATATGTCATCAAGTTAAAATCTCTTCTCGAACTTATTAAAAAATAGACAGTTGTAGATTACGAATGAACAATGATCCAGTCATATTTTCGATGACTAATTACAATGAAGAAAATTTTACGCTCTTTATGAGTATACTCCAGGTAAAAACAATTTTTTAAATATATTAAAAATTATTAAATATTCGGTGTGGAACTTCCGCAAAATTTCTTTTTTAGTGGTTGTAAGATGACATGACTTACTTTTGTCAATTTTCAATCAATATTTTCAAATATTCATAGACTCGAACACTAATTTCGATGGGTTGGGAGTATTTTAGTCCTAGCTGAAAAGTTAACCCTATATATTTTCCCAAGTATAATTCACTTATACATTATTCACCATTACCTTAATATTACTTAATATCAAATAAATATCTGAGTATAGTTTTACTTCACTAACTGGTATTTGAAGTATCTTAAACAGACGGTATTATTGTTAGGAGTACGTAAGGAGATTTATGAAAATAGAAGTATTTTTACCCTCGTCTTGTCAGTATCAATCCCTTTCCAAAGATGATTTGAAAGCCAAAACTGCATTCTGGCTAAGCTCTACGCAGACAAAACTACACACTCAACGTAACATGGAAGAACATCAAACCCAGAACCAAGCGCAACACACTAATCCGGAATTATGATAACGCGTTGCACTTACGACAAACTTAAGCCTTAACACGGTTAGGATTCAGACGAAATTTAAATTCATATCCTTCTACGTCTTCAAAAGCGTAGGGGAAAATTGAAAAATTCAATCGAATTTTTTTTTAGGGATGCATATGGTGTAAACGTATTCCGACAGAGGGCCATTTTGGGGAAGTGTTTCGATAAGTTGGAGCAATATCGAAGTTTAAAGAGAGTGGGGGTGGAATTGAAGGTTTCGGTGGGAGAGAAAAATGGGGTGATCTTAATGGAGTTAGGGCAAAGGAAGGAGTGGGGGCGTTAGATCAAAGGTTTTTACCAAAGACGGTGGATTCACAAGACCGATAGATATTGCGAGAGAAAATCGAATTGGGAGAAAAAGGGTGTGGGATAATGGAAGGAAATAGTAATGGGGCTTAGAGGAAATGAAGGAAGAGGCAAGGACAAAGGGAGCAATGTATCTTAGCCTAAACGTAAACTAATTATGACTAAGCCCCAATTCATCCTAAAGTGGGCTCGGTGAGTGGTGAATGCACATTCTACTTCAGAAGGACGGCGGGATTAACAGGCTTGCTTTATATATGTGTGTGCGAGCGGGCGAAATTGTTCGCATAAATTGGGACTGTCTTTCTTGCTTGCTGTCCTTTAATTCGTTTATCTGCTGATGTTAGAAGTGGTTGCAGGAATTGTGTACGTAAATCTTACATTCTCAATAGTACTCTATTTGCGATTAATGCATTTAATGTGTAATGCGTCAGTAAAATAACATCTCATATATTAAATGAAATTAATCCTTCTTCAAACTTTGCTAAAAATGCCATGTAAAAGTTTTTATATGTCACAACAGATCGTTTTCTTAGTCTGTTTAAATTACCCAATGTAAAATATGCCTCCGATATGCTTACAGGATTTCGTTCAGAATTCTATATGCTATAAAGGACTTATATTAAACCATATCTTCGTATTCTAATTTCACAAGAGCGACAGAATAAGATACTAAACATAGGAAAAAAGATGATTCTAAATGTAAACAGTGGTTGAACGCAACGTAATAACTACTTCCCTTGTACTTGAATTGGCTTAGTAAAACTTCGAAATTTTAACACAAATATTGTTATCTGTAAGAATCTATTTTAAATTCAAAGATAATCACATATTCTTAAAGATTCACACATTTTTATTTTAATAAAATACCTCTAAGTCTATGTTTTTCAAGAACTAATTTTTAATAATGAAATAGATTTTGATTAAGTTTCTTTCTATATAAGTATAATATTATAATCTATATATTTGCGTAAGTTTATTTCTGCAAATGGAACACAATTTACGAGTTTTATGGGTGGAAAACTAATCCCATACGTCGTCTACTGTGAACAGTCAAACAGGAGTTCGTATTTACAGAGTGGAAATAAATTTTGTCAAAAGATCATTACTTGCAATTCAAGTGTTCAATTCTATACATGTAGAAAGATTGGGATATTAAATATACAAACAACAATAAGAACCCTAAAAATTTCAAAATAATTCCGTCTCAAAACAAAAAGAAGATGCGAATCACAACACTTTAAAATCACCACAAAAAATTACGTATTGAAATACTGAGAGAATTCCACAAAAGATAATCATCATTATCATACACCACACCATCACCATTCGTTCATAATTTTTGACGAAACATAGGTAGAGAAAAAGCTTTCATCTTAAGACGCAAACGCATCCATTATACGGAATGAAAAACTTAATTAACCGCAGAAAAAGTTTTCGCGTCGGGGCTTCGTCTTCGAGAAAATCTCTCCCTCAGACGTTGTATAGAAATGAAACCATCCATCAAATCAAAACTCTTGGTCCATTCTGAGCTCCTTGTCTCCGATGCATCTCACCGAATCCCCGTCGATGAACACAAAGGATGCTGAAGGAATTACGCTCTGAGAATGAAAATGTCAAAGGGGTTTCAAAGAAACGGTCGAAGAAAATCAACGAGAAGAGCATTTCAGTACAAGTCAAAGTAGAATGCGGTTCGCTCGTCTGTAAAGGATGGAAAAATAGCAAAAGGTATAAAAAGAAGGGGCCTAAAGGCAAAATGAGGGGAGGAAGAATATGAAAAGAACACCTCCCCCACAAAGAGGGGAGATGCAAAAGAAAAACGTCCACCCTCAGACGTTCTTGCATAAATTTTCTTCAAGATCGTTAAAATTGTATGGAATGGACACGACCAAGGATTAATATTAACTCCGTGTGAGTACGTACTGGTTATACATTTTGTATGATCTTCTTTTACCTAGGGTGAGTAGACAAATGAATGAATAATAGTCCCCTTTGGCATTTTAATCCCATCTAGTTCTGACAGAAGATTCTTTGCGAAAGATAAATGTTGATTTAGTTACATGAACGCTTTTAGAAATGAACAAATTCGTCGTGCTAATTATAAAACTGTACTTTGTCATACGTAACGCCCCTAAGCAGTAGCTTGTGTGTGTTCAGGTCAAAAGTTTGGTCAGAAAATAAATAAATCGACTTTTATTTATTTTGCGAAGTTGAAGCTGATGACTTTTAAGAAATTGCGATTCTAAAATTCTGAAGCTTTTGAAATTAATTCCTCGGAGAACAGAAGATATATTTACAAATTCCTCGGTTTTTAATTCCATCGAAAAATATTATACGGCAATGACTGACAACGTTTCTCATCCAACTATCCAGAAATGAGGAGAAAGACAACCTTTTGATGTATATAGAAATTGTTAGAATCTTTCCTTTCACAAAAAGAATCTCTCCTGTTCAATAGAAAATAAATTTATTTGGACGTTTGAAAAATTTCCCTCTCTTTCCATTGAAATGTATAAATCATTGAATAGAGAAACGTATTCTATTTATTACAAATTAAATATAATATAATTGTGAAATAAATCAATGAGTCCAAATTTATGAAAGGCATTCACAGAATGATCATAGAAGAGAAATTGTTCAAAATAATTTTTAAATTCATCAATGAAGTTGAAATACGAAAATGATAAATGTATGTATAAAGTTTGAGATAACTTTTTAAATATTAATTTTAGAAGCTTAAAAACTTCTCATTATTAACTCAAGCCCACGTTTTAAAGTCCATGAGGAAGTGAAGCCGAGAGTAAATATTTGTTTAACGAATAAGGGATATTGTGCGGAGATTATTAAATATGTATACGAAAATAAATAATAACTCTTTCAATTAATAATACAAACCATTATTAATAGAAACACTACAGTTATATATCATCTACTGTAAGTATTTATAAACTTATCGATCTTTCAAATTAGAATAATAAGAAACCAATGAATATCTCTATATCCCTATAGTTTGAATCAAACAAAATAAGCATGAAGTATACTTAGGTTAGCTACAACAGATTCCCTAGCATTTGTCCTAGAAGGATGGAACACCCCTCAGAAAAACTCCCTTAGACAGTTACGTAACCATATACGTTTCAGAATCAATTCCATTTCAGAACATCAGGATCCTTATGCTTATACTTCAAGACATCTACCTTAAGAAAACCCACCGACGCGAACATCCTTCCACGCGTATTCCTGACCGCTAAACATCTGCCCAACTGTTCCACGAACCAACCGCACCACGTGAATCCTACGAGATACATCTCAACACAAGAAAATCACAGCCTCAGATCTCGGCTCGCAGAAGAGACGAAAGAACCTCTAAGACGCACCGGAATGATATTTGAGGATGAGAGGCGAAAATCATACCCAAAAAATAAGAAAAGAGTCGGCGGATACGGTGGGGAGCTCTTAAAAGGAAGAAAAACAGATTGGCGCGATAGGGAACGGTTACCTAAAGGGATGAGAGGGAGTAGGGAAATCGGGAACACAGAAAGAGATGATCTCTGAGAGACGGGGTGGATGAGAGGGTGACGTGATAGATGGTTATCGAACAAAAAAAAACGGTCGGAAAGGAGGTGTGAGACGGGTCCAAATGGCTCATGGAGAAGAAAGGAAAGGCGAGAGAGAGAGTGGCCTGGTTTTCCGCCACATTTAATCATAGAAGACGCGCGCGCATGGTTACGAATACACACAAACTAAGAACCTCTCTCGCAGGTCATAATTTGCCCTCTTCCAAAGGAGGAGATCAAAGGATAAGCAGAACCCGCACTGAGGCCTTTCGGAAGTGAAATATTCGTGGGTCACGTGGGAACAGATGGGGGTGATGCCGGTTTGAAAGGAAGTGGGGTGTGTTGCGAGGGGTGGGGTTGCAAGGGGTGGTGCACGAAGGATGCTGGAATGGGTAAATGGGTGCCGAAGGATGCTCCGCCGACTATGGCTCCGCTGTGACGAAAGTCGAGCGAATTTTTGCGACATTAAAAATATATGTGATTTCGGATAAAAGATGCGTTCGCAAGAAACGACAGATGTTGTTGAAGTAGGCTCAATTGTAATTTCGTTTGTGGATAATGAGGAAAAATGATATGGGTTCTACGGCAATTTCGTTGTGGAAACACTTATCTCAAGTTTTCGCTTGTGGATATCGATTTCATTTTTATTTTTGGCAATTTTTTAGTAATATAGATTCGATAAACTTATTGGATAAAATTCCAAAAAGAAGTTAAAACTTTTAATCATAATCTTGTATGATATAGTTAATAATTATGAATAATAAGAATCATATCTACTTACTGTCATCGAACGTAATAACTTTTTGTATTCTGATTCGTGATAGTTCTTTTTACCCAAAAAACTAAGTCCTATTATTTGATATTCTTATAGCAAAATTATCGAAAAGCTCATCATAGTTTTTTCTAGTCTTGGGATTGAAGATAATTCCAAATTAACGTAGAGAATTTAAGTTTCTGAAGTTGAACTTTGTTAATTTAAATACTTCCACAATTTAGATACCTTAAAAATCAATCAAAATAATTCTTAAGTATAAATTACACCCAGAATTCCTTCTTAAGCATTGCAATGTACAAGCATTTACGCATTCAAAATTAATTTTGAATACATCCTGTTTGAACTACATTTCCCATTAAAATATCCGAAAATTCCTCTTTAACATCTGCGTAATAATCATTTTTATTACTCGTGACTCCAACACTTAAAACTGCAATGTTTGACAGATCCTGGGCGTTAAGAACGTATCATCAAATCCCAACCGGAGATAAATTAACACGATGCCGGAAGAATGGCCTCGCCCTTTCATAAAGCACTCGGGGGGCAGTTGCGTTAATGACATCGATATATTCCGGCGATAAGTGCAAAAACTCCATGCAACCCCCGGTTATCTTATTCGAATGAAAGGGTCATGAGACAATAAAGCTTTATAAACGCCAGGGTCGGAAGTGGTAGGGTAATTTGAGGGCGGGAGTCGGGGTAATACGGAAGCTGGGCGAGGGTTAGAGGCGTTAGGGTGAACGGCTAAATGGGGCGATGCATGTGCAGTTTCGACAGGAAATATGAGGAGCAAAGTTTGGATATAGGGATGACAGAGTAGGAAGCAAATGATTATAGATAGACAACTTAAAGTGTCGGGGCTAATTTGACGCTTCGTCTTACTCATAATTGCCCCTTCCCCATGGTTTCCTCTCTGCACTCGTCTTTCTAGCTATGTAAACCGGTGATCGGGATAATTACTCCTGAGGTTTCTATGGAAACTAAACGAACAAACTTTCCAGACTAAGATGGGATGCTACCGTGGTTATATTTAGCCGCACCTATGTTATATGTTAGCGTTATTTTTTATTTGATATTACCCTTTGAAGATTAATCTTAGTATATGTAATCTACAAAAACTAGCAATTTGAATAACAGATACATCATAAGAGATAAAGGTTTTTTTCTTCTAAATAAATTGCTGTTAACATTAGAAAATATGATAAGAATGGGATACGTTCGATAGTTCAACATTGAGTCTATCTTCTGCATACTGATAATATTTCCTGTTCATATGCCTCAAAAGTTTTGAAGACTAAATAATACCCTTTCGGAGATATTTCTTATCAGAGCTGTCAGAATTGTAACGGTTGTAAGTCACTCAATCTATAAAATGATATCGAGTTACAGGATATTTATTTGAAATTCGCCATTTTTCGACAAGATAAAATACCAACGCAAAAACGTTTAAATATATTTATCGATAGACTTATTCACTTAGCTTTTAATAACTTATCATACAATTTAGATAGAAGAAAAATTGTGAAAATTTTTAGCGCTTTAGTAAGTGTTCCGTTTGCACAGAAATTTTCTTAAGAATGCTAAGAAGTGAAAATACGAAGTATTCTAACTTCATAAAAAGACTCACGCTAGCTCCTGCAAAGTAAAATCTTATCATACCCTTAACCTAATATCCTTAAAAGTATTCAGAAAACCTAATTGATATAAATCTAACTATAAATCAAAATTAAACTCATGCATTCGAAGGCTAACGCAATTTGTAGACTCCAAATCGACCATGCTGTTCCCATTGACGAACAATAGAAATATTAATAAGAATACATCGTTAGTTACGGGTTGAATTTCGACCTTGCCTCACACTCTAGCCCATCCATCACATTTAAAACCCATGGATGCATCCCTTGATTCCTTAAACGTTCATCTCCAAACATCACACACTCCTAGGGTTCCAAACCCCTAGAACCCATAAGGATATCAAAATAGGCCTTTTAATGGAACTGGAATCGACAACGACACCGCATACCATCCCAAAAGTGACAGGAGATGCCACGAGCAGCGGCAGATCGGCAGTGAAAGCTTTTTCGAATAGATAAAGGAAACAACGCAAAAAAAAGCTTCGGAAAAGAATTGGGTCGGGAGCTGTGGCGGGGATCAGGGAAGTAAAAGGATCAAGCGAACTGTTGAGGGGGGGTGACGAAAAGTTACAAGGGTGAGAAAGTGTTGGGCCAGCGGTCCAGAGAATGGGAGAGGGGGACATAGGGGGGTATGGGCGTGTCGGGGGAGGGGAACACGGGGTCATAGTGGGGCTGGATATAACACGTTTGCGTGCGATTCTGTCGGACATCCCTCGGAGACCGGCTTCGGTGGGGGCAGATGACGGCATATGTCGGGGCGATATTAGTTGTTAATGCAGACAGAAAAGCTCTCGTTCGGAGAGGATCGAATATCTTCAATGGCAGCGGAACGTCTGTTCGATTCCTGGGACCAGAATCGTCAAGTGAAGGGGGAGTGTGTTTGCGTACGACAATGATGATTTTTCACGCTCCCCGTGCCGAATCCAATTCATTCGATCTGCGGCTACTCTTTTCGTTACGCTGGTTCTATTTCAACCGCAGCTCGATGGTGGGATGCAAACGTAAAAAAGTATCATTTTTTTAGAGCTGTCTTTCTCAGTTCTATGATGAATTGGGGAGTATTTTTTTGATTGAGCGTGAAGAGTTCTTAGTATTGTTTGGGTGCATCTTTTATGCCGATGAATTATGGTAATTTTAAGTATCCGAAGCGGAGGGTAAGTTTTTTTCATTGACTTTGTTTAGTTGGTATGAAACAGGGATAAAAGAAGTGTGTGAGTCAAACAAAAAGGGGGAGAATTCACTCAAAAAATCAACCAAGTATGAGATACGATAGAAAAAGTATTAGGGTACATATGAGCAAAACTGTTATAGAATTAAAAATTTACTCTAGCCATGAGTATTTTCATCTTAACATTACACAGATGAATAACTGTACGAGGATTATTAATAAAATAAATACTTTTATATACTGCATTGTCAATTGATTAAGATAATACGAGCATCTTATTTAGATATTAAATAATATAATTAATAATTTTACACGAAATTGTGCCATATACCTCGGAAGGAGTATAAGTCATTCATCCTTAGACATTCATCCCATTTAGCATTGAAAGTACGATTGAAGCCGAACCAGTATAATAGAAAATTTTAGTTCATATGTACATAACGAGACTGTTATGTCATTAAAAGAATTACTCTTTCACTACATCGTAATATTATACAGTAGAATACCAGGTTAATTAAGAATGCTAACACTGATCTTCACCACCAGAAAATTTTGACATTACGAACTCTTTTTAGAGACATTAAGGAAGGCTGTAATTCATTAAATCATACAAGATGACATCATGTACAGGTAAAAAAATAAAACCAATTTTTCTTTGGACACTCATCCCCTTTCGCATTGAAAGGGACGATTGATGCTGATACAGCATAATTCCATTTTCATACGGGACAAATTGGCATGTTGCGTCGCAGAGATATCCGTTACGGTCCGCGCGAAGATGAAGCGAGCTGAAGTCTAACAAAACGAAGATTTCGCTTGTCGGATTACAACAGTAGGCGGACTAATAATCCGCGGATCTGCATGTCACCCAGAGGAAACGAATTCAGCATCACATCAAACGGACACCCGTGTACCAATCACGCTGCACCAACCCGATATCCCCCCGTATAACTTCCCCTTCTTACGTTTTATTCCCGAAACATTTCCTTTGCCGGAAAATATACTCTACCACGCTGGCTGTCAGGCCCAGCAAAGGATGCGTTTAGTCCTACGTTTAAACTCCATCCCGCTGGAAAGATTATTCTCTATGTGAAGGCTGTATGTTATCCTAGTTGACAACGTAAAACCACCAACGTTTCACCCCACAGAAGAGTGGAGAATAAAGTCGGGGACGTTGATAGCAATCCTGTCTACTACACTGCGGAACGAATGTACCTGAACTTCAAAATTAATGGGACCGGGAAATGATTGACTAGGAATGAATAGAAATCATACAGGATGTAAAAAAGACGAGGCGAGATGAATCTTTAAACTCTGATTTCTTTTGAGAGCGTGTCACTGATGTTAGCTGAATGTTGCATGAATGATCTAAGTAATCATTCAGATGCTAGCCTTAATGATTAATCATAGATATAATGGTATCCCTATTAGTAAATAAACCCTTACAACTCATTAATACATCCAAGGAAAATCTAATTGAATCGCGACCGGTTTCGTAATTTCACATTAAATCTTCAGGTATTACAGACATGGCCCTTACATTCTGAAGATATAATGTAAAATTATGAAACCAGTAACGATTACATCAAATTGTGGAAATTGTACATTTTTTCATTGTATTATAGCTTTCCACGAAATCAAGCCTTCTAATATTCATTTCGTCATTAATATGTCCTTTTACTATCATTACATCGTCCTTTTTAACATAAATATATTAATTAAAGATCCATATGATGAAAATGAATCTAATATCCCGAAACGTTTTACGTCATAATTATTCGACGTCACAATATTAATTCGATATTCGCATGGCAGTTTTGGCAGCGTAAAAAAACTCCCTTTTCATCTGAATGCTTCGCGGATTCGGATAAAATCTTTCGCTCCAAAATTCGGCTTAAAAAAAAGAAACGCGAAATTTTTTCACCTACACCTGCTGACCTCTTGAGCCTTGAAGAGTGGGCAACATTCTCCGATGTTTTACACAGTCCTCGACCGAAGTCCATGCGACCAATTGCGTGGTTCCGAAAGTTGCATTCACTCCTCTAGTTGTGCGGAAAAAAATAAACATTCGCTAACACGGGAAAAGCCTTTCTCCGCGCGGAAATAATCACGGCCCGCTTGATGATTCTAGAGAGAGGCAATTTAATGTGCGAAACGACGGGATGTGAGCACGCGTGACCTTTCGTGCAGCTCAGGCGTGAGCTCGTCGATAAATCTAGGGAAAATTCCATCGGAAACGGATGTTTTGGGAGGTCAAATTGGATGAGAATCCTTATCAAATTTAACGACTGATGGAGACTTGAATGTGACTGGGAACAGATGATTTTGGAGGAGCGATGACTCTATATGTATTCAGAGGATGAATTTTTACGATTATTTTTTTGAGTATACTCAAGAGGACCGATTTAAACGGTTACAATATATGAACGAGCAATTTATGGAATTCGTCGTATTAGAGTTTCGTAAATCTTTCTGATTTTCTTTAATTCTCCGTATTACCCTACATTTAACTAAAATATCTCTATCTTTGTGTTCAATAAATAAGTCTATAGTTTTCCATAGTATTTCTAAGAAGGACCGTAGATTTAATTGATATCGCTCAATACTCGTTTAGGTTTAAGTTTCTATGTATTTTTGTTCTTTCCTCGGATATTCACTTTTTAAATTCCTGTATATTATTTTTAGTTTCTAAAAAAATCGTATCTAATTCTATTAGTAATAAATTATCACCGTAGGTTTCGCATATTACTCATATTCCCTTCCAGTTGATATCTTGACAGTGCTGAACTTTTATTGTCTATAGTATAGTTAGTTTGAAAGAAAAACTGTTAGCTATGTATACTTCTTTTAAAATTCATTTCGCTTGTTTTACTATATTTTTTTTCCTTTTTTACTTCACTACTGAACACGTTACACGGTTTTGATATAAGAATAGGACTCTATAATCCCTATTTCATTCATTCAAAATAATAAAATATTATTTTCACTTCAACGACTGAGTAATATACCCTAATTTAGCAAGGATTAATTCTTAGACCGTAGGTCTGTAAAGCGTATAAATATTTTTCTCTCCACCTTTAGAATGATCGTGCTAGCGTACGTATACAAATGCCATTTTAGTTCATGTACTAACAATAAATTTCTTTCAGTTTGAACCAAAATGAAAACATGTTTGATAAATGTTTTTGTGAAATAAAATATATAAAAATATCACCAAGCATTAAAAATTTCTTTACCCTATTCATAAACGAATTTCCACGAAAAACAACCGCTGCTTACAGCTTCAAAAAACGTCCGTCTTTCCATTAAAAAAGGCTAAGGTTACACGAATTTTTCGGTCAAAATTTTCGGGGAATATCGATATATTTAAATAGCCTTCTCGCATTTTCTCTACTCGGTGCTCTTGTCATGTACAGTAGTCAAGTGCAGGAGAGAGATAAAAACTGAGAGGGGAACGTGGCCCTTTTAAAAAAGAAAAGAGGCGTGGTGTAATTTGCGAGGAATTTGGCCCTATCATAATCACATCGTAGTTCCGTAAAAGCGGGCGAATGGAACATAACGTCTGAATTCGTTCTGCGGATGAACGGAGCATCTCTCTCGTTCAGAATTAATGAGCAACATCCCTAAGCTATTCACGATATTAAATGTTTTAATATGACGTTTGAAATTTTTTGCGTGCGCGAAAAAATATTCGCGAAAAAATATTCGCAAAGAAATATTACTAAGAGCCCGAATTTCGGAACGCTTCACTGCTCTAGGAAAAAGAGTTGATTAGCGAAGGAGGGCATTGGATGTTCGGCGATGCGGAAAAATTATACGTTTTAAGTAATTGAAAAAAATTATTCGCGAAATAATGGCCCGAAAAACTTCTCCGCGAGACGTGAATTAGCGTCAGTAAAGAGGAAAATATTTACGACGTATGATGCGAAGTTATGACGTGACGATGAGGTCCAAACGTCAAGAAGACGGGAAAAGAACGCAGTACGAGCTCTAAATTAAATTCATCCTCGTAAAAAGGCGGACGTGCTATGGGGAGTTATTTTAAATGAACGAGTGGTAGTTCCGTGGACGCATAAACAGAATATGACGCTAATTTTCTTGGAAAGATAATGATAAAGATAACGAGCCCAAGAAACTACAGTTAGAACCTAATTACTTGAATGGGTACTTTTCGTGCAACTCATGTCGTCCAAAGTTCTTACGTCATCTTTATATAATGAAATTCATATAAACATAATTATACTCAATTTAAGGATATTATATCATTACATCATAGCTCTGTGAGTATAATGTAGGCCTCCATTTATAGTTGCCTGGGTTCGATTCCCAGTAACAGTACTTTGGAGCGAAATTCACTCTCCCTGTTGAAGGATATTTAATGGCTTTAGAATAAATTACATTTTATGTTTCAGCGCTTCTTTTTAGTGCACTAATTTAACCTAAAAATTTTTCGTAAATTTGAATTCCTCTTCAGCCAACTGAATATTTAAGAATAAATAAAACAAGAGAAGATCTAAACTTACAGCATTAAATTTAAGTTACTTAATTAATTGGAGAGACAGGACAGTAAAAAAGCATACCTACGAATGGTAAGTTAAGAGTCAAGCTAGTATATTCCCATCGGGATAAAACAACCTTGTAGTTTACATATATAGTTGTTAATAGCGCGAAAAAATTAATTACTTTAGAAATGCCAAACATTAGATAAAATTAAATCTAATAATTTAATTCATGGAAAGCATAATGTTGTTTTTATTTTGGTCTTGTCACCTTTCAGGTATTCTCCTTGCTTAGAAACATCAAAATCATTCACGTAGATCTCTACTCCATATTCTAACATTTTACTGACATTAAAAAAAAATCCACCTAAAAATCATCCCTGATGGATATTAATTAAAATTTCACTTCCATATAAATGAACTCTTTTTTAATATCGTTTTCATTTGACGTTTGATAGAGTGACGTAATTCTGCCATATACGTCATACTTTCAGAATCCGCTGCTCAACTGTTATCTTGCTACTCAAACCCGCGAAGGCAGCTTCCGAAATAAGGTTAGCTCTCGCTGCGGCATAATAAACTCATTATTTCCCTGGACACCGCTCCACTGACGTCCAGAGATGACCTATCATCTGCGAATAAAGCGATTTTACGTAATGCGGCGTATCGAGGCGAAAGTGGCGCCGCTCCGTCCATTTTTTTTCCATTTCGTCCCGCGATCTCCCTCGTTAATTTCATCGGAAAAAGTGAAACCTGAATAGAGAGAGGTGGTAATGAGCCTCGGCGTGCAAGTTCGTGTTTGTCTCTTCTCCTCCGTTGTTAGTTTGAGTACTCCTCACTTTTAGAATGGGAAATTTACAGTTGAGAGTCATCGGGAACCTTTTTCACAATTGTCAAGTTTCTTTCGAATGGAATTTTGAAAAAAAATATCACTTCGAGGATGGTAAGGTTTAATTTCGGAATTCTATATCCATGAAGGATATGCTTTCTACTCATTTTTGGAATGAGTGGATGCTGATTATACCAATTTTTGTAGAATTCTAAACACAAACAATAATCGTGAAAGACTGTATAAGCTAAGTGAATTAAGCCAAAAAAATCGTAATATAAGAAAAGATGGATAATCGAGCGTTAAAATATTATGAAGACTTCAGCTATTGTTCTTAAATATATCAAAAAAATTGTTGGAACTATCGTATTTAATGTTTCGGATCTCTTTTGTGATAAATATTTTTAGAATGCGAACATTATGTGAGAAAAGATTATATTAAAAAAGAGGAATAATCTAATTCCTTGACACTTCAAGCAATTTAATCATCGCCGTATTTGTGTGTAACATGAAAACATATCATCTCAAAGCAACGTTAAAACTCCAAGTTCAAATAATTACGATTGTTTGAAACATTTCGCGTAAAAAAACCGATTGAAACTGTCTAAGAGAATGACAATCCAAAAAATTCGCGGAGAAAAACTCGTGGAATTCTCTTCAGAGAAGTTAAACGAGGACCTGCCGAGGAAGACGTAGCGTCAAGCTGTCGAGAATAATTCAGCATAAAACTTTTGCGGAAATTTTTCCGGAATAAAATGCCAAATTTAAAGGATTCCCGTCCTGAAATACCGCAAAAGGGTAAAGAAAAAAATTGGCTGATTGTAATTTAAAAAATAATAAAGTGAATTTTATGTTTTTACACAAACTGGTTTAAATTCTTCCTTAAACTGTTGGCTAAAAAATGTTGAACTACTTGGAAGTAATCTATCAAGTATTTCGCACAAATAATTAAAATAATCGGCTTGAAAAAGTCTAAAAAGTCTTCAACAACAACGTAATCTAAAATTACGCAAAACGACAGAAAAAATACCAAAAACCATTCTAAAAAACAGCTCCAAAACCTCACAGAAACGAGACTAAAACCATCCAAAAAAAATCGTGGAAGCACTCGCAAAAAAAAATTCGCGAACGAGCTCCGCGAAAAAATTCGCGAAAACCCTGAAATTTTCAGAGCGCGAAAAAATTTCCACCCGGACCCTGGGCTCACGTACGAACATCTCGCAAGAAGACTCCAAAACCTTTTTTTACTAGAAAAAGAGAGAGATTCGCTGAAAATAGAACTTGAGAGAGAGAGAGAGAGTGAAACAGGCCTCGGACATAGCAGCGGGATACGTGATGAAGAGTCGGAAAAGGTAGAAATGTGTGACAGATAGAGACAAGCGTAGAGAGAGACCCGCTTTGACGAGAGTCCCTGAGTGAATAATGCATGAAACTCGGGGGGAAGGAGTCCAGAACCCGGTGCAGTATGTCGGTGCTCTTCTTAAATGCACAGGTCGACGAGGAGAGTTGTCGAGTTGCCTCTTTTCCACGAACAAAAACATTCTCGAGGATTGGCACACGTTCGGTGAGAGAATGCGTCACTGCGTCGCAGTTGATGTGCATCTCTAGGCGACGATGGACCGTGAGTAAACACGTCGTAGAAGCTGCGAAATGATCGGCGTCGGATTCATAGAAGAGAATGGTTGAGCTACTGAATAGATACTCTTTTTCTGACCCCGTTCTGATGCGGAAAGTGGCTCTCGTTCGGAGATGCGATGTCGTATTACGACGACGCTGAGCTGAAATGGGGAAGATGTTCCAGCGCCGCTGAGGTAATCTTACAGAAAATTGCAGGGTTCCACGGCTGGTATTTTCCTGTCGGTGTGATGCGATTCCCGTAAAGTATTTCGTAAGTGTAAGGACCCCATGTGATCTACTTTTGATGCTTTTATTCATTCACGAAACGCTCGGAAGAGATTAAAAAACAAATATGAGCTTTTAATGCTACGAAAATTTACTTTCCGTTGATATATTTATCTTTCGACAACTGATAATGATTGTGCGGTTTTAAAATAAATCAGTACACGTAAAAACTGAGCTTATTCACAACATTAAACGTTTCTTATTAAACGATACGGAATTAGGGGTTACGTTGTGCTGCTTTTTAATAACACAGAACTCTATGTTTAGTAAAAATCTCAAATAATTGAATGTCTCAATTATTAAAGGAGTGCACTACAGGAACATACTAAAACCAGGGAGCAGTTTTGAGAGAAAAAATAAATATATATATACTGCATGATATAAATTAGGATGCTATGCAAGTAATTAACTGCGTCAATATATAGTTTCCATCTAATTCCTATGTAAATAAATGTAATAACGCAATACATATTCTTTCTTCGCTTTCAAAAACTTTCTTTCACCTTTAATGATCATTATTAGAAAAAAGAGATAAAAAACAAATTGCTTCATACAATGGTTAGCTTTTCTGCAGTGATATACGTAAAAGAAAGAAAGCATATAATCCTGCCTCAAGTCTACATCAATCAAACATAAAAACAATTTGTTTTTTTTCCCTCAATCCTCCTCATTCCTTCATCAATGCGTAAGAAATTACAAAAGGAAAATCTAAAGAATTAATAAAAGCAAGACAATGCGTATCAATCGTTCGCTTCTTCTGTGTGATTAGCACTCCAGACCGATAGACGTATTCCCCTCTCAAAGGCCGCTTTGGAAATTAAGCTAATGAGACAAGTGCCATGGGGTATGATCGATCAATGGGGTGTAAACCTTGAATATCATTATGAGGGTATATACGCCTCCAACAGGCGACTCTAAATGTACACCTGTTATTTCAAATAACAATGATGAGGTGTTCATTGAATTGAGGTTTTGTGATGATCCGTATACACGTCGATATTATTGGACGTCAAAAATTATATAAAAAATGCGATTACTGAAACGTATTTCCATTGATAACAAATGAGTATTACGAGGTATGTATCAGTAAATTAAACGTAAAATTGACTTCTGAGTCAATGCATGCCAAATTAAGTCTAATGATTATTAATTATCCAACTCTTTAGAACATAAAATATTCCATATTTATATTTCCTAAATGAAGGCTTAAAATGATAGGATTTATTATGTAATGTATTTTTGGAGAATATTTATATTAACATAAGATCCGTTTCGTATATTTCAATGACTTTTGTCACATTAATCTTAATTATACATAATCAAACCATGATTGAAGCTACCTAAATTAAAAATGTTAACCTAACCAACGCTTAAAAGAGCTCAAACCTATTTTAAGTTATTAATATTTTTATTATAAAAAAATGCATGCTAATATCCATTGACTAAATTAATTGGCTTCATTTACGAGAGAATTAATATAACTGTATCGAATTTATTATTGTATTAAACCTTACTCTCATTAGAATTTCAATTCCTATCACTTCTAATGTCAATTACATTTAAAATATTCATCGAATAAAACTTATATTTATATTTATGCAAATAGACCCAAACCTTAAACAATTCCCTCCTTCAATAGCTAACGTTACGGATACCATTTTCTCCGGAATTGAGAATCGTAAAAATCTCAAATCCTTCCGTATAAGTTCATCACGCTAGAAGACTAAAATCAGATGTGATATACATTTATATATAAATAAACCCAGACCCTTAAATTAAAACAGAGTAGAAAAAGAAGGAAGAGCAAATACGTGTACCAAGGGGCTAACGCACACACAAGTGCCACCTATTACATGCGTTTTAATAACTTTTGAGCAAACACGTTGCAGATGACAAACATGCGTCCGGAAATATATATATTTATATATATACATATATATACTTTCCTCGTCTATTGGAGTGGGAGGGGTACAGAGCAAAAAGTTAATTATCTACTCTGACATTTAATTTCGAAAAAGACCACGCGTCTCTCCTTTCCGCCCACTCCGAAACACAGAATGCCCATTAGCGACACACACACTCCCCGTTTTTTCACGGAAAAGGCTTAAATTTGAAATTTTCAAATCGTCCCTTGAATTCCCGTGTGCGTGCGCTTAAAGGCACGGGCCGACCACGAAAATTACTTTCCGCCATGAGACTCCAATCAGCACCGCGAAATATGGAGTGAGCTGTAAATAGAAAAATAAAAAAACCCTTACGCGAAGTTAATGGAAGCTCGGACTTATACGTCTAAAAACCTTCCGCATGTCCCGAAGTTTATTTAGGGCTGAAATATCTCGTTCGAGTATCGGGAGGGAATATGCGAAATTTCGATATTTTATTAACATTACCGGTAGAAACCGATTTTATTAACCGGTTAGGCAAACAAACCAGGAAGTTCCTATTGAAGTTCTCTGCTAATCCAAAAAATCCATTAAATACAGATATTCATCCTGAAAGTGGTAATTTTTCATTGACGAATATAAATTTATATATAGTTTATATAAAAGCTTATGAAACGCTATATTAATTTCTGTCTATATTCGGAGCAAGTTATAATAAGACTAATATGATGCATCGAATCATAGCATATTTTTGTTTCTTTCTTAGGGTTTCTCGTTGGTAAATAATGACCAATACGTATGTATTTTATGCTACAAATAAGTACCTGCTTTTTAACGGTCATTCCGAGTAAAACGGTAACCGGTTTTACCGATAAAATTCAATCGAACTATGTAAATATAATTTAGAAAGAATTAAGATAATTATTTCTCATTTTTATTCTCATCTTTTTAAAAAATGTTTCAGCAATAAATATTAAAAGATATTCGCAAGTTGTCTATTTTTGATTATCACAAGTCGTCAGGATTCATAGTTTTATCCCTCGGGGTGATAAAAATCCAAAGAGCATATATACAACATAACTCAGAATTCCACGAATAAGACTATTCAGCTTAAGAATCACGAACTTATTTCTCCATTTTTCGTAATATCTAATTCCTTTATGTAAAGTACAAAAGGCTGCTTGCGAGTAAAATATACTCGTCTTTGAAAAAACAAAACACTTTCGCAAAACCCTAGCGGCCATTCTTTTCCCTTTTACTGCGTCTCTTATTAATAATTACAGACAACTAAATTTCTCGGAACTTACGTCCGTCTCCTTTGAGTTTTAGTCTTTTATTTCTTTTGGATATTATTATAGCTCTCGGGCATTCCCCCTTCCATGACCACGCCTCGGTCCATGCGCCATTGGTTCGAAGTCGCGCCGCCTACGGACGGATGCCCAGTCAACTACTGCCCCCAAGCGGACTGCGGTACAACAGCTATTCCGTGCCGTCAAAGCACTACGTTAATTCGATTTCGAGGGGCTGACGGAGTGGTTGTGGATGACTCCGACCATCGTGAAAAAAGGATCATAAACTGCGACGGATGGCTTGCTCTATCTCTGAATCGAAAATGAATGTCCTGCGGAAAAAACTCGACCTCTTGACAGCGCCTCGTTGACAGTACGGGTGGAAACGGTGGGAAAATAACAGAGTGCGTTATGTTGCTACGATACGTATGTTGACGTTGAAAATTGATTGACTGCGATGTTAAACTTATGTATTTTTCTATATAAAATCATCAATCTTTTGAAAATATGCTCCTAATTTTATGCTACGATCAATTTTGTATTGAAGTAACATATATAAGTATTTACAGATCATCTTATCAATGATACATTGATTAGATTTAGCAATCCGGTCGGATAACTATAGAAACTGCTACCTTATTGTTATCAACTATTTTCCAATTAATTCTTTAATAACACGTACATTATTGCACCAGAAATTACCTCGTACACCAAATCACGAAAAGTAATTTAAGAAGGATTAAACTGCAGATATGTTAAAATATAAATGTAGGAGTTATTTTCATTCACTAAATGGAGTACAAGTGAATAGAGATCATTCCCAAACTTAATTTCACGGGAACAAAATACAATCGTAAAATTATGAAGCGTATTCGTAAGGTAATGATGAATCTACCAAAATGCCTTATACACTTTAAATAATGAAATCTTGAGATAAAAGAGTGATATTGAAGGAAATACGAATGATATGTTAAAACAGTAAAATTTGCTATCACAATCGACCCTAAACTTTCGTAACTAAACTGTATCTACGTTTAAGGTCTCAATTTCGTGGAATTTTAATCCGTTGGAAGCGTGCGTGCTTTTATCGCAAGTTCCCTCATCAAAGCCCAAGTAATCCGGCCAAAGATGCGTGAAACATTTCCTACTAAGCCTCGGTTATACAAAACGCTTCCTTGTTCAAAATAGATTGCGAACATGTCAGAAACATAACTCTATTTAGTTTTTCCTCGTTATATCAGACAATTAACTCTCTGTATAGTTTTTATGTAGTTAATAGTACTCAATTTCCTTGTTCATTAACATGCTAATGTAAATACACGTGTTGCAGACACTGCGTTTCATATTAATATTCTGAGCGATACAATGAGGTAGACAATAGCTATGAACTGCTTCGCATAGTATTAGTCCCATGAGTAATCCACGAATATTAGATCATAAGCAATGATATCATATGCTGAATTTTAGAATATGTTTTTAAGCATTTAAATGATCATTTCTTCAAAATATTTTGTTAAGTAATTTGTTTAGACTATATTATTAAATATCCTGTACTTTGACATAATGAATTTATCCATAAAATATCGTGATTAAACCTAAAATGCAGCGTACCGTGTCCTGCGAATAAAAAGGATTCTAAAACCAAAATAAATAAAACAACCATACGCATCAAATCTGTATGAATTCATAATTCACTCAACCTTTAGCTCATCCAATCGGGAGAACCTATTCTTCGCGTTAACCTGCACTAAACTGATAATGACCATTTTTCAATTACGAAGCCACACATTTACCTATTCCCATCTTTAGCAAACAAAACATATGATTGTACTCATCTCTCCAACTGAGTCATTAAAAAAAACCTTTTGCCTTCGGCTTACGCTCTCGACACACAGCGACTGAAATTTTCATCGGAAAATGCATGCGGTTGTTGAGTGCAAGAGAAAACAAACTGGAAATTAAAATCCATTTCCTGAGATAAAAGATTGGTTGCGGATATCGGATCAACTGCCTTTCATGTCCGCCTGATGATGATATTAATGCACGCGTGGTTGCATAACTTATAATTGAGTCCATTTCAAACACAACATGAAGAGGAAGAATTGATTCAGGACGTGTTTCGGAAGCTGAGGAATGAGATGGTAATTGTAATGTAAAAATAATTTGCGGTCTCCATTGTAGATTGGATTAACGTTTGGTTTTTACAACCAACAACAAACAAAGCTGTATAATGCTGATACATTTGTTTTGTAGCGTTTCCGTTAGCATAGAAACGTGAGGTTAATTAATTTGTTACCATTCTGTTGTTTCGATTTTATTTTTTGAGATTTGAAAACTTCTTAAGTATCAAGCAACCCATATGATTTGCGTACTTCAAATAAATTTTTAAAAATTAAATTGCGTATTTGGGTTTTAAACATCACCTGCTACACTCGCTGGTGACGAGAGAATAAAAATTATAGTCATTTAGAAATAAAGGTTTTGTAAATTATATTAATGAATTGAAATTACTATTTACTATACTATACTGTATTTTTAATATTCAAATGATGTTTATAAATTATCCATTCCATCTACTACATTTCCATTTCTATGCTAAGTATACATTTTTTTAAAAAAGGAAAAGACAATAAATGTAAATATGGGAATTAACTGCTGTAAACATAATTGTTCATTGAGAAAGCTGCAGCGAATTTGAACGTATTATTATTTTTATTCTCGTAAAATAAATTATGCCCATAACATTATGAATGCATCCTCTTGAACCAAAAGTAATCCCTCTTGAGTAAACAAAAAACTTCATAGTATGCATTCCATTACAAATTTGTGCGAAATAATTAAGAAAATTTCGGGAAGCTAAAACTTTTAAATCCGTGCCACCTTGAATTCACGAACTGCATCCAAAACTCCTTTAGTCAAATTTAAAATTCAATCGCAATTTTTATTGTCTCTCAACTTAAACCGCTCTAAACGATTTTACAAGTCAAATGAGAGACGAGGTCCGGTTCTTATGAGAGGCATCAAGACGGCGGAATAAAAAGAAGAAACACTTCCCGAAACCTAGCGACGCTGTGACCGAATGCTAAGGTTTGAATGCATTATAATTTCGGGAGGTTTAAAGTAGACGGCGCGTTTTTTTAAGGGAATTGCAACGTTACGAAAAACGTTACTCCAATAAAACCGAAGCATAAAAGATGGCGTTGCGGCGCAATGTCTCCCCGCAGAATGGTTTTTATGCGACAGAAGGAAACGAGCGAAGCAATTAATATCGCAATTCGACCCTTAACTCGATACGAGAGTTCTTTATGACCGATTTCAGGGCATTCCCTTCGATTGCATTGCCATCGAGCGTCGGATTTTAACGGTGTATGTTGCAACTGCGGTGGAAAAATAGTAAGGTTCGAATACGCTCCCAAAATGAAGGTCCTAAAGGAGTCAATCAACGCGGAATATAGCCCTCCGATCGATTCAGGAAATCTGATTCGTGATTAATACGTAAATACGATCTCCGATTCGGTGACACTCGAAATTGAAATCCAATTACGCATTCCGGAAGTTAGCAGAATACGCATTTTTAAACGTGTTTTCCAATATTAACCAATCTCTCAAAACAAGCCCAATGCTTTATAAAAAGCATTGATGGGATGCATAAATAGTAAGGAATTTGGTAAAAAGGTGTATTTCTATTGCTTACGCGTCTGCAAAATATTCCCAAAGCCGTTATTTTTTTAGAATATCAAACGTAAAAAAAAGTACACTTTCATAAATTACTTATTTTCAAAAATAATTGATTGATGAAATAATATAAATTTTTCATTTTTAGAAAATTCTTTATCAATTTTTTTACAATATAATATCGTTAATTACTATATTAAATTTAACTATAAATTAATTTTTGTTTTATAAAATTTTGATTTTATCTTACAAAGGTTTTTGTAATTTGTTCCCTTTTTCTATAATTGATTTTCATTATTTAGCGTAAAGAATATTTCAACAGTAATCAAAAACCAATACTGTATGTTTAACTTTAACCTCGCAATAAATATATAGAAATCTAATTAAATATCCAAACTCTTTCCTCGTAATATGAATTAAATTTAAAGCAATATTTTGGTATAATAAGTATGCGTTATGATTCCAATCAGGTACCAATCCATGATATAAACGAAGCCTTATACATTTGAGAAGGTTGCTAGGTTACATATAAATATTCCTTAACTTCCTATCATCAACTGACAATTTAAAGTTAAAAAGACATGCATATAAACAACATAACACGAATAGATAATGCTGCTGAGTCATAGGAAGACGATAAATTCACGAAAGAGGAATCGCTGTTGAAGATTGCTTTGACAAAAAACTTCGATAACTTTCGGACGCAAATCCCGGACCTACCGCAAAGTGTAACATTTACGATGGCGATCAAAAATTTTCGACTCGATAAAAGGAGTCCCTGGTTTATACATCCTCGAATTTTCCGCAGGATTTCCTCTTAAACAAATTCCATCCTCCGCAAATTCAACTCTACAATCCCCTGGAGGCACCACCATCGACACGAGAGAGAGGATAACTTTTTTTTCTGAAGAGCTCCTCTTTTCCAGGAATATTTATAACGCGGAAAATTTGACGAGCCAAGAGATATTGAAGCGCTGATTTTAGAAAAAATGTATGGCGCCTTGGATGAATTCCCGCCAGAGCACGTGTTTCTGGAAGGAGGGTGCATTTTTAATACGTCTTCCTCCAGGGCGATGCGTCCATCGGTCTTTCCGTATCTCCCCCTTACGTTGCTGTAGAAACGGATTTTTCCGGAAACGCCCTCTTACTGACTTACGGAAAGATAAGGTTCGATCGTTTTTCGATGAAAAAGGGGGAAAAATCGCGTAATTTATGGAGTCGCGTGTGACGATCCCTACGAATATGTCGGTGCGTTGTGTTTTACGAGGTGGAGACAGAACTCTGTCTCTCCGGCCCAAATTAATTCTTTTTTATATATTTATATATAAAGACGTAGGACACGACACACCCTTTAATGTGATTATTCAAATATGAAATACTGAATTGCTTAAATATGAAGACAATGCTTTACGGTGCAATATTATTCATATTGTTAAAAGCAATGAGTGGCTGCTTGAGCTGTTATTTTCTCGTAATCAAAAATTTCGAAAGAAAAAATGAGCAAAACTCATGAGCAAGGAAAATATCTATAACCTATATTTGATTTTCTTGGATTTACTAAATATTTGAAATAAATTAATTACTCGAATCTTTTAGGGGAAATTGTACAATAATAAACCTATTATAAGAAAATGTAGTATTTCTTACTAAATTTATCCTCATAAATTGGGCGATAAAATTGTATCAACTTAGAACCAAAAATTTTGGATCTTTCAATAAGTTTAACTGATTGAATAATGGTAAATGGGAATCGTATTTTTATCGATAATTTAAATGGGAAGTTCTGCAGAATAGAGATTGTAAATTAAGTTATATTCTGGTTATCTAATTGGAACATATAAACGAATGAAACGAAATTCGATTTAAAAAATGAACGGCCGTAAAACAATTGAGCATTACATCAAAAGTGTACTATTTAAAAGATTTAATTCATATAAGAGATCGCATTCTATAAAATTTATACAACATCTGAACAGTTATCTCTGACCTAAAATAGCAACCCCGTTTACTGTCATCCTACAATAATAATAAGTACACATTAAAATAAGGGATCTGAATAACTAGGTAAGTGCCCTGCTGACTGGCAACTATCCTCACGCGTGAGTTTCTCTAGTTCACTAAAGCAACCCTAAGCAATTCAAGCACCGAAGTTGGCCTTAGAAAGCTGAACGAAACTTTATGCATAACAGACGTGCCATGAAGTCAGTCCCTATTTTCAACATCTTCTCGTGGAGGGACTGATATACTTGCCCCAAACTTCGTCGTTGACCATTCCCAATATTTGCGTTCAGCGGGAAGGCAAATAGAGGGAGAGGAATCCTCAAAACATCTGCGTCAATACTATAAGCTTCGGCACAAACCTTTCACCTCTCGACATAAGTAGATAGAGAATCTGATAATCGACCTTTTAATAACAAATTCGAGAGGTTTCCAGGGAACTCTTCCATTTTTCCATAAATTCGCTTCCCTGAGGACACTCCAAACGCTTTGAGTGTCGGAAAAAAATATCGATCCCATCGCATCGAGAAATTAAATTTGTGAATTTAAATCTCGTCTCCTCTCGACTCCACGGAAACGACTCGTGTCGCCATGGCAACTCGATCTGAAGCCCGATTATATGCAAAAGGATTCGATAATACTTATATCTCTTTATGATTCTCTCTTTCCTTTAACTAAAACATTTCCGAGTGTTAGTGGAACTGAATTTACTTATTCAAAATGAAAAATTAGCTGCCACAATCACGTAATAGATATTCATAATTATATACACTAGCTATAACTCAATTTTCAAATAGTATATTTTGGTAACTCGATATTAAAATTTAATCTATGCATATTCTTACTCAAAATCCAATAGATGAAATGGTATTTCATATGATTCATAGAAATTTATAAATACGATCCATATAATGGAATAGAAAAATTGTTATAAATATATAGAAACATTTTGAGTCGAAAAATTACACACTATAACGAACTGATAAATTATATTACATCGTATACGATATTCAGTATAAAGTTGATGATAAAATTCGTTCATGACATATGTTGTTTTACTTAAACACGAATGATATTATACTTTATATGCTATTATTTTAATTACTTCACTTTAGCTAGGGATGTAAAATTGATACTGTTTCTCTTCCATGAAGAGATGATGAATAAATATTCGAATACAAAATACTGAATTACATTTTAACGGTAACTAGGGGAAGGTAACTAACACAATGTACCATTTAATAACATTTATACGAAAAATTAAAAGATTAAATTCTATTGTACTCTCTCTTTCATTGTATGTATATCTACATCCAATAACTCCTCCCTTTCAGACGATATCTAACTAAATAAAATAAAATATGACCTTAGAAGTGATATAAATATTACAAATTTTCGAATACCTTTCCTTTAAGAAACGTTGCTCTACCTAGCTCTCCTCTTATAAATTCCGAAACCCGTGAAAAATCAGAAGAAGACCCATTCAACAGTCTATCAAAAGCTACCGGAACGAACACGACCCACGCCTCCGCCACAAACGACAAGACACGCGTTCGCTTCGACGACAAAGACCTTAAAAACGGCTGTCGTCTCTCGGGGACCGTACATTTCCATTCGGGACTTATTTACTCGAGAGATCGACGTGTTTAGCTGTCATCTTCACACACATCGACCGCTTGAAAACGTATCTTCGGCCCTCATCGCGTGGAATTCCGAAAATCACATCCTCTCGCACCGCAATCCATCATACCCGGCTGACCGCGGTGGACCTGCGATCATTTCCGGGGAAAGGAGAATAAAAGAAACGCTTAGGCCCCCTGACACTTCTCGGACAGTGTCGATGCACGTTGTAGTGTATGAATATTGTGACGCGCATCTGGACGATGAGATATCGCGTGCATTTTTCCTCCCGCTTAACAGCTGCCGTTTCTGGGATGACCCAGACGGTGGGGGAGGATGCCATGTGGGAGGGGAGGAGGGGGGAGTGGATCTGCTGGTAGTGGAGGGGGAAAGGGTAGTGAAGCGAAACATCTTATGTTGGTTTCGCCGCGAAGAAGAATAAGAGGAAGTTTGTACGTAGGTGTTCGACCTTTTGGTGGGTTCACGAGCATTGATATTCCCATTCGGGGCCGAATTTTTCGTTTTGTTAATTCACTTCGTGTGATGAAGTTCCTTCCTTGGGCCGTTGATTAAAAAGTTGGTTCGCGAGGGATTTTGGTTTTCATTATACGCTGCCCCTTGGTTCATCCAATGTCTTCTGCATTTTCTTATCCTCTGTTTTTCTCTTCAACCATTCCAGGTTTTCAATTACTTTTCTTGGACGCCATCCTTCCTTCAATATTTCAGCTGAGTATTTGAATTATGTCAAACATGTATCTACTTTTATTAAAACATCCTTTTCCCAAGTTTTTCTGTTTCATTTACGTTAAATTTTCTAGATTGCCGATAGCTATTCATTACCATTCAAAACATATCATTAAACTAATTTATATAATGATTATTTGATAATAAGTCGGTTATTTATATGTTTCACCATACTTATAGGGCTTGATAATTCATGTTGACTAAGCTAATTTAGCTGTCTTATTGATCAAATCAAAAACAGGCTTCTAACGTTTTTTTTCAATTGAACAATAATAATTTACTGAGTATCACACGCAAGCTTTTATATTTAAAAATTTATAGCATAATTACTACAGAACTGGATATCTATCAGCAAAAAACGTATTAAAAAGAAATATATTTTGAAATGCGAGGAGAAATTATTCGACACATGAATACTTGCTGTATCATTATCCTTTTACACTAATTATACCATTTAAAATCATTGACAGCGCTCCATTTTGTTTAACATGCATAATCATCATTTTTCACATTATAATAAGGCTTTAATTGGGATTCGGCTAACGTTTTACAAATTTTCCCCAACTTAACATGTTTCGCTGGAACACGAACGGCGTGGGTTAATTTAAGTAAACTATTTAGGGTAATTTACAATTAAAATCCTGCTAATTTTATCTCTCCGTATTTTTCGGGTGTATGTGTTAAGCGCGCGCCGAATAGAGAGCAGAATTAATGCAATTGTTTATCTTCTTTTATGTACCATTACGGTGATGAGATGGAGACAAACAAACACGGAATTCCGGAAAAAGTGACACTTCAGCGAACCGAGCACTTTGGCCATCATTTCGCACGAACGCCTTTAAAAATTCGCACGGAAACACGTCATCATAATTCGCTCATTGCCGAGGCGGGTATTCATTATAATCTACACTTTAACTATATTCTCATATCAACTGAGAACATTAAAAAATCTCAAAGCTATAATTTTAAGAGTAATTATTAATTCAATTTAATACTTTTTACAATCACAAATTGAAGATTCGCAAATATAATGAGATTTTGGCCCATTAAATGCGTTTCTATAGTGATTAAAAATGATATATATAGCAGGAAGAAGAATCAAAAAAATTTGTAATATTCAAGATAATTAATAGGATATTCTCCATTCATTTCTCTATATCTTTGATTGACTTTTGTTACTAGAAAAATAAAATCATTCTTCACTCAAATTTACGCTATTCATCTTCCTTATACTCAATGACTTATCTAGCTATGAAGGATTATAACGTCTTTTTAAAAGTGATTTGAGACTGACAAGTTTCCTCTATTACGTTATGTATGTCGTAATTGATATTATAGTAAATATTTCGTAAAAGAATTAACCTACTATTGATGTAATGGAATAGAAATAGTGGGAAAATGGAATATGTAGAAGTGAATGGAAACTGAATAAATAATTGAATTTATCTCTTTAAATGCAATGAAATGATATATATTTAAAGTGGGTGGGTAATACAATGCAGTAGTTTCTAAATAGAATACATACGAGTATGATAAATATATGAAGTTACCAGAAAAACGCTTATTTCCTAAAGTTATCAAGTAAGAAGCATTATCTTATGTTTTATTATTCTTAAATCGACTATTTCACTCTACATTATATAAATAAGAAAAAATGGAAAATTTTGAATGAATCGAATTCATTAAGTCTTCTTTTTAAAGAATTATAATAAGTTTTACTTGTAATTTCAGGGATTTTGACCAAGATAGTCATTTTAAATCAAAGCACTACGATTTATTACGTTAAGTACGATGAGATATATACCGTAACTCATACAACTCTAACTCTTGTTAATCTCAACCAAATCGCTTCATTCCTTCCATCTCTCCGTCATATAGGAAAGGAATTATGTTGCAACCTGCCTTACTTGAACACCTTTCATTACTTCCTTACCTACATCTTATTAAGAAGCAACAGCATTGATACAGACTCAGCTCCTCCTTTACCACCCAATGCAATGAAACATCGCATCCAAGAACATTCAAAACCAGCAATACTCTAAGACGTGTTAGAGGGAATTTTTAGAGCTAAATAGCACATCTTCAGAGTAAAACCTCTTGAGGAAGAAGAATTATTATTTTTTATAATTCCTCGCCCTTTCTACCTCATGCACTTGTAGTCTCCTCTTATTCTCGAAAACGTCCTCACAACTTCCTGCCCCCTTTCACCCTCTCCTCCTTCTCGACCTCTCGACACGGAGCGTTTATCTATTTCCGCGCGTTTTTTGCAAGAACGTGCCTCGAGACTTTCCAGGAACCCAGTCCAGTCGTCCACTGCGGATGTGGACATCTCGGAACGAGTTTGCGATTGCAGTATTTATTATTCGCAGATTTTACTTTTGGCGTATCCGATTCGCAAGGATTTCTCCATTACAACCGGTTTCCTTGGATTCGAGACGGTGAAACGGACTTTCGATGATAGACTTAAGAAGTGGATTTGTATTAAAATCACTTAAAAGGTTCATAATTAATAGAATAGAACAGAGATCTTATGTATCAAGTGAATAATCAATTCCTACGAAATACAATAACCTATGTCTTAGCCAGCCACTTGGGCAGAATGCATTCAGCAGACGTTTTTTGGGTTAATTTATTCTTACGTTTATATACGTATGTACTCTTAGGTGCAATTGTGAATGAAACCTAAGGCAAAAATCTAATAATACTTATCGTACATGTATTCGCAATTAGATCGTAATTTAAATAATAAACATGGCTTAAAAATACCTAAATAATTAAATGAGAATTAGTCAATTATATCGACAGTAATGCTGTAGAATTATACCATAAAGTAAAGATTAAATAGTGAACAATATGATTGATTCCAATGATCGGGAACTAAAATAATAAAGCTATTTAAATAGGCTACAAAAACTTTATATGAGCTATAAATTGACAGATTAACCCATACTTATTAATTAGAAATAATAATGTAATACTCCATAAGAACACTTGATAAATCTTTATAAAATATTAACCAATAAATACTGCAAAGAAAAAAGTCGAAGTATTTGATAGAATACGGCAATAGATCATGATAATTTCATAATACATAATTATACAGAAACAAATGCGTAACGCTATTCAAATCAAACATACACACAATTCAAATATTCCTAATTTGGTTTCGATTCCCCGAGAGATAATAACGAACGGTATCCTATTGTATAGACGTCTCAAAAGAAAACTCGGGCTACCATTCCAAACCGTACAAATTCGTCTCGCATACATGAATTCCTCACGCAATCAATCATCTTTTTTCAATCAGATTCGTTTCTGCCTTAACAGTGGAATCTCATTAAAATAACAGGAAATAGAGGAGATGTTTTGGTGGCTCGGTCAGATGGAATGTCGGCTTCTTTTTCGATATGGACGACTGAGGACCTTGATCGACTCCAATGAGACTTAATGCGTTGATTTGTATTCTTTTTAGAGTTGGAGAAGTTTTGAAAGAATATGAAAAGACAAGATATTACGATGATATTTTCCTCAATATAAGAGATATCATTCCGATGCATTTCTCATAAATGGACTGTCTATTTGGTGATTTTTAAAGGTAGTAGTCCCTCATATCCTATCTCATTTCCAATAATCTGCATACATAAGTGAAGCCAATATAAACTAGTTAAAAAGAATAGAAATCTTAGATTTCTCCAAGGAAAAGTTCATCGATTGAACGTTAAAAGAACCAAACCCAATAAAGTAAGTTGATTAGTTATCGGCGATCATTTGATTGATAAGATATCGGGAACGAGAAAGAACACGTTTTATCAAACGAAAGAAAAAATATAATGAAATATCTACTTTATTTACATTCGACAAAACATTTATAGACGCTGTTATATACCAAAACGATGATTTAGGGTGTACGAGCAGCAGTAATTGCAGTTCTTAAACAATGAATAATGGAATGAAGTTGTAATAAATATAAAATCTTCTTATGTTCCTTTGAAAGATAGGTTAACATAAAATTAGGCACGAATTCGAATTGAGTGTCATTGTATAATTTAATATGCCTATAGTGAGAAGTAAAAACATATGACAAAATATACATTAATTATGTTTTGTGGATATTAACATCTCTGCAGGTATCATTTTCAGGAAGATATATATTATTACATCCCAATTTAAACTTTACAATTCAGATACAATGTTTAGGTTAATCTTTGCTGATAATCAAGCTTCATTTTCCTCCCGTTAACCCGCTAATAAAGTATAAGGTTTCCGAATAAGATTAAGTCATAACAACGGAGAGAAAGCACCTCTGCACAAAGATGGTGGTTAAGGAAAAGGATGTTTTTGCTTAACTTTCCCTTCAGTGGAATCTAGACTCTCGATTGTTATCTTAAACATATTAGAGCAAATTTTATCGCATAAAGCTTTTCTCTCAAAAGCATCTCTAATTTAACCCCTAACCATTTTAAGTGTAACTCAGACAGATCTGACCTCTGTGGTAGATATGAGAACTAAACTATTACTCAATCCGAGTGTAACTAAATCATTATCATCAAAACTGAATGTAACAGAATGATTTTTATGGAGACGAAAAATACAAATCGAAAAAATAGCATTTGTTCCAGCATTTATCATCGTTGATTACAGTAGGATAAATTTTGATTAAGAGCATCGTTTACTAAAACGAGCAATTTATTTTCTGCTGCTATTAATTTAGTATTTCTTAGCGAATTTCCAAATAAGTTTCATATTATAAAATTATTGCAATTCGTATAAATATTTTCCAGTACAAAAATACTTAAATCACGATTTTTTACGCTCCTTTAAAGTTGGGAATAATCATTTTATTTTGATTCTTCACCAAAGCAATTAGCATTTACATAGGTTAATTATTATTTTTAAAAATTTCATATCATAGATACTAGATTAATAAAAACACCGTTGCTAAGGGCGACAAAATTATCTCTCTAAATTATCAACTCTAAATTACTTACTTAGAATCGCTAATAAGAATAAAAATTAAGAAGTTGAATCACACTTTACAATACTTTCCATTTGGTTTGTTTTAGTCACTTAAAACTTTTCAATCCTGATCAACCAAATCAGATTGAAAATAGAAAACAAAAGCCTATCTTAGATCAGAGCAGAGAAAGTGGCTCCACCAGTTGATAAAATCAAAACTAGTTTCAGGAAAGAGAATCTCTAAAGGGTAATCCATTAGCCATTGTATTCAAATTAAACGGGTTCTTACGAAAACTAATACGTCACAAGTCAAAATATTAATCTTTCTATCTAAATTGACGCCAATAAATAACCTGACACGCCTTGGACTTATTTACGTGGTAAAAACTCACCGGATGAAGGATCACATCTCTTCAAACCCTGAAGGCTTTACCAAAAGATAAATTGGAAAATTTAAGAAAGTCCTCCTGTGAATGTGCGACTCTTTAAGCCACTTTCCTTGAGTCTGAAACAAAATGTCATGGTAGAGATAGCATCTTCATATCCCGCCTTTATCTGTCTATCCACAAATTAAATTCCTCCATTAGTTCAAGGTTCTAAAGCTACCCGGTGCCTCCTTTGACGTGCTTATCTCATATGATCTCATTTTTTGTACCCTTCTTTTCTTTTCCTCATTCTCAACTACATCTACCGCTGTGATGAAGAGGCTAGCGAGATATCTCCAAGGTCCTGGGTTCAACTCCCGATAAACCAGTTTTCCCTGCGTTGAAATATATTCTCGCGCTCGGACTGATTCATTAGTCGCCTCGCTGTGATATTATCGTTGTCTCGACACTTTGGAAGTATTCAGAAATTAAATATATATCTAGTTTTAATTATATCAGTTAAATTTCAGACTTAGAATTCTATTCTATTAAGATAAATAACTCTTTTGATAATTACTCCTAAAAATCAGCAAATAAAATTGCTAAAGGTACTAGCTTTTCACAATAATTCACAACTATGAAGGTGCTCTCCAAGTTTGGATTCTTATTTGTTGAAACTTTCTTTAAAATCCTAATTATACTTATACGAAGTTATGTAAGTAATCAAGAAAATATTAATTCTTTGACATGTATAGAACCTACAAAATCAGGATTGAGATAAGATATTTCTATATTCTATATACGTACTGTTGGTAGACAGGAGACATACTCTAGTACTTTCATACAGAAATAATCGTATTTATTTGCAATCAAAGCACGATTAATTCATTACCTTTTGGTGTACTGCTAATATAATGTAATAATGATATCAATAATAATGCTTAATTGCTCTTTAAAGGAACTCTAAGATTAATCGTTAAACAACCCCAGTCTAATAGACCAATTTCAAACACCCTACACTAAATAACGTGAATAAATAACTAAGAAAACGTCAAATAAATTAGAAAAAGAGCCGTGTAGACGTAATCGCGTGATCAAGAAGTTAGGTAATTCGACTCCCCCTTCCTAAGATCATCATTCAAAAAGAAGACGTAAACAGAATCCTCCGAAAAGTGATTGAATAACGACCCGAGAACATTTCCCAGAATTCCCATGTTTTCCGTTTGATCCCCAAAATATTTTAAATCGAAGCAGCGGGACGTTTCTCACCTTCCGAGGTACAGATTCTTCTGGTTCTCAAGAGCGTGTCTCAGTCGCCCGGAGGCACATCTTCTCATTAATATCCTTCCTTCGCATATAAACTTGGAAGGCCTCCTTTAGGTGGAGATCAGGTTTACCAAAGCGTTGGCCTTGGAGATGGGAGCGGAAAGGCACTTTTTTATAAAACGATTCAGAAAGAGTTCTGAGATTAAAAAAGACGCGTCCTCATGATTACCCGGGGAACGAGATTTAGGCGTGTGGTTGCAAGACCGGTTGGTTTGCTCCCGAGAGCCAGTTCTTCTTGAAGGAGCGGGTTTCGGATGAAGAGAAGATGGAATTGGTACTTGAGGTAAGGACTTGGTGGAGTAAAAAAGTACAGTTTTGAGTATTCTTATGATGAGGAAGTCGGGACGTAATAAAATCGTCCTTGTTGATGTGGTTTTTAAAATGGGAGTGCTTTCACTTCTTCGGACACGCGTCAAAGAATCATTAACATTGGTATTTACGTATAAAATTATTATAACATTTGATAAACTTCTGTTATTACTAGTTATTCCTTATTTACCACTCTACATTTAAGTTTGTGCATAATATTGAATAACATAAAGATTCTTATTATAAATATGCATTTGAATAATATAATTGAATCGGACAGGAAAACTAGTATCTCCGTAAGAAATACTATTTATAAATTGGTAAATAATCGCAAATCAAATTAAATCTTTTAGCGATATTTATTTTTAATCTACCTAATTCAGTGTTTAAATATACTATTAAAATACGAATATAGGATTCGGATTAGAGTATATTAAAATTTCATCACGACATACGAACTGTGTTTATTATAATAAGTATGACAGTATCTTACGCCTTCACTAACCGTTTCGCAGAATTTCCTTCAAGAAGATGTATACATACGTAACAAGTTATACCTATTCAGCCATATTAACTAGATTTCAATATTATTGTAAGTGTGTGATCCCTAGCGACAGTTTCATGTAAAGCGATAAACTATTTTGTTTTGACTATTTTAACAAAAATGAAGCGTTCACAGACAATTCATCATTTGCATTAGAATGAGAAATGGACTCGGAGGAACGTGGTTTCCTAAGGAGTGCCCCACTCGCGTGCCAACAGCTGCAGTTTCTATGGGGTAGAGACATCTCTTGGTGAGTTGAGGCAACGACCTCTGGGAGATGAGTGGAAAGATACAGAATCCAACGTCAATATACATTACGATATTTACGTAATATATAATATAATAAATAGCTGCTTGGGTATAGACGTAATTTCTGAACTCTAAATGATGAAATTGATATTAAAATAGTAGGTTATAGAGAAAATTTCTAGCTAATTACCACAGTTATATAAAGCTAACAAGAGAAATATTGAATGAAAAATAAAATTTCAGATTTTCAATTATCTCTTAAGAATTAACCTCTAAGAATATTACGAATGAAAATCTCAATGTTCAAAAATTTTTATATGAACTACTAAGTACTTTTGTAATAAAATCACTTAACAAAATAAACTATAAAACTCCTACATAGCAGATTTGCAATCAATCCCTACATATTATAATAGTATCTGTAATATAAACAATCCTTTTATAATAATAAATTCATACGACGATGAAATGTACGAAAAGTCTATCTCTTTAGATAAGCATGGATTCCTAAATATTCTTCCGAAATTCCGCTCAGTTCTAACCTCAAATTACTCCTAAAATACAATAAAACTATAACAACTATCACCTAGGCAAAAGCGAACCGTAATAGATAATTCACTTAAGGACTGGGCATCAAATCCTTTCAACCATCCCATCTTCCATAGCCTTCAAATCACGTCCCTAAGGAAGCACAACAATCGGTAGACATACTCCGTAGAGTTACCTTCGCAACCGACCCAAACATTCCCCGAAATCATTCACACGCTTCGTAACATCCCTCACCCTCCGTCAAGACTCTCGGAAGTGAACGACACCTGCCCCTTCTCGAGAACCGCCCAGGGCCGACGCAGCAGGGGCCCAGGCCCGCAATTCAGAAGCTCCTTTCACTGCCCAGAAAGGAGGCCCGCTGTGAGGGAAGTGGTAACAAAATTTCCTCCTTTCAAAAGCGGAGATTCTGCTGGCACACAATGCGTCCCTCGGGATCTTTAAAGGCATTTGCGGAGTCGTGCACGATGTTTATCGTCCGCTTTGTATTCCGTGCATTGTCACACCTCTGCCGTTTCCGACAAACGCGCCGATTTCGGGATAATTCGTACGGTGGAGGTGTCGCCCCAGATTAACGTCCGATTGTTGGCGATTCTGTTTGGAGATTTCGTAAGGTATTATGTCACGCCGTGCTTTCCGAAGCGTGATCTCGTTGAGGGAAAAGGACCGAGACGAATTGTGCTCTCTCGAGAGACTTTCGTTCCAATGCTCTCTTTCGAAGGAGATGCTAAAACGATCGGGAGTGCATGTTGTCGTAAGAGGGGCTTAAGGCTGTTTATTCTTAAGGTACCAAAGCAAACTACCTCGAATGAAATAAGGATTTATAAAAAGGTGCCGCTCTTTTGGATCCGTGACCCGACAATGACACGCCATCTAGATTGTTGACGTGATATCTTTTCGTGGACGCAAACATTCTTAAGCTTCCATTGTTGTTATGAAGAGATTCCATTGTTGCTACGAAAAGTGTTCCATTGTTGTTGACAGCTATCTGATCGCAGTTACACATTTTTGATTATTTTGTAACGCATTTCGTATTTCTTTTACAACTATCTATTACAATTCAATATATTCACATATTTGTATCCATTAGTTGCATAATGTAATACGTGGATATTCGATGCATTTTCTGAAAGAAAAAATATTCCGCCAAATTGAATAAATACGCTATTATTTTATAAGGAATGGTTGTAATATTATTTTAGTTACAGCAATACATCCTAATTGTAAGCTTAGATAAGTTGTAATAAATTCAACATGAATGCAGACATACTACTTGAGAAAAAATCTTATGAGTTACATATCCGTTATTACGTAGCTCGAAATAAGAACTTTCTGGCTTAATTAATCATTCATTAATATTTTCATAAATTTTTAATTATATTTTTCGGGTCCTAATATTTAATCACCCTATCAAAAGTCAGCTATGCTGTTTTATATTACCATTTAAGCGGTATGATTAATTCCAAAATTTTCTAAGTCGTATCCAAGTAGACCGTTGCAAGTTTACAAGCGAAACCACGATGGTAGGTGCTGCCTCCTATGGATTCTTTCGGAAGGAAAATTGGTGAAAATCATTCGGAGAGAACGACGTTGTCCAAAAGTATTTCATTTGAGTGAAAGTTAACGAATATATGATTTCATTTAAAAGGCCTCATGGCACGAAAAACGGAATTTAGAACAATTAGTGATTAATCTATCATTAAACGTTTTTTTAAATTCTTAAATTATATATTAATTCCTCCCTATATTTCATAGTTATTAATTCATACAATCATAAATCAACTATTAATTCATGTAACGCAGCCTGTATATACAACAAAAACATTCAGCAATTGAGGAACGTGTCTGATGGAGCCTGTACTCGAACCCGGACCTTCCAATTTCTTATGAAGTTGTAAAAACGGCTAGAGAAACCCATTGGATATTAGGAGTCCCGGGTTCGAGTCCCAGACCTATTAGAAAATTTTAATTCCGTATTCCATTTAGCGTCATATTTCCCGCAAAGTAATGTTATCCCTTACCCTTTTATACTACCAATTAGCTTTATTAAAATTAAAATTCCAGTAAAAAATATACGAAAATATTTTACGAATAAAACAAAAATAGCCGTGATTCTTTAACAGATATCCATTCAAGTACACAAATCTCCCTCGACACTTTCTCGAGTCCGAAGCTTAAAATATTACTCAAGATAAATTCCTCCAAGAAATGTTCCCACCATCAGATACGATTGGAATTCCTCGACATCCCAAAAAACCTCTTTTGCCGAGAAACACCGCCCTCGAGAACATCTGGGCTCGCAGCGAATCTGTGGACAATCGCGATGTGTAAGGCATCCGCAGACGTTATTGATGCCTTTTCTCGGAAAGATACTTATCGAAGGGCGTGCCATTGTGAGAACCACACCTTTTCATTCACCGAACAAATGGGCCGCTTTGGGTCGAAATTTGTGCCACCCTTTCATAACAGTGGGCATTTCGGTAGTTATTTATGTGCCGTGGCGACACTCGAAAATATATGGATGTTTACGGTAAGCGAGAGAGATTATGGTGTCGCCTTGGATACCTGGGAGTCAAACGTCATTCAGGCGTTCGCCCAGGTATAGAGGGCCTCGCTTCTATGGTTGAAGATGTGCCTGAATGACCACAAAATGGGCAAAAGAAGCGCCCCGTATTCATGAGGCGGCCTGCATGCGTTCTGTTGTGAATGATCCCCGATTCTGCAGACCCAAAACGAAGGTTAACGTATTCTTCAAATCCGGGATTCCCTAAAGCGATTTAACTCGAAATATGTTACGCCTACAATGTAAGAGTTGCTAGGAGATAATGTTTAGGTATTATACACTACTGAATAATAAAATCATACATCAATGTCTACCTATTGTATATTTCGTGCGAATGAAATACTATATAAATAATGGTGAGTCGACATATGTAGGATGTAAGTAAAAAGGTAAACACTTGGTTACGGTAATCTATTTATTTAGCTTAAGGATGGTTTCAAAGCCGTTTCTAATCTTCCCTTTCTGAAAAATGTAATAAATGCGAAGCACGTGTCTTTTATTTACTATTATTACACTACGTGTACTATTATTTTAATTGTAATAGGGTTCAAGAAAGTCTATTGTATATAAAAACTGTGGATGTGGATATTTTCAAGAGTATAGGTTAAAATGCTTCAAAATTTTACCACGTATGATAAATTATTATTTATACAGTTATAACAATGATGATATAAAATATAACTTAAAATATAACCTTAGATGATAAAATGAAGCGAAATAATGGACAGTATTTGATTATCAATCGATGATTTGATTATCAATGTATAATAAATGATATTATGCAATACAAATTCAACAAAATTTCGCTTTTTGGGATTAGATATAATTTGCAATATAAATGCAAATACGATAATTATAACCTCAAAGTTTAATTATATTATTAATTTTTATAATATTCTGGGCATTACGTTGAATTAAATCATTGGAGAGGGACAATTTAATATTATTTAAGAGTAGAGAAAAGTACCGTATATCATCAATGGACTAATTTTACACGCAAAATATATTTCATTATATCAAATCCACAAAAAAACTGTACATATATACAACATTAATCATATTATATATAATATGTATTATTTAATATAAATTGTAAACTGTAAACAGTTATGTAATAATATACATATTAAAATAAAATAGCTGGTGTTAACGAATAATTAAAATGATGACACGCATTCATTACACTGATGCCCACAAAATTTCAATAATACCTTCATTGCACGAGAATATAATTTCCAACTACGAAAACACGACAGCTACTTCCTCTACGAATATCGACCGCGACATAAAAGCAAAAACCCAACCTCTTCAGGAAATCCAAAAAAGGCTCCTTAAGACATCAGCTAATCCTCTCCACGGAGACATTAACGCGCGTCAAAAAATCCGTCAAAATAAATTACGTTCAAATCATAAACACCGCCATTTTAAACCCTCCGCAAAAATTTATTCAGAACGGGCACCCACCTGAGCAAAAAAGGGCCGCGTGTTAAAAAACAAAAAACCAACCACCGTGCGGAATTTCCATAGTATTTCGATAAACCGTCCCTGCAGGAAATAACATTCTCGGATGACTAATTAATTTTACGCGGTCGAAATGTCGAACGAGATGAATTTTAGGGGACTAATTAAAAGTTGAATTAGCCGCGTGCAATTTCCGTCAACTCGGATTAGCGGAATGAGGCCGATTCGCGAATTTTGAACGCAAGCAATGCGATGGGACGCTCTGAAAGCGCTTCGCGAATTTTCCGCAACGATAGAGATTTTTGTCGAAATAGACTAATCCATTTAATTCGCTTTGGAGAATGGCTTCCGTTTTACGTCTATTTCGCATTTCCGTGTGAATGTGTCGGGTTGAAGTTCCGAGCATTTTTATTAGTTCCGTGCGCGTCCTAATCAATGCCAGGTGTTCGCACTTAATCGACGTTAACTCGCTCGCTACACGGCGATTGTTTACTTGTCCGCTTCCAGGTGCACTTCAACAAAATGTCGGTGACAATTATCGCAACAAACAGCCGGCGGAGTGATATTCGTTCGAATTATGTCCCATTGACGTGTGTCTAATGTGCGTTGACTCGGCTTAGTTAGGAGTGATCGCATTGTTAGCTGTGACGATAAGTTTGAAGTGGCCTTTAGAAGGAACGATTGTTATTATTTCTTACGTCAAATTAAATGCGACGTATTGTTGGCTGCGTATTCCAAAGGTAGGTCCCTTCTCTCCTAATCTATTCATAGCGTGAGTAGATTTTTATGAAGGGTTCTCTATAGGCTCTCCTGATATAATTGGCTCTAGAGGTATTTAGAATCAATTAAAAAGGGTTACATTTTTTCACGGAGTTTTTCTGAAGAAATGTGTTCAGTAGTAAATAAAAGAATAATTATGCACAGGAAATTTAACTTTCCTACGCGACATAAAATACAATAGTAATTGAGGAATTCGAATTGTTAGACGTAATTGAGTGGAAAGCCATAGAAAAAGTACCAAATATTCACTTTCATATCATTTTATAGGAAATAAGATATTGAATAAATTAACTAGATGACGAATTAATTGTAAGATATACTAAAGTATCACCGCTCTTTAACTTACTTCAGGAAAATTATTCTACTTACAACCATCGTCATGGAAACATGACTATTATTTTCTCAAATATTAGAATATAATTTAAATTAATAGCAGAAACGTAAAATAAAGGAACAATCAATACAAATATTTCGCAACATCATCATAGCCTTCAAATGTCAAGGTCGAATAAAAGAGTGTGTTAATATATTTCATGGACAGTAATTACAACTCCGACTGCTACTAATATGGTAATACATCGTAACAATAGCAATCCAAAGAAATAACATTCATAGCAATCAATCTACCTCATATATCAGAATAAACATTTAATCCAGATTAAATAACAATGTTCCATTTAAAAACACCACAAAAATATACAACCAAGACGCAGACGCGAGAAGAGGCGACATTCACTCAAACCCAACCATACACAGAAAAAACAATAAAGAAATCATCGGTTGACACCGTGCGTGGATAGCGCCAACTCAAGCAGCATACGCAGCATCCCCCAATACGCTCGAAATGGCACGAAAACAACCACTCGATCCATCCCTAAAGGAAAACATTATTCGTGGATCGAAACACGTAAGGAAGCAATCTCTTACGTGGGCCCTGTTTACAAGGATTCTTAGAGCAGCAGTCCTCCCCATAAAGAGCGTACGTCTGTTCGGAGACCACGGAGCGTCAGAGACGACGAAAACTCCTTCGACGACAGATAGAGGAGTAAAACCCACCATCGAACCCTTTCAAAACATTCGCATTTCGGGAAGTGGAGATGGGAAGGGTAGATAGGGGGATAAAGAAGCGGTATTGATCTTTGTCAGCCTAAATTGAGAGCAAAGGGATTTCGGTACGGAAGAAAAAAGGTTTTGGGAAGGAGAGGCACTCGGAAGGCTGTGATTGATGAGGGAAAGGGGGAAAGAAGGAGACAAAACATACACGTATTGAGATTTGTGGGGGCGAAGAAACGGGAAGGGGGGGATGCTCTTCGTGAGATGGACGTATAAATAAAAGGTTCCATTACGGAACGGAATAAGACTTGGATGGCCCTTCTCGGAGGAAACGACGTGCATTTGGGAGGGTGAGATACATTCGCGGGAATTAGCATCCGAGTTTCAGACGGAGAAGAATCTGATGAGTTTTTCCATTTCGTAAATCCGCGTGTGATTAATTAGGGAATGATCGTACACACAATGCGAGATCTTTCTTAGAGTTTGAATTCTTTAATGATTAGTTCAAATTTGATCGTAAATTAAAGCAAGTGCTAAGTAAGAAGAAATATTATTCACTAATATTTATAATTGTTTTATTGTATTAATATTAATAATTGTATTATTTAAAACTCGATTGAAAGACGTTAAAACGGAGCAATTTAGTAATTTTTTTCCTTTTGAACAATAGCCATGGGGTTTAAATGTTAAAAATTTAGAGCACAATGCGTGAATTACAATTTCCTAACATTTCTACTTGAAATTTTCTTGTTCAAAATAGAATTCTATGCCGCTAAATCATTGATTCTAGAGTAATTATAGGGTAAGGATATTCAATTTTTCTTTAATATTACAAACATATTTGAATTACTAAAAGTCTTTCATTTTTTAAATAAATTCTCCTAAGCTTACAAACCAAATTATACTTTTACATCGCTATTAACAGTCTATTTATGAATGATGTAGTGTAATTGCTGGTTGAAACCACTACTTTCCTAAACAAAAGTGTGCCACCAATACATTTCATAAGCGGCATTCCTATTTTTCTGGGAAATGGTTTTTTCCTTTATAGAAATGTTACCCACTTAAATCATACAAACGTCCCAAGAGAAATCGCAAATTCTACCCACCCTCAATATAAATGTACGATAATTTTTATGAATACAGAATAATAATAATGGATCGGAATCAGAATAATATTAATATTTCAATAGCACTGTAGCTGGCAACATTTTCTTTCTTACTCCTCTACAGCACGAATCCAAATCTGATTTAAATTCCAATTTAGTCTTGTCACTCAATTAAAGCTAAAAGGGCTGTGGTAAATTTCAAATAGAGAGAGACCCACATCTTTATAATATAACTTGTTTCGGAAACAGTAGAAATTCTAAGGGATCGTAATAGTTCTTTACATTGTTACATCTTACTGTGTAAATTGATAACTTACGTATAATTCTATCTCAGTCCATTACTGCTTTAAGAACAATTGACGCTGATGCGACCATTAAGCAGAAGTGGGTCATTTTCACACCAGATATACTGTCCACGACCCCGACTGACATGATGTATACAAACTGGACATGACGTCAAAATCTGAACCAATTGCATTCGAGCCTCCTTGGTCTGCACCCAATTATGAATTCTCCCCGCAACTTTAACCCTAAAAACCCCGATCCTTAATTTCCCAGCCAATTCCAACGAGCAGACCCTAGAATAGAACACTACGAGTCGCGTAGAACTAAAAATCCAGCGTGTGCTCCTCCTGGACGAACAAATAGCGTGACACGTAAAAGCGGAACACGGGTGCACCGCCCTGGAAACGAATGGAAAAGAGGCATCCACTCCGTAAACAGTTTTTATCTTCTCGAGGCGATCCTCGTGAATTACGAACGTCCAGCCGTACACTCGAGAGCCGTGCGCGAAGCGTTTACTTTGTGTCCCAGAACTTCGTGCAGTTTAAAGAGCTGGAGTGTGATACGATTTCAGTGGTTAGTAAACCTCGCTCCGTCTCTGCGAAAATGCCTTCTTCAATGGGATCCGGAAAAATAAATGTTTCCCGTGTTAAGAAAGGGGCCCAGGTGGTGGTGGGGTAGGTACGTGGCTTCAAAAGCGGGCATCGTCCCCGTACGAGAACCCCGCGCGCTCCTTTTTTTTCCTCCACACGGCCCCACCAACACTGGGGGCCCTCGTGTTTTCTCTGCAGCCACTTCAAGTCGAGCACAAAGCAAACTTTTTGGCGAAGATTTTCCGTCGACCTGCCGAGTGAAATCTGACAGGCTGAGTGGAAAAGAAGGATGGCTACTCTTTTGTAAGGTAGTCGCCCTTCTCGAGTGAACCTTTGTGTCCCTCGTGGGCAGCGTGGTGAAAAATGTTTGAAAGGAATAACCACGTCGCCGTTATGATGTAACTAATGCAGACACAAATGAGGGGTTTTTTGAGAAAATGTTTGGATTCTTTCGCTGGAGTGGTTGGACTGAAATAAGGTTCTGTTGCGAGTGGTCTACGAATGCCGGGGAAGGGATGGGATGTGTGTCCCTATCGAGGACTTTGAGACCCGTTACGATTTTACTGTCCTGGAATTTCCGGAAGGGATGCATTCCAGTGTTGTGATGGATGGGTTTCTAGTGGCAACACACTCGTAAACATTGAGTGTATCAATTCAATAGAACATAATCAAAGAAATGTATACATTTAAGTGGTTGATTCGTCCAGTAATGGATGTATATTACCTCCTATGATTTCTTATAGATTCTTTAATGAATACTTGTTGTTGTTATTTGAATACGTTATTGCTGTAAATGGTTTGATACGATTTTGAATTCGATTGCATTCCGATACATCAATATCGTTTTTCACGAATGATTAATTTTTTTCAAAGGAAAGAATTTGCTTTATATTTGCAAATGATATACATCCTCATAAAATTAATATATAGATAGTTTGCCGAAATTATCCTATTGGGTACAGCCTATTTTTCCACTACGTGAGGTTAAAATTAAAATTTCGATATTAAAATTAAAAGGGGCTACAAAATATTAGGCTTTAAGATCTAAACCTATCTATTCATTAAAAAAAACTAAAGAACACTCAAAGAAGATTTAAATGATTTTCTTAACGCAATTCTATTTCATATTTGCTTGTTATATATTCCCTTTGTTAATCCAAAGTATCACACACTAATGCCCATTATTTTTTATTCAATTTTCCTTAACCTTTTTCCTCGAGTACTTTGGAACAATATATCCTAACATATTTCTGCTTGAAATGAATTCCGAAAGCATTCTACGTACCATTGAGGAAAGTGAAAAGATGAAAGGAATGAAAGGGTTGGGTTTCACCAGACCGACATCTGTCGCTGTTTTTGTCTGAAAAATGAGAGCTGCCAATCGCTTTCATTATCCCCGAACCCCATCTTTGAAATTCCGCAGGTATCATACAGCTGGTTTTGATTTTTATCTTCACAATAAGATCTATATGAAGGGAGGTTTTTACCCCTGCGTATTACTAAACCACCACACAACTGACGCACGCATTGCTTCCCCTTTGTCGTATCATTCCTCGTCTTTGCCCGCAATATCACGCTTCAGTTGAATTTCTCATTTTCCATTTCCTTGCTTATTAGATAAGAAGCGGTAAGTTGAAAGGATAATTTCCGGGGACTAATGTGGAATTTTCTCTCGGTCTAATGCTGCATTACGTCTAAGATGTACGAAATTGCTTACAAAGGAATTCAAAGGAAGTACTTCTGCTATGAAATGAATAGAATAGAACGTCTTTATTGACGTAATGATAGACTATGACTCACGTATATTTTACTTCGGAGAACATAATGAAAAGAACGATGATTTAACGTTGTTTAGTCTCTTGCGTATTAAGAGTAACAATGATATATATATATATATATATATATATATATATATATATATATAACAACAATAAAACTCTACGTATATAAAGAGTAACAATTAATTATCGTAGAGATGTAAAGATTTAGGACAGATAAAACGTTAAAAATAATTTCAAACAAATTTAAAAATTAACTTTGAAACTTAGTTATATATTAATGTACATTAATTTACATTTTTATGTATTAACATACATTTTACATTACATTATATTCAGTCCTCTATGAAATATCTTTGGAATACCAATGGGAGCTGTCCGCAAGAACTCAATTGAACGTAAAGATAGTTTATAGCTGAGAGAGCTTCCGTGCAGAGAGAGCTCGAGGGCAATGGTTCAGTGACAGACGTACCTATTCCGCTTCAGGCTAAAGATACCGTCGTAGGTGTGTGTGTATGTGTTCATAGCTTATACGTATATCTCTCTGAAAGTCTATCGCGTCTCAATCGCGATACATCGATCGCTGTTATAAAGTCACATCGGCCTTTTTTAAATCTTTTTCAGTGTATAGTTTAGAGTTGAGTAAGATATCTTTTGTTTGATTCTTTTCTCGTTTTAATCTAGATTACTATTACAGTAACAATAGAAATATAATCAATTATTTAATATGGAAGAATAACGAACGTCTGCAACAATGAGCGTTTAGAACAATGATTGTTGCTAAGGTTATAATAGTCACTATTGTATAAATCAATGAAGTTCAATTGTAGTCATTATTGAATTGGGAAACGATTATTAACTCATCCCTGCTCAATCCCTAGTTCAATAATCGGTTACTATTAGGCTAATCATGGCCATTTATTGCCATTGTACCAATAATGAATGAGTTAATTCAAACTACAATATTAAGATGTCTAATTTTACTTCGGAAAAAAAAGATATGATTTAACTCCATTTAGTCTCATTGATCTTAGCAATATTCGTCTCGAATATGTATTATATCATCTTCTATATTCCTCAGTTTAGTTTGATGCGACAAAATAAACTTTTAAAAAATTACTTATATCACTCTTAAATTTATTCCCTTTTGAATGCTCCCCAGAATCCGAAGCCATGAGCTCAATCAATATTTACGACTTTCATTTACGGTAATTGGACTCTTGAAACTTTTCCTTTTTGAATCGCGAAAAAGCGACACTTGGGTGAAAATTTAAAGACTATTTGTTTACGGCGAAATTTCCATCGGAACACCTACACCTTATTTTGTGACCTCGCATCTGAAACACAAGGCGTCGACCGTATAAAATACAAGGGCAGGAATTTAAAACACCTACGAATTCGCCTCTCATTAACCCCCTTCCCCTTTACGCACCTAATTCCCTCCCTTTTCCTTCACTTTTCCTTCCTATAACACACCCACTCTATTTCTCTTTGTAAGGAATTTTTGCAACTTTTTCTCTCCCTACGTCGACGACCAGGAGTGAGAGTTTTATTCCCAGCAGAGGGATATTTTTTAATTCCCCCAAGCACCGAATTTAATTAAGTAGCCTTCTTTAATTCCTTTAAACTCATCTGCTTTCATTATGTATACATATACGCGTGGAGAAACTGAGACCTCATTTGGTTTCATAGAGATGTTTACTGGGGCGTAAAGCGTTAAGGGTTTACTTGAAATATTTACGCGCATTTTGTTTACATTTTGCGTATTTATATGAAAATTAAATGCGTACGTTTACGACATTAATAAAGGAAACGTATGATATCAAAGTCAACGGAATATTCGTTTTGTGAAAATAAAATTAATGACGAAATTGCGGTAATTGTGTTCCGCATGCGCAATGTTTGAGTATAAATGCTTGTGAAGTCCGCATCTTCAAATAAAAATACACAGTGCGGAATTTAAGATTGCTGCTGCAATTTTAGAGAAGTTTATCTTGAATGACAGAAGTGAAAAACATTATTTGGATGCATTATCTGAATGAAATTTTCCGCGAAGATACGTAGTTCAAATATTAATACTCAAATATTTCCCGTTAATATAAATGGGGTAATGATAACGACTGTACAAACGCTAATGCCAGGATCCACACATTTTAAGTAGAACCACGAATTCATAGATAAGCATACAAACTACTGATTTAAGAATTCTCAAAAACATCTCATGTTGTATTTTAATAAATGAAAACAAATGCTTGACCAAAACTAATCGCTCCATTTTAATCTTTCATAAAAAAATCCTCAAAAGAATAGATATCTGACCATCAATTTCATTTCAGCGAAAGTGAAAACCTTTTCCACATAAAACAAGCCAAAATTAGATGAAAAACAGATAAGTTTTGATAACATCTATAGAAAGTTGAAAGGTAAGATTATCTTAAAGCAAATAAAATACAAAAAACGCTCTTTAGAATACAAAAAGAACACCAAAAATCATCATATATCTCTAATTTTTAACAATAATAGGGACTCTCTCTTTGTTAAACCAACAATAGAGCTATGTTATCACAAATAAGAAATAAAATAATAATTATTATACAGATAATAAAACATCTTTTTGACGAAATTAAAACCAAATATCCCCATATTCCATTTAATGCTTAATTATTACGTCTTAATATTACGTCACAATTACGTCACGATTACGTATCGTCATATTCAAATCTAAACAATGACCGCACATTTCCGAAGCTGCTACAATAGTCGAATACTTATTACCCCTAATTAACGCAACAATGACTCTTGGTCTCAGTTAACGTAAACCCAAAGGAAAATACGTCCGAACAGATCTTCCCTTGACCTTCGTCTCGTCAAATCCCTTTCACAGAAACTAACGCAGTTTGCCTAACAAGAGGAGGAGGTATAATACTCTGGGAACATCCTTGAAGCATTGCTTGAGGTCGATCGGTTCTCGAGGGAAGTTTCCCCGCCGATATTAGCTCCATTGGACGGTGTCTCCCTCTTGCAAGCGCCGGAGAAACTCACAAGTCTGAATTACTTGCGAGGGAAGTTGGGCTGCGGGGGGGGACGAGTGATCTGGGGGGCCCTCAAACGTTTACGCCGTCGAGATGTTTGCTTTCGAGTGACGTCCCGCTCAAGATGTTGGAAACCGATCCCGAACCCGCGGCTTAATTCGCTCCATAAATAGCCCCATTGTGAGTATTGATAGGAGGTTATTTTAACTTCCCTTCGACGTGTGAGAGAATCGGCCTTTGATTTTGTTGAGAATTATCGAAATGTCTATCAGAAGGTGAGATTCAATTCCGAGGTTGACCGAGGCAACAGTCAATGCTGTTTCGATAACTGAATTCAATATCTTAAACTAGTATTTAATCTCCATTGTTGGAATTACTTTTACGAAACGCTGCGCTCGCTTCGATTTTTTTGCGATTGTTAAAATCATCGATTCTTAACTAAAATCTTAGTTTCTTTCGTTAACAAAAATATATATTTCTGCTATTATTAAAGCTCTGAAAAATTTCATCCTAAGAATCGATTCAGCCTCAATCCTCCCCCAATGAATGATAGAACTAGTATGATTATGCATTGAAGACTAGATGAAGAGCTAGGAAAATTGTTCAGTTTTTCACTAAATTAAAACATCGGAATGTAGCAAACATCTGTACGTATCAAATACGAGATTTAAACTTTCCAACCGATCATTAGTGAGTGTAAATTTGTCGCTTATTTTGCTTGTGTTATTTAAAAGTGCAAGAGCTTTCGTTAATAAGAGAATTACTGAATTTTTATCAACAATAGCAACAATCAAAAGCCTCTGAATTGCTAAATTCTTCTAAATCGCTTCCACAATTTTTATTTACTTCTGCCTTTTGTTATCTAGGTAACTATCAAATATCAACTTCCAATACCCGTATCTATCTACAACTTCCAACTGCTATGAAGAAATAATTTGGCCGATTACACGAGAGTATATCGTATGTAGAAGTCTCATACATTTATCCTGTTTCCAATCAATCAATTAGACTGAATTCAATGGGTACAGATAAAGTAGGAAGCATTATAGTTCAGTTACGGAGTGAAATTTATAGACCTTACCAAATATGATTAAAAATATAAAAAGATCAGCTCTAACAAGCATCAACTATGGGGAATACAATACCGAGGATAAGAAGAAACTGGAAATGATACTCGAAGAACAAGAACGAGCAACATCTCTTCATTTCCAAATTCGATAGCAGACTGTCGCATTTTCGTTCGAAGGACTCTTACAAATTTCCCATACTCGAGTATTGACGCTTCACTGATTGCACTTCCCTGAGGCGATCGACTAACGTGCGTCTGAATCCGGGCTTAGTGTCCCCACACACACACTGCATGAATCACACACTCACCCTGCGAGAGCATGTTAGTGATCTTCTCAGACACTCTAACTTTCAAGAGCATATATCATGCACACTGAATCATTAACTATTCATAATATAAATCAAAAAAGGTTCATAATCACTAAAAAAGCCTAAGCCCTTCCTTGTGGTATAAGTAATATCTAATAAATGCTCTTAAATTCTTATTACTACTAAGTGCGAACACTTGCCTTATATTTATCATACGAAAAGAAAATTATTTTATTGTTCAGAGTTCTCTCTTTCTTTGGAGTGCTTAGAGGAGTGGAGGAACTTAGGTATTACACTATTGCAGGGCGACTGCTCAATGGAGAAAAACTAATCAAAGGCACATCTATGCATTTGTTTTCCTTCATTTATATTCTGAGGGATAATGATTCCATATGCACGCGTTATTATGTATTAAACTTATATAATGCATCCAGCACACAAATACGCTAGAATGAATTCATAGAGGCGTTTCACTTGGGTATTATAAGATTAGAATGTGTGGGGATATAGTTTTTCCCTTTCGCAATAACTTTAAATCGGTAAAAAGAAGCATAAATAATTTTTTTGGAAGTCAATCGTCACTTAGTGCAAATATTTAAATTACAGATCCTAAATTGATAACTTTAAAAATTGCATCCATAATAGTCCTTTACTTTAATAATACTGAAAAAGTACGATTAAACACTATTTAATCATAGAAACAAAACTAATTACGTTAAATTTGTGACAAATGAAACGTAGAAGCGTTAAATATACTTAAATGTAACAAGCTTTTGAGTCAATAATGTACATGAAGTTTAAAAGGATCAGCTCTATTAATCATTCTCTTCTTTTTACCGAAATGATGTTTACATTTCAGGTTATATTTAGAGCGAAAATCGTGGAATTATATCATTTATTTGCAAATGCGAAACTAATATGAAAGCTACGAATATATTTTGTGATAAAATTAAATAAATATCATATAAATCAAGCAAAGATATTTATAGAAGATCTTAAATCTTAAATTGTGTAGTTTTGTAACAAATACTTCAGTTCAAATATGACCGAAAGAACACATTTTTTTGCTGCGGAACATTCAAGAAACATTCTAAACATTTTTTGCCGTAAAAAAAAGAAACATCTTGGACCGGACATCCAAAAATAATAGTTGACCTTTTTAATCAAATGGGGCACTTGCCCTGGAGGGAGAGAGGACAAGGTTTTCTAAATTGCATCCCATACGGACGCATTCAAACGCTGGGCCCGTGATTTGTTTATCTCGATGATTCGCCATTACTCGTCATGCTAACTGCCCCCCGAAAAATGACGCGAGATTAATTTAAATGCGTTTATCTCGGGTTTTTTCCTTAGGTCGCCCTTTTCCAAATAACGGACCGCTATTTTCTTGTCAGTCCGTTTCTCTTCCTTTTTTTTCTTTGTTCCTCCCCTCTTAACTCTTTTCTGCTCCATCCCTCACATCCATACGCATCTCCATATCTCTTTTTCTCTATATTGCTCTTTCCAGAATAAATGCTTAATGTCGGCAGATAAACATTCCCTGAATTTCTTATCCCATACGCTTGGCAGAAATCCCGTTTTCTCTGAATTGTCACGGGTTTATAATAGTCCCTCTTCAAATCCTGAATCCGCTCTTCGGGACACCGGGATCAGAATATTTCTCCACCATTCCGATGCAACGTTTATCGTTTCTAAGAACGAATTACAGGGTCCTCCGTTACTAGGAGACCGTTGCTACGTGCATCTAATGCCTATGCCTTAAAACGACAACAATCACTAGAGTCTGAATAATTATATTGTCCTGTACTATTAGTATTGTTGAATTTTATGATCAGGTTTCATGCATTGGTTTCCTGGTATATCATAGTTTCCTTAATGGTTCTTTCCAAATAACCACTCTTTTTTAGACGTAAGTCAAAAAATTTTTACTACATTATATTTTTAAGATTAAAATTTCTATCTACCGTTAAATCTAAACGAAAGACGTTTATCCCGTCAGCATTCCCTTCTTGAAAAAATGCTGCATTCTATGCGAAATGTTTGCTGCCTTAAAAATATAGATGCATCTTCGAAAGACGAGGTTCGCCCGAAAAGAGGAAAATAAGAAAATTTGGGCTCAACGGAATGATTTTTTATTTCCGAGAAAGAAAAATCTCGGACTTTTATGAGATCGTTGTTCGAATACGTTTCCTCACTCTTTGAGCCAACAGAAACTGTGAAATGATTTTCACAATTACAATATATTTAGACAATAAAGCGGGATGTCTAGGAGTTAGCTAGTTAGTTATTTTTTATTCCGTTTAGAATCTGCTACGTAAGCGTGCTTTTTTATATTCTGTAATTTATTTAATTATATATAATTTATTTATTTAATTATAATAATTCTGTAATAAATTTAATTTTAATTTATTAAAAATTCCTTCTATTCTATCATGAATGGAACTCGCCTCTAATTTATTCTGCTACAGAACAATGCACAATTATCCCTACGTAACTAGGATAGATCTAAGACATACCGACTATACATGTAATATATATCATCCAATCAAGAGTGACATATACGTACGATTAAATCAACCGTATTATGCGTTATGCTAATACATGCACATGAGCTTAATCTCATAAACATAACGACATGAGTTTAATCTCGTGATAATAAATGCTATAAAAATATCGGTTTATGGTATTATCGATGAAGTAATACCGGTTTATATAATTATCCTATTCAAATCATGATGGTCTGTTTATCAGTTATTAGATAGTACAGGAGCGTAAATTAATAACGATTATTAAGGCATAAACAAGTATATGTACTAGGAATTTAGTTTGTAATATTTACCCTTGGTCAAGTAATACTGAAAAATATTCCTTTGACAATAAGTAACTAAATTCTTAAAATAAATAAAAAATATTAAAATATGAAAAGTTATATTTAATAATTCCATGAAAAATATTTTAAATCATCTTAAACTTGAGGTAAAATAAAAAGATGACTATCCCCAAGCTACTCAACATTCTTCCATGATAATACGCTTCAATAATTTACAAATAAGAAGCAAAAAATATGTCATCTCAAAAATTTAAAAATGCCTTTAGTTCTGTAATACATTTCCTTGTATTCACTCAAAATTTCTCCGTCCTCTAAACTTGACGTATAGGCCCTGATCGCAAAGGAATTTACGCATTACCTAGAGAAAAGGCTGCACGAAAACCCTTCGCAATCCATCACCAATTCCCTTTGAGGAACGACCCGAAATGTTTCTGGAATGGCAAAACGGCCCTATTCTCGTAATACCCACTGGCCTACACTTCCGGCGAAATCACTAACTTAAGCGAACGTTGAGTTGAGAAGGGTTGGTTCCTAAACATGGCCCACATTTGTAGCCCGTGAAGTAAGCCGGGCGCAAGATCTCAGTCGAAGCTCGTTTCGAATAAACTCCACTGCACACTGCACGAAATTATTCAGAAGCGGGCAGGTCGTGGACTGAGACCCTGTGAGACACATAGTTTGGCCATCCGATGGAGAAACTGGGTCTTTCCTTTGTATCGCACGAGGGGCACTTTAAATGCCTCTTTCACCTCAAAAAGCTTTTGGGTAAGACCTCAAACCCCGTTCCTAACCTTAGACCCGCATTCTACGCGTAGGACAATGGCGTAAATGGTCAAGTGTTCGACCCTGGGCTCTTTGGACAAGCTTGTCCAGAGGAAACCGGTGTACTCAGTGGGCATTTAAATAACGTTTTAAAGACAAGTGTTTCATTACTTTTAGATTGTCGTTTTGCAGCTCGAGTACCCATGCCTTAATAGAGCCACTTGCCTAATTAGGGAGGTAAAGGGTTTTGAAATGGTAGCGTTTGAATTCGATTTAATCAGGAGTCCTTTGCTAGTTAGCAGCGAACAACTAGAGGGATTTAAGGGGCAGTAAATCGCTTTGGCCTATGTGAAGCGAGGTATACAAAGCATGGACTTCAGGTGGCTTGCTACACGAATAAGGAACAGCCACTATGGGAATCTACCTTTTATTTTGACTAACGTTTTCATGTTAGCAAACGGGATTTTAATTTAATTTTGCGAATTTATACATTTTTATTCAACTTTTTGTTCCTATATCACCACGTATAATATCCAGAGATATAGAGTCACAGATTCAGGGCCAGAATAACACAATTTTTTCATTTATATACTTAATCTAACCTCCCAAAACTCCATCGTTGGAGAATTACTGTGTAATACTTAAATAAACAATGGATAATAAACTCTATCCATCCCCTAAGATGAAAATTTTCTCTTCAGTCGGAATTCGTACCCGGGATCTTAGCATTAAAAGTATTACAGTCACAAACAACACGATTATTGTTCTGCAGTACATGTAACGAACGAGAAATCCCGGAACATAGAATTTTCAGAAATATTTAATAAAAATAGTCTCATCACTTAAGAGTAAATGATAATTAATCATCATTGTTTAATTTATTCTTGATAATAATGATTGTTTGATAACATTCAAAGAATAAGGATAAGGAAAAAGAAATGACGTTCTAAATACCTCAATTACTTATTATAAATATAAATAATTTGATACGAATAAAAACACGATTAAATCCGTAAATAGAGCAAACAAAATTCTAATAGTATTCGATCGTATCATTTACTACCAAAATACCTGAAACTTTTAAAAATATTTATTTCATTGTTATATTTAATCTTCTATTTTGATCTACAGTTATTCATCTAACAACTAACTTTATGGGATCAAAATATCTCTTGAAAAGTTACCACCTCCCATCCATGCACACAAGTGATTCATCTATTTACTGCATCAATGGTTCCTTTGATTATTAATTCCTAGAAATCCTTTCCCGAATCTCAACCCTCATTTCCTCAGAATCACTCTCATTTTCTCCGAAGTTAATCAGAGACCTTTCGCTTTTATTGATTCTCAATTTCCGTGTAAACAGCTCTCAAATGTTTTGTTGTTAGTGCGAACGTGATTATTGGTCCCTCGGCAGTGATTCCAAGTGTCGAGGATGGCAACGTTGCTGGAAGAGGTCTCCATAGCAATCACTGAACCTCGTACTCTGTTTACGAGGCACTCCCGCCCTTCTAATTCCATTTCCTTTTACATGACTTCCCGTTTGCAATATGCAGAACGTATTCTAAATGAAACTGTCGGACAAAAATTAATAGAGAAATGGCTCGGGTCTGAAAAAGTTCTTTTCATATTATAATATCCAAAGTTATTAATATAGCGATTAAAAGACTGTAATATAGAACCCAGTACAAATTGAAAACCGTATAAATAATATATTATCATTAATCGTTGCTAAGGAATTGAATACAAGTATTGTAAGCAATTTTTGAATTCCATATATATTAGCTATTATTTGGTAGAGCATAAAAGTGTACATACAAAATCAATTTTCGAAATCGATCGAAATGGATTAGTCGTGTATTAAGTACTTCAAAGAGTCTAATTAAATTACAAATACACCATAAAAAAATACGAATAATGAGAGTAAAATTTTTACCGATTTCTTCTAGCAAACTTACAACCACGATGAATATAACAAATTTAATAACTGTAATTATATAATAATACTTATGAGATTCATATCTATAAATAACTTTATCCTCCCTATTTCAACTATATCCCCCCTATTTAACATAATGGACCTTTACGACCGCCAATATATTACTGGAAAAACCTTTCAGTGGAATACTTCAATAAACATTATAAAGACTGTTGGTCTTAAAGAATATATATTTAAATATTCCATCGAAATTTGAAACCCTAAATTTTTCTACTCAAATAAGAGACAATATCACTTCTCATTACATTAAAGTCTACTGAGTTGTTGGAGCGACTTAAATATTTCTCTTCTCGTTCAAAAAATTATATATATCCCTTAAATAATAGTCTTATATGGATGGAAGGAAACCATTAAAACAGGAAACGACTACGACTAAACATACGTAAATATTCAGAAACTCTTTAACGTAAATATTCCTCGTGGGCCTATTTGATCTTCTACGTTTGATCACTAATTTAACCTCGTGCCTCTCGAATTAAAACTCCGTGCGTATCAAATGCTGAGTACACGAAACTTACAAAGTCTTTCGAGCCGACAGACAGAAAACGAAAACCACGCTAAGATCTTACGCCAAAATTCATAATTAGCCTCCGTCGCGTCTGTTAAAGGCGCCTAAAACACGCGGGGCGTCATTTTGGTAGACCACAAAAAAAACCCACCGAAACAGACGCGTTCTCCAAACGCCTTCTTTAGAGAGAGGAACCCTGGATCAAAACTCCCTTTCAAAAGCACACACATGCACACCCTTTTCGGGAGTCGAAACCCTTTTTTTTTATTTTTTCCACACGTCTCGAGTCTTGCCACACAATTTGAACCCGCGAGCGACTTCGCATTGTCCCTCCCAATTTCGCCGGGTCGAAGGGGAAACTAGGACCATAAAACGCGGAAAGAGGATACGAAAGGGGCACAAAAAAGGGGAAGAAGATGCTAATTAATCAGAGTCCGAACTCCCGGAACAGAATTATGAGACAATAAGTCAAGGAAGGATATAAAAGAGGACGTAAAACGTTTGATTCGAAAGCGAGGCCGTTTTGAGACGAGGGGGCTGGGAGATTTTTTGGGGAGGGGGTGGAGGAAAAGATGCTGCAGACAGGCTCTGAATAATATATGGCTGGTCGGAGACGCTTTGGTGAAGTAAGATGGAGGGAGGCTGATAAGAATGCTTGCGAAATTGAGCGGAGGGGGGGGTTGGGGGGGAGGTCGGAGGTAGAAGGGCAAATTTAAGTGGGGTGAGAAGTGAAGGGGTTGGGTTCGGGGGGCACGGACGGGATTCGAAATTGGCTTCATTCTGTCGGGGATGGGGTCCGAGGAGGATCACGTGGGATGTCTGGAGAGCCAATGGGAGGCGCGGGATCGTGGCGGAGGGGGCGGGGGAGTTGGAGATGTGTGGTTTGACATTGTTGAAATGGATCTGGACGCGGCGCAAGGATAAAGAAGCGGTGTTTTAGCAGTAAACGGAGCGAATCGTAGCTTAGGAGATTGTGAAAAGAAATCCGAATTGGCAAATTAACGTCGCGCTCTCGAGCCGTGATTAATCCTTGCCTTTTTGTCGCGCGCGATGGCTGTGAATTACGGTCTTTTAATCGCGTCCCCGTAGATACGAATCGCTTCCGTTCCCTTGTTTTCTAAAGTCTAAAAATGAACTGGGGAATGAATGATTCGATGAAATCCTTTAACCTGCTGAGCATTGTTTCTCGCTTCTGGAATATAGAATACCGAAATGTATTTCCCTCCCCTCCATTGTGAAAGGTTTTCTGGGAAACCTTTCCCTTTCGTAAACATGATTGAAAAGCATTCATGTTTAATATGAAAGCTCCTTAAACGGAATTCAAGGGCTTCCGAGATGAGTGAAAGCCCTGAGCCGTTGACCACTTTGTCTATCCCTTGGATTGTGGATCTATGAATGGGTTTAACATTGACTTAGAGAATAAGATAAACCAACCAAAATACTTTCACGCATATGCAAGCGAATATCATCCTGAGATGTATATAAACTTTTTGAGAGTAAGGTTTTCAATATACTAAAGTATCTGTGAATAAATTTATTTATTAATAAGGGTTTTTTAATGAAAACAAACAGATTACCCCAATTACATGTACAATAATTATCTTACGACGCGAGACAAATAAAAAATATATATTAAATAACGAAACGAATAAACATTTTAAATTTTGAAAAATCAAACCAACAAGTAACGGAACAATAAATCACGTTATAATTTTACACATTAAAAGGGGTAACATTCTCTGAATGGATTTCAAAAAGGCCAAAAACAAAGAAGGTAAATTACACTCCTTATATTATGGGTTTCTCCTAACGCCGTATAGATCTTTCAGCTTTAGAGAGGAAACTATGATCCGAGCTAAATTGAAGTAAGGGCATGGGGAATAATAAGATGGACAACGGATCAATCCTTAGATGTAGGCAATTCAGCCTTTCTGTTATATAGATATATAGAATTGATATATAGAGCGTAAACATAGCTGGATTTCAATTCCATTATTTCAACTTTTCGATGCATATAGAACGAGCTATAAAGTATAAGACAATAATATTTCCTTGAATTCCTTCAGTACAATATGAAAATAAGTAAAGATTGGCATACAAAAATTAATAGCAATAAAAAATAACAACTCTTTTATAGCCTCAAAAATAGAAGACGTAATATAATGTAGGGACTGTTCTCAATTTTAATCAAAGCATGCAAATGTACTTTTATTGCTTTCTAACTAAAGTAAACTAAACTACTAAACTAAAGTAAATAGATAGTTTATTGAATTTGCATCCAATAAAAAACTTTCTACTAGCCAAACTTAAAATACAATATATACCAAAAAGAAGAAATTCGTAGAAAATTAAAAGGTAACTGAAACTGTGACTACCATTCAATTCACACTTGTGTTTCTCGCTTCGTTTCGTGTTATTTGTTTATTATGTACTTCTCTCGTTTCCTTATTAAGTTCAAATTGATACTATCTCATCCATTTGTCTCCCTTTTCTACGGCTTATCCGATGGAGACTTAGATTGAGGAAACATAAACCTCGCACCTTGACGAACGACAAAAGAGAGAGAGAACCCAAGAGATAAAAAAAGGCCAGAATCTATCGCCTCAACATTTTATTCAATCTTACACAGGTGGCCACCTTGCCTTTTCGACCCTTAACCCCTCCAATGACTCCTCCTTACCCTCTTAAACCCTTACACGATCTAAAAACCTACCGACCGCGATAAGAAGTTACACCCCGGGAAAAAAAACACACTCGTAAGGAAAAAAGAAAAAACCCACCCATGGCAACCCTTTCGGTTGCTATGGGTGGGAAAAAAATCGGGAAACAAAACAGTATATCTCGTTGATTTCGGACGCCATCTCGGACGTTTTCATCTCTGGACCATTTCATCGGCTGTTCGACAACCCTGCGTCGGTGGGAACTCTTGCTGAGCGGCGGACAAGGCGGCAGGATTAATTGACAGGGATAGCCGCATTGCCAGAGGTGAGATATCTACTACGCCCTCCCCTTTTGAATCCCATGCGTTCCATACCTTCTCTTTCCCACCGACAACTTCAATCCCCCCTTCTCCGCCTATCTTCCACTCCCGATCGCCCCTTTACCAGGCCCTCGACTCTTACCGCATCCTCTTCTCGTGAAAGCGAAAACCGAAACAAATTCCAAAATCGATCGACAGATAAAAGACAAATTCATCCCAAATGAAAATAAGGCCTTGATTGAAAGCAAATGATGATTAATTAATTCCTTCAAAAATAGACAACATTGTAAACTAAACCTTTAAATTATACAATAAATATTTAAATATTTCATAACTGTACGGATAACCTATTTTGAGTATTGATACAATTACGTTAGAGTGAAATAATTTCCGTGATATCGATAAATATCACAATTTTTTGTGGGTGAAAATATGCACAGAATATAGAGATGAATATTTTCCCTTTATCTGAAGAAAGCTGTTGACTTCATTAAATACTATTAAATCGAAAACTACAATCATAATTGGATATAATAGCTTCCGTAGAAACGTAATACGAAACGAAAGGAATAATTCGTCAAAACAGTCGCTAGGAAACTATACCCGAAACTATAGTAGCAAAACAGTAACAAAATGAAATTTTAAATTTTTAAAGCAAAAAATTCAAGGTTTATTTAAAACTTTTATGGTCTCAATATATTTATAGATAATTGATAATTATTTTAATGGCTACTAATTTTTGTCAAATAGCAATCAGAGAGAAAACTGAAAAGTAAAATAGGAACTAAGCGATAAAAATTAAAGCCAGCTAGTTGAAAATCTCCATACTTTTATCGATCTGAAATTATCAACATATCCCATTTATATATTCTCACTAAAATTGCATATACACAACCAAAATTATAGATCAATGCTATTAAATCGTCAATTCCTCGAAGACCAAAGCTAAAGAGCTTAACTTTAAAACTGTCACAATACGTAATTCAAGGAACAGCTTTCTCAATTAGCATCCCGAGTTAATGCAATAAAACTCAATGCAAAACGTTCTTAGAAACAGAATAAAAGCAAATCAAACTATCCAAGGGAACAACAGCACGTCCCAAAATTCCACTTCCAAAGTAATCAATCCGTATCATTTTTTTAATAGACTTTACACAGGTATCACAAGATCTGAATTACGCTTTCGCTCATTTTGTTCCGCACTTTGATGCTCATTTGTTTTTCTATATTCGGCAATACGTGTTATCTCTCGTTGGACCCACCAAAGGTCGTACGGCGCCCCGAAGACGGAACGATTTTTGGCACCCGCGCAGTCAAAGCTTCTTTTATTTAACTGGATGTTTTTCTTCCGGGGAAAACCAATTTGACGCAATTGTCCCGGAGTCTCCGGCGATTAAACATCGACTCCAATCGAGAGCTCTTTAAAGCGATTTCGTTCCGATGGATTGGTTTTGGATCCCACGCACCTGGTACTCCTTTTCATTTCTCCTCAACGGAAACCGATCCGATGCAATTTCCTATTGGCGCGGCTGAGATGTGAAGGATTAAGGGAGCTAAGCATTTCGGTGGAATTTAAATAAAACAGAGATGTTCCCGGATGAAATTATTCCTATATCTTCACGATAAGGATGTGTCGAACCAAACCATAACGGGAATTCTCATTTTACGAGTGTGTAATGGATTGATTCATTACCTAGTAATATCAGTAATTAATCGTAGAATTCAATCTTTTAACTTACAGTTAAAACATCCTTTTAGGTATATATGGTACTTTTATCATTATATTTGTTCTTTTCTAACAAAATTGTTGATTTATTTATCTTTTTCTCTAATTCTTAAGTTATATACATCAGAAAGAAAGTGAGTAGGTATTTAAAATCGATTCTAGTCAAGAATTCTTTCGGGTTAAGATTCCTGCATTCAATCCTCTACTCTGCTTTCAAATGTTGAAATTAAATTATACATACTCTATAATTCTTTAATATCTAATCTTCTTGACCCCAGTCTCGGAATTATTTTTAAAGTAATTTTTAATATTTCTTCCACCTACGCTTTATCCATCAAACTATTTAAGACGCTCAAGTAAATAGGGATTTTTATCACTCTTGACACTTGGGCATCTTTAATTCATGTTCGTTCAAAATACTTCACTTATAGATATAAGAAGCATAATTATTAAATCCAGCCTCTTAAATTCAAGAGTGGAACAATAAATACTCAATCATATGAAAAGAATCTACATTTCTTTTACCTTCTTAAAACATACAACCGACTTACGATCTACGTAACTGTAAATTTCGATCAGAACATATCATGAACTTTACCCAAATTGAACGTATTTCTTTAAACTTTCTCACCAATTTAGCACCTACTTAGTATACATCGAGAACAGTCCACAGTAAATAAGACCATGCAGGACTTTAATCATTAAATAAAGTTCTTTCGCACCAACTTTCCTAATACTGACGTAACTCGTTTAAAGTTGACATCGTCTGTTCGGATCTCATAGTTCCCTGCTGCGTCACCGAATCTAACCGTTTAAGCAAATAGACCGTTTCCAAGGCGCTTTACGTACGTACCACTCGTACTCTAACTTCAAGAGATCAAGGGGAGTAAAGCCACGAGTAACTTCGTAGACTCAACTTCGCAAAAACGGATTAGTACGACTATATAGACTGGCTCCGTTTCCATCTAAATTTAAACCTGCGAAATTCGTTCTTGAATCTCACTTTCGTATAAAAGGTGGGGCATTTAAGAGATCTTCTTTTATAAATACGTACTACGTTATCTTTCACAATAGACTCCCTGTCTTACTGGATTTATTACAGCTTTAATGGCTAACTTCCGGAAGACTCATTCCTACCTCGCTTGTTACCAAGGCCCAGGTCAGTCAAATAACGAAATTGATTATGGAAGTTCCTCCGTAGGATGACTAACAGCTAAGACCAAAACGAAGGGAACATTCTTAAACTTGGTATTCAAGTCGCACGAACTCATCTTACAAAGTTGTCCTACCTTTCCCTTACCCTATTAAGAATATATGTCTTATATATAAACTTGTACTTGGATCCTTGACTCTTCAACAAATAATTGCTCAAATAATTAACGTATTAAAATGCATTATTATTACGTTAAAATGTAACATACCAATTTACTTTGTATATAGACATAATGATATTATCGTATACTAATACATCATAGACAAATTTTTATTTCAATATTCAAATTACACATCTGTCGTGTTCCATTTTGTCTCCATGGTAATAATTGCGTAAAAAGGTAACTTAAGTAACACTTATTTCAATAATAAATAATAAATCATGGCGTTGAAAGCTGTGAGACTCGATATAAAATAGGAAATGCTTTTGATCGTAGAAAAAAAACTTGCCAGCCTCGGAAAGACACTGTCAACAATTATTCCAATCAACACAAATTTCCAGCCAGTCATGTTGTATTATCTTAATTCTAGAAACGCTGAAAGGTATCGTTCGCTCGTGATTATTAACCCACCTTGTTGAGCGCGTTAAAAAAAAGTGCACGGACGATTTAGAGTGGGTGGTTTCGACGTGACAGAGATATACCAAAAAATTGGGGATATGAAGATTTTTGAGTATGATTCGATTAAGATCCGTGTCGGATGCTTGAAGAGTTGACAATTGAATTAACTGCTGATTGATTCACTGTTGAAAACCCTGCATGCAATGGAAATGTCAGAAAGAAGGAAATTGGACTCGGTGTAAATTGATTGATGGGAGTCGATAGGGCTTTGGTCACCTGCGAGATGCTGCCTGATTGACAAAAGATAAAAGCTCTTTTAGGTCGAATTTGCTCCCGGCGATACAATACCGTCGCGATAACCTTTTTGGTTAAAAGTCACTTGGAATGATATTCGGATCGGTTTATTTATCTCGAATACCAAAAAATGGACGGTTTAAGGGTAAATTTGAGTACGTATTTCTCCTTTTATACCAAGGAATAAAAGCCAATATGCACCAGTGGGATATTCATTTCTGAGCAATATATATACATACTTTCAATACCTATTTAATCGCAAAAATATGAAATTGAGAGGAAAAATGACTTTCCTGAAATTGATAAATTAAATGTTGGTAAATAAAAAAATCTAATATTTAATATTTTTTCCGAAATGGAACCTCCCTCGTGTTAGAATGCTTTCATCGCTACCTTGTTTAATCATAAAAACTAAAATCTTACAAAATTTTCCACTATTCATTCAAATTTCAACATATATTCTCCTGTTTACCTATCCTATGAAATAAATTTTCTCTTTATTAACTGAACATAAACCTGATCGGAAAAAATCAAAGTTGATGACCCTAACTTGCGTTCAAAGCTTTAAGTTACTCCTTAGTACGAATTTATGTTGGGTACATTAATTGATTAAGCAGAAGGATTTAAACTCGTAAGAAAAGCATCGTATCATCTGATAATTCATGAGGCGATATGTAATGAACGAAACTTAATTTTTCAGCATTAACTATCTAGTCAAGATGAAAATTAAAAGAAAAGAATGCTTACATATTTGAAATATACTTTTTTTATTTTAATAAAATCCTAATTTCTGACTTAAACTACTTCCTGTACAAACTCTATCTATAATAAAAATCACGAACCACTACGCCGCTTCAGATCAGAATAGTAATAAATCTCGCTGCAGCCTATAAAATGAGATAAGCCAAAAACACTTACGAAAAAAACATTCTATTCGTGCACTTGGAACCATGATGAAGAAGAGATACAATGGCACTAGCAGAGTATACATAGAGAGCTAATCTAATCTTATCTACGAACATTTTCCCTCTTTATTGTCATTCAAATCCACCCCAGACATCACAAATTTCTCGCACACGGGGGCTGACACAGCAGAGTGGAAGTCTCAATTCCGTCCCAAATGGAGTCATTCATCTGTCTGTCCTCTCCGAGCATTTTCAACGCGTGTTTCCATCTTCTCTTACACTGTACATTCCAATTCCACCTTCAGCAGGTTGTTGTGCTCCCCTACATTTGCAACGCGTACGCATTCAACTTTCAATCCCACACCCGCGCACCTGTTCATTACCACACACTCTCAAGGTGAGATATATCACCGGTGCCTTGATTCCACCTTATCTTAAACCACCGATTAACTAGTTGTTAATGAATCCTATCTATCCTAAAGAGCTTCAATAAAATTGTTAGGATCTTATTGTCCATGCATACATATATATCCAATCACATTCAGAAGTGTGATACCATAGAAGTTCTACGTCGATGTATTACATAATAATGATAGAAGATTGAATTTACTTTTGACCCAACGTATTCTTCAATCGATTTACTAACAATGCCACATTATTTTTCTAACTGAGCAAGATTGATATTAATTTTTTACTGCAAAGCTATAGATGATCCAAGTGGTAAATATTCTTTTCTTAAACCGACTATTAAAATTTAAAAAAGTTTGAATATTTTATTTTGGGACATATCTACGTATTACGCTCATTTGATCTTACATACACAAGGATTCAAAACTGGGACATATTTTAAATTATTTAGCTATTTTATTAATAATTTATTACTTTTATAATCTAAACACATCAACAACATTTAGATATTATGCAGAGGATATCAGTATTTCATGATGTTTTGAGAAGAATATATACTTGATATATACAATTATTTAGCTATTTCATTAATAATTTAATAATAATAATAATAATAATAATAATAATAAAATAATAAGAATAAAAAAGTTAATTTTCAGTTGATTCATTTTTTTGCAGCGTTTTATCACTTTCAAATGTAGGCCTTAATTATGTGCCACTGAAGGCACTTAGTTTTAATAGCCTCTCGTATCTTATTTTGTTCTCTCTTATTCTCTGCTATTATACCCATCAAACATCTACTGCCTCTCCTCTTCTTTATCTGTATCACTGGCTTTCCAACTCTCAAGACCATCGACCCTCCAAGGAAACTTATACACCAGTTACGGACCCTCATCAAGCTATCTCTAATCAATAACAGGCCTACAATCAATCGTCATCTTCTCAATTTATTTGTCAGGAAAACTCGGGCTAAAAGTTCGGTTCTCAGAGCGTTTACCGAAATGTCAGACATTTGCTTTCTATTTCCAAAGAAATACAAGTGAAAATAGTTAATTTTTGTTACTCGTCAGAAAAGTCGGAAAGCTCTTCTAAAATTAGATATAATTTTTGAAAAATTTTGAACGTAAATGAAATTATTTCAGAACAATGTAAAGATATTCAAAGCTTCATTTCTGATCTTGTACATTTTGCGCGATATCAATGTCTTAATATGCATTATCTTTCAATATTTCATCTATATTATTCATCACTGAATTATTCCTTAAAATTGTAGGGTTATTATAATTTATATATTAGAGAGATAAGATATTATTCGATTATTATTAATTTCATTACTTTTCCCACACGAATTTGATTCAAATAAATTTATAATTCACAAAACAACATTGAGTTAGAAGTTCACACACTTATACAGTATGAAACATAATTCGGCTGAAATTTCATAGGAAAATTACGAAATCATATCGTCTGTTATGACAGCCGAAAAACATATTCATTGCGCGTTAAGGGGAAAGGGACTAGAATAATATCTCATCTGCTAATCTCATATTTCGAACTGAATAATACGAGTGCAAAACATTACATCTAACGAAAACAACGACATATTTTTCGTTGCATATATTTATGCACCTAATTCTATAGAATATCTTATAGGAGAAGCGTGGGAATAAAAAAGATGGAGATAGGGATGAAAATCTGAGTAAATAGTCTTTGATGCCACATATTTCTTTATTATGCACCAGCACTGGACGTTAAGGAAACCGCCCGGGACCCTTGCCCTACTAACTTCAGCTGGCTCTTCACATAGCACACCAACACATACTCAATGGATCAATATCATTGCACTTAGTCCGTCTTCCATCTTCCTTTTATCATCCTTTCTTTCTTTAGAACATAGGTCCACCTCCAGCCTCCACAAATTCCCATTCCCCCTTCTCCATACGCATCCTCTCTCCTTCAGAATTCTTCCCCTTACCCACCCCATCTCCATATAGTCCCACCCCATCCATAGAAATTCACCTTCCCATTCCAATATCCCCCCTAAATACACCGTTACCCCCACCCACTCCTAGTAACGGAACCTCCCCTCCCAACCCCATACCAACAGCCCATTTAAACACGTCGTAACCCCCACCCACTCCTTAGCGTACCACCCCTCCGATCCCATCCGATCCCATCAAGCGAGTAACATCGACCACCAAAACCATATCGCATTTCTAGCGACATTCCCCTCCTTGCGTGTTCCATATGCTGAGATTCCCAGAGAGCGGCGCCGGAATATACGTGGGCGGAGGCGCCCTTTTCGATGGGTATTCCGGCGCCGCAGTCCCCCCCCATTCTTTTGTTCCCACCCAAATAGAAATGTTTGGTTTTCCCCAAATGCGACTGCTATTCACTCCCCGGAAGGAGGGGATTTTTGCGTTTGGAAGTGCGGCGCGATTAGCCACGGCGACGGAATGGTTTCATATGAATGCGCGAGGACTTCGCAAGTGTTGTGGAAGTCTTACGCGACGATGCGTTGGGAAACGGGGCCAATTTGGGCGAAGGGATGTGGAAGGAAGTGTTCGGAAGGGGGGGAAGGATTAGTTTGTGTTTAGGGGTTAAAACGATTAGGGCGCCGTTGACACGTTGCTTAGACATTATGACGAAACTTAGGGTAGTTTTGAATGAAAGGTATTCAAAGAAAAGTAAAATATGATTCCGTTATACAGCCAAGTAAATTAACATAATGTAGATCAGAACTTAATAAGTTCATTGGAATACATCGTTGAAATATATGTTAAATTGAGATTTATTTTAGAAGTAAAATATTATTTTCTCTAGTACATAATTTCGAACAATCTAGTTTAAATTACTCTTGAGAAGACTACTACAACTACTATACTCGTAGGTAAACTTATATGAACAACTAATTATCATAAGATGAATATATCTCCGTTATCTTTATCTAAAAACTTTCTGCTTTCCTAGAAAAAAATAAGTATTATTTAATTTTTTTAATAAGCATTTTTCGTTTACACTTACAATAATTCCTTAGGAAGACATGCTTCTAAACTACATATCAAGTTTAGTTCATAACGTACTAAAATAAATTGGCCAGAACTTTTATGGCATATAGCTTCGAATACTAGGGGTAGGACTTAAAGTTAATAGTACCCATAACGTATTAGTCTAATAAATGAAATTGTGATACTTATAAGCATTATTCTATGACGAAATGTATGTTAATGTACTATACATCGAAGTCTTTACCATAGATTTTACGAATAGATGAAAAATGATTACCCTGTTCCCAATGTTTAAGAGAGAAAATTCTGCTACTAACAAATAATATTTAAGCAATTTCAATGATGAAAACAGATGATGGCTTAATATAACAATGGCTCATACAAAAATATAACTATTATATCATTATTTTCACCAATTAACGCGATGTTTACTCTCTTTGTTTTTTGTTGCTATCTTCATTAACGTAGCACGGCCGACTCAATCAGAACAAAAGCATGTATTTTTGGAGGTCGCTGGATACAGCTCCGACCTATATCCAGTACGAGCCCTTTGCCAGGGGTTGTCATGGTGATTCTGGTTGAATGCCCTCCCATCTCTCCTTCGCAGATACAATGGTGTGATATCCTCCCCTGCATAAGTGTTCTCATTCATTCCGAAAATTACGCAGGAACGCAAGGAAATATATAGGAATATTCGCACTTTAAATGATGAGTTAATAAATTGCCTGAATCTCTTCATGGACGTTAATTTTCATCGATTTATGTATTTCCTTTCATATTCATATACATTTTAGTATTCTCCAATATTTTTTCATAGCATGTTTTATTTCTCAATCAATTTAAAAAGTATGAGAAGATTAATAATCTTTCCTTAATGTTCATCTTTAATATCTTCAAGTAATCATAGAAAGTGCGTTTCTTCTGCTTTCACTTTAATAGAATGGCAGTTTTTTGAATTAATACAAGAATTACATACGTCTTTATTAGCACTTGATGTAAATTTTGTTGCAAAATTCATGTATTGATGATTTTACTATAGTCTGTACTCATTCTATATTCAGAGTCTGAATACATTTTTATGATATAGAAATAATTGTTTTTGTTTGTAATGGAACTGAGCTCTTGATACGATTCAATAAATATTCTTTCCATCATTTAAATTCGACATTAAAGGCGATGGAATTGAGGAAGATACAGTGATAAAGAAAGAAAGACATTAAAATCAACCTACAGAGCACTTGATCGCAGGAGACAATGTTTGGATTCAGGTTATAATATAGAATGGACTACACAATAGATAAATAATTACAGAAAATTAATTACCAAAGAAATCTAATTACGAAGAAAGATAATAGAAAAATGCTTTAGCTCGTCTACATCCGATTTTGAATTGAGAATAGCAGATGATGATAATGATAGATTATTACAATCTATATATTTAAATGATCTATACTTCTTATTATCTCCATTGTTACGAGATTAAATAACTAACCTCTAACATATCGAGTTACAACGCGAAATCTACCGATTCATACGCACAAAACGAGTAACCCTATGATAACCATCCCTAAACATAATGAATAAGTAACTAATCAAGACACTATATATAACTTCACAATCTCCTTTAGCACATTTAAAAAGTCAACTTAATTCAGTCCAAAATCTCGCACCTTGTTCCATTAAAAAAAACGTACGAGTTACAGCCGCGAAGTAAATCCACGGAACTTTCCCCATCAAATAAACAGGTTAACTCCTCCGCGATTCATATCACTAAGAGGAACCCGAATGCAACCGCAGCGTAGGCCGCAGAGCGCAGTAACGGGCGAGATATACTCCCTGCGCACGTCCACTCCAAAGTGCGAACAAATATTTAACTTCGCGACTCGATATTAGGCTTAATAAGCCGAGGCTAGGAATTTGAGGAAGAAAAGCAACAAACTGCCCGTAAAACACAATGCGAGAGGGAGAGAAAAAAAAGCGTGGGCATACGAGAGGAAAACGGGGCTCCTCCGACCAGAAGCACCAGTTTCCGCCTGCGGAAATACACACAGGCGCCTGTGACAACGGGGCTTCCCTCGTATTTCATTCTAGCTCATTTCTCTGCAAAAACGACGCGAAATTTCCATTCGCAAGTTATTAACTCCTTTTGGACCGACGCCCCCTCTTCTCGTTTCGCCCGATCTTTTGACGATATCGGTACCCTTTTCCCGCCCAATGCGAAAACAATGCTTGGAAGGTTCACTCGTTTGTGACTTGCTGGTCCGTGAATGAGGGATGTGCACGTCCGGCGTTAATCCTTGCATATTTTATAAAGGAAAAGCTTATCTGAGGAGGAAGTGATATTCCGTAGTCATCACTGGAAATGACTATATAATACCCGAACATGTGAAAAATATATTAATAAAATGAAAGAAATAATAATATTCAATGACATAAACAGAATAGAAATATTTATACGAGATGGCATGGTTAAATTTGACGCATTATTATTGCTCGAAACCAGTATGAAAAAAATACGATAAAAAGATAGAGGCATCTATTCATAAAAGGGAGGAAAATAATGGCAAATATCGCGTATATGAAACAAAAAAGATAATATAGAAACCATGTTAGCCATATTATCATCGATTATTTAGCGAGTTAAATTTTTATCGACAGTGGTATTTAAATAAATATATCTCACAGTCACTATGACATGATTTCTAGGTAACTTGTGTGAACTACGAAATCAAACTAGAGGTAATTCATAGATAATCAAATACAAAGTTGCATTTTAGAACAAAATAAAATAAAGGAGGGAATTGCTTGTTTAATTAGAGTAGTCAAAGTACAGCACAATCGAAACTAATTTTACTTTGAAACTGTTTTTTACTGTTCGATCAACTGAAATATAAATACAAGTATCCCAGAAAATGTCTTATTTGAATTGGTAATTTTGTTTCAAATTATTATTTTAATTATGACCAATTATCGTTCGAACAAATTTACTGAACAGATTCATATTTATCTCCTACATACATATCTTAGCACATATCAAATATATATAGACATATATCAGCAATTTTATTAACAATTCGCAAAAAAAATTGCAACATTTCTCATGTTCAACTCTGCACTCTCGAAAACGCTCCCCAAGTTTACATCAACTCATCCTATACCCATTCCACTAATTCACACAGTTTACCGTACCAAAAAACATTAAAAACAGAAACTAAATAATCAGCCTCAACTGTTAATACCTTCCACGAAATCTAAAAATCTTATCCTCCCAAAAATCACCACCTCAACAACATCCACACCTCCACTCTTATCTGAACTATTCCACCACGTAGGACACGTTTACTTCCAACCAAAACTCCAGATAAAGCCGTTCATAACGTACTACATTCCACACTCCCTGATCTTGCACTACTCCGCGCTCCATACTCCTAGCCTCTCCATCAATCCCAGATAATTGCAAAACTCCGGCTGATTATACTAAACCCCCAACTCCACATCGGATCTTTACGAGAAACATTTACCTAAAGCGGCGGTTTATTTACGCTCTAAACTCCACGCATTATCGCTCGATCTGAGCGAAAAATAATGAGAAACGGATACGTTCGTTCGCCCCGCGGAAACTGCCGTTGGGGAAACACGAAAGTGGCAACGTATTATTTCAGCTTGTTTGGAAATTTCGGGGGACCTCTTTAAAGGGAAACGGAGTGTGAGGGCACACGGGGTTAAGAGCTGCCTTCTCAACGTGTGCGGACTCGGTTATCTAACTGCGTGGATGCATTAAAAAATAACCGGCGCTCCGATGCATCAAAGAGAAGATTGGTCACGGATGGACCATTCTGCTCTTCCATCTGCAGATCAAAGCAGTTCCTCGTGGGCTGAATATGCTCGCGGAAAGAGGATGCCACCCCACACCACAGTCGGTGGGTGGATTAAGAACGATTTAGCATCTCCGCGCTAATTCGCACCCACGTCGTGTTTTTCAGAATATATCAACATTATTAATTAAAATTGGCATGTTAACTATATACCAAATGGCACGTAACATTTCTTTATTCCGCCTATGGAACTGTTTAGGGAAAATAAATCGCGTACACTATATGTAGAACAAGAAAAATATGCAATAAAATTTTGATTGTACTTTTGTTTCCCCAAGGGAACTGCCTAGGGAAAGTTTAGCGTTCACTTAATATACAGAACAATAACAGTATAATGCAATAAAATTCAATGTGTTTTTTGGAGCATATATACGCAGGATGCAACATGTTAGCTAAAGATTAGATGCTGCTAATCAGTGAGTAAACTCGATTTAATTGAAGGGATAACTATGACTATAATTCCTTGGGCTACAGAGACATGATTTTCAGTATAGATCGTATTATTCACTCTCTTCAATTAATCAAGTTCAATCTAAAGTCAACAATTTTTCTCAATCGTTGAATATGCTTCATCTATTCTCCAGTTCCTTCTACTTTTTCTTCAATTAAAATTCCATTCCATAAATTCAAACTACTTCATGTAAGTTATATTAACTTTGAATCCCAATACTTTGCGAAGTATATTGCGAGATAAAAGATAATGTGAAAGGACTAAAATGAAGATCTCTTATCCATAAATTATAATGAGTATATCTAGAGTAGATCAAGGCCAACTCACTAGAAAATTTTTGCAAACTCCCAAAACCCTTATCTCAGAGTAGGTTTTGGAGTGGAATCTCATTCACATCACAGAATCACACTTCAGTCTATTTATTAATTATTCATCCCGAAAATGAAGCCAAAATAAATTCCGTTACCACCATAAACGAAACGTGGAAGTTAGAGAGGAATACTTACCATCATTTCCACATAGCCTGTCAAGATTACGTTTCCCTTCGCTACTCATTCCATTTCGACAGAAATTTACAATTCCTTCCATCGAATTATTAATGAAACAAGCACCTTCCCCGGATGAATTGAAGTATGCTTATGCCCCTTGGGCTGTTGTTTGGGAAGCCCTGATCTAAGTGATGGATAGCATACCCTCTCCAATCGACGCGTCGATCCATCTGAGTTAACATTTGGGTTCGCTAGGTCAAGCAGGTTTCCGCGGGCAGTAATCTCTAGAGCATGGGTACCTCTGTTATTTTGTCGTAAAAGCTCTGATTTCTGATTGGCTGAGAGACAGTCAATTAGAAGATCCAAGATTGAAGCTGCCAATTACGCGTAATTCCTCCGTCAGAGGCTGACCATCACGGTCGCATCAAAAGGAAAACTCTGGCGCGGATCTATTATATTGAACGACTATCAAACGTAATGAGGACTGTGAAAACAAACTACATCAAATAAGTCTCTGAAGAGTGATGCGAAAAACTTTGTTACCTTTGTCCTAGCTTCGCTAAGTTAGTTTCTTTGTTGATAGGATACTTGATTAATCTTAGCTGATTACGTATGTATCCGGGCGAAATTTCTATCAACGAAATGTTCATATATGATGAACTAAAATCCTTATTAAGAATGAAAGATAAAATATAATTTATATAGGTATATAATATACGTAACATAATATAAGCATACGTAATTTAAGTATGCTAATGAAGTATAAATTCGTGCTGATATAATGCTACGTAGAAAATTATACAAAACCATGAATGATTGAGAAATAAACTGACATCAAATCATGACAACGAATCATTGTGTAAAACAATAAACATTCAGCTACCCATTAAGGAATTCTCATACAAAAAGCGCATATTCTGAATATCAAATAACAAAGATTTAATTGGAATAATGAACCTTTTGCAACCACTTTTCAGAGAGTCAAACACATTTTTTGAAAATTACGCGACTTCATTATTACTGCCAAACTAACCCGTGTACATTCCATATTTGATGAGTTTCATTTTCAAATTCCTCATTTCTGTGTAACGTAGCCTCCGCGAGCATTACATTTAATGAACTCGATTTAAATTTCTTCTTTTTTTATTCATTGGACGGATTTGAAAGGCATAATTTTGTAAGAGTTGCTCCCGAGCGGGTTCCATCCGCGGAAACAAAATAAGGTTGTTATTTATTTAAGAGTTTTTTTCTGAATGGTTGGAATTAATTCGAGTTTGTTTCGGGTTACACAACGACTAATTCTATACATCTCAGAAAACCACAGGCCTCATTCTATTCGAAATGAACTCAATTCTTGGTAATTACGTTTGTTGACACAATTTCGGATAAAGTTTCCCAAATATAAGTATTTAATATGAAGTTTTTATTTTGAAGAATTCAAAAGCAGAGGATATAAAAAGGGAAAATTTTGGAAAATCGAAGTAAATAATTTCCATTGCCTTTGAAAGACGACGTGGATACATTAAATATTTAGAATATTTTACTGAACAAGAAATATAATAAGAACGCGTAGGATCAGCTTGCAAATTGCAGTAGCATTATAAATCAAACGCTATACGTAAAGAATCACCTCTTATGATATTTTACTTATCCATCGTCCGTTTTGATTGTATGAGAATTATATGAAATTATCTCAGAGGTTTTAAACTTGAATATAAAGAGATGCAATAGATATTAAAGACAACAAAATGGATGAAGTGATAGATCCGAAAATATGCTTCAATATCTAAAAACAGTCCACTTATTTTTTGATCAAAGATTGAGGTTATGATATGCTTTGAATTATTATTAAAGGCATGACTCACATCAGATGATAAAAATACATTAAACATGCCTCTCTGTAGTCAAATCCAATACTTTATCGTCATTAAGTTATAGAAATTTATACAAATGTTTCTCCGAATATATGGACATGAATATAAATGATTTATTCTGTAATTCAGTAGAGGTACTTTTAGGGGGAATGCTTCACGTAATAACACCTACTAAGTCTCAAAATAGATCTTTCTCATTCAACTTCGCTTTCCTTTGCACTCTAATCAATAATAGTCCTACATCTTCAAGTCACACCTCATCAATAATCCATCCAAATAAAAATAATTCCTTCAGAAACTTATAACCATATTCTGCATCGTAACCACCCAAAAATAAAACCTCCTTCGGGAAAATTATCTCGAAACGGGAAGAACGTTAAATTAACTCTTTTAGTAGACTTATCAAAACATTTCGCGAAAATCCAATAAAAAGAAACGGGCTGTATGGTCATACTCGCAAGGGAGGGGTGGTGGTGGAGCCTGAAGACGAAGAAGCAGCCAAAGTTTCAAGAACTATCAAAGCACCACCCTTTCTGCCACCCCCAAACCTGGCTAAATGCCCTCCTTAATTTTAGAAGTAGATGATTTCACGGAAAGATTACCCCTGGGCACATTCGAATTGGAACGAATTTCAAAAGAACGAACAAATTCATAATTTCCGAGGAAGCGGAGATGAAGGGAACTCTGAAAATTTTCGCATTGGTCATAATTTGATGGAAAATTCCCCCCTCCTTCCAGAACCCTCCTTCCAACCAGTTTATCTCACTTCCTCATCATCCCATTTACTTCTCTATCCCCCCTCCGTCATTCAACTCCTTCTTTATCTACAGACCCTCCCGCTCTGAAAACTCCATCAAACCCCCCTCCCCCACCATACGAACCCTACCCCACCCTATGGAACCCCTCCCCTCCCACGACCCCATCCTCTTGTTATGATTCCCCCTTGAAGTTCTCACCATCGAGGGTACGCAAGGAACAGATGGGTAGTATACGAGGGGGGATGAGAACGAGTTTTAAATCGTTCGGAAAAAACCTATCGAGTCTCGATTCTTTTCCCCGTATGATAATTAACATCGCTTTCCAATCATAGCCACGCACCCCTTCTGACGTTAAGCGGGAGAACCTTATCTTCGCGAGGGATGGGGTAAGATAAACTGGATTTTGAATTCAGTACGAGAAAGATTCCGGGGGCAGCGGCGAGGGAATGTATTCAGTCCGTTCGCCGCGATCTTACGAAACCAGAAGATGTAAACAGCTAGATATAAAGTATTCCCCTTTTTATGAAGCCTTTCCTATAAAAGTTACTGTCTCCGGAATGATAAATTACGAAAAATGGGAGATTTCTCGAGGGAATGCGTTCGTGCGATTGAGTCAAGTCGTGGATCTTCGCATTTGGCTCGAGTATTCTCTGGAAGCACGTCGTGTGAGAGGGGGAAGTTGCTATCTGTTCGTACATGCTTTACGGATGTTGTTAATTCCATCTTCAAACCTTATGACATCCGAACGATATGGAGAATGCGAATAACAGTAAAGAAAACAAAGACATAAGGGGTTTGGACCATATTTAGGGTCAGGCTCTTCCGCAGTTCGACCCAAGGTCAGCCTTTATTTAGTTTGGAATAAAAATTGGCGTGTTGACCTTGTTTACCCTAAATGACTTCTAGAAATATTTTTTTTGACCCTGGAGTGCTCTAGAGATGGAATTTTGTAGTAACGAACGTTATCCTAATTCTAATCAAAGAAAATGACTTTAATTACCACAAAGAAAAACTATATTTATTCTACGAAAATTTTTCTCCGATGAAAACTTAAAAAAATCTATACCCTATTATAGAAATTAACGAGAAATAGGTAATTCACTAAAGTTTAACTCTTTTTAACACACGTCAGAGTTAAACATACGTTAGATTTATTGATAATAAATTCATACTACATTAATTCTATACTGGTTACATTTGAGTTAAAGAAAGTTATGCTGATTTGTGCTTTGGGATTATGAAAATCATGTCTTTAAGAAAGTCAAGATCTTACACATTATAAGAGCTTGAAAAAATTTAAAAAGAAAAAACTATTACTGGCAAATTATTACAAAATTGACTTTCATCTAATTCTTCATAAGTATGTTTAAGATATAGGTTGTAAATTGGTTACGCAACTATCTTAGAGAGCAATAACCAGTACAGCAACCATACAATTAGTAGATAAAATTGTTCATTCGAGATACATAATTTAAGCAATAGATTTTGATGATAATTTCTCTTTATAAACCAGTTAATAATTCCTAGGCCTAAGCGTGTTTAAAATGGAATATATGCATTGAAAAACTATGGATCAAGACAATCCCTTAATTATACCACTTCAAAAATGAATTTATACACTAGTAACAGTAATAATGAATAAGTTGGATAAATTATGATAATTGCTCATTCAAATCCAGCAATAAAACATATGTGCTAATACATTCATTAGAAGACAAATATTTACATGCAATCGTTACCCTAATTAACGCCTCATGAAATATACAAGCGCTTCTACAGCATTCGGTTGAGCTAGAATGGCAGAATACTTTCGCATCCCCCCAAAAGAGTGTTCTGGGTCTTACATCTCAAAAGAATTTCTCCTCCGTGTTTTCTTAGCAACTCCGCTTTGATTGAGATCTGTGATGAGATCTTGCTGTATCTTATTTTACTGAATAATTCATCCTTGAATATCATTTGCATTTACGAGTTCGGAGATGAAACATTCCAGGGTCGCCTTCTCCAAAGACACTGCATCCACACAGCTGACGTGAATTGTGTCAGAAACAGAGGAAATGAGAAACGAATTATTTTTCTCCGCTCTGAGTGGTCCGCATCTCCTCTTTGTAAGTACTTATTTTTGCTATCAATTGTAACTTGAAAAGGAAGCTTCAAAGAAGGTCCAAATTTAAATTGGACAAAGGAGGAAGAAAATGGTAAGTCCTCAGTTTTCCAGAATCAGGGAAACAAAGATGTCTTCGGACGGTTGAAAGAACTTCGAAATGAACGAAAACATTCGAGGAAAAAATGTCATTGGATTACCAGAAGGCCTTTTGCAAACGACTTCCATTCCTTCTGCAGAAAGAGATTCCAATGAACGTAGAAATAGCTCCACTCTTTCATAAACATACTACAAAGGGTAATCATCAACTTTCTAAGGTTGTTTCTTATATAAGAAAGACTGCATTTGGATATAGTTGAGAATTATTGCAGAAGATTGAAATTTTTAAAGAAGAAAGGATGGAAAGTAATTAAGAAATGCACATTTCAAAACTAAAGTTATTTAAGCTATGTCTTTTGTTGGTATTTTATGGAATTCTTTGACGAATCATACCCCATTAAAATTCTCTAATTACAGATAAATTCCATTCCGACATGCTTAATGACAAGGAGAAAGTTTTTTAATTAACTTTGAAGGAAATGGATTTATTTACTTTAAAGAATGATTATTCAACTATGTACAGCTACAGTTATCTTATTTCACTTAACACCATTCCATTAACAGTTCTGCTTCATGATTCAGCATTTGAACCATCTTTTTCTATGAATGTGGTGAAAATAAATTATCACTGGTTTGAAACTTAAAATAAAGAGTAATTAAAAATATAAAATTGTACGCTTTTAAACTCTTAAATGTCTACTAAAACCATTGCACGCAAATATTTGTAGCGCAAGTAATTACAATATTCTTTACGATCTACCTTTGAGATTGAAAGAAATACATCAAAATGTAAATTATATTTTGAATTTAAATCATGAATAATTCAAATTGACTTTGCAGTTGATTGTGCTATATGAAGGATGTCTAAACATGTATTCTGCAAATCGCCTCACATAATTCTCTCAGTAGATTCGAATGTAACGTCAAAAATCTCATCAGTGAAAAGGAAAAGTTATGAGACATTTATTCATTAACTTTATAAAGTGAAAAAAGTTCATTAATTCTGCATTTATCTTAATTAAAATGAGTTGAAAGAGAGAGCAGTTTTCTAATTCGTAATTTTCATTAGCTAACAGAAAAGGAGATATTACTGGTCAGATTAAATTTTAAATCCCTTGCTATAAAGCGAATAAAGTTTCAATAACTTATGTTACTTTGTATCAAATTTAAAAGCAATTAATATATAATTTAGTAATAATAGAAGTTATTTAGTATTGATTTTGTTAGTAAGTATACATCGAATATTACTTTGGAGTCTTCTTGTTTATACCATTTCAATTTTTCAAGTTCAAAAGAAGTAATGTTAGAATGACGTGATTTTTTTAACCACAACATCATCTCTAATAAAACGTTTGACCACGTTCGTTTCTCGTTATACTCTAAATATAAGTATAACATTATCTGCTAATTACTTAACGTGTATGTTAATATCTTCTATATGACTTTCTCGTTGTTTAATTGATAGTACTGATATTTTATACCCAAAAATTTGCATTCCAGAAGAATAAAAATTTATCATATCATATCATAAATGTTGTGTCCCAAAAACAATACCGTGTAGAGCACCATATAAATCTACGAACTAATTCAAATAACATTCAATGATTCTGACTATATTTTCTCCCCTAATATTTATTGAACTTTTAAAAATTTTTGAAGAAGACATCGAAATTTAATAATTTCAAATCCTAAATTCTTTTCCAAATGAAACTTGAAAGCCCGAATAGAACTTCCAAATAGATCGCATTTGGTCTGAAGGCCGGACATCCCACTTCTACGGTCCAAACGTAGTAAAAAATCAAGGTACTTGAAACTTCCCAAATCTATCATACTTAGCCACGGCTATAACGCGCGACTGTCACTCGACAAGAAAGATTCGGAGCAAAAAATAAATTAAGTGGAAGAAGATAGAGGGAGGATGGCAGCAGGCTGTACAGTAAGAAGGATGGAACCGTTTCCTTCGTAGAAAACAGTGATTTAGCAGAATGGGACGGTATCCTATTGATTCAAGCGGGAGACTTTTCAAGAAAGCAGTTCTTCTATACGTGATTGCCGTGCTCCCCTGTCATACTACTCTGCCCCCATAAAAGGCATCACGCTGCAATGGGGTCGATGCTACAGTCTTCCAAGCGTAAAGACACGGTGAAATTTGGAGGTGGGACTTACTACCTATGAAATCCTATAGGGAGTATTTGTAAGATTGTTACTGTAAGCCATATGATAACCCCATCCAAAATTTTCATTCTACATCTATAAAAGTAGATCACAAGCAGACTTCCAGCATAAAACAGGCGATGTAGTACACTTACTCTGCATGCCCAATCATTTCCACACATTTTCCATAAAAAAATTTACTAAAATTTATATTCCTGCATCTTTGTTATTTTAACCGTAATTAAAATGAGTTTAGATTAATGGAGATGTGCTGTCCGAGTTCTGAGCATACATTAAGTTACCCAAAGTGATTGTTTCAGGTCTTAGGCAAAGATAAATTCCGTGAAAGTGTATGACTGACATCATGCTTTAATCACTAAATGCGATGTTAAATGGTCATTATTAATAACATGCTACGATATGTTGCATAAAAGTATCTTCTGTTCCTTAAAAACTTTTAAAATTTGACAGTATTTTGCTTAGGTTTGTTTTGTACTTTTTATTGCAATATTGATAGTGATCTAAACAATTTGTAACTTTCTATATAGATCCGTAGCTTCTAGTAAACAACCAACCGGTGAACTAACTAAGAGCGTAACCAACAACACAAAACAACCCCGAACCAATCAACTAATTCACAGAAATACAACACTTTTCGAACTCCAAAAATATCAAAGTACGAACCGACGAAATGAACTGCCGTGAAAAATGGCTAGTCCCGGAAAAAGTTACCTCTGTGATTTTAGGAAATTGGTCTGAAAACTGCAACGCAGTGAGTTCTGAAAAATAGATCCTGCGTTCGAAAAGAGCATAGCAACGGTCAGAATCTCATTTTCCTCGGACAGGGAAATGAGTACAATAACCCTCGGATAGAATATTCGGGAGCCCAATTCCAGCACAAAGTAACCTTGCAATTTAAACCCTGCAAAACCTTACATCAAAGGGAATGGAGTAGCTATCGCGCCGGGCAATATTCTTACAGCATCTCCGAGGTTATTGAACTGCGGATAGAGTCGCCGCTCACGTAGAAATGAACAGTGAATGGATGAAGAACTTCTTGCGACCGATTTACGACTCAAGAGAAGTATCAATACGATCGTGTAATACTACTGAATTAAACAGGATTTCCAAATATACAGTTCACGAACCCAGTTCGGAATATATAATAAAAAAACCACTAATAAAGAGTTGATTAAGTTATAGATCATAAATCTGAACGCCATCTACCGAATTAAAAAGTATGAAAAAGCTAATTTGATATTAATAAACCGTTATGTATTCGAATAAAAAATCAAGACATTGAAGACTGAAATTATTTTAAATAACGTAAATATCACATAACTTAATTACCTAAACTAATATAAAGAAATTAATAAAGGAAAATACACGAAGGGTAAACAGAATGATATTATATAAATACTTAAAAATATTTTTCATCAAAAATTAGCTAAAGATATATTAACTTTCCGCTGTTAAGAAAATTATGTATTTCTTACCATAATATACTAAAGCAATCGAAAATAGTAAGGTATTTCTTAATAGCGATGCATATGTTATTTAGATTGGTCGAAATAATAAAACATGCAAGGCATCTGTAAGAATAAAGAACCTGTTTATCGATAAAGGAAAGGAATAACTAATAATAAATAAATAATAAGTAATGTTGGGAGTGAAACTCAGTCTGGCATTGGGAAAGGAGTCAAATACCAATATAAAAGAATGTTTGACATTGTTAACTAAAACAAATTCTCCCACAGTTTTTCTCATACTAAAGAGGAAAGAATTCTTCATATAAAATTGAATACTATAAAAAAGATACTTTTAGGAGACCTCTGAAATTAGGGGCAAATTTGTAGCTGTATTCCATAGTATTTTATGAGAAATATACGAAGGTTTCACAAGTACATATCTAGCCGTACACAGCAGATACATCAAGATATCGACGACACAACCGGTCAGACGGATTTTTCAAAACTTAATCACTCGACAAACGGATTGACTCATAGGTGATGTAACACCGAAACGAGGCGTATGAAAAATAGTCACGTGGATCGAACGGGATCCCAAGCAAGCGTAAGAGAAGTCAAAGAGTGTACGTAACATTTCATTAGAACGCCCTCTCGCTTTCATCAATCTGGAAAGAGCTGAAGCTACTTATCTCGTCAACTTGCCTTTTAATTTAATTGGATACTCTAAAAATCTCGTGTCGAGATTGGGGAGTTACGTTTCTGGAACGTCAACTGCCGAAGATCACAGTGAAATTTCCCTCCCAACGATTCATCGACGCTTGAGATGGTTTTTTTACGATGTTCGGAAAAAGATCACGTCTCTCGAAGGCCATAAAAAAGACATACATCAACGTCTGCTTTCAGTGATGAGGTGGCAGAGGATAAACATGGCCAGGTGATCACTAAAGGTAAACTGCTCTGCGTTCGGTATAAAAGTGGTTGAAGTAGGAGTTGAATTGCCTATGGCGCTGAAATTGAACTCATAGAGTCAATCTGATTGAGATTAATGTGAATAAGGTGCAGTGGAAAAAGGTGTGTTTTAAATCTAAAGTAGTTTATGATGATTTTTCACCTAAAATAGAATGATAACGTGAGATACATTCATTTAAAAAATGGACGCTTTAGGGATGTTTAAATAGAGGCGTTTTGGTTAAAATGATACGCACAATTGATTGATTAGGTAAATAAGATTATATCAGATAAAATTTTCTTTCACTCTACAAATTTAACTTCACTTCCCGTAATTTTTTTTAGCTTTAATGGATAATTGAATCGAATGAACTTCGCAACGAATAAATCTTTTAGAAACGTGCAGAAAATAAGCCAACAACCGCGAATAAGTAACTTTAAATGGCTTATATTCACAAACGCTGCCACCGCATTTCTTTCGCTCCATTGTTCGTGAGAAACAATAGAAATTAATAAATTCCTAAGTTCACCTCCTTACGCGAAATTCTCGCCTCTAATCCTTGAATAATTTCAACCACGACTTTAGCCATCCTCCAGAAAAGAACCTTCGAGATAACGACCCACCGTTTTGCACTCGTTTTAGCGGGCCCTAAAAAAAACGAAATAAATTCCCTCCGAGTAAAAATCTTACGTACCCGAGTACTTAGATAAGCAAGGATCGGACTCGAGATTAAAGCATCCAAGACCTCGATTTGAATCTCTCGAAAAACCTCGAAAGTTGGTCATTTAGACGAGAAGGTCTAATAGCCCCCGTATTTTAAATCCCCACTTGATCAAGTGGTCCGAGAGAAGGCGACCCGAAGAAGGAGTGTAACTAGAAAAAAATTATAAAACCTCCTCTTGGGAGGAAAAAAATAAAAAAAAAAACAAAAAAATCTCGAGAGAAGAGTGAGGGAAAGGTGAGATGAGAACTTTTCCCCCTGAAAGGCACGCCTCGCGACGAAAAACAAAAGAAATTCGCGTAGTTAAAAAAAGAGACGAAGGAATGAAGTGCCTCCCACGCCTCCTCCGTCGCCCGATGAAGCTCTTTTTGGTGGGTTTTATTATTTTCTCCCGCTAAAAGGGGTTTTCGCCAAGGAGGAATCGCCTCGCCACTTGACCCTTACGGGGGCAAAGGGGTCGTGGAGGAGATTTTTATAAGGGCCACGAGTGGGTACGGGGACCTCCGGAGCGAGGGGTTTATGTGGATACTTATTAGCAATGCCCTTAAAATGAGTCGACCGACCATTTTGTCCGCGCATTAGAAATCGCGGTCGCCCTACTCTCTCCCTCTTTTTCCCCTCGCTGCTTCTTCCCTTTGTCCCTCCCTCTGTTTGTCTTCCATTGTCTCTTTGCCTTTCCTCTTTTGTCCCGCAGTTCCTAAGCGACGTAATCCTATTCTGATGCCCTGTTTAACAGTCGTGAAACTGTTTCGCCCTCTCTTTGCCGTCCACCTTCATTCAACCCTCCTCTAATCTCGCTTTGTTTCTGACCTTTCCTTTTGCGTTTGCGTTCGCGAGTTTGCCCACCGAGCCGCTGCGGTGTGTGGCAGGGGGTGTGTGATTAAACTACCGACCCTAACTGGCTCTAAACCCGAGTAATTAGCTTCCTTAACAATCCAAACTATTCATTCGACGTCCTAACCACCCTAAATGCTTCTTCTTTTCATACTCCATCGCTCCAATTCCTACAATTAATTAATTTAATGAAAAACTTCTTACGAATCTGCTGCGAAGTCCCTGTTAGTCATCTCACCTATACTCATGAGTATAATCCTTCCCAGGAGATACTCTTGGCCCTACTTTTGGGCTCGGTATCTCTCGAAAGCCGAGATGACGTACGCTGGACCAACTATAATCCCCAGATTGATCTTTACGTGTGGGAATCTCGAATCACGCGCCCATATTCGAGGAAAGGTAGGCATTTCCTTCGTAATTCTGTTCGCCGGAGTTTAAAGCCAATGGTGTGGATTCTACGTGAGGAATACGACCAAGTCAGGTGGCATTTACAGTGGGTGACAGGTGGTAAGCGTATTGACTCCGTATTTCGTTTCGAATCAGGCAGAAACTAACGGATAGCATGCACACACAGCCGTATACTATAGTCATATTTCCTATTTTAAATCCTATGGAAAGAGAATAAGCTACGAAGTTTTACTTAAAATTTCAATATTATAAAAGGCTAATACTTCACGAAGTGATACAGGATATTAAAATTGAAAAATCATTTAGATAATACGCAATATAATCTTCGTAGTCTATTTCATGATTATTTCTAAGATAATTATTATTGATACTCTTTTACTTCAGTCCCTCAAATGAATAAATATCAGAAATATTCAAGGAAATATACAACGAGATTAACTTTTACGGATAAATTCATTGAGAAATGGTTTTACTTATATTTAAATGTACTTTTAAATAAATTTAAATAATACCAAGCTATACGAACACTAACATCATTTTAATATAAGAAAGTCTATGAAACTCATAGAATGAACCCTTGGAACATTAAGTTAAGTATTTTAATTATATAAAAAACTATAAATTAATAAGAAAGAAAGAGGTATTTAAAATTAAGGAACTGTGTAATACTGTTTCAAAAAGGAAGTCTTTATAGAGTTTGGAGCCTTTTCAATTTGAAATATTGGATATGAAAAATAGAAATCGATCAAAAAAGAGCTTAACGTTATGTATTGAAGGAATGTTCATCTGTTTCATTGTAATCAATGTTAGATAACTGTTTTATTTACAATAATTTTTTTTATAAATCCCAATCCATATTTAAAGCGCGTCTTATTATAGAAGAGCATATTATGAGGAATACAACAACAGGCAAAGGTCTTAATTTAAATCTAAACAAGAGCTGACGTCAATACTACCCAATCCAAGAGTCAATAGATAATTTAATAGTAAAAATACGCATTGTTCACGTATGAAATGTATTATCAACGTACGTGTTATTATTGCTGTTCACATTACAATTGCTACGTGACGAACAAACTTACGAAGTTTTTGGGACACTTTTCTTTTTGTTTCGGTTCCATCTTTATTTTTTTAGGGTCTTCCCCTCCTCCACGACACATTATCTCTTTCTTTTCTTTGTATTTCCCATCACTTCCTCCTCAAATCTTCTTCCTCTGGCCCCTGTCACCACTCTCCTCCTTTATTTCCTCTTTTCTTCTTTATTTATCGTCATGTTTCGCTTCTCGCAGTAAGTTCGTTATAGCATTTCCCCGAATTTTCTTCCTCCTAACCATCCCCTTTGTTTTTCTCGTCTCCCAACATTCTTCTAACGTCTTTATTTTCTCTTCTTTAAAACTCGCAGTTAGCCTCGTTATCTTTAGCCTCTCCCCATTCCACTGCGATGTTTCTAAACTTCTATATCCCCCCCTCTTCTGTACATCTCGGACATCTCATTTAAAATTATGATAAGAATCCGCCCTGGATTGGGTGGGTTGTCACCGGCAGTAGCCCTTTATGCCACTAGATAAAATTTAAGTGGAACTTTTTTCCGAGTGTTTCCATTCGCACCTTTAAAAATCCTCTTGCTACTTACGGTGCTATATCTTTTTCAATCTTGGTTTGTCGTATGTTTAATGTTTTGAGCGTTCGGTGCCTTTACTTCACGAAGTTTTTCTAGAAGTTTCGCTCCATTGGGGAGCTTATTATGAGGAGAACTTACTTAGCCTTGGTGTTTCTTCGTAGATGCGTTGCCATCTTAGCCCTACCGTAGTCATGGTAACACGAAGTCGTAGTAAAGCTATTTCTTGGAAAACGGTGAGAATAGAATCACTGTCTTTCCTAATGTTATTTTTATGATAATTAGGTCTTTTACTCCGTATATCGTTCAGGCAGAATTGATTCGAACGACAAGAAAATAAGGAGATACACTTAAAGCTTTGACTCCCTTGAAATGACGTCATTGATTTTCCTCACTAGTAATTGATGAATTATTTCTTCCTTTCTTTGATTCCTCAAATATCTAATTCTCGACTTTAGGGTCATCGTAGTTTGCCTATCAACTTCAAATCTAACGGATTAAATATATTTCATTAAAAATTAACGTAAAGATTGAGATCTATTTAAAACGTCAAAAAATTGCAACCCTAGAAACTAAATATATTATTTAGCTTTTTCAGCGAGATAAACACAATTTCACTGTGCAATATCAGCAAGTTATTATTGAAACTATGAGAATAAAGGATATAGTAATGGATACTGAAGCGTTTGATTGAACTTAATGAAAACAAAGTAAAACTGTAATTTACGTGAAATACATTATATTTACAACCATTTTGAAAAATATCTCAAACTTCTCGCACTATTATAAAATAACCCTAATCAAAAACTTTAAATATCTCCAATTAATTACCAAACATTGTAAACTGCCTTATAAAAAAATGTATAGTTAAGGACTTCTATTCCCAATTAACACTAAAAACGTGCCACTGTATTCGTCATGGATTTCAATCTTTTTAAAATCAATTCTTGTTTGAATTGAAGGAGACTGGCATCTCATCTTTAGTCCAAACATCTTTTCCTGCCCCTGCTTCCTTGTAATGATATATTCACTTTATAATTATAAGGCAATTCCTCTTTCTTCATGGTACTCTCCTTAATTCTTTCATTCCCCTTTTCATACAAAAAACCCCAACCCTTTCAACGTGTATTCTACTCCTCGCTTCTTGTCACTTCCTTGTCGGCAGTCGAGGAAATCTCATTTAGATTCGAATAAGGCTTTGAAGACAGAGGGATGGACTCCCGGAGATTTTTTCCGTGATGATATTCACCTTGCAAGAGTTACTTTTCTGAATTCCTCCTTATTATTTCTATTCCGAGGGCTTTTCGGGCAAGACGAACTCCAGAATTCCCACTTTTTTTATTATTTTTTCTTTATTTTATTTCCTCCCGAGACGTATTCTTTTTTTTTCTCTCTCGAGCGTTTTATTCGTCCTGCGCAAGAAGTTTTTAGACCGTGCAGACTTGTCACCTTTCCTACGTTGCGAGCTATCATTGGCCGAAAACGTATTAAAGTCTTCTCGTGAGCTTTAAAGGGATGTCGTTCGATACGCCTCTTTCATTATCGCGGATTGCTTTCCCTTAACGAAGATTGATTTTTGTCGTCCCATTTACCTTCCACACAGCATCTCGCTGCATTTTCCATTTGTTCCCGCTCGGACTGTCATGCGGCCACTGTCTCGCTTTTTCCTGCTCTTTGTGACGTCATGATACGGCTCTCTTGAAATTGAGAGCGATGGGAAACTGGTCCTAGCATTGAAATATGCAATGCATACGTAATTTCATTGATTGTATTCCGTTCTTTCTTCTGTCATTTGTTTTAAAGACCTTAGGAACACCCAAAAAAAATTCTAGAACTGATTTAAACGCAGACCTTTATACTTATTCAATACGGAAAAAATTAAGACGCAAAAAACCTGAAAACTTTAATTTTGAATACGAAGAATATGAATTAATAGATCTAAATAGAAACTTAACCCTTTCAGAATAAAAAAAAAACAAATTAAATGTTTAAATAGCAAGAGGGACAAAGGTTCGGAGTATACAGGAGTGATTACTGAAGAAATTTCGATGTAAATGAAGCTCACGTACAATATTTTATTCTAAAAATTTGTTTCAAACGATGATAAACGAGAGAAAAATGGGTAGTGAAAATAGATTGGGGTTTCTCTCGAGTATATATTTATATACACACACATATATACACCTATATATGCATACTAATACTGCTCATTAATACTGAAATATACTATGATTCTTAATATAGCTTAGTATAATATCTTTATGCTCGATTCACAATAATGTAGAGAAAATTAGATGTGATATATATATATCACATAAGTAAGAGTGTTAAAGCTACTCATATCTTCATTTTCTTACGATAATTTATTCCCACAAAAGAAGATCAATTGCCTCGACATCTAACATACCCAAAAACTTAGTTTAAACCACTCAAATGATCGAGTATGATTGTAAGCTTTAGAGGTAACTGAGCCCTAAAATACTTCAATTACTCTGACCCATTTTGAGCCAAGTACGATGCAGGACAATTCACTGTCATAGTGCATGAAGATGTTTTTACACGACTACCGGTGTGCAATCGTTATCTACTGCACAATCATTCACGGGGAGCGAGTGGCATCAAATTAATGCATCCCCCATATAGTAGACGCGTACTTGTGTGGAACGGACATTACAATATTACTTCTAGCAGCGATTATGACCTTTAACGTATTCGTAGAAGGAATACTTTGGTAGCGATTCCATTTTAAGTTCTCATATTAAATTTCACCGTATAGATATTAGTTAAGGGATGTTCTTTAAAGTTACTGAGTAAGTTTTATTTCTAAAAATACCTCACTGCTCAGCTAGTCTCATTGATACATTCCTTATTAAAACTTTAGGTACAATATACTTCAATGATGTCAGTCATAAAACTATGGAAGGAAAAAGAATTGTATGCCCTATCAAAAAGTTTACTTAGCAACAAACTCTTTCAAAGCAAACAATATTACAGACACGTAAACATTTTAATTTCTTTTAAATATTTGACTTATTCTCAAAAATACGATCTTTTATTATCTCTTTTTCCTAATGAAATATGGTAAGTTTATTTTAAATGAATTATCAAAATGAATTAACTCCTTTTTAAAAATTTTGGGAGAAACAAAACTTGAATATATGACTTTTACGTAACAAAATATCAAAGGATTACGTAGAAGCTAAACAGAAGTATGACCTTTCCAAAAAAGCAAGAGATAACAATTTTAAGTAATTATGAAATGCGTCATGAAATGTAAGAATGTATTTTTATTAAAAGAAAAATGGAAAGGGTAAAGCGCACACTTGTCTTTTTGGAAAAATCTGACGAATAATTAAGAGAGATCTAAGAATGAATTCCTGGAAGAGCGATACGCCACGTCAGATTTCATCTTCAGGACATTAATAACGAGGAAGAACTTGGGTACTTTTTAGGGAAGACTCTAAAATATAAAAAATGTAAAAGGATAAAATAGCAAAAAGAGAATAGAGTACGTATTTTGATTTGAAGTAGATTTATGGTAGCTTATGAATTTTGCATTCTGAAATGTATTTATATCTATATCATGAAAAGTGTCGTTAATATATAATAATAAATATGAAATACGAATCATAAGCAAAAATAAATATTCCATTTCTTAAATAATTAGAAGCTTAAAAATTTCTTTAAAACTGACCCATAATAATAAAAACTTAATTCATCTCGAAGTTTAACCATAAGTTACGAATGATTTAATACTTTATTTTGCTCATGGATTATCAAATATCAATAATAAAAATACTATACAATAAAACAATTGAATAAAATTATTTAAAGATGCTGCATTAAGACTCGTCAAACGTTGGAAACTCCAGCGATATCATATCGAGTGAAGTTCATAACACGGAAACTTGAATAACGGGCCGTCAGATCTGATCTGAAATCAATACGCCAGTGTTTTTCCTGCGCTTCCCTTCATAAATTATCCAATTTCCCTTTTTGTATCTCTTCCTTTCCACCTACATTCCATCCATCCCGTTCACGATCTTTGGATACCCTTTATTTCTCCACGGATATCCTTTTTCGTTTTTGATATTTCTGTGATATTTATATCCACCGCGGATCTCCGACTTCTACGTACCTTCCTTTAGGATTTGGAACTTGAATACGACATAGCGTTGATATTCCATATCACTAAAGCAATAGTTTAAATAAACAGATAAAAATTTCGAACAATGTCAACAATAATGAACAAATAAGGATATCTGTATTAATATAATGATTATATTTTGAAACGTTATATACTCTCAGGATAATCTTTAGCAAATTCCTCACACTTTTATTCGCTCAAGAAAGAAAACATTCACATTCCTGAATTGATGATGTAAGCTGGACCTTTATAGTAACGAAATTAACTAGAAATCATAGTTCAAAAGAAATCGTACACATCAAGAATGATCTCAAAAAACAAAAAACTTAATTCTTAAATAAAATCGTAACCTTTAATACATAAATATCGTGATAGAATAGCGAATATAAATAAATATGACATTAGATACCGTTTCTATGGAAAAATAAACAGTGCATGCATTAATAAGCACGAGGTGTTACATTAACTCTCGTCTCCTTTAATTTGGAAAATTTCGTATACTTTTGATTCCATGACGTTTTTTCTTACGCTAGAGTCAAATAGGGCCTAATCGATAACGGAGTCAAATGCGCACCTGGGAGCTTCGCTAAATTAAGCAATGAGAGAGAGAGATTCAATTACTAATTTTTAGATAATTGGATTCTCGTCAACCTTTTAACCTACTTCTATCGGACAAGAGGCAACGAGATTGTGGACCATCTCAAAGGAATGACTTTTTTTTGAGAGATTCCAATCAAAATGAAAAATAAGGTCCGACTTTAGAAGCTTCATTGATTTCTAGTTTTTGATCCTTAAACTAACATTTCTACAGGATTAATAAAGAAAATGTGAAAGCTCATTATTTTAATGGATAGCGGCTTAGAAAATTATTCGCGAGTTCGTTAAGATATATGGATTAATTTGTAGAAGAGAGACGATATAGAAAGACAATGAAGAATCGCAATAATGGAGAGGCCTAAAGAATGACAATTTGTCACGATAATGAGCATGGAAAACAATGGTATTCCGATCAGTGAATAGGAGTGGAAATTCCCCAAAAATTGGAACATTCGTTAACAATGTATGACTTTGAAATTGTTGACCTGAAGTCAGTTTTCCTTAAATTCAGGCTCCTTATAATTAAAGCATTATTTTACAGTGGAATATTAAAAAAGTAGACACTGATTTAATAATTTTGAAAATCAGAAGCTGAATGACGTCTCTTGGGCATTCACTTATGGTTTTATTTCTTATAAATATAAAATTCGTTCTACAATACAGACTTTTTACTCATAATTACAGTTGTTCAGTAGCTTTTATAGTTACAAAGCCCTGTATAATACTGTAAGATCTTCCGGTTGATAAGTTGGGCTAAAATTTCCAACGTCTATCAAAAGGTATACAAGAATCATTTCCATGACAAACTTTATACTATAAATAAACTTTCGTGACCTTTCCGGTATCATAAGTAAATAATCTCATATGCTAACATACATCATTAAATATAAAAGGTTATCATTTTCCGTTTAACTTCCTTCAATAAGTTATTTTGATTGGAAATTAAGTATTAATATTATCAAATGTCAGAAGTTTCTATAGAGATACGAAAATTTAAATATAGAGAAATACAAACCCCGCCACCCACAAATACGTAATCAGGGACCAAAAAGAGTGAATTATTAATTCTTTTAGATACTTTCTATATCCTTTCGGAACAGACAGAGAATTTTATTCCCTCGTCAAACCAGGATCGGTTCCATGACGTGGGTATACTCCCACACTTTTAGAAAGTAAATTAAAATGGATTGGCTGAAAGTGATTTTCGTTTTAATTTTATTCAGAATATATTTCTCAATGCAAAGTTACTCCATAACATAACGTTACTAGCAAAACCACTCAGAGAGGATTTCTATATGGACATAGAATATTAAATCAACTTTCTTAGAAAATTTAGACGTGATAATATACTTTAAAGTCAATTTTATACAAGTATGAACAATTTCTTCCAATTTTTAGAAACCTTACTGATAAAGGTATGTTTATTAACATAAATATCACTTAAGTAGCATATGGTAGGGAGTAATTATTTTACCTCTTATTATTAATCTTATTAAATTTCGTCAAAAACTATATGATATAGTAAATCATACATGAATCAGTTCTCTTATAATTTTCCATTTAAATAATTGAATTGACTTTTTCTAAATATAACTACTTTCTCTTCAGGATATAAATATTTTATTTGAAAAACTCAGCCTCACTGCTATTCCTCAAGAGAGTTTAGAGCTAACTCGAGGAAGTACGCTCTGTCTAAAAGAAGCGACTTTAGTTTCCTTTCTTTTTCGCTGAGGAAGCTTCAGAATTGCACTTCAACACGAACTCTGCAGTAATTGAAAAAGAAATTCTTGAGTGACAGTGCTTACTGCTTAGTCATGTACATCAACAGGAATGTTTACCAAACTAGTACCAACCAGTCGTGAATAAATACGTGTAACTCTTTGATAGTACCTGCATAATAATAATACAAGCACGTATAAATGTAATTCCATGTAACGGTTTCATAATCGTACATTGAAAACTGCATGCATACGACGCTAAGGTAAAAGTATTAGAGTGCATCTCATTTCAGTAACAATCTAAAGAAAACCCGTCCAATTTCGAATTCCCTCCAATCGTTTCGAACAATAAAATTTTAAGGCATTCTTTTTGGCGAGGAAATTAATCTCCATAAAAGTTAATGTCTTCTGCTGTAGATTGGACCGGTAAAGAGCACTGCAGGCGTTGTAGCGGTTTTAATTTCAGTCGGAGGAAACAAGCTTTGGAGACGGAAATACTTAGCTCAGATTATTAATGAGAACTGGTTTAACATGGACATTCCTCGTGTTTACGACCACCGGATTTAATCTCGTGCAAACAACGCAATTGTCTGAAATGAAATGTGCTACAGGATCACGATGGAAAGGTTGAAGGAAGCTCTGATTTTGAAGTGAAAGGATTTCTATATCCCAAACGTATCCATAGTATTATAAAACTTATTATTATTGATAGCAGCCATTATTGCCATTTCTGAATGAAAATACTAGTTTTATATACACATATCATTACCAAAGAAACGGCTTTATCTGCAACTTTCTCCTCTCTCAATCTCATAAATGTAATTAAGTATTTATGAAGTATTACAACTGCTTGTGATCGAAAAATCAAATGAGATGTACAAAGAACGGGATAACGAGATGCAATTTGTACGGGATGTTTCTGGTCTAGAGGGTAAAGAGAAAGAATACCTATCTGCTATAAAATGAGTCCAAATTCCATCTCCTAAGCTTTAATTGCTAATGTGGAAGCATTTAGAATTTAACTTGGATTCATCCTGAATACGTAAACGCTCGTTAGGAAACCGAAAATTAATTTTACGATTCTGGCTTAGATATGCATCCCCAGTCGACATATTTGTAACATAAATAACCTGTATGTCTTCTAAAGATATACTTCTTATATTTTTATTGTCATCAAAAATTAATTTGCCGTATTGGTAATTTACAGTAAGGTTATTGAACTCTTGAATTTTGCATACTTAAGAAAGAATGTTGTTTTGAGTCGTATAAAAAGAATAACGTAATTTCCTTAAAAATTTTATGATTAAAAGAAGTAAAGACTATACATAATATACACACGTATGTTACAAAGAGTTCAAACTATATTAACTCCATAGATTATACCACAAATTCCAAAATTCCTATAAGTTTCGAATTAAATTTCAATTTGCAAATTTCGTCTCTGAAGCATATAATGACCGATTTTATCACATTAATTTCAAATTATCGATTCTTCTCCACATTTATGCTTTCATAAATATAATTAGAGAAATATTTGAGTTAATATTACATTTCAAGAATTTAAAGAAAAGATAATAGCCATTCTAAGGGTGTAAAAGACTTCATATTCAAATATTTAAAAAATTCCATATAAATTAACAATATTAAAAATATCTTGCATTTAAAAATTATTCCAACTATTGCGTAAATAAATTTCTGAATTCTTCTTTATATATATATATTTATTCATCCGTTATTACCACGTAGATTTTTAACGAAAATTTTATAAATTTTTGTTATGAGCATTCATAATTTAACTGCTTTATTAGTTACCGCTTCCATAGTTACAATTTACGATGTTGAAATTTAGATTGTTGTTACAATTTACTGTTTTACAATTTACTGTGTTACAATTTACATTGTTACTACTATATTCAACTGATTATATTGTTACTTTTATATCATTAAATCACTGACACATATATTGTTAGTAAGCACTCGCAACATTTCAAAATTCTCTCTCCAAATTTGCCCTCCGAATTTCAAAAAGAAAATCTCTTGCATTTCAGTGATTAGAGAGAGTTTTAACAACGGCCTCCGTCAAATAATCTGGTTCGGGCGATAAATCAAAGCATGAAAGGATACCGGCACGAGTCTCCGATAGGTATTAATACGCAAAACCGTGAGTAAACGACATTTGTTATTTTAATAACAGAATCGATAAATCAGTTTTAATTGCACGAGAATGTTATACGCGCACTTGATTTTTCTTCGCCTCCTAAAGCAAACCGCATTATATTTCCATTGCCACAGTTCCTACCTTGATTTACGTTCGGCCGCTTCGGGATGTTATTTATGTGGAGTTATATTTGATCGAATACGTTAATCCCCTGTTTCGGGAAAAAAGGAGCTTTCTTAGTATCCACTCGGTAACGAAATTTTATTTTATCGCGAAATCTATTATCCCTATTTTTAACAATGCTTAGAGCGATATATTTCTTTCTGTATAGCGCCGGAACAGTTTATTCTGTATCGCGTGAAAGATCACTGCTGCTGTAGTGCCTTTCTTTTATTTTATAATGTTATGAAGAAATATATTTTTACATCATGATTCATTTTACTTCGTATACAATTTAATGATGATCTCTATAAATTAATACAGGAATCGTTTAAGTATTAAAGCGTTAAATTAATGATTTTTTGCCTCACTATAGTGTCCCGTATGCATATTATATTCCTGCCTGTTTTATATAATAAAATAAAAACAATACGTGTACCTAATACTTGTCTTCTCTCGTCTTTGAAAGATGCATCAATCATATGCCGTATTAAAGATATCATTGTGCCGATAACATCAATAATGTATAAATAAATAATATGATTGACGTGATGAAGAGAAGTCAAAATTTATTACAATATATGATATCGTCAATCATAACGCGCTCAAATCCATTTCACGAGAGACTTGATCAACGTTCATACAAAATTAAATTAGAGATAGCGATTTATTCATCCCGAATCGAGAATTATTTGTAAAGTATTCCATCCATCAAGGTATGGCAGGATAAAATTAATACAGAAAATATGTATATTCGTGTTATATGATTTATGCTTTTTGGACGACTTAAAAGATTTGGATTCTTTCATTTCTGCAAACAGTAACGTGGAAGGTTCAGATGATATAAAATTAGATGTCGATCATTACATCTTTCCTGTTCTATTGCAAGTATTACTAATTTTAGTTATATACCTTTTTACTAGAGATTAATAAATCTGCGTAGCTAATTATGTTGTGAATATCTATGACCTAATAAAATTCAAATTTAAAAAATATTTTACACTTCCCATATCATTAAAGATATTTAGACGACATCTATCCATTTAAAATATTTAGTTTTCTTAGATATTTTCCTCGTGATTAAAAAATTTCAATTCCCTTATTTTTACCACTTGTTTCCAGTAGCCAATTTCGCATATATCAATTAATTTACAGAATTCGCACATCCGAACGATGCGTTTGAAGAAAGGGGAACATTCCAGCAATAACCTTTCGCCAATGAAATGGCTATTTGAATATTTTTTCGTGAGAGTAATTTCCAAATTTGCATCCATGCGTTGAGAAGAGTAAACCAAAATCCAGAGTGAATTTTGGGTAAGTTTTTAATATTCCCCAGTGGATAGCAAAGCGTTGGGGCAAGTGAAAGAGACCAGGCATGGAATTAAAATTCTCTTTTGACACGTGCAACTCAAACTGGTCCTCTTTTAAGGTCCGTTGCTATGGAAATAAATGAATACAAGCCGATGAAAGTTCCTGAATTCATCAACACAAAAGAAAGGTCGCCCGGGACTAAATATTAGAAGAAAATTTAAGCGAATTTCGCTTATATTTCTAATTTTGGCCAAATATTACATTTGGTATAAAAAGTACGAATTTTTGGGATTTTTAAACCTGATTCCCTCGAAGAAGACGACCATAAACTTAAAATTCCCCATTCATCATAAAAGAAATTTGTACTTTATTTTATTTGGGACGATATCACTCAAAAAAATTTTAATGCGGGCTTGTTTCAAGTAGCTCTCGATAAGTTTTAATTTGAGAATAATATCCAATGCGGATGTAGTGTCGAATTTTTTTCATAAATAGTTATAAAACGGTAATAATAAAAGATAATTATCTAAATTAAGTGAAAATCATTTTTTAATTTTGTTGGTGCCTTTGTGAAGAATTCCTACATTTTTATTAGTACATAATATAAAGGCAAAATATTTTTAATCATCCACTGGCTAAAGTAAAATGAAGGCTCAATTTTCTTCAAAAATTAATTTGAAATTAATAAAAATCTCCATTTTTCGAGTGAGTGGAGGCAATATTGAGTATTGTAATTGAAATTGTGTAGAATTTTCATAGCTTAATTGAAGGAGGTATTTTAGAGAAAAAAAGGATCTAGAGCTGGACGTCAATTTTCATGATGAGTGTTAAGCTCTATTCTCTTTCCAATCCTCTTGGTAGTTGATAGATAAGTAACTGAATCACGCCTACTCACCAACAACATACATGATGAATCATGTAAAATTACTCATAATAGCAAACATATTAAAGAAAAGTAACAGAATATATGTCCCTTTTCTATGCTATTTCAGAATCATTTTATCTTTGGCTCTAATATTTGCGTACTATTAATGCTTCATTTAGATATTCACCGTTAAAAATTTTCCGATTAATAATGTTAATTAATTTGTAATTTTAACTTGAAGGAACAGTTCAAGAAGTGGAGATACAAAAAAAGCGTATCTAGAAAATAAGACACTAGAATAGTGTATTTATTGCTTTTTTTTAATGATTCTATGAGATACGAGTATAGAAATAACCAACTAATATCCAGCTCTTGAAAACCGCGAAACGGGCAAACAATTTCTGCTTAAAGGGGCTCTTTAAGTTGCAATAACTCCATCGCTCACTTTCACCCAAACCGAGGCGTGCGAAATTTCTCGCAGATCAATCGGAAGGGAAAGGACGTAGGCGAAATTCGGAGATGAATTTCACCGCTGTTATGTCATCTGCTTGGTTCTCAGCTCTCTATACACACACACACGTCTGCGCGCGGCGGGGAAATCATTAAAAAAGTATTCGAGAGGCGTTTTGAAGAGCTAAAATACTTTCAGTAATAGCGATGATGGCACAGGGAAAAAGTCCCTTTCGGAAGGAGAGGAAGTTTTAGCAACAGGCGTGCGAATTATGCGCTACTTGATGATTTCTCACGATCGCGTACAGAGCGTTTCGATTGTTTTTTGTTTTAAAGCCGGCGGCGGCTTCCAGAACTAAAGCGGGCGTTCCGCAGGGTTCAGTTATTGCACTCTATGGGTTTACATTATCCTTCCACGGGTCAAGGTTCCACCGTATCGTTGATGCGTTGGGTCACGCTAGATCCGGTACAAGAAAGCTCTTCGCCCATTGTTTTGCGGAGTCTACAACGTGACGGTGGATAACATTTTACCGCATCTATGGCGGGAGAGCAAAAAACGCTCTTTTCGAGAACCGCCATATTTTTCAAGCCTCCGATTCTTCCCACGGAATTTATGTTGCGCTCCAGAATTCATATTTCACGTTCCGGCAAATCCTACGTGAATTTTTCAAACGTCCATTCCCTTGTTTGTAGAACAGATGCGCTCTCCCATTGTCAATCCAAACGTTTGGCGGATTTGAGGAATATTCTGCGTAACAGAAACGCGATGAAGTTTGAAATTTAATTGAACTTATTTCTTGAAATTTAAAACATCTATAATATAATAATATAAATATTTGCATGTAAAAATAATAAGCCCTGAATAATGGGATCATATTTATAACTGTAAAATATGAGTGGCGTTTTTTCAATAAATACAAAAAATATTATTTGTAACAGAATTTCTACTTCAATTCTATTGCACTTCGACAGAGGTAAAATCATTAATTCTACGATACAGTCGATAACAAAATGATATTATTTATAGTATTATTGGAATAACTTCACCTTATTCTATAATGGTAGTTCTGATTAATAAATAAGGCTGTATCTTATCTTACACTTAGCCGATTTGGAATAGAAATACGATTCGAAACATAGAATGGTAACAGAAATATATGAGTTAATTATCGTATTTATTTATGGATTCTAATTTTATTAGCTTAAACCCATTTATATAATTTTGCTACCAAACAATAACTAGTTTATCCTCTACCCAATCACTCCTGCCTTTCAAATTACTTGTATTCTCCATAAACAGATTTTAAAGTATGGCAAAGGGAAAGGAATGACTGAGTTCATGATAATTTAAATTTTTCGATTCTTTAAAATATCCTATATTTTAACGCTTCTATCCCGATTAATCCTTAATCACACCCTAACTAACTCTCCATAATAACATTTCTGTGTTAAATATTTCATTTATCATTTCAATGAAAAAGAAATCATCACAAAAATACTCATAAATTAGTTAATACGAGATACTAAACAAAATACATTTTTGCCCAACTCTGCGTTGTAATCTCTCCCATCTATGCCTGTCCCTATTTACTGAGAACCTTCCGCGCAATTAAACTCGATGCCCGAATTCCACCTCCTCCTCGCGGCACGCTGTTCATCTCCCGTCGAGGAAGTTGTTGTCGTGAACTTTTTCTGGGTTAATTGGTTGACCTCGTTCGTTTCGCGCGACACGGGGTATAACGTAATTCACGCAAAACATCTCTTAAATAATTCCTTATCGCGTCACACCTTCGCAGGCACTTCCTCGCACAGAGTTCTTGGTTCCGCTCCGGCTGACATCGGAAGGGAGTGGATGATAATGCGGCCCAATTAGGAATCGCGAATCCATGGCAACGCGTGGGGATGGGACCCGTCTTTTGTGTGCTGTGTCGATGGTTGTTTTTCCCGACCGGCTGCTTTGTGAGACGATTCTGGAACTGTGGTCGGCGGTCCCTTTGAGCCTCTCGGAGTCCGCGTGGGCGGATGCTTCCGACGTAGCCTTTATTAACGTCCGGCTACATTAAGCGAGACTTTTATCTCGATTTGATACCCTTCAAAGTGGACCGTGGGAAGTGAGGCGTGTGTGAGATACGTCGACCGAAAATTTTCTTCTACGCCCCGTTACTATTCAAAGTAATAAGGGAGCGAATTTTTTAGTATGAAATTGCTTTTAATTGGCCGTGTCGTATTTCATGATGAGTGTCTAATAAATTTATATTAAATAGGAAGCTAAAAACTATCTTATTCTTTGATTTATCTCAATAAATGTTTTATAAATTAATATAAAACATTTCTTATCATTAATTTAAAATTTAAATTTATGATCTGTATCAAAGATGGTAGTATAGAAACAAACGAAGATGTTATTTCGTCTTAGCAATGATACGCTCGTTCTTTTGATAATACCTAACCTTTTTTACATCTTTAATAGTAAAGTCATCATTAATAAATATTGTTCCATTATTGAAAATAGTTACCCAGGTAATGGTTTCTATTTGAACAATTATTTGAGAAAGCAGGCTAAAATTTTAGAATTGACCAATAAATAATTAAATTCACGTTTAAAATGTTTTGATAATTATAAACAAATTTGAATTAAAATCTAATATACTGCTTTTATAAATTATTTGTGAGATTACAATGCGGCTAGATCTGTCCTTAAATTATTAGCAGCCTCTTTGTAAGTTGAAGGATACATTAAAAATCCTGTACTTAATACAAGACGAAAAACAGCAAATCATTACGAAAACCGTCAGCTCTTAATATCTTCTAATGATAACGACCTATAAATAAATAGACAAGGAAAAAGATCAAAGACCAGTTCGGGAATCGAAAAGATGGAAGATAATTGGAAAATTCTTGGGGTATCAGCGATAGATTGAAGATAATATCGGGAGGTCTATTTAAGGCTCCCCATTAACAAATTTTCTTCCATATCTCTCTTTCCTGCTCGGCACCAAATTACGCCAAATAAATGCGTAGGATTCGGGAAAATTTACATCACTTCCTCATGGGCATATATTACTCGTAAATTCCTCATCGTAGCGAAAAAAAAAATTGACAAATCTGTATCAGGACGTCGCTTGATAAGTTACGGAAATAATCAGAGTTTTCTGCGCTGTTTTATTCCGCTGTCCGCACCCATCTCGTCCTCCTGTGAAAGCATCCTTTCCCTTATTAAGCTCATACATTTCCTGGAATATCCCGCCTCTTATTAATCTCCCTGCCCGTGACTTCCATCACATCCTACGCATTCTTCCCAAGGATAATCTCCATGAAGACCCCTCTTCCTCGTCTTACCAATAAGCCTCCTTATTTATCCAATTTTTCCTAATGTCTCCTCATTACTGACCTTCTCTGTTCCCGCCGATCCTTTTGGCGTAATATTCCACGGCCATTTTTTTATGGGTCCGAAAAGGAAATTCTAAGGGATTATTTGATGCGAAGCAAAGTCGACGAGAGTATTAAAACTTGGGCAGAACTTTTTGTGTGAGGGCGATTATCCTCCCGTTGTATTTAATTAAGTATGCATTTCGGCGTTAACTTTAAATTAGGCTGATTTTAGAAGCCGTAAACGAGTTATTTTCCATTAGCCACGAGAGTTGAATTGGATAAGTTCTCAGTGTATTTTGAGAGACCTTTTCGTCAATTAGGTGAAGATATTAATCAAAAGAATCTCTTCTCCGTATGAGATGATGTTTTGATTTTCCACAGAAATCTTTACTTGTGACAATAATAGAATCGCAATAGCAATCAACTTATTAACTAAATTCCCGATAAGATATGTATAATAATATAACATAATCTAGCAATGAATAATGTAAAACCATTCTTGATTATCAATATATGCGTTGGTGTGTACTACACGTAATGACTTTATGAACTTAAGAAGAATCATTCAGATACAATAAATATTAAAGGGAACACATAAAATGTATAATACATGTTAGGGGCAAAGTTAATCAACCAAGAGGTATTTCAAGATTAAATATATGATAAGATTTTTAACGAAATAGGTTATCTATCAAATGTATATGAATAAAAGGATCACATATAATGAGACATTTTTCAAACGTAACTACGTAAACGGTAATAAATAAAGCATAGCATTCCTATTTTGTTGCGTAAGCAAACTGACAGTATACTTTATAGGTGGCGTACATTACTAATATATATCATAGCGAAAACCAAGGTATCTCACTAACAATAAGTAAGAGATATGATCCTGCAGTATTAGCATACGTAAAACAATATCACTTCCTGATGACAGAATTCCTACCAATTTATCAAAAAACCATCAGAGTAGTTAAGGACGGTAATGGCGTAAACATCATAAATACACTTCCATGCACGCTACATCACGTTACGAAAATTTACGAGTAGAAATAAAGTGTAACAGAAGGTTTTTGTACGTTTAAAACACGATCATCAATTGTTTTTATTAAAGCTTTCATAGGCGAAAGAAATTCAGCATTATATCAAAAGATTCCTTTATGAACGCAAACTGGTACATATTTCAATTTTAAAGTACGAAAAAATCGATATGCACTCCGTTAATGTACCACGTAGTTAGACTCTGAATGACGTCACTGTATCCTTTGTAGAGAAAGGGAGAAGTCGTCACAATTTAAACGAAAAAAAATCTCACACCGAAAACACTAAAAAAATCGTTACTTGATGATGACCAGGTGACAAAAACGAATCGAAATGGCATTGAGGAAGTGTTCGGAATGATCTGAATGTATATGCGCAGGTCTGATGATCTGGGTAGTGTTCTTACCTGCTTCTGAAGAAGGGAAAAAGTCATTAAAGATAGCAACACGTTGAGGGACCTAGCAACCGATGACGAGGAGTGGGGGGAGGATATTAGGAACAAGAGGATACCCTTTCAAATCCTTGGAGATGTAGACTCAGATTGGAGGAGGTTAGCTGTACCGAGGGAAAACAAATAAGGCGGTATTAAATTTTACGGACGAGGAGAGAGTATCGATTGGCTGAAGAGGTGAGGGAAAGAAAGATTGGGTCAAATTATGAGATGAAATGGAACGCTGGGCGAAAAAAGTCGATTCGGAAAAGAGAACGACTCTAGATTTCATTAAGGAGTGAATAATTAATGGAAAATAAAGGAAAAAATGAAGGATACTTTATCGAAGAAGAATAGATGGGATTATTGTGAGAAAGAGAGTGAAAGATACTTTATAGAGGAAGAATAGATGGGATTATTGTGTAAACTGAATAGAGCCCCCGTATTAGTATTGCTATTATGAGAAAGTAATTAAAGAGAGTGGTAAATTATTGATTGTGTTCTTTGTTCTCTATCAGTTTTGGTAGCTATATATCATTTTAACGGTTATAAACTAAGAAGTAAATATACAGAGGATTTCATTTCTATTCACGTTTCTATATCACGTTCCAGAATGATATATTCTGTTATGACCTTATTTCATAAAAGCAAAAATGACTTTTGGTTGATAGTTATTTATTCTTTTTCTTTTGAAAATGGAGAATCAAGGAAGTTTCTGTTATCATACCTGTTGTAGTGAGGTTGACTGGGATTTTAAATATTTTGATTCGATTGAATATTTTAAAGAAATATCTAGAAGAGTAACTTTAAGTAACAAAAAGTTACTAACTTTCAAACGGATCATATTGTGTCTACTTGCTCACTCAAAAGCTCATTATGTATAGGAATCAATGTTTCAAATATACAATTAAACTTCTCCTCTTAATCCGCACTTTTATAGCTTTTGACAACTCAATTTAGTCTCCTTATAAACAAATAAATTCTTATTTTTATTATGTAATACATTACTGGATGCGAATTTATATTACTACTGCATTTTCATCAATTGTACGGAATTCTGCCCACTGACAGCTTTAATATCATTGATCATTTTTGAGTTCTTAAATAAAAGAGTTGGAAGTGATTTCAAACGGAAAAAATTCAGTCGAATTAGCTTTATATTTGGTGATATCAATACGTGAATCTTTAAAGTGAAAATTGAGAAAGGTTTGAGAATCATCTTTACCAGTTTTTACGAGAATCAATTGCCAGTAAGTGCATCTAGAAAGCAAACGATTCAATGACAAAAAATATCAGAAGCTGTTTTTTTATCATCCTTCCATTCACTTCAAATTTCTATCAAGACTTTTGAGTTTTTAGTTCTCATTTTTCCTCTCGCAATTCTCGACGAGAATTCTGATAGAATACTTTTAATTTGATGGGGAACATATATGAAATAGACTCGTGTACACTATTGCTTGTGAAAATGGTGAACACCGCCAACTGAGATGAAACTCTCAAAAAAGAACGATGGATCGCAAATAGTAATAACACCACAACTGAAAATGTGTTTCGGCTAGAGTGCGTATTTGCATTTAAAAAGTTCGAGTGATTTGAACGTTGGTTTGCAAGACGTAGAGCCAAAGGTAGCGATGGATAGAGAATTAATGGGAAATACTCGAATGAGGAGTGGGATTCTTTCTCCTAATGACAACCCACTCCTCGGCGTATCGGAAACCTTCGACTGCGAACGGGAGAACTTCTCCTAACGCGGAAAATGTGAAGGGCACATGCGATTCCGACGGAGTGAAAAGCGGCGAGTCGAGAGTAGTGTGTGCTCTCGATACAAGTATTCCATCTTAATCACTTATAAAGGAACGATGTTAAAATATAACGGATGGAAATCAAATTTTCAAAAATACAATCTTCTGGAAATGGAAGGGAAACGAAATATTATGGATCAATTTTAAAGTACTTAAAGACGGAAGATAGAAGTGCTTTAGAAATACTTTAACTCAGGATCTTTAGCATAAATTGATTCGTAGACTTTTTGGACACTTATCGTGATATAAAAAATAAATGAATAAAAATTAGCGGTTATTCTTAAATTACTACTGTTCTGAAATAAATGAATTATGATAGATAAAAATCATAGCTATTTTATACGAAGCATTTCTAATAAATCAATAGACGAGCCTGTTACTATATGGATCTCCATAACATTGATAAGAAAAGAAAACCGTGCCTTAGTTTCGCAAGATATTTTCCATCATTTGACCAGGACGGGTGTTTAGAACTACTACTTATAAAAACATGATCACTACAATGCTATGTTTTTAATTAAAACGCATTATAAGTTAATAGACGATAATAAAACGAAAAACATATTGAATTACCATAGCAACTATAGTGAACACTCAGAAGGCTTGAATGAGGAAAATGTCACGTTAGGGTCATATATACCTCACTATTTCCTCCCAAAAGAGTGGATCGCATCTAAAAATTAGTCTCCCATTTTTCCCCAACACGTGTCTATGTGAGAGCGGAAGGAAGCACTTCGAATCCATTCATAATTGACCTCTCCATCGCCCGAATCCGTCATGCGCCACTCAAAACCTCTTTTCCAACAGGACCTGGGAGAAGTAAAGGCCTTAAAAAAATACGTTTCGATCAATCGACCGAATTCACTTTCTGCGAATACATTCAGTGAAATTCGTGCGTGGATTTGAAGACGATACAAGGGAATAATTTTCGGCGTGAACACGTCTCAATTTTAAAGACGAGAATTGGAATAATATTTAGCAATGCGGAAATGAAGATAGAGTAGATCTATAGTATATGAATGCCAAATATATAAGATGCGTAAATCCATTACTGTCAATAATTTGATGGCCGAATGAAGAGGAAATGATGAACGAGAAGGCAGTAGGAAAATATTGCATTGCAACTTTTTTCTCAGAATATAGTTTCATCAAAGCAAAAAAGTTACAGTTAAATGGAATCTATAAATAACTTTCTACAATATATAGGTGAATTGCAAATAATTTATTGGTAACATTTACTTGATTTAGTAGTTAGATTGAAAAGTAGGATTCCATTGATAAAACATTCACGAACAATATCGGGAACACCGTTTTAAAAATAATGATCGCGTAACATAAGAAAGATATCAAAAAATAGGCTCGTGTATGAATGTAGAACCTAAACGAATAAATATATATCTACCTGGAAGAAATAGATGATTTTATTCTCTTCAAATTATTTTCGATGCTATGAGATATGAGAAAAATGAAATTAACAAATAAGGAAAATCTTTCTAAACCTTGCCAGGTAGGACAAGATCATATAAAATAATAACTCTCGTATATGATCACATCCTGAAACCTTCTTTTCCTTCTATAAATCAAGTATTTAAACTTAAAAACGAAGAATTCATCAATGCAGAAACTATAGATACCATTTATTGAATCTTACAACTCGAACAAAACATTCTGCTAACGAAAAAAGCGAGAAATTGGCCTCTAAAGACGAGTGAATAAAACACATCCTGAAACATTCACACAAATGAAAACGTACCGTGGCCCTGACCAGCGATCCACCCATCCAACCCACACGCGTCCGTGCCGCAGAAATTTTAAAGGGTTACTTCAAATATTCTCCCCAATTTTTACCGCCGAATTTTCCTCTCGCAGTTCGTTAATTCCGCGAAAAGAAATTTTCCTGCGCAAATATATAATTCCCCACCCTCGCCGACGATGATTTAAATATTCCGGCATTCTATCATTATGCTATTCCGTATACGCTTTCATCGATTACATGGATGAATATTGCGTCATTGCGTGAACGCGCATGCGTGCAGAATCCTACGGGGCGTAGCCATGGTAACGCTGAAGCCGAGTCGCTGGAGGCTAACGCTGGAGCTGCCCGCTAAACTCCACAGAGGGCAGGAGTGGTTCGAAAATAATTCCCTCCGCATAGAGAGAGCAGAAAAGCTCGAGACGTAATTGAAATGGGTTAAAGAGTGTGAGACGAGAGTATAGAAGAGGTGAGAATATAAAAATAGACGAATTTTTAAAGAGAATTTTTGTTTAAACTTACTAACGGATGGATAAAAATGTGAGACGAAATGAAAAGGGTTAAGTCAGTCCGAATGCCGGTATCCCAAATGAGAAGAGAAGAATATAATATTAATCTAAAGGAGAACGAGTGATGGAAATCAAGTAATCCATCACTAAAAATACGAACTAAAATCCAGTGTTCCCAAATTAGCATAGAATACGTCATACATTCCTACATTATACAATCCAACTCCTCCTTCCCTTGAAGATGGGAATGAATCCGAGTGAATGTAGCTTGTATTACTGCACAACATTAGCCTCTCTACGTCTCCCGCCTCTGTCTACAGTTAATCTGCAAAGCCATCAACCAGATGCCTCTCGGATTCCGCGTTCCCTTCAGTATAATCTGTCAAGAGCTTCTGAGGGAGAATAAGGGACAATATCCGTAGTGAGAAGTACTTTGAGTTTCCTCTTCGAATCAGAATTGTGAGACGATTCACGATAACTTCGCCGTTAACTTAGGAATACCATGGTTACCAAAGCTATTGGAAATTAATAAGGTTGGGATTAAATATTGATATCTCAAGAGTTATTATCACCAAGGCAACGAATATAATTAGGCAATAAATAACTTAAATGAATATTATATGATTATATATGTGAGGATTTTAAGGATATCGTATTTTATTAAAGCTTTGTATTATATGGGCGTACATAATTTCCTTTTCATAATTGTGAATTGTATCTTAATTAATGCAAATTGAATCGGCCTGAATTGACTATCAGTTTCCAAATGAGGACACAATACGAGTTAGAAAAGATTATTTTATGAAGTATTAAGTCTGAATGAAGCAGAGAATTGTAGAAGTTTCTACTCTTGCCTCTTAAAGAAATATATAACCAATCCTCAAATCGTTTGACATCGAACTTTTGCCAATTTAAATTAATTAAATATTTATTTCAACATAGAAATAGTTTTCTTGTTCATATCTCTTTAAAATTTCTCTCTCTCCTTTGCGATATCTTTAAAATATAGAAATCTATATTAGAAAAGACCATAACGCTGTATGTAATGAATATATATGAAGAGTTAATTATGGAAGAATATCAAACTTTATTAATCCCTCTTCAAATTCAGTCTATGTTATCCGCTGAATGATATGGTAATATTTAATCCACAATTATTTACGCTTGAATTTTACAAGAAATATTGCCAAGAAAATATTAGGCACGTAAATTTATCCAAGACGTAAATGATAAGTAATATACGTATCGCGAAAATTATGAAAAAAGGTATTCATATCGTAATGAAGTTTCAAGTCTGAATTAGGCATACAAAAGTAATTCCAACCATACCAACTCCAACATATTGATATTTCTCTTAGACTATAACGTATCAACCTCAGAATCTTCACTCTCTCTGAAAATCAATTTCACTTTCCTCTCCTGATACAGTGCGAACCATTATACCGAAAATACACACTATATTTCCGCTTAATTACTTTTAATTACTGTTTCATATTTTTTCGCACGCTGGTCGTTAAGGGGAATGGGGCAATAGTTCGTTAAGGAATGCACGCATTTCAAAATCCGAGCACGAGATGTTTTATGCGTACTCGAGAGATGTTAACGCGTTGCCACTGGATTCCGCCATAAATCAACCATGTCATTAACAAAGGAGACTGTGAGGAGAGAGGCAAAAAAAACGAGTGAAGAGGGAGACCCGTGTCCGTCAATTTCCCCTATTGGCAACAGTGGCGGTATCTTTCGGTAAAAGGATGAAATGAACCGTATAACAGTTCGAGGGCTTCGGAAAGCATCAGGCCAGGCGCCAAGTCGTACGCCGCGTTCAAGAAGAAAGCCCGTGGCGAATTCTTAATGGATGGCGGAAGAACGGGGAATTCTAATAGGTTTCACAGTCGCTAGTGATTCGGGATGCTCGCTTTTTCTTACGGAAAATTTCAATTCATTCCCGATCTTTCATGGGAAGGGTGATTTTTCTTGTTTTTAAAGAGGCGCGGAGGATACGAACTTCTCATGGTGAGGGTGAGAAACTTAAGATGGACTTGGGAAACCAAGATGCGGTGTGAATTCGATCTAGGTAAATCGTGATTTTATGGGGAAAAACTGAGGCTTAAAACCTAAACCTGGATCTATATTTTATATTGTTATAAAGTATCCAACGTAAAAATAAAACTGATTGATTATCTTATTTCATACATAACTAATAATAATTCAATATGTAAGTCATCAACTTCATTAAGACCCAAACCCAGGCTTCTCATTCTCCAAGAAGATGTTAATTATCTAATTAACCTCGCAAGATCAATTAAACTGTCTCAACGTATGCTCTCCGAGACAGGATAATCCGTACTGATGTACATACCCTTAACAGAGACTATAATCTGAGAAAAAACGCTATACTATTTCGCAAACAATACTCACAATGAGGTTACTTTCTCTCTTATTTCTTCTTCATTTTTGTAACTGTAACCTGGGCAACAAATCAATCAACCTATCTATAATAACGAACAGATACAAAGACGAGTAAATATTAAAAAAAATATTATAGTTCTATTTTATAGACTATTCTATAGACTAATCATAAGCAAGATAATACGAAACACGAGGATAAGTAATAATATACGTCTATTAAAGGTTTCGAAACAATTGCCGTGAAATAAGAATATATTAGCTCCAGTCCATCTCTTGTCACCTTCCCTTACCGATCGTTTGAAACTTCAAAGCAGAGATCTAAGCAGCTGATATACTAACTTCATCTAAGTACAATATAGTGCCCACTAACGTACATAAGACTTAGAGCTGTAGATTTGATTTACAGCCTATTTGTAGACAAGATTATATACGGCCCTTTTCTAGTCTGAGACGATATATTGAACTCGATAGCGTTATAAATCTTTTGATCGCAAAGTAATCGATTTCAGATAGAATTATCTCATTCACGAAATACCAGAGGCTTTGTCGAGTACGATGATTTTTCGGCACGGAGTGAAATTGAACGCACTCGGTCACTATATATAGGTCGGGATCATATGATGAATCGTGTACTCGAGCGTCGAACGACGGGCAAGAATTCAACTCGTGAATCTCTGATATTCGATGAGTTATTGATCAAATCATTTGTTGCCCAATGAAAGATTTAGTGCTGCTGTGGCTTCGATCTTCTTCATTTAATAGTCACGGCTAGTGATTAAGACAATCAATACGCGAACTGTGAACGTGCATATAAAACAACATGCGTCAATATGATTTTACGTGATACAATGCACTTTTAAAGCATGATTAAGATTTGAGGAATATAAAAATGAACTTACCGCATCGCGCGAGTCCACAAACGGTTGATGGTCCTTCCAGTCCAGCTCGGTTCTTCCCCTCGTGTCCTGCAATGAAAAATGATCATAAATTCCTTAGAATGTTGCGATGATATAGATGAAAATTTCAATCTTCATTGAGTTTAGTGTTACGTAAAAAGTTTATAATATATTCTACAGTTCTTTGGCATTTTAAGAGAATACCAACTCTTTATCGTTAGATTTATCAATATTAAACATGCAGGAATGGCAAAGTTACGTATGTATAAAGGAGAAAGAACTATTTTAGGGGATAGGGTGTGGTAACCACGACAACAGGAATGCTCCGCTTTGAAGGGAGTCATGACAACTAAATCTCTTTTCAATGAGGAAAAAGGAAGATATCGGCACCCCCAGTCAGCCGAAGGGTCGCTTCCTAAAACACAATGAAGGCACTCTCCACAACCCCTCACAAAAACAAAGACATAATTCTTTCTAATGAGGTTTGTTAAAAGCTCTGATTTCCTGTATTTTCGACCTTAGTTACCGATGAGAGGGATGTGTAATTAACCATTAGCTGAGTCTAAACTGTGCACGTGTTCCAGCTGCGGATTCTGCTTTTGAGGGTTTCTAAAGACATCTGATAAATTTTTCTTTGAAGTTCAAAAAATTAGACTAGCAATAATCAGCCATAATAAATGCATATAATAACGTAAGTATTACTACTAGAAGATTGATTCTCAGAATGAATAAATTTACGCATCACTCGTACTATAATACGCTGTGAGTTTACATTTAAAAATTGAATTTAATAATATTTTTTTTCTTAAAAATTAGCTCTAACATTTTGCTTAGATATTTGATTATAGATCTGTTTAACGTTGCAGCCAACAAAATGCATAATGAAGTAGCGCAAGGGTAAATTCCTATGACAACTCTTATTTTTAATACTTCCAAGGTTATTCAATAAAGGGCTATTCAAAAATCAATATACGTAAGTTTTTATCAAAGAAAAAGTCAGTTTAATATTGTTCGATTCCTTCATGTGTAGAATGAATCGAACTTCTGATGATGATTCTATAGCTACAGACAATCCTTCCGTTACATTTAAATAGTAAAAAGAGATCTTTGTAGAGCCTATTTCTCAAAGAATATCGTATCTTTTAATCAATGTTTAAGAAAAAAGCAGGTAAAAATAAGAATTTTTAGGTACACAAAAAGCTAACACTTGTAATATTATCTTTTGCAATATGTTGTTAATAACTCTCTTATATAGACTTGATACCACATAGACAAATATATAATAACAACCTGTTATTTTACTTTTAGACTTTTAGCACTCTATTTACAATAAATACATCACTTTTAAATAAATTCAGAACCATACTCCATCAATAGTTCCACTATCAATTCCAATATAGATTTAAATACCCGCATCCCATCGTGAACACGAAAGAGACTCGACATTAACGAAGTTCGCAACACGGAAATAAACCGAAAAATCGTATTCTCTTTGCATGTACAATGAACCAATCATTTTAGAGCGAACGGAAGGTTAATTCCGTCGAAAGCTGACTCTCTTTCGGAGAACATTTTAAAAAGGGCTAAAAAAAAGAGTAGCGATTTTCTGTGCGCATGAAGGGAGCAGAGATATTCCGATGCGAGATTAAAGCCAAAGGTGTTCAAAAGGTGCGCCTAAGACCGCCCAGGGCCGCCGCCAAAACTTGCATCCTTTATGGGAAGAATTTATCAGCTGCGGATCCTGGGGCGTTAGGCGTGCAACAGACGGTTTGCAATCCGCATTCGACCCTGGGGACGGTTAAATGCGGCCCGCGTTGTAAATAAACAAGAGCGATTGGCTGGATGGGAAAACTCCGCCACAGTTTTCCGCAAATAAATCCCTCAGCGAACGGCCATGCATCACGATTATGTACGCGTTTTCTCGCGTGAATTCTTCACGAAAAAGGATTCAAAACTTCGTGGAATTTGCATCGCGCATACCTTTCCACATAGAACGCTCCAAGAACCCTTTACAGGCGAAATAATTTTCGGACTCAAAAAGACGGTTTTTGCCATTAATACGACTTACGAGTGAACATACGTAACCATATGTATCTCGTATTCATACGTTCTTCAATATCTTTGACAATTATTATGAATTAATAATGAAAAACGTCACACATAAACGTCATACACTTTGTTACCATATAAGACTACCACGCATTGAAATTATAATGATCCAAATATGAAGAAGAATCACTATAATAATCATCAATTATTCTACCTTTATTGCTTCTGCATCTTCTTTGATGTAAACTAAGAAATAATAATAACTATCAACATACTTTAACAATATACTTATCTATATAATGAGATCTAATGATGGGTAAATGAAAAAAAGGTAATTGACAATATACGCTTGATTACTTACTTCTATTGCCTCACAAATATTTTTATCATATAACCCTTATTTATTCATATGGTATACATATATAATTTCAAAGAACCTAAATAAATTACTTTACTATATTTCTACCGCTCCAATAAATGGTTTACAATAGAAATTTACAATTTAAAAATGGAATATAGTATCATGAAAAACATAATAACGTTTAACTGCCAAATATGCACGATTTTTCCCCTATAGGTTACCTTGGTCGGCGAACAACATACATTTCATGAGTTTATATAAAATACATAATTGCATTACAAACATTCACCAGTAGTTCATATTAAATTCCGTGAAAATTAAAGGTATCGGAATCCTTTGCAAGATGTGGAATTTTTATTTCAATACATATAATATAATTCCAAGAAATATGCAACTTCCTAAACACGCGAAATTTTATCGTGCATTACCTACGATGAGCGAACGAACTCTACTGCTCCGAATATTCCCGAAGCCGAGGGCGATAGAAAATAAGATCTGCAAACATGCGTAGTGTATTCAACTTAGATAACCGTTGAGGAAGATAACGGGAGAGATTTTATAGCACCGGAATAGAGAATAGGAAAATGCATTTCGTCCGTAAACACAGCAAAACTCGCTTGCTTGCAAAAGAGCGACAGACATTTTTTCGGAAGATTTCTGTTACGGCAAATTTTTGCGAGAAAACTCGCTAGAAGTTCTAGAGAGAGCGCTACTAGTAGCACCTGGTAGAGGCAGACGTGAAAATTAGGAAGTTAAATCGATTGGCAATATGATGATGAAAAATTTATTATTAAAAATCAGAAAATTTTCAACTTACAAAGTTTAGACTAATTTAATCATCCATTTAGTTTCATTAAATAATATGATTCTAATTTTATATGTGAATAGTTTATGAACTTCATAAATTTACGTCAATTATTTATAGAATACTAGAGTGAGAAGAGTAAATAGAATTGGAAAACTTGTTAAAAACGTGAGTACAAATTTTAGTTTAAAGTTGCTTTCAATATACCGCAATAACACATAGTTACCTTACGCATTTTAGTACCGAACAGAAAGCTAGATACGATTGATTACAAACATTATATCTATACTCGTTCGATGTCCAAAACACGACTATTTTCATCTACAGAAAGTTTACAACAGTAACCACTAAACTATAAGTCATTAAAAGGTATGGATTTGTACTATTCTTCCTAATAAATACGGTATTCTAATCCTGTTCTAACAACGTGATCATTTCCATAACGATACAGATCTATGACCCTATTAAGACAACGTTTCACTCCAACATAGTTAAAGACGAGAGTAATACGTCAATCTGCGTGTATTAAAATCAAATCGCTTGCAAAGTAAGTGGAATTTGCAATAATGCAAACAAGGGGGAACCCGGCTTTGCAGAGCCACCTCATAAGGGATATCCCGTAAGGGATAAGATGTGGGAGTGTACCCTATTGTTTTCTGAGTAGGGTCTAGCAATGCGATAGGGGATTTTGCGATGGGTTCTGTGGGAGGATATTCCTGTTATCGGCGTTAAGCTGGAAATCCAATAAAAAATGAGACTGGATATCCGTTCTTGTGGACAAAAAGGAGTTCACTATGACCACAAATATTAAAAGCTTATTCGAATATATATCTGATAGTCGCGTATAATTTATCAAAATCCATTCAAATTACAACTTCTATAGCGAATCCTCCCTATTATGGTCAAATTTAAGCCGAAGATAAAATAGTTATCGCCGAATATCATCGTTGAATAGAATCATCCAATTTAGATAGGATTATATTATAAATGTCACGAAAAGTTTTATTAGCTCTGTTCAAAATTTACCTTTCTGAAATCAATACTTACTAACTCGCATATCTCCAATACGTCCATAAATATTTGTGGACAAACTAATATCGAATATCGCGATGTGTCCAACGCAAACATGTCCAGACATGAACTGGAATAACATTCTCATCCTTAGACGTCATATTCCGATCTGTACGGAAGATGTACGAAATCACATCTCTTCACAAACATTAATAAAAGCCAAAGCGGAAGAAATAACACTTAAATAAATATACACAAAGTAATAAAAGATGCGTATAGGAAATGAGTCAAGAATGGGGACCAAAAGATAATATGAGAGAGATTGGTGTATAATGCACATCACGTGGCTGTCAATTCATGAGTGATGCGTGTATGAAGGTGTAGAATTTGGTTGCTTTGCTTATTTAGATATACATTATTTTTGTTGCCAATGCACTAAACATTATATTCAAGAACCAACTTAAAATTAAGTTCACGATTGTGATAGTTCAGATGTATTATATTGGAAAACTAAAGGGTCTACTGATTTGATGATAAAACGAATCATTTAATTTATATTATATTTAAACAATGCGCAATGGAAGGGGAAAAGTCTAATAAACCATAATACGAGTTGAATATGTGATAGCGACCTCCTGAAAAGCTGTGGATATGGTTCGGCGTGAAGTTACTCATGCTTAAAACCTTTCCTCTTTAATTGCTTTAGGGATGTGAACTATATTTACACTCATGAACCGGAAATATAAGTGAAACAACGAGGAAACAAGTTGCTTTTAAGATTGGGTTCCCTGAGCAATGGTGCAAATAGGAGAATTTTATTAAAATGTAAGTGTGGATATCATTAAATAAAATATGAAATAATAAATAGGTATATTTAAACAGAACTTCCGTGCAATATCAATAAATTGTAACAATAAATATATACAATAAATAATTAATATATTAATACTATATCCATCCCTCATAATTTACCATTAGAAATATTAAGTTTCCCTTATTGTGTTAGAGATGAAAAATGCTAGACGTGCTTCCACATAAACCCCAAACGTATACAAAAAAACACTTCTGCAAAACAGCAATCCTTTCACAAAAATCCACCCTCAATGAGTGAGAAATACCCAACTCCGGAGACGAGAAAAAATCTGAAGGAATCCATTAGTCTTCTTCGGAGAGCGTGATTAATTATCGGACGGGGACGTGCCGTGGGCAATCCTCGATCTCCAATCTAGCAACGGGCACGTGTGCCCGTTTATAGAGAGAGGTATATCCTCGCAGAAATCCATTGATAGGCATCCGATAGGGCTTTTCCCTTCCCGGGGAGCATATTTCTCAAACAAAAGATCTCTTGTAATACGACCGGGAGATCCACCCACGATGATCGCGTATTTGTTTTGAAACGATTCGGCTTCCGTCTAATACACGTCGTTCGGCCTTTTACCTTGTGTGTATCGCAATTATTGACTGGGACTCGAAATTGCTCTCTTTTATACTCGTATTTCCCGATCTAAGGGTATTGGATGTAAGTACAAGATCGCGATATCTGAGGGATTGAAGGTCGACAAAATAATTTCACGTGAATAAGACTGATTTGAAGGTGAACATGACCTATGAATGTTGAAGAGGAAGGATATTTATGATACATAAGCTTTTAACTCAGATTGTATCGATACCAGGATTAATTTCTTACATACATTTATTTAATACAGTAGTCGAAGAATAATTTAGGGTTTATTCAAATTTCGAAACCTTAGTCGCAAGGAAACTATGAAAAATAAGTAACCAAATGCTGGTAAACATATTCTTGAATGCTCTAGAATGAAAGCTCTATTAAATAGAGATCCATCCACAATTAAGGTATCAGAATTTGAATTTCTGTCGGATTAGTATTCATATCGTAAAATCACTTTCAAATTTATATAATATCGTAGCAGAAGAGTAATGTATTATTCAGTAAATTTTCGAAACCTAAAATCCTAGGAAACTATACAAAATGAATCATAAATATTGGTATAATATTCACAAATGCTACAGCACTATTCAAAGATATCTTTCTACAATAAGATATCAGAATGCAAATTTCGGTCGGATTATACTATTATTTTCGTAAATTCGCTCAAAAAATACAATTTTAGAAGATACAATAATGTGAGTTTATCAATTGAATTTCCTTTTTAATGACGCAGTGATGGATACACATTGATAGGATCAGCAACGTAGATGACTTGCCCTCAGCGTAATCAATGCAATAACTTGGTTACCAGGTAAACTTATAAGCTGCGATATGAAAGGTTAATTCTATTTATTGTTATAATCGATACATATTTATCATGTAACTTTGATGTGAAGGTATAAATATTCCAACTATTAATAACACTAATTTTTCTAACTATTGCAAATTTCATAAATTTTTAATGTAAGGTAATGAAAGTACGAATCCATTAACAGAAGTGACATTCAGTCCCATATTGTACTACTTTTTTATCCGTGTAATGAAGCAACGTATAACTGAAACTGAATTACCAATCACTCAGTATGCATATAGAAATACATTTCTAACCGTAACATATTTATTTGCACATAAACAATTCATAATTTTTCCAATAAAGGTCATATTAAAATGAATATTAACCTATCTCGATTGGAATTCACGATATATTGTAGACGAAAATATATATTTATACTAATTCAATACCCGCGTTTCAAAGCCACTTCAATAAAAATTCTCTTATCATACGCCACAGCCTGTTTCGATGTACAGAATTACGCACGGGCATTAGTGATTCGCACGGCAAATCCAGGGCGGAAAAAGAACAGACAGAACTTTCGTTTCCATCGCGACGCCATGCGAGAGATTCGTAATCAAAATGCACCCTTTAGTAATCAACAAATATTTACGCATCACTCTCGCGAGAGTAATTATTTACCATTGGAATTTAATTAACTTCGGGGGTAAATAGATGGATTGTTTTAAAGGCTCTCGATCAACGAAATCATCCAAGTTGGATTTTGTACGCGATGGTTTCGAATTAATCCTGTTTTCAATCCGATGAATTATGATTGTATTACAATCGCTCCGATCCGTCATGAAGATTAGCGCAAGTGTATAAGATCAGACTTTATGACAAACAGCTCCTACAGATAATTAATTAGAAGCATAGTCGTAACTAAGTTACGAAGGAGCTTTTTCTTTCGGTATGCTAACAACATCTTATTAATACTGCTACATGTTCCTCTCGTAAACATCTTTACAAAGGCTTTGGACGAATAAGGAAGCTGCTGCCTTGAGGCACAAAGATGAGGGAGATATACTATTATTTGCTATCTAACAGTACAGGACGTGCACTTTAAAATAAAAAATAGTCGTTCGTATCCCTGATAAAGGAGCTCTGATTAAAATAGTTGAACCGTTTGAGGAAAAGCAATACTTGAGATGGGTTAACAAAGATTATTAAATTCTAATTCAAACTTCAATTTTGATACGTGACAATACTGCAAGGAGCATGTGTGTTACGTTCTGTGAGGTTTATCATTGATAGGAAACGTGGCACACACTAGCTGTTGGGGAGAACCTGAATGAACTCTTTCAGAATATAAGTTGTTGTTGATAAAGCTTTGAATCATCTTTGATAGAGATTCTAGATCTCAAAGGTTGCTTATAAATAATAATGAGATGTTTTGAAGAGTATTGGGAATTGGTATAGTTATTATCCTGAATTGTAGATTGAGTAGTAAATATTTAATATGCTTTTTCATATTCTAACATACCACATTACTCATCTTTTCTAAATAAATCTAATAAAATAGAAATATTTACGAGAGTCAACAAAAGAGCTCAACATTGAAACCATAGATCATCGATGAATTAGTGATTTTTGCTATCTTTCATCATCATCAAACTTAAGATAAGTATATGAGAGTATCAAACTGTACACTTATTAAGATTACAAAGCGCAGAGCCAAGATTTCAACCATTTTTAAAGGGGATGAAATCCAATTTTCAAGTAGCTCCTATAGAAGATGATACAACATTGTTCACTCTTAACAATAAGACTTTAAGATTTTCTTGTAGATTGAATAATAAATATTTAATATGCTTTTTCGTGTTGTAACAAACCGCATGACTCATCTAAATGAATCTAATAAAATAGAAATATTTACGAGAGTAAACACAAAAGCTCAACATTGAAACCATAGATCCTCGATGAGTTAGTGATTCTTCCCATCTTTCGTCATCAAACTTGAAATAAAGATATGAGAATATCAAACTGTACACTTATGAAGTTTACAAAACACCGAACCAAGATTTCAACCCTTTATTAAGGGGAAGAAAAACATCATACTTCTACTCTTGGAACATTGAGACTTTCTTCAGAAGTCCTTCATTTTTACGATCCACTTTCTTTCCGAATAAGTTTAGCTGTCTAGTTGTCTTGTTACAGAGTCCTGGTCTTACGACTTAAATTCAGTCCAAGGTTATCTTCAACTGGATAATCCAACACTCATATTTTGGCTACACCTCCATATTTGCTCTACGAGACATCTTCACCCCATATATTCATATGTATCCATTACGAAATTAGCAAATTGGCAAATATTTCGCGTGGAATGTTGCACCCATCGATCGAAGCGTATGTTTACGCATCAGACATATTAATCCTCGCACGGGGTACACTGAGGTGCGTTTGAGGGCCAAGGGAAGTTATGGAATGCTTAGAAACAACAAAAATTCAATATTTCACGCACATTTACTTCAAAGGGACGCATTCCGAGGAAGCAACGTCAGAAGACAAAGCGACAAGGGAACAAAGGGCAATATAACAGAACTTCCTGCAAATTTCTCAGCAATTCCCTACGCCCCACTTTCACCCACTCGTTTTATATTTATCCGGCGGATAACTAATATCGCGACCTTTTCAACGGCTTCTGTTAAATGAAGTTCGAAGAATGTAGTGAATGAAATATTTTGTTCGGAGGATCGGTTGTACCTCCCACGAGCGGAACTTTCGAAATACGTAATAGTTGGTGTAAGTGTGGGCGTAAAACTACGATTTGTCCTATCTAACTGATTTATATAGAGAGGTATACTTTGTTTAGAAAGCGTTGAGAAGTTTCCCTAAGTTTATATAAATGTTATGGCCTTTGATATTGCTGGAGAAACCAGCAGAGAAATATTATATCCTTGTTTAGGTTGATAAGGAAACTTTTCCTTCATATTATATATAATATAGATTTAATTTTCTCAAATCAAAATGCACCCACAATTTAGTTAGTGCATTTTTTAATAGATGGAGTTTCTATATCCTGATGAAACTAAATAAATTGTAGATCGCAAAATATATTTAACATTGCGTGAGAATTAGAAATTATTGGCTGTTATTTTATTAATGTTATTTAGTTTCGATTTATTCTTATTTCATTATTAGCCCATTCAATGTTTCTTGAATGAATTTCCCATTCTTGCAATCTATTTCACGTATTTATTACAGCCAGATACCATTAAATTCATACTAATTAATTTCAAACTTGACTTAAAAACAACTTGGTACGCTCTTTTGTCTTTCATTTGGCATAATTTTCATTGATATACATCCGTTATCACTAACTATCGAATAAAAATGAAATTAGACAAATAGACGATTATAAAAATTCAATCAAAACTATAAGCAATAGTACCACATGTCATTCTCATATCTAAACAGTATCTGTTCCACCATATTTGCAAGCATGAAGTACGTGTTTGGAAATCAGCAGCTTTCGCAGTACTGAAACTACTAGGAATGAGGCTGCTTGTTAATTTGAGATTGGCAGATATGCAGAGGATAAATTCAGACTTACTCTGAGATGATGATTTCTAGGAATCCAATGAGGAAACGATCTATTCCCTATTCTAGCTTAATATGACACAAAAATTGTCTCAAATGACTTATTCCTGGTGGAACACTAAACAGAAATGGAGTTATTATTCGCTCCACTGTACAAGCTTATGTTAATACTCCCATTATATATTTAGAGAATCTTATTCACGATTCTGATCGCAGTTTTCGAAAATATTGTAATAATTTCGTAGATGAAAGATAATAGGCGGGGATACAGATAAAATAAAATAAAGATATAATAAGCAGGAAATAGAAAACAATAGTATGCTTTTAATAAATTAGATTAGAACTGATGACAATACAGTTCGTAATAAATCAAACTAATATAAATTATTATGTTAGGCCCCATCAATATTTACGAATAAGTAGAAACCGATTATTTTAAGAATACAATCAAAGAGTCTGAACATAATCTATAATTATCCTCTTTATTCTAACTGACGTTTACTGAAGTTCAAAAATAGTAATGATAAAGGCATTTCATATCAAAATAATCTATCATACTCTGTTATCGAAATACTAATACTATCATACTGGATACAAAGGCAGTGTTACTGAAGTAATAAAGAGACATTGATACATTATAAAAGCGATTCTTAAGACCAGACAAAACAAAATTAAAATCGTGACCCCACTGAGACAGGAAAACCTTTGATTTCAAACCTAGATACAAGTTGCAAATTTTAACAACTTCTCCTCACAACCTTAACTATAAACAATACTATACATATTCGCTTATAAATTCTAATTGAATACAGCTCATCGGCATTTGTGCATTATGAACCACGCACATACATTTTCCTAATTCTCTCCACTCTGATAATCTAGCATAACAACCTTTTGACAGCATCTCCTCGAGACACGCTTCTGTTTACACCCTAAATACATCCTTTAGCCCTAAAATTATCTTAACAGAAATTCGCCCATTGTTTCCCGCAAACTCGACGAAGTACTCCTTTAAGCCGACACCAAAAGGCCTCCTTTTCTTAAGGTTTCCCCGTAACGGCGACGACCAAACAAACACGCAGCCTAAATCGCATTCTGGCCGTAATTCTCTGGAGCATACACACACTCCGTTCTCCCCTGTGATGCCACCCAGCAATACGTTAATTACGCATCCCACAGGAGCTGATTTCTTCGCACAGAAAGAGACATCCTCGGTAAACGTACTACGGTGACGTTTTACAAGTCCGGAGAAGAAATTGAGCCCTCCACGAACGTTCTCATAAATGGAGACAAACGAAGAACCGACCCCTGTGCCAATTAGGGGCTGGTCCCTTCCACGTTCACTCCACATTTCGTAGTCTTGCTATTTTAGGAAGACCCCTAATTAACGTCATAATGGAAAGGCCATCCATGTCCTGCCAGCTTACGTATTCATTCACATCATTAACGGCCGATATTCAGGATTATAAAGTGTACGTCATTATATACTCCCTGGATTAGAATGAAGTTAACTTTGTTGGAGGTGAGTTATGGATTTAAATTGGCGTACGTGCTTATGTTTTATCCTATGTATACTATACGCTTTCTTTATATATATTACATACATACAAATATAGAAGTTTACTCGGGTGCAGTAGATACCCATCTTTAATCAAAGTACACGTAAACCTAATTAAATTTAAATTGCTGCGAATTTATATTAGTGAAGTATGAATCAATACGATATTTTATGATGAATAACATGTCCATATATAATAAAAGTATATTCCTTCTCATCATAATAATTCTCAACGTAAAATCAATCTCATAGGTTTTCTAGTCAAGAGAAAGGCAAAATACATAAGAAAATTACGAATAAAATTGGAAAAATTCGACTCAAATTATCACTCTTAAATAAAAGAAATTATTTATAACAACACAAGTAGAACCCTGAACGACAGAAAAAGTTTGGATGAAGACCTACTTGACATACAAATATAAAATACAAGAGCTTAAAATTTCAAATTAGATGATATAATTTCTTGAATCCTTGGTAAAAAAAGTAGTAGCAATAAACGTAGTACTACTTAATGGACAAGATTTCTAAAATGAAAAAATAGGATCTCCAAAAACAACGAGAGGATATTAAATGAATGGAAGATAAATTAGAGTAAACTGATGCTATATTTTTTGCTCATAATCTACTTTTAAAGTACTTTAGCAATTTTGATTTATTTCTTGTACAAAATTATCCATTGTTCTTTAATCCCATATCCCATCATGCATATATAATAACACTTTCCTATAGATCTCATTAATATCCTTTCAACACGAAAAACGCAGCTTATCTTATAATCATGTTAAAGATAAATATGTTAAAATCGAAATATTTGGTTTTGAGAATTTTAGTAAATTAATTTCAAATTATTTAGATTAAAATTTGAACGTGTTCTTAAATTTTTAAACGTTTAAACATTTGATTTTTATTCGTGAAACACTCAGATCAGGTGATAAATTTATTTCTCATAATAACCATTAATAAATTATGCAAGGCATAAATAAGCAATGTGGATATGAAGGGGAAGTGTTTACCAGTCATATTACGTTCTGATAATGTAAATCTGGTAACAATTAGAATTTCATTCAGATAGAGCTAGTTTCTATAGCTACCGTTGTTCATCGAGTTAATCCATTGACACAAAACTTGATTAAACATTTTGATTTAGTTTTTCTTTATATCAATTTGCCACTGAGAATATTTATGGTGAAACGTTAACCCAGAATAAGTGTAGAGTAGAACAATTGATGATTATGATGGATTAAATCCGATTGAAAATAAAAATTACAGAATAAGAGGTAGATAGGATTTATGGATTATAAACGTCACTTCTTACACAGCGATTTTCCTCTCAAGTGTATATTTTATACAACTCGCTTAAAACTACTCAATAACAATAAAATAGACTGATGCTGCGTATTAACAACACTGATAAATATTCTCGTCGAATAAATCCGTTACAAAATCCAGTGATAATGCCGTGTGAAGTTAAAATATAAATATGGACGAATTGTAAGATTTTTAATAATAAAATCTAATTTTCAATTCCTCTTCAACCATTACTCCTCAAGGCTCTATTCTTTAACAGTGGCTGACTTTTATAGTGGAGAAATAATATTACCGATTGAATACAATACTGAAATACATGAAGTATTCTATCAATAAAAGTTATCTACATTGAAGAGAAAGGCTTTTTCTTTAATATCTGTCATTACAGAAATATAAAAACATTAAGTTCGTTGGTTTTGTAAACCTATATGCAATATTCAAAGAACGCCTACTGCATAATTCCAAACATCAATTCGTCTGAAATAACTGAATTTAATTTCCAGAATTTGAAACTATATGCGTCTATGATAAATATATTACATGTTAATCGTATTACAAATAATATCACAAGAAATCGTATGAACGGGATATGAAACGATACTTGACATTAATATACAGTTTCTTATTAGAATTTTATGAATTAAGCTTCCAAATTCATTGAAAATCATTTGAATTATAAATTTCTATAATTATATCTTATGATTAATCGGAAAGCCCTTCTTGAATGATACAAGCGATGAAAGAATAAACATTCCCGGGAGAGATGAGCTATTAAATTGCTTTTCTCACTGATTCAGGCACTGAATATTAAACAAGTTGGACAGAAAATGAACTATTTTATTGATAAACTTTATCTGACTTAATATATGACGATATTTTTCTGGATGAAAAATTATTAGGATAATTTCATGAACAGTAATGAAACTAACTCAAGAGAAAAAGTTATTCATTCTTCCTCAATTATTAAACTCGCCATTCAATCGAGTCAATAAGAATGAATGAATATTAAAATCAAGATCAATATAACTTGCATACATTTATCCTAGTTAAAACGTGAGAAATTAAAAATTCCTATCTGCGTAGGCCATTGAGTTGAAAAAGTATCCTAAGCATTTTTGAGCAAGATTCATAAATACATTTTTGAGCTATAAGCGAAATTAATAGAGTATAACGAGAACTTGGATGCTTTCAATTCATAACATTTACACATGATTGGACCGAATTAATCCGTTTTGAAAAGCACTCATCAAATATTCAGACACGTGCACACTCAAGTACATTACGTCCATTCAAGATGTCCATTTATTCAGACTCGTATTTGGTTATTGAACACGAGCGTGTTTGTTGGCGAGTAAACATAGACCCAGTATGATTCACATTACGAGATAAATAAGTGTATGTTTAGAATTTTGAGTTAATTGCGATTAACGCTGCATTACTCATAAACATTCATAGGCGAAAACATTCGCGTGTATCAATTGAGAATTACGCGTGAAATGGAGCGGCAAGAAAGAGCCCGTGTTATCGACGCATAATTCGCGTAAAATTGCGCAAATATCTAACACTTCGCCAGCGAACGAAGATAAGCAACGCCCGTTAAAAATGCGAAGCGATGCTCCATGAAATTCCGCCTTTCGAATGCACAACCTCGTGCAAAATGATTCCCTCTCCGAAAGAATTAAATGCGAACCGTACCGTTAAATCTTCATTATATAAATATCGCGAGCGGTAAAATTTCCATTAATACCTAAATAATTCGAAAAATCGTATGTATAAACTCTTATTAATCCTGGATGTGCGTGCTATTGCATATAACGAGCATGCGATAGCTACCGCATCGGACTTTGTAATCCGCCTCGTTGTCAGGGGAAACCTCTCTACAAAACCAAACGTTTCGCTTGAAACTTTGAGTTCGTTACGAAAATTTGCGAGAAATCTCTTCGGATGTTGTGGAAATGGATTTAAAACAATTGCGGTGGGTTTAATTCGCCACTTTTACGTCCTCACATCGAATCGACGAGGAAATGTTTAAATTAATCCGCGAATTCGCTGTATCGAACGAATTTCCTCTAAAAATTTTTCCTCTCTATCAGTCCATATTAAATAGATGGAATCCTTTATGGATTTATCATACAAATTTATATTTATCAAGTACTTCTTAGAGTAAATGACGTCACAAACTTCATCAATATTTTATTTCATAACATTCATATCTTTAAGCGAACATATCCTCATAAAGTTAACAACAGGATTTTTGGCAGGTTTCTATTTCACAATATAATATTCGTGTTTAATGAAGGCTGATTTGCCAACAAATTAATATCTTACGCTATTAATACTTAAAATCAGATTAAATAGCGAAAAATTTTTGTGTATTTTTAAATACATCCCTCTGAAAAACGAGTTGACTTTAATTGTAAATTTATAGTACGATTGTTGACTAACTTTCAAATATAATATTCCCCTTTCCAATCACATGCCTAACGTAATGAAGTTCAGGGCATGGAAACAGGCAAATGCGACTACACTTCACTGTTTATCGAACCAAAATGTACACAAATTGTTGACCTACATTTTAGATCTATATATATATATATATATATATATATATATATATATATAAATATTCATAAAATAGTTGTAATACTTTATGTAACAATCTAGAAATACAGCAAGTACTATTTGAAAAAAAGCAAATAAATTAATTTATATGGCAAGGAGACTGCAAGTTCCTTAATTAATAATAAATCTTAAATTTTGAAAGAAATTTAGTATAAAAAGTATATGTATTCGTTAAGAACTATTCCACTTTTAATGTACATTAAAAAATTATTTCCTAAGATACGATGCTGTTGTTGATAGTATACACTCCTAAACCGTTTTTTAAGACTTATTATCATTAGCACTTTCATTCTTTGAATGTTTTTATTTTATTTTATTCTACTGAATTAATTAGAAGTGATGCATATTATTTCTAAAGTCTTTGCGTCTTTACTATTTATATTCCTCGTTAATCCTGAAGAAAGAAAGAACACTTTCAAAGATATGCACTTTAAGAGGAATTGTATTCACGATCATGCCAAAAATAAGGTCGCATCCAACTATAAATACTTGATGTACATTGTTAAAAAAGTAACAAAGCGATGCTTAAGATACACTGCGATTCGTTTTTGTCTACGGATTGCAGTTTCCGAGAAAGAAACTCAAATATGGAGGATTGGCAGATTTTATATAACCCCGTCCATCGAATGGCTCTTGAAGCAATCCAACAGAAGGAATTACTTTGCCTTTTCTCCATCCTAAATGAAAACACTGCGTTCTTTTTACATTCGGATAACGCGAAATACGAGATTTGCATTTCCTTTTTGACTCTCCAATAGGAGTTCAAATAGAAAATCTCGTGAAATACGAGGAATTCATCAGCTCAAACGTTACTTTTGGAATCTGCGTTCTTCAAAGCCATTTGCTCAAAGGTTTTCAATACTTTTAGTTTTATATTTATTGAGAAATTCTGAAGGAGGAAAGAAGAACAGTGACAATTATTATTTGTATTCGTGAGTATCGACAACATAGAAACAAACTAGCAATATAAATTTTGCTTGTTTTACAGAAGACTTAATCTCTGACAATTACAAATTAAATTTTGCCAACCATACAAAGCTATTTAAAATATAATAACTTTCAGAATGATGATTAGTAATAAGTACACTGTTAAGCAAATTATAATGATATTGTAAAAATTATGAATGACATTTTTCGCCTGATATGCCAATTAAACAGATTACTTTTTACGTAACATTTTCTGAAATTATGTCATAACACACTAGATTCAACTCAAGTTTAATTGTACATTTACATACGTATCCGAAATTTATACGAATTAATCCTGAATGTAATCACTTTGATGATATATGTCTTCCTTATTACCTATTAAAATTTCACAGCAATCATTGAAACGGTACATAGAAACATATGGTCAACTGGTAAAGAGTTGAAGAAAACATCCTAGAATCAAACTGGGGACGTGTACCTAACGAAACCAAGCCACAGTACCTGTTCTAGTTCACCAGCATACCTCGATCATCTATCACACGTAAATTTCCATCTCCTTTCGCGTAATGCCGTCAAATATTAGCCAAAATCCTTTTGCTTGGGGGTATCGTTATTAAAAGTAAACAAGGATGGCGTGTGTACATTGCGTCATGTACAGTAGACATGAGAAATTCGAAGAACACGATTTAATCCCGCTTCCTCCGTCTGTTAATGCTTCAGAAACATCGACGTAGAATCACTACGCAAATTCCTCTCTCTAATGATTGATTCCTGCGAATGTGACGGCAGATTTAATCCGCAATGTTGGCATCCCTGTTCCTGCGATTGTGACGGCAGATTTAATCCGCGATGTTGGCAGCCCTGTCCGATAAATCCCACGCAAATCTCTCATTTCGCATCTTCCGATCAAATTCGCGAGATCAATTGCCGCGAAAGAGAGAGTGCATTTCGCGGATATTTCAATTTGTTGTATCGGTTACTGAAGATTTAAATTTCGGGAGATTAAATCGCCTGAACGTGGAAGACTGGGAGATGAAAAATTGCTATAGGTTTCCACACACGCTGTTTTGATTGCGATACGAGCCTTTTTTTAATCGAAAGACTTAATAAGTACAAGTGATGGTAGCAAGAGATTACACGAGTCGAATTTCCATCGATTTTTTTTTTAACGGTTGTAATATGCAAAACGGAGGGATGATGGACAATGTGTCAAACACGCATCGGAAAAAAATTATCCGTATTTATTCGCAAAAAGTCGAGTTGCAAAGAGTGATAGGATGGTCGAGCACTGAGATAAAGTTATCGGTGAAATCAATTCCGAGATAGCGTTCCATTTCCTTGTGTGAGAAGTAAATATGGGTCTTTCCTAAATTTAAACAGCGATGAAAATAGATCAATTGAAGTTTTAAAAAAGAGAATAACGTCGTACGAACGGTAAAATCTATAAGCTGAACGTAGCTAGCTATAGAGGAACATGTTACTTTGATAAATGAACAGAAGCTTTTATTATCTTATGTATATGTTGATATAAATTTCATTTTTCACCATTCAACAGTATAAAGTTTATAGTATGTCCTGACAGTAACAGAGATCGTTTTCCCTTAAAATACGCTACAATAATTTGACACAGTATAACTTGTTCCTAGATTTGTATAGCCAACTATATTAGAGGTACTGCAAACTTAAACAATTCATTTATCTCGCTTAAAATCCTTCAAATCTTTCCCTTTATTCGAGTCAATTTAAAAGCGAATCTTGAAGCGAAGCTTTGGGTCAAGGGTTGTGCAATCCTCCGCATATATCTGCATTAATACCCTGCAAGACGCCTTTCGGCGTGAGACGAGGGATGGACAATTAGAACTGAGTACATCAAAATGTCACCTGGAATTGTGGATTGCATAGGACAGCCCTAGAGGGAATGTTTGGTATGCTCTAATTTCCACCACCGACTCATCTGGGACATGCTGGTATGCTTCACCTTCCTATACATTACCGAATACCTTTCAGCATTCTCTTTTTGATATCACTTCTAAATACTCGGCCGCGAGGTTCGTTCCAGTACATTAACTAACAATCGAGGAGGTAGGAAGACGAGTCAAAAATATTCTGGAATAAATCTCAACATATCTCCAAAGACACCATGAATATGAAGCTTCCACAAAATATTAAAATCCTATGCCTAAGACGTCAGAATTTGGGAACTGAACTTAATTAACTACTAAACCACAGGGAAAAATAATATATTGAGCAAGAAATCAGAATTCATTAAACGGGACATTTTTCTTAAACTTTAATCTAGCATTTAATTTTAAAATAATAATTTTAAACTGAAACATAATTCAATTTATATGCAAGTTTAATATTGAATTAAATACATGAAATTGAAGTTACCTATTAAGGACGAAAAACGTGAACAGGGTGTTAATCTTTATTTCTTTACCTCTCCAAACTATCATTATTCTAATAAGAATATGACCAATGAAAATTTATTTAGGTAGCAAAGAATCAATCTTAATCTTAAATGTATATTTCCAATGGAACTGACTTAGAATCTTAATGAACACATACAGGCATATACTGGAAACTATTACTTATCTAATATCATTGAAGTAGCTACTTATAAATATAAAATTCACGTAAAAGTTTAAGAAAAATAAATTTAAAAATAATAATTGTATTTATCTATTGAAAGTAAATAAAAAAACCATGTGAGTTGCACCATCTTTCCTTGAAAAACAATGAAAACTTCCTCTCCAGTCAATAATTTCATTAAGCAGCAGTTTTAGTTTCGCCCTCGCGTTAGCCTTTGGTGCAACAATGCCGAGGAGGAACTAAAAGTCCCACTTGGGAGTGAGCTAACATTCTCCTACCGACCAGTGACCAGTACGTTTCCCTAGTCACCGACAGGGGCCCCTTAACGATACGCGAAATATAACCGCAACTATGGCCCACTTTCACATTCCCTCCTCAGGAAAAAAAAAGTTGCCGAGACGTTATGACCGACGCGTAATTAGACCGAATAAGCGAAATTTCCGTTTGGCCAGGAAATTTTCCGGGGTCAAATGAACTCCGTTATGCGAAGTCCTTTCCCGGGAAGGAACGAAATGGACTGTGGGATCGTTACAGAGTCCCACGTGCCCTCTGAAACGGTCAGGGGATGTCCATCTTCCGACTTCCCCAAAATGTCGCTAGACCCTTAATAATCAAATGCGGCGTGGGGCTCCGTATCCTTGCCGTTATAAGACCTTTCCGAAGGTTCCGCGTGCTCTTACAATCAACACGGCCTCGCACGTTGGTACGCAAAGTGGCGAATTAATTCGTATTGTTCGTGAAACATCCATCGATCCGCGAACAAAAAGAGATCTTTTTTTGAGTTTTGAGTTCTTTCTTTTTTGGGAATAACCGACGATAAATCCGGATGCTTTTCGGAAAAGCGGGAATCGTTAAAGAGAACGGCTTATTCGCGGATACGGTTCGAGTTTGGCCGAGTGGAAACTTGTGTTTGTCGCTGTTTATATTTTCCTCTTTAAAAAAGTCGTGATTCTCCAACAGATGGAAGGTTAATTCCTCTCACTCATTCTGTGGTGTTTAGGGGAAGAGATGACGTATCGCTTCTTTTCGTTTGTCGTCTTTTTTGTGGGAAAAACTATCGAACGGAGTGTTTGAAATGACACAGAGGTATATGGATAACTTATAAAGAGAAATGTCACGAAGAGAACCGTCTTTATATGTTATTAACGAGTATAATTACTCCCCTATTCGATCTTTATTTGTCCTTACTGATCCTTATCTTCTCTTATTGCGGTTTAAGCGAAAGAAAACCGGTTTTTCAATTATTCCAAATTTATTATACTTTTCACGAAAATAGCGTATTTCAGGATTATTTTCTGAGATAACTCCCCGCATGAATCTAATGAGATACATTTAACAACAATAAATTTTGAATTATATCTTCTAAATTTGATTAATTAATCATTTATTCGTCGGTGAGATAAAGATTCTAATTAGTAATATTGTTTATTGGAAAATTGCACAATTTTATTCGCTAAATAAATTTTTCACCGGATTCATTTAATTAATTATGGAATAATTTTAAAGACGTAATTAATTAAGTATTATGCTGGTTTCAGCATCTTAACTTGTTGACAGTTTGCTTGGTGTTGCACTTAATAATAAACATCTTGAAATGCCACAGATTACTAATTTAAATCCTTGTTACTTATATAATAAAAACAATATGGTGATTGGGGGAAGCAGATCATTGAATTTGATTTATAAAGGATTAGTTTAAACTAGAAAATTGTATGTATCGCTTCAGCAAATGTTGAATTTGTATCTTTAATTTTATACTAAATTTATATCCGTACTTTATTACCAGACAGTAAGCGATAAAAATTATCGCAACAAAACAAAAACTTCAGCAATTTTTGTACAGATAGGTTCTCGAATAATACCATCCAAAGAAGATAGTATTTATTTTAAGCTCCATCATTAATCATAGAGAACTGTCCTGTCCATAAAAATAAATCGGGAGTAAATTGGTTTCCACGACAATAAATAAAGTACATTTAGTGTATAAAATAAATTGACTCCATCACCCTAGGGATGGGCAATTAATGGAGATTCAATATTTTTGCTTTGCTTCATCTGTTGAACAAATCACAACACGAGTAAAAATCCTTAGATGTTCAATCCCTGCTATTATAGTGCCAAGCTAAATTAAGTTAATTTGTTTTTCAGATTCGTACAAATAGACTTCTCAATTTTAAAAATGGAAAAGTTCAATAATAAAGATCTAAGATAACGAAATCTCGAGGGTAAACAGGTATCTGTGTCAGCAAATAATTTTTATACCTGTAATTGTTAGATAAAATAGGATTATTTCTCATAAAAAAACAACTAACAAAATTGGCTTTCTTTTCAGCTAGATAATCCGTTTAGCTTTGATTGAAATCATATGAGTAACGATTCTAAATACTAAACAGGATTTAATTAGACTATCTCGATCTTGTTTCCTAATATATTTAGTTAACTAGTATAATTAATTCATTCAAACATAGCGACCTTTTACCTACATAAATGATTATTTCTATACTCATAAAAATATTACGCTATCTATATATTAAGTAATACTTTTATCAATATATACCTATATAAATGAAGAAATATTTTAGATAAATAAGAGATTATTTTTATAGTTCTTAAATTTTAAACAGAAACAATTTCATAAAATTGGAAATACCTATACTATTTTCAATATAGTTATTGGAAATCTACTAAACAGCTCTACAAACGCCAGTGACCTAGCAACCACATCACCATTCATTACATTCCACGAATATTATAAATTACCTTTAATAATAATCACATAAAGTGTTTTTTTCGATATCCTAACGACGAAATTTACATCCAGAATATGTATTAGGGCAATTATTTAAATACATATTTATGAAAAAAACCGAACTCGACCGCAGTTTGTCGCGAAAATCATTCGCGGAATTAAAATTAGATCGCGTATATATTAAATTCGTCGCGCTATGGTAAAAAATGATTAATATACGAATCGAAACATTTTAAATTACGGCAGAAATTCAAATTAAACCTACTATCGCAGCCACAATAGAGATGTTTACACGGTGAAAATTAATTTCGCTGAGGTCGCACACAGTAATTATGCGAATATTTTATTGAGTGCCGCGCCGTGCGAAAAAATGCATATAGAAATAACTGCGAAAGAGCCATCTACCTGGCGCGCAAATAAACTTCGATTCTATTTCTTTCTCTCTCTTTCCATTGCCAAACGGCGTTTTCCCAGGGACAATTGATTCCCAGGGATGTTTCCAGGGTTATATAAGTTTTACGTAGTAACGTAAACAATGAGATAGTTTTCCCAATTCTTCTACGAAACAATTCAAGTTTTAGGAACGTAAACCTTCGTACTAGCATACGGTAAGTTTACATAATAGAATCTAGCAACTTGGCTGAAACTTTGGGGTAGTCTCACATTATTAAGATAAATAGAAAAACAATTTAAAGGTAAACGAAACTAAAAATTGAGACTTTCTTAAATTATAGCATTTGTTGGTATCACTTTATTTTCATGAATGAGCCAGATAGATGTCTCTTTCGCAGCTACTTTATTGAATAAAACAAGTAAATTACGTATCCTTCCATTAGAGAAAACGTAAAGGAAAACCAAACGTTTCATGTAAATATTTTTAAATTTTTTTAATAGAGTAAATCTTCAATAAAAATTTCTAAAAAGCTATTTCAAAATTGTAAGAAATTATAATTGCTAACTTTTAATCTTAAAACAATTAAAATGCCCTCTATATGAATGAATGAATGAATAACAAAATCAAGGAAAAAGATGAGAACAAAAAGCTTTGAAAAAAAAACTTCAATTGTCCCGGGTTCAAATCCCGGTCCCGTTTGAACATTCTCCTCATTCCCACTCCATCCTTTAATAGAGAGAGTTAATGAACCATCTCACTTCAATACCAAACACATTAAACGCTAAACTCCACCGGTTATTGCACCGCCGTTTTCAAAAACAAACAAGGCGACCCTTTTTTCCATTCCACCCTTAACGACCCTTTTTTCGCATCCTTTAAACCGATCGGTTACCGAGGCAACGGGGGGGTGAGTCTTTCTGGGAACATCGGCAGTAATTTCACCAGTACTGTCATCGGGTGGCATCGTTAAAAGCGACGGATGCTCGTAATTCGAAGGAAGTCGACATGAGGAAAATGACGGTCGCGGAGTTCGAAAATCATATCTAAACGCTTTAGCAATTCAAATGCGCGACGAATTAATTCGAACGCTGTAAAACAAGCGGCAATAAGAAGGGTTAAAAAGAGGTTTCGGGTCTGCAGGGGGATTAACGGAACGCCCAGACATTGAGTTCGCGTGTTCTCGGGACGAACTGGTATAATGTCACGATATCACGGACCTAAATACAATGAAGAGAAACCTATGTTTGTTTTTAGGAAAAATTGGGTTGGAAAGTTTAAAATTTTGCCATCCAGAAATAATAGAAACGATCGATTTACGTGGCTAATAACTTCAGTTTAGATATCACCCTTAAATACATCCATAATACTGTATTTACTAAAATTGGGAGTGTTGGAATATTTACGTACTCAATTGAAAATGACTATCTTTCTCGAACGACAACCTGATATGTATTTTTGACGTTTTTAATTATCTAGAAATCAATAACGTACATAAAAAAATTTGGTGGAATCAATAGATTTCAAGAGAATTATCAAGAGATTATCTATACAATAATATCATTTCGTAAATGATAGGTATAACAAGTTCCGATACTGAAGTAATTCCGTTTATTTTAATAATTCTTCTATAGTAAACTATAAATTACAAATACACATGGACGGTATTTTTATGGTAGTGGACATACACCAATAGAGGTTCTAGGTTCGAGTATCAATCATGTATCAATTCTCCACTTCTTTCTAATCGTTGTAATTATTCAAATTATTAAATTAAAAATTCTTAGCGTCACTACCGTTTCAAATCAACAAGGAAATCGGGTATATGTAACAATGTACATTTGATGATGAATATAAATCAACCAAAAACTTCTTTGCGATGTAGTATTGAAAATATTAAACCTTTCCAAAACATCTTGCCCATCAGTCAACATGTACAAACTGAAATGAGATAGGTATCGACGAAAACCCAACTTTTCCGCATGAATTGAGGAAAAGGTGAAACAAAAACAATACTATTCGATTCATAAAAGGCAGGGCGAGCAGAGGTGAAGCCTAAGGGATAGGATGAGATGCTTACTCGCTGTCCTTCGGATGCTGGATACAAAGCCCTTTTGCTGCAAAGACAAAACGCTAGTTGCATCAAAAACCTCATAATTTCGAGGAGGCCTTTGTGAAACGGACGGCGGGAGTAAATACTTGGTGAGAGAGAGATAATTCTTGTCATTGAGGTAAAATGCACCGAATGCTTGATTCTCGCTTCGAAGAGCAGCAAAATTGTGAACGCTTCCACGTATTCTTAAGAGAGATGCGATGGGAATGAACCCTTTCCTGTGAAATACGTCACGAACGTTTACCCAAAATGAGCATCAATGTTAGGAGCTAAACTGTGGCTCATATTCCTATTCCTCATCGATTTTAATTTTGAATATTAATTCTGTAAAATACTCATCATGAACCAATTCTGATTTAACGTGAAGTTGCAAGGTTGTTCAAAATAATGATTCATTTCATAAAAGTATAAATATTATGGTGTTTTCCTTATCATTCCTTACAGAAGGGTAAATCTTTCTCGAGAATTTTTCAATCAAATTGAAATCTAACAAGTTTCATAAAGTTGTTTTTCTTAAAGTATATTGAAAAATAGGTACATTTCTTTTCAGTTTGGAAGCATATTCATGAATTCATGCTTTGCAGTTCTTAAATAATCCCAAATTGATTGCGACAGTTCATATTAAAATTGTACGGAGATTTAATTAACATATCTCGGGTAGCCTTAATCAAGAAAAGGGTTAAAAATCTCCGGTGTTTAATTATATTAAGGAAACATATAATGACAGCAACCAAGAAAGAAATTTTACTCGACATATAATGAGACCAAAATCTTCTTTTGTATTATAAAACTATCAAATGATTCCGAAAGATCTGGAGGAGTAAAGTACTTAGATAAAACTTACGTGTATATGTGTACGCTATGTGTATAATTCAACCGTATACATTATACATACAGTAGCATATGTTACGTAGAATAGTGAAAATATTCGAAAATGAGAATCCCCGATTTTCCGCTGATATATCCAAGAAGATAGAGCAGGAAATTCTTCCTACCCACACTGGCACTGGATAGTTAAGGAAAAGTAACGTACGGATTTCGATAAGGATTCCTAAAAACAGTCCAAAAGTATCACTGGATATAACGACCCAGAATGCTTCTGTTTTTCCACTGGGTGATGGCTTGAGAGAGAGAGAGAACATAATGATAGTGGAAGAAAACAAAAGCAGAGATAATTTTCTCCACTTTTCGGAATGAGAGAGGGAAAATGTTGGGTGTGAGTGGATGAAAGAAATGTACGATATAAGAGCAGGACTAGGAATGCTGATGGACAGATAACATCTTTATTCGTTGGAGATTGAGATAAGAAAGTAGTTCTTTCCGCCGAGTCTTTTGTCAGGTAATAAAATGAAGAAATATAATGACAGTATATAATAGAGTTCGGAAGAAAGGATGAAAAATGTTTGGGTACCTCACCCAAGGTAAGCGCCCATAAAGGAGAAGAAAAATAAAATATACAGGAGTTCTGAGGAAGATAGGAAGTTCTGCAGACGGAAAATAAATATCCGTACATATATATATTTGATAAACAAATAAAAGAGTCGAGCAAATACGGCATTTGGATAAATATTACTTACAGAAGTAATCCTAGATGCGTAGTATGATTTTTTTCGTCGCTTTTTAGAAAGTGAAATATCTTATGGAAAATGTTTCGTGGAAAAAGTATTTCCTGTTAGAGATGGATAAGATATTCAGATGTATTTATATAAAAATATTTTTTATAGAATGAATTATTTATTATTATATCATAGACCTGGTTGTAAACGATCAATATATATCCCTCAAGTTTTGATACACTATGAAAAATATGATACATTTTTGGCAGTTCAGTATAGCTATTTAAGTATTAATTTACATCATCATCAGTTCATCTTATTTACGGACTAGATTATGTGATTAATCAAAATATAATATAAGATAAAAAAATAATGCATATTTGTGTAGAAAATCATGGTGACAATTATTATTAAGTATCACTAAACTTCTCCAAGAATTTATCCGATAAAGTATTACAAATAAATAGAACAAAATAATGTAGCTCATATAAAATAATTCTAACGATAAACCAATCTAAAATGCATTCAGGATTTACACTGAAGAGTAAGAGGATGAATTTAGGAGGGGAAAAAACAAATAATACCCCTAACAGATATTCGTATTTGAAAAGTAGCATATGAATTAAAAGAATTTTGTGATCAAAAGAATAGATACTGTACCGATGCAAGGTTACCATATCAATCAACATCAACGTTAGGAATTACCATATAAAAGGCTTGAATATTTGCAAAGTATTCCCTCCTTACAAAGTTCTCCCTTTTCCAATTCCACTGCTTAGAATAATGATCACCGTAGTGTATACGAGACATCTTTTTCCTCAAAATAAATTAAATCACTATGATTCGGAGCACGAAATTGGAAAAATATAAGCACCTCTTGACAGTCGAGACGCGGAGACAAATGATGTCTTTCTCTTGAGAAGTCTATTAGGCGAAATTTAAATCTTTATCATAACTTTGCTACTCTTCTTTCTCTTGCCTCTCACATAGAGAAAGGGTTTCCGCTCGTAAAAGAAAACGGATAGCTCTATTGGGTGACGGCTCTATGAATTATCTAGTCTTTACGCCATTCAGAATTCTTTTAATATCAATGCGATAGTTTTCTTACTCGGATTCACCGGTATTTTTCGGTTAGCAAAAATAATCCGGAAAACTCGTGTGCGATCATACACGTAGCATTAAGAAAATTTGTTTAGAAAAAAAAGGATCTAAATAGCCCGAAATAGACTCCAATTCGTTTGTTAGTCTACAATAGTAATTCTCAATGTTTGCCATTCCATGTAAGTTTCAAAAATATAGTAATAATGTATATTTAAAAACAAAAGTTAACAATACAGAGTATAACATATAGTACTGAACTAGAAGTTCATTAAAAATACATGTAGTTGAAGTCAATTATCAACGAAGATTCAAAGCTAAAATACATATATGAAATCTCTGACAGTTCCTAATGAAGAACTATGAATTTCCTAATTTTTCCACTCCACTATCTGCACGTTAAATTTCATGTTCAATCATTTATTTAATGTACGATATAAAAGTACAGGATGAAGAAAATAATGCAAACGAGAAACTTTGATATACGAATGAAAAATTATCCTTGTAAAAAATGTTTTCCGAGTAAAAATATACAATATCCACTTCCAAGATCTAAATATAGGTCCAAATTCCTCATTCTTATTCTACTTCCATAATCACTCAATCAGAGGCTACCCATGTCGATATATCATAATAATAATTAACCATAATATTTAATTTAACATAGACGCAGATCTTATAAATATCTAATAAAAATACGCAGTTTTACCAGAATATAAGTACACAATTTCTGTAACGTTTCCGTACAAACAGTTAAATACATTTCTTGGTACAATTCCCTTTGGTTAAATTGATAGCTCTACTGATTAGGCATTCAATAGTGAGATGTGCATAAATGGACTGGCACTACATTCGCGAATCCAAATTATCTCCTTACGCAAAGATGAGTAAATAGTTTCGTTTAGTTACAACGACTAATGGAGCATCGTAATTCCGTCCATAAACGGACTCATAACACTCAATACGGCTTCTGTTCATTGCTAAAATTCGACCAACAGAACGGACAACTAAATTGAGCCATTTTAACCACTGATCCAAAAGAAAGCAAAACAAAGAGTAAAACGAGATGCCTACTAAACAGGCCGATATTGAAGTCCACAGTAAATAATTAAGGTAGTGGATTCACGCTAATGTTAAAGCCGGATTAGAATGGAAGATGTTGTGTGATTAAAGTAGAGCTGTAAAAGAACGCTTCGCCTTAATTGAACATCTATTTATTCTCTGATTCCTTCTAAAAGACACCCACAGGCATCCTGTAACTTTTTCAACCTCTCCGACAACACGATTAAGTGAAAGTATTTAATTCCTCAAAAGATACGCGGATTAATCAAAATATCAGAATAGAATGGAGTGCTTGCCTTAAGATGATGGAATGTAACGTGGATAAATATGAAAGGTGTTTATAGCTTCGAGGTGAAAGTCTTTTCTAGGAACCGATAATGGATCAAGCGGGTAATATTTATGAATCGTATACTTAGGAATGGAGAAAGGCTGCGGTGAGGGAATTCCTTCGTCTAATTCTTTGCTACGGAAGTTTCGTGAGGAAGTCTCGGAAATATTTTGTCTTAACAAGCGGAGGAAATTGGATAGAATAAAAGAGGAATTACGAAGCAGGAACCTTCTTTTATATTTAAATACGGCTAATAGAATAATTAATACATTTTTATGCTATCCTATCCAACTTAACAAGAAAATTATGAGGTGAGCCATAGAGATATTTTAGAAAAAGAAGTATACCTACATATAAAAGATGAAATATTGCTATTGGAATCCCGAAAAGAACTCGTGCTAATATTTTATTTTCGTACGATTTCGATGAATAGGATGTAATATTTTTGAATAAATATTCGTTTTTGGGTACATATAAGTCGTTCAAATTTAATAAATGATATTCGCAAAATAACTTTGATTGGGTTAACTATGAGTTTATGTTTAAAATTCTTATATCGACTATGGTTCATTGCATCAAATATATCAGATCTTGATAAGATTTTCCTTATTCTTATAAACTATTTCTCATATCGTAATTAATGAAAATAAGTGAAATAAGATGGTCTGAATCTATGTAACAACAGGCAAAATCGGTATTAAACTACCGAGTATTCTTATAAAAAAGGAATATCACAACTTCCGTTACTACTGCTAATTTAATCAAAAGAACGATATCTATGGTAGATATTCTTAACAAATTTTAGAAAATTAGAGTTCTTCGACAAAAAATTATTATTTTTCAAATTTTTACTATGTATTATTATGTTTGTATTATTATCATTATGATTTCTAATATAAAACATTTCATCATGTACTCACAATACATTGATCATTATATATATTTATTCATTGCATTGATAAGCGTAAGCCCTGTCACGAACAAAGTGACTTTACACATCCTCTGACATTCATTCTCACGGTAAATCGACGTATCTATATTCCCATACATGAAGACACACAGCCATTATAATTGTATTACAATCCAAATTAACATTTCCGTATGAAGATAATTAATCCAAATCTTCTCTTGTCGAAGCGTGACATTTACACCCACGTGCGTGCGATTATTTCGCAGCGATAACGCAAATAAATACTTAATTATTCGTGTGCAAACAAACTGTTACAAAGGCATGCTTGTGAGATACACGCATATGAGATCGTACGCCCTCAACTCAAATATTTTCACCCGACTGCGCTTAATACGTTATTCCTGACGTAAAATATTATGGAATAAAATGATAAAATGGATTAACCATCTCTTTATACCGTTGAAAACTCCGTATTCGAATTCTTTCCATACGAACGTAATACGCTCGTATAATTCTCAAGATCTTATCGGAAAAAAATTGAATTTCTACTACAAAGGATAGGGAATATTTCTGAAAATAAAGTTTTATAAACAACTTAAGAATCGGATATTATTTAATTTTAAACAAGCTACCTTGCATCTTATTACATAAGCTTCATTTCCCCCTTGCAGTTCTCCAACCTTAGAAATGGTTGAAATCTAAAATTTCAATCAATCAAAGGATAGAATATTTTATAAAATAAAAGGAATTTGTAAATCTTGAATATTCATCTTACATTTATGTAATTATTATTTTTTCCCTGTCATTGTTATCTTATATAGTTAAATTCTGAAGAATTGGAGGCAATAAATTACTGAAATCAATATTTTTGAATGAAAATATTACTTGCTAAACGATCGTAAGCTATAGATGTTTAATATTCAGTGACGCTATCGATAAATTTGACTAGAATAAAAACTGTTTACCTGGATACAAAAAAATCGAACATAAAACTCAAAAAATATCAAGCTACTTAAGAAAGTGATGTAGCCATATGAATATATATTCTAACTCTTTCTCACATACTTTTATTCGCACAAAAGGTACAGGAAGTCCAGTTAGAAGAGATAATTTTGAAAGCACCACTCTCAGTTTCTTCTCGTGTTGAAGCGAAAGGCAAAAATCTAAAAGTATGTAAACGACTGTATAGTATAGTTGTAAAGAAAGATGGAAGATAACGAAGTCTGACAAATGCATCCAGCTATCCGTGGCACGTGTTGGGGTATGTTGAAATCGATCATCCTCCCACGGTACATTTCAGCGGGACCTGTCCATTCCAGTAGCATATCTCTCGCGCAGAAAGGGAATTTTTCCAGAGAGAAACATAAATTCATGTATTTATCTTCATTCGATTCCATCGCTGCTCTATGTTTACGATTCAACAAACAGCGATGCTGAAAATGAAGTGGCTGCGGGCACATTTCCTGAAACTACTCGCGCGTATTTATTTACGGCTTACGCAAATTCTCTTTTTTTGTAACCCCTTGGAAAAGAAGTTTACTAAAATCGAGATCTCTTCAAAAGGTATGATTCCACCGAAGCGTGAAGGCACAATACAATTGGTATAAAGAGCTTTCGATAGTTAGAAGAGGATAATAAGGTTTGCGTGCATTTGCGTTTGCTTTTAAAACGTAAAAGGACAACTAGAGCACCGGCTTATGAAAGCGGAAATTTGTATTATTTTAAGCTATTTAAATTCGTCGGAAATTAAACGAATTGTTATTCATATCTATATCCAAACATGTTCACTCATTATCGAATAACAACACACATCATTGCAACTAGGAAAACAATAAATTATTTGATGGATTTGCTACTCTTCTATCATTCTTGGGAAGTAACGATTTTAAATGCCAATAATCTCAATCAGCCTCTATAATAAGGTTCATTTACTTCTTCTAATTTATGGTAATTAATGACGGAGGGCTAACGTTTCCAATCAACGCCCCACTGGACGATTGACTGTGCTGTAAATGCGTTATGATATGATTGCTTCCAAGCGAAATATCTCTCAAAATATCTTTCGAGTTGTATCCAAAGTTATGCCTTACCCTAACCACGATACCAACTCAAAACCTAGTACATATCATATCACCGATGTTCATAGTAGCAGTCAAAGTATAATAACAAAGATGAACTAACTAAGATGATGATGATGATGATACCCTCGTTGCTATCATATGCTAGTATTTTCAATCAACAGAGTATTTCTGATTCTTAACGTTAATAATGACCAATTCGTACTTATTGTAATCATATCTTTCAATAACATCATATACATAGTATTCCATTGTTACTATTCATAATTAATAAATATTGCTATTTTTACAGCATAGAATTGCAATAATGTTGAAAAAGATAAACATCATTGATACAATAAATTATTTTTTTCATTTTAAATTGACCCATGATTTATAATGCGTAATATAATCAATTATAAGACAATGTAATATTTCCATACACTTTTTAAACTCACTGTTGATTCCCCGATGCTTTACTTAAATTCATTCGAAACAGAACTATTAGAGAACATCTATTAGCAGCATAAACCTCATTAGGAATGGAGACCCTGACAATCGCAAAGCTAATATGGTTCCTCTACAACAATCAGATTCCCAATCAACCCGGACAAGGAAGTATCCGATAAACAAAGAATCCAACAATAGAAGATTTAACGAATCAACAATGGGAGAGGGGGATCAGGCGTCACAAACGGGTTTATTAGTCGTGGCCAAAGGAGCGGAAGGGCCAACAAAGAGAGTGGCACTACGTAGCCGCCCGTGGACGACCGATGGTCCGTGATAGACTCCTCCGAGGGGAAAATCCGTGCTTCGCCCATCGCTGCACGCCACCCCAATGCCTCTAATCCACTAAGATGCGTGAGCAAATACATATACGGATATTCCTTTGTTATGCAGTTCGTTTAAGTTGGGATGTTAGGACTCCAAATAACTGATGCTCTGAATTATAAACACAAACACTGCTATAAGATTCCTTTCGACTGTGTTGCATAGAAATGGAATTTCCCTAGAACAACGCATTTCGAAGGAATTCCAAGAAATGAGAAAAATGTTATTCGCGATGGAAAACAAAAAGTTTAGGTAGTCATTTCAATTAATGAAATTCGAGATGTAGAAATACGGGATACAGATTTAAATCAAGCAAAACTGAGGGTATATATAATACTAAATCAGAACCAAGTTCTTTTCTGGAAGAAAGGCCGAATTTTCCATTCCAACCACTTTTAATTCCACTTTAAAACTTTAAATATGTTAAGCGTAATAAATCCCTACGTTCAACATACAATTTCGAGGTGAAATGCGACAAAAAGTAAGCAATATTTTTATTTATTTTAATATTCATCTAGATTTCGAGTACATAAAGTTTATGAATTCATTTAATTATCAAGAAAGTTGCAAAAATTTCAATCTCATTCGTTGAAATAAACCCATTTTATTGGATTCAATAAGATATTTTTTTTTAAATTTCCCATTGCTATGTTACAACAATAAGAGTTAATATCAAGAATTATAAGATATCCATCTAACAGATTAATTTCTAAAGAGTGTAACTAAATAGCATCTCTAGCTAAGCAAATATGTATAGCGTATTTGCATAATATTACAGAGGAACTTTTAAGATTTTTATGGTAAGTTGATTTAGGATAAAGAGATAGAGATCACAAGAATATAGAACGTATCTACCTTATTCCAAGTATAAAAAATCTTTAGGTTAAATTGGAATAATCTGATGTTCCTTAAAGTATATTCGAGGATATATATCATCCATAAATCTTTCTAAAAATCCACTACTACCCTTCAATTCGAAGGCATTTTCTTTGAATGGTTCAATCGCTTTTTGAAATGAATTTATTTTATATTGTATTAGATTTAAATTAAATTGAATTAGAACTACATTGATAATGTGTAAGTCTTTAATATATTGAAATTATTTCTTGGTAGCAATTTTAAAATCAACTAAATGTATATGAAAGCAAAATTACAAAAATTCGATTAAAAATGTATACATTTACGGGAATAATTATTAGAAAGATTTTGATGAAAGTTCAAGGAACATTCATGGAGCATGAACGTGTATCTCACATTCAGTTAAGATATATAATAAAGAATTCTAAAGGATATCTAACTCCTTTCGCATATAAAACTATTCAAGTAAATTGCTCAATTAACTATGCGGATACCTAATAGACAAGTAAAAAAACCTTCAAGAGCGGAATTCCACCACTCATGGTTAAATTCATAAGTACGAGACACCGATCCGAGCTAGATACATGGATAGGGCCAATTTTGCACCACATGTTTACTAAATACGGCTGAGCGACAACAGATTTTGGACGGATTGGCCATAGCACATTAATGGTGCGGTGCCTGTGGAAGCGACAGCTTTCGACTATCAATAAACGCATCACAGAATGGAGCCATTCCGAATTCAGAGCCTGCTGCAGTAAGTGCTCTATTTAAGAGTGCATTTTAAACAGAATAATTACTACAAGAATAGCTGAAGACTAACACAGCAATCATAAAACTATATAAAGGGATTCAGTTTGAATAATTTTAGTCTATTTTCGTAAAATTTCTCTAAAATATAACTTATTAAAAAACAATTTTTATCATAAAATTAACTCTTAATTTCAGAGACAATTATTTCAATGATTGGAATGCGTAAGAACATTTCTATTAATCAGTCTTTTACTCGTAATATTTAAGTATCTCATGGGAAGGGGAAAAAAGAATATCTTCATAAATGTAGATGTTTCGAGGTGTAATTTTCGTATTTATATAACCGAAATCAAGCTGAATTTCGTACAATTAAATAAAAACCTATCATCAACAATTCAGTGACATAAAGAAGTAAATATTGATGGGCTAGTCCCAAAGGAAAACAATTAAACGGTTTAAAAACGGAAGAATGGACCTCACAAGCTCTGTCAGTTTTCCTAATACAGCATTCTAACTCACGCAAATTTATAACCGAGATAGTTTCTTTATTTTAAGTAACTTCCCATTCTGTGGAGCTATTTTACATACCTATCACATTTAATATTCTGTGCATGACTGCAGTGGTTAATGACTACGATGGAGGTTTTGAAAACCCCAGAATTCGTTAGTAACCCATATAAAATTTTAATAAGACACATAGCTATTCTGCGGTCTTTAAAGCCACAGAAATTGCTCCAATAAGCAGTCATCTTGCGTCCCACTTCGGAACACCTGGCGAGGTAAAGATTGCCTTCAAGAGAAAATTAAATCGTGTAGACAACTCTGCCGGAAGCTCCAACCATTTTCCCGAAAGATATATTAATGTAGAGAAAAATAATTGCGTGCAGTTCCTATGGTTTAAACGTTATTTCTATGATGAGACGCCAAAGATGTTGCATAAGAGAAGAATAACTTTTTATTAAAACGTTCTATCCAGTCATAAGCGTCTCACTTTTGAATTAAAAACTCGCTTTAATAGGAGATTGAAGCGATGAAATGTACCTCAGGGATTGTCTAAGTAAAAGACTACATCGTGAGTTAAAATTTAATATAAGTCGTAAGATCAAAGAGAAGATAAACACTGCGGTAAGAAAACTCATCAGCTACCGGATTCCTCCATACTCCTTTTATTTTTCTTAATCATAGAATTCATTTTATATTTAAGTCAGATCTTATATGGTTGACATATATCATATACGAGAATATAACGATATCTTTCAGTACATTAACAAAAATTAAATAAAGGAAAAAATATTAAATCAAAACTAATATCCACTTAGCTTTGAATGGCCTAAAACTTTCCATTGAAGTTTCCACATCCATCGCCTAATAATCTATTTTTGTTACGCATTCGTGCATATAATTAGCCTAGTTTTCATTTTCTATCACCAGAGGAATTGATCACAATTTCATTTCGAAACGGAGTAATAATTCATCAGTTTTCCACCAGCGACACTCCCAAAGAGCTCATCATGGCAGTTAATTAGTGTGAATTATTGGCAAAATATGTGCAGTTAATTTCAAAATCGAATCATAACACATATCTGCAGAAGTGTACGAAATTGAGAATAAATGGAAAGTTCAACTATCTACGTACACTAAACTCTTATAATTTTTATTTTTTATATTTTTTAGGATCAAAGTGGAACCTTACATTATTCAAATTTAAAAATTCTAATACTCGATCAATAGATGTGGGTCTAAAATTCAAGCTGAATATCAGAGGATTCTCATCATCAACTCATCATATCCTCAATTGGAGTTTACAATCAAGCTTCTTAATGCGATAAACACCATTTATTCCAAACCTCCTTTAAAAACGAAGCATTAAAATTCAATGATGAATAACACTCTAAGAAAATACACTCTATTTCTGTTTTTACACTTGATATCTTATTCTAAATTTGAACATCGCAGAGGATATATAATAAAATAGGATGAATACACGGAAAAATGAAGAAATTCTCCAGGGATCAACAAATCATCAAGTAATGAAGAACAGCTTTTTTTCAAGCATATACGAGTAACTAAAAATCGAGTAACGATACAACTCAAGAACGATACTAAGAAGTAATGTCTGAAATCCAAGAACTGTAACGCCTGAATTTAGGCAACCACACCAGCACTTCATTTCACGTCACCTATAGAGGTATTCACACACTAATAACTTCCGGAGATAGAGTATTTATATTCTCCACCACTGTAATCTCATAGGCTCCACCGCACCCACAATTCCTTTTTCCACTTCATTCCCATTCACGAACCGATCACGCATCGAAATCGTTGTCACGGACGCTCGAGCGGTCACCTTGTGACGCGCGCGTAAAAGATGGCGCGGAAAAAAAATTCGCGCCCTCTAACAATTTCCGGTGAGAACAAAAGAAGGCCGGTGCACGCGTCTGGAGTGGGGGCGGCGATCGGGGCGGGGGCAGAGGTCATCTGCAATGCATCACGGTCCATCCCGCCCACCGCTTTATCGCACGCCACGTTGTGGAGTGGAGGGGCCTTTATCGCCGAGGCACTTTGAACAATGGACGAGCGCTGCCCGCCACGAGGACGTCGTTGGTTACATTTTTGGCGCCATTTCAGCCTCATTGTTGTCGTTGGTCGCGTTAAAATAGAATTCGGTTCAGATTCCGCCGAGTGGAAACGTTTTGAAGCGGGGGTCGAATGGGGCGGGAGGAATCGAATGGGATACTATGAGGCTCTGACAGCAAAATGGCGGGGAGTGATATTTTTCTCTTTTCCCCGACGCTTGTCTATTTTGCGGACCGGTTGCGCACTTAGCGATCGCCCGTTCTTTTTTTTCGGCGTCGATCACGGCTCCGATGGGTATCGAAAGCGACTTTTAAGTGGACGCGCCCTCTATCCAAATTGGCGGCCTGAAGGGTGCGGTGGAGTAATTTGTGATGGTACCGATCGCTCTGAATACTCCCGTAAATGTTATTTCGCATCGAAGTTGTACGCTGTCTCAAGAACGGTATTTTTAAAAGACCTGCTTTATATATTTTATCGACTATTACCCACTCTTACTGGCAAATATATGATCCTTTAATTATAATTTAATCTAGAGAATGTATCAATAACAAAACGAAGCAATGTTTTCTTCAGCCAAGGTCCGAATTGTTATTGAGGAACAAGACAATATTGTGTCAATAAATATATCTGTTTATTTTAATAACTAGTCGATTAACAATCAATTTATTCTTGATGTGAAATAAGGCGAAATCTTCTATATAGTTCAAGATATACATATACTACACGATATTAATTACTGAAAACAATTTATTATGCTTGACGTAAGTATTGAAAATTAATATCAAAACCTTGTATACGTATATTATTGTTCGCGTCATATATTTATTGTACATATACTATAGTAAAAAGAGTTCATTAAAGATATATGTTATCTTAAACAATTTGAGTTTTGGAGAAAAAATCTTCAACTGAAGGTTCAAAGAGATTTTATTATATTATAAAATTTTATTATAGATACCAAGAATATTTTTCTGTTAACTTTTGAGGAAATAATAAATTTTAGTTCTAACTGGTAGTTAATGAAATCAATACATGATATAAAGAGAAAATCATTTACAATCGAAATTAGCAACTATTATGCATGGTTTAAGTAGTTCGTTATTTATTTAGACAACTTTCATAGATGTTTATTCTAAATTCGATGTTATTTGGGAAACTTTAGAGGATATTTTAGTCTCTTTTAGAGAAACAATTCATAAATGTTAGTTATCATGTTCTTATGAACTATACACTTCCCTTAACCTCATTTTACTTTACAAAAGTTCGGTGTAAATAATCGTAGTTCACATTTCATTATGAGGAGCATATAGTTCCAAAGCTTCAAAAATAAAAACAAGGAAACTAAGATTACGAAACCAATTTTCCTTGTTTTGTATTTCCTTTCTCTTCTCCGAAACGTATTTTAGATATAATATTATTGGGTTCAGTTGAAGAAAATCTGAACTCATCCTTACGGGGATTTCTACGCCTGAATTGTACATCATAAAAGCAGATATTTGAAGAGTTCCGGTTCGATGCCCGTGGATGGGAAATATATTCTTAAAGAATGAAAGCCCGAATCAGATTTCTTAGGAAACTATCAAGAAATGACGCGGTTTTGACGTAGCGATGAGATCTGGCGTGAACAATGGAATCCAAACACGTTTTCTTCGGGTTTATACATATACCGTTTCGGGGAATTATTGGATTCTTTTGAAGACGTGCAGAAACGACATCTCTATCAATCGGAAAAATAACGGATATACGTCCCTTACGAAGTCAGGTTTCCTTTGGAGTTCGCGAAAACCTGTTTCGTCTGCATTTTTTTCCTCGCGGCAAGGTCAGGCATTCTGGGAAATTTTAGGGAAAAGGAAAAGCTAAAATATGAGGTGACTGAAACTGGATGTATTGATTTGTAAGGAATAGATCTAGTTCTCTGGAAAAGATTATGCTATCCAAGGACTATATAAACTACAACTAGAGAGTGTACAATGCACTAAAGTTTGCGTACTGTATGAAATCATTGTAATACTTTCCCATTACGTGATTCTAAAATCATACATATTTTTACGTTCTCCTACTTTATGTAACAAATGCATAAAATAAATAGATGTTTCCTATATATATATACGTAAATATATTTTGATTGTGTCCATGGAAAACAGTTGATAGCTACTTCTTATTTTATTAGCCCGGTTTTTGGTTAGAAATTACGTTCTTTTTAAAACATTGGTTACTTTAAAGTTCAAAAGTTTGCGAAAAAGTGATTCTATTACTAGTCTACTTTAAATAATTAACAATCCATATTTAATTTAACCCAACGTTATGTGAAATACATAGAAGATCCTAAACAATATGACAGAGTACATTTTTCTGACATTAAACCATTAAAAAAACTATCATAAATATTCTTCATAAAGGTTGGGCACTCGGAGTAAGTTACACAAAATCTTTCTGTTTCCATTCCATCACGAGATAATCCATCGTATATTGATATAGGCCACCGGTGGTCTCTTTACACAATACTAGCAATCAGTTCCCATCCCTGAGCTTTCCTCATCCATCAAAAACTTTTTCAAAGGGAATCTCATCACCCTATACATACCTCTCTATCATTCAAACGCAAATTTCATATTAAAATCGCTTTTCAAAATATGCGATAAGAAATCGAGCTTTCAGTTACGAAGAGCGATCTTCAGGAAATATTCCGAAATGAAGGAATTCATTTCGGGAGTCAAATTCGTAGCCACTCTTTGTTCAGTTTTACGAAAAGATGCTCGTTTCCATAGAAACGTTCGGATGAAAAGTAATCAAACGCCTTCTTTCTCCTTCGGGAGAAACCTGAACAAAAGTGAAATTGAGGTGTATTTTCAAGGGAAGAATGTAAGTGCTCTTTTCGAAGAATTCTAATAGGAAAAATTGCAGATATATATTTATCGCGAACTATGAATTTCCATTGTTTGTTGCTCCCACTCTGCCTCAAGCATGATACGGAATATTAGTTCGTGTTTGCTTTTGATTAAGTAGCGAATGGAAACATGATTCTTTGGAAACAGAATACTTTGTGAGATGTTTTATTGGAGTATAATTGTATCTGTAGAATTCAATTGAACTGAAAAATATTCCGTCCATAACATTATCATTTTTAAGGAGGAACTCTTGAAATTTAATAATTAAATTACACAACTTGCTACCTTATTTATTACGTTTAACCTATTATACTGTAACGAGTTGGTCGTCTTATGAATAGCTAGTCGCGGCGTCTGATGAAACTTAATATAAAAGAACATAATAAAACTTCGTTCATTGATCCGTAGATTATCATTTAAAATCGCAAACCAAAATCCTATACCAATTGAAATGTCGAAGATATAAACACTTACGTAGTATTAAGACCAATGTGTTATCAAATAAAACTTACGAGAAAATTAACTGCTTTAGATAGCATTACAGGGGATCATTATCTCATACACGATAAAATGCCTTCCAGTTTAAAATGAATGGTGTTTGATGGAAATATCTATTTTTTTAAGTTTCTACTACTTGGCGTAGTTAAGTGACTAACTAACGATACAGCGGTTGATATATATTTTTATCATTATCACCATAGAAACCTAGTATTCATTGATGAAGAAAATAGAAGTATAATTAGGTCCCAAGAATTCATCGCGATTATGAACTAACAGTTATGAGTAATCAATTATTACTTCGCAGCAGAATAAAAGGTTTGACAGTCAAAGCAATGCCTATATACTTCAACTTCATATTTAGACAATAGTTCGATCAAATAGTCTCGAGTAACAAGCACTCCACAGCAATTTCAAGACGTAATCAGTCTCTCTACAGGGATGGAAAGTGATCTCATTCATTAAATACCCGTAAGCAGATATAAAGTAGGATATCCGAAGAATTTCACCGCCAACTTCCGAAGTTTCGGAGCTAATCATTCCATGATTAACATTGCATGGTCTTTTTGTTCCCTTTTGAGCCACTCTCTATTAGTTATTCCTTCCCGACCACTTCTTATATCTTCCACTAATTTCTTCGATTAATATTCCTCTCCCGTCAACCGCGTTTAATATATCCTCATTGGATTATCTCCCGATCCTATTAATTCTCCACTCTGCTCGCAAAACCGCAGAAGCTTTTTCCTTCCCTCCTTCGAAAGCCTTTGTGAGGATCTCATGTAACAGATCCTTGCATTGCAACGACTTTGCGCCGAACCGCCATTTCATTTCCAGTCTACAATGCACAAAAGTTCAACCTAGTTACGATATGAATAAAGTTTAAATTTCTCTCTTATATATTAAACCTACTACTTCTTCTCTACCAATAATTTATTCTATCATGTAGCAACAATAAACGAGATTACGTGAAATATTATAATTTAAACGATTATATCCTTTTGTTATGGACTCAGGTTGAATGATATTTATACTATTCTTTCGTGAGATTTATATTAAGGCATGATTGCGTTAATTTTTACTGCTGTAAATTAATTTCTTGAATATTAATAATCAATCTATTACTATACACTTTATTCATTATTCGTGAAAATTCAATATTCAATACATTTATTTATCTGTCAAAATATTCTATCCGTAACCCTTTACCTTTCGTATTTATTATAGTTTATCTATTATATGTTACACCAAAACAAAATAACACTCCATATTTATGATCTTTCGTGTTTCTTTATTAGATTACGTATTTCTTATATATTAGTGACTGGTTTAAACTCTGCTATACGATAAAAGTTCTCTATATTCTGTTATCATGTTTGCTTGACTTGTAATTGGCTGAAATTCAGCGAACCTTATCTTCGAAATACTTTATTCTCAGAGAGTATAAACATGATATGAAATATTTCGAGGGAAAGCAATCAATTTGGGCTTAAACTCCATAGTTGAGGGCATGGAGGAAACTTCGGTGCAATTTTCTTCGAAAGATCTATCAGTTACTAGTGTAGGTAAAAAGGTTTCCGAGAATATAGACGTACTGGGTGAAAATTACTTCTTATGATTAATTTGAGGAAAAGGCTAAGTTACTTGAAGATAAGAATAAATTTCAAAGCAGTGAATCTTTTATAACAAATTCACAGCAGTGAATTTGTTATTAAAGGTTATATATTTGAAGCTTCATACCCTTATTTTATTCAGAGAAAATAGTTCAAATAGAAGAAGAAAATATCTTTAAAGAATGAATTTCTTAACTTTAACGTAACTGCTGCAGTTAAAAATCAAACGAACCACCAATTATGTAAATGGCCCGTACTACGATACAACGTATTATATAAAGAAACAAATAGTTCTAAATCCTCAGTAACTCTCCAGAATTAAACAGAATTGAAGGTTGGCAACATGAGTGAATATAACGTTAATGTAGAAGTGATTACTGTACGCGTGGTTGGCTTCAAATTTTTGCCTGAACTTATAGAAAGTCCATGAAAAGAAGGGTTTGATGATTATGTATGAAATAATTTCCTTGGGAATAATGCTATATTTGAAGAAATTAACATGAAGTTAACATAGATGAATAACTTAGAGATTCATAATCAATATTCAGTTAATAAATGCTTTAAAACCTGAGTATAATATTAAAGTCATTTCATAGAAAATATGGGTTGATTGTTAATCTTGTATAGTGCTAGCTAGGGCATTAAAGTGAAGAATTTGAAGCAGAAGATAGAGTGAATGAATCTTCAGATTGCTAAATATTGAAACTTATTAAGTATTACAAACATATTTGAACAGATATTTAGAACAGAAAATTTAATTTATCATCCAAATTATGTCTAACAGTATCGATCAAAATCAACTTAAACGTTTTGGAAGACATGACGATTCTTATAACTGTCATAAGTTTTTTCCTATCTTAATAACTTGTTTATCGATAAAAATATTAACTATTTTCTAATACATTGAATGTGGAGAACTTAAATCATTGTCCAACTAATACTGCTGTAGCACTATGGAAACTATTAATTTAGTATTTGATTGTTTTTTAAGTTGTCAGCAGTAAGAAAAATTTTATTGTTACATCCAGTAACGTATTATTAACGTAAAAACGAGAATAACCAATTCTACGTACATACATCGAATTCGAAAAACTCAAAAGACAAATTAAATCAAAAATATCCTTAATTCTCAAAAGCGACATATATTGGGTTATAATTTAAACATAATCCTTTCGGACGGAAGCTGTTTGAGATCGACAGCTGAATCCCTCAACAATCTGTTATTCCCCTGTCATCCACGTGCCTTCGACGGCTTAAGGGGGTAACCTCTCCCGGATACCCATAACTAAGGTCTCAATCGACGTCCTCTTTGGGGGGGTAGCTTATTTAGTGTTTTCCGGCAGTAGATTGGAGAAGGGAGGAGGAAAAAATCCCGATAGAAAATCTCCTTGGAAGGAGCGAGAATATTTAATTTCCGGTGGAGGAACTGTCTCTTAAGCGGATATAGCGTTCGTTGTTAGCTGCAATATCTTTTCGTCGGAAAACTTTTAGTTTAAATCGAAAGAAGGGGATGTACAAAACGGGTCCGCACATAATGGGGCGCTTTTCAAAAGAGAGTTTAGGAACGACGTTGCCTTTTTAGAAGTCGATGACATTGAGGACCCTTGGCGAAAATGTGAAAAATAATTATGTAAACGAAAAATTCGTTTCTGTCGCAGTTTTCCTACCGATAGAATTCTTGCCTCTCTTTTCGTAGAATTGAATCGATATGTTTTCATCTTATACTTATATAACTGACATTTGATATTTTAGCCTGTAAGTTTTATAGCTAATGTTGTAATAAGCAAGGAACAACAGATAATACACAACACTAACACAACAACAGAGATAACTACCTCAAGGTTAAAGCCAAATTAGCAGTTTCTATTTCACAGCTAAATCAAATATTAATATAGGCATATTAACAATGTTTATTTACCTCCAACTTATTATATTTAAAAGTATATTATTCCGAACATGTAGTGAAAATTATTCCTTTTTCAGTATTCTTACTAAATATCAATAAACGGATAATTTTATTATCATTAAAAGTAAGCCTCTATCATACCTATGTAAATATATATAGCCAGTATATAGCACTTATTCCTCAGCTTCCATATTATATATATATATATATAAAATCCTTACTCTTATGGTAGACAAAATATTATAGCATAGTGACAAAATAAATTATAACGTATCAACAAAATAATAAGATCAGGCGATGCTGAAATATATATTTATAATTATGTATATAGTCTTAAGTAAATGGATACAACTCTAATAAGAATTTGAGATAAAATTCCAACCATCTGTATTCCGAAACACTTAACTACGAATATAGATTATCAAAGTATGAGGAAAATGAAGAAATGACAACGATATAACCTGGCAGAATAGAAAAGTAAAACTCTCGTTTCTTTTGGCATTTTGATACCACTTTAAATGGTTTCTACAATTCATGAATGAAATCCCAACTGAGTTGGGCAAAAGTGATAGGGAAAGTTTTTTCGAGAGCGTAGTGTGTTCAACCGGATATTTATTTTCCGAGGAAGAAAGGAATTGAAAATATCGGTAGGGAAATATCATCCTCGTACAAATATCGTGAGTCTATATAACACGCGATTTCCTCAGGCTAAATCTCTGGGGAGTTCATAAACAAAAAAAATCGGCAGGAGTGATTCCAAATGTACGCCCCAAACTTTTATAATGTATACGTAAATTAAACAAAAAAAAGATAAGGAAAACATAACGAGAGATCCTTTTATGCTACAAAAACAAAGAATTTTTTACATTACAGACACGTACATATAAATTAAGCGATTCGATTCTTGGATAAATATAAACTAAACCTATGTAAATATTTCTGTTATTCGATTGAATCCGTTCGATTTATTTATAATCAAAATAAGGTTCATAATAAAAGGCAAAACGAATAACAAAAGCGTTTGCCCAATTTTATTCATGATGTTAATACAGTATTTAGCAGCTTATTTAAATTTTTAAACTTTACCACAATTTCCATTTTCAAATTAAAGTATTGAAATAATGAATAAAATATATGTATAGGAGAATGAGTGAATTAGTATCAATTCCCTTTCCAATAATGTCATAACATTTTGAATACTTTTTTGAAGAAGAAACGCCTGAAACCTATAATAAATCAAACGAAATTCATTTACTGAATTAAAATAAATTAAAGCAATATCAAACATTAAAGCAATATAAAAACATGGTAAAATATAGCTCATTTATTTGATGGTGAAATGATGAAGAAATACTAGTATTCTATCTGAATGAGTTTTTGGAAGATATGGTTTCCAATTTTGGAAAAAGTTAGGCAGCCATTCAATTCGTAAAACCTATTTATTATATATTTCTATTGTAATTATGTCAATAATCTTTATCTAGTGTATACTATTTTAATTCTATAATTTCGTATTTCTAGACAGTTATAGACTGCCAAATATGCGTTCATTAAATGGAAAGATACTTATATAGATTTTCCTCGAGTACTGACTAACAGCATAAGAGAGGTAAGGGCTAAATATTTCCCATTCATCTCAATGGCTACCAAAAGTTCTTTTTGAATATTTCATCTTAAAATTCCATTTCTCCACAATGGTAAAAGACATCAAACCTATAAAACTGCATTAAAGCCATCTTCGCCGCTTTTATACAAAACTTGCGCATTTCGAAAAAAAGTTTCCAAATAGCGAACAACAAACTTGCATCACGAGAAACGACGGCGCCACCTAGAGGGAGAACACTATAGAAACCACACCCACACACCCATTCTCACTACGCAAACAATACCCGGGAGACAATTAAGATTCCAGAAACTATAACGCCTTTCATAACGACAGTCGCCATGGAAACTTAGAGAAGCAATACCTATCGAAATAGAGGCTATAAAACGGCGGCGATAAAAGATTTTCATAACCGACGGCGATTTTAATGCCGATTTGAGGCAACAGGCATCGGAGAGCCGCACCGCCTGTTGATTTCCCCCTCAAACGCACTTATTACTGCTATCGATTAGCGGACCGCGCCTTCGCGTGACAATACGGCGATGGCTAATTAAACTCTCCGATATTTCCATTTGTCGCAAAGACAAAGGGTCGAATCCTTTGCAATCGCAATTACTGTTTGGATCGACTCTCTCTGCGCATCGAATACGTATTATGTTTATGATTGCGAATCAGTTCCCCTTCCCCTCGAAAACATCGGGGTTTTGCTTTTATGTGCCCAAATCCAAGGCGTATCTACGGACCTCAAAGTAGGTTTTGCTTTATCGAATCATTGATTCGACTGTTGTATCTCTACGGTAACCAACTGCTATCGGGAGAAACATCTTTAGCACGTAAACCGAAACTATAGATAATCCATTTCAAAAGATGATTCACATTTTAGAACATTTTAGATTTGGTTCACATCACATCAAAATGGTCTAAGGCCTTACGCCAACCTAATATTTCGTTAACAAATTACTACTTCTAATACTAAATTACTTTTAATTAATATGAAAAAGTTTACTAGAAATAAATGCATAGTAAATTATATGTTAATAAATAAGTGTATAAAATATTTTCAAATGGACGATGATTGATCCACCTGATTACAACAAGTATCAAAATGTACTGAAAACTATTAAAAATCTTCCCACGGAGATAATAATATTCTATTTTGCTGGATATATTCAAATAAAGTTGGTAATTATTCTTATTATATCTATCAAAGTTCTCAAATCTTTGATTATGTGATCGAAGTAGAACTCAAGATATTGGAAAATAAAAACTAATGTTCGAGATTTATCAACAAGAGAAAAAATTAATTATATCCCTTGCATTTAATTCAACGAGTATTCAAATTTCTAACTATACACTATCACAGAAACTTTCACTCCTAAATAATCCAATTTTTTAAACAATTTATCTATACGAGAATGTAGATAAATGTCAACTACTTTCAGTTGAAACGATCTTAGTATTTTTGGTCAATCTTTATCACCAAAGAAACGAGATAAATCCAGTATACTGCATTAATATTCGAATGAGTTATCCACAGTATAGGATGATTTAAACAAACCAAATTCTTAGGAACTCAATGAATACAGTGAAATCTATAACCTAGACCTTAATAAGCAATCCTATGATTACTTCGCAACAAATTTACAATGCAAATTACAACGCAGTTTTCAATCAATTTTCCAATGGAGTTACCCAAGTTTTAGAGAGCAACCGTTAGAGATACAACAACGCACCCTTTTCCATGAGCAGATGCAAAACTCCACTCTTCGAAAGCCTCTGTTATCTGCAGGAAGCGATATTTTTCTTTTTAATGAGTCGGGAAAGTAACGGAAAGTTTCTTGGAAGTTCGCTCCTTCCTTAATTTGAACGCGCCCTTTGCCCCTTCGACTTTTTTTATTCATTGTATTCTACGCATTTTTGCTCTTCGATTTTTGCCTCGATGCAATTGAAGGCCGCTTCTTTTCACCTCTGCTGCTGCCCATGAATAAATGCCACGTCGAATAAAAACCTTTCGTTTGCAGCTCATCCTCCAGACATCCATGCTTTTGTTCTGCGTTTAGATAACTCTTTAACAAATCGTATCCTCCCACGACTCAGCTGTTGAAAACAAAGGTTGGATTCCACGAATTCGATTGTTTGCTGGGACTGATAAATTCGCCTCGGGTGATTTCTAGGGTATTTAGTCTTACATAATAATGTATATTATAAAATTAAGGAAACTATCCGAAGATTGGCTCTACGCTGTTTTTAATCAATTTCCTAAAATACAATGCCTTTCTTATACGTCACGCTAAGCTATACTACAATTTTTTCATGTTCTATCTATGCACACGTGACTGAATAAACTAAAGTAACCAACTCGTTTATTATTGATTTCAAAGCTTCAGTTTCCTGCATGAGCACACTATTTCGTGGAGTATTCTGATTGCTATGCATTTTAAATTTATATTATCACATTGTTAGGTATGTTAATGATTAAAAGATTCTAACTGTATAATAAGGTCTATATTTTCATTTTATCTCGTTCTTTTGCACCCTACTCGGACAATAGCAGTTCTGAGTGATGAACTACCACCAAAACTTATGATCCAATAAATTAAAATAAAGCTAAATAAATCATCAATAAGCTGGAATAATCCAAAGATAATTCGAGCTTAGTATTCCGACTTCGATCTCACCATTTACTTCTTATAATGGGCGAAAGAAAATCCGTGTTTATGTATAGATAGCTAAACCCTTTCCTTCGGTTTAACATATATTTTATCTTTAAACAAAAAGGTTAAATAAATATACTCTTTAACACTTACAACCCTTATTATAAGCATTATTAATTTAACCCGATACCCAACCTACAGAGTCACCACCTCTCTATCCATCGCCGAGAGTTAGACGATGAAGATAATTCGAGCTAAACTATCCTACGGCTTGATCACTATGGAGACGTAATTCATAGACCGGCAGTAAATAAATTCGGCGCGATAAATCACCATGGAAACGGCAACGGGAGAATATAACGAGACCTGCCTGCCGATTTATTAAACGAGTTTATGGGAAGAGAATCGTATCGACAGAATGTGGCTATTTTTTCATCGACCGGATTCGTATAGACGCAAAATGGAGACATAAAGGCGAGCGGTGATGGGAAAGTGTCGAAAGAAAAGAGAATCCGTAGCAATTATCGAAATGGTAAACGACGAGATATGATCCGCGGCTATCAACATAATCCCTCTAAAAATATCCGAGAGGGAGGACCGTGTACACGCAGAAAGGGATATTTGTTCAGGATTTAAACCCGGGACTCCTAGGAAAAGGCTGGCGTATCTTTCATCGTGCAGATTCGATGCGATTGGTGTTCGCGCATATTTACGTAGAGGATTATCTCGAAGCGAAGTGGCAAAAGGGAAAAGCGGAATAATTTAGCCGGTTAATTCTATTGAAACGGGAGTGGCTGATGAAAAAGTGTACGATTCTGCGAATTTCCACAGCGTTATGCAACTCTTTGGATTGAACTTCGCGGCTGATAAATCTGGCAGCTGTTTAAATTATCCCGTTCCAAAATTATGGCCGTTAACTAGAAATACGTGGATTTTTCGGTTGCTTTTATTTTATTCTACACGATTTTCCAGGGAACTCTGCCTCTGTATATTAGGGTCACTGTACAAGAACAGGAATATATAGGATGGAATAACGGGATGATATAATACCCAACAACTTTAAAAATTCACATACTATTTACAAACATTTATACGCTTATTCATTATCAGTAGATTATTAGAACAAATTAAATCATATTGAGGTATTCGTTTGAAAATGGAAAGGTAGTTCAATTCATTGAGATATTCCATTCGTGTATCCAAAATTCTATTCATTTTCGATATACATTTCTTCTAAAGAAATCAGAATTACCTTATAAAGAGCATGAAATGTGTAAAACGATAGTTTCAATTCATATCATATCGATGTGAAAGAACACTATTTTCTTTCGTAAATAAAATCTAGTTAGTGTATCTTCTTAAAATACAAACTTCATAAATACATATGATATGAAGAGATGTTAAAATCCATTTATAGCCATAATCAGATGAATTATCCAGCTTCATTCATAGATAATAACTGAGTATATATACGTAAAATGAGCCATTAGTAAACAACCTTATATACGTATATATTAATGAACCTTATCATACTCAACAATAACTATCGAAAATACGCAATAAACGAAAAATAACCCCCCCTATTTACGTCATTAACAGCACCGACTCACAAGAATCCTAGTCTCTGAGCATCCTTTCCCTAAAAACTATTTTATAATAGCCCTGCAGGACCAAATGGGACTGTGGCGGCATCTTCACATGTGAGTGGCTCGTTAGAAAGTGAGAGTGTATGTGGTTCCCATCAGAGGACGCTAGCTGCCGACGGAAGAGTTTTTAGGGATTTTGAGTGCGCGAAAAAATACGGTGAAGGAGCGAATATAACTGCGACCGTGACGTTAATGGGTCCGTATTTGTCATGAGAGATATCACAGAGGAATTGGCAAGCCCTACCGATGATGGCCGAGTAAATGATAATGGGTGGAATTGGACTGCTATGGAAAAGGGTTGGTTTGTTTCCAATACGTGGTGCGAACATAAATCTACCAAAGCGCGCGTGTGAAAGTGGATACGTTCGTATGATCGATTTAGTTTGTTATGGCGAAAGACGTGAGGGTTTCAAAGGGTGAAACGAGAGAGTGTGTGTACGTAATGAAATATACGGTTTATCCATAAAGTTCAATGAGAAAATTCTGGGAAGCAAGCTGTAAAATAATTCTCTATTGATGGGAATTTATCACGAATATCACTCAAATAACAAATGTGCGTATTTGTAAAATATCGGGATAATAGGAACTGATATTTTAGTTGCATATTCACAATCACGTGTTTTCTGTAAATTGTCCAGCACCTACATAGATACTATTGCTATAAATAGACTAAATAAATAGCTGATATAAAATAATAAATTACAAATCGCGCTATAGATATTACATATTTCATTACTTAATGAAAACTGATGCAATTTACAAGTGTAAATTTTATAAACTTTTTTTCTAATTAAAGAAATGAGTATATTCATACTGAACAGCTGAAATATTTTAAAAATTTTCGAACGTATTAAAGCAAAGCTATGTCTATTTAGATTTCATGCTGTTATTTATCGTATTATTTGCTTTTTGTTGATCTGTTTTCAGTTAGTACACTGAAGCAACGTTCCAGTCTGATGGAAACATTTCTAAATGTAATAAATGAAATCTTTAAATTATCATAATAAATATTATATAAATTTCTTCCTATTCAAGGCATTTCATAGTAAGAGTAAGCTAAATTAATTTTTTTAAATCAATATTAAAGTGACCTTTGCTATACTATGTCATAAATATCCTCTACCCTTGCGTGCCCAGATATAATTCACAATCAGTCTTTGATATAGTTGACAATTAGGGAAATAATTTTCATTTTAAATTTGAATAAACGAATTTAATCTGAAATAACAGGCCAATTTAAGAGAACTATAAAAAAAATTTGCTGTGAAAGAGAAAATTTAAAATCAGCGTCCCTTCTAGGTAAACTCTGCCAATGCGTAGGAAGACAGAATGGACTAGTTGTGAATGAGTAATGAATATACGGCGTTGAGCTGTGGACTATTTTGGAGTGAACATTACAAAAGGATTAAATAAAGAATCAAAAAACGTAGGCGTTATGAAATTCGTTTTAATATAAGAATAAATCATTAGTATATTCTGACATTTATTTCATAGTAAAAAAAGCAGAATAAACTTTCTAGCTCGCTAACTAAGTTGATTATCCATCAGCATGATTAACCATTGGCATCTATGAGTCTTAACTCAAAACAAAATGTTGTAGAATAAAGAAGTGTTTAAAACAGAGCAGTGATACAGGATCAAAAAATTATTCATACATTAGTGTGTTTAATTTTTTTTTCAAGGAGTAGCAATTAGCAAAAAAGATTTCTAAATGATTGGCATCAAAACCTACCAATTACTATGCCTCAACGTAAAAACAGAATTGCTAAATTATTTTTACTTAATTACTTGCAGTATTACGGAATTGAGATATAAGGCTCGAGTCTTGATACAATTTTCAAAGAGTTCAAATAATTTTAAAAGATTAGATTTCTTTCCAATGAGAATCAAAGTCCCAACAAATAAAGAGAGAATATCATGCTACAGGAAAAACAAGCATTGTTATGTGAATATCCTCTCATAGCAGAGAGACAAAAAAGAATCCACGCAACATAAATTACCTACGCAGTTTGAAATCGATGCAATATATTCAGGGCGCTGCAGAAAATAAGAGAACCGACCAAAAATCCTCAGAGGGACACTTATTTTTAAATTCCAAAACATCACGTAATACGAGCCCTTTTGAATCATTTGCACATCGAAAATTTCCATCGGAGACGCAAAACGACAAAAAACTTCCGTCGCGACGCAACCTTCTACTATTACATCACGTCGATTATTCATCTTTATGCATAACATAACAACGCGCATACATAATCAATCCCTCGTAAATAACATAAACGGTTCATTTATCACGCGTCGAAGTCTCCTGAGACAAAAAAAATCGAGCGTTAAAATCACCCTTGTGGCGGGAGTTGTCCTCTGGATGCACCGAACCTCCGCGGCAGTGTTCGGACACCCCGAATAAACGAGAGAGCATTTCCTCGTATCCATTTATGCTCGGAAAAAAAGAGAAAGTGGGGCAACAGGAAGGAAAAGGGTTCGTCGGGAGGCAGAAATGTAAATTCGGGATGTAAATGAGCGGATGGATGAAAAAGGGATAAACTCAAAAGCCATGCGATTACGTCGCGGCGGGGGGAGGGTGGGGTGTGCGGAGGGCCGCGGGGTCGGGGTGGTGGGGCGCGGGGTCGGAGGGATATAAACTTTTCCGTGGGAGTATGCGGTGGTAATGAGCGATGTTTCCACGACTGTTCGATCGCTCATGAGTAATGGACGAGAGCAGCTGCAAGGGGCGCCGTGCGCAGGGGGTTCCTCGCTTGTACCCGACGAGTCCAATTTAATGCGCGTGGTTTTGAATTGCAAAGCGGCGAAATATGTCCGTCGCCTTGAAAAACCCGACTTCGGTTGTTATTCGGTACTGATTTGAGCCAACCTTTTCCCTTCTGGATCGCCTGGTCCAAATAACCGTGCTTTCCAGGTCTTTATGATTGAAATACGTGTGTGTAGTTCGGAAGGATATACGCTTATACAGATGCGTGGCTGATTAAGAATCGCCATCAGATTCCTGCGCGGATATTCGTTCGTTACGAATTCACGACAGCCAAAGAGCAGATGTCCTTCCTGGTGTTCCGTAACGACGCTGTGCTCGTTCCCAATGTACGCCGAATTAACTTTCAAATCACCTACCCGTTTCCTAAGAACGACCGCCTATCTGCATCCGCACGGGCTTAATTCTCTCTCTGCGAACAGACTTCCGGGTTATACTTTTGTTTACGTACTAAAATCCTAAGAGATTATCTGAATAGCTATTTGCCGGCTGTAATTAGCTGCGGTAGTTATCCTGCTCGAAATGTAGAGGTCAACAAACATTCATTCACCGAGTCTTTAAAATAGTGCGAGAACGTTATTTGCGTTCATAAATTGAATTTTCGACAAAGAAGAATGTTATTACGTAAGTAAATTACTAAATAAATTAATTAACGAAATTCACCAATTGGAAAATGAAGTAGATTATTCTTTAGTATTTCCATTATTTCGTATCAACTGAGGGGGGTAATTAGGTTTGCATATCGAACTTTTCTAGACAGTCATACACAGTAATTATTGTATCTTATCATTAATTATCTGTGAGTTTATATTAATTTTAATCCAATCACCAACATAGATTTGGGCCTTTATGATAAATTAAAGTGTAAAAAATATATATTAAAAGCCTTGCATTTAAAAGATAAATTAATATTAATAATGAAGGAACCTTTTTCCTCTAAAATGATTAAAAGTTACCTCAGAGAATATTTGTTAATTTGATTGTATTATAAATGAGCGCATATGTGATTAACGAATGCTAATGATAGTCGAAAATTCTTAGAAAATCTCATTTTCTTTAAGTAGGCTAGATTTAATTCTTCCTAAATTACTGCCTATTACAAAAAAGCACAAACAAAGTTTTCTCATAAAAATAATTAAGACCTGCATTAATTAGTGTTAATCAAAAGAATAGAATAAGCTTTCAATTCGGGCTTAATTTAAGGATGTAAAATTAATGCAAACACAGATAACAATACTTCATTCTACACGATATTTATAGAGTCCGAATGGACTTTTATCCTGACAGACATTGCTTCCACTCGTTGGAACATAATACATGACCATCCGCTGAACAACTATAGTATTAGCTTATTTATTACCTATATAACGGTAGACATCAATAAATTGGAGATTATAAATGGATTTGAGCGAAATAGGTGGTAAAAGAATGTATTGGTAAGCGCTGGTTTTGACTGGAGAATATAAGATTTTGATTGATGGAACTGGGCGTTCGCTGAAGACATTAAGGGTGGGTCAATTATCAAGAGGATTTACTAGAGAAAGTAATTGGGGTCAACGGTTATAAGAGAAAGGATAGCGAAAGCAATAAAATATATGATTTCATCGATAGAGGGATTAAATATCAATAAAAGATATAACGATATATTTAGACATAGAATGAAGGTAATATAAAATAATAAGATTTTCGAAAGATAAAGCATACAATAAATAAATTACGCGAATGAAACAATTAATCATCGATCAATTGATTTAATCAATCATGGAACATTTACAGCGTTACTAATACTTGAAAAGTAATCCCTCATGCTACATTTTAACTATAAAAAGAGTTTCATTGATATAAAACATCTGCTTAAATTTTGATGAAAAAATTAAACGTTTTATTGGAAACTATGCATGGAAGTATTATCAGAATACGGTGTAGACCTTAATGGTGATAAATTAGATAAACAATAATAAATGTATAAAGTGTCGAATAGAAAATTGTGTTTCTCTAGAATTACGACCAGCTTGTTCCAACCAACTGAAAAAGCATAACACCATGAACATTGTCAATATACACTCTCATTGTTTGCAATACCCTCAAATACGTTTCTTCACCAACCCATTCACATCCATCACGTTTCTATAAACGAGACTCCCAAAGTTTTCGCTATATTCGTGGATGCCTCCACAGTGAAACACTTCCCTTTCATTGCACTCATATCTGTGGCACGATAAATTCGTTTAATTATTTCCTCGCCTTGAAATGAAAGCAACCATCGACAACCCCTCTTGAGTGCGTATAATAACAGTGGCGATTTCTCTCCACCAGATTACCTTTTTTAAACCTTTTATGGACTGGGTACGAGGGCCTCAAGCACTCCATTCCCGGCACATTCGGGATTCTCTAATAACGCGAGACTTTTCGCAGACACATATACCGAAGAAAGGAGACCGTATTTGTAGAGGTTTAATCTTTGCACTCATTCGAGGCCGATTATGGCAATAATCCCAGAATTCCGCATACGCGAGCCCTAGAGCCCGCACAACCACCCCCCTCCCTCTAGAGTGGGGGGGAGGGGTGGTGTGTGCTGGGGAATACAATAGTAACGGCGCACAATAGACAAAAGGACCTATCTTGGAAGAGCAGAAACCAAAGCGAACGGAATATTTTTACGTGAATTATTCCGGAAGAGGAGGAAATGGTCAAGATAATGGGATGGGCGCCTATTAATAAAAGGTTTCGCTCGAAAATATTATCGTGTTAGTTGTACTATAGTTTGAGTTTTTATGAGGGATTTCTAATTTATCTCGTAATTACTCAGGATGAATGATTGCTGAAGTTCTTTACTCTGGAATGAACGCCTGGAAGGATATTTGATGTAAAACTAATCCTTAAAAAATGAATATTCAGAATAGAATAGCCAATTATTTTAAATTCTATATAGTTTGATTGTTATTCCTGTAATTGCGTTTATTTATATTATAATGATACATAAGGGTCAATCCAACTTTCGACCCTAAAATAAATTTTAATAGTCGAAAAAAAATTCAATATGAAAATCCCTATAGAATATTGTTGCTCCTACATTGAGGTACCAAAATAATACTACCTAATTATCCTGCTTTTCCACGCTTGATTTGACTTTCCCTTAGCCATTATTCACATCTTCTCTAATCTACTTCCTCCATCTCTTACCCCACTACAATCTCCACGCGTCTACTCCCTCCTCCTCGACCCAGTGAAGCGTTGCCTTGGTTACCGTTAATTGTTACAGCGAAGCAAGAGTTCATAACAACGCAAAGTAAACTGCGATGGACCTAGTTATGTGCCTTGATTCGGAGCATCCACTCATCTTCAGATCGGGTATCTCTCTCCGCAGAATCTCTCCCCTGTTTCAAATCGGGCCTAATTCATGACCTTTAGACATCCCCAGACATGCGAAACTTACCTCCAATGTATCCCAGGGATTTAACCTTGCTTATTGATTAATAGCCTTATGACACCCGTCCCCTGAAAATGCCACGCCCGATATTCTGATTCCGTTCGCGCCTCCTTAATCTTAATGAAGTGCCTCTGTCCCTTGGTAATGGTTTTCGAATCCACTTCCTATTATTTGCCGACCTATTGAAAATGAGATTGATTGATAGGGCTTCGGCGGTTGTGATGAATGCCTACTTTAGCTGGAAATATGCCCCAACTGAATCGAACTTTAATATAATTTATGATGTAATAACATTCGAGCCGATGATGGCTGTGTGTGTTAGTGCAACAACATCCAAGGTTCTAGATCAAGATGATCGTATATTACTCATCTTAGAAACTGTATCGTGTGAATGACTCTTGAATTGATATAATGAGTGATTGATATTAAAGTTCTATCTAAAATACAGACTACTTTGATGACTTTTAATGTGACTTTATAATTATATTTAAAACATTATGGTTTTAAATATAATTTACGTATATTATAATGAAATTTGATTATTAATAAATTAGCGATATAGATGAGAGTGCAAGTTAAGAACCCTCATTACTGAGACACTTCATTCTATCGTTCAAAAAGGGTAACATGCTTGATTAGACGTAATCCAACGATAATATAAACCTCTCAATGTAACATTTAATAAGTCAGAGCTAGATAAATCATCACCAGAAAATTAAATACTTCATTAACATACTGATATCAAGAAGCTTTAGTTCCGAATTATAAGAATGAATTTCGTATAAAATTTGCATTATGTATTTTTCATTAAAAACGCCTAATATCGGGCGAGCTATGTGATAGTTAGAAAATCTCAAAAATCATTCCTATAACATCTACTGTAAATTACTGAAATTCATAATGCGTAAGACGTAAACGGAGTCCTAATCGTAGCTGGAGATTGGATGGTGACCAGCAATCACGACACTGATTCTTGTGGTCGTGTGTCCCTTAAGACGCCAACCCATGTCAGGAAAATTAGGCTCCCACAGGGAACGAACCTCGGACCGATTCCCTTATTGATGAACGCACTACCAATTAGGCTAAGTGGAAGCGATGATCAGCCATCAAACTGATTAGGATAGATGTTCTTATTTGTTATATTGATTCTTTAATATAATGAAGGCTCTAGAGATTATATAGATGTGTTTCAGAGCAAATTTATAGATATATTACTTTCTAGCATAATTTTTCGAGTTTTTGATATTTATTTACATAAAAATCACCCTTAATTGACTTTGCTAGATAAATTTCTGTAATATTATAAAGATATACGGTCTATTGACATAATTACTTTGATTAAACGCTCTTGGTATCGTTTTTTAGAGTCATTCTTAAGAATTCAATTTACGAACCAACCGATACTATGTATATGTAAATATAATTACTCAGAACAACTCTAAATTATACGCATATGAAATAATATACATGCAAATATCTCACTTATTTCATTTTTTCATATTTACTTACTTTATTTATTTAAAACTTGATGGATATAATAATATTGAACTTGAATAAAATTGGATCATCTTCCTAAAACCAGTGATCATTCCTTACGAAGAATTATATATAACTATTCCATATTCATTTTATATGTATCCATACTTATTTATTCAATATAACGATCAAAATTTCCGGAAAACGTTAATATAATCATTCGTAAATGCATCTTTTAAAGGAACATATTTTGATAAGCTTGGGAAAATAAGGAAAAATAATTTCGCCAGAGGGGTAGAAGTTTGAGAGCCACATCACCGAATTCTTTGAAGAGGCAATTTTCTAGAACCCCCTATATCTTTTCGATTACTGGCGTTTCTCGTCTTTCCCCTCGGAAGATAAATTTGCTGATTGGTAGGCTTACCTGAAGGTATCAATTAAAATTTGTTGACAGCGGCCGAAACGTTTCATTTTCCATTTCGTATTCGCTTTAAACCGTGAAAAATATAGCCCTTGGGTTTTGGGATATTGCCACGGTCTTTATTTACCCAACAATCGATGGAGAAAGTCATTAAGACATTTCACGTTTCTATGAGTTCTAGGTTTAGAGCCAAACCTCTAAAAGTGCTACGTTTCCCATTTCACTATAGCTGACATTTGGATCCGATATATGAAAAAGAACATGAAATGGCATTCAAATAGATTTAACTTAAAGGAAACCTTTATCGATGAAGTGCATGTCAAAATTATAAGTTACCGAATTGAAATTTGCATTCAAAATTTCGAATAAAGAACCTTAAAGTATAAGCGATTCTATAGCAATTACAATATTATGACGAAGTTTGCATAGATTAAATAATATACAGCTCATTCGTTCATCGAGAAAAATGAGTTAAAATTAAGATTTCCAGAATGATTTTTAAGCCTTGAGTATTAGTCTATTGAGAGAAAAGTTAAAAAAATTTTTCAGTTCAGAAAGTTCAGAAGTATTGTTCAAGAGACGAAGTATTTACACCTAAGATTCATATCCTCCAAGTCAACTACGAATTATTATATTATACTATTATTTATGTTTTCTTTTCTATTATTACCACAAACATATATCTAAAATAATCATGAACGAATTATGTATAATTTAAAAAATGAATATACAAGTATCCATTAGCGATAACATATTCTTACAACATAAAAACTTTAAAAATTAAAATTCTTATAATTCTTCTAAACTTCATTTAATTGGTCATTATGATTCAGCATCCAAAGCAAAGTGCACATTGAGAGATCAAAGCGGAGCAATCACTACTGACAAACCTCCATGGGCCTTCAACCTAACTTAGCCCCTCGAAGTTCTAGTAACCCTCACATCTTTTGTGAGTTTCTGGTTGTCTAAACTTCAGGATGTCCTATTTGAAGAATAACGAATGCGAGCGTTTTCCGAGGTGGGCATGTGAATCTTACTTATACTCTTAAGACTTTACTTTCAGCTCTTACTCTACGGAATGTTTGGACATAATCATAATATTATCTATTTTATTATTGAAAAAACGATTTCATTTTTTCGCAGAAAACCTCTTTTTAAAAGGAAAATAGTTCACAATTATCTATTTAAATATTTGATTTTCGGATTTCAATCAACTCTGCTGCCATTAAGGCAAAATTGAATATAAATTGAACCTTCTCGATGTAAGTAAATGGCTATTAATAGAAAAAAGAAGTATTTGTATTTTCTGTGATTTAAACCTTGCACGATGAAGTTATATTCCATTTTCCTCAATCAATAGCAAATTCTTGAACCGATTCCTTACTTTAGGGGAAATATATTAGAAGAACAAATAAAAAGGTACAAAGAAAGTAAATACGAAGAAAGAATTTTATATATTGTGTTTACAAAAGTTTTGTGAGATAATCGAAAAATAAATCATCCCAAATAATTCAATTTTCCAAAAGTTATGTTCTAAAGAACAAGAAAAACAGAGAAGAATTAATGTGATAAAGTCAAAATCAACTCAATGTCTATGGAATATTAACACAATTCATATTAAAATTTGAAATAAGAGAAAGAATAGCAATAAATAATAATATATAATATTTTAACTCGCTCTGAAATTGTGACAGATGGTTTATCTTTACTAAAAGCAATCTCCCAAAAAGTAACAACTTTGGACTTGGTACTTAGAAATACTGCCCTTCATTACCTCAGATACCAATCTGAGGACAAGCAAATATTCAGAGGACATCACCCAAGTATTTCCCCTCCATAAAGGCGTCCCTAGAGCCAGCAAGGCGACCGGAGATTGGATCGATGGGTCGGGACACTGCTCGGGGGGGTCCATACTACTCATGACTAATCTAAGGCTTAGGAAGCATTAATTGAGCCCTTCTGTGGAATCAAACTGCGATTTCCCTCACTCAGACTCGTCTGGACCAGGCTCTTTTGCGAACCCGTCTTTTGCTACGCAAATGGGAACCTATCCTAAGAGATGTTGCAAACTCCTAACTGGATTAATAACTCTCTACTGAAGGGATTTCAGCAGGTGAAGAACATTTATAACGTGTGGAAAATTATTCTGACTCAAGGACCCAAGGTTAATAAGACAGGAAACTTGGTCATTTATCGTCAACAATAAGAATTTAGCATAGAATTGTATTCAATGTACTATTTCTTTTTATAATATAATTTTAATATTTCTCCAAAGAAACTTAGATATATTTTGAAATCTGACGTTTTAAATGTAATAGAATGTAAATAATTTGATTTTATATATAACTTCTACGACAAATAACGATAAAAAGAGTTGACGAAAGATTCAGATGATACTATACAACTTATTTCTATGCTATTCCAATACTTCTATAGAATTTTGACGAATAAAAAGCTCAAAAAAACGTTGCTTAAGACAAAATATTCAAGGCTTCTCAACTATTCCTTAAAAAAGGATAAAATATGAATCACAATGATAGTTTTTGAGCATAAAGGCAGATTAAGATGTTATAAAATAAGAGAATTGGAACTTCAAAGTACAAAATCTAAACATACTAAAAGGAATTGTAATTTTCAATATACATTCCATGTCATTTGCTTCGGAGAATAAGAAATTCAGAATCCCTTTTAAATACGATGAATGTCTTTAATAAAAGATTAAAAAGTTTGTAATTCTATTGAGTGCTTTGAAGAAAAAAGTTTTCTATAGATGGTCCGAGTTTATTCAACAATGTCGTGGATGAATTTACTCTCGTTCCTAAGAAAATACTCTTTGAAGACATAAAATACAAATAGCACAAAAAAACAAAGTCACTGACTGAAAATATATTTTACGACAAAATCCTAGAAATTGGAGTCTTATCATGGATTCAATAGCTTTGTTTTTCTCATAAATATATAGAAAACTTATATATATTTTTATTACGAATATTAAAAATGAAGTGATAAAAACCCTGCTATCAAAAGGCCAATTCATCCAGTATTTCATCGGAAAATATACATAGAATAATTAATTCTTAGCATTTATTCGTATTCTATGATAATGTTCTCTTCCATAGGCTAATTTAAGAAATATTTAAGTACAAAATTACTGTTCTTTATTAATTTCAAGTATTAATTTATTCAAATGAGAAGAAATGAAAAGTAAGCAATGGTAACATAACTTCCACTATTGGCCAGTCGTAACACTACTGTAGATAGTCGAGGTTGTAAACAGCAACTAACCGAAGACATAGCTAGAATATTACTATAACAACAGTTGTCAAATTTACATTCCACTAACGATAACCAGACGCCTAATTTCATGCAACAGGTAAATTCTATGTGCACTATCACCTAACCTGTTCACGAGGGCATGCTAATTTCTAATGCCTTGCATGCAAAGACCTTCCTCCATTAAGGGTCATTCATGCCTAGAGCAACATTACAGAATAAAGGTAGTTAACAGGGAGTCTACACCTCTACGATATGGCTCCATAATACTTTACCTTCCTGTTTTAGCACCCTTAGAATTTGATATTGCACGCAATGTTCCTGAACTTTTGCATTCCATCTCTTGGATATCAGGAGTGCCTTGAATGTAAATCACTAAAGTTGGGGAGTGCCCTGTTATCATAATTACAGAGTTGATATATACTATCTTTCAGAACAGGATAAGGCTATGAAAGTTAAATGGGAGAAAATAGTATATTCTCGGATTATATGCAATATAAGTCATGGATCAATTGGAGATTGAAGTATACAACTGGATAGAAAACAATTACAGAGGGTAAGTGAAAAAAATATGATTAACTTCGTACACTGTTTTCTTTGAGCTTCCAGCAAAACTTACACAATGGGAGTATCAGTAATATTTCTTTTTCACCTGCCGCTGTAAATCTTTCATTAGATTTAAGTTTAATTCTAAATCAAATTGATTCCTAGACGTACTTATTCAGATTAAACTTTAACTCAGTTATTAAAACCTTCACAGTCATTAAAATGTTCCTTATAATAAACTGTTATTCAAACGTTAAGCCTGTAATAATTCATCGCTATTCTAAACATTTCGACCAATTTTTTCCTCTGACCTAGTTTCCAGTGAGTGGTGTGGAACCTTTGAAGCAAGAAATGCGTTAGCCTTAAAAAAATATCATAAATTGCAATTTTGAAAAGCTATATGAAAGAGGGTTTAGACACGGAAAGGAAGAATAGACTAAAAGAAAAATCAGCGAATAAAGTGGTAAGCCATGTACGAAGACAGTGAGGAGAGAGAATGCAAATATTAGTCGAACATGAATAGAGGTCAAATCAAATAGAGGTAAATATTTGCTGAAAAATGCAGAAAAGAAACTATGGTAGATATTTTCAAATGACAACATCTGAGAAACACGTATGCAGTTTTGTAAACTGATTATTCTTTCAATTAATGCCTATTGTAACTTTAGAAATAGTAGAAAAAGATCTATAAACCACTTTTAAAAAAAATTGAGAGAGAAAAGAGCTCAAATTATTCACTGAATATTATAAAATAAATTATTTTCAAGGTAAGAGTAAATATACTCCTTTGCCAGTAAATGTTTCTTCGCATATCCCAAAAATTCCACGAATTTGAAATATGAAAGAGATACAGGGAAAGGGTGAACTTCCTGTTATTGCAGATGCTCATGTTTGTTTTCTTTCGAAGAATTCTGTTGTCCAAGAAGATTAAAGTTCTTATTGGCTCATTTTGATATAATAATTTTTTCGATATTAAGGAAAACTGCTCATAGTAGACTTGATGGTTCAAGAAATTTTTCTCTTAACTAATATCACGAAATTTATAAGGTTAATATGATCAGTGCTTTGATAAAAGTTATAAGACTTGGGTTTGGATCTCAGATCCTGATGTTACACTAAAGTCAACGCTTAGTAAAACCTTCAAGCAGAACTTGAGAAAACAATTAGCATGTCCGTTGCCTGATTGAGTGAAAGTATCATTCATCAAGTGTCAAATGCATTCAAAACTCTCCTGTTAAATTTTAAAATTTTGATTGATTTATTAGAATCGAATATTTAATCTTGTATCGTTAACGAATAAGTATACTTTGATGATTCTCTATCCTTATTCCTTCAAACAATTTGCTAGTTAATTCATATTACTTTACATATCACATCCATCATCGTCTTCTACCTCATTTAACTACATTCTTTATTGATGAAAGCCCTTAAATTCCTAATCCACATATTATAATTACCTTTAGAGATTTTAAAATGAGCTGTAATTAAAAATAAAGGATTTTTCTTCATCCTTACCAGAATCATACTTTATCATATGTGATTCCAATAATCCAAAAAATATCGTATGAACATGAAATGAATATCGTATGACCATGAATAGCTATTTAAGCTATTCCTTGCTTTTAAACCTGTAACGTAATTGATATTCAAACTATATTTACGATGCAATGCACAGGAATGCTTTGCTCGTTCGAGTACAACGAGGTCTTAAATACTACAACACAATAACTTGTTACTATGTCAACAGCAACGCCCACCTGAGCTTGACTACAAGTACGTACGACTGTGAGTACCAGATAACGCATATAAGTTCTGATAAAAATACGAGCCTCTGTAATAGCCACCCACCTTGAAAACATTTCCCAAGAATATAATCATAACTCATTCGTAAGAGTTCTTTACGAATATTTTCCGTAAACAAACTCCGTAAATATCAAATTGATTTCTGATTACGTCATTCATTTCCGTATCAGTTCTTGGAAGCAATCTTTTCCAGGAACCAGGACAAAAGAGACACTAAATCTTAAAAAAAAACTTTATCGACCCATTAGTTACCTTTGCCTGTAAATTACCTTTAAAATATCCTCATTTTAGAGAATTTGAATCCTCACACTTTTCTAGGTGCAGAAAATTTTTCGCGATCTGAAACGTCAATTCGCAATGCGCTGCGAAATATGGAAAGGGTTTTTCCGCGTAGATAGAAATGGGCAAGACTCCGGAATACTCCGCTGACTTAAGCTGACATTACGGTTCGTCTTGTTTCGTACGCTTTCTTATCAAATAACGCCCACTTACTCTCCTAGTCTTTTTACTGGACCCTCATCTCGTATTCATCTATTCATAAGAGTGCACTTAAGTTATGCATGGATACATATGATGCCTAATCCTCTGTGACGAAACCAACGATGTACGTAGTCCTTCGCAGCAAATTCACTACTTTTTAAGCTGAAATTTTCAAAAAAGAGGACTTTTTTTAACATTTGGAATCAAATTTCAACTAGTTTGGTGCTAGATTAACTAACAGAACAAACTAATGCTGAATTATCACTATCATTATTTTTGTATGACGAAAACTTTTACGTAACCTTTTAAGAAAAAAACATTTTTAATACCCTATTAATAAACACCGAGGTTTCCATAAAAAATGTTGATATCCTAGACTTCTGATAAACCTCGTAACTTGAAGAAAAAAATATACAATAGTATTTGACTCTGGATCCCCACCGTAAGACATGAATGTTTATATTCCCAATAACTATACTTATCAATCATTAAAACTAGGATGATTTAAAATTTACGAAGTTTTATCGAATATTTTCTTTAGATTATAGTAACTTTGACAATGAATTAGAATTATTTACATCGATATTTCGCCTGAGAATCGATTATATAAAATAAACAGCGTTGTCCTTGATCTTTAATCCTTTCAGCATTCACTCACAAGTATACTTTTAAAAAATTCTCCAATAATAGATGTATAAAGCGAAGATACAGCTAGATAGAACAGCCATCAAAAAATTAGAACTAGATAATCTAGGCAACGTCCCGATAATCAACGGATATATGCGCCATGGAAGGACATAGCGGGTCCATCCGCGCAGCCTCCCACCCAAATGTGTACACATATATAGAATCTATTTCCGTTTTGGCCTTTCTCGGGCGAGAAATTCTTGGCGCCTTTCAAATTCACACCAAATGGCCTCTTATAAGTGCGTTTTGCCGGGTAACTTCCTCCCGATTCCTTGATAGCTTTTCTTCTTAGCTCGCATTCGGTGCCAAAGGGTGGGAAGCCATTTGGAACTCGTTTCTTTTGACGATGAACTATTCGAGGCAAATCTGGCCGAATATGGAAAAAGGACGGAAATTTTGAAAGGAAGTGAAACGAATTTTGATGGACGATAAAGCTATTCATATCGATCAGCGAGGATAAGGGGGGGAAATCGTTTCTGTGAGGTTATTTCCTCCGCCGTAGTCCCTTCTCCCCGTTAAACTCCGCTTCGATTGGCAGAGAAGGAATTTATAAACTGAAGTTTGGTACATTGTAGTCTTCCCTGGAAACGGACGGATTTTCCGCTTTCTAAAAAAAAACCTTCGTCTTATCGAAATCGTCTTGAGTTCGTGGATTATTTAAATGCGATGAAAACCCTTAAGGGTTAGATTAAGCCTTAACTAAGGAAGGTCCCTGTCGCTAGAGATAAAATGAATTCGGATCCAATGGACCGAAGATTGCGTATTTTCTTTCGATTAATGGAGACTCGCGGCGAGAAATCTCTTTCGATTTATAAAAATCTCTTTCGAAAGGAATTTCGGATTGATCCCTAATCCGTTTGACCCTCGCTTAAGAGGGTACAGACACCAAATCCTATGGCATTCAAGATCTCTATTCCCTCTCAATGCGAACTTAATCTCTCTCTCTAATATCTATGATAAGAATGGATTTGAATCTTCTATAATTGCCGCAAGATTAAAAAGAATTTGCGTTAATCCTAGTTTATTCCTTTCTGTAATACCAGCATAAGTGATGGTTTAAGTTACTATATAGTCAATCAAGTCTGTAGGAATACTATGAAAAAGAAGAAAGGAATACTTAGCTCTTTTTAGACTTTCACTCTCAGACAAAACGACTTTCCAACACTCTTGAACCTATTCTGTAAGTCTCTTAAGACACCCGTACTGATAAATACATTCTTACACTGTAACCCTAGGGTAAAGTCCCTCACTTAAATTTTAACTAAGGAGGAGTATTATATTACAGTATATGATATATACGTTGGATTATGTTTGTATAGGAGTATATAAAACAATATAATAACGTATATGAGAATATAATTTCGGAAATATTTTAATTGATAATGATTTATTGAATATGTCAACTCAAACAAACAAGAAACAAAAGATGAACCAGTCAATCCTTTAGGCAACACGAGAAACAAACATTTTCTATATTCAAAAGCTACAACCATCATTATCTTATCATATTTCGTATTTATTGCTAATCAAAATAACCACGATATAGAAATACGTTTCTATGGAAACGGCCAATTATAATAAAACTCAAATGCGAATTTGAGCGATATATTTTCCGCGAACCTACGCATTTGTATGAAATAAAATAAACTTCGCATTAATATAGCAGGAAAACAAACTCTTATCCATTTCTATTGGATCTCTGCAAAGATTTTATTCTTGCTAGAGCATTAATATTCCTCTCGTATAAGAAAAATAAGCCTGCGCTGGAAAATTCGCGAAAATAAACCTCAGCGTAACTTTAATTCGGGTTTATTCACGGAGGAGGATAAAATAAATATCATTATCGCAAATCGATGAAGGTTCAAGTGGCACGATCGTGCGGTGAACTTTGACGAAGGAGGTCTTTCTTGTATTCTACGAAAGGTGATATCATTAAGAAGTTGGGAAATCGTCAATTCGAGAAAAATTTTCCATAAATTCGGGTATGAATAAAAACTGTTCGAATTGAAATCGCTTTTGATTCTCTTTTCATTAAGCTACCATTCAAACAGTCTTAGATTTATGGATTTTCATTAAGATGCGACTCGAGTTCATTTCCGATTTGATGTCCCTCCTTTTGAAAGACGTACATTTTTCTCGGAATTTTATTCTTCGCTTCCTCCAACAGAAACAGGAAAAAGTTATTGAAATCATTTTGATACTTATACAGTTCTTCAAAGACAAAGGAACGACTGTTTTTATATTGAAAAATTCTTTTGTAAGATTAGTACTTCCGCGTCCTATTCCTGTTCATCATTATCATTGCCAAATAATTGTTAAAATTATTTAGATTTAACATTGTCACCATGGTTACGTAGTTTTCTATAAGATTACACATTTTGACTAATCATGCATCAATTTACTTTCCATAATTTTATAAATAATTTTTATTTCTTTTAAATAATCTATTTTTACACGAAAATGGGCATTGTTTTTCTTGTAGAATTTCTCGAATCAGGTTAATTGTAAGTTGAAAGCAACATTGAAGCATAAAATTCTTACTTTAGCAATGAGGAAATGATACCTATCCATGTCCTGCAATTCAAGCCGATGTAATCGATTGACTTATTAAATATATTAAGAATTATTCCAAAGATAAAATCTTATTGATTCCCTGAGGGCTAATTGCTGTAAAATTAGAGGTATGCAGTATGAACATAATGAGAGATGAACAGCATGTGGCCTTTATCAACAAAATAGAAATTACGCACTTAACAATGGCATTTATCTGGAATACTTGTCATGTGCATGGTATATTTAAAATCATACATTCACGAGAAGAAACTTCGAAGATGATATGATTCATAATAAGTACAACTATTTAAAATGAAGCGAAATGAATCTAGCTAATCCAGAATCTAGAAATGAAAACAGATTGGAAGTTAGAGAGTTATGCTCCGATTGATTGATATACTGTGGGAAGTAACGATAAAAATATGTGTGTCCGTGTATCGTTGCCTTGTTAATCCTTGGTTGGTGTGATATTATAATTAAACCAAGAGAAAGTACCCTGACAATTATCATCCTCTTTACGTGAACAATACAATACAACGATCAGCTCAGGAAAAATATAAAAGTAACTAAATTAAATATAATGTGCAACAATTAGCTACTCTCCCAAGAATTGACTTCATTAGCTAGACGTATTTTAGACTTAAATATTTCCACCATCCCAAACTCTGAAAGATATTAGAAATACCACAGTTATTCCCTCCGATTCCACATCGGGTTTTGCAGTTTCTTCACCAAACACGACTCAATCCCCACTCGAAAATTCAGTTAACCGTACAACCTGTACGTAGACTCGGAGAAAATCCTGCGACCTAATTACACTAAGACCGAACCGAAACCTTCACGATTCCGCGAACGAAACCCGTAGAAATATAATTCTGAGGGGGGAGAGGGGGGGGGGGGGGTTAAAAAACTTTGGATCCGCGAAATCTCCCTTCCTTTGTTTACCCACGTCATTATGATTTGGGAAAAAGGGGATTTCTCCCATCACGTAATAAAGCGTTACCCTCCATGCATAGCAAACAAAGGAGCTCGCGTTCCTTAATCATCGAGTTCTTCTCGGAAATTTGAGTCACGTCCCCGGAACATAAACCATAATGATTATCTGAGAGCGTATACACACACAGGTAAGCAAGAAAACCAGCCCGGTCAAAAGGGCTCCGGATAAAAAAAAACGAACGTAGATCCTTCCCATCACGTATCCCCGTGCAAAAAAAAAAATGCGAGGAAATCACGCTGTCGAATAAATACTCCGTTCATGAACTTAAAATTCAGGGGAACCCGCCTTTCCGATTGCTACTTTTTTTTAGACAATCGGTGGTGGTGAACGTCAGGGGAACCGACTGTTGGCGTACGTGGCGCCTCCACGCGGAAGAATCGCAAAAGATTCCGTAGCTTTTTTCCCATCCCCTCCCGAGGTCCTTGAGGAGTGAAATGGTTCGAATTTATGCGGAAAATGAACTGTGCAAAACACGGCGGGCACACATTGGGAGTGGATCTTCTTTGGATGCACCGCCCTGGATGAGGGATGCTGGATAAAGTGGGGAGATCTCGCGGCTGAAAAAGTGGTTTTGGGATTCCGGGACGGGAAGTACTCCACTTATAGGATGCTTACTGTGTCCAATCGTATGCTATATACGCTCTCTAGTTTACGTTAAATGAATCATCTAAGCGATTCAAATTTTATGCGGAGAGTATCGCACGGATTTATTTCTATGTAGATAAGAGCTATATGTTTTATTTTTTTGACCCGCTATCGGAGAAGATTATTGTAGACTGGTTACGTAGGGAAGTAAGAAAATGTTTTTAAGGATATTACGTGAATTTATTTTAATCTTTTTGTTAATATGTCATATTTAGTGCAGTCCCTTCTCAGAGTTAATCCTAAGGGATTATTTTATTCCTTCAATTCTCTATCGCCATTAAGCGCTGAGTTTGCATCATTAAAAATTTCTTGTAATGAATTACGATAGGGAACTATACATTTATTAAAGAGAATGAAAGAATGAAAACGAACGTAGCTCAAAAATTACGACCGAGATTTTTATTAAGGACAAAACAGAATATATTTACCTTTTTTATATTTAAATTTAATTGTATTCAACTTAAAAGCTTCGATCAACTTTAGAAAAATCTAGGCTATAGGACAAGAAGAGATGGAATACACAAGTATGCCGCCATATAATTGATTATTCTTTCCATTTCTAGATGTTGTTTAGTTTGAGAAATTATGGGCTTAGATAGGATTAAGTTTCAATAAAATAAATGTGCGTGCTAGTGTTTGAAAATAACCTACTTTCTCCTGGGTAGAAATGCAAGTGCCACTTTCTCAAGGTCATTTGATGGTCTACGTACAAATTTTATCGTATATTATAGACTGCCTGAATGAGCACCTAATTTCTGGACTATTACATTTAAAATCGCACCACAATATTCCTTACATATTACGATGAATTAAATAAATCTCAATACCGCTTTACCTCCTCTTTCAATACCAATAGTTTATGTACGTATCCGCCACGCATTCACTTTACAGAGTCGTAATTCCAGCCCTGTATATTCCGGTCGCTACGTAACAGCGACTAGGAGCATCCCATTTGGCTAACTGAGCTGTTTGTCAGTAGAGCGCGTAAAGAAAGTAAAAATCTCACTTTTATCGTACACGATAAGGGACTCCCTATCGTTTACTCGGACCCTGTTGAGGTAAAAAATCGCTATAAGGTGGAGGTACGGAACACAGCTTAGGAAGCTATATGTTGGGCCCCGCAGATCGGAGGCCATGGAGGAACAGATAATGCGGCCATCTACCGGGATAAAATCGCAATGGGGAATCTGGTCACGCCCTCCCTTTCCTCCCAATCTTTAGTGATATCATTTTCATAGGGCGAAACAGTTGAATGTAGATTTCGGAAGGGATCGCTTTTGGAGATGCAGAAGGGCCCTGGAAAGTGATTTCCGCTAACGGAAGATGTGTGTTTGGTGGGAGCCACTTACCAACTCCCACAAACTTTTATTTACTGCCTTCTGAGGATTCCTACGCTGCCGAAGGAGTTTAGGTTTCGAACTGTAATTAAAGCGTGCGATAAAGCCGAAATTTGTGATTAGGTAACTAGCTGTGGAATTCATACTCATTCATACGGTAAAGTAGAGCCTTCTGAGACAAACTTTTTAGTTCTATGCTATTATTATGCGTATTATTTCTATTGGATAATAAATTAGAGTTACGAAACATTGTTTATCGAAAATGTATTATTCAATAACTGTAACTCTAACATCAATTTATGCTTTGAGAGATTAAAACTTCAATTTCAAATTAGATTATTTTATATATCAATAGCATTACATTCATAATTACTATCAATACGTATTTTCGAAGTGAAAACATGGGTTTTTTTCTAAGGAGATGTTGCGATTTCAATGTACGTATTAAAAGTTTATACATACACTATTATACTATAAAAATGTTACATTCAAAACATATTTACGTGCAGACTATAACCTTGTGCAACATTACGCAAAGATAACATCCAAATACAAGCGAAGAGTCCGCATCCGTAACAAATAACTCCTCCCATCACTGAAATAGATATGGATCCAAAAGCTATTACACCTAACGATTCCCTCACTCACGATAGATCCGTCATATCAACAAAACCATCACTAATTGACGTACATTCAAAAATACGAAAAAATCTCGCGAGCTTCGATCGTACGAAACCCGCACACAAATAATCTCGCGGAATATCAATCCAAATGGGCTACTAAAGCCCTTAAGTGCCCATTATTCGGGAAAAATGCACGGGAACGACAAAGTTTACCGACGTTTTACGGCTCCAATTAAAAGCACTACCTCCCCTTCAAGCACTCTTGACTCTCATCCGTCAAATGATATAATTAACTGCTTTACTACGGATCGCATCTGACCGAGTTTCGGCGACCGTGAGAGAGAGATTTGACACCGAAAATCACTGCAAAACACACTCTCGGCCTTCCATCTTCGAAACGGCGCAAAAAAGCTCAGACCTGGATCTGCAAAAACACGCGTGCTCTGCGAGAATAGACGGCATCTCTTCCGCTGATTGATTTTCTTCAATCGTCCTCGAATCTTTGGCGTGGAATCGGTAGAGTCGATCCTTAGCACGCTTTTTGAGAGATCGAATGTCAAAGACGGCATCTCCATGACGACTTAATAAATTGAGATATGGATAGTGGGGTAGATACGGAGCATTAGTCAAATCAATGAGCGAGAGAAATACGGGTCAATCGGGGAGTTTTTCGAGGACAATTAGGACAATATTATGAATATATTGGACTCTTAATTAATATACAGAAAAAACATTAAGACCACATGGAAACGGTTGAAGACGTACACAAAATTTACCTTATTTATATTATTTTACCTTACAAAAAGACTCCCACAGACAGAAGTATAGCTATATATACATATGTATATATGTAGAACACATAGTAGATATTACAGAAATACCTTATTAAAGTCTTCTTAAATCATAAACATAACTACACAACCTTTTCAATTAAACCTAGCCACCTAATATCACCTACCTAGCCACAAACATTCACGAATATATAGGGCTAAACATCGATAAATTAAAACCAGACTGGGACTCTGTAAATGTTTCAAAACGCTAGTTCGAAATTTATTTATAGCCATGTACCTTCTTTTATACTATTTTCCATCGGTCAAATTTACGTCGGCTTGTCTGTGTATAAATAGCGCTCCGACGTGTGGAAACATTTGAGCTGAACGCTTTGAAAATACCGTCAAACTGAACGTTTGAGGAGCTAGCATTTTGGTGGCTTTGAGAGTGTGATTTAAGCTTCATTTTTAGTCCATTCCTCTGATTGATTCCTCTTTGCTAAAGCTATGTTGATACTGCAAAGTTACCTCTGAAATTGAATCCGATAAAAATCCAAATTTTCAAATATTATTTCATCCGTTGCTCTGGACGAAACTGAAGTTTTAGTATCCATGACGATTTATGTCATAGCCCGGGTATGTATTTTTATTTACAGATTGCTTCATAACCGAAAAGTTATAATCGTTAAAAAAAACTTAACTATGTAGACTCTCAGTTTTAAGGCCTGTAACATAAAAATGCCTGAAAGTAACTCTTATAATTCGGAAATATTCTGATGGGTGCACCAATACACTTTAATCGTAGATGATTTCATAATAGTCAAGTTGTTTGAAAATTATGTTAAAGTGATTAATAACTGTATTAATAAAACCAACACTATCAAGAATTGACAGTTTCACATATGATAAGCTGATACAAAGAATCTTTTCTGAAACTTGAAGACATCAAAGTGCAATGTATGATTATAGTGTTTATAATGAACAATCCATCCACGTTTTTCTACCATCAGTTGATTTACGTACCCATAAAGAAAACCAAAAAAGGAGCAATCACTTAAAACCTTATTATGAACACAATCTACACCTGTTACTCTCCTAAATATGCACTGTGGTATTTAACGTTGGATGCCACGTCAAAGCGTGTTTGATAATGAACCAATTTCAGCAAAACCAAAACATACGAGCATTATTAAAGTACTTTAATCATAGCAGAACATATCGATATAATTGAATTATTTCGTCGAGAGTTCCGCAAGGGCTGTGGGACATCAAAACCCAAAGAGCGACGGAATACCTTTCCAATTGAAGCAAACGCTGTGAAGAACCTGCGAGGTAAACGCGCTATCAAACGATTGCCCAGACAAAGCTCTTTTTACGGAGTAATCCTATATATAAGGGTTGCACTTCCATTTGAAGTTCCCCTTTATAGGTACTTGTTACTGCTCCGTTCTGTAGAGAGGCATTTCGGACGCTTCTGTCAGCACGTAACGGTGGAAATTTATAAAAAATTGGCTCGAGGTTCCTCACACGAATTAAATTTCCCTTTCCATACACTGAGAGTGTAATGACCCCTGTGCTATTTGTTATATGTATGTTGAAACATCATCGTTAGTATTAAGATTATTGAAGCATAGAACTTCCATAAGGTACGCGAATAAATTATTTGAATTATTAGAAATAATTTGTGCGCGAATTGATGACATTTTTCCTACTGAAAAAGTTCAAAGTCTGAAACAAAAATAGTGTAAATTTATGGGGAAATTCAATTACTTTAAATGAACCTTAAAAATTCAATAATTAAACTATATTTTTTGTTTCAATTAATGAAATATGTTAAAGATGCATAAAAATGAACTATTATTAATGATCTTACATAAATTATTCATCATTGACTTTGATAATTATTAAGCTGTTCCTACTGATTGAAATACTTAATTATTTCAAGGAAACGAATTCTTGAGGACATGATATGCTTTATCCAAAAGGATATTCACGTAATACCACATTTTTCTTACACGTAAAAGATTTTATAGGTTACCCTTATGGGGACTCGATCACATTTATGTCGTTCTAACGTCAGTCGAGAAAGAGCCTGTCAATCACTGTACAGAATCCAGTAACAATATCAAAGGTCTACTAATTCGTAAGTGTTCCTCAAGACAACCGTTATAATTACAACATCAAATTCGCCCCATTTTAGCCCAAAATCTCGAGCCATTCACCCGTTCGTTAACATCACCCCGAATTTCATATCCCATTAGTAAACTTCCGCGAGCCCTTGGAATTTTTTCAAGAATCCCCGTTTTACGCCATAAAACAATTACCAAACCGAGAGAGAAATCTTTCGCGAAACGATGTCCCTGGAAACGATTCGGGACGGGGAAAATGGAATCCCTTTAAGAAAACGACAACAAGAATAAAACTGCACGACCTGGAGTTTTTGTCGCCTTGGCGAAGCCGTCATTTTCTCCGAGAATTGCAAACTGTGACGGGGAACTCTTTAAGGGGAAGGGGGGGAAGGCATCTCGGACGCAGGCAGTTCGGTTTAATTTGCGACAGGACAAACCGACTGGAGAAGGACTTCGTTTGCGGTCTGCATTAGGCCCTGGAGGAGTGCCAGCTAAAGTGAATCTTCAGCCAGAAAATGGGGCATGTGAAGATATTAGGAGGGATATCAACAGAGGTGGCGAGAAAACCCTCTTTCCTTCTACTCCATCTTCCCTTTTGTTTCCATGGTTTTTATCCGAGATTATCGCCCCGTGTTTATGGGAAGGAATGAATCGGCGGACGCATTCTGCGAAGGCGTTGAGGCGGCAGGTACTTAATAAAACGGATGAAACGTTGGTGATTCCTATGAACGACGTGACACGAATCGTTCTTATAAATGTTTTTAAGTGGATTCGAAAGCGTGGTCGTGATTGTCTCGGTTCCTTAGCCATTTAGCACGCGACCTAATTGTGAATTGCGGAGCCATTCTGTTCGCGAGGTGTGTTTTTACTCTCTTTTTGCGGCCAACTTCCCCGAGTGGTGCGTTCGCAGAAGTTGGGGGCATGTTTTAAGCATACGTATGCGCGCAGTCGTTTTCCCCGGAGCTATTTCATCGCATAATTGGCCATGTTTTCTCGTTCATGTGAAACCGCGAGAGCTTTTATTCCAGTCGACGTGAAATATTAAAGTTCGCGACTTTTTCGTAAGTGAAACATTTTAGCGTGAAATGATTTTTAAACTTCGATGTAAAAAGAACCACGTACATAATAATTGGCGTCATAACACTTTGGAATTTCTTCTCCTTTCCTACAGCTGCTTTATTCAGAAAATGTATTACTTTCAAGACATTCAAAAACGTAATTTTTTGTAAAAAATTTTCTATTTTTTATTTTGCATAAATCAACAAGACGCAATGATATGGAAATTACATTCAATTTATAGAACTGATAACAGGGGATATCTATATTTTATTTTTTCCATTTTTAATCCCTAAAAATAAGCTATCGAAATGTAAAATATTATTTTGTCTTTATGGCCTTTAAAATTTTCTCCCGTAGGTATTCCGATAGATTAAAATTATTTTCAGCCATTATTCAAACTAAATCGTTTCTTATGAATTTACAGTACGGCTTTCACAAATAAATTCAAAATAAAGTAATCCAATAACTCGATACAAACGACTCTGAGCTTAACTATTCTAAATGCAATAAATCATATTAATAGTTCGTATTCTTGAAGCATAAAAATTGCTTCCTATGAATATTGGTAAGGAAACAATATGTCATCTAGTGTAGAAAAAAATCCGATTTATTTATACCTATGTCATAATCCTCATTAACAACCTGTGGTAATCCAGGTTACCATGTTGATACTTCCTTCAAGTTAGTGCACTATAAACCAAACTAACTTACCGATAATAGAGCGCGCATAATTGTAAGCTGCGATTCAATTTATTACTACGTTCCCCTTGATATATTCCTGGTTCTAAACTAATATAAACTAACTAGTATGATAATTGGCTCCATAAAAATGAGATCAATTTGAAAGGGAACTGAAATATGGGTGACTTTTCCATAGATGTTTTGATGAAATGTGACTAACAATCTCAATACACCATGACTTATTTCATAACAGAAGCTGAATTCAGTCGAAGTATCATATAATTGTAAATTACGATTAAGATAAGAATTACATAAGAAATTGTAATTCCATGTTAAGGTAAGAAAGTAAGTCATAAAAAATTACGAAATACTCGATAATTGATGAAATCCAGAAAACTTCGCATTCGCATATTTTACTTATGAGGAAGCGTATAACGTAATCCAACCTTTTTGGAAAAACAACTTAAAGCTCATAAGACTTTTCATCACATTAATGTATAGATTTATTACTTAAGATGGATACAAATCACAGATTACTTATCTTAATCTTCTCAAACACGTGTCACGGAAATTATATCACCGTTTTGACAAAAATAGTCGCCACACACAATCACGGCGAATGATTCAGATAACTTCCTAAGAATCCAATTAAACTGTTTGGGAGATTATTATGTCACACGTTGAAAACGGAAGACGTGTGTACGCCAATAAAACTTATTTCCGATTCCATACAAGTTCCAATTTCCTCCAATCGTCTGTGGAGACGTGGATTGTGATAGGACTTCATACGCCGATGTCCGAGAAGTACTTCAATTAAAAAAGAAATGCGAAAACACGCCCTCTCGCTTTGTAAAAGGCGAGATAAAGAAAACCCATTCCAACTTTTCGTCTCGCTTCGAGAAACATAATACGTTGGATGGTTGACACACGACGTTGAAGCCCAAAAGTGATGAAATAATAGGAATGTGATACAAAAAATCGGTGGAAGCTCCAGGAATTGGAACAAATCTGGAGAAAGTAAGCAACTTTTTGATTATCTGTGATAATTGTATTTCTGTTGAATTAGCAGCATTCCGAGCAAGAAGTATGACCAAGGTTAACTGAGATGTTAAATATCCTAACTAAAATCAGTCGATACACTATGATATAGGTACTAACAAGTAATATATTTAATTTGTTTAAATTGCATTAATTTAGTCATGACGAAGAATATATTAACTATCCCTAATTGCTTCAATTATTAACACATATTTAAAATTATGCTATGTTTGCTAAATAAGGGATAATACGCTAGCTAAAGAAAGGCCTGTCTGGGATTCCTATTTTGTCTATCGTTTTATTTAATTTCCGTTAGTTAAATCGAAGTAACTGAACATAGTAAATCACATAAATAATTCATCCTGTGGTTCAACTTACTACTGATGCATTTATTTCATCTTGCTAAATATCGCGATGAAATAAATAAACGTCCTACATGAACTAGTAAAAAAAATAGGAACCTTAAATAACCTCAATTAGAACTTAATTATCTCAAATATACAACAAAGTGTAGAAAACAATTTCCTTTCTAAATGTCATTATTTTTTTTCGACTTAACTTCCAGTTGTAAAACTTAAATTCAATTTGATTATATCTTCATTATTAGGTATCATGATTTTAAGCGTACAAGAAAGAATTCCGGCTTAAAAACTCTCAAAAAAAATCAGTACCGGGACTCGAACCAAAGCCTCCAACCCAAAAAATTTCATTAATACTCCGATAGAGAAAAAAAAACAAACAAACAACGAATACGCGCAAATTTATGTGCGTTACCAGGGAAACCTGCTCCGTTCGCAAACATTCCGTGGGGGGGGGGAGGAAAGCGATGACTAGGGAAACGTATTCGCCAATCTTGAGAAAAGGGGTGGCGCCACCCGAGAAGGGAGCGGAATATTAAAGAAGCAGTTCTTTATAAAAACGGACGAGCTTCCGGTAAAAATTGACCCTCGCCGGATGGGAAAAAGGATTCAGACAAACGGAAAATCTGCCAAACGGAGAAAAAGGCCCGGGAGAAAGGCGAAAGATATTTCAACTTATTTTATTATTCCTACGTAAGGGGATAAGGGAAGATGGTGGTAGGGGGGGAGGGGGCGTGGTGGTAGGGGAAGCTAAGGAGGGGTGGGAATTGAGCGTGGGCGTGAGATATTGGGGCCAGGTTCAAAAAGATGCTGGTGACGCCACGATGATTAAGATGCGAGTTTAAGAAAAGAGCGTCGGTGGGGGAGGGGGGTAAAGGATCGAATATATATTTCCCTCAAAAGGGAATGCTCCCGTATTTTTTTGCAAGTCTTTTGTGGGAGAATGAGGGTTAGAATAAGCGAAGGAGAATGTGCTGGAGTGATTAGAAAGGCCCCTCTCGAGGCCTATGAAAAACGGCGATAGAAAGATAAGACGAGGGGCAGAAATTGGAGGAGATGGGATGGAAATTGGATGAGGATTGTGTTGGATTGGATGGGGAGAGATGGGTATCAAAAAGCGCGGCGTTTAGCTAAAATGACCGTTTTGGGAGGGAAATGTAAGGTTGGGAGTGCCTTTCGCGAGCGGAGTGCGACGCGGTTCTACAGAGATTAAACCGCTGTGAATCCGCGACACATACGTCTGATCTTCTTGTACTGATTAACAATGCAGATAAAAGAGAGCCAACTATTGTAATTTATTTAAAGGAGGAAGTGAGAAATTAGTTTGAAACAGTCATCGTGAAACGGTTTTCTTCATACGATTCCAATTGTTTTTTAAGTAAGAAAAAAATCATCTCAATGGGTATTTTTTAATTTAATGTCTTAGAATAATTTTGATATAAAGTCCAAAACGCAGTGAATTTTATTATATTTATCTGTATTGTATGCTATCGTTTTAATGATGCTCCATATCCACTATAATTAATAACACGTATTAATATTAGCGAAATTATAAAGTTGGGAATTCCTTATCGCAAATCGTACTTGGAGCTTAACAAATAAATATTTAAATCTTGATTATATATTTATAAATCTATATTGATAGAAAAATCACTGAGAAAGAAGTGCTGAAAACATAAGAATCAACTTTATGTTATAAATTCAGAGCAATGTAGATATTCGTTCGAGAAAAGAATCAAAACTCTTACGAAATACGCAGATACACTTATGAGCGCTCAAAATAGATAAAACATACATATGAAAGGAACCACAACTGAAGAAAAACTCCCTAAAAAAGTATATAATTCGGGTCAAGGAGGAAAAACTTCCACGAAATAACTCACCCGCGATTAAAAGTAATTTCAAACTAAAAATCATGATGAGATAAACTTAAGATCGCTCTCAAGGGATGGGGGATATGAGAGTGGAAAAGTAAACAGGGAAACTAAGCCTTGGAAACGGGGGAGGGAAAAAGAACAAAGAAAAGTCTTGGAATCAATAACAGGATTAATGATTCTCGAAAATGAAGGAAAGAATATGAAACGGAACGCTATGGGGATCTTCAAATATATAAAAACCGAAAAGAAGAAAAAAGGAATATATATTTATGATTTTTTCTGAATTAAACTGAATCTAATAGTGATACATGTGGAGTGCTGCTGATAAAGGAATAATTACCTTATTTAACTATCTTAACCGTATTGAAAAGATTTCTACTCGCTTTCTATTCCTATCAGCTTATTTTATTAGAGTATCCGCTGGTTCGGAAACACAAAGACGATTTTTCCTGCAAAAAAACACTAAAAGGCATATCCTTTTCGGAGAAAAATTTCTCGGAGGAATATTGCAAAATTGGAAGTGCAAATAAAGGCGAAAGAGATGGTATTTCAGCAAGCGGAGAAAATCTGGGCCGCGTCACGGTTTTCACTGCACGAGTGGGAGTTAATGCGCATATAAGGTGAGACAGTAGTTTAATGCGACAAATAAAGTGAATGGACTCCGAAATGGGTCGAATGGCGTGAAGAATCGACGGAATAAAGATCCTCATAAATGGGAAGATTTCAATAAAGAGAATCGGAGGCGATTTAAGAGAGGTAGGGGGAGTTGTTCTTTACTAGCTTCGTTTCCATTGGGAAGAGTCTAACGGCGCATTTGACCCATTCGAGAGGCTGAAAATCTCGTATAGAAAAGGATATCCAACGCGTACGTTAAGCCCCGAATCGAAGAAGTGAGATGAGACTAGGTGTAGTTACGTCTTCGACATTCGCCGGGGAATGGTAATGGGATGAAAATAGGTGTGTGTTTGGCATAGTTGGACTGAGATATGGGATTAATATCTCCATTATTATGCACTCGTATAAGCTATGGAACTTCGGTATATTGGAGAGGTAAAGTAAAACGAGGATAGTTTCCTAAGATGGCTGTATGAACTTATGGTTTTATTCTTCTAACTCTAAAAGTTGGCACCTAATAAAAGTGTTCTCAATTTATAAAGCACTATCCTGTTCTTTGCAATCACTAAAGACCTTGAAAAATACGAATACAAATCAAACCGAATAACTCGTGAATAAATATAACCAAGATGAATACATCGATGTAAAGTAACAAATTTACAGTCAACAATTCATTGCTAAATTTTGAATTATATTGAATATTGTATCTACAATAAATATACAAGCAATACTACTATAATAAATAATATATACAAATAATATCAATGTTCACACACAACTAAAGAAATACCTTTTATTCTCTCGAGTCTAACTTCAATAAAAATGTTCCTAACTCATCCTTTTTTATAAATTACGTATTAACTTAACACCTCCATTAATCCTGTACTTCTACAACGCATTTAAAGCCTAATAAATACATTTTGAATTCTAAATTTCGCCCATTTAAAGCCGTTATTCATTTATTCCAAAGCGAAAACCGATGTCCGATGTCACTTCCGCATCGTCTCAATGCACTGATCCGTGCACATCGATGTACATGTTTCTCGATTCACCCGAAAAGGTTACAACCGATTCTCCCGTCTTATTTCCCGTTTATGCCGTGTAATTTCGGGGAAAATGGAGGGGAAAAACCATCCTCTGAAGGAATTAGAATCCGTGACCCTTAACGTAATCGACGGAGGGCTCATTATTCCTTGCGCTCTCCCTCCTTCTCCACTAATCAATCCCGGAAACGTTTCCAGTGTCTTCCCTTTGCCCCGCATTCTTCCAGCGGCCACACCCTGAATTTCACCACCATCTCTTGTACTCCGAAGCGCTGTTTCGGAGGCCATGTAAACCAGTCTGGTTAAAGGATTCTGGACAGGAAATAAATTGCGCTATTAATGAAGACGAGTACCGAGTACGAGATGGTAGAGTTTAAATGACCGAGAGTGAGGAATTTAGTGAAACAGGCTACTGGTATAAACTTTTCATGCCGAAAGTTTTTTCATGAAATGTGAATTTTTAGTTTAACTAATTAATTAAACTAATATTATTATCTTAATTCTTGTAATAATTTTAGTAGGAGTTCAAATCCCTAAAAAATGGTCTTGGTTTAATGTTCTTGCCATCATTTTCCACTCTCACAGTTGGAATTATCAATTGATAGAGCACATTATAATATTTTAAGTATTTATTTAAAAAAATTTCTTAATACTCCTTCACATTAAATGGGCCAGAAAGGGCTGCTAATGAAACTAGTATCTTTTAATTACCTTTATAATTTTCCCTACTTTTTATACTTTGGCAAACACCCCTCAAGAATATATAATTACCTGAAGTTATCTTACAGATTTGATTTATCAACTCTAGAGAAAGTTAGAGACTGATATTTCTTCGAGAAATTTTGATTCACGGCGAAGAACAAATTTCCAGATCTGGTTATTTAAAATGTGGCAACTTCTGATATGTACCTAAGTAAATGTAGTAAACTTTTAGGTAATAATAATGAAGAATATAATGATGATGATTATGACGCAGAAACATATGTGAATGCGAAAATATACATTATCGAATTTATCTTTATTGTTGCTACAGCTAAGAACGTAAATTAGGATGTTTTTTGAGAAATTAGAATCAAATATTTGCTAATTAGATTTTTCCTTGTAAACCCCCATATTATTCATGCACACAAAATACGAACTTCATCTCAAACCTGGACATCCCCTACATCATTATAAATAAACTACCAAGTTAGCTTCACTGATACCTAACACTTTCTATAGCATTACAATACTGTTCGTCATTCTTCATCAGTACTTAATCTGGTTACACCGATGAAAGCAAATCTCCACAAAATCAAAAAGGCACGGGTCACAGAAAATGAGTTCTTTTTATAGTTTGAACAATTCCTTTGGCATTAACAGTTCAGGAGTTGAAAAGAAAACGCAACAGTTCCCTTCAGTTTGTTCTTCAAACACGGGAGAGTAAAGCTTTTCCCAGTGAGAATCGCGTGGGACATCGTTGGGCGACTGGATAACGAAGGGCCATAACGCTTTGCCAAAGCTATTGAACGGACGGAAAAGGACGGTTCGTTTATTCCCGGAGTTTGCCCGGAATTTTTCCGGGAGATCCGAAAGGAAACAAATTTACGTACTCGATAACTTCGCGCGACTGTGTGTTAATGAAGGGACTTAAATCGAAGCTTATGAGTTCCATGTTTACTTTCGAATATATGTAAATTTCGCGTAGTGAACGTTCGCTGATCTTGTTACGGCTGAACGGATTGGCGATGGAAAATCGTCGCCTATTTGTGTCCGTTTTTTATTCTTTCGCGAATCCGGACTGTTTGCCGAATCCTAAAGATAGACTTCGGTGTAAAAGGATTGCCTCAAAGAGGAGAAATGAAAAGTGTTGCTACTGTTGACAATGACGACGAATCTATTGATGGAAAATTTGAAGAACATACTACGACACGGTGACAACAATCAATTTTTTGGAAAATTCGTTCACTCTCGTGAAAATACTGTTTTCTTGTTGCTCTGATTGGCTGAAAGTCTAAGAAAAGATACAGGAAATAAAGTTAGAAGATTAGGAAAGATTAGACAAATACGATTTTCTAAAAAATTTCTCTGGCTTTAGATTAAAATCTTCCATCGCATAATAAATTCAAGCTCAGTGTATTGGATTAACAGCTGAAAAATTATGATAGCATGAAAATGAAAAAGCACGAAAAATAACTTTTTTACCTAACAACATTAAAACTACGTTTATTCTTTAGGATTTTAAGAACAGCGAGTTAATACAAGCTATTACTTGAACAAGTGTATTAATTGAAACATACTTTTAACTTTCTATTCGTCACTTCTTAATCCCTAAAATCGTTATTTTTCGAGAAAAACCTCTTCAGGATTATACTTTCGATTACGTCGAAGAAGCTCAATCAACACGGAAAGATAGAAAAAAATATCGACATGGCTGAGAATCGAACCCGGATCTCCATCCTTTTAATGAGGATCATTAGCATTGGCTGGTGTCAGCATTGGTGCTGGATGGCGACAGCGTCATTTTCTGGACCAATAAATCATCCACTTGACAGAGTCGAACTGACAGCGCACGTCAATTCAGTGGTTACAACGCCACCCAAAATGTTGGTGGACTATGGGTACGAGGGTCTACACGGGTGAAGGGAATTAGGGAGTTATAACTTTTCTCCGAAGTACGGAACTATCAGTCCATTTATTAGGAAAAAAAATTCCATTTACGGCATTTCCCAACATTTCTAAAGATAATATTGGCTTACTGAATAGACTAAATTTTATTCTAAATCAAGGAAAAAGTTCAAATTTTGAAGGACACGTTTTAGCTTATTATGAGAAGTCGCACGCCTTGTACACTAAGTTAAGCAAAAATAAAAAATAGCGACATGACTGGGATTCGAACCCAGGTCCTCTGACGGGTTAGTATGACCTATTTTTCACTTTTGTTTAACTCAAGTTCAACTTCTCCTCAAAATATTGATTTCATAGTATATTCATTGGGAATTTAAAAGATTTCTATATAGTATCGAGCAGAGCAACGAAAACTAAAGGATATTGATTAGAAAATATTACTATATTTTGATATCTATCCATTCTAATAGCATGGTCCAAAACTCTACACCATACAGAGCAGTTCTGACATATTGGTGACAACTTTTTCATCTAAATATGAATTTTTAAGCTATTAATAAAGGTAACATACCCCTAAGACTCTCATAAACTCAATAAACTACACAAACAATTCAAAGAAAACATCGTAGATAAAATTAGTATTCCTCTCAGCACCTAAAGATCAAAACTTAGGCCTACGAGTCCCGATCGCTTCCCGGGATACCGTTATCTCTCCCTAATCAACTCCACGAGATTCAAAAAGCCTAGTACATCCGCGTAATCACTCTAAAAAGCCCCCTTCCACCAAAAAGGTGTTTACCACGCTCACTTCACCTCAACCATCCCACTCGGGAGAGAGACTTTCACCCGTAATCAGGTTACCTCGCTACGAAGAATGTTTTTAACAAGACTTTCAAAGAGAATCCCGAACGTTCAATAATTAAATCGAGTTATCCACGGCGGAACCCGATGCTGGGGGGAAAAAATGGAAAAGTTGTTTTTAGCCTAAGTCTAAACTTATCCCGGGGGGCATTTACCTTCTTTCCTCACCGAGGATTATATTTCTGTTCGATATGTTTCCTCCTTACTCCAATCGTTCTCCTGGAACGTATCTTTTCTTCCCAAACTTTCTGGCAACGGCGTCCCAAACCCTTCTGGATTCCCGGCCCCTCGTTTCCCACCCCTCGAACGTCTTTCACGAGGACAAACAGAGGGGAAAAGAAGCTCCTCTTCTCATCATTCCACTTTTTTCTATTCCGCGCCAACAGTGGCCTTTCATCTGCAGTCCTCCTTGGGTGGGAGGGTGGAGGCGGCCCGAAATTTCGCCCCCCGTTTTGGAAGAGGCGATTTTTATATCTTTTCCCTCCTCTATCATAACAGGTACTCCTTATATAAAGTCTTTCCCGTTTAGCGTATTTCTTTCCCCATCGGTAAAGTCGTTTACCTTACGCGACCGTCTTCCGGATTTTTTCGCTCCCATTCCACTGCTGTTTTTGCCGTTGAAATATTTATGGGGCTAATATCAATTTGCAGATGGCGCGCGCTCTATCCCACGGATTAATTTATTGCGTTCTTTCGCTTTCTTTTGAGGCTTCTCCAACAGCGTTCTGATTCCGAGTGGCGTTGTGCGTATCTTGGCTTTCTACGGCGTTGTGTTTCGTAGTGAACGAGATCGCGAGTCGGTGAATTGATAATAATTAAATGATAAGCGAAGTAACTTAAGACTCCATATATCTATGTCGGAATCCGAATGGAGTAGAAACCATATTAGGGATTAAGCCATGGTAACACGGGATGGACTACAGCTTGATTTAATATACAACTAGCTGTGATATAAACGATAATACATTGTAATGGATAAGCATCCTAAAGTAGAATATTCCTTTCAAAAACAGGTTCCTAATTATACAGAACTAATCTAAAATAAGGTCCTACATATAATTAATTTATATTATACACCTACTTTTCTGCTTCCATAATATAATAAATTTAATAATCTTACTATAAATAAAAGTTGGAAAACGATCTATATACATTTAATAATTTGATAGTACTATTTTACAATGATGGTATATAAATTTCATAATATAATTTCATCTTTCCCTAATCAACCATTTTCTCTTCAAATTATGAGAATTACTTTACATTTAACATAAATTACTTAAAGAACATGAAGAATGATTTTTTTCTAAATCCTTATTTATTATTCAATTTGAAGCTATTTAAACTACATGTTGCACCAAGATTCCTGTATTACAGAAAACGCTCGTAGAATTTCCAAGTGCGAGATATAAACCAATTACTTATAATTAAGCAACTAATCAACCAATAATTTATGATTAATAATTACCAATATTCTAATTTTTATCGTTTTCTACACGTATCATTAAATACATCTATAGAGACATTCCATTTAAATATAGCAACACCGATATATTCGTAACAAAATAGCTAAATGTCTCATTTCAATAAGAAACGTAAGATGCATAGAATAAAGCCTCTAAAATTTCCTCAAGTTCTGGAAATTATCGCGCTACTGTAATAAAAACGTAATAACATTTCCTCGTCCTTGGGTCACCGGTCGCTGCCTCAATTTCATCCCAGAATCTTCCCTTCTTTCCTTAACCGATATCCTTCATTGGTTTAATTTAGCAGTTCCTCTCAAGATACATCCCCTCAGCCTCTTTCATTTCTGAAATAAAAAGCCTTTCATCTCCACCATTATTTGATTCCTCCTCATATTTTTCCCCCACTCAACTCACTTATCCTAATCTAGATCAAAGCCACATCCGAAAGCTTCTAATCTTTTGATCCCTTCCACGGTTCAGCTCCAGAATTCACACCTAGGATATAAGATGCTAGAATTTCATTCCCAATCCTTCGTTTTGCCATTGGAGTTACTTTCTATTTAGATTTTGCTTTTTTTAATTTGCATGTACAAACTCCGACTCTAACAAAATGGTATGGGTACAAATTCAAATTAAGTGGTGGTTCCAGAGAAACTGTGATAAAAGAATGCCATATTTACTATTTTTGAGGATTGTATGACAATTTATCGAATAATTCAATTAATTTGGCTAAGAGGAGATACACTTTGAGTTGAAAAATCTGCTTATTTCCTTCGGTGATATAAAGGCAGAACTTGGAAAGAGGTAGAAGAAAAATAATCAAAAGAATTAGACATTTAAATTTTTTATTGTGAGGAACAGAATATATAGGTTCCCTGTAAACCTATAGCTCTAGACATATTATCATATTACCATGACTATATTGTTTGACGTTTATTATATTTGAATTAAACGTATTCGTTAAATTATGCCTCATTTATAACTCTTTTTTCTGAGTATTTTTTTGCTGTAATTTCTAAAATATTCCTCGTTTTCTTTAGGATGAAATTAGGTAAATGATTTCCACCTAAAAACCCAGCAATTCAATCTATATTAAATATAATATATATTATCTATAATTGTGTATAATATATATGTATGTACACAGCTAAAAGATTTTGTCGTTTTCACTTTGCAAGGGAACAGTATCAAGGATTTTTAAAAAGAGAACAAAATAGAATAAACTGTAGTAGATATAAAAACCTTTTGTGAGACAAATTTGTGACGTTGTAGAAGTACTTTTGAAGCTCCACGTGGCACTTAAAACGATTCTAAAAATATCATGACATCTTTAAAAGCTGGTTGACTGAAGGATCACATTATACGTCATGTGGGCTGCCTACGCTCCAGGATAATATAATATTCAAGTATGCGAGCTACTCTCAAATGTAGGTGTTAAAATGAAGTTTAAAGATCCAAAGTGCCTTTTATCGATGTTAGAAACATATATTATGATTCTCTGGTAATTTTAAACCAGAAAAATCTTGCTTTTATTTATTTTTCCCTTTAATACCTTTAAGGATGGTGGATTCACCGGCAAACAATTTTTCCCTAATTTAATAAGAGTTGAACAGTAATAATAATCGATAATTTGAAAGATTTTAGGCTTTCCTGGTGTATGCATAATCAAAAATTTATCTCGGAAATTTTTATTTCTAGATTTAAATAGAACTTTAAAGGAAAATAAATTAGTATTGGAAATACCTTCATAAAAGACTTTTCAATTTTAACGAAATCTTTCATATAATTCCTGGATTTATTTTTGCAAGCCACGTAGACTTACGTGGAAGGAATAAATAACCAGCTTTTGTATGTTTTTGCCTTTCATTTAATTTTTTTTCGTCGTAACCTATTCTAGATTACTTGAGCTACAAAGCAACTATACTTTGTGTACTCTTTAACTCAAACTCTTTCTTCCTTATTATTTTAAACATCCAGGGACAAAGCCATCCTCAAATTTCACCCCATTGTCGAAACACTTCTGAAACACCTGAACGAAAAGCGAACAAAAACTCCGGTTCGTCATTTGCACTGTAACTATCCTATTACCGATAATCGATGGGTTTTGTGCACGACACATACCCCCACTTCTTCCCTCGCGAATTCATTAGCGACCCCGCCTCATAATGTGCTTTGATAATGATAGGCGAACGGGAAACGATCGCTTCGGGGAAATTCTCCCCTTTATGCAGCGCACGAATTGCGCCCTCTTCAAAATGCATGCCCTTCGCAGATATAATGCGTGAAATATGCAAAACCTCGTCACAATGCGATCCACGTGAATTGGCGATAATAGTGCATATTGTATGGAAGAAACATTGCATAATATTCCCGATGTATAATGTATGCTACTAAAACTTTAATGTTATGAAGTGCGAGGAGATGAAATGGGCTGAAAAATCAGTTGTGATTGTCAAAGAACAGGGGAGAATGATAAGAACAATTGTCATTTGAAAAGGATAATATAAGCAAAAAAGAATACCGTAAATAATGTGAGATATTCCGATGATTAGCTTGAGTATTACTAAATACACGTATATTAACTAATAGAAAATTCAATGATAATTCAATTCAAAGAGAGTTTAATGATAAGCTAAACTTCCTGTTATTGGCATCTATATTAAACGATGGTATAGAACCTACTTTCTATGAAGCAGAGCCAGGAGTATGTTAAATGTATATTTTCAAAGAGCTTAGTATCTGAAAATATCCAAAGAACTGATTGAAATCAAACACAAAGCTTATGAATACAGTATGCCTCCAAGCAAGGATTTGAGAAATACGATACTAAAAGATCTTCATTTTAATTGAGCTTCTCATTTGGTGCAAACTCTTTTGCGGGAGAATTAAGATCCTTATTATAAGTAACAAAGGATGTTACCATGGAGAACCTATTTTTAAATAAAAATTCAAGATGAAGAGAATGACTTGCCTGCAATTGTAACTGCATTTAACAGAAATGAAAAACTTTTGCATGATCTTATGTAATGATCAATCCCATATTCCTATTGTTCACTGACTGAATCATTACGACATAAAATTTTGAGATTTAGATACATTGATATAAATGTTTTACTGAAGTATTTCAATATTAAAGAATCCTATTTTTTAAGCTAACGTACGTTAAAAGAGTAATTTACTTTTTACAAAACATATCTTCCAACACACAACCTTCCAGAAATCCATTAAACATCGGCCTACCGACTTCTACCTTAAAATCAAATATTATTATAGTTTCTCATTTACTGATAACATTTTACAAATTATATTTCACGTTTGAAATTTGTCAAATACAATCCAAATATGCAAGCAAAAAACTGATAAACTTGCAAGTTTATTCCTTCATAAATTACCTGGTTAGTTGTATTACCTCTCCGGTTTATTTTTAAACGCACCCTAAAATATTCTATTATTATCTTTGGACACCAATTTAAGTAATGGACCATCTATTCAAAAACTTACATTACTTTAAGACACACTGAAAGCTAGAGTAGGTGACGCAACGACAACCTCATTCTGCATGAAGTGACCGGAAACTACCTCGTGGGCAAATATTTCATCTCCAGCGTCCTTCTTATGGTACAACAGTCCTCGACTTCCCAAAATCGCCAATAAAAGACCTTCTCCTTTACACCTTAATAACCCTCTTTTATTTCGAGGAAACCCCTCCTGTCCTACCTTTCTATTTGTTCTTTCATGGCCTCCTATTTTTCCCCTATCGAATCCCCCCTCTCTCTCAAGGTTTGAACAGGCCGCTTTCACTTTTGTCTTTCACTTTTCTTTGATCGGGACACTTTCCTCGTTTACTGCGCCGAACACCTCTTCATTTGTTTTAGTCTGACTTCTTTTTTCTTTCGGCACACAAGGATCTCCCATATCCATTCTCTTGCAGACATAAGCTTCACGCTCGGGATATAAGAGACTGAATTTTTCGAGACGACTTTGTGTGTATTCCCATCTGAAGGCGTATGGCGATGAATGGAAAACTTCTGAGAATATCTCGCAGCAGGTTCTTTTTTCGATGCATGCGGTATACAACACGAATTTGAGTAGTGACGAGATGATAAGTTCGATTATTAAATCGCAAAAATTATAAGATAGTGAAAGGATAACATTGCACAAACTCAAAAGTAGCCTGCTTCAATTCGTAGAATACTCAATGTTTCGCATTTATCAATTGTTAAGGAATTTTAAAAGAATCACCCTAAGCTAAAAAGCTAGACATTTTTTCATTCAAGTATTCCTATGTACACCACCGCAGAAGATATTTCAGAAATTTTGCAGAGTAAAATACGCATAATAATCTTGGAAAGTATACGAGTGTACTGTATATCTATTTCCTTTTGAAAAACATGATATTAATCGGATGCAAGAGAACAAAATAACGTAATAATTCTTTTAAAAGACCAATCACTTAATTTCATAAATACATTTCAATTTAAATTCATTCGATATCATCCGTAATAATTACCAAGACTGAAACATATATAGAAGGTTACTATAAGATATTTAGGAAAGACTTCAGATTCCTGGTCAAATAAACTTTAGGCATGCGAATCGCGACATATACTCTAATTATATCATCCAAAACCTGAATCTCTAACTAAGATTTTCATTTGAGACCAGTAATGGTTCACTGTTTCCCATAACCTGAGTATGCGGAATCAAGTTCGAGAACTTATCTCCGTGAATTGTTCCTTAACTGAAGTTAGGAAGCATCTATGAAAGGTCAATCCACACTGCCATAACCTTGTCCTAAATAACTTTCTTTCCCAAGATTACTTATGAAGATGATCCTCATCCCTATATCTGAGTAAGCGGTTCAGAGTTGTCTCTAATTAGACAATTAAGTAGAAGCAAATCATATTATATTACCGATACAGATTCAAGTTTATCATATAGTTATTCGAAGAAATTTCGGGTTTTGATCGATCGATACTTAATGAAGAGAATGAAATAAAATTCTACGTATTTATAGAGCGATAAAATTATTATTTCTATATTCTTAGGAGAAGCTGTATGAAACCACAATCCATCCACATCCAGACCAACAAAGTTAGAAGAGTAAATGGATTCTGCGAATACAAAAGATAAAGTTTGAGAAACATTCTTTCATTGAAAACCATCCATTCTCGAAAGCAATTTGTTCTCTTATTTCATTACTTTAGAACAGTAAACATAACTTCATATATGCTCTCTAATTATTTATGATGAATAGAATTCAAATATATGTATGGGAGGTGCTTATTCTTTTAACCGGGGATTTAGCGTCAATATCCGTGGAGTAAATGATTAAAAGTTATATAAAACATTTATTAGAAATATTTTCTTTCTGATACAATAAACTCATGTTGAAATATGAGATATTTAATAAATTGAATGAAATATGAATTTTTCGTACCTAGAATTGAAAGACATAGCCGAAGTAATACTTAATATAGGATAAAATGAAGGTTTTCATAAACTACGCGGAAAGTATAAATTAGCCATTTTATAATAACCTTTCTAATGCTTTAAATGTAAAATTATACTTCCAATTTGAGTAGTTTAATTTTAATTTATTAAATATCATAGATAAGTTCCTTGGGCCATTTAATTATTAATAATAAAATAGTTCGTTAATAGCGCTACAAGTTATTTACAATTGAATTCACCCCTCATCCAAATACCTGAGCATTTAAAAAATAATAATACACGAACCAACCATTAATCATACGTGTATTAAGCACTGTTAACCCCCAAGTATAAATCAGGGACGAGTTTATTGAATTAACGATCCAGGAACGAGAAAAAGGGTTGGGGATGATACAGAGACAAGCACCGTGAGTGGAAGAATGAAATACAGACAGCGGGGGAGCGGAAACCACTTCGTTACGCCGGAGAGGAATAAACCACGGGCGGTAAAAAGAAGGAACGAAAATCCACGGAAACCATAACAGTCTGAGCTGTGCAAATTCCGGATGGAAACAGAAGAAAGTAAAATTGAGGGGGGAAGGAAAATGAAGGAAAACGCGGAGTATGGAGCGCGAGAACAGCGGAAGAAAGTTTGTTCCGTTTCCCGGGAAACTTGAGGGACTAAAAGAGTTGCGCCAGTGGTCATTTGAGAGCTCGATGCGGTCTAGTTTCATTGTCTTGAGCTTGCAGTCAATTAGACCGGAGACTTACCCGAAACTCCGCTCCTCTTGGGGGTGGCGCTGGGGAAGTTTCGGGGGATGAAAAGAAGCAAGACTATATTTTTAAGATGTCGAGTTTTCTTTCATAAACTTCTGCCGGAGATCAAAGTTTTGCCGATGTTTATAGGCGTTTGCGAGTTGATGTTAATGTTTGTCTAAACGGATGGGTATGATAACGCTGGCTTAGGGCCCCTTGGATTAAATTAACCGCTCCTTCGGTTCACTCCCATTGGGAGGGTTAATTCGTTGTTGTAGACTTCGGAAATTAAATTGAGGGGGTGTGGAATGTAGAGGAGCTGAAATTTGAACCGCGATAAGTATTCTGCTAAGTTAAGTTGCTCTGCGGGTTGCTATAGAGCTTTTACGTTGCTAGTTACGTCTACCCTTTGGGGAAAGCTTATTTGCAATCTCGGAACAACAAAGGAATGTTATGGTTAAAACAAGGAAGATTCCTGAGTGGAAAATCTTAGAGAAAAAAGGGATAAACATCCATTAATCCAATGTAGTAGCTATTAGTTCTGATATACTACGTAGAAGATCTCTCTCAACTGTACGTACCATTAAGTCAATCAGTGGCTGATACCTTGACTAATTTTACTTTGTTTGAGAAACAATTATTCCATTAAATTATCCTTAAAAATTGCTGGATGACTGTGCGTGATGAATATGACACGGGGAACGTTATAGAAGCTCAAAACTCATCTCTTGAGAACTATTATACCATATATTTCAATTTAAGATCAGCACTTCAAGGAATCCAAAACACATAATAGAATGCGTTCGCAAGAATAACATTTTTACAATAGTAAATCTGACTGAAAAGTTTGATGCTCATTTTCATGACGATTTATTTCTCGGAATGGATTATCTGCATTAATATCAGTACAGATTATACTATTTAAAGAAAATAGCTTATTTTACGTTACCCGTAAGTGATTTTTAGTAATCTTTCTATTATAAATTTCTAATATTATACTATATCGTTTCTATAACTTTTTAATTATAATAAACAATTCTTTGACGATCTGGTACATTCACTTTGAAGTTGAGTAATCGAATGCTTTGAAACGTGAATGTAGCTCGCTAACTATATTCTGAGTATCGGGCCTAAGCTGGCCACTCAACAAAATACTATTACTTCCATGGAAGAGATTAATAAACATTAAAAGAGTACCGAGACTTAAACATGAGATTACGACAATCCAAAGCTTTTCATTTATATGAGACTACAGTGAATTATTACTCTAAGCACATATTTCACTGACAGATCCTCTTCATTCAATTCTTAAGACGAATAGTCTAGCAATTATTTCAGATCTTTAATTTGGAAAATATAGAAATAGAACGCCTCAGATCTACTTTCAAACGTGATGAAACGCGGGTTGATTTCCTTTCCTACAAAAGCTTTTCTTCTGTAGATACTCATAGCCTCTGTTCAAACAGATACCACTTTTGGAGAATCGATAAGATGGTTGAAAGATATCCCATTGCATCTCTCGTCTATTAATCCAAACGGTAAATATCAACCAAGTCGAGATCTCTCAAGATCATCTCTAGCTTTCCACTTTCACTATTTTAAAAGCCTCTACGGATAAATTCCCCCGAGAGATAGAGATGCGCGAATTTACTTAAGTTATTTCGTCAGAGGCTAAGCAAATAACATTGCTCCACATAGATATATAACATGCTGCACTGCATAAAAGAAGCATTTGAGTATTCGGAAAGTTTAAAGAAAGGATTATAATCATTCAAGGAAACTTTTAAACTAAGTTCGACACTTAGTCAAAGAGTATTTATTGATTCGGATCAATACGTGAACTAGGATCAAATTAAATTCCCTGGTCCAATAGGATACTCAATGTGTTCGATGATATTATTATATTAGAATGCTTTATCTACAGTTAACTTTTAATTACAATTATTATTACTTTTACAGGAATACCACATTGATTGCACTGAATTAAAATCGTAAACCTTATCGTTGCTATGAAACCTAGAACCTGCAAATAAAAATAAATGTTCGGAACAGCAATATTTTTCTTAAAGCTGTTAAACGGAACACCAAACACAACTAATTGAACTGAAAGCAGTCAAAGAATCAAAAGGTATCACACGCAAAACTCACTGTTGCAAAACTCTGAATTGAACAGACCAAAAAGCGAAAGATTTTTCCTGGGAGCAAGAATATTGTTCCCTGATACATTTTCCGAAACCGAATTTCGATTACGAAAAAAATCTAAATCACAAACTCGCGAGCGAAGAATTCCAGTTATGAAATGGAGCGAATAGAGCAAAATTGTACAAAATCCACACATTCCAGGAAAGAAAAGCCCTAGGCCGCATTCGAACTGGCAAACGTAAAAAAATCGGGGACACAAAGAATTAGGATAGCTAAACCCTGTGAAACCAGTTTGTTTCCAGACAAAAACTAGGAATTAGGACTTCGGTATAGAAGTGGAAAGACAGGGCAATATGTATGTATTAGAGAAGGATGAAGCAACGCAAATTCTAGCGATGCCTGTATGCGGTAAGGATACTGACTCGGAACAAAATTTAGTTCATATATCTTTGTTATCCTTCACTGAAAAAATGAAAAGACAGACGTTATATTTTCATTAAAATATTTTATAAAAACTTATTTACGACCAATGAAAAAAATTGACAATTTGGATTTTGGAAAAACGTAAGTAAACACGCTTCAATTGATTAAGTGACAGGTTTGTTTGTTTAAAATAGTCCAAACTGATAGGTAGTAGAAACTAGTCTTGAATTCTTTTATTACTATTCAACAAACTTATGAAGGTTTCAGTTCCTGATCAAATGATGTCAAGGGAAGGATTAGTATATTAAAAAACTAGCTATTAAATATGATACGTAATAAATCTCCGAAATGATATTTCTTTAATTGTTATAATTTTCTTATGTACTTTCCCTGCCTCGAAAAGTTTCTTATTCCTTCTCAAACTGTTTAAAGAATGCTGATCTTTTCAGAAACTTAATGATCCCTATATAAGCCTTATTCTTGTTAAATTTAGCATAAACTTCATCCATACACTTGCTTTACTTTCTATGAGTGTACTTTGACTTCTTATAGTACAAACAACTGAGGATTTATAATCTTGAATTGCATGTTTCTCAATGGAAACTGTACAAAGAATAACAAAATCGGCTTATGATAAATACTCTCTAAAGATCGTTTCGGAATGATACTTTTTTCTCTCTTGCTATAAACTTCGTATATAATGGAACTCATAATAAAAACCGAGTTTTGACAATAACACACCCACATGCTTTTTCTTATGATGGTTTTGGAATTGCTACAGGCAGTTTCATACAATAGATGATGTCATTATAAAGTTTTCTGCCATAAAGAAAAGAGACATTCACCTTATCGCAGCAAAAAGTTAATACAACTTATTTCGAGAATACTTGGGTCGTTAGAGTTATTCTGAACACAAGAAATGGACTTTATATATAACTATCATCATTAATAAAATGTTGATACTTTGATAGAGAATGAGCATTTATGGTAGTTAAGGAAATATGAAAGCTATAGATTGCTTACCAAATTAAAAAAATTTTATTATACGTACATTTAAAGAATTTAATGACGCTTATGCGTCGAAACATATCGTTTGTCTTATAGGGAGTTTCTGTTGTATTTATTAGCTAAGATATTTGGAATAGATCACCAGTTACGTCCAGAAAAGTGGCAATTTTTTAATACTAACGTAGCTGGTTTATGATGAGCATTGAAACGCACTGTTACGTATTTATTTATTCTATACGTAATTAACAGTAGGATTATGCTTTAACCCTGGAACGTTTTCCTTATTTTTCAATTACTTTCTGTTTACTTAAAGAGTGCCAATAATACATATGACTTATCTTAATAAATAAAATATGGTTACCCACAGAGAACAGCAATATATAATACTACAATAATAGAGAAGTTCTGCTATATATTTCAAATATACTAAGAACTATAATAAAAGTATAGTAATTATTTTATAGTAGTTAAACTAAAAATATTAGACAGGTTGGAAAATATTTGATAGGTTTGAAAAATGTTAAATTATAAATGCACTCATGCAGTGATATGAGGAAGTAACAGTATCCATTCTAATAGTATCGCTAAGTCGTTCGTAACCATGGAATAGTATATAAACGTACTTTTATACATCACTCACTATGAAGCTTTAAGTGTGCAGGTTTATAAAACCCCATACTACTTCGCTTCAAATACTACCACCGCATTCGTAAGGAAAGCTCTTGTAGTTCATTTTATCATGAACTGCGGCTCTGCATCGAATCTTTGGAAATATCACACGTGCAGGAATTAACGTCAGAGATGCTTCTATGGCGTTCAATATTTCCTTTTCCGGTGACGTCGAACAGTTACGAAAGGAATCAGCAGAACAGTAGGAGACTAATTTAACATCAACAATCAACACGAAGATGAAAGCAAAGGTTTTAACTCTTTGAGAGTAAAGGTCAACAATCCGAAAGGATCCAATTTTGTGATAGGCTGGCTTAACTAACGAGATCGGGTTCGACAATTTTCCATTGCGTCAGAAACAAGCGCGAAATCATTGTGAAGTCGTTGATCCGTATTAAAAATTTTGACTGTACGTATCTCTAATTGAATATGTTTTATTTAGAATGTCTTTAAGCTTAATTTTTATTAGAGTTATACATAGCTTTTACGAATGATAGATGAAATCTTTGCGCTATTCTTTTGTTGTATACCACTTATTTCATTTTGTGATTTGACTCACTATTATAATCAGTGAACGTAAGCCTCTAATAAGCCAAGAATTGACTTATATCTCACTAAAAGGGGATTTTCTAAAGTTTATGAAGCAGAATGAAGAGTGAATTCATCCATACATTATAAGCCTTTCCAAATAGAATACTTTGTAAAAGCTTTATAATTTATATTAATTAAAAACAGCCTACTGAAGACGGTTTTATTTGGTATATAATTAAATCATATCATAAAGTCACGATAAAGTTACTAATAGTAAAGTAAATATATTCGAGTCCTGAAATCGAATATTATATCTATGCCTTCAAATTTGCAACACTGTGTTTTATTTAATTTAACAATGGATGACGGAATATTTCAAATGAAACACTTAATATTTCGGCAGGTATGACTGCGTAGAGTATTCCAGCATACATCAATCTAGCTACATAATTATCGATATAATTATAAATAGAATTAAATATCTCCATTCTGATGTCCGAATTCATGCAAATATTTAAATGCAATAAATGTATTAAACTATGGCGGACTGCATGTTTCAAATTCGAAACGAGGAAGTCCTTATAAAATCAAAATTCAATTTCAGTACGTTTTCCTCATTTACATTCTATTAAAATCTGATGCATGAACGCATTTAAAAATTAATAAAACTTATGCATTTGTTTTTAAGCAGGATGGAATGGAATGAAATCTAAAAGTTTTCCGAACGTTGTGTTTGAAAGGTCAAAGGTCACGGAATTGTGACCCGAATGTTTCTAACGTTTCGAAGAGAGATTTAACCTTTAAACGTCAAATAATAACGAGTATAGAACTTGAGTTTACCTCGTATCCCGTTATTGCATGGCGATAGAATGGCTGTGTATCATTAAGAATCGTGAATAGAAAGCGGGTAATAAAGAATGGAGCCGGAGAAAGTACAAGTTCAATTACAGCTGCATTTTTGCGAAATAAAAATATCATTAAATGTCTCTATATAACCTTGAAATGCATAAAGAACTAATTCAGTAGAAACCTCTTTTATTATACGAATGAGTTTTTTCCGTAAAGGGCTAGAAAAAAAAACTTAAAAAGAATACGTAAAATTTAAATTCGCACGAATTAATTAAGGATATTTATAGATTAATTGCATTACAAATATTGGATGTAATTTCAAATTCAAAATTCTTTCAAAGAAACAGCACTAATTTAGTTTTTAAAGTAATTCCGCGAGTACAAATAGATCCAGCAGTTTCCTCCAGAAGTAGAAACGATTTCTAAAAATATACCAAATACGTAACAGAGATAATTTCAACCTTTACGACGTAATATATATAATAAACACAAACAGGATTTAAAAAAGACACAGCGGCAATTCGAAACAACGACGCTGTGATTAAAAAAATAACGACATTATAAATCAAATTAATGAGACAATAATTGGAATGTATAAAAAAAACTCCTTTTGAGTAATAGGGCACTTAATTCGGGAGATGGATCATTCCAGCGAATTGCCTGGCAACCGCTCATTATTCGTAAGCCATTCCTCCTAGATTAAGGATGTAAATGCGTATCGGTGGAACGATATCTATAAAACTCGTTTGGGCACTAAATTATCCGCAAACGAAACCGTTCGAACATCCCGATCGGAGAGAGTTTAACATTTGCCCGTCTACGCTCCTTTAATTGGAATAATGGTGACGGTACGGTGAAAGTAAAAATCAAATCCCATTTGTGAGAACCTTCGGATTAATGCCTGCGGATTTAGTGTCCCGCGATTTACATATTGCCACCCCTATCCAACGATTTTTCCCCACTCGATAGCGAGGTAAACGCTGGAGAAGGGATTATGAGAAGAGGTGAAGTGGAAATGGATCTGAGAAAATCATTGGGGAATAAAAAATGAGGTGGGGGAGTGGGTCTGGGGGGATTTGGAAAAGTGAAGTTGGTATATTGGCATATCGATTGGAGAAATGAAGAAAATATGTTTAAAGATGAGGGGAGTTTGGAGGGCCCAAATTGTTTCTTCCGGGGAGGAGGAGAGATATTCATGCGGACTTTTGCTCGAGGAGACGACGCCCCACGTGAATCAATCCGTTTTAAGGGTTAAGGATGATTGTTAGAGGGATTGAGTGGGAACGGAAATGTATTATTGGAGTATGCCATGAATGGATTTCAATGGCACTGGAATATTATAATAAATCGTAATCTGTTTTTGAGGGGAATTCTAACGATGGAGACTTACAATGAAAACGATGCCTTCATTTAAATGAACTTCAAGCAACTGATATTTATACATCTTAATGAAGAATTGAACTTCTGGGATTGATGATAAATTTCAGATCATTATTAGATTTAAAATATTCTATTAGTGATCAGATACAATCTACTGCTGATTTAATGGTAAACAATTGATAAATAAAACCGCTTTCAACGAGAGATATTGGTACTTGAAGTCATTACTAAGTCAATCAATTGTTAAATACATCCATTGACTGTTGATTATATCGATCAATATTCAATAGACATTATACAAATACATACATACAAATTGTTAAAAGATATTTCTAAGCCACCAATTACTGGATAACAATAACCTTCAATCTACTCTGAGTAATCCTAAGATACACTTTTACTGATAGATCTATCACTCACTTTTAGTTATATATCAACATTAAACATCAACACAAACAGAAGTACCAAACTCCTTCCTTCTTTCGAAAATAATTGATTGCCAGCCCAAAAAACATTTCTTTTTTATATGTTATTTATATTATATAAAACACTTGAAGTTAATAATGCCTAATATAGAGAAGGAACCAAAACTACGCAAATTAAAAGCCCTTGTTCTCTCGCTTTTGACATTCTGTATACGAGATTATCGTGATCAGCTCCATTTCATTATTAATCGCTGATAATAAACTAACGAGGAAACAATTTGAGCACACAAATATGGAGTTGAACAGACCCTTCATATCATACATAACCACTATCAGATTTCTATTTATAAAAGGATTCATTAAACAGTTTCGGAAAATCATTTAACTCGAAAAATATCTACCACGCGTGCACCAAAAACATCCAACTAAAACTTCCAAAACTTAACTTGAACTAACCGTCTTCCGCAGAAGGAATTCGACTATGATAAGAGTCATTATACTTTAAATATAAATACGCATATATGCTCACAAAGAAACTTAAATATACGTACACCGTATCATCAATTAAATCGCGTTCATAAAACAAATTCGCAATCGTTTCAAATTGTAACGAACAATCCACATCTATTCATTTTGAAGCTAAATATTTGCATAAGAAAGTCAACCGCAGATGAATTGCCTCAAACCATCATTGCGAAAAGGTGGAGACGGATTTCCGGTATTTCGAATGAAGAAGCGCGAGTTTGAGGTTTTCCAGTCTTCTTTTTCACTCAATATCCTCCTTTAATTCTTTCTATAACTCCCATCTCTCTCAGGGCTTTCAATATGAGAACGGACTCTTTAGGCGCTCTCAAAATAAGTCAATCAATCAATCTCTTAAAGGATATTTTTTTCTCCATCAATTCCCTTTCTTCCTGAAAAAAGTAGTTTGTGATCACAAAATGGGAGACGTGACTCAGTGGGAAGCCTTTATTGAGAAGATGAAGTTTTCATCCCGTGACGGATTTTAAAACTTAATTCTTTAAAAATTCAAGCGAGAGAACTTTAGTACAGGTTGCGGTTGGTTTGGGGTGATATTATGCACTTGAACTCGCATATGATTTATAATAAAGCTGAATAAACTCTCTTTTTAGCATTTACGTTTCATTAAATTATAGAATAAGTAAATATTTATACGCTCTTCCGTAAAAATGTATAATTTTTTAAATGCACTATTTTTAAAAGGTCTTAGAATGATATACAAGAATTTTAGTCACAAAATGTTGCGAGTCAATGTAGATGCATATAATCTACTTCTCAAAGAACAAAATATAGCTATAAATATTGTATAGTAATAACTTTAAAGTGAAGAAAACTATAAATAATAAAGTGCATTAGCTACTTTAAATCTCTTTCCCTCTGTTCTAAAATTGTTACATACTAAAAAACGTACATAAGAAGTTATTTAATGATATTCTCAATAATGGTACTTGAATTCGAACTGACTTAAAGAGTAAAAGTTTAATAAATTCGCAACTTTCAGAACGTTGAAATCGTTTGTCCTTATAAATGTGGAAAGACGGTAATGAAAATGACCAATTAATTAAAAAGCTTTTCACGAAAATATTATTTGCACATACACCTATTTTGACTGCCTAAACAATAGCCGAAACCTCGCTCAGAGTAGCTTTTTCCGAATCCCTAGGCTTTGAAAAGTAAACGATCTTATCAGGAAGAAAACCTAAACCTGGTTTTCTTTTTCGCTTAGGAGCACGTTTCATTTAAATTGAAACGCACGGTTTAAATGCGGTTTACGAGCTAAAAAAGCGTGGGTTTACCTCGAAAGCTTTTACTAGAATGTTACCTTCGGGAGGCGGTTACACGATCAATGTTTCCGAGCATTTAGCAGCTGGAATTCCCTCGCTAAACCCATGTATCTTTCATAGAATTCACGGAAATTCACCTATTTCTCTTTTAAGAAATGCACCAGAATAAAGAGCGAAAGGTCGTATTTTCGATATTTAGGGTAAACCCTTGCCTTGAAAGACCTGATTTAGTGTATGCATTGATGCAATACATCCCGCTATTAGGTTACTCTTGATAGAACTTGAGGAAAATTCATGAAATAATAATGTGGTGAGTTATGCCCTATACTAAGCTAGCCTTTAATAAACAAATGAGAAAGTATATATTATGCAGTAATAGATTATATAATACAAAGTTGATCGTGCGTAACCACGGTGACGATACCAAGCGTGGCAATAAAATTTCTGTGGTAGTAACAAAGTTACAAGTTTTCTTCTTGATTAGCGTTTCTTATAAATGAAAAATCGTATATTTGATTTGGTTTGATTTTTAAAATCAGTTGTAAAGTTTTACATTTTGTATCAAAATATCTATACAAAATGTTTATTACTTATATTGCTTATAGAGGAAGTCTCAGGCATAATCTTCATAAATATTTGATTATTAGGAGCTAGAACGAGGTTTTAAGTATATAAATATTCAGTTTTTCATCAATACTTCTAAATTCTATAAATAAATTGTAATTTCAGTCCAATTTTGCTTTATTTCGCATCACAGCTTCAGCTTTTGCGAATAATTTCGCATTAAAATCAACACATATTTCATCTGCGTAAATCACGCTTGATTCGCACATTTGGAATGCAAAGTTGACTGTGAAATGTTCTACCGATACATTTTCATTACGTTCGAACCATACCTAGATATCCTTTCTGCGCAAACAACCCGATATTTCTTTCGGAAGTTTGTTTGGGAGAGGTCGAAGTACCGTAGGACATTCACCTGCACACGGTGTCCGTGCTTATCTGAATTCTTGGAAAATAAAACAACGTGTTTGAAAAGGAAAAAAGGAAATTGTTTGAAAGCCAGGGAAGCTCCACACCCTCTTGCTGTTTCCGCGAAAGATATTTTTGCGAAAATTAAGAAGACTTTTCATTCGCAGGTTCCTATCCAAAGATGTCATCACCATTCTGCAAAATCCATTATTTATATATATCTCTTCAGATATTAATGATACCATTTACGGCGATGATCTCAGATGCCAATTTATAAAGCGCAGGAAAGTTAAAAATTCTTATTTGAATAGCTGAATAAGAGAACTTTCACCTTACTAATCAAATGTATAATTTTGGGAATCGACAATAGAAAGAAATCGGATATTCTCGCACAATCTTACGTAACATTGAATCGTAATTGTGAACTAAAACTATTTCTGATTTTTTGCGTAATACGCAGTAAGGTTTTATATATATTTATGATCTAAAACATCGAATACCTACGCAAGTGTACAATTTTGACGTGTCTTCATTATCGTTAAGTTTGGGAAAAGTATGAACATAATACTACGCAGTTCAAAAATAAAAAATTAAGGATCTATTGTGCCAAATTAGATTGACCTTTTAATTCAATTACATCCTTTGACGCATTACTGTAAAAGAAGAAAGAGTACCAGGAAATTAAAAAGAACAAAAGTAACTGGAGCCTTTCTACAGACCATATTAAATGAAAATTCTAAAGGAGAAGTATTTTCTTTCAACGCTAAAAAAGGCTCATAATTCCGTTTTCCAAGAATAACGTTACAAGAAAAATCTGTTGGAGTTTAACTGATAACTTTTTAATCCTTCATTAAAAATATTTTCTGATCAGCAAGAAATCTGACGTTTAGGTGCATCGAATTAGTGAACTATTTTTTTTAAACCACATAAAAACATCTGTAACTCATAATAAAGTTTACTTCTAGTGCAGCAGATACGTTAAACAAATATGCAATAAAAATATTTATAAAAAGAAAAAATAAAAAGAAAGTAATGAAACTCTTCTTCAATAATCTAATTAAAGCCAAGTAAAATTTTTGAAATATTTTGTGATTAACTGGCCATACGATGAAAGCAAAAATAAGATTATATATGCAGTATGTGTCAGGTTACATTTAACGTATTTCTTTAACTAATTTGGCTTAAACATTATATGATGCTACGCTAACACGATAGAAAGGATTTTATTATTCACTAAACTATTAAATCACTTCGTACCGAATAGGAATATTGAACCAAGGAAAAAACCTCTACAATCAACGGTGCATAATTTTTTTCTCTGATGCCTGACATCGTATTTTATCAGAATTCTAAATTAGATATAATTTCTCTTCCAAATGTCCTTGATTGGAAAACATGTTGTGTGAAAAATAAACTATACCCCTTTACTCTGACTCATGCCTCCCGGTCTCTGTATACCTTTCGCATCTCAATTGGTCCTAATAAAAACTTCAGCTTCACAATGTACCCTTTTATCTTCTGATAACAAGCAAACCTCCCCATCCGTATTTTCATTATTACCCTTTTCTGCGAGGGGTTGACTCCATTGTTTCTGAATAGCGCTGATTATAAAATTTTATTTTCTCTCCTTATCTCAACCCAAACAGGGCTCATTATCGAATGCGAATTCTGTTGATATCCCTACTTGGTTTGTATTTCGCATAATTGCCAAGGTGCTTGACGGAGGTGTCATGGCGTTTATAATTCATCCATAACATTGTAAGGGGATCTTAGGCTACCGTAGAATCTACGTATAAAGTTCGGATGGTTCAGATAGCGATATCTTTTTAGACCCAAACTGGATGTAGAGATTGTCTCTCGTCCTTTAGAATTCAGGAGCGTATAGATTTTTCTCCGAACCTCTCCTAATGATGTGTGCTGAGATTTTAAAAGTGGTTTCTCTTTGGTATTGATGTGTGAAATGAAGAAAAAAATTATAAAAATTATTGTAAAAATAATAATAATTGAAATTACAAGGGCAAATAAGCTTTCTATTTTAAGATGATAATATTCAATCCATCACAAACAGTAACTACCCAATTACATTTGATTTAATATAATGACGAACCCATACATCCATACCGTGGAGTAAAAATTTCTCCTGAAACGGGATTCGAACCCGGGACCTAGCTAACGAGAAAGTTAGAAGCATTCTACCGCTAATCCTTAAAAACTCTGATATTACAACATAATATGTAAAATAAGTAATAATATATAGAATAAATAACTAAAAACCACAAATAAATGCATGCTGAAATTATTTACTTCAAGAATAACTGAACGCATAAATCTAATGAAGTTACGAATAAAAACTAGATAGCGAATTAAATAAAGTGTAATCAATAATGGATTGAATTTCTATTGATTAATTGAAGGCAAAGTTAACCCATAGTTCAAGTTCAGTTTGCAACCTGCAGTCAATCAATCAATTTCGTCGAAGTATGTTTGGGCAATCATCGGAACATAATTCGAGATGGGTTGCGTACCTTCCAGTCTACATAGTTTCCAATTTTAGCTATTTGAACTTAACTTAGCAACATCAGATTTGTTATTTCATTGTTGATATTCCATAAAATATGAACGGGTAACATTTGATCAATAAGATCGTGCTTAATATTCCCGTAAAATCGTCCATGATTAAAACGATGTTTTCAGAGGATAGATTTTACGTGCTAATATTATCGGTTGCAAAACACAAAACGACGCGGATTTATTTTCAAACTCATAAATTTCCACTTATGCTCACTCGCTCGCAAATTAATTTCGTTCATAATTAATAACTTACGTGGAGTTCGGGATTATATCAACTTTATCAATTCAAACGGGGATTCGAATCCTTCTTTGATAATAGGCTTAAATAGACGCTTATGAATTTTTTACTGTCACAATAACTCAATTTTCGGATAATCTCGGATAAATGCGCCGGTGGTATAAAGCGATACAGTCAAATGGGAATTTTAGAGGTGTATTTTAAATGTTTATCAATACGTAATCGTCCGCAATTCAGGAAAATTTCTCTGAAAATCGCGATGTTTGCGATAAAATACTCAGCTGGTCCATATAGAATTATTTGCGTCGATCGTGATAGCAATTTGCCAATCGGGTAATTGTTTAGGTGAAATTTTACATTTAACAGAAGTTTATTAAGTCTGATTTTGCACGATCAAGTTAACATAAATCATGATTACGATTAACGAAACAGCATTAATGATTTTTTATGTCTATTACTCCTTTATTAAATTCTTTATTTTGAAACTACTTGAATACAATTTGAAATTATCACTTTTCTATTCTCGAGTGTTTGATATCGTTAACAACCATTGCTACGCTACGTGTCACTTTCAGTTTATAAACAATTAAACCTCTTTTTCACCCTTAGATCTTTAATTCGTTCTAAGAACACATATTGTTGTTTCGTTTGGTATAGATGTTTACGAATCCAATCATGATCAATTTCGAGTTTCTACGCAACAACCCGCAGATAAAGGAATTGGCATAGCAATTAATTGAATTGGTCTCAGTCACAAAGGCACAGAAATGCAAGGAAAGTTCGTTTCTACCTCCTTTCTCCCACTTACGCATTGTTTTCATAGCGATCTTAATATAGCCAGAATTTCGATGTAGTTACAAAATATCACATATTAAAGTTTCATTCTTAATTTTTAAGAAATGGCTGATATAATTTATCCTAAAAATTCCCTCAGTAAAGAAGCTACTTAATTATACAAGAGAACAGTAAATTTTGGAATACTCTAGATAATATGACAACAAAAGAAATGTGTTGATATGCAAGTACACAGTCCAAATGTAAGATGAATTTTGGATCATTTCGAAGTAATAGAGTATACAGAGTTAGCCTATTTTAAAAGTGAATTTTTCCCTGAATCAACCGTGCTCATAATTCTCTATTCAGTCAGTGGATATTGAGAATGTGTAAGAGAAACATATTCTTACCCAAAGTATGTAATAATTCATCTCATGACAAATCATGAGGTTAGATAATCATACCATGCATTTAATCAGGGAAATCTAGTCGCAATAAGATTATCATCATACCTGGATATGTTAAACGCATTACTAATTAGCAGCGACAATCTGATTGTTTATTGAGACCATTAATATAGATGCTTATTTAAATAAACAAGGAAAGGTCACTGAAAATTTGCGGAAGCTTAATGCTTACAATAATAACGTCCATCGTCATATCTGGATAAATGAAACACTTTGATTGTTGGATATTATAGGAGATTTAAGCTTCAATCAATCAGCTAGTACAGAATAGCCAGAAAAGGTCTCATTGTACTCCTAAAACGAGCGATAAATACTAAATAAAAAACCTATCGGAGAATATACGTAAGGACACTTCATAACCGAAACATCAAATTTAAAACTCATCATTACGCAGCAACGTTAATAACCCCCAATAACGATGCTGTCAATAAACCCGCGAACACGTCAAAAACGCGCCCTCATTATCAAACGCAACAAAGGACGACCGCTGGGACCTCTGGCGGATTCCACAACAATCACCACGGACGCGATTGTTGAAATCGGTACAGTCAACAATCGGGGCGGTCTCATTCCGCCTCACGCATCGGGGGCAGGTGCTAACTACGAACATCTCATTTACGGAATCTCGGCATGCCTAAGGGGAGGAGGAGGAGGAGGCTGCGCTAAAAACGACATTTCACGCTCCTGCCAACCGCCGGAGTGCAAAAAAGACCTCTCTCTAGCGATAATGGATTGTTAATAAAAATTCGGGATGGCTCCGAAATTGGGGACACAAAAGGGAATATTTGGAACGTTGCTAGCGAAAGATGTGAAGATGGGAAAGGAAAGGGTTGCGGCTGAAGATGAAAGGAAGCGAGGAATTTCGGGTGGAGATGTCTCTGCGGTTGGTGCGGTGTGGAAAGTGAGTGGATCGCAAGAGAAGGGAAACCTGCTCGGCAGAGAAATATATATGAGGTGGGATATATGAAGGAATGGGGATACGTAATACGCCTAACTCTGATGGCACGTAGCAGATTCTTCAGCCAAATCTGAGCCCTTAATCAAACATCGCTCGGCTGTGCCAGCCCTTTGTGCTTACGCGATGAAATTTGAGGAAACTTTATTTCCGACGGGTGCGTGCGTAAGGAGAATCCGTGCTGACGATTCGACAATTCGTTTTTCGTACCTGGATTCGTTCTCTCGCAGATGTGTGATGATCGGCGTGTGACTCATGGTGGTCTTCTACGCTTTCCAATGGGGTTAACAGCCTCAAAGGAGACAACCAACTGGAGAACACTACTATCAACTACAGAAGCGTTTTAGGACGTAGGGTCTCCTAAGCAAGATGAATTTTGAGATCATTTGAGCTCACTCCTTATTGTTGTGTATTGGGAAGATACAACATAAGAGTTACAACTTCACCTTAAGATAGCGAAGATAGTAAATATTGCGTAGTATTCTTCGGAATATAATTTTTTATTTTATAATGTAATTTTTCGTACTTAAATCTAACTACATAACACTGCGTAAAATCCGAATTAACATATCATTCTTATGGACGAAAGCTTATTCGTTTTTTCACCTATCATATGTAATTGTTTAGATTATATTATTGAAATGAAAATAGTCATATATCGTCACTTCATTAAGGAGGAGGAGGGATAAAAAGTTTACTACAAATGCTATTTTCCTAAAGCTATATGGAATAGCGTGAAGTAAAACCAAAATCTGTCTCTTCCATTACATACGTAATGTTAAGAAAGTAATGTGACCATTGTCTTCAATAGGCCGTAGCTGACGTGAGAAACTGCTATTTCAATTTCAAGCTGTAGAAAAAATTCTACCTCAAATGCAAAGAAAAAGATTTTTTGAAAATACCATTATCGTAATGAAAATATGAAAACCAAAGTCTTACCATTAGGATACTCAATATGTGAAATATGAAATACGATTATAAATACAATGGACCCAGTGCGAAGTATTCCCTCAGCATCTCAAAAATCCCCAAAAAAAAGGATTTTGAATCAATATTAATCACACACTTCACCGCCTCTCCGAGGGTATTTTTGGATATCTCTCAAAATCTTTTTCAAGGAATCTTGACCTTTGTTCTGTAACACAATAGAAAGTTCGCGAAAAGCTAAATTTGCCCGCCTTGGCGTGAATGTAAGCGATTGACGTGAAGGTGAGATATGGGAATATATATATAAATAGGCCCAATTGTACTCGTTAGTTGCAGAACTGTGGGTCCCCTTTCATATGAAAGGAAAACTCGTTTTCATATTTTTCTTTGGATATATGGAGTCATGATCTCGTTATAATGGAAGAGGCTGCGTTGTTTCGAAGGAGATATATAGAGAATAAATTTATGATAAAAGAGAATTTCTCGGAGAAATGTGGAAAATATCGACTAATATAAGCCGTAACAAGGAACCGGATCTTATAAAATCTTCACAGGGTCTTTATGAGGTCTTTATTAAGAAGAGATTTAGACTAAAAAGTGTTTCCCTCAAAACCAAATTGAATTTCAATTGTTTAGCGGTATCCAAGGAGGTTTCGATTCAAAAGCCAGACTACGTTTCTTCCCATCTCAAAGGAAGTTTTAAAGGCGACTTAAAAGAAACCGTTTCTCTCTCAATGAGCACGTATTTGTAAGCTGAATATCAAAGCTGTTCGTACAATTATCTTATTTATTTTATATTTAACGAAATTTCTCATAAAATCGAACGTAAATTTGATTAGAATGGAACAATTGCTATACATTGAGAGGGCAAAGATAAATCTCTTACAAAGAATTTATAGGAAAATATTTTTGGATAAATATAATGGGAAATAAATTGCTTGTAGATACAAAAAAGGGTAGAGCTAACTATTATAGTCTAAAACCATACTTGAGGGTAGCCGTACAAAGCTAAATATACATATAAACTCATAAAATTGAACACTCGTATAATCATTTCTCGCAAAGGTATTCAAAATATTAATCAATCCAGGTTGGATATATAAGGAAAAGTTCCTTCGAGATAATTTCGGCAATTCATTGCTAATGGCAAAAGAACCAGAACAGAAATAATGCCAGAGAAATAACATAATACGCAATGTAAATTTGCTACACAGAAGAAAGGAATAAATTTAAGGAAAAGGCTGCTCGTGAATAAATTTACAATCTCAAATAAAGGCAAATCAAGAGCATATTTAGTAATCTCCATCGAAACGACGTAGGGAGTTACAAAACTCAATTAATAATAAACACCATCAGGATATCATCGGGGACTTTTGGGAACGAGTACCGAAATGAACACGGATTTGGCTAATTCAATCAGCAAAGTATCCAACAATAAAAGACAGACACACACAGATTCATATCTGCGCAAGATTTGAAGTGAAAATTCTCCATTAATTATGATGATTGGCTCAAACTGGGACGGTAAACATAAGACTGCATACTAGAACATCTGTGATCATAGATATTCACCTCTGTCGAGAGCTAATCCATTTGAATCCCAGTGATAAATCGTATTCGGTAGCTATAGCAAACGGATCAAACCCATTCATTCATTTTTGGTGTCATGAATCTCTTCTATGAAAGATATCTGCTAGAGAATCGGTTCTGATTGATTGCTAGAGAGCGATAGCTTAATTAAATACTGAAAATAGCTGGCGGCAGAGCGAAAATTCGCCGCACCCCATCAACCTACATCAGTTCGGAATTTGGCAAATCAAACTTATTTCCATCCCGTGAAAATTACCTTAATTAGTCTCATAGATGAGAGTAGGGAAAATGCCCAATTAACTTCGATAGCTTTTCGTACTGAGCGATAGAATCTCCATAAATATCATCAAAGTGAATTGAGAGCTTATTTCCGCTTTAAAATGGAGCTTTGAACAGTATGGTAATCATTTCCCCCAATGAATCACTTCCTGGTATTGAGTACTGATGATTTTTAAAGAGTAATCATTCTCTAGCATCACGTACATCGGGTTTATAGTTGAAAACTCGCTTTAAAGATGAACATGATCAGTATCTACTATTTGTATCCCTCTTAATATACTTGATTAATTAGAAATACAACTGTCAAGTATTATAGTTACAAGTATCAAAAACTTTAAGATATTACAAAGGATTGATTTTTCCTAATCATAAACTTTTACATGTACTTATGAATTTTTTTTGTTAGTAAAAAGGGATTAATGATTCTGAATTTTAGCACACTTGTATATGTCCATTCCTGAGTTAAAAGCATGCATAAATATATAATATCTTAAGCAACCGTGCTGTTTCCAATTTGTTAATAATTAATAGACACAGCTATATTTCATTCCTGTTATTTTTTCCAATGAAAGTTTCTTGAAACAATAAGTGAGAAATGTTTTATAATCCCTCTATATTGTTAATTATTCCCATTTATACTATTGAATCGTGAAAATATAAGATGTTAAGATCGCTTCAAACGAGTATATATTTTAAAATTTATTAAAATATTGAATGAATATAGTGGATAAAATTATAAGAAAAGCCAGAGAAAAATTTTATAGATATAGTAACAATATGTATCGCATTAACGCATCAATATAACATTTCATAAACCGATATAATATGGACTCGTGTATATTACTATGCGACATAAAATATTTAGGACACTTCAATTATGACAAAATGACATACTTCAGCAACTAGTTCTTTGATGTCTTATGCAGGAAACATATCAAACAACTAGAAAAACCAGATATTGGTACGCGCCAGAGTTAGATCTGTTCGGGGGTGAGGAAAAAGATGTACTCCCACGTAAAGTCGGATGGTTGAGGTTCACGACAGGCGTCGTATAACGCAGCTCGGGAGTAGACTTCAACAGGATGCAGAGAAATGTTATGGAACGTTCTTCCCTAGGGCAATTAGTACACACAATAGCACAAGCGTAGAGCCCTGGTGTAGAGGCTTACATTTCCTCACATGCGAGGGTTTCGGACTAAAGGGTTCATTCATGCACATGCTGAGTATTCCGTCAAGGGTTATGGAGTAATCCCTACTATCGTTTGAGGATAATGCGTGAAGATTTAAATGTCTGGAACGACGAAAATTAAATTGTTCATTTAAATGGGATATGAGGTGTTATCTTTGGAATATTATAGGGATGCTACCTGAATCGGAAAGGAGGAATTAATATCCGAACAGAAATTCATTGCCTATGATTTAGACTATAGGAATTTACATAAAATATTTCTAAATTACATTTTCCTTATATAACTTGAAGAACCTAATTTCAAGTAAAACTAATTAGTAAAAACTATTGAAAAAAGTGGTGAATATTAAGAGCTGACTCGTATAAAAATCAAACTAATATATTGGAGAAAGAACGGATTTTAGAAGAAATATTGACTTCATTATCAAACATTTAAGAAGTTTGTAAAGCATTGTGAAATCATCAATACAATTTGCTATAATACTCCCCAGTTTAAGGATAAATTTGAAAATTGTTTGCATCATATCTTCCTATAAATCAAAGCAATTCTGATAAAATTTATCTATTTAGGCAAATAAAATTTCACGTCTCAACAGTTTATTCTACGAGAACAAGAATTCTATACCGATAACAAAAAAAATCTTCCACGACTCTTCCGAAATCCACCCTCGTTAATTTACACCTTTTGACCAACCCCACTCCTTGATGGCCTCGTGGAAGGTTAAAACATACGATAAAGATTACGATAGAAATCATCCAATCCGCGAGCCAACTAAAACCAAGAGAACGAGCAATTAATCGACTTGAACAATAGCAATTTCGCCTCAAAATAACTCTCCAATATCTCCGGGAGTGATCGGGAGTAATAATAATACGCGATACCTATTTTACCCAGATAACGAAAGCCAGGTGAGATTCGGGGAAAGAGAAGAAAAGGCTAAAGGGGTCATTGTGTCCGGAGATAATGGTAGGACGTTGAAAATCCCAGATAAGAGGCTGGTGGGAAGGAGATGAGTTGGTCTTGTAATGGAAAATGTACGCAAAAGAGTGGAGCAATGATGGGAAAGATGAAGTTGGGACGGAGAGAAGGGAATGGGGAATAGTTAGATCGATGGAAATCTTCTGCTCGGTAGACACTGAAAAGGCACTTCCTGCATCTAATATCACGCCGTGTAGCTTGATGGCGGGAGGCTGTGAGGCTAATTATTGGACTGTCGGCTGGAAGGGGTCTTTTAGCAGCGAGAAAGCTGTGCTCCGGTGGCTTGAGCATTGATTTTTCTTTTTCAATCCACGCACTGCGCCAATTGAAATCGCCCGTGAATCCGCTGATCGCTATAAGAATGGAATTCTTTGATTTTCGGTGCATTTATGGCAAATATTTAAAATTTAATGTTCATAAAAAATAGTTAGTTTGAAGAGATAGTTGGGATCCTATTCACCCGGGTAAAAAGTAAATATTTAGAGCGTTTGGTAATTCTGAATTAATTCGCTTTGAATCAAAAACCATTGATAGGTCAATATCATCATTATTGCGAAATTATCCTAATAAAGCTTCCATTCATATAATGAATTAAATTTATACCAATATTATTCTTAAATAAAGAGGCAAACTTTAGCTTACTAGTACACATATTCATTTATAAAGATTTCAAGAAATGATAATTATTATCGATACCTGATATATCCTTTCCGGATTTCGTAAAACTAAATATGATTTATCTATGCAATAATGCTTCGAAATCACCCAAAATCTTAAAGGGAAATAAGGATTCTCGTGTTCGATTATAAATAAAACAAATATAAAAGCAATTCTTTACGAATATTACCAATCGAAAAATATCAATCTGAATTACTGTGCATAAATACTACATGTGAATTTGCCATACTTTTTCTACCGTCTCTTAGGGAAGAAATAGACTTGAACATACTTTCTAGAACTTCTTTCACAAAAGAAATTGAAGGCCTGTTATTGTCATATTATAAAAAGACATCCATTCATCCTAGGGTACACGAACATATAGTAATTTTTTCTATAAACGAACATCTAAAAGAAGAAACTTTCCTACAGATATAAACACCCAGAGATATCCCCTTAGAGCCAACAATACGGGACTTGGACCACGCGTTCGAAGCACTCCGTTAAGGCTTTAACGAGGCCTATAGAATTAGAAGGAAGATCAGATACATTTTAAATACGAGGCTCCAAATCAATTTCAAAGACGAGCAGGGTACGAGCAGAAGAAAGAGGGATTGTTAAGCAGGTTGTGAATTGGCGATAAGAGGAGGGGGAGAAAAGCTAATGGAACAACTTGCAAGACATGACAGTTTAATCCCGCAAGAGTAAATGGGATGATGGAGGGGAAGGAGCTATTATATCCCTCCTAAATCAATTAAAACACGACCTGAAGCATAAAAGTCACCGGTTGGAGTGAGGGAAGGATGCAATGGGCCATACCGATGATTCAATATGGGAGAAAAAGGGAAAGTCATTCGGGAAAGTTATTGGCTGTTATAAATTATAGAGAGAGAGAGATTTCTGGCGAAATACTCACGACTTAAAATACGAGAAACTTGCTGAATTCTGGGATCGGATTTCTGATTTCGATGGTGTGTGGATGTCACCACGTAATGCTGTAATATTGTAAACGATTCTGTTCAAAGTAATAATTGATGCTCATCCCGTCAAACTCAATTCCGTGGACAGCATCTTCCTTCGATGTTAAACAAAAATCATATACTTAATCTCTTCGGTTAAAACCCTAAAAAATCTACACTCGTTTCTTAATTGACGAATGAAAAAGTAGACGTATATTTGAAAGTCTACCAAAAGTTTATGAACAAAGTTTAGATCAAATATATATTTATGCTATTATATAAAAAAAATCATGGTATTAGTTACTATAAGTCCATTGTACAACTGATAGGGTTAATATATAAACATGTGATATGAAAAATACGTTTGATGTGAGTGATGTGAGAAATTCTAGAGAAATTTTCATAAGCTAAGAATAACCTGTTGGCTCGATAATAATTCTGCAGATGGAGATGACTTTACGAGTAACCATTAACGATAATATATCAACAAATAATTATTTCCAATAGTAACTAGATGAACTCCCACAGAAACAGAACTTATGATGAAATATTTACATTGTTGCGGTAAATTTAATAATACATTGTTGTAATTATTACGAAACTTTTATTGTTCCGTTATTATTGCGACAATCTTATTACGATAACAATCGACGAGTACTTTTCCGAGGCTTCGCGCGAGCTACGTATTGTCGGAATCGGAACCGCTTTGCTTAACAATAGTCGACGCTGAGAACGTGGGAGTGAATCAACAGAGGAAAGTCAACAATTTAGACATCGGAAATTGTTGTCTCAAGGCGCGGCCGTGCATCTGAAGCCGTCGCTGGGAAATAGAACTGGATCTTGGCGTAAAACCGAGGGAAGAAACCGCGGCGTGGGGAAAGCGAAGTGGATTCTGAGCGGAGAAGAGGGTGAGGTGGGGGGGATATTGCTCTGAGAAGAGGGTGGGGGGTGGGGGGGATATTGCTCTGAGAAGAGGGTGGGATGGGGGGGGGGGTATTGCTGCGAAGAAAGGGGAAGGAAAGAGACGTTGGCTCGTCAAGGAAACCCTTGATAAACGATCTACCGCGTCTCCCAGGATCGTAGAGGTCCCTGGAACAAGCCAGGCCACGAAAACGACTCCGTTCAGTGTCACTTCTTAAGGGCGTGTGTCATTCCGATGGGCGGGGCACACTCGTGTTACGCCGTCTTTGGAAGTCCCTTTGAGCAAATTAATTTGGTTCGCCGCGGGAGATGCGGAGGAGGGGGGGGCGTGCGTTGGAATGCTTCTGGAGTCACGGACTAATCAGCCAATTATGACGAGGAAATATTAATATCTTGAATTCCAGGTTAGAACCGAGTCGTGAATCACGCGTGAGCATCGCCTTCCGGTGAGTGACGACAGTATTGTAATCCTCTAAGAGCTAAAATTAAATTTTTTCACTAATATTCCCTCATAATCGAATTTTTTGATTATAATAAACATTTCATTAATGATGGATGATTCTATCTACACATACATCTTCTACACAGTATATTTTATTGTTATTAAGGCATTTTATCTTGTATTTTCTAGAAAAAGAGAAAATACATCGCGAGAATTCTATTCATGTCTAAATACAGTTCTAAACCATCATAATTGAGTATATATAAGCTATATAAATTAAGGAAATGAACTATAGTATAATTGTTTGCGTATTGCTGAACTATGGAACATCCAAATACATCGACAATAAATATATTTAATTAATCTTCCATCATCAAATTCAAATCCGAAATTTTCTACAGATATTTGGATAAACCGTAACCTATTCTCTCGCATTAAAGTCAATACGAAAAAAAATATAATTATAACTACCGAAAATTGCGAGTTCCAATAGAAATTGGATTGACCTGAGTGGAAGCCAAAGATACATTAACTCATACAGGGCTTTAAATTGAACACCATTCCCTCATAAAATATAATTGGTTATTCATGAAAATTTAAAAGCACGAAAAAAAAAGTTTTAATTCCTCGCTGGTATACAAAGTGATAATGGACCCAAGCAGATAAACCAGATTGATGATATTGATTCCTTTCATAACATTCAAAAAATAATAATCGACCTTTTAATGTAACGGTGGAACATTTTTCAAAATTAAATAATTAAAAAATATTGTTTAAAATTATAATGAATTTTAATGGCATTAATAATAAATAATATTACTTAAACCATAATTTATATGAAGTATTATGATCAATTATCGAAGGCTTTACTGCGTGAAAATCCATAAATTACACGACCTATCGTGTCTTTTATATAAAAAGTTGAAAAAAAGTATTCGTTATTTTTATTTCTTCGATTACAGATTATACCTTTCATTGCAATCCGTTAGTTATATCTTGTTATTGTTAATCATACAGTTCAAGAGAATAATATGACGGTCATATTATGTAAAAATATAATAAAATAACCTACGATAACTGTTGATTGCTCGCTTTTTTCGATCTAGAAATATGATTTGATTGAGTATTACAAACATATTTAAAGAAATAATCTTTAATAGAATAATATAGAGTAATAAATTGGACACATAATTCTCAGCAAACAAAGGAATTTAAGTATGTATATTAATTTAAATTCATTAATTACATTTTTGAATTCTAATGAAATTAAAAATTATTTTAATGAATGCTGCCACTATTCAGAGAAGAAAACAAGAAGATAATGAAAGCAAAAATAACTCCTAATTAACAAAGATCAATCCAACAATGATACAACAAACGGCGACCCATCAATAAGTAAATAATTCATATTTAATCATCACTCCGACAACGTATCCAAGACGCGCTGTTTAAGTCCCTACACATCTACATCCTGCGTGAAGAACGCATTCGGAAATGCCTTCTCGTGCGGCGCCAAAAGTTTTAGAATAAACGAACGACCAGTTGGATAAATAAAAGCGGCCCTATTCTTCGTCCTTGGCCCCGATGCATGGAGTTAGAAAAAAAACCGAGCCTTCCATAACTAAGGCCGAGATGTGCCGTGAAAAAAAGACCCACGTCGAGCCCACAATTCGCGTCGTTTCGTAGACTGGTCACGGAGTTCACGACATAACGACTAACCTCCCGTTCGTTCCCTCGAATTTGTCCGAAGACTTCCACCCACTCTGTTGGAGGAGGAGTTCGCACGAGACGTTTACATTCCGTAATGCACGGTTGACGCTGGTGCGTCCGCTATTTTACGGAGGGAAGACAAAGTGCTTGCTAAACCAGAGAGCCTCTATTCGCTGCAATTTATATCCCCTTCCGAACGAATTTAAGGGAGAACGCTAACGGGCGGACGGAATGATCTAGCTACTCGAGCTACTTCTTACAGGATCTCCGATAAAATTTGAATATTTTATTGGAGGATTGCTACTGATTCAGGAGAAAAGTCGTGGCTAATTCGCTATTTAAAAAAGTGGGTCACTGGCTGATTTATAGGTGGTCAAATGATGTGGGATATGGGTCCCGCAAACACACAAACTGTTGCGTTCTCTTATGCAATGAATTAAATAAAAAATCACGATATAAAAGACGCGAAGCCATTTGATCAAATCAAAGGCATACACAATCAACATTCGTTCATTTCTTTTTATGAAGATATGACGTTCACGTTCGGCAAATCTAACAATACTTTATATTTCCCTGTGGATAAAATATATATGTAAAAAGAGACCACACTAAGATGAAAAATTGGTAATATAACAATATAGTGTTTTCTTAATATCTCAAACACTGCCAAATTATCTAATCTTCTCTGTAATATTTCGAGCACATTATAAATAGCACGAAATGTATCAAAGTTCAATCAATATAAACGTCATCTAAAGAAGCATAAAAAAAACATTTAAAAAGGATTAATGAGTACCAATGACTCAGTATACGCCTATCCATGTGCTACATTATTGTATGGAAATAATTGAGTCAATAAACAATGTTTACACAATTAATTTTGGGTATTGTGCCTTTAAATAAATTGATCGCATTCTTTAATGAGGAAACTTATTAAAAAGATTCAATTTTTCAAAAATACCTTTTAATAAATCGTCTTAGTTATTTTTTGAAATTATGAACTGATTTTCAAAAGAATCTAGAGTTAAAAACTATTGCTGATTCCTTATTTATATCTTCTACACATTAATCATTTACGAGTTATCTACTATTGTACTTTATATTTAAATTATATAGCAAAGTGGATGTATTCTGTCATATGTTTATAAAACAATTTAAGGATATCAGGAGACCTATTAAATAACTCATAGTTATTATACTATACATTTAATACATTATAATTTATATTTTAACAAAATATAATTCAATATTATGTTCAATAGATAATACTGCATGGATTTTCCGAAAACACTTACAGCTTAACAGCGTAATATCCCATATCCATCATCGAAATATCAGTGGATTGTGCACACGTGATAAATAAGCCATCAAATTTTATTCCTCCGTTCATTTAAAATTTATAAGCTCCTTTAATTTTAATAACCTGAGCTTTATTGTAATCCGATTTTTGCCATGACTTATGCAAAAATAAATTTGTATAAAATAACGTTTAATCACTTCGTACATAATTAACGAAAGCTTTCTATAGCAATTCCACTGTTTGGTTGCTAAGCGATTATTCAATAATGTCACTCATTAACTTTATGATCTTTTATCACGGATATCATAGAGAGAACCTATAAAATAAAACGATCAGATTCAAAACTGATGGCTATTTGATACTGATATATTTAATTAGCGACCTTACATAGATTGTGAATGCTTTTAAAACGCAAGAGTTGCTATGAAAACACTTCAATAATAAAAAAAAGCTGAGGGACATAAAGTAAGAAATTCAAATTTAAAAAAGGTACACTTTAAAGAACTGAATATAATGGTTCATCGACTGTTTAAGCCAAATTTATTGCATGATACCAACGCTTTGAATTGAAAAAAATAATAGATATTTTAGTTTCAATGAGATACTATATTTTAACATTAACCTTGTAAGAAAAAATTTCTTGGCACATTAAAGAAAAGAGGAGTTTGATAATAAATAATAATAAGAATAATTTATTTAACCCAAACAAGTCAAATCTCAATTACATGCGTTACAATAAATGGCTCTAAACTTAACTAATTCGACATATATTTAACAGAGCCAATTTAGACTGTAAAAGTACTATAAACCGTAGAAGATAGGTGGGTACCTAGTATTTTTTTCGTTTTAGTTGGATGATAATTCCGAACACTTAGTTAAGAAGCCAATAAAGTAGCTTATTCTGCTCTTCTTATACATTTTTATACGATATCATTTAAATATTAATCAACTTACTTTTTTAACATCAAATTCAAAAATTCATTATTTAATAATCATTATGCACTTATGTGTAAAATGAAAATATCGATAATTTGATTTCTGAAGAACATCTTTGGGTGCGTCAAACTCTTTAAACAATGATATTTTAAATGCTTACTTTTAAAGGTCATCGTCAAGGCAACCAAATGATTGTTTGTCCTTAGTTTGTTTACTTTCTCTCTCACCTCGTGAAATTGCTTGGGAACCACGAATGTTACAAAATCAGCATTTTGGGTGGATGGATATTTCTCACCGAATTTATACTCGTTACGATTTCGCTTCGACCGATTGCTGACCTTTTCGATCGGAGAAATTTGACGGTGACCTTAAACGTATTAATTTAGATGACTGAATGATTATAAATTTAACGTAATAATGGGTTACGAAAATTCTTATTGATTCATGCATATTTAACGAACATAACCTCTTCTAAAATCTTTAACTAGAAGTGTTTGGTTATATAAAGATTTATATTATTAAGCAGGTTTAAATAAGATGAGGAAAAAGGGAAGGAAAGAAAACATGAAGGTAAAACAAGGATGCACTAGAGAAAAAATTGTGCAGTTTGAAAAATACTCGAAAAAAGTGATTGAAAAGTTACGATTGAGTCAGGACCGATTCCTGATAGTAAAAATTTCCAGAAATATTACATCTTCTGAATGCTCTGGAACAATAGCTGTACTTGATAGAGCAAGTGACCAATTAGACCAACGAGATCTGCTATTAAATCAGATTAAACGTTTCCCCTTAAGTGGCAGAGCCTTTGTTCTTTGAACAAAGAGCAATTCTCTTATAGATAGTAAAAGATAGGGAAATGCAATACAAAATACTACCTATTCATTTTATTCTCACTGTTCTCAGAATTATAATACTATTTTCCATAAAGATATACTTAGCCCCTCAAAATAATGAGGTGTAATTAATAACCCAGTTCCATAAATCTACCTGCATAGGCTCTCTATTCATCAGTAAAGTGTCTTGCTTTTAAATTCGGAATGTGCAATGATTCGGGACACGATATGCAAAAGTTATCTCATTGGCAAATGTGAGAAGATGGGGAGTATCTTGCGAAGTAAGTTTCCGGTAGCCTTCTGGTGGGTGAAATCAGATTCACCCAAAATGTGAGGTTTACCGGATAATGGCTCATTCCTTGGGAAGTTGGGCGTCTGCTCCGTGCAAAGTGCAGTATGTCACTTAGTTACGGAATCACGAAAGAAGGCACGTGAGGCTTATTGGAAGAGTAGGGTTGCGAATAACATTAGTACCCTATTTGAAGTGGGAAACGCAAAGTATTCCTTGATATCGTTGGGTTTTATATCTAATCCATATGATATGAATGGACGAGTTTTTTATATGATACCTATCATTGCTGTTACACTTTAAGTGGACTGAATGCTTGAATGGAGATCAAATAATGGAAACTCTCCCTTATATTAAATATCAAATCATATTCGCAACAGATATATCAATATATTGTTTTGGATTTATGAACAGCAAACATGGAACATCATTGGTCATAAATTCAAATTCTAAATGAATTTTTGTCTGACTATTTACAATGATATTATTTAAATGAAAATTCTTCCACTTTAAAAAGGCAATGAAATATCATGGATAGACCCCCTAGTTCTAAACAAGGAAAATCAGATCATACAAAATACGAACCCTTTGGTTGTGATAAATTTGTCGATTTCTATAATAGAAAAATATATCAAAAACGTAGAACGACGAGCCAGCTATCTAGTTTTCCTTGTTTAGATTCAAATACAATACATTCAATTACAAATATGATATATCTGTTGAAAGGTTTCCTTTGGCCAACATTCTATTCTAAGCAACATCCTTAATGTATTTGCCCTTTAAAATCTCTGTTAGTTAAAGCTATGTTATTATGCTTAGAGTATCTGAAATAAACGAGACTTGATCTCTATTTTAATGATATGAACTAAAATCCCTATTAATAGTCAATCAAGTATTTTCTTTCATATTAAATAAGCCAATAAGAGACGTTCAATCATTCTTTTGCATTATAGAACCCAGTTACGCACTTGGAATATCCAGGAAATAAGTACTTCCTTCATTCCTCATTTTTACACGAAAATTCCGCTCTACGTTAACACAAAGGCATGCAATGAACAGTCGAGTTTCCGAACGACAAATTTAGGGGAACGCTTCACGTAGTTTTTAACCCTACGTGCATCTTTTGTCGAAGATAAAGTTTATATTTCCTATCTGTCTTTTTCAAAGGAACACAGCAAATTATTACCGCATGATAGACTCACAAAAATTACCAGATTTTACCAGAAAGATTCTGTGTTTGAGAAAACGAAAATCAATAAAACCTTTATGGGGCAAAACAAATTTTATCACAGTCCATTTAAACAATAGGATCCAAGAATAAGAGCTGAAACTACTTCATATTTTAAATTTTGAGAAATTAAAATCACGATTTGATATTAAATAATCACAGAATCAATTCTTAAAAAATTAAAATACCCAATTATTGATAAGTTAGATTATTAATTACATAAGGTATAAAAATGTTAAATTTCCGATAAAACTAATAGATTTTAGTCATTTACATTCATAAGAATATCTTCCTTGTAAAATTCAGTTGATTTTATCATACTTTACTGCTTAATGATAATTCAATTCATAGATATATAAATTTCTTCATAGATCAATAAATAGACTATCTTACGTTACGTTACTCCTTGCCTTCATTAATACGTAAGCCTTATTATCTCCCGAAACAATGAAAACTGACAACTGAACAACAGGTAATCAATTGAAGTTTTAATGTGCAAGTAATTATCACACACAGCTGTCTTATTCCTTCTCCGAAGAAAGTTAACAAAATAAGAATATTTCATGTTCAAAACATGCCCAAAATAAGCATATATACACACAAGACTCTACGTCATAAAAACACGTCACTCCTCATCAACCCCAGCAAACTCCTTCCCTCACTCAAACTCACCGCAGCGAATTTTAGTTGAGGACCCAACCGCCAATCGCGCTGACGACAACACCGACCTCAAACAGCAACTCCATCATAAAACCATCAAAAGACCTTATGCGAATCTCTATCGAACCAATCTCTCAGGATATACCGAATTAAGCTTTACGGCACATTTTAACCTGGTTACGAACCAGGAGCAACTGTGATAACGCTGAAGATCGTAACGCTTCCCTGGAGAGAAACTTGATCTGCGGAACTCTTTCCCGTATTAGGTAAATTTTTGAGTTCCGTAAAGGGATGAATTATGGCGGGACTTGAGCACCTCTCACGAAGGAGGAGGAACGTCTTTAAGGCTCCGATACGACCTAGTGAGGCGATCATAAACGCGGAGCGATTGTAGTAAAACGGCCAAGTTGGCGTGCCTCAGGTGCGAAGAGCCATAGTAACGACGTAACTTCCTGGAAATCCCGAATCCATCTGATACCCAGAGCCAGTGAAAAGGGAGTTCAAAAGTGTGTTATTGTCGGAATCCGGACTGGAAGGCGTATTATGAAAATAAAAGTTGTCTTATCGGAAAAGTCCCCGAGGTAGAATTGTTCTTCCTCAGGGTCGGGAAGTGTAGGGCTTCTTACGAGAAAGAAAACCGCAAGTTTTTACTTCGGTGCTTTTTTAAAGACGTTTAAGGCTTCCCGATTCATTTCCGTTCCCAAGATGGAGTTCCGATGGATTTTATTGCTAAACCTTGTCTAGACGTTTGGGGATGAAATCTTGAAGTACTAATCGAACGTAATTAAGAAATATCTTTCCTAAGAGTGTATACAAAGCAAGCCTATAAAGTTCTCCTTTTATATATCCCACTAATAAAATAGGTTAAGCTTAAGGTAGTGAATACACGAGTACGGTTTTCACAACACGTGTGGAGGAATTGATAAAATTAAAATTCTTAAAGAAATTGGAAAAGTTAGTAGCAAAATCTAATTCAAAGCAAAATAGACTGAGTGTTGTTATTACAGGATTAAAGTTGGAAGTAACTCAGTTTCAATATCTTGAATATGCATCACTCTGTTTAACTTGCACTATATGGGAATAATTATGACTAAGTTATTAAAGAAGAGATCGGATTAAAAAACAACTACGTAAGCAGAGCGATGCATTGTTGCTTCAATTTACTCCTTCGGCATATACTACACTAAGAGTAGACTACCATAAAAAACTATAGAGAATTATCAGCTAATAAGACACTTATGTAAATAAAAATTATTTGGGAAATAATGGATTTAAAAAATCTATTATTATGAAAAGATACGCGTTAATTAATAGCTAGTTCTTTCTCAATTGAATGCATTATTTAAGATCTAAATATAAAGTTAAGTATAATGAACTCTGTAAAGAATGACAACAAATAAAATTTGCATTGTAAATTATGTTTCATATTCAAACAAAATTTTTCTTTGATATTCAATTTCATAATAAACTTTATACTGTATTTTTAAAGATATTCCCTCAGAATAAATACGTCATCAAGTACTCCAAAAGAATTAGAACGGATTTGTTGAAGAAGTAAACTTCGGTCATACATTTGAATATCGTGCTTAATGATGCCTAAATAAATATGTTTCACGAGGTAAAGATTAAATAGTAGAATACTCTGCTTAAAACATACTGTTTATCGCACGAAGACTGAGTAATCGGCCAAACTTATAGAGGGACAGAAATGTTGATCAGGTTTCCTTAAAGGGAAAAAATAGTCATCATGGACGATAATATTATGGTTCGAAATCTTTAACGGAAAAAGATCTATTTCAAGATGACGATTTGTCCAAATGTGCAGAAAATACCCAAAGAATTGAAAGATTAGAAAGGATTTCTAAGCTCCGAGTTAGGGAAATTGAAAGATCTCAAAATCCTACCCAAGCAACCCAAACGTACGGAATATGCGATTTTATAACTCATTTTGTTTCCGAACGGGACTAGTCTACTCGATCCAAAATAGAAAAGAAATTTTTGCTCCTTTTTAGGCAACAGAATTCCGAGATTTGTACCAAAGAAAAGATTTTATAATATTTGCTGGACATCTGGCGATTTTTGAGAGGAAGAAACAAAATTATTTCATGCATCCCAACTGTGTACACAATTTCTAAAACTGAAGCATATACAGAATTCAAAATACCCATGATTGACTTATACATACACACACATATAGGTGAATTTTTTAACCATTTTCGAACATATTTAGGGGTGAGATTGGTCCAAAGAGCCATCCTTTTATAGGTCATGTTTACATTTATAATCGACCTCATTTAACTTTTAAAAAAAGTGCGAGAGATCTAAAGTAAAACCAAACAGATTATAAAATTAACTTAAAAAGCCTATCGAATGTTTTCATTCTCTAAATTCCAAAGCCAAAATGTTGATGTAAACAGATTGATTAACATAATCCAGTCCTTGGGTAGATACAGCTGGATATTCTATCAATAGCCTTCGGCAAAATGGGTGGTCGGTAATGATTTTTAATGTTTTTTTTATAATTCATTACCAAACATTTTAGGGGTGTAATCCTTAAAAAATACATTTCCCAAAATTTAAAGTACATTTTAAGCGATGGTGATTTTATAATACTGTTTTACTTGCATTACTCACTTTGAACCTAGAGTACATTTTATTTCACGCAATTACTGTAAAAGAACGCTTGTTAATCGAAGAAATAAATTAATAAACCAACAACTATCAGCATAGCAAAGAAATAGATAGGGTTGTTCAACTGATTTACGGAATAAATCATTAAATGTCTTCCAAAACACAAAAAAATTTATCTTAATTTTGCAAAAACGAAAACTAACCATTGCTCAGAGTTTTCGGAATGACAAGAGTAAATAAATTGTTCGATAAACAAACATTAATGCAAGGAATAAGTCATAAAAATACTACTACAAATTTAAAAAATTTCATTCAATAAAATTCGCAAAAAGCTAATCTTTATTCATATTCTTAAATATATCGCCAAATTTTGGAAATCTCTGCTGATTATTTTTTGAAAAAAGCTTGTTAATGCTGGAAAAAGCGTCTGAATAATCTCAATATTAGAGTGATATTTTAAAGAATTTGGTATACCTCTATTAATAAAAATATTATATTATTGAAAATACACTGTTCTGCATTAAGTAAATGAAAAATATTATATAATAAATTTTCCTCCACAAGTTCTTAACAACTACATGCCATAATGCTCATTTCGCTTCCATAATTCTTGGAATGGAAAACCTCAAACTGGATTAAAATTAAGCTTTCAGGACTATAAGAGATTATGGTACTTCAATTATGGATCTCTAGAGCAGATTTGAGTGGGTGTTGAGAAAATCTAAAAAATAAATTTAAAAAAGCAATGCGAATATTACTCACTCAACCTACACAGATTCTAATTGAAGAATCTAAGAATATAAATGCAGAGCAGATTTTGAAAGAACATACATTCAGATTGAATCGAATAACAAGAAGGAATTCACTCTGTACCCAATTTTAACACGAAGAGCAAAATTCCGATCCGTTTCTAAGCAACGTATAATTTCATTTCAGAAAGGGAATGCGCGATATTATAAAAGTTTCTGGAAAATTATTTCTCCTGGCAACAAAATGTACACTTATTTCTTAATCAAAGCTTATTTGAATACAGTCTCTGAATATAGAGTGAGAGGAAAATCCATAAGATGTGGTAACATAATGCAGATTAAACCGATTTTTAGATTCAAATATATTCTACACTGATTTACGTTTCAACAAACAAGCCGACAAATTGCTTCATAAACCTAACCATTCTATAATGAGACGTATTAATAGTTGATCGACGTTCATATAACGTAAGTTTCATATCAATTTTGTAAACAATCGAAAAATATCGTTTAGTCCCATTCCATTGTTTAAAAGAACCATTGTTCGCATCTCATTATCTTCGGAAATCTTAATTATTAATATCGATAGCCTTTGACGCATTATTATTTATATATTTACAATATTTTCATTGCTATTTACCTCGTTAATATCTAGTCAGAGCCGTAAAAAATTCGCTTTTACCCAACAGACGTTACTTAGATGATTGTCTAATTGGGTTATAACCTGAATCATAAAATAGTAGTAAAACATAATAATATATTACACATCACAATTTCCATTACTGCTTAAACATAGAAACTCACCAATCAATATCGTCGATAATCAAAACATCGATAATATTTCACGCAATACGTCCGCCAAGTTTCACGCGTTTATTTTACAGTGCGCGCGCTATCACCCAATCAAACCAATTTCGCAACAGTGAAAACTACGAACCGCAAGTAAATTAGGCCCCTTTTGATGTCCATCGGTCATTCGCTAACGAACTTCCCTCCATTCGCAAATATTATTCATTTTCGTCACGTTGGCAATCATGGCCGAATTAACGGCGTGACGGTGAAATTAATTCTTTCCGATCGAATCGGCGATTGTTAATTCACGACCGCCGCACGCGTTCGACGGGACGAACGAGTGTGGAAACACGTAAACCACTTCTGAAAAGGGAAGAAAAATGACCGAATTCGCGGCGAAGAGTCGTTCGTTATTTAAAGATGAACGTGTCTGAACCAGTGATTGGTAGTCAAACACGAAAATTGAGTCAGTGCTGCAAACAATAAGTATACTATAACGTGGAAGGTAGCTCGACTTCATTTGACGTGTTTTGACGATGTGGTCAACTATGAATGCACTCTAGAACATGCTTTACACAGGTTTGTGATTAACTCTAGCATAGATTTACGCTTCATAAATTGAATTTATACCCAAAATATTATTTACAACAACAATCAGAATTGAATAACAATTAAATAAAAATGTATAATAGTTCAAATTCGTAACCGGTTAACATGACAACGACCGTTTTTCCTCAACAATCCGTAAATCATCACCCAGCCAACACAACACCCTAAGCACGTAATCTGAGATTCGTTGCTAGGACACAGACCTTTGTTACAACCAAATTTTTCATTACTCTCCTTGTCCGAAAACGCTAGGTTTTCAGTGAAAGGCACGACGTACTAACGGGCAGATAGATACGGAGAGATGATTTTTAGAAGTTAGAAGAAAAGGCAAAATGAAACTCGTCATGAAGTTGTCCCGTCTGAGAAGTGCCATGGGCAGTTGTTCCGAAAAGAAAACTTCGTACGAAAAAAATCTTAATCCACGAGGAAAGGACCAAGGAGAAAGAATTAGAAGGCGGTCGAGGATTTACTTTTGAAATGTCAGGGTTAGAGAAAGAAGAACGGAAGAAAACAAAAATAATAGAATTGTATTTGTGAAAAGACTTTCAGTCAATAATTATACTGTTGTGACATTGGTACACGCTATTCTATTCCGAAAAATGATCACGAAAAACAGTACATTATAGTTTTAAACTAAAGAATAGTATGTCATTATTTATTAATCCCTACATTTACTTATCCTAAAATTACGTAATAAAACTTTTATACGAGAAAGTAAACGAATAGCGACTCTTCTATAGCGTCATCAATTATAAAGACCGGATGGAATAAAATTCGACCGTGCGATGTAATCGCATCGAATATCAGAAGATAGTTTTACGAAAATTAGAAAACGTAAGTTCTGCGGAGTAGAACATATTTCAAAATGCAGGAAAGAGATACTAATTAGAAAAGGAAATAGAGAAAAAGGGAAAGTTTTTGAATAATTTTCTTGAGGGAACGAATCCCTAGAATAAAAAGTTTAAGAAGAATGATTAATTGCTAGGAAAGTCGATGGAAAGTCGAAAGAATAGGTTAGGGTTCAGACTTGATGTAACTCCACCTGTGTGGTTTGGCCCGAGGATACATTAACTCCCCTACCTTCTAGCGATTGTTGAATTCTTCACCCGGAAGTTGAAACGATATCAAAGTTTATAACTCTCCGAAAATTGCTGCTCTTCATTGCTATAACATTAAATGTAATCAAATACTGTAAGCCCGAAACGGTGTGTTATCAATACAGTACTGTACAGTACAGACAATGTCTGCAATTAGATTCGGTGAATTTCGATTGTTGACGTCAACCATTCAAATATAAGTTTCCGATTGTTTATAATTGGATAAATTAGATTACATCCAATTATTGGCTGTAATGAATAGGACTTTATTTCATACGAAGGCGAATTCCAGTGAAATCGAATAAACCGATGCTAAAAATCACGTAAGTGGCATTCGACGTCAAACCACGATACGGTATAATCATCATGCATCATTAGGTACATATAATTGGGTTCTAAAGAGCGCCTCCAGTGAAGATTTCGTTAAATTAATGGATGAACATTTCGATACCGAAATAATTGTAGAAGAATCGTATTGGGTACTCACTCCCATGGTCCATCATCCTCCAACGTGAAGCAGCCGGCATGAGATCCATCCAAATGCAGCATCTTCAAGCACCACAGATGATATCCAAACATGATATCTGCGAGAATGTTGATAGCACGTAAAAATTTCGTAACGCACATCTGATGATTGTCACTTGCACAGTCAAATACACTTCACTTCAGTTCACGTACACACTATTGAAAAAGTTACAAATGTCACAACACTATCAAAGATCAAATATGGAAATGTGATGAATCGTCTAATAAACAGTTCAGTTGTATCAAAGATACGTGTGCAAAGCAGTGGTGCTATTACATCGATCCGTGTTCCTTTCACAAACGTCCACTGTTCACTGAGAAATAAAGAAATTGACTGAGCTTTAGGTGGCGTTGATATGCCCATGAACATTGGGTTCGAGGCTGCACAGGGGTAAGTTCTCCATTCTCAGAGCTACCCTCCCTCCCCTGAGTCGGGTACGGTTGAGGCACGCGTCTCTTCGCGTTTGACCGGTCGAATTGTACCCTATGGAGTATTCCGTGCGGTAAGATGATCGAATGACGGCTCGCCTCGAAATGCACCTGCAGGAAGAGTACGTGTTATTTTTAGTTCATTAGAATAAAGGAACCGTAGTTTCTAAAGAGGCCCAATGCCACTTTCACTGAATTGACGTAACTAGCCAGAATTATGAGGCAGTAGTCTCCTGTTCATTTGACCAGTCAACGAAAATTGAGCAGACATGTTGAAGAACTATAAAGGTGGCAGCTTACGTGCCTATTCTTTTTAAAGTGGGTGTGCATTAAACACTAACATTCAAAATGCATTAAAATGGAAAAAAATGAAAATGTACCCAAAATAAAAACAGATAATTAAAGGGCATTTAATTCTATACAGAACGCTGAATTAATGAAGCTTTCGCTCAACTTATAATAGACAGAAAAATGGCATTTAAAATTAATATTACATCTGCTTACATACGCTTATATTGAACGTATTATGGCTTACGTTGCATCATTTTTGAGCTTATTAATCCCTTTAAAATTGCTTGGCAACGTAGAAGCCTGGAGACGATATTAAGTAAAATTCCATAAAATTATATGTACCGTATTTGACGGCATATAAGACGCAGTGGCATATAAGATGCATCCTCATTAAGTAGGCTACACACAAGAAAAAAGATTTAACATTTCCTGCGACAGCGCGGTACCACAATAACACAATGACCTACTACTCCCCTGTCTCCATGCATTTTAGCGTAATTTAACACTCCTAATTTACACTTAATGGTATGGCTTAATCTCTTGTTACCTGTAGTCATATTTCGGAGGGGAATTTTTTTAAACCAATAATTTTAAGCACCGATATCAATACCTTCACCTATAAGACACATTTAAATTTTTTATAACCTAATTTAGGAAAAAAAGTGCGTCATAAATACGGTATTTATTTCTAATTCATAAATTAACCTTTACCGCAAGACGCAAGAAACCAAAGGATAAAATAAAAGTATACGTAGGACTATAGTAAATTCCGTAATAAAATAAAGGAATGTAATAATGAAAATATCATTGAATGCTAATCTTTAAAGCCTAAACCAAACAATGTGACAGCCTTAAACTTAATTGACCTTCATTGTTGACATAAACGATACAAATTAACAATCGATCTTGCGGAATACGTAACAATGGAAGTCATCATTACAAAGGGTGTACAATGTAACACCCTCACACCACAATTTCCCTAAAAAAATACTCTCCGAAAAAGGCTCGCTTATCTACCTGGATACATCAGGCCAAATTTTGAAACGGAAACAATTTATCGGCGATATTTCAGGAACCTTTAGGAGTGGCTGCATACCACCAAAAAACGATAGAAAGCGAAGGTGATGCCTGAAGGAGATATCGAAACCCTTTTTTTTTACGGATCCAGGGACTCTCTGCTGGTAATTTTTGCGTGATATTCGCGTGATCGATGACTTTAACGAAGAAATAGATGGAGCGAAAAGCGAAACAGCAGCAATCTGGGATGGAATTCCAGTCCTAAGGCACGTGGGAGACATCGGTCCCCTTAGGGGGGGCCCTCTATCCTTTAGCCAGTACCGCTTTCAGATTCCCGACTAGCGGAGAGATGTGTGGCATGCGATGGTAGGGAAATCTCGGGCTGAAGATGTTAATCTCGTGGCCTTAGAGACGAACAAGAGGGTGGGGGAAAGGAATTTTATGGAGAATCGCATGCAAGATATCTCCGGGAAAGAGGGATGAACCCAAAAATTGGCAGAAGGAAGCTGTTCTCTTGAAAGATAACCCTTTTGTGATTTGTTGGCGTCGGTCCGTTAGGAGGCTGAGTTTCTTCTTATTGACGGATTGTTGTGCTATTTTGGGATCTACGGACGGAAATATTATTTCGCGGTTTGAATTGAGCCAATCTCAATAATGTTTTCATCTAAACTAATAGCTGACTACGAATTGAACATCACGATCACAAAAATGCGTAAATAGCAAAATTATGAGAAAGAATCCAAATTTCCACTTTGATTCAAAGGATCTAGCGTTTGGTTCATAGTTTTATTAATTACAAGGTTTTGTGAAGATAATAGAATAATTTTGGGAATTAAGATATTTCTCTAAATGATACGAAACAGTTGATAGAGAGACATGAGTATATTTCACATATTTACTGTGATCTATTGACTATAGCATGTTAGTGATAGGACTAAGATTACACATACTTAATGATGCATACAAACATATATGATCGTTACACTAAATACACTTAATTTTTCTTGCCCAGCAGGGTAATTTCATTAATTTAAACTTTCCCCTACTAAATTAAACTTTTCCCCTACCTATATTTTATACCATAAAATTTCACGTTTATGTATTACGTCACTTTAATTTAGAAAGACCTTAATTTTATAAATTTAATTATTTCTGTTTAATTATATTTATATTTAATAACTTATTTTACCCTAATTGCAATACACACCAGTATTTTAATATTTTATAATTTTCTATTAATTTATACTTCCTTCTGTAGAATTCATCATAGTATTATTTCCATAAGATCAGACGTGATTTTAATTACATCACCTTCATCAATATTTCCTTTTATATATTTTTTAACATTAGAATTACTTACTTTAACCCCTTTCACTACAACACGATAGCGGCATTTAAATATAATGTAAAACTACGTATTACCAAAATTGTTGGACTGATATGAAAAAAGTAGTCGATAAACTTTTTTTTATTACGTATTCTGCGGTTCATCTGAATCACAGCGCCACACGCGAATGCGGACCGTTATCCACTTACGTTATAAAAACAAAATTTTGGAAAGTCACGGAGTTTCATCGGTCGTGCGTAACCACTTGACCAGTAGTATCACGAATGAAGGGGAGAGAAAGGCACGGGGAATTGATTCGCGAACTTTCACCGATCCGTGATAATAACGACCTGAGCAGTTACAGTCCACACACAAGGCTTTTAGGCGCGGAAAATGCAGAATACGGGAAGGGTCGGATTTTCCTAGCCTTCCCTCAAGTGCGTGAGATGCACGGCCGTGTATAAAAGTGCAGGAACAATTCCTCGCCACCGAATGCTGTGGTTATTTCCTCGATTATCAGACCTCCGCGTGCGATAGAAAAAGATTGAACTGTGATTTTTGCGTCTATTCTAAGCCATTGGTAAAGGTGTCAAGGTGGAACAAATATTTGATGGTGATGAAACTTTAAAGCTTCCGATTCTTTCGCGAAATTTTCGCAAAAATGATTCCGCTGTTATTTCGAATTTTTCTATTGTACAGTAATTGCGCAGTGTAACCGAGTATCAGTTACATATAATTACTCTGTGTACACTTTACGAAGACCTTTACATTGTATGAGAAATGAGTATTTAATTCTTAAAGACCGTACCATTTCGTTGTCTAATTTTTACTATCATTAAAATATATGTGACAAGAAGATTCTTACTAATATACAAGTTCTAGCTCTATTGATTATTCACAAACGCCGTTCGTTACTGATATACCCCCAATTTCTGAAGAATTATATGATATGATAATCATTATGTAATAGAATGAAATATCAATATAAATGAGAAAGAAATATGATGATACGATATTATTAGTGATAAAGCTTATCTATTTAAGGGGGATATGATAAGCTAACGTTAAATTGAATAATGTTAGAAAAAATAAAATAGATAGATGGCAGTAAAATTTACGCAATTTACAAGATAATTAATCCGTTAGATTATTACGAATGGAACGTAGAAGTGTTTCAACCACTGGAAGGAACTGCGGTAGATTTAAATATCTCGGAACCTCATTTCTGCGGAAGGCATTCAGATCCTTGCCTTGATGTGCATTGGAACCGAATCTCTGAGATACGCAAGTTTCTACTCCAACTAGACACACTCAATAGGAAATCTATACTCGGAATTTCTCACGGTACAGGGCTTCTCGGAATCTCTGCTAAAGGGAACCATCGACCAAGAGATGCTGACATGGAATGTGGAGATGGCAAAATCAGACGACAATGAAATATATAGTGAGATAATAAACTCGTGTGTAATTACATTCAAAAATGTAATATTGATGGGGTGTAATGCTATTTGAAAATATTGTTTCGCAGTATAAAATCCTTTTAAGGTGGAGAGATATTTTCTGAATTAAACGAAAAATCAATTTATTTCATGAAAGGGAAATAGTTACGAACCTGAATACTTATACGACAAAGATTGAAATAAGGGAAATATGCAGCTTACTTATAGATATAACTGTATATATATACATGTATATATGTAAGTTAATTAATATTCCTACAAGTATGACTCTATAAGAATATTTCTTTTCGTTCATTAATAAGACTTTTTAGATATCGTTGTGTTTCTAATAACGTTTCTTATATATCCTCACATAGACGCATAATATATTTAATATATAAACACCTAATATTAATTAAGAAATTCGGATCAAATTAATTCTCTTTTAACTCAATATCCTATCGCATATTTTTTCAGATCAACTTCACTACGTGCATTCTTTACATTACTCCTGAATGTAGGCGTAGCTCTTCTCCATCTGTTATCACATTTAATAAACCTTTCCAAATACTATTCAGTCGGATTTACAGCTTACTCTAAACCTCTTGAATTTGACTCTCACAAAACTCATTACATATTCGACATACTTGCATTATTACCCTTATTTATTAATAGAGAACCAAATCCAGTCCACGTGAATGATTTTATAATTAACCTTGATTGAATTGGATCATATTTCAAAGTTTTAAGATGGAATTTAACCTGAATTTACAACTTTTAACTACACATACTTTCATGATTACATTTGGAATTGAATCATAGAAGAATCTCCTTATTAATGCTAATTATTAGAGAAATAATAATGATTTCAAAATAAATTTGAAAAGTTTCATTTTGAGGTTATTACTATACATATTGTAATCTCCGATGCTCTAATTCCGCAAATATAACTTCAAATATAATTTTTGTGCATTTAATCCACCAAAATCCAGCATAATATTTCATCTTTCGATTATTAAGATAATTATAACCTCATCATAACTAAGCATATTCATAAATTACGGTGGGAAATTGCAATCACGAATTCCATAACGAACCAAAATTAAAACTGGATTCTAGGAAAACAGGAGAGGGATGCATTTCCGAGAACAGCCGCTAAGATCTTGTGATTGTTCCTGGAAATTTTTAAATGAGTAAAAAATATCTTTCCAAAAATGGAGGTAGTATAAAGCGAAGATGGCAAAAAAATTGGGAAACTATCCTAAATTAGCGTTCCGTATATAAGATGATGTAAGTCTTCCTCGTAGCAAAAAAAATCTCATAAAGTAAGAGCTATATATCTATAATGGCTTAGTAAATAGAAATCTTTTCTTCTCTACAATGGATTATAAAATGTTTTCTCTTATCTTAGCTAATATTCCAGACAAAAATAGCAAAGATTATAACCGGTATATTAGAAATAAAATGAAGAAATTTGTAGATTTGTAAGTTGAAAAAGGTTTACTATATACACCAGGTTTAATAATAAAACCAGGTAGCCAGAAGTAATAGATAAAAACAGTAACTTTATATATTTTTACAGACATTCGTAATTAAAACTTAAAACCTGTTTTCTCTAAACTGTGTTTTCAAAATTTAAGTGCACGATTACGCAAAAACTATTATAACTTTTCATTGTCATTTGCACAAATTTAAAAAATCGTTCGTAATTTCATTCCACGTCCTTCAATAATTCTTAAAAAAACATTTTATAATACCCTGAAAGATGTAATACACGAAATTGCATACTTCCAATGTCATGTATATCACCGTTTTTCTAAGAATTATAATAAATATTTCTAAAAATTCCTTAAATTTTGGACCTCTAAACCAGATTACTCTCTCAAATCCTTCGAGAATAAAATCGTTAAATTATCTGTAATTTAATACCAGATTATAATTTTTATTGCCAAAGCAACTAGATAGAAAATAATTTTCAAAATTGCTGAAAAAGACTACTTTTTTCTTTATATTTACACCCCCTCTTGGAGAAATTCATCTATTTTTCATAATGGTCTACACGTGAAAGTCCTGTTTACTTTTCTCGGAACCCTTGGTAACCATGAAGTAGCACTTGCTTACGCTCACTCATGACAAAGAACACTAAAAAAATTTGGATTCCTTTGTCCGATACTTACAAAATTCCGCGAAAAACTCTTTTATAAAGGAAACTTTATGAAAGCACGCTGAGGCATCCAAGAAAGAAGAAAGGATGTAAATTCATTTATCAACAGCCTTAATTCTATTAACTTCTTACCCTTAACAAAGACTGAAGTCCGCTACGAAAGCAGTAATTAAATAATACATCAATTTAAGTTTAATTGTACTTATTCTAGCTCATCAAAGAACAACGCTTTTATTTTATAGAACAATAATTATTTTAAAAAACTCACTCTGACGTAGGTTTAGAGTCAAAAACCCCAGGAAACAAACATTCCACCATTTTAACTTCTGGTTTACGAAAGAATACCTCCCACGAACCCTTTTTTTGCAGCTTAAGTTCAATTTCAAACGTATGGGCCTAACTTTCCGATGTATAGGGTCCCTTAACCGAGCCCTTATATCTTTCGGAAGGCCTTCCGGGCGTACGCGTGCAGAATACAACCCGAGCGCTATATTTTTACCTCTCTAAAGCGGCCTAGAGCATCTCTAGCATGCCTCACTTTCTCTTAACTCCGCGTTATTCATTGCAATCCTCCCACTTTTGCGTTCCTTTTTCGACCTTGCATTGCCGTCCGCGCCCATTGGCCCAAATTCGCCGGAGCCGGCCGTTTATAAGCAATTTCCTCCGTTTTTGTGAAGCATCTTCCTAATGACCTCGTCACAATGTGCAGGGCTTTATGGGAGTTCGAAACGACCCTATCTATTCCGTATCCCCAATGTAAACTTCTCGGGAAGATTGCTCCGAGATATCTACGTTCCTTTTTTTACCGCTTGGCGCCACCGTAGAGTGAATGAAATGGTCTCGACTTTGTTTTATCTCCAACGCGACGGGATTTTGTTTATTTTTTTACGATTTTGCGTTTGAATTAGTAATCGTTTCGGACGCGAGTTGATTACATATTTAGAACAAATGCGATTGACCTTCAAATGTACAGATGGTTACAATAAATACCGACATTAATCAAATAGAGAATCACATTTTACATACCCCATTTGACCAATGTGACAATTATTATGTTTGCCTTTTAACCTCGTTTTAAAAGGTGACCTTTGGAATCATATAAAAATGCCTATATGTTTCTCATCTCTTTTGTCTCCGTTTGTTAGGTCAGCATTGTTAGCATATCGCTCAATCGTGTGGTCCCTTTGGGAAAAAATTTTCGTGTACGATACCACCGCAGCGGTCCTTCATTAAATTAATTAACTTTACAAAGAGATATATGAAAGAGATCCCTTATGGAAAAGGGTGAATTCTCTAATTAATGATGACAATACAAATGGAGAGGGGGTTGAATTGACACATTTTGTTTTCCAAACGTTTCTATGAGACATTTTGCCTGTGGGAGGTTTGTTGAAAGAAATTTTATCCCCGCGTTCATATATTTCACCCAATTCTTTTAAACCGAATCATTATTTTAAACATGACTAATGATAATTTGATGGAATGTCAATGTTTTATTGCTATCAAATAATACTGTCAGTGTGGTGGCTTTGTAGCATTTTATTATTTGATTTCGTTCAATTTTGTTTCTTTACGTTTCGATAAAGGTAGAATTATACTTTCTGGCACAGTTTTTACAATAAAAAGTTTAGTAATAATATAATCAAACATAAAATAAATATAGTTTTGATTAATAAATGGTGAGATATTTATATTAACTGACATAAAAGCATAGTAAGTTTTAAAAATATTGGAGGGGAAATGTTGGTCAATAATAAATGTTGTAAAATTCTGAAAATTTCATAATTTTAGGGCATTTCTCAATTATTTTCATTTATAAGATAAAACGCAATTTAGGATATAAACCTATGGTGCGAAACCAGTCTATAAGGAAATTTATCACGGAGAAAAAAATTGTACATCAATGCAAAGCATATCAATTTCCATCTATGAGTATTCACGTATAGCGTAAGGCCTACTACCCAGGATATTTTTTTCTATTTACAAAAAGTAATATAGAGTTTTAAACAGTTGCTTATCGCTCTATCACTTTTAAGAAATCATCCAAGACATTCGAAGTAAAAAAATTGACAACTGTGATCCAGACTGATTTCAAATATTACAGCTGTAACGGGCATGGTTCCTTACTTGGGAAATATTCATGAAAGAATTTTCGGCGAATACGATAAAGTGCGTGGAAAATCCCCAGAATGAGTCACGTTTTGAGGGATCACCTCATGGGAAAAAAAGCTTTTCTACAGGAGTTCAAACGCAATTTTTCATTAAAATAGAGATACGTATGAAGAGTGATGGTGGTTCCGAGAAACTTAATTTCCAAATACAATGCTAATTAAATGGAAAGAACAAGGTTCTACAGGGCGATATGAAGTGGAGTGCACGTGTTTATACGGTCGACCTTAATAACTGGGTCGATGGAGAAGAATCTAATGAATATGAGGTTCCAAAAGATGGATATAAGAACATTTATCTATCATAATAACTGGGTTACAGGGTCACACTAAAGGAATTTTACATTTCATCAAATTATGCATAATGTGCGATATTGTTTCTTATTTTAAAAATTCCTAATTTTATTAGCCACAGCCTTCATTGAACATTTGCGGAATTTTAGTAGGGATTGATTGTAACATAATTATGTTCCTTAGAGTCACTTTATAACATCACTAGCATACTATCATTTTTAACAATATACTTCCCATAAAGTATACAATTTAACAATAACTCGTAAATTCTTACTGTGTAAATTTTTCTTTCTTTCTTGATCAATATAACCAAATACATTCTTTTTGAAATCATAACGCATTGATATTTATTACCTTTTAAAAATTATTTTTCTATCAATATTTTCCTCTAATATGCTCCTAATTCATTTACTTATGAAGGTATGTTTAATTATAGCTTTCATTTTTTTAACGTTATTCATGTATTTTGAAGATAATCTGTTTCCGTAACGTAGAACTCAACTATTCTTAGTTATTCAACTTCTCAACTATTTAATCTTCCAAAATTATATCATTAAATGAAACAGCTCCCAATTATTATTTTAGGACGATTCTTTACTTATCTTCAAATTAATAATAATTCATAGTATTTAGAGTATCAATTTTCTCCTCATTCTTTCAGATTCTTTCATTCTGAAAAACTTAACTGTAGAAATTTTCGCTACTCCATAAAAGTATTTACATTTTAATATAATCCTCTTTTAGTGGCTTCAATGAAAAAAACACAGAGGTATTTAAGTCATTAAAACCTTACATTTTAACCTTTTCAAATTAATTACAATCCCTTCTCTATAAAAAAAACTCTGTCAGCAAATAGAAAGCAAGGCTAGTTAACCTTTTCAAAAACTTTCCAAGAATTTCGTAATGAGCAACTCTTCATCCACTCTTATTTGATTCCTGCATCTCAATAAAATGATAATTCTCTTTTAATTACTGGATATTTTCCTTCGTGTTATTCATAACTCTCATAGAGAAGGTCTTACTCGTATACAGCACGTAAGACTTCTATTTTTGGAACTATTAAAGTACTAATAATTAGATGATTATTAAGCTCATTTTGGCTAATTTAACTTCATATAACTTAACTAATCTCTTAATTTCTCTTTTTTCGTTGCCTAAAAATTTAACTAGACTCTTTAACTACTGAGATTTTTAAAATACGTCCAATTTCCATGGTAACTCATTTACGAAAAATATCAATAGATACGACACGTACAACCCGAAGGAAAGAATTATTTACATTTCTTTTACGAGTTGATAAAAACAACGAAAGAAGCTATGAACATTAATAGAACTCTTTAACTAATGAACTTTAAAAAATACGTTAAATTCCCATGGTAACCTATTTACGAAAAGTATAAATAGATACACCCGTGAGAAAAGAATTATCTATATTTCCTTCACGAGATGATAAAAACCACGAGAAAAACAATGAAACAAAGACACAAACTATTCTGACAATATATAAAAACGATATTCCTTAAGCGAAAAATTACTGCCCGTCTGATATCTAACATATGATCTCCGATTCACCGTGTCCTACGCTGAATTATTGCTTTCGTGAAAAAGTTTGGTCTACTGAGTGCTGACCGATTCATCCACATAAAGGAGTTCCGATATTTCTAGAAACGCTTCGATTGGAACTAATACATGGAAAGAGATGACATGGAATGTGAGGAATGCGATAGAAGAGAAACCTTTGATCGCGCAGACGTAAAAAGCAGGAGATCCGTCATCGGGAAAAGTAAAGGATAGTCTCGGATTTGTAAGGTTTTGAATTTGCCATTCCCTTGAGGTATATTAATGGAATTGGATTTCCTATTGATTCAGAGAAGTTGGGTTTGAATTCGAAATAATGTACTTTTGACGTGTAAACATTTTCTAACGTTTTCTACATAAGGCATCGATTTAATTAGGTTTGAAATAAATATTTGTCCACAGCATAACCAAAAGGTGTATTTTGTTAGAAATACCACAATTCTTTTTCCAAAAAATACAGCTTTGAACGATGAAAACCATATTTACCTATCAAATCATCCATGTTGGTGAAATTAGATGTTTACTCAGAATATATATTTAAAAAATAGAAATTTAGGCGTTAGATGGCTCATAAATATGTATGGAATTTATGCAGTTAAAATTCAAACTCGAAGATTAACTTTTAGGGTATAGTACGTTATACACCACCAAGGCTTGTCATATAAGCAAACTCAGCTTACAAGCTATGATTGAATAATCCCATTAACTAATGCATTGCATTAGTACTTTAAACATAAATCTAAAACTTAAACCTTTAAACGAATTAAATAGAACTAAATGTCCCATAAAATAAATAAAACACTGAATCTACGAAAAACAGTACCCATGAAAACGGAAACAGAATAACTATCCAGCATCGGTCATTCAGTGGTTAAAACATAAATAAAGAGAAGAAAATCTGATCCAGTATGCTGAATTAGATTTTGAAGATACCTTAAGCGTGTTTTCATCAAAATATAATACGTATTTGAAATAATTAAGAGGTAATCAACAAGCTAAATAAATAACGTGAATAAATCAATAAATCTATATTCTTGTCACTCATATATATTCATTAATATAGATAAATCTAATACATTAGGCAAGTTTCAAAGTAATCATATCTAGTCTTACATAAGTTCTTACTAATAAGGGATAGTTAATATTATAAATGCAGATACTTCGTACTACTAATCGGAAATATCAATGATTGATCTATTATATATCAATGCACGAAATGAAATGCCGTATCCATGGCAATACTTTTCAAGTTGTTACCCTAGGCCCCAGGAGATGAGATTGTTCGGGGGTCTAGGGGTCAAGGCAGATAAAGGGGGCAGGGTCCCCAAAGTAAGAGGCAGTTCACAAGGGTCACAGGAGATAGTGTATCCAGGGTGTCGACGAGTTCCAGGATCTGAGGAGAACCGGTGGGCAAGGGGTCTAAGGGGGTCACTTAAGGTAGGAGATCCATGCACAAGATTGTGTCCCAGGGTTAAGGGTATTTTATAGAAGCTACGAAAAGACTATGATGCGTTAAGGGTCTTAAAAGAAGAGGAATTGGGGATCATCCCAAGAGATTGAGGAACGAAAATCTGTTAGAAATATAGCTAATACTGAAGTCCTCAACTTTAAAAATTCAAGCTAGTTAGTTCATGCATACTTTCAGATAGCCTGATCATTAAAAATTGAATTATACACTTTTGATATGCATTGGCAAAGATTCCAAAATGGGAATGAAACATAATTTACATTATATTATTCCTATAATTTAAATGATGAATTTAAGGTAAATTATACCTGTTTTTAATATGTTCAAAATATACCCAGCACTCGCAGAAAACATGTGATTGAATAGATAACCCTTTTGATGGTGCAATAGATATTTTGACACTGGATATATTTATTACATTAATTTAAATGTGAGGGCCGGAAATTTATCATCTTATGAATGAATTTTATTTAAATTACTTTTAAAAATTACTTCGACCTTTTATGTATATTTTAATATAACCTATTTAACTATTCACAGTCATGAAGTCGTTTTTCGAAAGGGCATTATTTCTCTTTTCATATACGGGAGAAAGGAAAGAGTTTTTTCAACAAAATATATTGCAAAAATTACTGTTGATATGGGTAATAGATTTAAAAATTTTTTTATGAATTAAATCAAGATTTATTTCCGTTATTATATAATAAGATGATAGCACTAATTACTGAATCGCGGAAACATCGCAAAAAATACAATTTTAAAACAGGATTTCGTCTCCCCGTCGTTTGCTTTGGTTTTCCGATAAAAACACGCTATTTCACGTCCAAATGCTATTCCTGGTTATTCTCTTTCCATTAAGGCTTTTACGAGTGATATTTTAAGCAAATGATTAAGAGAAACGAAAGGGAAAGTTGGCGGTTTTGACAAAATATAAAAAATAAATATTTCATTTCCAGTTCGCGAAGGATACAATTTCCCGCAGCACAAATTCTGAGACAACATCCAACTAAGTTCCAAATCCATTAATCATATTTGAAAAACAAATTTACGCGTGTCTTTAATATTTAAATACATTAACCATTCAAATCTTTGGATATGTATTTAATTTTTAATCTTTAATCATCCATTATTATTAAGATCTTGAGTTATAAACAAAACTTGGATATTCAAGGAAAAAACCCGCAAATATAGAGTTATTTGTTTTTCTCCTAATTATAGCTATTCCATAGCTAACAGTATCAGTATCCTGAAGGTATTGTCTAGAAATTAATATACCTTTATTCGCGCATTGTTTAAAACATTTGAAAATAACGCTTTACTTTGCATCAGATAACGTCTCTTTTTTTTAATCCATTAATACAGTTAAACTTCTAACCATTAATTACCAATAATTCCCAAAATTTTTTTTATAGGATATTTGTGACTCCATTTTTATAGACAAAGACTTTTCACTAGTTTTTCTCGTCATTTGGATGCATTTTGAATCTGTGAAATACAATACGAATTCCATATATTCTACATCATAGATTCACTACAAAAATACGTCACCATGGACATTTAATGCGCATCTAAGTTTGTAAATATGTTTGGTATTGACCTATTTAGCTAACGCGAATAAACACTTAAAAATCATCAGAGATATAGATAGATAAATAAATTTAACACGAGTTTAATATTTGTCTCGTAATACTTCATACACCTAATAATCTGTCCTATATCAGTCCATCAAACATCCAACCGACTTTTTGCAGCTCAAGTAAGGGACAACATTAAGAACACGATGAAAAAAAAGGTACAAAGGTACAACTTTTTATCAAATTTTCCGAAAACAAGTTCGTAAACTTTCAAGTGAAATATTAATAAAATCAGAGAGGATACTTTTCTCGGAAACACAACCGATCTCCGATAAGCATTCCTGTACCAAAACTTCATAATAAACGCGAAGCAATAAATAATACGAACCTCCACTCCCCAAAAACTAATCTTTGGAAATCTTATCAAACGTGCCGTAATCCATGCTTCAGCACCCTCTAGCAGCGAGTGATACCAATTTTCGGAACGACTCATTCAGAGGAAGGAACCCGCACCTCTCATTAGGCAGCCCTGGTCCTCTTCCAACGCCCAGGGAAGCATGAAAAATCACGTTTGCCTCCGTCTTATAACTTAGAGGGCCCGTTAATAAAAAAGATAATCATCGCGTACAAATCCTTGTGAAAATCGCTTCCTTCCCATTCTCGTCCTTTAATTCCGCAGACAAAACGACCTCTGAATTACGCCGAAATAAATAATCCTCAGAGATAACCGTCCCTTTATTTCTTAATCTCGGTAAGGAGTGCGATAGGAGAACATAAGGGGGTTTGGATGAAAAAGGACCCGACGGAATGGATGCCCTCCCTCGCAATTTTTCCGGAGAATAAAAAGGGTTTGGGGAGATCCAGTCCTTTCGTCGGCCTTAAGCCCTCCTTAAGATGACTTCTCGCTGCCCTCAATCACTCCCTCTGATGGCCACATCAGGACTTCTCTCTCTCGAGATCTCGTATTTAAATTTGCTATACCATTTACCTAACTTTATGCGAGTTCTGCGTTAATGTTACCCTTATGTTTTCTCAACTAAGTTTGCCTTGAACTAATTTTAATGAAAATTAACTCAGTAAACTGACTGTATTTAAGAGGGTAGACCTTTATTTTTCAACAATTATCCGACAATGAGCCCTTACTATACTAATATAATTACAAATTGTAATGGTACGCAATAGACAATTGCATTCCACTTAACTTCGTCCTAGCTTACTTTTTCCATTCTTATCAAATTAAGAAAGGGAAATAAATCTACTAAAGCAAAACGTTCAACACGCACTAGTGTCAGAAATCAGATCAAAGCTGTTGACGAATCAAATGTAAATCTTGCGCGTTTCGGAGCAAAAGAAGGTGAACAAGTGAACGGTGAAATTACAAAACAGTTTCGTAAATGGAAAAGAGTATGTATGAGTAAGTAAATCATACCTCAGATATTTTCTAAATTCCTTAATATGAAGGAATTAATTATGTACATTAGGATTGAAATACAGAACTATACGAAACGCACTAGAAAAAATAACTTAAGAAGAAACAGAAACAAAGGCTCTTGAAAGTGGAAGTTGATGATGGAGAGAAAAATTACACACCAGAAACAATGTTGACGGAAGAGAGAAAAGAATCCAAGAATAAGAAATCTTTTGAAGATAGGAGGCTAGTTTGGTATTAGTTACGAAATACTTTTAGTTACGTTTTGGTACATATACATATTGATGAGGTCCCGGGTTCAAATCCCGGCTGAGTAGTAAGTTATCCTCTCGCGGCGTTGATTTTTGCTCGTTGTTAGGTTTAGATCCACACTGTAATTTTCCAGAAAGTGGATGTTTGTGCAGTTTTCGATAAATAAATAAATATATAAAATATTTCTAAACCATCAGCAGAATAAATAAGAACGATATTTAAATTATTTTTTCTAGTATAATCGTTATCTAGAAATAATTAATTACCTCTTTGCCATTCTTTATTTATGACGAATATCGAATATATACATATAGGCATTTACGCCTCCCCATCCTCAAACAACACATACTTATCAACATTAATACGCACCTTTAAGTAACCCCCTCACACCCCCACCGTCCTAAAGCGACATCTCCCCGAAGACAATTTCCCGGCCTCACCCCCGGACATCCTCTCCCCGCACAGCATCCCCTTCCGGTGCCCCTTTTTCGCAGACGATTTCCACATCGCGTTGCCAGGAGATGCGACGATTTACGACTTCGAATTACGCGGAAACAAAAGCGAGAGGGCGGATCCTCGGGAAAAAAATACAGATGAGCTAAGAAAGTAACGGATGGCCTTCGAGAGTGATATTACCCCCTCAAATGGGATCTTTTTATTTTCTCCCGAGTGAAAGGAGTCATTCGGGGCCGACTGTCGTTTACGAGGTGACGCCGTTGCCAAGGGTCAAGGGTTCGAACCCCGGTTGCTACATGGATGCTCTCCAAGAAGGATAGGATTAGGTCCCGTTCCCAAAGGTTATACATTAAAAGGTGCGGCTTATTTGTTCAGGTTTGGGTTTGATTTCTTTTCTGGAATTTACGGAGTTGTATAGGAATTTTCATTCCCGATAAATTATCCTATTATTTAGGAAAATCGTGATTTTTCATAACTTCAAAGGACGGTTATTAGAGATTATATATAATAGCGAAATAATACATTGATATACGTAAGAGACGTAATATATCTATATATAATCTTGTTTGTAAATTAGCATTAAGTTCGAAGCTGGTCATTTATATGGGAAAATGAAAAAAGAAAATACTCTGCCTTATTCAACCCATTCGAAAGGAAATAATCCTAAACCTCTCAGTAAATGAACGAAATAGTATATGAAATTTTATATACGTGAAAACAATTTATGTCGGATCCTATTTTGCTACTATTTTTTGCATTTCATATAGAGTTTAACTTTATAAGCATAGATTAGAGTAAGAGTGTATATTCATAGTCATTAGCCTTACAATTACATCATTTAGTATTCTCCAATTTTTATTTCATTTTATAATTTGCGTAAGTACTCTATTATCTTTTAAATTCCATGCTTTATCTCTTTCTTATTTTCAAACATTTTAAGTATATACCAGTAAAGTTCTTATAATTCTTTAAAGGTAAATAGTGATCAGATTTACAATTGAGTTGTATATAATTTATATATATTTAGTTTTGATGATTCCTTTTTTATACCGTTGTTGATGATGCTTAATGAAAGAGATTGGGTGAAACTGATAATTAACAATGTAAGACCAAGAGCGAATTTTGAGGACACGTAAAGTTTACAACATCATTATTTTTATCAAAAACATATCTTATTTTAAACTACGGAATACATTCAGTGACCTAATAGAGAGCTAATTATAAAGATGAGCTAGCCTTATAATCTTTAGAAGAATGAAAACGTATTTCCGATATCTCAATAGATGGATAGCTGCTTTACGTTGTATTTAAGTCAAGTCAAAGTAGTTCCTCTTCACTTCATCCCTTCATTGATCCTTAAAAAGCTTTAAACTACACAAAATTCCTATAATGACGAATAATGCTTTTCTGAACTTCCGATAAATGAGAATGAATGTGCGGTTAGAAAAACTTCCATATCGAACTTTGAAGGTCGGTGGTAAATACCAAACGGATTCCGTATTCAAGAGACGATCAAGTCTGCGAGGAAAATTTTAGTGACAAAAGTGTTGCTGTCATATCATGATGAACGGAAAACTATCGACGATACGAAAATAACCAATGAATTCTTTTCGTTCAAATATCCAAAGAGGAATGTTTGAGGCTATCGAATATCGATGAATATCCCTTCTAGGTAAAAAGCTTTATCCAAATAATATCCAAAAAGGCTAATAAAATTGATAATTTGTCAGAAATACCGATACATTTTATTAGCCTCTATGTATTTAACGTCAAGTAGAAGTGCTTTCTTTTGTATGAGTGGATATTCAGCAATAAAACCCCATAATTAATGAGTCTAGGGTCATTGAACATTCTAATGTAATGATTTACCTACTTAGTTACGAGCATTTAATAGTAAGATGTCACAGTTAAGTAATTCTCATGCCAATTAGAGATACCAACAATTCCCTTTCTAAAGAAGTGAGTTATTCTATATAAATAGTCCAACTACCTTTGGCAGTATATTATTAACTGTAATTCAACTCACAAGTCATTGTAAATTTTTGATATTACTCATGATGCAAAAACAAGAATAAAACTAGTAGACTGTGAAAATATTAAAACAGACTTCATTGAAGGCCAGCTATAAATATCTAATTTAGCCCAGCAGAGAGGTAAGTACAATGTATCTCAAAAAATGAAATTTTGTTGGGAAAAATTTGTTCCGGAAAATAACCATTCAACAATGAAAACTATGGGTCAGATAAAGACATATACTCATTTCCACGGCATTAAAAGTTTTAATCAGTCGAATCATTATTTTCTATTATTATAGATTCTATCATATAGAGGAAAAACTTTATTTAATATTTTCGAAATATTTGCGACTGATTTTTAAAAAAATTTACCCAAAGACAAGTAACCACTTAGAAATTTCAGTGTAAAATGATTGGAACAATATTTGCGAATGCTAGAGAATTCTTAGGGAGAGAAAATAATATTCGACTTTAAAATGAAATAATTCGATTTTAATAGAAAAGATAGTTGTCTATAGATAGATAGATAGAAAGAGTTATATTTTCCAAAGAGAATCATATATCGCAAAGGTTTTCAGTCAAACTGGAATTGTAATAATCGAACCCACTTGAGTTCAATAAATTCAAAGAAATTCATGTAATATCATATTCATTCAGCAAGGAGAATATCCTCTTAGCATACAGCGGACATAAAACAAGCCCTCACGAATAATAATACCTTTATTCGCTCGCATAGCGGATTAACTTAAAAAAAGAATAGAATGGAACGGAAAGTTTAGTAAAAATAATAGAAATTAAAAATGCTTTTTAATTTGTAAGGAATACTGTTTCATTTTAGAAGATTCGCCATCGTAATGCAAACTCGACGTCAAGTTCATATTCAGTTTTCTTTAAAGATACTCTTTCTACTCAAAAGTGTACCGAAAGATGGGGAAATATCAAAACCCATGAGTTAATTCGATTCAGACTTGAGCACTCGGCAAGTTATAATGTCGCGCAGCACAAAAGATATTTCTCTTTCGATATAAAATAAGATACGAACGAGTTCCAGTTCTTTTTTTATCTCTCGTGATAACTTATGCACAGAGCTCTGAACAGCCGGCGATTGAATTCTTGTGCAAAAAATGAAAAGACCTAGATACTAGAATAAATGGAAGCTGTACGAATATCTCGAATTCAAAGCAATGGAAATTGAAGTGATGCTAAGAAGATAGTTAATTCATCTTTGAATAGCTAAGAACACAAAGCGAATGATATATTGATCGACGAAGTTTAATTGAAAAGTATTTTGAGTTTTGCTAAATAACTCAACGAGAAAAGAGAATTTTAAATAATATAATTTACTTTAATACGATACGTTTGACGAACCAGAGAATGGATATTCATCCAGTTTTTAAGTGATCGTGATCTAGTCAAACATCAGAGATCATATCCTGATATGTTGACCCCATTTTACATATTTTAGACAGCTTTTGATTTGAATATTTAGTAATTTAATTTATGAAATTATTCACAATTCTTTTCTTGACATATTTTACATTTTTATGTATGTATGTATACGTATACATTTCATATATGGGCTCAATGTTATTATGGTTTTCTAAGATATCCAAGAGAATATAACTCGTTGTTTCGTAAAATAAAGAAAAATCAATTTATGTGCATTTTATCATCATATAATCAAGATCATATCATTTAATCCCATGGAATATAAATTTAATCAGCGATTTATTTACGATCAGTAGCTTAAATACGTTTATTCTAACTAGAACATTTACCAATTTCATCAAAAATGAATCGCAGTTCTTTGATTTAAAAACATGCAAATAAACAACCCTCTACTTTACTGTAACTATCATCTCGTACTTATTCATAAAATTAATCTTCCATTCAATTTTCTTAAGAAAAGCAAATAAAATTCTCGTATTTTAAAACATCAGCAAAACTCAAAAGCAAGGGCTCAAAAACACCATCGTTCGCTTTCGAAGAATCTTTCTACGAAATTTCTTCAAACATCATCACGTTTTCGGAACACGTTTCTCCGAAATATCGCAATAATGAAATGGAGAATTTTTAATCTCGTCTTGAAGTCGTTCCTTTTTTTTAATTTTCCGTGGCGCCAGCTGGAAAATAAACAGAACCTTAGCAACGAAGAATGGCGTTCGGAGATTTAAGTAGTTTTTGAATTATTCTACATCATGAACGAATCTGAGACGGACTCCGGCCATCGATTCTCTCGTCGAACAAAAAAAGGGGAATTCATAAATAAAACATTGCAGCGGACTTTCTCCCATTCAAATGTTTTTTAACGGAAGTGAAATTAAAAGTTACGGGCCGTATCGTTGGCTGGAATATCTTTAGGAAACGAGAGAATGATTTTCACATTTAAATTCAGAGTGCTTCTACTCCAAAAAAAGGAATCTTCATACACATATACCCTCCTTTGCATGTACACTTCTATGATCCCCTATTACAATTCAGTATCGAGTGTATTTTCGAGTAGAACAATCATATGCTTTGTATTCAAATGAATGAATAACCTTCCTTGTAATAAGATTTGAATCCACAGTAAGGAATATTAAAAATACAGTTATTTGTGTTTTAATCACGAATTATATGTGAGGATAGAAAATATTCATCGATTATAACTTAAAAATTGAACATATCGATAAAAATATTTGCGTAGGTACTTAAAATCTCATTACAAAATTTTATGGAATACATTTAGAATAAAATACTTGAATAAATAATCTTTCTCTGCTATTATATTACATTTCAAGAAGTGATAGGAGGCAATGCAAGTTATACGAGGTACTGTTACACAAGTGCTTCAACCATATTATTGAAGAAATTAAACTGTGATTACATTCTCCATCCAACATCCATTTTCTGCCATTTTTTCTTGGTTTCCCTCGTTTATTTTGTTTTCCTGATATGATGATGATATACCCTACCCTTCTTCAAAAAGAATAAACCCTCATACATAAATCATACATAAATATTATCTTCCTCTTTCTATAGACATTTCGACCAGATCTTTCACCAGTTCGTTAACCTCACCATACATTTTCCTTCTCTCTTTCGAAAGGGTATGTATTTTTCCTTCAGTGAGCACATTTATAAGTGTTTTACATTCCATTGTATTTAATGACTATATCCATTCTTTATTTCTTCTTATTTTTAGCTCGGAATTTCTATCTCATAATTTAGATGGCTACTTTTTTAAGTATATATTCGTACAGCCGAAAATACTAACAGTATTAAGAGAGGAGATTACCAAACTTTAATGAAGAACTGTTCCCTACAACCTTATCAAACATATATCTTTTCCGTACATACATATACGACAATATTGCCGGAATCTTGTTGAAGGGTTTGGACAGTATTTTTTGGATTTTTTCCACCGAGAAGGCAGAACCTACTCGTTCATTGTATTATTGATACATTTCTGACAGTGAATTATTCTCTTCAGGAAATCATTTTAACTTTCATGAACTTTCTTAAATTTTCTTAAAAACAGGAAAAATCTATTTCAATAACTACATTTTAACACACTGATCCCAGCTACTACTATTTCTTTAAATCTACAAAAAAGTATGCTACGAACAGATTAAAAATGCTAACAATGAAGTTGAAGACATTGCTAATCAGATATATAACAGAAACAGATATGATTCATCGTAGCATATTGTAGCAACAGCAAAGATATAGTTAGAGAAAAGATATAATAAGAAGACGATGTAATGGTAATTTAAAATATAATTAATTAGTCCATTCGAAGAGAAATATCGAAGATTATCCACATTCTAAATCGATTATGTCCAACAATGAAGCAAACAACAATAGAGATAACAATTACGGAATCTTTAGAAACAAATAGAGCCAATTATAGAGTTGTACAATCTTACGCGTTCTATTGTCGTAAAAAATACGACAATCGGAACATGAAACAGCTCCCATTATGACAACAATGGAACTTTTAAACTACGACAAAGCTCCAATTATAGGAAAGATAATCCACGAATTGTGGCTACTTCAGTAGTACGACTATCGGTAGGAATTAGCGCCCTCGCGATTAACACCACTTTCATCGCGCATCGGAAGATACAAATCTAATCGTCTACCATGACCTATGCATCAAAAACCATTTTCACTACAATTTCCGAAATGAATTCCCGATATCAAATCCGGATCGGTGAGTGATTGACGCACCCGGACAGTGCAGCCAATTTTATCATAGTTCCAACGCTAGATTAACGATCCCACTGGAATAGAAAACGCTCGGAAATGAAATTTTCCAGTTACTTCCTACGATATTTCACCTCTTTTCGTGTCTTATTCATTCCGAACGCTTCCCTTAATGTCTCGAAAGTTCGGGCGAGATTTATAGTTAGAAATTGAGATCGGCTGGTCTCGGGAACCGAGTGGCGAAAGATTATCCTTACGGGGGTATCCATGCCTACTAAATGGAGCCATTTAAGTAGCATAAAGTAGCTACGTGCATTATAGGCAGGAGGAAATGTAGCGCCTCTGAATTATTCATGCCCGAGATTAAAAACGTAGAAACGAACTTGGGTTATTTACAGCGATTGAGGTAAGAGCGGAAAAAGGATATTCGTGAGTTCTTGATGGAGTCGAAAAGATAGTACGAAGAATGAACGATTTCAGTTTCATCAGGGGTTTTAAGTAAATGGAAACGGTTATGAACGATATCACCGTTTTAAGAACTTCATTTACCTCTTACCGAGTGAATGACTATGCGGGTATAACTGCTAACATATATCTCAATGCTTATTAAAAGAATTCAAGCGAAAATTATTTGTTTCATAAAAAGTTTAGGAAATACGATATGGATTTTAACTCATGTACGAAATGATATAATTGAGAAATTATTTAAATTTCAAAAGGAAAAATTACTTATATTCACATATATTTCAATTTTTAATATAAACTTAAAATAACGTCTTTTCCATATCTACTTAAACACAGGAGCTTGATATTTTTAGAATACTGGTAAAAGTATGAAATACAAGCTCCCCTGAGTTTATAATTATTTTAACTCTAAATCTGATTAAATAAAGTGCTACCATTGACATTGAAAACAGCTCTAACAATATACATAGCAAACTTATCGAATCAATGATGATAAAGTATTCTCTTACGGCCCGAAATCTTTAATAGAGTATGTTCAACCACGATTCAACTTGATTCGTTAAAAACAAATTTATTTACTAAAATACAACTAATCGTAGATAGTTATCAGATTTAAAATGATTGCAAGGCCATATTTAAGCTACTGACACGTTTAAATTAGCTTTTTCATAATAAGAACTTATAATAGGATGTATAAAAACTTCATTAAAATAAATTAAAAGTTTAAAGTAGTTTACTTCATTTGAATTTAATAGATTCGACATTTTCATTCTCCATCAATCTTTATTATTATTTAACTTATCAAAATTACTTCCGATTTTTTTGCTGAAAATTATATACATATCAACGAAAGATATGTATACATAAAAAGTGTAGAAGAAGAGTTTATAGCCAACAATACTCATTTGAATTATAGAAAATAAAGTTACACCCTGTTTATTTACATAGTTCCTTCATGGAAATCTAATTGCTATGATTCAATATGAAAATAAGTAAATATTTCCAAAAGTTAAAAACGGCGACAGCAGAAAAGTGGAAGTGTTTTGTTTATATTCAACAAGTGAGCACCACTTGGTAGCATCCGTTTTAAATTTAAGACACTTTCGATATCGCGAAGGATGAATGGCGCAGAAGTGGCGTATTGATTTTGAGAAGACTCATTTGTTTACTTATCATTCTCTAGCTTACGAATAACTCTCATTTTCCGCATAATGGAGTCGTTCTCCCGCATGTTTTGATACCAAAAACTACTGCAATTGGCTTACATAAACTCCCATAACATTTCAATTTCCAAATGCAAAACGCTGTTATGTTTTTCTATCCGAGTACGTCATCGCGTCATAACGATTATTTCTTCGTAGGCTTTCCAATTTCATGCATTAACAAGTCCATTCCCGATGATTACTCCTATTTCAATCCCATTTTACCACGTCATTTCATCGATGCCCGAACATTGTGAAAGCTTTTCATGATTTATAACTCTCTTTAACCGCCATCCATACATTATTCATCGATTGGTTTCTATAGATACGCTTCGAAAAAAAATATCGTCAATTTTAAGGGAGTGGGTGTCGAATTAAATCGTTAATGTAATTTATTTGTAAATTAGTTCAGAGAATTGGAGATTGGTAAATATATTTTGTGGAGTTTTTCCTGGTATTTTACGTACGGGGTTAATTCGTAAAAAGCTATTTTTTATTCACGAAAAGCACAGAAAATAGAACCTATAGAATACCATTTCTATTAATTATTACTAAACAATTAGTAAATTATAATAACTTTATTGTCTTCTATTAAAATTATCATTTACTAGGCAGAAAGATATCAACAAAAAGGTGAAATATATCTAATCCCGGATATAGTAGTCATAGCATTGGAATCGCTATGTCCTAGAGATAAACAATGGTACATGGATTTTATAATAATCAGTCATTCAGAGTAGTTCTTATTTAAGAAGGATTTATGTACATTTTGAATACCATTGCAATGATTAAGAAATACAAATAGAATGCTATATTACTATTACTTTTATTCCGATGCAACAAGAACAATCACTTTTCGTAATTTTAGCTTCGCTAAGGACTAAAGTAATATAGTATTATTAGAAATTACATCAATTTCGAAAAGTACATAACGTTCTTTTCAAAATACATAGAAAATATAAAAATATCTAAAATATTACTGATTTAAATACGAGAAAACGCACACGAAACGTAACAATTAAACTAAATTTGATCTTTGGGGCATTAAAAGTAAAACCATAGTCACAGATTTGAAAAAAAAGATGCGAATTAAAACGCAAAGATATGGTTCACAAAGAAAAAACTCTTCAACGTGGATGTAGGAAATAGTAATGAAACGCTGTAAGGAGGCTTTTCCAAATTTGTCCTCCCCTACGCTGTAGAACGAGCCCTAAGCTGCATTCCCACATCATAAAGAAACAATCGAGCAAACGTTTTTCATCCCACTACTTAGTTGACTCGTTAAGCCCCCGAAAATTCTGTCCTCTCCGAAGGTTACCATCGACTCCCAACCAACACGTGGAGAAAACCCTTTAATTTCCCCAACATGATCAAGAGGAAAGCAATACGAGATAAAAAAAACCCCTCTTTATTCCCTTGAACGTAGGATACGCAACGGGCCGAGTGGTTCTGAAAGGAAAGAAAAGAACGCGTGAAAGGGGGAAGAGCGCGTGAATTATTTCGTTAAAAAGGAGTTCTTTTCATCGAGGAGTGGGTCCAGTGCTTAAGATGGGATTAAGAGATACCGGAGGAACACGTCTGTATAAAAACCGTTGCTAGTGGACGACTGGGAATTTATCTCCTCCAGTTAGCGGCCTAATGAAAAGGGATCGCGGCGAGGAAAGTGATTTCCACCGAACACGCTCTGCGTTGACACCGCTTTTAAAAGAGATATAAATGCGCAAATTTCCGGGAATAATGGAAGGAGTTATCTTGAACGGGATCTCGCGTGGATGATTATAGTATACCTGGTCGGGAGGCACGAACGCCTTGAGGATGCGTTATCAATCCAACGTTCATTTGATTCAATTATTGGGAGATTAGGGAGTGAGTTATGCCGCACGTTCCACACAGCTCCGGGCCGATCTCACGGATTTGGGGAATCTTCTAAATTTTACGGCTTCGTTTCGCTCTGCGGAATTAAATTCTCGATGGGTGGGTACTTGAACGAGTGAGCCCGGTTTCGTGTGAAGAATGGCTCGAAAAGGGTATAAATTGGGGTAATTTCGAGATAGGCTGCAGTATCCAAGCAACGGTATCTGCAACTAGCGAATATTATACCTTGCAAGTATGAACTATATTCTGATCATAGGTTAATTGTTCAAGTCAGGAGCTAATTCACTCAAAAACACTTTTCAATTATGAACTTTACTCCCATACTGAAATGTATACGACTTCTCTAATTCAAATACTGCGGAGATGAAACTTATAATTGATTTCAGCTAATTATAAATGCTTTTCCAATTTATATGCATTATTTAGATTTTTGAGCCATGTCCATTCGATTCAATCATAAAATCATCTATCAATAAATATTAGATAACTGTGATAGTATGATAAAATATCTTAAATAATTAAAAATATTTAAAAGTAAAAATATTATAGTTAAAAATTTGAGGCTAAGTCAAGTTTGACCATAAATTTTTACTTAAGTTACGTGGTTGATAATTTATCTTATTAACTTTGACTATAAATGAATCACTTTAATTTAAATTGGATACTAATTTGGTTTTCATTACGTTTTGATTTCGGCCCTAAGATTTCATTCAGAATTTAATATTCGTGCATTCTTGTGGTTTAAAGAAACAGTTGCTTAGCAACTCAGTCTTAATTAATCCGTTTGGGAATACATCTTGCTCTAACCAGCGCATTCTTCTAACGTGAAGAAAAATAGAAGAAAATTTTACATGGATTCGAATAATTATATTGTAAAACCTCTTTCAATTCAGTGACCTATTTAGCGAATTATTCCATCTCGATTAGCATACTTCATCGATTAGCATTTTAAAAGCATTTGCAGATTTGATTGCATTCAGGAAGTTAAATCTGGTACCAAACTAACGATGATAATGAGCTTCATAAATAATTCAGCAGAAATATTTTCCATTCTAACACACCCTTCGCCATGGAAATGCATGTTGTTTCGGGATTATAACAAGTAGAAAACCGCTTGAATTGATAAAATAAATTCATCAGATTATTCTACGATTTTATTCAATCACGATATTTATTTTTCTGAATTGCCAAAAGAAATTCATTGCAATATAATTGAAGTTCTGATTTGGAGAGTTTAGTTTGTCGTGCAATTTAGTCGTCAAATTGGATTTTCAGATTGAAAACAAACGTAAAACATTTTATACGTAAATAGCTCATAATGACCTGCATTATTGGAATCAACCACATAAAGCGAACATAAATAATCGTAGGCTCATGGTCATTAATACTAGAAGAAGAGTTTGGGCAAAATTTTTAAAAATAATTGAGTCTAAGGTCGTTAAAACAGGATTATTGCTTGATAAAAACCAGAGACTCTAAAAGTGCAACACTTTCTTCAAAACCCACCTCCCAAGTTCTTAAGATTCAGGTGCATTTGAGCACAGATCTTGAAGTTAATTTTCCCCATACTTTACTCTCAGTGGGTAATTTACTACTGCAAACTCCATCTCTTAACTCCCGTTTTCAAAATAACGAGACATCGTCAAAAGTTGGGCAATACTGCCCTTTATAGCAGTCCCTTCTAAGTTTTGCAGCGGATAATTTGAACGCCCCATCAACACCTTAAGTACCTTCTCATTTACCTCAATCCACTTCTCACCAGAAATTATTCACGATTTTTATGAATAGTCTAATCCCGTGCTTGATACACGCAGATTTCACAGCAAAAATCGTTTTCCTAGATATTGCGATAGTCTCGAAAGATTCGTATTTTGAATTAACTAGACTATACAACTAAAAGGAGAAAAGTTGCGCTAATTCAGTGGTTTCCAAAGTTCGCTCTTTGTCTTAATTGATCTCCATGGAAACCGGGAAATGAAAACACCTTCACGTTTTGATACGCCGATTTCTAATCAGCTGTGAGTACCCTATAGTTCATTTCGGTTGCTCTGATACAAAAATAACATCCTACTTGTTCACTTGTACAAGAAGTACCACTAGGCAACAGTATAACTGTACCTTATAGTGATAATAATAAAATAAGAGGAGTTATTTTAAATTTAAATATTACGCAGTATAATTAACATCTTCCATATAACCTTTGATTTCCGTCTTGTTCAAATACCAGTTGCACCAAAAGGGCTTTATTCATAAGTAAATCAACGAAAAATGAAATCCAGAATTAAATAATCGTATTGCAGCCACCTTAAAAAACGTCTATGTGTGTTTGTTTTGTTTCTAGTTTTGGTTAAAATTTGGTGTTCTATCTAATAATAATTTCTTCCCTAGGAAAATTAAATGATATCGATAAATTTATTTTAGAGCTATTAACATCATAGATACCATTCTCTCATATTTTTTTCCTCAACATTTATATCTTGTAATTTAAATTCTATGTATTACGATAAAAATTAATATAATTATATTACAGGAGCAGATAACTTTAGATGTTCTGAAAATAGAAGTGTTTTAAAATTTAAATAAGTTTCAAAAGCAATAAAAATTTACTTTTACTTAAACATATGCGTATATTTCACAAGCCTAATTATACTAAATCGTAAGTTATTGTAATCGATTTATCTTTTCTTAAATCTTTGTTCTATTTTCCATTCAGCGTCATAAAAAATATTCTGAACTCTCAATAGATCTACCTTTCGTAAATAATTTTCTTCTAAGAAACTTTAGAAAAATTGAAGCATAACAATTCCTATGGGTATTTATTCATTACCAATTCTTAAGAATATTTTGATTCAGACCAATTTAGATATTCAATCATGGTTCCATAAGGAAAGCATTGTCATCCATCAAAATCTAGGGCGATTCTGATTCGGATCAATACGAGCAGAATCGTATGAAGATCGCAAAGCGGATGTACTCCAATTTTTTGAGCGCAAGAAACTGGACCCGTGTGCGGATGTGTTAGATTTTCCGATTGCGTGACATCAATCTTCATTGCGACGCCGTTGAATAACAAGAGAATGGGCCGTTTACCTGTTACTATAGTAACACGGCGTTCATGGAGTGATGGAACCATTATTTGAAGGACAATCCACAAACAGAATGGAAGATGTCACTCGAAACCCTCAGTGAACGGCATAAAGTATACTTTTGGTGACACGAACCCATTAAGCACTCCGACTGTTAAGTTTTTGAGGGCCATCGGTTCCCTCGAGGAACGTGAATCAGTTCTGCAAAAAGGGGTAAACATCGCTTGGCTCTAGAGGCACGATAAGAGGCAGTTTTGGTGGTGATGTCAGATTTTTCCCCTGACCTAGTGAAATCATCGTGGAATTCGGTCTACATCTGAAAGCGATGACGACTTTGATGATTTATTCGAGTAATAAATCACTGAGTGCAATGAATAGCGTTTACCACGATATGATTGTTATTACACGAAATTCTAATAAATCAATGAAATACTATTTTGAGTTATTTCACTTTTAATTCACTTAACTATCTATAGCTTGTGCTCTGAAGAATAGCCTAAGACATTCAAGAGAGACAGCGTTCATAGATTAAGTTTTTTTCATATTGCGTTATTATTTTTAGAATAAAGAACTGAACATTATTTATTTATTTCCTGTTAACAGCTATAGAGTGATTACTATACACAATGGATGTTTTTCAGGAGAAGGTTTTTCTGTTAAAAAATCGAATAATAAGAAATATAGTTTGCTAACATAATTTACTTGCATTATTTATTATTGATTTTTAAAATCCTAATTTCTTACTTCTTTCACACTAATACAATTCCTCTTTTATTTTTATCGTTTAGCATTATTCAATTTCCCTAGTCTTTTATTTTAAAGCAAGAGCAAGCTTAGTTCTGCTACAAAATAATACTCAAATAATCAACGCCTATAGTATTGCTTCCTTTTTTTAATTGCCAAATGTATGAGACTCCATTCCAAAAATTTTGACTAACATAAGCACGAAATTCACTATACAGAACCACCTACACTTAATTCTCAGGACAAACACTGCAAGCAATGCCCAATTCGAAACATTCCCGGAACTCTCTAGCTTGCAGAAATAAATGCAGATTTTTTTGCACTTCCCCAAGTGCTGAAAGAGGCAATTAAGCTACAAATGAACCAATTCCGCGAGGAAATTATGTATAAGAGAAGCAGAGCTTGATGAAATAGCCCTCGCACGAAACTAATTATATGTCGAGGAATGATGCTTATGTGCGTAACCAGTTAACTCGAAGAATCTCCGTTCCTCTGTACCCTTTCCAGAGAATGTGCAAGAAGATTTAATCGCCGACTTGGTGTCCTTATATTTCACGCCATTTCTGGGCACGTTTTATAAAGTTCTCCATCCATCCACTCCCCCACGAAGCAGGAATTAAAAACTCTTCCTTCCTTATTAACTCCCCTTAATAGGGTTCTATAAAATAAAGGATTATACAACTGTAAAAGGGCTATCGTGATAGGGGACTTTTCTGACTGAATAATAGGGAAATTCGGAACGGAAACATTTCCCAAAACTCTCGAACGGTTCAAAACTTCGGGTTCCGGAAAACATCGGAGCGTTTGTTATCCCGTCTCTGTGTCGTGTCCGGTAATGAGTCCCGGAAATTTACCTCTCTTCTCCTCCGTGGGCGTATTCGAGGATTTAAGAGGACTCTGGTAGATTAAAAGATCTCCCGGGAACATTGAAAATTACCATGTTAATGAACCTGAGAAAAATGAGCCACGTTTAATTCAGGTGCCTTCGCAGCTCTGGCCACTCGATATCTGTGAGCTGCAGTTCGTGACTACGGCGTATGAATGTGACAGCGTAACAAGGCTTACTATAGGCGGATGCGCTAGCTGACTCAACGTTAACTTTTAGGGTCGTTTTGAACGCAAGGAAGGGAAGCGTAGTTTTAGAAAGGGGCCTGTCATTTTCTTTCACGAATGTTTTGAATGATAAGGCGTGTCTCTCACACTATGGAGATCAGGTTGACTCACTATTACTATTTTGACGGAGTCCGTTGAAGGTTTTACGTATAAGGAATTATATTAAGGTTGTCCAACCTTTCAAATCGCCATACCACTAATCATTTACTCAACATATAACATAATCGATGAAATGTAATATAATAATATAAATAATGATATTCCGATATTTTGTGTATTTATTGTATAATCTAAACATAGCTATCGTTACATTAATTATTTCCTAGAAATTTGATGGTTAACAAAATTCTTAAATATGAATTAGAAAAATTTATTATTAATATTTTCTTTATCCTAAACTTTGGCTATAATGAAAATATCTTGTTAATAATTAACTTACGTCTTTTAATATTTTTGCAAAATAAATTAAAATTGTCAGAGCTGCTTATTGATCTTACAAAATTAAAATGATATCTATATATGATTTTGAATAGGGAACATATTTGTGAAGAAGTTTAAGAATAAACTATGAGTACAAAGATAAGGGAGAAGTACCATTAACTATTTGATCGTTGTTTGGATGATATTAATTTAAGTCTATCTTTTATTATTTTATTATACCAATTACTGTTTTTTTTAAGTTTCGATTAAGAATAAGTTTTCTCTCGAAAAACATCAGAATAAAATGTGAGGGTAAATAAGAATGATTAAACCTCCCATCTAGAACGGCATAACATGCTAAAAAAATGAACTCAGTAAGAAAACGAATTTAACCCAAATTAATTTATTTATAGCCCAATCTTCTACTTTGGCGTATCTTTCGGCAGATCAGCATCCTCCGCTCATAAAATAAATTACTGCATATGAGATAACTGCCCGAAAAGTTTTCGACGCCCTCTGGTGCATCTGTGGAAAACTAATTCAACTCGCGCAAGATTTTTCCTCTCCAGATTATACAAAGAGATATTCGAGTCTGGGACTCTGGGAGAAGAAAGACGTTATCTGTCCATCTTAAGAGAACGCTATCGCACTCCAGACTGCTAGCCTCATCGGCCGGAAATAAAAATTAACATCCTGTAACAGACTTTGGACTTCCAAAAAAGCTGCGAAAGTTTTTCGACCTTTTTCGATACTTTTGGAAGGACGACTAATTCGATCGATTTTTTTAGAGATGGGAAAGTGAGTCTAGGAAGGTAATTGATTCCCTAGTTCCAAATTACTTTTTCCCGAAGAAGTGCTGCATATTCATGAGATAATACCGAAATGAAAGAATTTCAGCGGATTCGTAATGAGTGGAACGTGACGTCATCTGGGAGCGGAATTAGGATTTCTGCCTAGAGAAGGGTCGTTTACAAGGGAAGTTTACGAGATGTTCGAGAAGAGTTTTCATCGGTTTTTGCTAGGATAATCTTTTAGGAAGGATTAGTTTTGTTTAAAGGAAAGACTCTTGTTTGGAAAATACTGTTTCTACAGTCAACCACTTCATTGAAGCTGTCAAGTAATATCTCACTAACACCTTATATTGAAACATTCTGATTTAAATCTCTTGCGACGTACTATAATTTTAATCATATTCAGCAAATCTATAAATAATATGTTATATAATAAAGACTGTTTTATAACTGTATTGAACGCAAACAGTTCTATATATACAAATGAGCTTTTCTAGATTCAATTTACGTAATTTATTTTCATTATTTATCTTAAATAGTTTTAGATCATTTTCTAGTTATTCTACCCTTATCATTTGAGATTGTGCTTCGTAATTACTTTCACAGCATACTGATATAAGTATTAATAATGGTACTACAACAAAAATAGTAAATGAATAATCAAGAGTTATAAGAGTCGTAAAATTGCTGAATAGGAATCCATTATGACGACCTACAACAATGATAAATAAATAAAATGTTTAAACATTTTAATCTTTGTTGTACTGATTCTGATCTTTTCTCCATATTTATCGTAAACTTTAATCGTCTATCTGTCAAATTTAAGTAACTATTGATATTTATTTCTAATGCATGGATCATAAAGATTTCGTTGCACAATAGTGATTGGCAAAATGTGTTAACTACGTAAGGAGATGAACCTGAATGGCTGAAGATAGGTATCTATAGTGATCAATTATAGTATCAATCTAAATAAACTTTAATGGAGAATTTATAGTAATTTTAACCTCCTTATCGCGTAGATTACTTAATAACAACGTTGAGGGATATATATTAATATGACTTAATCATGGGCAAGATTAGGACAATGAAATCTCCCCTTTAATTTTTAAATTTAAACCCGTGAAATAATAAAAAATTAAGAATATATAAGCCTTTTTTAAATAAACAAATGAATTTAAGAGAAAAAAACAGTAAAGGAATTATTTTGTGGCTTTAAAAAATGTACGAAATGAAATTATGAAAAAAGTCACCAATGCAGGGACCCACTGATAGCAATTTAGAATATATAAATAACAATAAATGACCTCAAAATAAAGGTAAATGGATGCTATCAATCATCCGTAATAACATTCCTAAGAATATACGTAGATTTAATTTATAAAAATTACCTCTCCTATCCCAATTAAACCGAATACCGTTCTACCACTCAACCTGTGACGCAAATTCCCTCTTGATAAGGTCAGGTCTCAACAAAGGGTTGCCTAAGATAACAGCTTCCTGACTGCCATCTGAGACCCTCCGAGTTACTTAGCAAATAACCCTTTAGGGTCCAATATAATAGCGATAAAACCACCTAAAACTTGTACATAAGGATTTAGGCGTAGTTCCCAGAGGTACATCCACAGATGATAGTTTCAAACTGAATCCGAGCGAGGAATTTTGAGCAAATTTTAAAAGGAAACATTTAATTAATAACAGCCGTCAACAAACTTGGGCTTAGAGACTAATGTTCGTGAAAGCTGCACTCCGTTGAATATAATAATCGCTTTCCCAGAAATTTCCAACATAACGAAACGGCTCTCTTTACAAAATATGAAAACGGGATGAAAAAATAACTTAAACTTCCCAAACGCCAAACTTTCTCTGTATTTGTCATAAACACGGCTTTCCGCGAATTATATTCTAAAGTAGATATTTGTGAAAATTGTTTTATGCAGATTTGATCTCGATTTTTTGAAAAGTTAAAAAGGAGCATCGCAAACTCTTGTTTGCCAAGAGCAGATGCGATTTCTTTTGAGAGTTAAGATCAAAAAATTAAACTCCAAGCGTTTTAAAATGCTCAATAAAATTACGAACGAACGTAAATTCTTTCGGATTAAAATAAAATGGAATTTTAAACCGATCGACTCTACTGAGCTAAACTTAATTTAAAGGAAAACGTTTATCGAGTTGTTAAAGTATATAATAGGATACTAGGATTATTAATTGAAATACGTACGTAAGATACTGTACTATCATTTAGCTTAATATTTTCGCGCAAACATATCTTAAAAATTTTATTAATCAAAAGTAAACCTTACTCTGAAACTTGCTACTTCTACACTACCGAGTAAATATATTTCCCCAACGATTAGCTATCCAGTGATTGTATAATAATTTAAACTAACCGACTGTATAGTTTATATTTTCTATCACTGATATATCAGCAGACAGTAAATGTTTAAACAGCAGAATCACCCGAGGGATAAAATTTAACATATAAAGTTTACTTTAACAAATCAGGATTTTACATCTCCTATTACTTAATCAATTGGCTTAAAGTTATTACATAAAACTGCCTCTATTCTAATTTCTCAGAATCCAAATTTGCACAACAAAAACTATATATTTTAATTAATGATAGATAGCATTCACTTCTTAGGATAATAACCTAGGAAATGTAAGGTTATAATTTCCTTTATATTTGAGCATTTACAAATTATTGGAACCTTACTGACTTTGGTTTCCCAGTCCTATGAGATTAGAGAGATTACCATGCTCTTAATAAGGATGTTTAAGATGAAGATATCGAGTACTGTTAAGGATTTCATACAAAAAATAGTCTGGCTATGGCGTCTAAAATATTGTTTCACGCGAATATGCACCAAATATAAATATATAACAAAATATTATTTTTGTAATTTGCACGGTTTTAGCAAACAGAATTTCAGAGCATGGCAGCCTATCAAGAAGGCAAAAACTTGATGCATATCTCCAATTTTAATTTATTGTAACTCTCTAAAGACAAACTGCACTATTATCCTCAAAAACAGTTGCATTTATAAGTATCATCATCCGAAACACTTACGGGGTTACTTATAATAAAAAAGAATGAAATGCCCTAACGTTTTTTCGCAAATCTTTCACCCAACCAAGGATAAGTTGTCGTAAGGAGAAGAAAAAGGTTTCTTCATTCCAATCGGCACTTGTCTAAACACTGAGACAAAAGAGGGTTAAAAAAAAAGAGATTAATTTTTTCATTGAAAGGCCGGACCCTTAAATTATCACGTTAAACGCTCTGCTGGTCGAATTATCCGGGCGAACGAATTCCTTGCTCACAGTCCGAACACGTTCTTTCATTCCAGTTATTAGCACAAGAAGCGAGCCAAGTTTTATCTTTTGCATGGTGCACTCTGTTGATCAGAGATAGTGTCCACTTGTCTTACGCTAATAGAAGTTTTCCAAATTTATGGAAACTCGCCACTAAAAGCGAATTCGCTAGAGTTTTCTGAGATGTATCCGAGAGATATTCGAAAACTTTTGAGATTTGTGATTGTACAAATTGATTGGGAAGACATGAGGGAAAACGCTTCAAATATATGTATTCTATACATTTTCTATATTATTTCCGTAACTTTAAAGTGAAAATTTAACATTCTCTATACAAATCCAAATTCAATAGCTTAACTTCACTTATAAAAATTCAGAAAGTAAGAAAAAAATAAACTTCACTTTCAACTTAGAATTGTACCATATATATGAAAGAATTTTATGGATTCAAAATTTAAAGATGGGAATGCATTAATTAATTGTGAAGCAGATTGCTGAATTATAAGGTCTGTTGTCAGAGAGCATTATCTTCAATATCCATTATTAGTATATGGTAAAATATTCTTTCGTTCAACATGATGATAATTAAGCCAATCAGTAAGCAAAGCATTGTCTGATACTCGACTTCTTATTCTACAATAGAGACATAGATATTCGTTATGATAGAATATTTCCAAGAGAAAATATGTAAGATACTTTATTCTTTCAGCAAATTAAGATTTATTTGGTATGACAATAATATCACACCGCGGTAATTAATGAAACTTTTACATACTTCCTGAAACATGAATCAGGATTTTTGGAAACTTACGAATTAAATGAAGACTTGAGGTAGAAGCGTGGTAACCATGTGTTTGTTCGCCCTGACGACACAAATATTTGGAGAACCTTCTTCAAATATCATTTTCATAGTGTATTAAATTATTTTTTCTTTATTACCTTCCAACATTAAATTTCAACGTTCCAAAGGGTTTCCAAGGAATAGGAAGTGGTATAAGATACATATTATGTAACTTAAATGATCTAGTTATTCATTTTTATACTAAAATACATTCATAGATAATAGTGAATTAAGAAACTTGGCATTCATATTGAAAGCAAAACCAAACAACCAAATTCATTGAGGAATACTTAACAATGTTTTTCCGTGGGAAATGAATTATATTATAAATAAATTTCGAAAAGTAGGCAACAAATCCTAAATTTCAAGTAATCCTGCTCTTCAAGCAATACCTAAAAATTTGTTTAAGAACAACTGTTTAAAACAATCATAAACGCTTCAGAACAATTGAAGTAAGATAAATCATGTAGGCTTTTTCCTCCATCTATAAAATTAAACACTATAATACCGTGAAATCAGTTTAAACAAGTTGTAAGTAAACCTGTTCAAGTATTTCCTAGCTTACGTATTCTCAAAAATACCCTTTTTCATAACTCCAATTCCATAAATCAGTTTATCAAGAGACAATTTATCAATTATTTCTGCAAAGTTTGCTGCTTAGAGTAGGACAGTTCCAAAGTTTAATTAGCACACATATATAGCAAGATATTACATAAAATTATTAGAAATTTTTTAAAAAATTATCCTTTACCGTAGTGAAATACGTAACTGGATATGACGGCTTCTTCATAATAGGTTCCATAGTCCTTTCAAAACTGAACATAATTACATATAAGTTTAACTTTGAATCCTAAAACCCCCCGAGTAATCTTGATGATAACAGAAGTAAAGCTCATAATAGAGATGCATTAGTATCACATTCCCCGGCACATCGGAATGTAGGACACGGCCAGAAAATTCGTAATTAGTTCTGGAGAGAACACCAGCGAGAAATATGTTGGAATAGAGGACGAGACGCTAATCCTAGCGAACTTGTACCGAACACCGAAACCTGTTTACTTTATTTCGGATGGGCGAGGCAAGATATCTAGCTTAGTATCAATTACAGCGACTAAATTCCAGAGACTTAGCAGTTCCACCTCCAGCCATTCATTAGATAATTATTGAGGATGAGATTAGAGTCGAGGGGTTATAATTGTCATTACAGATCGTTACTTACGACTTTATAAGAGAGATAAAGAGAGAGATGACTTTAAACTGCTCTTAACAAGGAACAAGGGACTTTGTACGGACTGTTCGGATTGAATTTATTCCCCCGAATATCGTGAGCTAGTTAAAGTAAGAGAAGTAGAAGTCTTCCAAGACCTGAGGATGTAGCGAAGTCGAAGACAAAGATACCCAGGTGATACTAATTGAGTTTAAAATGTAGTTCAAAATGTAGGAAAGATGGAATATCTGCATAAGGAATTCCTGCTTGAAATTAACCATAAAGATGGATACATTTATTCTGTCCACTTTAGAAAAATGTGATAAAAAATGGTTGTACGAACCTAAAACCAATCCTTACCGTAATGCACTTTGGTGTTGAAGTATATTAAGTAGAGTCTTTCGTAAAACTAATTAATCAAAGTAGATCAAATTAACTAGCTTAATTAAAATAGAGTAAATTAAAATAAAAATATCTAATTAAATTTAATTCCGTCCATACAATTTGAGTTAATTCCCTAAAATATCAAATTATATTCAGTAAAAGCTATGCACGTTTATATGTATATATTCCCTATGTTATTTAAATATGTTATAATTTTACTTCTTATTATATCACGATTTCTCTAATTCATGGAATGTAGATGGGAAATTACTCGTATTATCTATAATTGAATATCGTACATCATCATTCTATTTTTATTAGACAGGTTACTTTAATTATCGTAATTAAATCTGGGATGGATTTTAATTAGTTACCGAATAAAAGAGTTTATTAACCAACGTTGCGTTGGAGAAATCCTACTTCAAGTATAAAGACAGAACACCTCGAGTACAACAGAATCTTCTAGCGTCTACATCATCATTAAAAACCCACCCTTTCGAGCAAAACACTCCATTCATCGAAACGGAAATCTCGAATTAGATACGATTACGACATTATTAGAACTCCCCAAACAAAACTTCCGTCCCTCAAACACCCGCCCGAGAACGTAACAAATGAACCGGCCGTGGGAAATTTTCTAATCCCGTCCCCGCTGTGACCTGGACGGGTTCCCGTGATTTGTCACTCGCTTCATTTGTCACGCGGCATTAGGGAGATGTTTTAAAGGACGACGGATTGATATTCGCTCCGTCTACACACCATTGTCCAAGAGATCGATTCGGTTCCGAGATCGCATTCAGACGGCAATCGCACGCTATTATACGCGTAGTTTACCCCTTCTCAAAGGACCTACAAGAAGCGCAAAAATCTTCCTCCTTATTTTTCACCATCTTCCATCCATCTCCGGGATGGACGTCGAGCGAAGAACCTCGCGGGCCTAAACAAAAAATCGCCGAGATTTATGGGTTGTAAAAGGAGTGCGATTTTGGGCGTGTTGGGAGGGGTGTTCTAGCCGTATCGAACCTTTTATAACGAAAGGAATCTCGCTCGGCGGGAACTTCACTGGGGCTGCCCACAGACATTTGTCTTGTCCTTTCCAAGCATCCACCCACACCATGCGTTCTTCCATTCCCCGTTCCTCGGGCCCTCTTCCTCCAGCTGTCCCGCTTTATTTTCGCCCGATGAGTAAATATGTGCATAGATGCACGGCTCTTGGCCCTTTCTCAAGAATTGTGTTCCCGTGTGTGTATGGCTATCCCGAGGAATTCCTTTTGGGTGAGATGTTTATTTGCGGCTGTTTTGGAGGTCTGGATTGAATGAAGTGCATATTAATGTCATTCCTTTCGTAATTAATTTTTGGTGTATTACTGCTACAAGCGTTGAAATTGCAGCTATTATGAAATTGAGTTTTCTTATTGCTCTTTGTTGAATAACTATAACTTGAATACTATTGAAACGATAAATTTCATATACCCTTTTCAAAAATGTCTGAAGAATTCCTTTTGCAACTATTTTCCAGATTATTTATTCCTATAAGGTGCTACTTTTTCAAATATTTATATACTTTAAATATATTTATTTTCATTAAATACATAGAATTATCAAGGATTAAGAAACGTTTGAGAAAATATAATAATAGGATAAGCTTAATGTAAGCTTAATCTGCGTAAAATAAGACTAATTCAATCGAAAAGTACGTAAACAAACTAACGAGCAACTTATCATTCAATCAACCTAAGTGAAAAATTTTTCTTTTATGATTATGTATATGGTGATATAATTACTAACGCACAAAATATTATGTTTTGATATTATCTCTTTGAATTATTAACAATTAAGTTTATATTTCATTGGTATAACAGTACGAAAACTTGCTTTAACAGACTAATGATGAATATAAGATAAATAGTGATTGAAGAATTTCTAGAGTCTAGAACAATCAATATATATATTTCCGGAATACTTTTAATGATACATAAAATAGGAATTATGGTTGTCAACTACCAGTGATCACTCATTAAAAGCAATTGCTCTTCGAATTATCTTCACATAATGACTCAATTAAAGAAATTTCGATATTTAATCGATAACCAGAATAAATATCAGTAACTGTAATAGTTATTGAACGATAATTTCGGTCAAATTGGTGTAACTTATATTTAAGTGGGTGTAAATTAAAGTTCTCAATTTTCAACTTGAAATGAATCAACATATATTTAGCTAATTTTTTCGAGTACTCTGAGAATTCAGTTTCTACAGAACTGTATATAACAAAGCCTCTTCAAATTCAAAACAGTGCCATTTACATCATTGTCGAAATCTACACTAGTCGAATGAGAAAATAACAGTGCAGTGAACTCCAAAACGTATGTTCCAAGTTTCCCTAGGACGCGGATAACTGCTGCTGCCTATGTCATAGGAGAGTAATTTCTCGGGACACTGAACAAACAGACAAGCCTTGAACATTAACCTTATCCATCATCAATTTACTCCCCTTAGAGGGAAGCACTTTCGCTGATTCGTCAGTGTCCAAACTTCCTCAAACTCCCATCTTGAGAGAGTATCGGTGGGGTTATTGCAACCTCCATCATCTACCTCAACTAGATAGCTGTCTCGCTTTATAACACTTCCTCCCTTTGTGATGCATTCTTACACAACAATGTCCATTTAACACATCCGGGAACGGCCTAAGTTACGTATGTATATCTACATTTATGGGAGAAATATTTGAAATGATACAAAAAAGCGGATTATAAATGAAGCTAATAAAATCGTGCCTTTTTTATTTTCCAGAATAATAAGTTTTCAGCGACTGAAATAAGCAAGGTCATGAACTTTCGTACACCTGGAAAGAAAGGGTATTTGTGCAGACCTTCCATCAGGCACTGTCCTCTCACATTGTGTTTAAGTTTATTAACTCTTTCAAGAGACTATAATGTCACAATAGACTGTAAATTCTGCAGATATATTTGCATCTATTCTAATAAAAAAAAGTTCTATAGTATCTAATATTACACTGATATAGACGCACTTATTAGTCAAAACTTTAACATTGTATATAATCTACATCTACATAAATACCCTAAATAAGCCGCTATACGGTGCATGGCAGAGGGTGTAAACACAAATTGATTAAGTAATCTACTATTATCTCTTACCGAACTGCAAACAGAATTTCGGTAAATTATAAAATTTACACAACGGTACTTTTAGAAATCATTAAAATCATTTACTTTATAATCAATAAGAATTTAGTTTTTGAATCATGACCATAGAACAAGTAAAAATATCAGAATGACCACAAATAAATCTTATCAATAATAAATCTATTAAATAACCTAGTCGGTTGACTGCGAGATGCCTATCCTTTGACTAAATAAACCTAAAAAGAAAATTTTAACGTTCTTTTAAATATATTCGTACGTCATGCATCTTTACGCAACACACGAACACAGATATATACGGGATCTCTTATTTCTAAATAAAATACGGTTGCGAAGAGATACATATACAAACCATTTAATAGCTACAACACTAAATATTTATGAGAACAAAATCCCGTTGATCCTACCCCTCCAGATCCTTAACTTCCTATCCACGACTAACTGATATAAATAGGACCGAAAGATGATTTCGTCAGTCACACGCAGAGTCGGAAAAAATTAAATATTCCGGAACGAATGCTTTAATATTCAGGCGTAGATTTCTCCAACATCAAGGCACCCTTATTGGACCGCTCTCCTTCGAGAAAGTGATACGCTCTCCCTGGTTGTCTTATTAAAAATAAAATTCCCTCGTATTTCTATCGCGTGATAAGACGTATATAAATAGTGGCTTGACAGTGAGAAACGCCTGGGGAATGAATTATCCAAAAGACGAAAACAGACGATCGGATGGGGTGTACAGTGTCGCAGTCTGGCGGGAAAAATATGCGAATGAGAGAGAGGAGGGAAAATTCTTCCGTAGAGGGCGTATCTAAAGGGTGAAATACAGGAGAGGAAGAACTCGGGAAAATGTCACTCATAGTATCAATTGAACGCAATTGGAGTAGTTCAAATGCTGTACTTCTTATCTAGCGCTTCCAGTGTTTTGAACCCTGAGAGTTAGTCACGTGGAGGAATATTGAGAGAAATGAAGTGAATGCGTTCTGGAAGTGGAAAAATACCGTTCTACATTTCACCTACCGTGGTATTATATAAGTTCACTGAGTTTATTTTTATCAAAACATTGCTAGAGGTGAATAATTAGAAATATCCGATTTATATACGTTCTGAGTTGTCACTTAGATCATTTGCGTCTAACTTTATCTACTCCTCATGAGAAAATATCTGATTAAAAATTATCAACGTTTAGTATAATAATGATAAAACTATTTCTCTAATTAGAATATTGCTAATTGGCCACTTAAATTAAAGCCTACTGAACAAATACTTAATTTAAGATAAATTTAGCCTCAATCAGAGCACTTTTAAATATCCTTAGCCCCAAAAAAATATAGCAATGAATTTGAATTCTTTACTTACATTAAAATGTGCCCTATAATGGTCATTGAAATATTGTAAGTTATATTTCTTGTTTTGAAATGGAATAAAATAAAATTTTCACTTGATAGGAAAGTATTTTGTATTACTTAGCACGTTAAAGCGAGCGCTTTTTCACTTCATTACTATTTTCTACTTAATATTACTACTTTCACTATTTTTCACTTCTGTTCAACTTTATAGTTTTGCCGGCCTCGGTGGCCGAGTGCGTAGCGCATTGAGTGCTAGTACCCTATGTCTCGAGGTCTGGGATGGGATGTATTTGTGTTCGTCCGTAGGGGTTAAATGTAAGAGTGGTCTATATAGACTAAATTTCGCCCTGATTCAATAAAGGCAGATTATTATTATTTTCACTTTCTTTTTAATTGAAAACATCCTCTACAGTATATTAAGACTTCAGTAAACCTGTATCAAATTTATTTAAAAGTGGCTAGTAGAACTGAAGTACTATTCAGCTTTAAAAATCTATGAATAAAACTTAAGGTGAAGCTACTTGATCCTCAGACAAAATGAATACATTCGTTTTAAGAAATTCATTCCAATAATTGGACGTGGAATATTATACTTGAAAAATCCTCACTCAAATTTTTACGATTTGATTCTCAGAAGTGCTCAAAGTTCTCAATAGTTACTCTTAAAATTAAATATTTATTTTACATATCCTCTGTACGTAAGACTTTAAAATCATGTCAGTTACTCAATGCCCGGCGGCTGTCATTAAATCCTAATCTACCTTAAAGTTATATAATTACCGATAAGTTCCATTCATGCTCTTCAGAAATCCTAACACATATTAAGCCCACACTCGACTCTCACGCAAATTCCCATCTTCCTCTCAAGAGGAATAACAGACTTACGGTTAATATGTTACAATAACAGATATGATGAGCAGTATCCTGAACGTTATGAAACCAAGATAACACTCATCCCGGTTTGCAGGCAACCGTATACACACGTTCCTCCACCCGCACGTATACGCATTTCGAAGAAAATAAGGTCTACGGAAGAGCTTTGGGTTAGCAGCTTACGAGGCTTTGGGATGTAATCAGATTTTCCCAACCCTCGATACGCTTTTCCAAATGCAGCAACAGTTAGATTTGCCTCCTTCGGCGACTGATGAAGCACTCTCAATAGTTCGAGGGTGGGTTAGAACATTCCATAGCCTTTCAGAGTGGGGTATAGATAGTTCGGGTGGTAACGAAAAGTTTTAGAAACATAAGAAATTAAATTTAATGAGATATATGTGTCGAGGTCAAGTATGAATTTTAATAATTACAAAACCATCGCCCTTATATTAATCCAAAAGAGAGTTTTCAAGAAATAAAATAAAACATAAGTTCCATATTAATATGACTTACATCGTATCAACAAACACTACTATTTAATATTGTTATCTTTTGAATTTGGTATCCTGATAAAAGATACATTAAATCCTGAATAACAGTGCTAAATGATCAGATTTCGTTCAATCACCTTAGAAAAAAACTTGAAATCTTATTTCTCTAATTTTGCCTCTAGTTGTAAGAATAAAGAGATAATATTTATAGTAAAATGTGAGTAGTAAGATGGTTTTCTTAATTTAAATCCCTCGCAAGACTACAAGAGAAGATTTAAGTTAGTGATATATAAGCACGTAGCATTTTTTAAGTAAATTATTTCTAATTTTTGATAGATAATACTGAAGAAAGTAAATTTAGCGTATAAAAATTCTTGCTGAGATCGTAAAATATTACATATGAGTCATATTAGATAGTAATCATAAACCTTATTAAGAGAACGCAAAGTCAAATGTAAATAGAATGAAAGGAATGAATTAAAGTTCAAAAGAAATGAGTCAAAACATTTCAATAGGAACTTTATATTCAGCTAAACTACTGCCTTACAGTACTATATATACATACAAAAATCTTGCCTATAATCAATAAGATTTATCAACGCAAAGATAATGACGTAAAAACCAAAACTGTTTCTCAGTTCTCTCCCTCGTACGTCACAACGTCGTAGGTATAAATTCCCCCGTTCCCGCCACCCACAAGTCTCCACATCCCCTCAAGTGGGTAACTTCGTTGGCGAAATACGTATTGGGAATAATAACCTTACGAATAAGGAGAAACCTAACCCCCACCAGATGGAATTAACTCCGAGTTTATTTGCTCGTATACTCAGTTATCTCGTTCCTTTTTTCAAATCTCATGTCATCGAATTGATAGTTTTCTCCTACTAATCTTGGATTAAACAACGAATTTGTTGAATTATAATTTCATCGTAACATCTTTCGGGCAAATAATGAATGAAATAATGAAAATAATTACGTGAAAATATATTAACCATATTCAAACTTATTTCAAATATTGCGATTCATTTAAGAGCTTAAATGATTATAACAGTATTTTTGGTCGTAAAAATAAGACAAAATACTATTTACATATATTCTCCTTTAAAACAATTTAATGCGTTTTTGTGAAAAATACGAGTTTATTTTTAAACTTTACCATCAAAGTATCATATTGATTTCATGGAATTTTGATCATTATTATAGCATAGAATAAATCATAAAGATTGTATAAAATTATATGCTTAAAACGACTAAACTTATAAATTAAACCAATCATAAAACTTATCAATAATAAACAACGCTTTTATCCTTCAAAAATTATAAAACAAATAATTCGTCATCTACTAGAATATCCACTTATTCCGAGAATACAAGACTTTTAAGAATTACCCCTGAAAACCTCTCTTCAAAAAAAACCCTGTAACCCCTGAATACAAAGTACACTCCATTAATATTTCGTACCCATTCGGGTAGATGTGTGACATACGACCCACATACCTATGCGGCCTCGGCGAATCCTTCTTTCGCACATTAATGCATCCTACGCCGATTAGGAAGGAAGTTGGAAGGAAGTTTCGATGGCGGCCACAACCGTCTAAGAGCGCTCTAACCCACGGCACGCTCTGGTCATTAGAGTAGGAGAAACTTTTTCCATGGCGACCGTTTCTAACAGGGTTCGGTTGGGTTTGTGGTTGCCACGAACCGCCGAGCGTTCTCCGATCGCCACTCGAATGGGCCCCACGACAAAGGCAACGCGCCAGACAAATGCCCCTGAACGGACTACTGGGCAATTCTGATGCAGCCTGAATATCAATGCGTACGATTCCGCGCGATATTTACAGTTCTCGGAGTGGGGTATTGAATAGATAACGAGAAAATTATGATAATGCGCGATTCGTTATGCACCTGGATTTATCTTCCAAGCTTACGTTTTTGTTATTTATAATTCGTATATATACATAATTTATTTTGGTCCATTTAGATAATATTTAAATACATTTTATACTGAATACCAATAATTTTTCCCATCTAATATACATTAAAGATAACTGAAAATGGAAATAAGTGCGATCAAATATATGACTGACGTATATTTTTATGGATGAAAAAAAATTACGCAAAAATTTCAATGGATTATGTACGATTTTATAAAAAGATCTACTTTAACTATAGAGGTTACTCTGATTTAGTAACTCAAATGTAATAACACTTGTTTCATACGGATATTTAAAGTCATTTAAAAGGAATTTTCCAGTTTGCTTTGAAAAGATAAGTTCTTAATTTAAAGGCATGCATTATTCTAGTTTCACTGAATAAATGAAGTAAATTTTGTTTGACAAAGTTTCCTATACTTCTGGAGACAATTCTTAGCATAAGTAGACTTTCTTAGTAGAAGTAACTTATCAACTATAAGGAGTATAATCTTTCAAATATTTAGCATGGATCAATTGCACATGTTCAATCAAAATTAAATATTACTGCTAACTTGCTTATGATAAGAAATATTGATAATAAAGTCTAGCACGATTTGATACCGACCAACCTTTGATGATTGATTTTTTTTTTGGCGTTAACCTATCGTAGATTCATACTCTAAATCTTCCTTAGTCTTTTGATATTCTTAAAAAAATCCTTGATTGAGTAATTTATGAAAAGTTAATCTTTTACTGTTTATAACTTTGAAAACGTAGAGACTGCATCTAGTAAGACTAAAAAACTTTCATGCCATAAATATCATTAATAATTCTACTCTACGTCTTCTTCAATGTGGTAACGTATTATGATTCAGATTCCACCGTACTATTTCCTTCTTTAAATTCAAAAATACGACGCTCAATTCTTAAAACGTGAGTTGACTTGACCGATGACCCGAGAATTCGATTTAAGTTCCCTTAAAGTACAATAGCCTAGCTCTAATATATGTAGCGTTAAAATTGCTCATTGTTACCAAGCAACCATACATCACAGATATGCAACACCCTTCACTTTCCATTATATAGAGTGGATTAGGCATACATCCTTTTCAAACAAACCAATATCCGATTTTCGGACGTAAATTTCGCCGAATATATATTTCACGTCAAACATTTTTCGGCGACCTAGTTTCGAAAAAGGCCCGGAAAGAGCGCCTCCAAACAAAAAAAATATCCATCAAACTCTGTCGTGTATGACCATAAAATGACAAGCAAACTTAATTGAATCCAAACAAATGATAGCAATGACAGCAGTTGAAAGACAATCCTCCATTACAGTAGATATTTTTACCACTCCCTGTCTCTAGAGCAAATTTTAAAGCCCCGTTTCAATATTACCATTTCAGATAAAAGGGTTTAAAGTTTCGGGATCCTTGTGGATTAAAGAACAAAAAATGAAATCCTTAAATATTGAAATGTGATGCAGAATTAAAGCCATCCCGTTTCTATAGTAATTATTCCGCGAATGTTATCCTCGTCAGTTTACCAGTTTTCGGGTGGGAATTAATGAAAATTGACTCAGTATATTTATACTGACGTTTTTTTCATTTTTATCATCAACAGCACTGTTCCTTACACCGAATATACGTCAAATATGTTATGGGATACGTATCTTGGCTATTTTCATTACGTCACCATCCTTCAACGTCCAATACGCCAAATATGATTAAATATATTCGAAATTATAAATATTCATAAAAAGATTAATTTAACGTGAAACCTTTATAACATGAGAAAGACATCGGGTTGTTAGAGTAGAGAAAGAGCTGTAAATAGACTATTGGGGAATTGCAATATGTAACCTTAATATACTAATATAGTATCCTATAAATATAGTAGTATAGTATACTACTACTACTATAGCCTATAAATATTCGCCGTAGAGATAAACCTTTTAATACAGCTGTATTGAATATCAAAGATAATGGATCTTTTTTCTTCCGATACAGAATTCAATAGAATATGTAGATAGATATTGAATAGTAGACCGAAGAGTGTTAAGTCAAAAATGCTTTATTCATTTTCTCGAATAACGAGTAAATTACGAAAAATACATACATTGGTCTTTATTAGGCGAAATTGGGACTAAAAAGTCCCATCTTCCATTTAACCTAAATACATTAATTTAATTAGAATAAAATACGTATTACATCTCATTTTATAAAGTATAAATTAATCTTGATGTGGACAGAACAAACTTAAGAGGGATATTCTTAGTTGTAAAGCCAATTAGTCAACTTCAACTATTCTATTTAAGACATCAAAAATATATATCATCTGCCGTGTAACTAAAAGTTATCTTTTCAATAGTATCTACACGAGGAATAATAGTAATTTATAAGTAACATTATAATTCTAAAACATGAGCCTCTGCTATATTGAACCAACAGTTAACTCGGCAAAGTCGTTTTCACTCTCTTCTCTTAGTAACACTGAAAAAAGGCCTTGTTTAACAAACCAACAGGTACGACCAAAAACTCCATTTCCTCAAAAGTTGTAGTAAACGGATGCAGAAATTAAATTTAGATATCTCGTCTATATAAAACGAGTTCCCTTCCGCGCATCCTTCACCGTGAAGCAAATGGAATCTGCTGGAAATAACTGTGTCTGCAGAGCGTTCGTAGGTGGACGCAGCATATGCGTCCGAGCCATTCTCTGCTAGACAGTGTATCCAACTTAGGAGCACCTGGGAATGAGCTGAAAAGTGCCGAGTCACGGAGTTGTCACAGCCTCACACTTCATAAGAAAGACGTGAAATGGGTCAACGGGGATGTCGGGAACTATTATGGGATTGTTGATGATGGCTTTTTTTTTGAAAGATTTCGAGCAATTTACTTCCACGAGGACCGGTTCGTTTCGACTTGTATAGATGAAACAATCGCTTCCGTTGATGCGGAAAGATGTAAGAAAATTCGACGCTTTGATTCCATGGAAACAAGTCAAAATTTCGCATTGTTGAAAGCCAAGTTATGTTCGAAGAAATGACAGAAGAGCCTTATCTATAAATAGTTTCGTGTGCCTTACTATACTTTCGATAATTTATAATCGATAAATTAGGTTGTCAGCAATATCGTTTTAGAATTAAATTGGAAATTTTCTTTCCAAAATTTTTATCACGGGATTGGTGAAGCAGATGAATCGGAAATTAATACGAAACTTTAACTACGATAAACAATTACGTACTTTAACCATAATTTCTAACGTTTATAAAACATCATCGATGCCCTTTGATAAAAAAAAGTTCTGCGTCTTTCATTACTTGTAAATATTACATAAGTGTTCTAATTTCGAGTTAGAATCAAGTATCTGAGTAATTTCTGTCCAATTATTTCAACTCCACTCTCAAAATATCTTAATTTTCCTTTGCCTATTTCATTCCTTTATTCTATTTCATTTTTTCCTTTAGTAAATAGTAAAAGATACTCTCCGCTAATATTTTAACGGAACTACGTAATTCATAATTATATAATAATAATCTGCAATCTAAACGGTATCCATAGATTCAAAACGCAGTGAAACTAAGCCTCAATTGTAAATCACCCAAGCAAAAGAAAATTTATAAATAACACATTTATAAATTTCCCTTCTTAACATTCCCTCCGTTATCCAAAGAACACGAATACAAAAAACCCCTATCCATTACATACGTGGATACACATAGAAAATATACGCATATCTAAAAAACAATGATTCCACCACCCGTGACCCAGGCCAACCTCACCCATTCCCACACATCTTCACGCTGCATAAAACCTTCCACTTTCTTCCGAACCGGGAGGAAAATATACGCGGGAAAAGGCCGATTCGACCGAATAAAAGAACCAAAAAAGCATCCGGTTCAAAAATCCAGTTCAAGGAAAGGGAGCGCGTACCATTTCAATATCGCACACATCTCCACGGGAATTGTTTCCGATCGATTTTACGCTACACCCTGTAAAGCGGTGTTATTCCGTATCCTATGGTTATGCTCCTCCATAGCGACGGGATTAGGGTGGGAAGAAATAGTGCAGTGCGGAGGGAAGAATTCCAGAAGATTTCTCTGAGAGCCATTTGTCAACACTACCTCTATCAAACCCTCGGCGATCCCCGACTTTTATGCGGACGGTATCTTTGCAGAACACTCCTCCGCCACCTACGGAACCTTCATATTTTCCGCAAAAAATCCATCCCTTTTTTTCCCCGCATTTCGTTCGAATTAATGGCTCCAGAAGCAATCGGTTTGCGCGGACGCTTTCCGAGAATAATGCCGTCGCGTGTTATTCACGTCGATCTGAAACGAAGGTGCGAATGTTAAGCTCAATAATGGAAATGCAATCTAAGTTTGTCGGGGCCTTCTTGCTGGTGAAAGAACCAGTTCAGTTTCCCTTTGCATCTCTTCGTATATAATCATTTGATCTAAATTATATAAAAATTACGGTAAGGAGATAGCGAAAGTAATGATTCATCTTTTTCTCAGATTCTATATTTACTCTCCATACTTGATACATTTAATTTTTTGTTAGTTTGTGAATAGCAGGTCTGCTTTTATGGAGACGGTACGTAGTTCGATCCCGGATAGTGATTTTATATTCGATAACGGTCTGAAGGCAGCAAGAATGTTGGAATATGAGCGTTATATATTTTCGTCGCATTGAAATATATTCACTTATTATTGTTTCACTTAAATCACGATTGTACGTCAGCAAATGAAATACGATAGAGATAAAATAGTTATAAAACTCATCTAAAGATTAATTTCGAATATACTCAATCAATTCCAATCTATGTTGGTTTTATTTCCAAAGCTATTGGTCAATCGAAAAGATTTCAATGAATTTTATGAATATTACCCTCTGCATTGCCGATAATTGCTAAAAATATCAAATGAATAGAGAAGATAGAAACATAGTTTTTATATATAAACCTACCACGCATTTTTGATCAAAATTCACATAACGACTAAAATGAATTTTTCAACGTTGACAGAACATCGTGGTTATGTTAAAAATAACCACGATGCTCTGTCAATGATTTCCTGTTCTCCGACAAATTACATCGATGGTGACGTAAAAACTCAAAACAAACACTGTCAAACGTCATGAACGAGTGGGCGACAGCTATCAAAGATCACACCTCGGAAAAGCAATTTTATATGTAAAATTCGTAATCCAATTCACGTATAGTGAAAATAATTTTCACATGCTTCACATCGTTATCAAAAGTCTTCAACCATGGATAAATAAAAAGTTCCTTTTATAAAGTGGTTATAAATAGAGATGTGCCAACTACGTTGAATTCGTTCGTATTTCGTTGAAGCCAATACTTTCGCTAAAGCTTGAATACTATATGGATCAGGAACTTAACACGTCAAATATTATTAAAGGATTTTGAACTAATTATCGTGTATCAATGGAACACCATTTATTACTTACGTATATATATTACGTTTAACTAAGACTTTTAAGTCGATTAAGAAATATGTATTGTGTATTAACTAATACACATATTATTGTGTATTGTGTGTAACTATTGTGTATAACGATATTATATTATACGATTGATAGTACAAATCGAAACAGGATGTAATCGGAAATTTTCACGCTGTTCCTATGAAGGACAAAAATGGGCATTGAATTCATATTTATTTTTATTTAATTACGAATGTTTCGCAGTTTAAAAATTAATCACGAATGTCACAGTAAAACGAATTCTAAATTAATATTCCTAATTTGATTACAATCAAATACTAAACGAAGGTGAATATTAATACCGCATCTATGGATTTAGTTTCATTTATGACGAGAATTTTATGTACAGAAGTAGTGTGTATTTGCAACCACATACAGACGTATCACCTCATCTATGACTATGTTACTGCATCTCTTTTGGATGTAGATATTTGATATTGAATATAGAATTGAAATGTTTTACTTCAAATCTGAGTGGATAACATCTACGTGGAAGAGTACAATAAGATTATTCAAAACCATAAAAAAACTAGGGGAGCAAAGTCTTATTTACCATCCGTTCCATTTATCCTACATAATACCCATTCAGGGAGTTGTATCGGAACATCCCAAAAATCTTAGCCCACGTCACTCAACCCTCTCTTTGCCCATTCATCAGTCTTTCCAAAATTTCCACTTCCGTTTCCAGTCCATCCTTCCGCTTGAATTTCCTTCCAACTTTCTCTAAGATGACGTTCAACATACGGCTTTCCTTTTTTATACAGCGGAACCCCTTTGACCCAATCTCCTTTAACATTTTTTTTCTCCCGGCAGGCAGGTGCCCCACTGTTTCCCATTGCAGCCCTGTTTACTTCTGAGGAAAACCAACTTCTCACACGAGTTTTCCCTCGCGTGTCCATAGCAACGCGAGAGCTAAATGTTTATTTGCCGACGTGTACGTGCACGAAATGTTACTCAAGCAAATTCTCTATCCAAGTCGAATGGAGATGAGAATTTTTTTCGGGAAATTTTGTGCCGGTGCATCAAACGCGCGCTGTGTAAATAAATATGTTGTACTCCCGCATAAACTGTTAGAGCTACCTCGGCTCTATTCCATAACTCCGAGGTCCCGAGTTCAAATCCCGGCAGTGAAGAATATTCTCCTCCCAGGGCATGGATGTTTGTGTACGTTCATTGTTGAGTTAAACACCACGCTGTAATTGTCCAAAATTGGATGTTCCTGATGTCTATGTTAAACAAATAAATAAAGTTCAAATTTTATGACTACGGCCTGAACTACAAAATCTACTATGGTGAAATATGTGCCAATATTTTCCCTAGAAATCACTTAAATTGTACAAGGAAATAACAAACACTTTGAATTTAAATTAATCATTGGGATTTTACCTCTATTATAATATATATTGTTTTCATCAAACGATCCCGTTTAATACCATAAACCCATTGCATAATTGTATGCACGGGTATTTTTGTCGTAGCGTACTGAAGAACCTCCACAAAATCCAATACTGAAATTGTGTACATTTCAAAATTCGTAACGTATACCATTATACAATTACCTATTTATAATTATACATTAATATCAATAACTCTATCTAGAAATATATAAAAGGTTTTAAGTCTTATGTTCCATATCAATTTAGCATTAATTTACTTAAAATTGGTGCTAAAAATGAATTTTTCTGCAAATAATTCCATTCACGACCATTTCATGTTCGTGAGAGATAAAATAATTTCACCTACGAAAGGGAGCGGCGTGACCTCGTAGACATAGCGAATTTACACTAAAAAAACAAAAAAAAGAAGTCCACGAGCACGTGGGCCGAGCACTAACTTTCCTACACCGTTCTCTTACTAATTCATGACCAGCCTGGGGAAGAAGACGGTTTCTGTACGGATACGCGGCGTGCACTTTCGGAATACGGTTCTATATTGTTTCCTAGTCGTGCAGAATATGAAAAATAGCTATCATTTTTCAATCATTAAAATCAAGGCTCTAAAATCCTATAAATGCACAAAAATGTTATTAATAGAAGAGAAATATATGGACATATCGTGGCACAAAGAAATGCTAATATACGTCGAGCGCGGTTTCCAGATTTGGAAGAATCCACAAGAGCTATGGGATGCATAAACAAACACCCCCTGCTGAAGGCCCAAACAATGAACCCATTTTAATACACGTTCATATTCATCGATATTTCACTCTCCCATTGTAGCGCGGGAGGATTACTGCTCTTAAATTTAGAGATTTTCTCCCGTCTTTCGTAACCCAATTTTAAATCGTTGCGTAAATAAAGTTCATCCTTCTTAATTCCCCTCAAAAAGTACGTACGGGACCTTTCTAAAACGGGGAATATAATTCGATTCCCGCATAGGCGAATTTTTGAAACGTTGAGTCAACATCTTCCGACCAAATCACGGCCAGGAGTAGGTACAAAAAAGGAGGAACGCGTGTTATACAAAATATAAGGCGCGCGGAAGAAAGCTCTTTATGGAAAACGACGGGCGTCGGGCGAAACTTTTCCCCGAAATAAAGGAATGGTAGAAAAGGCCGTTTAAGGAGAAGTATCGAGTTTTCCGAAGTTATTTAAAAAGTTATATTGAATGCCATGGCTCCCGACCGACACATACCGACAACGAGAAGTTTAAACGGATGGAAGGAGCGGTTTTCCCTCCGTGTATGTGTCGAATACAATTTTATTTTTTCCGGGGCAATATATCGGCGAGGAGAGAGCCGAGAGGCAATATATGTGAGAGCGTTGGGTGGCAAACGGGAGGATTTTACCTGTTTCCCGATCGAAGCGGAAATACGGTAAAATGAATTCGTAAGGGTGCCTCCCGAGGCAAAAGGAAGACTTTGGCGTAAGATAATATATTTGGCGGAATCGATTCTATACATGGCCAACAGATGAATGCAAGGGGGAACAATATCCCCTTGTTTATTCGTATTTGATGTATATTATACGTACGCGCTCATGCATACGTACATAAATATATGTACCAATTTCTTTTCGATGGTAGATTCAAGTACGAATTACAATGTGTTCAACAGAAGTAAATATGAATATATTTTCCAAATAAATACTCCTGTATATTGGGGCTATTTTATGTAAACTAATAATTATATTACAATAATTCATAATAATAGTTCGATTTACTGATTAATACAAACTAATTTGCTTCAATTAGGAAGTATAAATTGAACTTTTTAATCTAACGAATTGAAAAATAATAATTTATAGATATAATGCCTAATTATTAATTATTTTAAGAATTTTAGATGCATATGCAAGTTCAAATTTTACTTTAATCAGAAGAATAGAAATATTTAAACCGAAAAGGGTATAATACGAATATAATACGAAAGTTCCATTATCAAGTAAATTTTGTTAACGTCTAGAATCATATTGATAATACACAGCAAATTATTCAACTTAAACTTGAACTATATTATTTACAAAACACTTCGAATGAATTAGAAACAGAATATTAAGTTTTAATCGATCGAAAACATGCAGTAGAAATTCATTTTTAATAATTCAGAATCTTATAGAGAACAATTACAACTAATTTAATAATTCAGAATCTTATAGAGAACAATTACAACTGAACGACTTCAATTTGATTGCAGATTTATTTGACAGAACGTTTATCAAGTTAATGGCCTTATTATGAAATGTCTCCAAGGGATGTATTTTAGTAGCATCTGCAGAAAGCGAACGCCCTGTTGGGAGTAAGGAGTCATCCAAACCATAAATAGAAAAGATCGAAGGTGGGCGAGAAGAAATGACAGGCGGTGGTCATCTACAGCTCTCAAAGAGACATTGAAAGACGAAAGAGAAGACCGAACGAATGATGGAACAGAAATATCACCAAGGATCTCGTGGTTACCAGGCAACGAAAGAAACTCACGAAAGAGATAGAACACGGAAACGTTTTTTGGGAGACCAACTACAATAGAATAGAAATAGCGTTTTAGGCGTGTTTATGACAACAAAAGAACAGCAAAAGAAAATATAGCTATACATTTACATTCTTTGATGATTCCTGCTATGCATTAAAGGTGTTAAATACTAAAGTTTTATTTAGTATTTCCGGACCATATTTTTCCAAATGATATGGTAGAGGTACTATCCGTAATTCTTATCAAACACTTCACGATATATCTATTACGAAAGTCAATATAAACTAGTGGACTAAAAATGTAGGTGAAAAAACGTCCTCGGCATTAAACTCTTTAAGAATTTTAAAGTAATAGCTCCTTCAAGCATAATAATTTTGGTAAATATATCGTCATTATAGTAAAAAACACAATCAAATATCAATGTTTACTAATTATTGAACTGATTTTTATGGTTTTTATTTGCTATGAAAGCGGAATCGATCGTGATAAAGATATAAAACGTGTAAATTTTTCGCAAGGATGAATACGAATGACGAAATAATAAAAAAGTAATGTTATTACTGTGATACGTCTTTAAACATGTCACCGTAACTTATGAATTGAACGGCATCGATGCATAAACCTTCTCCGTGTGATATAAACTATAATTATTTCCCTTCTCACTCTATACCTTCTCTACAACACCCATGGGACCTTTTTGTTGCTTCTTCCCAAAAGATGTGCTTAAATGCTTCTTAGAATGCCGATCGTCATTCCGCCTCGTAAACCCTTAAGAAATGTTAAGATTTTCGCAACATATTTTAAGTCAGAGATCCGTTTTACGACTTTCTATAAGCGGAGGACAATAAAAGGCGACTGATGACCGAGAATCGAACCGGGGTCTTCCGGTCTGAGAGAAGGCAGTCGACCGATATACCACGAAAGGGGTATCGCACCCACTCCTTTTAGTTTCGCCCATTTTATGGACATATTTTACGATAAGACGTTCCACTCAATGTGACGATGGCGGACTTTCCCGTAGGTGGCAGTAAAGTCGGGGGAACCGGTTTAGAAAGAGGTCGCTCGTTGCATTTCGTCGCAGAATTAAGTTTTATTCCTTCTTTTCATGGCGTTCGAAGGATGAATTTTTGTGTATTGACTGCAATTCAAAGGAAAAAGTTGCACATAAATACATGCCTGAGTAGATATACTGACTTATATCGTAAAGGGTTAGAATGGATTATCTAGGATGAACATTAATAAAACTGGATTATCATGAGAAATGAGTAGAGAATGTAATTAAGAAAATGTTTTTTTTCAAGATAAAAGGTATTATTTGATATTTTTCTCAAAGTAAAAAATGAAAATAAGATATTTTCATAGTCAAACACGATCAAAGAAATGCCAAAATCTCTTAAAAACGAAATATTTAAATAAAACTATGCATAATTAAATTATAAATCAAGCTATCAAAATTCAAAAAGTTAAGGTGAGTGAGCAAAATTTATTGGTTACTATCCTGATTATAATAAAAAATTTCTCTTGTTTTAAACTCGCTATAAATTCTTGATTGGATTAATTTCGAAAAGTTACTTCAAGTTTATTTACCATATTAACACATAATGCCCTTTATAAGATCGAATTTTATCTCAAATATTTGAAAATTGCTTAAATTAATCCAGTACTGCCAGATTTTTATAATCGTGGATACTAAGAAATAATTAAGAAGCTTAAATTCGACGTAATTTTTATTTTATCGAATAAAAAAATAAAAAATGAAGCCAAAATTTGTATTTTCGGGTACTTATTAATATTGCAACATTAAATTATTTGAATCGCTAAACTTGCTCAAATTCATGATTCACAATTAATTTCTATCATTAAAAATAATTAAACCTGCATAAAAGACGGTTATACCTTGATAAAAAGAGTCCGAATATACACCACCAATCGAATCCAACTAATTAATACCGAAATTTGCTTTCTTGAGAGTGAAAAAAACATAAATTGGAACGAGTTCGGACAATCTTAAATTAATCATTCTCTTCGATTGATAAAATCTAATACACGATAACATAATTGATTCCAAGTAAAGCGGGCGTAACTTTTCGGGATGAAAGGAATTAATTTCCAGGAAGGAATAATATCAAAGAAGACTCGGAGTTGATTGACTCTGAATCATTATATTAGGAAAAAAACGTCTTCCAGTTTCTGACAATAAAACCTCCAAATTTCTTCGAAGAAATCAAAAAGGTAGAATTTCTGAGAACGAGGAAAATTTTCCTCAATTTCAATCATATTTGGTTCATGATGGCGCAACTACCTGCATTTTTGGTAAAAAGTATAGAAGAAATATTAGATTCCTTTTTCTCAACTTAGTTATACGGATATCTCAACAATAAATAGCATCCTCTTCAGATTTCCTATGAAAGCCACACCGCACACCACAATACGTGGAAGTTTTCGTTCCATACATTACGCCAGGTCTATGGTGATATTCAACAAGGAAGTCTCAGGGACAAGACCCTGGGTTTGAAAAACTTTTCAACCACAAAACCCATTAAATTAAAATCATAGGATGGTGATGCTACATATAGGTTAATAAGAGTGTTAATTAATATACCTGCGAATATTATTGGTAGAACAAAGTCTGAATGATTTTATATTATCTGAATATATTATCTCCAAAGATTCTTGAAGATACAAGTTCTAACAGGTAAAATAAAAGATTGTAATCATACGAAGAAATTTTATTGGTGATAAATTCAAAATACGTTTCCGATTGAAAAAATGATACTGTATTTTTATATTTGAAAACATAACTAAATTTGCTGTGAATTACGAGATTTTTATGTGATGATGATGATTTACAATTAAAGGGTTTATGGAAAGAATATTTGTAGTTGAACTAAATTATCCATTTTTCGAAAATTATTTTACAAAAAGTATGGGGTTTTAATATTACTCAATCTACGGAAAGAATATCTTTAAGCGATGAATATGCATATTTTCCTATATTTAATTTCGAATAGTCTGGAGAGAAATTAACTAATTCCTCAATCGCTCTCGGTTTGAAACTGAATTTTTAATAAAATTTTGGACCTTATTCCATTTAGAGTTTAGTTAAATAACATAAGCGGTAATGAAATAGTATTTCAGTATAGATAAGAATATTACGTTTCACGAGCTTCAGAAATTAATTTGTTTTATCGATTATTCCAACCCCTTTGTTATCATAATTATGTTACTTCATATTTTAAACACTATGAATTATAGTAAATTAGTCATCGAGGAACAAGAGAGGATTCCGTACATTCATTCATTAAATATTTTAATATTTCACTTAAGTTACAATCAATTTACCATATGTCATTCGACGCGAAAGTTTATAATAGGATTCTAATCCGAGACTGGAAAAACAGAAGAGTAACAGACATCCTTTTCGTAGAAGTCGTCTCCAGTTATTTCGTATTTTGGCAATTATACGTATATGTTAAACGATATTAAACTTTCAAGTACTCAATCACTGAGTAAGATGCATTGTAAGAAGTGAATAAAAAACAACGACGGGAACTATGTATAAATCACGATTGATAACAGAAGAATAACTAACATATATATTTCAGTCTGACATCTAATTCTAACTACCTAACGAACATAATCAACGCAATGTTTCACAATAAGATTCTACGAGAATAAAAAGCTTAAACGCACATCGTAAAACACGCTGAAATCACAATCAATACTTTTAACAGTCGTTACAAGGAATAGAAGCCTTAACGCCTTGCTTCGAATCCTCTATTCTTTCCTAAGTCTACGTGATATATAAATCTCGCCGAAGTAAAACCAGCAGCTAACGGGAGGTTCGGTATTCAAAGACCCTTAAGCTTTCTCGTTTTATAATTTGAAACATTGGAGACAAGACTCCAAATTACCCTCGCCTCCAAGTAGTACAATACAAGGTAATGCGCGCTGGGAATAGACGTTCACTCAACGACTGAGGCGGATCGGGAAACATCCCTCGTTCTCAAAGAATGAGACAAATTTCGGCTGACGCGGAAAATCAAGATATATTGGAACGGATAAGCCTTAAGGAGGAGAAGAAGGATTGGGTCCTTTTTAGCACTCCTTCCACTTACTAACGGCTTTTTCAAACCCTTTCCGATGAGAATTATGCTCTTTACAACTTTTGCGATGTGTTAAAACCTTTTTAAATTGGTTCGAACTCAGGCTGGAAACGGGAAATCCATGTAACGTAACCGGGTCGTTCTAAGCGATGAGAGAATTGCGCGTATGTTACTTATCACCAGCGCAATTCGGGATTTAATGTATTACATTTATATTATTTCGAATTATATTTCTTTTTTGAATTCCAATCGTATTTCTTATACGCTATCCTAGATTAAATTTAAAAGTTATGATTTCGAAAACCTTGTTCACTTAATGCTGATCATTAACCACATTCCTCTGAAAAAATTGAACGTATTTTCTAAGAATTTTCTCCAAGATACAAATGTATATAGAATAAATGAATTGGACTTTATTTTCGCTTCTCTATTCAAATTATTTATTTATTTTTATAGATAGAATTTAAAATAAAAAGGAAACGCAACGTTATTGTCAGTAATATTTCCCAGGAAAATTGTTCTGAATTCTCATATTTCACTTACTTAATTTATGGGTGGTTTGGTTTTACAGCATCTCTAAATTACTTCAAATTAACGTAAAAACACACATGTCCATCCTTGTAAATTCAAATAATAATATAAATATCTCTATTTCGGGCGAGTACCTTTATCAGGCACTGTTTAATTGAAGATTAGTTGAAATAAAACAGGAACTTTCTAGAAATATATTTAGAATAGTTCTATTGACATTTAAAATGAACACATCACTCTTTTCCTGTTTATGTTTGTAAAATATGAGAATAACACTTTCGCAAAGTACCTCATACGTACGTAGTATATGATTTACCGACCGCAGTAATTTCACCCAAAACATGACTATTTCTACTCCCACCAAACTGCATTATCTCCCACTCGTTTACTCCTACGTGTTCTACTGAAAACTTCTCTTTCAGATAAGTCGAACCCAACACAATAATCTCAACCGTCTCTGAACTTCCTTGTCTGCACCCCTCCCTAACCCTTTAGCCTTGTCTCCTCTCGCCAACCGTGTCTTTTCACCCAATATAAGCTTTTTCGGCGATAACTTATCTGTCTTTTGATGGTCAATAAAGTGGTGAGATTTATCCGAGCCGCACGCCCAAAAAACCGTTTCGGGGGTATCAATGTAGAAGAAGGTGTGGCGTTGTTGTGAAAAGTGCGAGAAAAGATGAAGATATTATTTATCGTCGGTTTCTTTCTTTGAGGATTACCACGCACAGAATCATGCTTAAACCAAGCAATTTCATGTTTCTTTCTAAACTCACTTTCTCAAATATATAGATTGTATAAATGAAGAATATTATTAAGTATTATTTTTAATGCTGTCACGACATCTTAGATCAATTACTTATAATTTTTTAACTATGTTATTCCAATTCAATAAGTAGAATATATTGTATAGTATGTTGAAATAGCAGACATATTTATTGATATTACTTTCAGTAATTTGAGGAAATAAAATGGGAAAAGAAAGGTTAAGTTAAGGATTTGAAAGAGAAAATGAGGAACCATATTTTGGCAATAAAAATATAGCCTGATGCTAGAAAATTCTGGATTACCGATTTTTAGGACAAGTACAAGATGCCTTTTCAAGACAAAGATTCTGTTTTCAAAAGACTCCAAGAAAATAACAGTTGTTTCTCAGCCTCTTCTCCAGGTAATCGTTTCAAAAGCAAGTATTCCAACAACTAAATTGAGACACTGCATGCTTCCGTTAGAACAATAGACTGATGGTTCAGTATTTAAAAACACTGTCCAGAAAATAAATGATCTGCCTGTTATATACGTTCATACTCTATGTTCTTAACTTCTAGGTATTGGTTTCGGTACAAATTTATACCAATAACTAGAGATTGAGTATAACTGTAATTATTCAGCTTCAGACTAATCTTAACAACAAAATCTTTTAAAAACTTGAAGCTGTGAAAGTTATCAATTTATTCAAATTAAAATATTTTCGATAAAGGCTAAATTTTAACTTTGTGCAAAAATTCACATCGCTCGGAACATACTCAGAAATTAAAGAACGTACTAATCCAAGTAGACCGGGACTCGAACCCAGATCTCTGCAACTGTACTCGTAGTACTCTAACCATTGAACTATCTTCCCACAAATTCCAGACTCGCCATTTACGTATGATTATTAGTACACATTTGCATTATAATTTCGTCCAAATATGCGGCATCCCTTAATTAAGAGATCCAGGTTTGAGTCCCGATCCATTCCGATGTTTTCGACGTAAATTCATGGGAAATTTAGAAGCCTAAATAGTATCAAAATAACATCTCTGAGGCTTAAGAGAAAACGAAAATCTTTGATGCTCAACCTGGGAATAGCCATTCCCTAACCCTCAGTACAGCCATGAATAATCTACCTCCTTGATTAAACGCATAAATACCATACAATTCCGTAGCAATTTCTCAAAAGACCCCCTCAATCACCCTTCAATACCAATCGACACCCTTAAGACGAATTCGAGCTGAAACGCGATAAACATTCCCCAATTATGCACCATTCTGCACCAACCACCATTCAACTCCTTCCTGTTAAAGTCTCCATCGAAATCTGTTCTACCAAAGGTCCACGCGGGAGAGCATATTCAATTCACATCAATCGCATACATTAGCATCTTCTCGGGGCATAAAGGGAAGGAAGTATGCATTTCTCCTTATTCAGCCGAAGCGGGGGAATGGTGGAGAGAAGCAGAAGAAGAAGGCATCCTCATCACCCATTCCGAACGCCTCCTCCCATGTGCCGAACCTCTGGTTGCCATCCCAACGGAAGGTAGATAAGAGACCAGACCTCTATAAATTTACTCCCAACCCTTCCTATTACCAACACGTATAACGAGGCCGAAGGGTTAGAGAAACGGACATACATTCACGCTATGTGCTCCCCCTACGTTTTCAACCACCCCTCCCTCAACCCTATCGACTACTCCCACGCTTACAATCAGCCTCGCTAACACCCAGGTACACTTCAATATTTTTCGGTCGAATTCTTCCCTTATTCCTATCCTAGAATCATCTCCAAAACTACCACAGCATCCTTCTTTGCCCAATTACTTGTGTCCTCAGATGTCACCCATCCATCTTCTAGTTCCAACCCCATTTCCCGACACTTTACATAATGTTCCCAATCCCTAATCTCTACCCCAGTCCGTAACGGTGTATTAGGGAGGGATGTTGATACTTTTTTAAAATTTCCTCTGCAGAAGAGGATCGCAAGCTGTTCAAACAGTTAATAGATGCTTTTCTGGAAGTGGATTATGGAGATAAATCTTCCGAACCGGCAATTTTCTAAATCGACCACTGTTTTCCGATCTTCCTGATTGAGCCCTGATGTTTAAGCGCGGATCAACTGTGGGGGAATGCTCTAACCTTGATGAGACATTAAATTTTCGAGCACCCCGTGTAGAAAAACGAATTCAATCCTAATTTTACATTAAAACTTAATGCTAATGAAAAATGAGATTTCGTATCGACACTTAAAAAACTAATAATCTCATGAACTTAAAAAAATATCTCATTCTCACATTTACGAGTTCGAATACCATAAACGAGCTATTTCGTTCCTCATTTTTTAAAATCATCAAACCCTTTGGGTATTAATTTAATTAAAATTAACAACTGCGCATCGCGAATTCCGTTTCATCGCTTCATGATGGCTGCCATTCCATAATTTTTTAACTGTCCACTGAGATGTTTTTAAATAAGTTCCAAAAAAATATACACGCACTTCATTATCATTTAATCTCCCTCTCCACCAATCAATCATTACGAAACGATAAGTTACGGTTGTTTATAGCAACTTTGATTGAATGCTCAATTACCGGGACCTCATATCGATAAATCCCATAGCGTAGTTTTATTCTCACAATTCGCTACTTTATCACGCATCGATAAACAACGTATTTGTCACAAATTTTACAAAGTAGAACTAAAAAAAACCAATAAACGCAAACTAACTAGAAAATAAGACATGAATTTTTGGACCTTTCTAAAACAGTCATATTTTTCTTTACGAAAAATATTTTAGTCTGAAACTCTGTTACCATGGTAGTAAGAAATATTTACGTAAGTCAAATCTCCACTTTTATTTTTTGAGCTCACAACCCCTTCTTTCTAACAAATCGCTCTGGTTTATTTTTAATTCTTAAGATGGTATATGTACTTTCAAATGCGTAACTCTAAATCCATATATACTAAATGCATAATGATTTTAGTTGTTATCAAAAGAATGCAAGAGTTTTAAGAAGTTGTCGACCGAGTTTGATGAGTAATCATAAAATAATGAAGTTTATATTCATAAATTCATCGCTAAAATTAAACTTTATGAAGGATTAATCACAAATTTTATTACTATACATAAAGGATATGGAAACAAGTAAAGTATCAACTAATCCCACCCCAACATCCCAACCCAACGCATAACACCAATACTCCAGTCCACTTCAGCCGTCCGTCACCCAACCAAATTACGTCTCCCCGCTTCGATATACGCTAAATGAAAGAAGAGACTTAAACGTCCCGTCCCTGGCACCCACCGACATGTTTATCCCCTCTCGACGCATCCTTCACAGCCCCGCGGGAGGAGGGGGAGACTTTTGCGTCTCATTCACCCGAAATAAATTAGTACGAGTGTATCTACTTCCCCCTTCGTTAAACCCGCACTTATCACCATCCCCTCGGATTCCTTCGCTGACAAATTGCTCAATCTTCTCCCGCACCAAAGTGAGCATCCGAATGAATCGCATCTGAGTGAGTGTATGTGCACGGAAAGGGTAGGGAGCATCTGAGTCGGACGAGAAAAAAAAAGAACTGAGGTTCAAAATCCTCCGACAGGGGAAATCAGCCGGTTTTCGTATTCAAATCCACTCTGGGAGGGCGTGATTAATAAGGGGAGGCCTTTTTCTGAATCGCTCATCGAACTTATTTCGACCCTCTGTCCCCTGCGAGATTTGGTATCCCGTGGTAGCGGCGGATTCCGCGCGGAATTAATGCGCCACGACAAATAGTGCTCTTTTTATAGAGGATTCAATCGCGAGATAAGGGCGCTGGAAATTTCGGTGCTATTAAGTGATGACCGAGATGAAGGGGGTGGGGAGATTTGGAAGGAATTATGGGAGCTCTTGAGACACAAATCACATCGCGTATCTTTCCTGTTAGACGGCGTTTGCTGTAATGCACGATGCGTGATTAAGGTTCGATTATGCCCAAAATGGAAGAATATAAACTTGAAGTCATACTTGATTGTGGCCAACGTAGAAAACCTATCATATAGCACGTGTGGAGTTTTCCTTGTGGAATATATATTTATTTATTTTTAACATTATATTAAATAAAGAATAATAATGATGTATACACAATTTTTGAATGATTGAGATGCTTTTAAAGTTATGAATTTTATATCTATCTCATATATTGAGAGCTGAATAACACGCCTCTAAATCTAACAATAAATCGAGTTAATTATTTGCATCTTTCCTTTCGATTTAGCCATTTCAAGTATATATTTTTAAACGTTTTAAATTATATTTCAACAGCTGTTAATAATAAATTATTTCCATTCCATAACGTTCATAATTTTCATTCATTTTCGGAATTTCTAAACTACATTTTGAGAGATAAAAATTCCTTGGGAAAATAAGTCTAAAAGACTGATTAATACCAAACTACTTGAATCTCTTTTCCTTACTGAAGACGCAAATATTACCTTTAGCAATATCTTTTTATGAAGAGAGAAAAATAAGTATAGTAATCCTATTCAATAAAAAATTGGGCCATCAAAAAGCCCTTCCAAGATTTATTTCTAGAGTCACCAAAGAAGCAAGAAACATGAAAAGATATTAGAGACAGTTTTCTGAATCATCGAAGCATAAAAATCCATCAAACGGGAACCTTCCTTTGATATATTTCTTTCAATTTAACATAGATAGAATTCCAAAAGAAAAAATTATATAAATATATCGAATATATTTTGCACAAAACCCCCTCATTTTAATCGCACAATTATTATCCTCAAGCATTTCGAATCGTTCAGAGAGAATGATCCTTACGATACATCACGCCCTAAAAGGATAACATATCCTGACACAAGAACAACCGAGTCAAAAAATAAGACGGAGAGATATACACAGAGACAATCTCGAGATAAACACGAACGATGGCGTTCCCCACTCGAAGAAAACAGCATGAATAAATAAGACGAAGAATCTACACGACCGCAAGCTCCTGAAAGTCGCTGCGGAACGAGGTAAGGGACTTCGTTTGCGGGCAGGAAAAATGCCCCACTTTCTCTTCTGGAAGTTGTTAATAAAAAGCCAAGATGAAAAGGCTCACCTACAGATACACATGTCAACTTATTTCGGGATGCAAATTGTCGGATCCGAAGCGGCGTTCGTGGAAAGGAGATGAAATATTAAGTAGAAAAGTGGAGACATTTTTCGAGTGCGGTTCAGCCCCGATCCCACTTGCGTTTTGGAGAGGGGGAAACTCCGCGAATGTACGATGAATAAGCGGTAGGAAATGAATGCGATCAGTTATGCTGAAGTAGAGAGAGAGAGAAGTAGTAAAAGGAAAGATGTATGGACGCACGCATTATTTGCATGTTGACAGAACAAGTGAGTCACCCGTCTCTCTTTGTCAGGTGAAAAATGCGGGATTTATGGGGACTTTTATTTGTGCGTAATTTAAGGGATGATCTGCGAAAATCCAATCCCGTATATGTGGAGTATGAAAACAAAGGACGATATGGAAGGTATACCTCATAACGTCTCACCTGTTTAAATTTAATTCCTCGTCCCATCCATCTTCGGAGTGCATGAATTATTAACTGAGACTTTTTCGATAAGCGTAGCAGACTTATACTATTAACCGAGATAATTTGTGTATGTTTGTTTGCTCCAAGCGGAATTTAATCCTAGATTAACAGTTGCGCTAACTTTGAATTATAGATTAGTATGGTAATACTTTTCGCTGTGTATTCAACGGAATTACTGCCTAAGGATGAAGTAAATCCAGTTAATTGTATTTTGACGATGCATACAAATACATTATCATATGTACTATGAACCTCAAAGCCATCCCTTAAACGTGAATAGTACAGTACGCTCGTGTAGTTATCCTGAATTGTTAGACAACCAGCAGTTCCTATCCCCTGTGAAGTATGCAATCCAGTTGTCACTCTTTTATGACGAATCCACTATGCCTTTATAAAAAATCTTAGAGAAAACAATCCATCAGGGAAATTAATTTAATCACTTAACTAATCCGCTATAATTATCTTTTTCATTCACATTTGAAGCCTTCTTTCAGACCTAAGAATAAAATAAATACAGATATTTATCCAGACGAGTATAACTTGAAAAGATGAGATTTTATAAAGAGAAATTGTAACACTCTTTGAGAGAAATTTCATCACGAGCTTAACTACATTCCTTTTGCTTGTTGATTTAAAGAAGATGGTTAATCTAATATTCCACTCTGCGATGCCTTGATGAAATTTTATGCCATCCACTTCCTTTGTGAAATTGTTATTTCTTAAAGTAGACGTTCCTTTTAAACATTTCCCCAAAATTTTTCTCCTTTTCTAAAATAGTCTAGCCTGTTTAAAACCTTCATTTTTTCAATCTTTCGTCTTAGGAACTACCACTCTGTTTATACTTCTTACTATCTCTATGACGTCATCTGTCGACCATGCAATAACACATTGTAGATTACGTTTTTTCAATCCCTTTCTATTCACCTCATCACTAATTACTTCTTACTCGCGGAAGACTCTTTCTCTATAGCGTTGTCGTAATATCTTTCCAACTACTCCTTTCTAAGATAAGAACTCTTTCTGCTGGAGAACAACTTCATCCGTTTCAACTTTTTATTCTCATAAAACCTTTTGTTTAGCCGTGTCGCATTACTTGGGAGTTCTCTGGACTTTTCCCGTACTAATCCCATCTCTTTCTTCGGCTATAGTATATTAAATAACATCTATAATTCAGGAATCGTTTTCATAAGCCTTGCAAATTTATCATTTCATCCATAGATTGGAGTAGAGAATTAAAAACGGGAAGCTTACGCAAACATTGTAAAAAAATTAGAAAACTACATTAAATCAGTCTATAAATCAAGCGTGAATGTGTACAACATAAAAGGATATTTCAAATATTTAACGTAAAAACTGAGTTCAAAAAACAAAATCGTAATAATTTATCGGGGCTTAACTATTATTCTATTAAGCCTTACTAACGAATATAAGTAAAGTTTGATATATTGGAGGGATAAATAATAAAATAGAATAGGTAAATTCATACTATGGAAATTCATGGAAAAATAAATCTGCACAAGCTAGAGATTAAGAATTAAAAAGATGTGTTTCATTAAAAACAAAATGTTTCATTTGATGCTCACTAAGAAGTAGGAAAAATAGAGGAAAGATTAAATATGTGAAAAAATTCTAAAATGCCTATATATCTAAATGGAATAGGCAACTCGGATAACAAAATTTATAATGAATGGAGGAAAAAGAATTCAATAGATTCTTACGGAAATATTGTATGATAGATAACTGACTGAATATACTACGCAATATCAAAGTGGTGTTATGTGGCGAAATTATATGCCATTAAATTATTTAAGTTTCATTATTCAAGAATATAAATATAAATACTTAGTAAAATTTTCAAAAAGTTACTGATAAATTAACCTGGATCTGAATCTAATAGCTTCAAAAAAGGATATATAAAGGATTTGATTAACTATTTAATTACTGTAGTGCTAAGTTTACTTTTTATTCCTGTTTACTCTTCTCCGATGTTTTTTTTTCTATTTTTTAAATATTTTTTCTAGATTAAATTCATTTATATAGTAATATAAAGCATTAAAACAAATACAATAAATTTACGATTGAATCCTTATTCATTTACATGAATAGATACACGAAATCTTTACTGTTTTATTTCCCCAATAAATTGGACAAAATCACAGTTCAACATTTACAAAGTTTGAAGTGTAAAACGAACGGAGTAAAGAAACTTCGTTTATTTTGGAAACAGAGAAGACAGATAAATCATGTTAATGAAACTATCATAATAAAGCAATATATGTAACCTATTCTTAGCAAGCATGATGATACAGTATCATCGATACACGATGGTATCTCTAATATATTGAGATGCAAATGTAATTCAAGGGCACGGTTCATCTTTAATTTATGATCGATTAGAACTGCATTTGCTGTTATAATCACGTAATTTGCCCTCTGCTATTGGTTAACGATTTGTTTATTTGTGTATCATTGAGCTTCCATCTAGGGTCTAAAAGATAATACACATAGTATTCTAACTCAATACGATATTATAAGAAGCAATAATTAAGAGGGCAAAAGGTATTTATAATAAAATATTTGAGTTATTAACTGAGCAAGAAAGAATTAAATTAAAACTGAAAAATCAAATTTTTATTGAAGTAGTTATTTAATTGTTCTTTGATTATTAACTATTGTAATATTTCCTAAACTTCTATGGTATCTTTTTTTCTCAACAGTAAATTAGCACCATTCACCGGTTTAAAAGTCTAAGTTACAGTAAATTTTGAATTAAAACAGAGAACCAATCATAACTTTAGTATAAAATAAAAATGAGTGAATGTGTATAATCATAAAAGCCAAGAGTGAACTCATCATTTGATTAAGAGGTTACGTTACCAACGAGATATTAATTTTCCTGAGAAGTGTTATAGTATAAATGAGGCTATATGTAGTTATTGCAGAATAAGCCCTCTATAGTATGTGATCTCGTCTGTGCAGAACCTTGCATGGATTCAGAACAGGGATTTATGAAGAGTTGATACGAATGCAATCAGTACGTGAAAAATCAAAGTGAACCTTCTGGGAGTGAAAATATATGAAGGAAAGATTGAACGAGATAAAATTGGTTTTCATACTTATCCATGTTTATATCGTAATAAATTTCCCGAGAGAAAAATGCAGGTGCTTTTATATTCCGAATAAAGTGCGTCGTGTCACGCAGCCCGTGATAAAAAGTAGTAAAAGGAGATGGTCACAATTAAAAGTGTTAATAAAAGAAGACTTTCTCTACTGTAAAAGGATTTCCTCTACGAAACCAAAGGATCCTTTACACGCAAAATGAGACGTTTTTAACATGACACCGATGTTTTGTAAAACATTCTTCAGACTTTATCCCTAGCTAAAAAATATTCTCCTTTCATTTTTCTTCGCTTAAAAATTTTCGTCTAGTTTCCTCCTTAACCTTTCCTTATTGTATTGACGCCTCTCAGGTTGATTTCGGAGCTTATGGTCAATTTTGGACACTTATATAATAAGAGGAATCTTTATTTTAGTAGCATAAGATAACGTGAAATTTTTTTGTTATGAAGAGGTTGAAATCATTTAACTTCCGAAATAATTAGGCGTACATCCCACTCTAATCAGTCTGATCAGCGAACAGCAATTAACCTACTTAAACATTACTAGCATCCACTCGATGGAATCCGTCACAGGTCATTATAACCACATTTGTAAGCATTTGTACCAATTATTTCCTCTCCGAATATTTACTGGTCGGATTATTATGCATAATTTTCTTAATGGTTTTGAACTAAAATTTTGCTAGTTTCAAACCTCGTAGTGCCCATTCGAATGTAGTTAATGGGCTTCATTACTTTTCAACGTAAATTGCATGAAAATACTACATTTAGGCTAATTATATCAATTTTATATAGACGATAAAATTGAAACGATCTTAATTTTCTCTCGATTTCTTCGGAAATTAATTAAGTTATTTGAGCGTAATGTTTCGATCAATGAACGTAACTATGGAAAATGTATTTCGTTCAGTATTTACAGCAATTTAAAAGAGGCAAATATTGATGGGTAATTGACATTCAATATAATAACAGGATTATGTTCAATAAACGCTAAAATGGCAGTGAATTAGGTATTTCAAAAACATCTGATGGATGTTAAATCCTTATCACCGCTCTACTTGTATTTATTTCATAATATATCCTTGCGTAAACATACCTAAAACTACTAGATAGGCATTTATATATTTAAATTATTCAGAAAAATCAATCAGGTTAAATTAGAAAACGATATTTTTAAAACATTTTATATAATAATATAAGATACCGGTAAAAATAATTTATCGTTAATACCATAGTTGTACTACATTTTTTCATTAGGTCTTAGCTAAAATTATATGTATTACTTTTCCGTGAAGCACTATTAATAGCAAACAAGTATCTTACAATATGGGATATATTTCATCAAATTCGGAATCTTTTAATATAGGTCAAGTCATAGTGCTTGGATTCCGCGCATAATGTTTGTATACTGTCTTATTCATTATTAACATTATTAACCATGCGTATATTACATATAAGAAGAGAAATTCCTCTTTAAACATCATATAAATTCATCAGCAGGAACAAATCAAAATAGATCTTTGAGCGTAGCAGAACAATAAAGACTTTGGCAAAGTTATCAAGCGGGACTATCTTTAATAACTCAAGGCATAAGCATAGCCTGATTAAGAAGTAATCACCGAAGTTTCAGGTGAGTTAATGATGGAAAATGAACTTCTCTTAGCAATTCTACCCACTTAGCTTAAGGATAAACATGGGATTCGGTTCATGCATGGAAGCATACTTTTATCTGGCAGCGGAGCTGAAAATCAAGTCAAATATCTTCGAAATATTGGCACGTAAACTGGAAAGTGTTCGCGCTCTGAGTTATAAGCCTTATTCGCCTCGGAAAGTAGGCTACGAAAGGCTTAAAAGGAAAGCTAACATACTTACATTCCGCGGGAGAAAAAATTGCAAACTAAGGGTTTCCGACCCACTGAAATCCTTTGAGTGAGAAATATAACGTCCTTGAATTTTTTCAAAAAAGTTTTTATAAGAATGTCGTAGAGAAACTTTTGGAGTGGGGACCTCAACGACTAGAGTAATCAAAATTTTAGTTTCTTTTGAGGATTACAAGTTTAGAAGGACTTGCGATGGTAGTCAACAGCGTCATCTTGTAATTATTAGGGACGGGAGTTTTAATGAGCTTAAGTGATGCCGAAATTTTCAACACCTCGTACGGAGATGATTCGGATAAGGAAGATTAGGGAATGCAGAAAAGTGCATAATGTACCCAATGATGACGATGTGATATATTGAAACTTAGGATTCAAAATTTATAATTTTCGAATAAGACATATTATTTCATTTCTCAAAATTATGAGGATATAGATTAGATATCCAAGGCATGGAGTTCAAGCGCAGGAACGCAAAATCAAATAACTGTCAAATCTGTTTGTGATAAATGTTTTATCGTCTCTAAAATTCCTTAGGGAATAACGTTTTAAATATAATATTTTAATTACTGTTATATAATTATAGTTACATAATCGTCATTTTAAAACTGCCATTGTGAAGTTGTTATAGCATAATTATGCTTTAAATGTTGGACACAAAGCTTTTTACTTGTATGGTTGTGTAATTTGTAAATTTAAGAGTGGTTTAAATGAGATTTTCTATTCAAAGGAGTCTTTCATGCATTTGTTTATATCTTGCTTTTTTAAGGGTAGAGGGAATTTGTTTTGTAATAATTTGCTGCAGTAACAAATAGCGCCATTCACATAACTATTTGATAGCTAACTTCTTAGACTTTTCAGGAAAACTTAAGCTTAAAATTGTCATTTATTTTCATTGATTACGAATCCCATTATAACTGTAAATATTTTACATCTATCAAACGTTTTTGTGAATTCTAACAATATTAGAAGGCTGAATACCCATAATTTTTAGCTAATATTTTTCATAAATGACAGTTAATTAAAGAATTTATGGACGTTTTAATTTTATTAATGCTTGTAGAAAATAGCTCACATTAAACTAATCATTCCCAGCTCCACATTCGTTATACAGCCATCTTTCGTTCGAGGATTTAATAGCAAAAGATTACTCAAGATATATTTTTAACCTTTTTCTCTCGGAGGAAGTGTGACTGTTGCGTCTAATTATTTTGCGTGAATTTATACACCTTCTGGATTGAGCGAATTCTTTTCCTCTCGTTATACTTTTTGGTCTCATCTTTCGCCTCCTCTCGTCCTTAAACTATCGGAAATCAGGCTTTAATACGAAACGAGAAATGGCTTAGGGGTATAATAAATTAAGCCGTGTTAGAGTCCAATAATTCCAGTTGCCATAACAACTCCCTGGAAATGTGAAACGAGATAACGAGATATCTCATTAATTTATTGCTGGAATAGGAATGATAAATTCTAGGGAAATTATTACGGGTGGAGAATTAAAATTTTATAAGAGAGCTAATAATAATGAATTCAACGTTTTTAACAAAGATTTCCTTATAGATGTGTTCATTGATAAAACGAGGTTTATCATGACGTTTGAGGATATTTATATTTGTGCCTTTAATCCGCTAAAAGAAAATGTCAAGCTTTATTAGCGAACAGCGCTACATACAATGTTTATATAGTTTGAATTGGGGTAGATATCTATTGAACTTGTGGCCGATATATTACGTTTCAACCCAAGCTATCTATTTGTAGGGAACGTGTGTGTTCTATAAGTTAGCTACTTGATCATTAATTATGCGATTATACCACTCAATCCACCACGGATTAAACATCTAAACTTTCCAAATTTATATACTATTAACGTTTATACTTTAAATTAAATTAATTATAAATTTGTTTGCTATTTACTTTAAAGTCTATGACAGTTCCCTTGTACCCAGTGATATCACTGACGATAAATAACTCATCTTAAGTAAAATATTAATGGTCTTTTTGTTAAAGTGAATAATTATTTATATGTCATTTATAATTTAGAGCACAAACAACTGATTATCTTCAAATAATATATCACGATAGGCCTTCGGGTATTATATCCTATATGATTTTTTTTATTTACTATAATTTAATAACTATACTACTTATATGTATTGTATTTTGTATTTTAATTATTATATTTATTTATATTATTGTATCATATTTATTTATGATAGATCAAAAATCAATAAGTAATAGTAATATTCAAGCATAGGTTTCCAAGGAAATAAAGGGTTAAGATAGGCTGCGGTGTTCCTTTCCATAATTCGTATAGTTTTTAAAAAATCTCAAAAAACATCAGAGAAGATATCTTTTCCCTTCATTCATATTAATTTATCGACATGAAAGTTTAATATGTACGTCAAAAAATACACTATGAACTAGAGGGAAGGATTATATGAACCACCAAAAAATAAGGTTAGAATAATACAAATTGTGTAATAACTCTAATCGTTATGACATTTCGGAGCACACTAATTTTTCATGAATAATTAAGTATTATTGGTATTAATATCATTGATCTTTTTATAGCGAAGAGAACTAGAAGTTGTAAGACAGCTGTAATATATGAAACTTTCCATAGTTTAGTATCTAACGTATGTGTATAATCAGTATAATAAGCGATTCTTCTACCTGATATGGGTTTTTAAATTACCTAAGACAACAACTAACTAATAATAGAGACTTTTCTTCGAAGAAATCCGCCAAAATCAAGAACTTCGTAAGGAAAACTTCGTGACCGTGGCAACTGTGATACTCCACGTCCTACAAAACGTTCAATCGAGACTACACATCGACTCCTGCTTCTCATACACGCTCTCAAAGAGGATTCCATTAACCCGCAAAGTATTACAACCCTTCATCCGACCGCTTACTCCACGGGAACGCATCTTCTCCGAGAGAAAGGTAACCGATTCAAAAATTCTCACATAATCGCGCCAAGTTAGAGGGGAGGTTAATTAAAAGAGAAGAGAAGGGGGGCGATAAAAAACCCTCCCCGATTGATCCCTTTGAAGCTTTCAATGGCGAACCCAAGTGTCGCTAACGTTGGGGGCCCCTTACGTAATCCCACTAACGAACTACTCCCGAACCAGTTAAATTCGCCCCAGATTCCTATTGTTAGCCGAATTAAGTTAACCAAGCGATCAGAGCCCCACAGCCATCTTCTCTTAACCACGCGGCTTTAAGCTGCAGGAAAGGGGTTAACCCTTTAAAGAGACTCCCTGCTGGTCTGCTACAGGATTGCGACTGAGGGTAGATCACGGTAGAGTTCTGAGCACCTACGACTCCCTCTTTTGGGGTCCATTGAGGAAATGCTTGGGTGACTGTTCCCAAGAGGGAAAAATGTACGAACGATGCCTTTTGAGCGATTAGCGACGAGGGTTCGGGAGGCAAAATTAACCGCTAATACGAAGAGGAATTGAATTCTAATGCACCGGTAAGACTGTTAGAGGACATGTTACTCGTGGTATATGAGGGATATGATAATTAACAGTTAACAGATTATATATATAGATACTTAGATAACATCAAACGTAAAGAATAAAACGATAATGGTTCAAATTATCATTTATAAAATTAACAAGAAAGGAAAATTTGCGGCATGCCTGGGAATCGAACCCAAGTTCCCCATTACCATAAGAAATGTGTGAAGACCAGCGGAAAAATAATTAGAAGATATCGTGATACAATATAGTCAGTCTTTCTGATTTAGAATTCAAATATAACGTGAGAAAATTTTGCAGATAAATATTTAATATTCGCTCGAACATATATTCTATAATGATATATTTCCAATAATTCATCTCTGGAACTCATGAATGTGGGAGGCAAATAGCGATATACTCCTAGTCCATTCTAAGAAATAGAAAAGAAGGTAAAAATATTTAGACCTAAATAGTTCACTTAAGTATTGAAAGGAATTGGGATCGTAGAAAGTGGAAGACTAGATGGACATAGTGATGATTTTCATAATGATTATGGCTAAATGAAAAATAGACATAGACATAGAGATTTACTACATTTAAATTTATCCCAAAAAACTGCATTATCACTTTCCCGTAATTTCTAAAAATCTCGTAACTTATTTTCGCGCTTAATACTCTATTAATACTCAAGAGCTCCATAATATTCATATCCGAATTTAAATAATACACATTCAAATGCGAGTGGGTATGAGCTCCATTAAAGTACTAAGTATTATTATAAAGAGAACTTATAGGTCACGCGTGTGGCTTCCCAACGTCCCTTTGATGTATGGTCTTTTACAGGGTAACCGTGTTTTAATTAAACCCTTCTCCTAATGCAAGCCGACTTACGAAAGTGTTTACGAGGAAATCACACCTTGGAGCGATCAGGAAGCAGTATGATAGGCAGTAAGGAAACAGGAAGAGACTCCTCTTCAGCAGTAGTCTAAATCGGTATCCGGAATTCGTATCTTATTAAAAAGAGTTACCTTGAAATCTAGCGGTTCGCTGGACTTAAGATTAAATGAGAGAAATTTTTGAATGATACAGAAAACGTATAAGGAAATGCTGCTCATGGAAGAGGATTTTAACAGGAAAACTGCGGAAAGCTTCTCGAGTTAGCGCCCAAATCTCGGAAGATATTTTACGAGGAAAGTAATTAAGAAAATGGTCGAGGGTTATTAATTAAGGTACGGATTATAGCACGATTAATTAATAAAAATTATAACTGAAATGGATTCAAATGTACACTCTTGATGAAAAACTTAAGAGATTTGAGGCTTATTCCTCGAATATCTCCAAAAATCTTCGTCGTATATAAACAAAAATTTGGAGCAAAACAAAATGAAACGACTTCTAAAACTACTTTAAAACTATGCTAATCATCATCGGAGTTGAATCTGAGCAACTGCTAAAAGTATTACGTTCTCCTCTTAATGATCAAGGGATGTAAAAGATAATTAAGTGTTCATTATATACAGATTTTAAATATTTATTGTAGAGATATTTTTTGTGAATACAAGGAATATGCAAGCTTTAGCAACAATGTGGGTGAATCCATAATAGACATTTTTTTGCAATAGGTAATTTAATAAACAGGATTCCCTTGGTAGAAATTCCTAGTTTTATTAACCCATATAACTCATTTAAAGTCAATGTTTACTGGTGCTACCTAACCAATATCTCATATAAGCACCAAAATATTTAATTTGAAAATGAAGAATAAAACATTGTTTGTGACAGCTATACGAAACAGAAGCTATTTCACGTAAAGTAGTTGATTTAAATATTAAGTATAATACGGTAATAATAAAGTACTTATGATTCCAATTTATAAGGTAGAATGGATAGATGTTTTATAGTAGTATATATAGTAGTATAGGAGTATATTTTAGCAATAAACGTCGCAGTTTATTATTAGAATACTAATTCCTTTTTGATAAAAACAGATAAATCATATGAATTTCAGCAGTCTTCAATCATGCTCCCAACACCTTAGTGATTTTAAGGTAAGCAATTAAAATATAACACAGAAATTCATAGTTAAACAAAAATAATCATATAATACGTATTATTTTGTAAACTTAGCATTCCCTAAAAACGTCTAAGAGAGACAAAAATACTTAATTAAAAAAAAATTTCAAGAGCAATTCTTTGTTTTGACCCCATTCTACATTCCACTTTGGGATTCCTCCGTTTTTATGTTACGAGAACTGGGTAATCCTACCTTTACCGTGTTACCTTTTTATCTACATATTTGTTACACGTTACTCATACTCTCAATTCAATAAGAGGAATTTGTAAGAACTACTCTACGAAAAGGGCTTCTCTTTCTTAAACCGTTACAACTTTGTAACTTGATCGCATTCGTCAAAACTGGGACAAATATACAAAGAATAAGCAGAAATTCTAGACACAAACTGCCTTTAGCTTATGGAGGAATACTATCAAATTCTAGGCACTTTCAGCCTAAATAATGATATTATCGAATAATTCAATAAACTACTCTGACGTAGAAATAATAAGATGAGAAGTGAATCGTATCTCGGCGAATGCGTTAAGTAAACGCCTGTCAATGTCTCCAACCCTTACGTTTTTTTAAAAAACGATTTTATCAACACTAAAAAATTGCTGGATTTGGAAATTCTATGTCAATGCGCAATGCGATATATTCTTTGAAATAAAAATTCGACAGCATAATTCTCGTCAGTAATAGTTAGCCTTTTCAGAGTCTAATATAGCCCGTTACGTACTCTTTTACAAAAGCGCAACAAAATCTGACAGCTATTACCTACATTCACTATATAACTAACTTTAAAGTCGGTATAGGTTAGAGTATACATTGCATATTTAGAGTCATCATGACTTCTCCGAGATAATTTACGAAAAATAAACAATAACGAAGATATCCTATTGGTAAACCTAACAAAAATTTAATTCGTTGAATCACAAATTTTTGAAAACTTATTCTTTCAGAAGAATAGATAATTCGTTTAAAAATAGTTTATTGGATACTTATAGCTTTAGATGAATGAAAATCCTTTCCTATTCCAATCATGGAATTGAATTCATCGGAACGGCTTTATTGGATTCATTTCCCGGTAAATAACATACAAGGAAGGAATCGAGGCATTGAATAAGTGTACTGTAGACGTTCTCATAAATTTACCGAGTTTCATCTATTGATACGGCAGTAACCCAGGGGCGTAGAATCAGACCATCGCCTCGGAACCTATGTAACGTAACCTGAGAAAATGTTGGAGTGAAATCCCGTCTGGAAATCTGTATTCTAGGCGCATACGTACCGGCGCGCCGTCTAGAGGCATTTTGAAGGTTCATCGTTAAAGTATGAGAATATCATTACAGAGTTTGTTTGGTAAAGGAATCTGGAAATAGTTTGTTGGCAGAAGATATCGCAGTCTCTCTGCGTAGCAAGTTCAATGACCCCTTCGAAATTGGATTACGTTTATTACTTTACGAGATCGGAGAAATGGCAGTTTTTGAAGTAAAAGGGTTCTAAAGGTTGTACGTTTTTAATAACAATCGATATACTTTAATTGCACGAGATAAGAATACACGTACTTGAATGTTTTGATAGTATTTTTTAATAAGAAGACCAACACAGATACTGCACATTCCTTCATTCATATATTAGTAGCGTAACCTCGTATTCAGTGCGGTCCGCTTCGTATTACTACGAATTTAATTTAGCCTAAGACTGAAGAAAGACTTTTTACGTTTACGAACTATTTTACCACATTTTCTTCCGATAAATGAATATCTTTCTTATATAAATATAATTTTACTGGATAGAGGAATATTACTTCTAGAGATATTAAAAATAAAATGTTTTTTGCTTCAAAAATGCTCCAAATATTCAATTAAATTACTCTTTCCAACTACACTGATATCAAGAAGAATAAATAAAGGTACCTTTGTCCAAACAATGAGAAAAAACGATAAAACACACTTGTGTATTAATATATAATATATGTATCAATATTTATTAAATAATATTCTTGTATATATTTCGAGTTCAACTTTACTCTCTTTTTAAACCCTTAATTAAACTCTTAAATAGCTTATTATAAACCATGTGAAAAGCAAAATTATAATGAATTTTTAGACAATATATTCTAAGGCTTTATTCAAATCTTAACTCTAAAGTATCTTCTCTAATTATTTCTTTTCTTGAACGATTAAGAGCTTGGATAAAACAAAGAAAACCACATATACTACAATCAAATATCATAAAACTAAAACAAATTTAATGTGAGCAACACGTAAAACACAAAAGTTTAAATTCCAATAATCGTCACCGTAGTTACTACACAACCACGCCTCTCTTTATATTTTAAACAACCACCTAGCACATCGTCGTAATCCTAGAAAGAACGGCGCGATAACTCACTCACCGCAGAAAGGACACGTTAGATAAATGAATCACCTCATCCGGGGAAACAATCGTGTCCGAAAATAACGTCCCGAACGCTCTCTCGAAACTTTCCCGTCCGCTCTCCCACACCTACATCTGCCCGCACCTTCGGGGGAGAAAAATCAAGTCTACTCCCAACATTGAATTAAGCGGAGTGTTTTCGGTGAACCCTCAGCTGTCTATTGCTTCCCTCAGACCATAGCGAGAGGAAATATCGCTGTGGGAAGCGGGATTCTTAATGTTTGAAGAGGCTGCAGCAGAGACTCCTTTTTTGGAGAACTCCTAATCGGCCCTCTTTCGGAGAATCGAAGAAGTTTTTTTCCGAAGAAATATCGGAGGTGAGGAAGAATTCTATATCGAGAAGAATGAATCTAGTTCCGGATGAAAAAAAAGGGGAAAACTCGCGCCTTGGGAACATGCATTATTCAGCAAAATCAGAATTTCCGGTCTATCTGGGAAGGAGGCAATCACGACTAAATCTTTTGCTTTCGAATGCTGCGCAAGCTTTCGGCAGAATGCACGGATCTCTCTTTTTATATCTGGACGGCGAATGGAATCTGGATCCGCAAATTAGAAGTGAAGAGGAGGGGCGGATATGGCGAATTTTGGGATGAGAATTGCATTGCGACGTTGAATTTGATTCGGATTGATTATGAGATTTGGAGGGAGTTTGGTTTCGACCGAAAGATGTTTTTCGTCGCCGAAGATTACCTTCCGTTTTCTAACGCTTTATGCTCCTGAGTGTTGATTATTTACGGCCCAAAATACTAACTGCTCAGTTTAATTTCTTATCCATATTTAAAGGGATATTTTGCTGCTAGAGAAAATATCTCTGACCTTTTATTGTGTGATTATATTATAATTATATATAACAGATTATATTATATGTAATAGCGTTTTTCTCTAAATATTTTGAATAGCTAAATTTTCATATTTTTATCCTAAAATACGAAATTAGGGTAAAGATTAATTAATTCAATTATATCGCTACACTAAACGATATCTAAAAGATTTTGTTATTCGAACCTAAACTCTATTATAAATACTGATTGTTAACCGACAATTAATTTACACTCAACTCTAAGAATAATATTATGGTGGTATAAAATACGGTACAATATTAAGTTCGTTTTCATAAAAATTGAATGTATAAAATTTACTGAGTAGATATTTCAAATATGAAACCTGATATGATACTTTATGATTTATACTCAATGTATTTATTATTATTCAATTAATATATTCAAATTAAAGTCACTGATCGATTAAAAATATTTTATGTATGTATGTATGCAAAATACATGTTTTTACATTTGACCCTTGATTTTAAGAAATATGTCGTATTACACATTATATTACGTTACAATAAATATACTCCATGGAAACAAACCTTATATAGGAAGATATTACTGATAAAGCCTCCTATAATAGCTTAATATACTCCTTCTTAGGAATTTTTTATCGAGTAAATCAGATGTGGGGAGAACTTTTGCCATTGTAACAAAATTAGGATTTTTAAGGACTGAGTTGAACTCGTTATAAAAATAATTCGTTAAAACTGAACACGACTATTTGATCATGTAAATAAGCTAGAATTAAATATTCTTCCACCAAAATTTTTCACAGTTCTACCTTTTAGGAATAAAATTTTTAAAACGTATGTAAAATATGAATAAATTTTACGAATCTATATATAATTATTCCACTCTGTCGAAACACACCAACAAATTAATATGATGAAATACCGGTGACTTGCTTTCCATATATATTATGGGAAATTTCCATTCAAACGTTCAAAATTATTGCCAAATCACTCAATTAATAAAATTCACCGAAATTGGCGAATGTAAGTGTTTTGTTCGAAAAAAATCGGAAGATAACCAGCCAATTAACGAATCCCAATTAAGGGATACAGAATTTAATTTGGAGCGAAGTAAAGAAATAAATATATGGTAATTTTACGTATATGAGTGCATGGAAATTTATAAATCGATAAAGTACGATAGGCATTCATTTTCCGCATTTTTTGAAGACAATAGATGAGATGGATTTAATCATATTAATGTATTTAAAAATGAAAAATCACGAAATAATAATTTTACTTAATATAATTAATCATTTTAAGGATTACTCTCAAAATTTTATTTGTGAAATCGAGATGCTCATATTTACCAGCGGTAAAACTATTTTCCTATAAAATATTAAAATTCGTTAACTACTTAAAAACTGAGGGATAGAATGAAAACCTCAAAAAGTCCAATTCAAAATCTTTCAGTAATAGTAAACTCAATTCATCTTTTTGCAGTCATTACATGGTAAGTATAAATGTCAAAATATTATTATTATGCCGTAAGAAATCTTTAAATTCACGTGAATTATATAAAAAATAATCTCTTGTGACGCACTAGAACAAAATAATATAAATATACTACTTGGAAAGTTTAACAATTTATCGAAACAATTATTCTACTCTTATCATAACTAAATAACTCACGATTATTCGGTTCATATTTCATTAATTTATTTAACTATCAAAGACCGCACAAACATCCACTTTTTGGACAACTACAGTGTGATTCTAAACTTAACAATTTAAAATCACAATCCACGCCCTGAGACGAAAGTTTCCTCTTCTTACTCATTTAAGATAATTATTTCTTCTGTATATTTTGAGGTGGACTAGCATTTACATTTTGTGTTCCTTATCTTTAAATCAAATGTATGTTATTGTATAGAAGAATTGCCCTACCTTCAGAAAATAATAAAATAAATTTCCCAACTTTATCTGTGTAGGAATGCATGATTTTGAATAGGAATGCATGTATACGAATGATTTTATGAGATTTTTTTGAACATGCACATAAATATACGTACGAATTTAATAAACAAGACGTAATAATTCGTAACCTTTACACTCGTTTGGATTTGTGAAATACGGATTCATAAATACCGTATTCTTTCGATTACAATACCAGCAAATACATTCCTCAAACTGCGACCCAATAAAAGGTTTGGATGCTCGAATGCATCATAACCAAAAAAAAACCACAACCTAGAGCATTGGATGGTGTGGGAGCATTTTCTAAAGAAGAAACCGATAAGTTAACCATCCATTCCTCCGTAAGAAGAGAGCGCTGCACCATATGGGAGGCGGAATTTTCTGCGAATTCTTCATAGCCGGAGGCGCCAATATAATTCGGACAGGTTCTCTCTTAGAGTATGATAAAAGCGTAGATTTATCCTCAAATTTCAATGTCTCTGGATACGAAGGGATCTCAAAAGCCCCGGGACGAAAAAAAGGAAACTGTGGAGTCCGTCTTTATCAGAAATTGAGGAGTTCGAATTTCTTGGACCCGAAAGAGGTTGCATCGAGGTAAACGACCCTATGAATAAGAGATGAATTAAATAGGAGAAGTGTTACGTCTGCTACCGGGTGTGGGAATGAAACTGGGTTAGGAAAGATGTGCTGGAAATATGCGAAGAGGATGACACGGAATTCCAAGTAGGATTTACGTGAATGATTTTGAATCTTAAACTACCATTGAAACATTTTATGGCGTTTGATATTTGAAAAGGATAATTCAAAAATAAAAGACTTAATATCATATTTAACTGTTCAATGATCAATCGCGTATAATTCATTGTTAACGACTATTCCTTCCTGAATTAGATTCCTAGTATTTTCTACGATCATTTAAATGAGTCTTTTTATCGTAAAAAATATTTATGGAGTTATTCACCTTTTCTAAAAAAATAGACTAGTTAGTAATGCAGTAGTTTATTGAACTCAAACGCTTGATGCTATAAAGGATTCTTCCATTATTTTATTGCTCCGTCGGCTTATAACGCATTCGAAAATGGAAAAAAAATTCTGGAACATTTGAACTGAGAGAATCCTAAATAACATCTTTAATAAATAATCGTTCATATCTATTTTGGACAAATACGCTTGATATACAAATATTCGACAGAAATATAGAAGCTTTTTTCTAAGCTCTAATCTCTATATAATTTTCAAGCAAGACGGACGAATGAAATGCTTTAACAGAAAGTAAAATACCTTGGGTAATCATAAACCTGATGTTACATAGTACACTAAAAGGCTATCCTCGTTCTCTGTATTTTTTTTCACAGTTAGGTCAGCTATTCAATTTACGATAGTGTCCGATTTATGAGAGATAAAATCCTACATCAAAAATCGTTACAAGTTCCAGTAATCACTAACAATTACAATAGATTCAGTAAATTATAAATTAATTTTAATGTTGACGTAAATGATTGAAATAATTTCGACAGTTATTGTACAAAAATATATTATCACAAAATATATCCACTAATTAATGATTAAATTATAAAATCGGTATAAATTGAATAATATACTTCATGATAATGATCGAAAATATAATTATCATACTGTCACAACCTCTTTATTGGAATTAGATTTACATTAGTGTAAAACTTATTGAAACTTATAATCGTGAAATCTGGATTTCATTGTTTCACTATGAATGGAATGATATAAACTAATTAAAAGGATTATAATTCAATATTAATAATAGAGATAGTTCCATTTGCATTCAATATGAACATATCTCCAATTTCATAATTCGGATTATCACTAATTTCTGATTATGCTAAAGTGCAAAGCGATGAAAAAATACGTATAGCGTTCCTAACATTTTCATATCCAACGGTAGTTTCACAAAATACAAATAAAATTAAATATAAATTTCAGATTATAGAATTATGTTAATTAGTGATTATAGAGTATCAAAATGATGCTAATTACAAAATGGAATATTAATTTATTTCCGCGTGCATGGTTATAAACATATTTTTCTTTAATTATGATCATCGTACAAATTACTAGTTGCACAGTAACTAGAAAATGGATGTTTATTTATCCGACATATATTCAGTTTATAATTGACGAGTATAAACGAACGAATAGACGAATATAAACATTCCATTGGATTTAAGCATACATAGGAAGATTAACGAAATCAATTCATTGGAATTCAATGTTGAGTTATATTATTCAACCAATGCAGGATTATATACGAGTTTTGCACTTTTATAAATCGCATTTAACCTTAATATAAATATAAAAAACTGTTACATGAAATAATACCATATTCCAAACGGTTGATCGATTTAATGAAAACTTTCACATGAAGTAATAGGAATTTGCTTATCGCGTAGATTAATTTTGCATCATCAAATCATAATATCGTAAATTTTTTCTCAGAGTGCTTAAACATGTAGAAAAGCGTTTAAGTTTGTTTTCCTTTTTCCGCATTCAAGTTTTCCTCGTAAAAATTCTTTATCTGACTCTTAAAACTCACGAAAAGCAAAAAGAACATTTTTTTCCTAAGTCTCTGACCTTGAAGTAGGTCCTTAGAGCACCACATTTCCTAGTTGCTTTTAATTATCTCTTACTTATCCAGTCCATTGCCCTACTTTAAAAAAATTAAATGCTTTAAAATTTTGAAGAACTTGATTCAATTAAAAATTCTTGTCTTTATTCCACTATATTCTTACGATGAAATATTTTACGAAAACATTTATTTTCAGCCAACATTTTTACTTGCTGAATATTTTCATTTTTGATTTTGTACGCATGAACGATTATGAATAATACTATAAACCAGTTATATATGCAATCAGTGATGTTTTTACAAATGCTTTCCAGATATATTCATCAGTTACACTCCCATAAGCTTTTATTTCTCCTTGATTTACCACTCGTGTATCCTTGACGGGTACTTGAGAGAGAATATTGACTTCGAAATCATTCAGTTCGCTGATAGCAACGCAGTTTTGCGGCCAATAAACGCGCTCATGTCAAACTAATACGAAAACAGCCCTTTTTCGGTGTTACGGCTATTAGGAAATTTCCTTCTGAAGGGAAAACCTTGGCTGAAACTCGAAGAGGGATTCGAGAAGTTATTGGATTCAAACAAAGCAGGAGAACACGGGTGGTTTGCTGGAAGAGAAAGTAAAACAAAATCCTTTTGTCGATATTTTCCGCTTGGCGCACCTTATGAAAAACCTCACGCACCACCCTTCCACCTCAAGTTAGCCCCTCAGGGGCCATCCACCACCCCCCGGTAGCTCAACCCCACTCTTCAGCACGCCACGATATTACGAAGATGAATTAAACAATGCATTACCCTCCAACCCAACGAACCAATTCCTCAGGGACTTCAACACGATGACCTCTTGTGCAGACCTCGAAACCACCTTCCAGACCAACCACGTCCTCCCTTAATCCTGGCCCATCTCTTAGCTCAACCCTACTTCTACAACCCCGAAAGATTTCCACCAGAATCATCCATTTTGATCCGCGACCGTCTTAAGCCGGAACACCCACCTGCGAGGGTTGAATTACCATCCTGCTCGACCAATTGGAGAGGCTGAAGATATCGCATCCTGAAAAACTCTATGGTTTCCCTTGGCAACGTGAAATTAACGTGACAAATGGAGCATTGTTGAAATCTGCGCGGTGGCTCCCTCAAGGGGCGTACGCGGCATAATGTAGAGGAAGTAAGATGCCGAGGAGATGTTCTAAGCGAGAGAGAGGGAGCTTACGATAAATGGATTAAGGCTGACAAATTGGGGTGAGCCGAGAAGGGGTTTCAAGAGAAGATGAGGGCGCGGCTTCTAGGGAAGAAGGCTTGTGAAGGGGGAGGCTGACTGAGGAGTGGGGAAGGAAACGCAGAAGTTATTGACCAGAGAGGAGTTTAAGCTAAGTTGGCGGTCGGGGCGGTTTTGATGCTAAACCGGTCCTTGAGGTCTCCGTTTATGCAAGCTCATCTGTCGTCTTGGATAACCAGAAATGCAGCGTAGTTGATTCGGTGGGAGAGCTATTACGACGCGAATCCGGATACGTCGTCTTCCTCCACATGATTGGGGATTAAGTGACGGAGGATGGCTTGACCCAGTAAAAATGAAGATGGAGATATAAATTCAGGGGACGGTTCATTTGGAATTCCGGAGGCGAAGGAAGGACTGCGTACCCTATTGCGTACCGATTACCCTAATTTCTTTTACCCTTAAAGGATTCAAAAAAAGGTCTAATACTTGAAATACTACGCTCATTAAGACTAAAACTTATTGTTAGATTCCTCATATAGGCTATTTAATATAAAAACTGGAGATTCATAAAAGTATTCTTTTACTATTTTTTATGCGGAACAGAACAGTTCAGAAGAATTGAATGAGGGTAATAGGGAATTTAAGATACAAATATTAATTTAAAAGAATATTATATATATAGCTTCATATAATGAGATGTAATTCAATCATATTCCAGGATATAACTTCGATTTCCCATTGATAGGGTATTGGCGATACATTGTATAGTACATTAGAGATACAAACAACAGTTGAATTCAAAAGTAAGTTTATCTGAATTTAATTCATAGATTGGCGATAAACAGCTCTCTTTATATATCATAAGTAGATTATTTCTCAATTGATATTAATATTTCAACTCATTTTATAAAGTAAAATTGAATTAGTTTCTAATTAGCTAAGACTACGAGAAAAATTAAAGAATGAAAATATGTTATATTTCAATTAATTTCTATAAAGAATATACTATTATATATTGAACAAAATAATCTTTGGAAGACTTAATTAATCAACTACAAAAGCAATTAGCTTTGGGAAAGAAGACTTTCTTTCCGAAGGCAAGAGTAGGGCTTCAACAGAGTAAAAATCTCTCTTAGCCTTTACACAGTTATATTATTTAAATTATAATGCTTCTCGGTATGGGAAACGACAAAATAGAAGAGCCATGTCTGCCTTTATGGACTGAACTAAACAGCCTACAGATATTTTCCATTTCAAGCTACTCTTGTTCGAACAGGAAGAGATGAAACTCTAGTGATTCTAATAGCTTAAAAACAGCCTTCGGGTACAATAAAAAAATTCGCCAGGACTTATGTTCACCTTACTCTCACAGGGCCCCGTTAATTTAGGACCTCTTGAAAATAATACCAAAATAATCTATAAAAATTAAGCACCTTGCTTTCTGGATTATATCCATTGTCATAAATTTGGGTTAATATATAGGTATGATAAAGAATTAAAGAATTCTATTCAATGCTTCGATTAGAAAATTCGATTTTTATGATAGAATATTTTTATGCTATGCATTTGATCGGAGAAGTTAAATTATAATAAATAAATAATAAATGTTTATATATATATATATATATATATATATATATATATATATATATATATATATATATATATATATATACTTCTTTGGCATTCATCGTTATAAATAAAGTTACTGTTGATTGTCTACTAAAAGATTGAAAAACCTAATCTACTATAAATTATTTTGGTTCAGGGATGATATAAAAAAGCATTTTTGAGAAGGAGAATGCGGTGCTTTAAAATGACAATCCCCAACCAAATCTATGTTTCCAAATACCAATTTCCTATGATCCGAAAAGTAAAATAAACGATAAGGAGCTTTCGGATAAGCCAAATTTGATAAGTAAATGTGGAGAAGATTATCAGGAAAAACGATCTATACTCCTTATATCCCGATATTTTTTTCTCGCAGGTTCTCATCAGTTCTTTGAGAAATGAATCATGCCAATTGAAGAAATAGCATTTGTCTCACAGATTGTACCCAAGTCATCCGAGGCATTAGCAAATAAAAATATTGTCTATTAATAAATAACAAACTATAATCATATCGATCTAACCAGGTTTAGATCTTCTGGTTGAGTCGCCAATATGTAACTACGCACATTCTCATTCAGTGCTTTCTCAAATTACTCTCTATTAATCTCATCTCCAAAGCAAAACTAGAATAGAATGGGTGATTAAATTATTAATTTTCTCATTTACACAATAATATGACCTTGCCCTGATTCTTGCGAAAATTGAACTATTCTTCAAGCTTGAAGGTTCCAGGAAGATTGCAGAACCTATAGTTGGTAGAGGAATTTCAACATAACGAAAAGGATATAATTTGAGCTATATTAACCCCATGCTTAATTTTCGTATAACTGAGCTCAGAAATTCTGCTTAACTATTATAGTCTATTCAATAAAAACATTTTCTATGAACTCCGAGCGTGAATTGCATCCAAAAAGAGATACTAAATTTAGCTTTAGTACCCAAGTGAAGCCGTTGAAAATGGAGAAACGTTAATTGGATACGTATCTCTCAACCCAGAAATTCTGAGTTCAATTTTCAAATTCTGTAAATATAACAATACGTGTCCCTCAGGGTAACGTTCTAGGGACCTTGATGTTTGCGAAACGCCCTCATTCAATTAATCGCGTAATAAGTAACTTTAGTGTTCACTGCTAATCCGAAAAGCATCCAGAGAGATTTTTAAATTAAATTAAAGATATTTAAAAGATAAAAATCATCGGGAAGTGTATAAGATGACAGTTCCGGTCGTAAAATATTCCGACCGCAATATCACCGTTGACTCAATTTGTCCCATCTAATGTACCTACAACACAGAAGTGAGAGTTTGGTAACCAAGGGCGACGACGAGTGGAAAAGTAAAAGTCAATATTGAGGGGTTGCGAGAAAAAGAATACACGGGAAAACCTTAAATTGCCAATGAACTCAAAGAGTGTCATTGAATTCCGCATGCCTACGAAAACGAGCTCTGGAGAAACACAACAGCCGTAGGAGATACTAAGCAAAATAAAGGTACTCCAAGGATGAGTGAAGGGGAAGGAAAAACAAACGGAAACAAGCTCTTTCTTTACCGTTCCATTTCCAATTCGATAGCTCCATGGAAAACGTCTTATTAAGTCAAAACTCGCATTTACATTTCGTACGGGAGCGTTTGATGATGTCGAGCCAAACAAACCCGGTTGTCAGGGAAACCACTCGTAATATTTTGACGAGATATTGAATTCTTCCTCGAAATGCGAGCGATTTTCGTGCCGAGGCAGTTCTCTAGATGTAGCGATCATTTTTCCTTTATCATCCGCCTTTAAAATCTCGGGGGACTTCTTTCGCGAAATTCTGCGCTATTGTGAGGGAAAATATTGAGCCATTATAAGAAAATACTTCGCCGATATTACGGAACATCATAAAGTCCTGAAATAAAATTATATTCATTCGATTCGATCGTAAATGATATTTTATTTTCCATAATAAAAGATAGAAATTGCGTATTCTCTGTAAGTTTGTCACTCAATTCACAATACATACCTTTTTTGGAGAGAAATGAAACATACGAGATTTCCGAAATAATTTAAGGTACTCGTCTCTTCTTACTCTATTATCAAGTTCCCTTAGTAACGGTGAGAGCTTTTCTTCCCATTAAATTTCTTCAGTCTTAAAATAGTATACGTAACGTACATACAGAATAAAGTAGTTTCAAACCATGGTTTATTTAAATGTAAACCTCGATTGATCAGTTAGATCTCTTTTGAAGGGCAACTAAGTTGAACAGAATTATTCGCATTTCAAATACTGCATTGAGCTTGCTCCGTGCATTGTTGATATGGTGAATTATTAGTAACACAAGAAATGCGGTTGCTACGATACTGAAGAATTAGTTAGTGATGTCTTCCCTGCGTTTCAATTAAAATAATTCTGAAATATGTTATAATATGGCTGGCTATGCAGAAAATAAAAATTAGATACCAAACAAAACCATAATGCAATGAATTATTTTATGAGAGCAAAACGTATCCATAAATTAATAACTAAAGATTTTTAAATGCAAGGAGTAGATTCAACACACAAAATTAAGAATTATTCCGTTTAGAAGTCACGGAAATTCTACATTTTTACATTTATTTATGTAAAGTGATAGAAAACATGAAGGTTACATGTAAATGTGATTTGATATTAAACAAGCTGTTTATTTCGTTATTCGTGAACACCTGTAACGCCAGTTATATTTTCCAGACTGTCTCCGTCAATCACTGAACGGTTTATTTTTACGTCTCGCCAGTTTACCAGCCGTTGTATCGTATTTCGTAAGAAGTTTCGAGGTTTCAAGTTCATGGTCTTTCTCCCCTAAAAATGAAATCCAGAAAAAGAAATTTCCAGACGTATACGTATTTGAATAAAATATCCCGAAGAAAAATAACTGTTGTCCTATGCGTTACAACGATAGCTCTAAAAAATTACTTTCCAGTTCCTTATATGGCTTACTTGCGAGGTTGCTCCAAAAAAATGATAAATAAAATAAAATAAAAGTAATAAAATACGGAATAACATTCAAAATTGAAAATATGGGATGTTTGTTTTGCATAAAGACAAATTTATCTGGCATACGATTGGGAACAATTAAAAACATTAGAATTAAACGTTCATCAGATCAAATTTATTTTATGAATACATTGCAATGTTGCGTGTGCAAAGTTTCATGATTTCCTCTCCAGTAATCCTCCAAACCAAACGATGTTATGTAGGCAGTAATAAAATAGTACAAGCAAATTACAATATAATAAATAAAAACGCTTTAGTTGTAATTCAATACAAATTAATTCTCTATCTAATTAAGTTTTCAATCAAGTGAGATTCGGCAATGAACTTTTGAATGGGAGGCCAACAATAAAATGAGTTCCCTAGCAACTGGTTGGGGGATACCATTAACCGAAAGTGAGGGAGTTAGAAATGCAATCGGAAAGTGAAAGTGAGATACGAAGTGACAAGTTAACCGCCATCTGAGGGAGACCCCGTTTAGAAGACCGATAACGGACGAGACTGCACACAATCGTCAATGTCAGAACTTTAAGACTCCAAGTGAACTGAAAATGCTCACACCTGTACATTTAGGTTTCAATATCATTTTTTATATTCATATCAATGTCTTTCAAAATAACGAAAAATTGGTCCGTGAATATTAACAGCTGCACAGAAATTAGAACGAGATGTTATTATTTGAAGATTCGAAGTACAGATTCCAAGATGACATGTAATATTATTTCAATAATAATTTAATCACTTCAATGAAGACAGGTCAGGAAGTACGAGAATTAAAACCTTAAGAAAGGTATGCATTTGTTTTCTAGCAATTGATTTCTACAATTTCACAAGCATTTTTTTACAATAAGGGACAAAATAAAACATCAAGATACTATTGAATGAAATACTGTATATGATTAACGAGCAGTAATGGAAAGATAGTATTAAAATAAAATATATTTAAAAGAGGTTAAAATAGAGTACGTCTAACTGTAAACAAACAGTAGGTTTCTGTATCTATGGTAATAGGCTTAATAGAATCATCCCAAATCTTTCAAACAACCTTCTGAAAGTAAGAAAAGGAACGACTATAAGTCGGTCCCTTTCGATTTTTATCTATTCTGGGGCCATTAGACCCGAGCACTAACATTTTAGCTTCGCGACTCTTCCCCCTTCTGAACAACTTCTGCAAAACGACAGAGTAACCTAATACGAAATGGATAGACGTTACGAAGTAGAATCGCGTAAGCCAGTTGTGCTCAAGACATCATTAGGAAAGGAAGGCAAAGTTTACTAGTCGAGTGAGTGTTCAAGAATTCTGTGAAAGTTTGAGTGAAAAGTGTCAATTATTTATCTAATATAAGTGTAGGAGTCCAATAAGGCCCATGATGATCTCTGTATTAACTCGTACTTTTGAGGTACGTGTTTGCAATTAGAGTGCGAACGATAAGATATCTTTCACAGTGATTCAATTCAGTTGTTGAAAACCCACGGGCATATGAACGTACCTTCTGCTGTAATTTACGACTTATCAGTTTTTGAGGAGAATGACGTCATTAGAAGAATCCAATCTCCGTCGTCCATTATGGATCACAGACAGTAAGCACTACTTTCCATTCTTATGAAAACTATTTGCAAGGAATTGCGTAATTAATATTTATTTAACTTAGAACCCGCAAACATCCGATTTTCGAAAAAGAATTGTGTGGTATTTATACCGAAAATACGCGTACATTAATATCCATACCTCAAGAAAAAGATTTCCTTAGCCGGGATTCGAACCCGGTACCTTAGCATATGCCAACGACTTATTCAATTTGAATTAGATACAGTGATCTTTATAAAGTGAACCAATCAAATTCCATTTATGTGTAGCGCTATTATTAAAGAACTCCTACCTTCAAATGAGTGTACAATAGAATTTAAATTTCTGGAGAGACTCAAAAGTCATTTTATTGCTTGACGTAAATCATGTTACTTATACTACTGAGTATTTGTTAATTATTTGGTAATATATGAACTCAATCTAATAGAGACATTCCAGATAATCTGATAATGCAGTCACGTTTTATCTTTTCAGCATCTGTCCATATCCATAATGAAATAAGCGCAAAATATGTTTTTTTGTATGTGCTACTAACGCGGGCTATAGGTAGTTTGAAATTTGTTGTAGATTCATCGCATTACCAGCCCTTTGTTTAGTAGTCGATACTGGCTTACAGATTGAATGTTAATTAATAGCCTTTGTTTGAACTGCTTGTTGATATTAATGTTTTCCCATTTTTTTAACAAAATGGTTTTAAATGGGCCATTTAAAATATTTGGTTTGTTGAAAATTCAATGTCATAAATTTGCTTGCTGTACAGATGATCTCGAACGAGCCTAATTATTCAGTTCAATGATATTAAATTTTATTTAGTTACAAGGTTAATTATCAGATTCATTGATGCTTTTGTTGACAAACGATTTCCCTATACTAATGCCGTCATTCAATTTAAATTATATTACAATTACGTAGCTGTAATTTAGGAGCAGTTACATGATGTTTTAAAAGGTCGAGTGTTTAAATTTATGTCCAGTGCAAGTTTTGAGATCAGTGACGCAAAAGGGCACTAGAATTGAAATCGAATACAACTTTCAAACCTTCATCAGCGTCAAATGTTAAGCCATTCAATTGTAAAATCGTATACAGGAAGTCCATTTTAGAATGTTGTTAATATTGAATCATTTTTTACATGTTCTAACAAGATTGATCGTTAATCGTAAGCTCAGAAATCGGAATTAAATAAGCATATAAGTTTTGAATATTACGTAAAATGTTCGCTGTTGGTTCCGAAGACTCAGTTATATTAATTCTTCTGCCTTGATAATAATTTTTATCCTAAATTATGCTATATATTTTCGAAAATTCATCAATCAATATTCACAACTCCTTGCCTTCCCTCATTACTCACATTTGATGAGTGTTATTTAGGAGTTTATGTGTACATTTATTAGTTACTTTAATGCTGTCTAAATATTAAAGAGTACCATTCAATCATTCCTATTACAGCTGATGAGAAGTTTTTTAAAGATTAATTAAAGGTAACCTGCCGAATGGGAAACATTAATTTTTCGGAAACATTGAAATAGAAATCTTAACATTAGGTTAAAAATTTGGATTAAATCTAATAAAACTTAAAAAGGTTAAAATAATCGCATTGCCACCATCTTATACAACGTAATCGAATCTTCAGGCACAGAATTTTCACCGACATTGTCGCACTGAAATATTATGGTCGGGATATGTTATTCAAATTTGGATCTTCTCACCTACCTTGAAATCGAGGTCGCTTTTAAGAAGACGCCTCAGCGTTTTCCTTCCCTCTGTCCTTCCAATGCAGACGCCTCTATTTTCCCTTCTAGACGTCTCTTCAGACGGTGTTGGTGGATGTCTCTTGTGTCCGATCCCAAGAGAATGTAAATGCAAGCAAAGTCCGCCTCCGTGTGAAAAGCTGCAAAGATATCAAACGGAATTTTTAAGAACGCGTTACTTCCGGGGAACGAAGATTGGCGGAAGGGCGTGATCTGGGAAATTGATATTCATTGCAAAGGGCCGTGCTTCTGAATAAATATCCAGGCGGTGCAAAAAAGAATCTGGTCTCTCTCTTCTACCGGCTGAGGATTTCAGAATGTGTCCCTTTTATTTACGATGTAGAGAAGGAACATTGTTCTGACACTTTTGCAGATTCCTCTGAAAAATGGTTAGACGTAAAAGATTTAAATCAAAGTCTCTAGCGCGTTCCCTGCATTTATAAGTCTCGTAGCTCTCTTATAAGGTTTTCTTATGTAAAGGTATACGTTTTTTATACATTGGATCGTCCTATTTTTGTTCCTGATAATCAATTAAGAATGTTGATCCTTTACTGAGTCCCATTTCCGCAAACAATCGCCCTATATCAACATGTTTCAATCAAATTTAAATACGCCCTCCGGTTCATTGAAGATGGGTATTCGTTAACTCAAGTTTGCTTATCTATCATGTTATGCGTTTTATCTTATATCTACCCCTAGCTGGTATGTATTAATTTTAGGACACTAAAGGTGATTACTACTACATAGCATAAAAAAATTCTATCGTATAATATTCTGTTGGATGTTAAAAATCAGATGCCATGTAAGACTTGACCTAATTGAAGGAAATTTCGTACATATCAAAGCCCACAATTTATAGGAACTAACTTTTATTCTACGAATTCTTTCTTTGCCGATAAACCTTTTGACCGATGCACAATCGAAAAAGTTGAATGCGCAACGAACGGAGTCTGTGAACAGATCGGTTCTTTTTAACGACGCTTCGACTCCAGTCACAGTTTAAATTTAATCCCTCATTTACTGAGGAACATCCAGAAAAAAACGGGGAACTTCAATGCATCCGAATTTTCCACTTCGGTTAACGAACTTTAGTTTAGACAAGTAGGTTTAATTAGGAAACTTTTCGCGTACGTTCGGAAGGGCTGTTTTAAATGGCGTGATTCGAAGGGGGCAATCTCCCGTTCTATTTTTCAATGAGGAAGCGAGGATAATTGCACAGTGCTCCGTTCGACGGAACTTTTTCGCCGCGCAGAACATTTCCTCGCTCTGGACGGAGGAACAGGGTCTTCGAGGCAACTTCCATACGTTGAGCGTTGTACGTTGTGGAAGAAAACAGCCTTTCTGCTTGTATCCCTACGCCTACTGAACTTCCGAAGCTGCCGTACTCCCTGTGCTTAATACGAGATCCACCGACACACACGTCGGTCGGAAAGTGAGAAGAGTACACGGGTTTAAGGGGAAGGTTGGTTTTGGAGGCGAAAGGACTTCCGTGCGGGGCGCGAAAAAGTTTGAGTAAAGTTCGAATGGTATTTTAATCTATTTACGGACTGTGAACAATACGAAAAATGTATTTTATTCGTGGAACGTTAGTTGAAGATATGATACCCTGTGCTTCATCAATGGCTACTTGGGCATACATCACTACTTCTAATGCAGTTTAGAACCAGTGCTTCTATTTTGCACAATCACAGACCAGAAAAATGTGTTTATTTACAGAAGGTTAATGTAAGTCTGGGATTAATCAGTTGACTGTATTGAACACTAACAGACTTGCTTGACTAGCTTTAAATTTGAATTATCGATAGTAATCGATTCGGATACAGATCTATAATCAATATTCGATTACTTTGTTCCGATGTTCTAAACAGCGCTGAATGTCAATGGTATGGGTTAATCCGTTCAAAGGTCAACATTTATTTATCATTTTATTTCACAACTTTTAGGATATATAAAAGGAAATAATTAACAGAAAATTATGCGGCGATATTATACAGTAATTGATTACGCTCCTATGTATCAATTTGGATGAATGCTTTACATATATAGAAATGTTATCGAATGTTAACATATATGTATATACATCGCGTATGAGCGCAGGTATTTTTTACGTTTAAATGCCATATATCTAATTTTTTCACATTTTTAAATTGTTTATTTTTTTTGATCCCGTGGTTTGATATGGATAGAGATTATTATTCGATTCCATTTCTAATAACATGCAAATATAAAATTGTTGAATTATTTTATAAAATAAAACGAACGAATTTAACCATCGCCAACAATAAAAAAAATATCAATGCTATTAAAAACAATTCTCATTGGAAGGATATTACAAAGCTGCACTTGAAAGTACTCGAAATTAGAAAAATAATTAACAAACCAAAATTAATTAAAACGAAACGAATTGCACAAGTATTTCCCGATGAAAAATTCGAAAACACTGGAATGAAATTTTGATTTAGCAATAAATAAAAACTAGTTTCTGCAATCGACATATTGCATCATTTTCTGTCAGTCAATTTTAGATGAAATATTCGTTAATTATCAAAAATATCAAACATTAGGTTGTGCGTTTGCAGAAATAAACTAAAGACGAATAAATTTAAATTTTACTTCGTTGCCAAGCAATAAAGGTACCTTTGAAAAAGAAGCTTCTATATAGTAAGAACAAAAACAGGTTTTGTTGATCTTTCAAATCGATGTAAACATTGTTAGTTACTATATATAGTTTGCATTGATAGTTACTATGCATTGCAGCTACCATAGTGTCAATATTGTTGATAATTATATCATAGGCATCGTTTACGTAATAATCAGGTACTTAATCAGCCTCAAGGGCAAAAATTAATAAATAAAAACCATTTTGTCATCATTTAAGATTAATACAACGGTTTCGTTAAGAAAAGTAAATATCAGCGCTGAGCATATTTGCTATAGAATTTCGTAATTTCAAACTGCGTAGTTGGCAGGAAGGGCTAAGTCTGGAAATAACCAATCCTTAGTATCAACTTCCTTTACAACGGGGGCAATAGTCTTAGAAATACCTTTCTTGACGGAAACTCTCGCGCGATGTTTACTCTCTCACACATGTGGAACCTCTTGGACTATTTTTACTCCTTGGAAGAGCGAAAAGGTCTTTGTTCAAGAGCCCTTAAATGACCCTAGTCCTTTCCCCTAACTTCTGCTACCATGATTCGGAAGGAGGGTGTCAAAAGATCTCTAAAGCCAAGAGGAAGAATCAAAGAAATTGAGATGTTAAATCTCGCATAAGGAAACAGCTAATTCCTTATTGAATGAGAATTGTCCTTGTTATTGAATCGAACAGTAATCAAAGGGGAATTATTCAAATTATACAGCGATGTATTCGAATCATCAATAATTCTTTTCTTATGTGGTGTTTTCGCTACCAATAAATGCACTTCCTGATCACTCAGCCCCTGCCATACCCTGAATTCCGTACACTGTATACTCATGTAAATCCTAAATTAGACTAATACTAAAGTTTAATTATGTTTCTATATGTAAATAAAATACAAAACGTTGTCCAAGAGTACAATTTGAAGTTTCTCATCCCAACGAGGAATAAAATGCATTAATTTAATAATCTTTACCCAAACGCAATTAAAAATCACGAATTATACATTAATATTATTTAAATAAATTTAATTAGTTCCCAGTTATAATTTAACCTCATTATAATAATGAATTTATGTGTGCGAGACAACCTAATTATCACAGTAACTTATCACCATAATTAACACGAATTCTTCGTAATGCAATCAGGCGGTTGCTCCAAAAACCACTCCATCGTAACGAGAACAAAAGTCATTCTTTCCTCCTCAACCACGAAAATATTCCGCGATCAAATATGCAAAAAACATCGCAGAAACACCCCCCAAACACCACATCCAGAAAGCAGTAATTAAATAATCCAAAATTGAAAAAAAAAACTTCAACGCTTCGGAAATTCGTGATTAACATATTAAACGCCAAAAAAGGCAAATTTTGGCCCCTTCCGCCATCGATTCACGCCGAGATGATTAAAGAATAACAGGAAGGCGTGCGCTATCTACTCAATTATCAAGGCCGGAAAAGGAGCACGCGCGTGTGTATCCTTTTGTACCGGTTTCCCTCCCAAAAATTTCGGACCGTCCGAGGGAATACCCCAGGGTCCCCCTATAGGTCCCCATTCCTTTTCGCCGGCCCTCACGATTTATGACCCGAAACCCATCTCGAACACAAAGAAAAACAGTCAAATGTGTGTACAACCTCCGGTCGCTTCGTTTTCCAACTTCGAGGGCTTGTCGCCGAGCGGTGGCAGAGTACATAAAAATAAGCGACCGGTTTTCTCTCTGGTCGCGGATATATATCTTCGGCACGCACGCGCATTCACGTTTGGAAACACGGTGGCGACATGGAGGGACGATCCCGTGGGGAGCTCGGCCTTTTATACCGTGGCCTCTTTCCTTGTCCCCTGTGCGGGTGTGTGTTTGCTCTCCGGAAGGAGGCCGTGGGCATAAACAGGAGGGAATTCTTACCGCGTTTGGAAGGGGGCAGTGATTGCAGTTGCCCGTGGCGACGAACCGAAAACAAGGAAAGATTAATAATATTTTCGGATTGAATGTAGAATATGGATGGAAAGGGTTTTGAACCAGAATCTAAGCCGGTAACCGTTATTCATTCGGGCTTATAGTTACTTATTCCTCGTGATTCCGCGTAGGGTATTGTTTTGATCTCGCAGAAATAAATTCGTATCGGTATTTAATAATATATTTTGAACTGGAATTTAAACTGGGACAGGGCATTTTAGTCCTACCGCTATAACGTATCATCCCTCCGTAGTATTTGTTAGTCATTTTTTCATATTCTTGTATTTCGTACTTTAACTCACATTTCCTTATAAATTTCATTCTATCATAATTCTCATAAAATCAGTTTAAATATATATTAATATATACAGATTCATTGTATAGTTCCCAGTCATCCTAAGTCGCAGGTATGAATTAATACTATGTTATATATTATATCATCAATGAAGTATGGGCGATATAAGAATGGCCAGAACTCTGATTGAAATAAATATCAGCTTACGATAGCGCGTAGGAGTTGTCCATTGTTATTAAAAACAGTGAAGATTTTCTGGCCTTGAGGATTGAATTTAAGGAAAAAATGAAGTTTTCAACACATATTCGCCATCTTTCAATTGATTTTTAACGTAAAATATTTTTTTTAAATAATATCAGCCAGAATATTAATGGGAAAACGAAATTACTCTATTTAATTTAATTATTTGCAGCATATTTTTTGTCAGATTTAATTTATCAAAAATTTATTTAAAATGCTATTTGTGGTTAACGATTAACTCATTGAATTTGCCTAATTTTTCCTACCGCTGAACCATACTACTTAACTAAGGTCATTAAATAATCCAGTTTAGGATTGAAGGTTACCTCCATATATGAATGCATAGTGTACTAAACCTAATACCCAAGGTGTCCGAGTTGTAATCAAGTTATGAATGTTTACCACTTTCAAAGTTCGTCTTGTATATCCATCGTAACTAAATGACTTTTTAAGGGTCAATGTCAGAAAATAAAACCCTTTAAGTAATTGATTTTAATTTCCCGCGGCTTTTAAATCCATCTTACTCAGTTTGCGAATCTCACGGATTTATTTCCCGACCTTTTATCAAGACTCAAAACACTGACTGAGTCCTTCCTCTTCTCAACTTTAAAACATCCACAAGAGTAAATAAATAGAATATGACCGAAAAAGTATTTCATAGGAAACATGAAAGGAGTACTTAGATCAAAACACTTCCCCAGATACGCATTCTTCTAATGGAACACATGGCTTTTCTTGTGATGAAAAACATGACGTAGGTGTGCTTTTCGCAGAAGTCACACGTTTCGTAACACAAGAAAAGCGTGTCTTATGAAATCTGCCAAGGTAATTTAACAGAGGAACCGGGTCGGTTGATTTAGTTAGCTGTATTATCGCTTGAGGGCACTCGGAAAGGTGGGGATGGCTATCCCTTTTGAGTTTATACAGATGTAATGACCATCTTTATAACAAGAGTTGGTTCCGTGGCTCTTTTGTCCGAGAAAATTTAACGCAGAAAATAACGAGGTACGAATCATAGTGAGAATAAGTTTGGTACGTTAAGAAAATAGAGTAAAATTGCTATTACATATCCTTTGAAGGCAATTTGGTGTAGATGAGGTCTTTCCTACGAAATTCCCGTAATTAATTATCCAAAACGTGAGCTGATTTAATAATATCCGAACAAAGAGGATAAAGAAAAGAATAAATTTTGCTGAGGTGTGTGCTAACTTTATGTTATTATTATGGGTGTGAATTCTGACAAGCATAATTGGGTGACATTTTATTTTTACTGCTTTAAATTTGTTAATGCATTTATGCTTATTTATTTTGAATAACTTCCCCTTGAGATGATTATTTAACTTTATCAATTACTCAACTGCAAACAGAATATCTTTTTAAGAGAACCCAACATGAAAGTGAAAGAGTTTTAGTTTTGTTTTCAGTTGCTAGCGGCAATGATCGGGTTGGTATTATCAAACAAATACATATTTGATTAAAATAATTTATGAGAAAGAAATTGTTTACAAATTAATAAAATGCACTGCAAATATAGTGGCATGCATTGTAAGAGGTGTAAGATGTTACAAAGTAATGGAAACGCACATAGAGAAATTGTATTCCAAAGAGTATAAACGTTCATAAATTTCGAGATAAATCCATTTGAAAATCTAAATTTTAAATGATAACATATTAAATAATGTGCGAATGTCTGAATTATAATAAGTTCCCATTCATATCATTCATGCGTTAATGAAGAATCAGCAGTAGAAGGCACACGATTAACCTTAGCAATTTTCAGATTTAATTATAAATATTGCCATAATAACTAGTACCAGTTGTTATATAGATGTTTTTAAACATACCTCAATATTATTCAACTATTTAATCGATGATTTCAGCATTTTTAACACTCTGTTTGTCGACCTCCAAAACGCGAAACATCTACCGAGTAACCTCTTCGCACTTAAATAATGTAGGAACGGATGGTTACCATGGTAACCGATGAAACTCCTCATCCAAATGTATAATAGAATTATCTACTTCAGAATAAAGTTGATATTAATAAAAGAAAGAATTGAAAATAATTTCTCGTTCAATGAGATTTTTAACGGCAAGTGAGGTCGGTTTTAATAATACTCCTAATTAACATAAAAAACTTTGTTTGGCTGGTGGCGGGAAGTCTCGCGTAAAATCTCGCCATTAACGAGATTTCGCGCCACGCAGTAAACAACCATAAACGTGACCCTAAGTAATCTGGTATCTTTCCGAGCGGTAGGCTTCGATTCGACGACAAAGTCATAGTACCTCTAGAATATCATCGCAGTTGCATCATTTTCATTTCGATATCTATCTTGTGACCTTTTATTAAATGAGTTATTGATGTTTGAAGTTATTATTACAAGAAAAACAGTAATGCATGAACAGAACGAAGGAGCTAAGAAGATGTATGCTTAAGAAATAACGTGAGTTATATACAATAAGAGATACATAAGAATAAGTTATATATATCAATTATATTGAATATGCACTTTTAAGTATGTTATATGTATTAGTATTGCATTATATAATACTATATTTCATGATTTTGCTTATCTTTTGGGTACGTTATAAAATCAAGCATTTCTAGCTGCCGCGAATCGTCGTATTTCTTGTGTGTAAATTTACACCTTGCTTCAGTTCTAGAACCCTAACCAGCTTTTCTTTTCCATTCCACATCGTAATATAATCTTAGGTCATTCGAAAACGGTATATTGAAATTTTCCTACCATTATCAGATTACGCTCGCAGCTGCAACCTTCAGTATGACTAAAGAGTAAGTTTGGGTTTATCTTGTGTATTTCGTATAGAGGCTTAGCAACTCCCTGTTCAATAAAGAATAGATTTGTTATTCTTATTTACATTTCTACAATAATTTTTTGATTGTATACATTTTTCTTTGTGTCACAAATTCTTTTAGTGTATGATATTAGGACATGTTGTCTTTGCAGTGTATAGTTAATATCTATCCGTGTTCACATAGTATGTTCCTTTGTTTGATATCTAATTTATTTAACTATGTTCAAATATACTTTATGCTCAATGCTATTCCATTGGAGATGTTTTTCACCTGCCAATGTAATCCGATATTTGTCTGCTCACCGGTACGTGATTTCCTTCGCTGAGTCCGTATTCCATGTTATTCTTAACCGTTTTTATTTGAGTAGAAGATAGATTTACACGAGATGTACTCCAATATGTATTGCATAATATCGTAGTGGGAATAATATTTCTTGGTGCAAGGAGTCGTTGAATATTTCTGCTTTATGTGAATAAGATCAGTTTCTCAAAAGAAGGTTTTCATAAAGGGAACGTTAAGGCGTGTATACTATATGAAACCTACCAAAGACTAAGGGATAAAAATTGAGTTCTGTAAGTACCATTACTCGGAGTACGATATCACAATTTTTCGTATGGTATTTTTGGTATCATTAGTCGAATATATTTCCCTAAAAGAATAAAGACAGAGGGAACTCATTCCTATCTTTTTAGTATTTTGATTCAAGGTTTGTCTTTAAAAACTTGCGCCAACGAATGTTAAAAAAAAGATGTGTTAGGATATGCCTTCGGACTGTGGATGAACATTAAGGGAAAAAAGTATTTAGGGCAAAAAATGTACTTTCTGTAGTTTATTCAATCTCTTAATTATGCGACGTGTAGACAAAGAGCTCGTAGACTTAAAGCATTCGACTTTTGAGTGAAATACACCGCTGACGCCGTGAATGCAAGTTTGAGAATTTTTCCATGAATGGATATGATGTTGATAACGGAGCGCAGGTTTGGAAAACGACCTAATTCAAGCTGATTTTTCGCTCAAATATTAAAAAGGATAGGCGCGATGAAATTTACCTTTTTAAAGGCGGCTTTTCTAAAGGAAGAGCTCTGTATATGTACCCTCTCTATTTCTCGTTACAGAGACGCTAATTTAGGAGTACGCTGAAGTAGGTATCAGATTAAAACGGAATGAGTTATGTATACTGCTCTGAAGAATACTCAGTAAATGAGTAGCTGCATGGAGGGAGTAGTTAAAATATGTGATGAAAGGAAAAAGTATGAGATTCATTTTAAAGATTTAAATGTTTCATTTCAATGAATGATTGTAGTAAATCAAGACGTTTGTATCAAAACTTTTGACTGTAACTTTATGAAATAACCTGAGTTTTTATAACATTTTCAACGAAAAATACGATATTGAAATTTTATTACGGACATTTGATCTGAAATTTTTCTTTGATCGCAACAAATTTAACCGTGTTATTTATTATTTACAGATTAATTTATTCTTCCATGGGATCTTTCCTGTGCGTACATCATTTCTGTGAGACACTAGTGAAACCCTTTTCTTTATCTGTTTACCATTCCATCATTACTATTTCATCATTATCATTTCATGATGTAATATATACAAATACATCTAATGTAATACGTCCTTTCTCGTTTTAGATTGGAGAGGATGGCTCGGTGAATCAATTCAATCCACATCCTACCCGCAACAAAGCATGCTCTACTCCCGTTCTTTCTTGGCGTCTATTTGTGGAAGGGACGGAAGCCTGAGCAGTCAAGGATCTGGATATTTAAGGTATTTTTTATACTTTTATACATTTTTAATGTACAGTAAGTGATGTATATATTTAAATATTCAGAATAATAAGATTTCGCTTCTTTTGCTTAAAACATCAGTTGGCATTCCCATCATCTGTAGATATTTTTATGTTGTTTTATTGCTCTTTAATATTTCTATCTTCTTTTGTAATATTTATATCTGAATTTATAAAAGAATGTAGTGTACCATCTAATTTAAACCAGAACTAGGGAGATTAAAATGGTAGGTAAATGTTGACAATATGCATTCATGTATGCATCAATCAATTAATGTTTGTATTAAAACATCTTATACATCTTATTTTTAAAAAGTCAGACACAAACCTTGGTGCGGTGACGTAATACTATAATTTCTATTCGAAATCTTTAGGTGACTCTATTTTAATTGATTTGGGCACTACTCTTTTTTGTTAGCGTACACGTAAAAGTTTAATTGATACTCGTATGTTTCTCCAGAAGATATCTCTACTTTGATTATATATTGTTTGCTTTCACAAGATAGGATTGGACACGCTACGGCCGGCATAGCGGTGTTTTCTTGCGAATTCCGTACTTTTCCCTTGGTAATTACAGATAGATCGAGGCGTATGCATACACGTAATGTTTGTATTGCTGCAGTTAGAATTACAGCACTTAATCAGCATAATAACGTCGAACACTCCTACGTAGCTCTGCGGAGGGAAAAATTAGTAGCACCGAAAAATGAAACGGGAAAAAGTGAACTTTTCTAACATTAAAACCGTGATTAATTTAATAATCATATGAGAAAATAAATCATCTTATTTCTGAATCAATCCTTTAATCCATAAGGAATATTTGTAGAGGTGAGATATCTAACGTAAATTAATGACATGTTAAATTATAAGGACATAATTTAGAGCTCAAGGTCTAATATTTTGTATGAACTTCGTGAAAAATCAATGCGAGAGTGTGGAAAGAAATGGTGTTGGATATTAGGCAGTTTAAAATTGTATTTCACTTTCAATATTTCGTGAATATTTCATTGCAAGTCAAAGAATTTTGAAAAAAATAAAGTATGTTTTCATATACAACGGTAATTTTATCCCCTTCTTATACTGTAGCCACGTTTTCGTTTCAAATTCAACATATATTAATTCATAAAAGTGTTTTTCTTTAGCATCAAGCAACCAACTTTGTGAACGTCGTTTCTCAAAAATTTAGAAAGTCAGGAAAAGCGGAAAACTTATCACAATTTACGTGCTAAAAATAGTATAAACTTCTTCCTCTGAGAATAAATTAGACTTAGTTCCGGATTGGGATACTTCACAGTAGCGAGAGGTTAAATTTATCTTCGCTTATATAATCATTAAAAATAAAATTGAAGACTTTCATAGGATGTAAAAGTTAATGAATCACTTCAAGATAAGCGTGTGCTTAGTAAGTGAACATATCTTTATTTTCGTTAGCTCTGTTTGGGCAGAAATGTAGATACGTTCGATTACTGGCCCTAGGCTAAAATGTGCGCTTACGGTAATCCTAGTAACGACACTTACCTCGCATTTACAAACTGTTTTAAGAGCATAACTCATACTTCTTATTGATGCCTTACGCGGCGCTGTCATCGATTTATTTGAGCGGGCGTTCATCGTTGATACACTTTGAATTGATCATTCGGAAACTCCTCGAGCATATACGAAGGAATAGATCTCTGATTAATTTCTAATTGGCCTTTTGCACGGCCTCTCAATGCATCACCGTTCCAGGGATCGGGTAATGGACTGCAGTGTAAATATTATTAATGTTAAAGGGAAGCAGATGAGAAACACTAGCGCCTCTGTCTAATCCCAGATTGCTAGGTCTGTTCATCAATAATTCACTAAACTCTTTATCTGAACTCCTGATAAAGTATGGTGACCGCAGCGGACCATGGTCAGCCTTCCTTTGAGAATAAATGCATGACGGATTAACATTAACGGTGGACTAAAAGCTTGAATGGGGTGTGAAAAATGCACGAGGGTGCTTTGATGATAGAGTCACGCGTTCGAGGTATTTAAAAATGTAACGAATGGGCAATAATTGGGTCCTAATCAGTTGGTGATGAAAGTTCGAATTGAAGGGGTGTTTTTTTTCTAAAAAGAATGTGTTGATTTTGGTTGGCAATATTCTGGAGAGTGTACGTGTACTCAATTGAAATTTAGGTTATTGTTGCTCGTTCTTAATTTGTCCAATAATGGTGTATTATCTATTATTGTTGTGGATTAATTGCAATGAATTACGTGGAAATACGTAATATTGCGTAAGTGGAAAGTGGTTTTACTTTGCATTACACGAACTTAAAGTAAGTGCACCTGTTTGAAATAATAAAATGAGAATTTCAATTAAATAGATCCATTAATTATTTTGTATGCTTGCCTTAGTTGTGTTTGAGAAAGACTTTAATATATTACTATGTTTTCACTAAATAATTGGTTACAGCAGGACTGTATGTATTCTTTTTATGCATAATGAACTCAAATGTTATCGTAGTTTGGTTTCAAGGTTACAAATACAGTGATTTTTTTTTATTTTAGCTGAATGAAATTGCAGTACTTTAACATAACTCAGTATTTAGTAATTTACTTCGTAAAATATATACGACTTTTCAATGTAATCCTAAATTAAAATTTTTCTACCATACTAAAACTCATCAGTATTTTATAATTGAAATGTCTTGCATTGTTGACATAGCTACGTACGAGTATATCAACCAGTTAATCTGTTTATTTTTTCTTAAATCCTACTTTCTATCCGAAGTTGTTCAGGATTATTCTTCTTAGTTTTAAAGTAGATGTGCGTATTTACACTTTCTCGAGCAAAACTAATTTTATACGATGTTTTATGAAAGGTTTTCAATGCATATAAATAGCATCTTTTCTTCCATTTTCCTTCCCTTATCTTCTGATAATGTATCAAGGAAAACTTCCACTAAATCCTGAGCAATAATTAAATGAAAACCAAAAGGTTCCAGGTACGTCTAAAATCTGACGACACACGAAATATTTTTCGTTGAGTTCCGATTTTTATGGAAAAGAACTCCCACGGATTTTTGTAAAGTTAACCCTTTTCGGTAAATTTTTCCCCGCGAAAAAGCCACTTAAGAGCCAAGCCAACCTTTTCCCCTTAAAACCCTTTGTCCCCCGCGTCTTAAAATAGCAAGTTCTCTCATAACGTGGAGGGGAAGTGCGGGTAAAAAAAAGAACGAGATTTTTCCAATAAGGGCGTTATTTCGCCAAATCATGGCAACCACCCCCCCACATTGTTGCCTCACAAAATCAATCCTCGATAATTAAGTCCCAAATGGATGGAAATTTGGAACCCCCCAGCCCTCTCCTTAATTAACATCGAAACGGCTACAGGCTGCAAATTAAACGAGGGATACATTCCATAAAGATGTATTTCTTTCGGAAGCTAAATAAATGAACGTTTTCCAATTTACGCCATTCAGCCGCGATTTCACGCGATAAATGATGTTTATATGATGGAATAATCGCCTAACGATTTGTTATTTCATTATAAACTTTTGGTGACGGATTTAGTTTAAAGCTGGACGACGTTTGACGATCAAAACTTATCTTTTATGCACATGTCTATTATTTATAGAAATATATCTAATGTGGTGGATTAGTCGAATCTACTCGTGTATAATTTTAATCTGAAAGATATATTCAGTTGCTAAGGTTATTGAACATATTACTTTTATCAAAGTATCTCTTTGTTTACAAATGACGCCACGTCATCCGAGCATACATTATAATGAACTAAGTAATGTTAGTCATGATTTATGTCTACGATTGTCATACTAATGTAAATTGTGAAATCAGTACATATATTTGTCAGACTAACTTTCTTATGATAGCAGAAATCTAATTTTGCACCTAATTCATAATAAATATGTAGTAATTATGCCAATATCCTTTTTTCTTTCATAGTACTTATTCGAAACAGTTCTTACAAGTACATAGTATGAATTGGGTCATTGGGTCGGTTTATGCAACCATAGGTCAATCGTTAAATTTATGTTGATAGTTTGTAGAAATTCAAGTTATATACATTGCTATGAATTGAGTACTATGATAACTAAATATATGATTTGATATGCTCAATTGATGATAGACTAAACTTTTTTCTATTGTTTTATTATTCACTTATCCTATTTTATACCTAATTCGGTATTTATTTACTAAATGATAACGTTTCTTGAGGCATAGTGAAAATTATTAATACAAATTTGGAACTTAAACAATTTACGTATTTATTTAATTATTGTAAGAAGGATACGTTCACCAATTATCGTAACCCAAAACTTCCTTATCTTCTATATAGTAGCATAGTCTTCAAATGATTTGACATTTCAGTCAGCAATATTAATTCATTTTCAAGAGAAAAGCTTTTAAAAATCACTTCATTTGCTAAAGTATATATATAGGTTAAGTATGAAAGGTCTATGTGTTACGTACTTACGGGTCTTTTCGGATCGGAAAGCTGTTAATGAAACCGTTCTGCGAGAAGATGCTTGCGATTTTATGATTCGGAGGCATAGGGTGCGCGATTAAATGTTAATGAACATAAGCTGGAAATTCGGTTTGGTGCTGAGGCTTCTTGAAGGCCTAACCACCCCGAACGCTTTCCGAATTTGACTCACTTCTCCGGGGCTAATCAAATTAACCAATCAGCGCTGCACTAACTCCCATTGTTGCGTGAGTCGAAGGTGGAAAACTCTTCCGTTGCCATCCTTAACCGCACCCGTTGCACGCAGATTAATTAAAGATAGGATAAATATTTATGGATTCTGCATGTCCATCGGTCCTTAATTAACGCGTGGATAGAAAATAAATACGTCCATTGTTTTGCCGTCAACCTTACGATTCCTTCACGGGCAATCACGCGTGACTAATGGCATGGACGAATCGATCACTCCACGGTCCCCTCGTAGACACGAAATTAAATAGCCATTCCATTCATCAGCGACGTAATTATCTCTTGTTTATGCCTCCGTCCGAAACGAGAGGTTTTTATAATGAAGCGAAAAAAATGTCGGCTGAAAATGTTGGAGCATAATCATGGAGGCCATGATGAGTTTAAAACATTTTCGTTATTTCTTTTTTTTCGAGGTAGATAATGTGAGGTTGGCATCATATCTGATGTTCTGGGGTCAACGAAAACAGGAGCTGGTATTTTAAGGAAAAAGCAATTTTATTGGTAACTGAATATGTGATGTAAAAATACTTGGTCTTATGGCTTGTGGTTGCTAAGTAATTGCGAAGACTTATTGTTTCAGAAATTATATCGTAGTTCTAAAATTATCTGATTATTATCTTTAGTTTGAATTATTATTATTTTATTTGATTTTTGTCCGCTATTTTTATTCTATTTTGACTAAATAAACGTGGTACCATTTCAACTAGATGATTGCGATCTTAATTATTCTATTTTAGGAGTCATATATTTTACGGATTTAAGGCGGCACAATGTACTAAATATAAGATAGAATTTTTATAAAAATAGGTTTTCTTCAGTAGAGACGATTTGATCACGAAATAACTTTCTTTTGTGAAAAATATTTGAACTTCTGAATTTTATCTTTTTGTAATAGTATTAAGATAAATAATTTGGTTTAGGCAGCAGAATTAAACCTCATGAATTTTTTTCTATATAATTAAAAATTGCTCAAAATTTTTCGAGATAATTAAAATGATTTTAAACCATTTCTCTCAATATTGGCATTTACATACAAATATACTCATTGATTGTGCCTAAATAAATCCGAATAAGGAAGCGAAGACTGATAAAGGTTAACACTGAATTCAGCGCGTTAAATATAGTTTTATATTTTAAAATAAAATACTATTAAGTTTTATAATTAAAGCATTCCATGATTTTGACTGCTATGGTAACGGCTTAATACCCATCACAACGGAAATAATTTTGTATATATTCAGTTCGGGAGGGTAAAATACGTAATTTCCATCCCGAAGAACAACAGTTGGCTACCGTTGTCCAGCAGAAACAATCTTTCGCGAACTTCGGTGAAAGGCTATGACTACTTTTGCACAAGACAAAGGTACCAGATATCGCGGATAGCCAGTTATTTATGGTCGCAATGGGAGGTACTGTGGTCTTTCATAGACATATACGCAGAATTCCTCGAGGTGTGGGTAGTCGGGATGATTAAGTGGAAGGTGTCTGGAGACTAAGAACAAGGAGCGCAAACATACAAGAGATAAAGTTGTTCGGCTGGATTAATGCGTACCAGCGTCTTCATCTTCCTATAATGAGTTGAGTTACACGTTGCTATCGTCAGAATTTGAAATAGAAAGCTTGTAAATTAAGAGAAATAATCTCACAACTTACGAGGTGGTTACAATATTGCTGGGAAGTATTTATTAGCAAAAAGTCTTACCTTTCGATTTTGCTCTAAATTCTTGGGAGTGAACGGGAGTAGTCTATTTTCATTTTCCGTTATATTTCGTAACCTTTGGTAGAAAAATTGCTCATGGTATATGTACTTTTCCTTGATATAATCGTTAACTTTCAAGTTACCATATAATTTAGGAAAAAGGAATCTAATAGGACTAGAAACAGGAATAAAATCATATTAATATTTAATATCATAATAAAAAATCTACTTAATAATCATTGTCATGAAAGAGCTTGATTCAGTAACAGTTTATATAATATATATATACATTGCAATAACAATTTATATATAATTTATGAAATTTATATAAGAATTTCTTTCTTAAATCTTACTTTAAATTCTCTGAAATTCTCTGAATTTTCCTAAAATTACTAAAATTGCGAAACCTAGAATTGCTTCTAGGAACTTCGGAATCCTTCCATTGTATTTGTTCCGCTATTTTCAATCTTGAAGAAACTAAAAAGACTACGCACTTGCTCTTTATCCTATAAAGAAGTTAAAGTTCAAAACTAAGTGAAAAAGGAGATGGATTCTAATGAAAAAAGAAAGGTGGCTCTTAGCCGCAGGATATCCCTGTGGGCAATTCATTGCCTTTTCTTCTATAAGCTAGGAAGCGGCATTCTGGTCGGAACACTGAAACACATTTTCCCTCAAGGCCTAATCTAATTAAAATACTGACATTCCAGCAAACTGCGATTTTTATGCGTTCTGGATGCTGCAAATGGACCGGAAAATACCACCGTAATATTCCCGATGTGTGTTTACACACGATGATTGACATGAGAGTGATGCAAGTACGTTCTCGTTATTGTGAATTGGAATAATTGGCACGCACTTCCATTCTGATTTTTCTTCAGCTTTCTTCCCTTTCCGTAGTCAGTACACGTAGTTATTTTAAGGCATAATTACCTTCAATACTTTTAAAACTGCGCATGCCATTCCTGTACTTAAATTCCTCCACCATCGAGATATTTCTGTACTTTTTTATAATGAATACTCGCCGCTTGCTACGAGGACAAAGTAAACATGAATTATTCAGAAGAATGGATTGCATAAAAATTTAGCGTAAAACATTTGGTCATGCAGTACGTAATTTTTTTTACTGTTGCATCACAGGTGTATAGGAACTTATTATTTATCAATTGCGATTTATTTTTATAGGTTTTACGCTTGACAGCAAAGTTAAATTCACTTTAAAGCTCGCTGGAGTTTTTCGTCCTTCCTCAGAAATATACATGAACTATTAGCGATTATTTTATTTCCTCGACTTGTTAAACTGAGGGTCATAAATGTTAGATTTGTCGCGACTAGTTTTTATATGGAATCTCTGATAATTTTTTGAGGCAAACGCAAGCTGTCGCAGTAAAAAAAATCCTGCTCTAGTTCTGGTTAACGTTCATCCTGGAAACTGGATGGCGTCTAGCATAGAATATAATATTTAAATGTGAATCAGTTCGCGTTACAAGGGTTATATATCGCATGATAGAATTTGTATCCGAAACATTACACAGAAATGCCACCTTGAATTGCGTTACGGATAAACATAGTTTTGAGAATCGCTAGATTACGATATATTCTTGTGATCTATTATCGTTTCAGGATCATTTTAGGAGACAAGTTGAACAAATGAATATTATACATTTTTAGGATTATATATTAAAGATTTATCTATCTTACTTTATATATTGATTATGCGATGGGTATTTTGAAACGCGTTTTATTTATTATTCTATAAAATAAAGATATCTGAAATATTAACGTTACTAGTGAATTTTATAGTCCGGAATTAGAACTTATTCTTATGAATTTTGATTCTGCATTGAAAGTCAATCATTCTTCCATTGCTTTGGTGTGTATTGTTTGTATTATATTATTATAACCTCCATAAGCCGTTACCATGGTGACTCTAAGGGTGTGTCATGTTTGAAATCGTTCAAATTTAGGTCACAGCCATGCTGGAGATCATCATCTACCTTTCAGAAAAATATATCGTTTCATTAAAAAGGATTCACTACACGTTAGCTATGAATAGCAAATACATTGCATGGCATAGCTCGAAAATATAAAATTTTTAATAAAAATATTTTCTATTTCATCAATTGAGAAACACACATTCCCCTTTTCTACATAATTTTATACGAACACGACCTACATAGGTATAAATTGAATTTTCATAGAATAATAAATAATATTCAATTAGAGTAATTATGAATATTTATGTTAATAATTTATCAATATTGGAAATAGAAAGATAATACATTTTAAGAATATTTACATTTCATCGAAAACCCAACAGTGTAATATTTAGATAAAGAAATAAAATACAATTTAAATGGAATTTCATTAAAAGAATTTTCCATATATATCTGATAGATTTAATTTATTATCGGGGACAAATACATTTTTAATATGATAAAAAAACAAAATGCGGTTAATCACAGATGTTTTATTATTGATCAAACCCTTTAATGAAATTAAAATTTCGACATATTTATAAATATAGGTAATATATTGGATTATCGAAATCTAATTATCAATAATTAATATATATTATTTTTATCGTATGATATATTAATACCAAATAATAACATTTATAATAAATTATTACTAGAAATATTCTATATAATTTAGTTCAATTATGTTTAATATTTTTCAACATATTTAAATTATTGAATAAATTTTGCATTGTCCATATTGCTAGAGGCAGATGACATATTGCATGTACAGGATACCCTAGATGCGTAAAAGAAGACGTACTAACAAAAAATGTCTACTTTGCCGGAAACAAATGAAAATCTCGTAGCAACGGAATTCTACTGTTTTACTTAGAAACACCTCAACAATAATAGGAATCGAGAGAAACACCTTCCGAAATCTTTCCGCTTCCCAAATGAATGACGTTTAACCCTTTAGAAGACACGAGCAGGTGGAGACGGACGGAAGAGAGAGAATTAGAAAGGAACGGCGTCATCCTGCATTAAACAGGCTTTCCAGCCATTTGCGGCTGTTGTTTGTTCACTCAATGTATAGGAGTTCATTCCAGCGAGACAATTCCCCCTTTGGCGAACGCGTTTCTAGGAAATCAGTATCGATGGAAGGGGATCCTTGAACCGGCAAGTCCAGCCATTTCAATTATTGGTACTTTCTTAGAGAGGAAGGGCCTGCGGTCAGAGTAAACTAAACAGTGTAAAAAAAGGGACAGGTGAATCAACAGGAAACGAGCCGGACGGGATTTCTGGTCCAGATTCCAGATGTCGCGTGTCTATTGCGAAATCTGTCTTACGGTCGCCCAGGGAAACCTGTAGTTTACCTTGATGGTAATTAGATAATGCGCTTAATCGGTTGTAATTACGGGGGAAAGAAAATGATTAATAAATAGCGTATTAAATGGCGAATCTATTTGCAAGGTCTGCCGTTATGTCTTCTGTTTTTTTAGGGAAGTAAATATAGAATGATTTAAACGTTGTTAGATGCAGGAAACGCTATAAAATATAGGGTAAAAAGAAATAAAAATAGAGACATGACTAGGACTCGAACCCAGGTCCACTGACATTCAACCTTCGTGAAAAACTCGAACGACTTACCACGCAAAGAAAAAAATTACTTTCCTCAACTTTTATTCATATATATAACTTTAAGATTCTTTATTATTATTGATTCGAGAATGGAGGTTAAATAAAAATTAATAATTGACACACATGCTAAAATGAAAGTGTTCAAAAAATCGTTTCCTTCTGTTCATCTCGGAAAAGTTAATCTGAGGTATTTTAATAATTAAAAATTGGGATTTTGTAAATTTAATAAACGAATGAGTGATAGAGAGATTAAAATTTTACTAATCCGTTATTAATCGGAATAAGTGATCAGTTGAATTAAATTATTAAATATTGGCGGTCAATGTAAATTAGTTATTAACTGTAAAGTCACGCAGATTTTGGAATATAGGTGAACTCAATCACGGATTGGGTTTCTATAATCTCCAAAAAAGAATCGTATTGAAAATTAATTGCTCAATTGGATTTAAGAATGATATGTCCGACTTGATTAACTGATAATTATTTTACTTGGTGTGTCTATATTAATTACTTTTTGATATGATAAATTAATTCGATTGTCAAAGGAAAGGTTCTGCTTACCTTAATTCTAATCTTTTAAGGATGAAGTTTATAATTGGCTATTTAAGAATGGTTGGATAAGACGTAAAGAGACAGTTTACATTGTATAGAAGATGTTGTTCATATATTGACCTATATCTAGGTCATCTATGTATATACTCGTGGAAAACAATGTAGTCGTAAATGCTATTCCTAGGTAAATACGTTAAATTTTTTAGATACCTACATCACTGTTATATACCGAAGTGTGCTTAGGGATAAAAGGCTATCGTTAATGTCAGTTTAACATTATTCTGTATCAATTAGGAACAGCACATTCTATAACATATTTAGTCCACGTAACAATAATAAACAATTGCATATACCATTGTGTTGAGAGAGGTAAACACGAAATGAGCGTTACGCTAATGGAAGAAGATAAGCTTGGTTTTAAAGTATAGCCTCAATTGAAACACTTCACCACGGCACGAAGTGGATCCACACGAATTTGCAACGTGAATTGAGTGGATCAGCAAATCATTGGCTGCGACACTCTATTCTTCCCGCATTCAAAAATAGATTCTCTACTCAGACTGCATATCCGGTGGACCGATGACTCAAACGTCATGCTCCTGATTCAGTTCGACGGAAAGAAATGCATTTTCAGATCCCATTCATAAAGGCCACATGCATTATAATCCAACTTCCATCTTCCCATTTTCTATGAAAGGTGCGAATGCTATCGACGGGCAATAATTCAGCTGTTGGTCCGCATTGATTCGTAAATGGAACGCGAATCGATAACGCCCGCTGTTACTTGCGATATTTCTATAGTGATAATGCGATAGGAAGTTCGAGTTGCTATCGCAACTGCATTTACTTGACGACCGATTGACTAAATTGAATCGATTGAGATTTCAATTCAATTGAATTATAAAAGCTTTACTCTTATCTTGTTTAGATCCATATTAAGATGATATGAATATGTAGATAGAGGAGATTAACTGTAATTCTTACCTTATAGTGCTTTTTTTTCTGTCGAAATTGAAATACTAGATTAGACTCCTAGATTTTTTTCTTTGGCTCAGATAATATTCAAAGTCAGGGATGTATTTGGTAATCGGTTGGTAGTTCGCCATAACAGTCGTGCCTATGCTTCGATCTGAAACGGATACTAATGGATGCATTAAATTATTGAAAATTAATTTCTGTAGAACTTCTTACGAAATGATGTTATTATTTCTGTCATATTGGATCTTTAATCAGATCCTATAAATAAGACTATTTTTTTAATTTTTACGTGTGAATTTTTTAATGTGGTTTAATTATGTAATCTGCAATATCAAAGCATTTTAAGACGTTCTTACATGATACCTTTATACGGAAGACTACCCAAAACCGTTTCATTATATAAGCTTTATGAAATTGATTTATTCTCTGAAGTCGCATCTGGACTGGTTTTTCAGGCTAAACCTGAATGGGAATCAATCAAGGAAAGAAAAGTTGGTCTCAAGGTGAAAAATTAATCGTCTTAATTGCTTTTGGGAAAGGTTACTTTTTTAAAATTAGGCTTCATCAAATAGAAGTCTAGTAATTTAACCGCATATTTTGGATGAGACTCATTATTACATCAAACACATCTTACATTTGCTTTGCTCAATTGATTGAATCGAAGAATTGATTATTCCTTTATAGGATTTGTGAAAAGATTTCTGTATGATTGTTTTGAAAGGATAAAGCTTTCTATTTAATGAAAGTAAGCAGTATGGATTTTATGTTTGTGCGAGAATTACAATTGCGTATATTTAAAGGTTAGGAAATACTCTAGAGGTTCATGACGGCTATTGGAATCCGTATTACGTAATTATACGAAGTGCTTACGTAGAGATAATCGTAATTGTAAGAAATAGGTCGTTTGTTATTCTTTATTCCCATCTTACGGGTATAGACTGTTGTTCTTGAATCTCCAATTATTCTTCTATCGTTTTCTTAGTCTTTCTCTTTCATGGGTTTAATAATTTCGTGCCGAAATACCTTAGTAAACTTAGACGTCAAACATCCCATTTAAGACACCTTCTCAAACGTACTCGTACCATCAGAATATGCTTTATATTATTCCGACATCAATATCCTTTCTCTTTCGGAAAGAAATCGTCATCCCGCCCCCGCAGTCGCGCCCCCAACGTAAGGGAGCAATATATCGAACACGTCAAAATATCCACCTTATTCCGAAACCCACGGATAACAAACAAAAAACCACGGGTCGCTACACCCACTACGGCGGAGGACATCGGGATCGTATTAGCGAGCGAATCGATTGGAGATGTTATTACTTGAGCATCGAAGCGTACAGACCCCATCCTTATTGCTTCGCGAAGGCTCCGTGGGAGGGCGTTGGTGGGTAGGAGAGCGGCGAACTGTGATCTCAGATGAAAGAGTCTTCCTTTGCAAGTTATGACTCCTTTATTGGCCACGCACAAAAAGACGGTCGCTGGGGCGTGAGGAGTCGGCGAAAAATTCGTTTGTGCGGAAAGATTTCGAATTATTGCCGTTTCCATGGGAATTATTAGATAGGAAGGGGGGGGGGGTCGTTTAGCGATTTCTGTAATTTCCGCCCTAAGGAGGGAGGGGGGGTGTCTTCTTCGGAAAGGGTTTGGGAGACGTTTCTATAGATGGGTTGTACGATCTCTTTTTCGGGGTGAAATTTTCCTCGTTCTGAAAGATGGAATGATTATATGACTTGGGGTTGCGAATCCTCGCGTCTCCCGGGAACAGGTTCGGAGATGAAATATCACCCCTCTTGTGTCTTGTGGAAGTTACGTTTTTCCTCATTTTGATTCTACTGATATGATGCTTGGTTTTTATGGGAAGAAGGACTTTTAATGGGTTGATATAAGCTGGGTTTGAACAGGAATATTCTAATCTTCGCTCTGAACGATGAGCCGTTGTGTTATCACTCAATTGTGACGGTTTTGAATTCTTTATGTACGTGTGGTTCGAATTCTTTGTTCTGTGTGACATCATCTTCCTCTTCTGTGGTGTCTTAAAGGCATATGTCGTGCAAAAGAAAGAAAGACGAGATCTCCTGAGGGTAAACACAATTTAGAAGAATGGGGTTAACTTGTGTGGAAATGTAGTTCGAGAATAACCAAGGAAACACGAAAATATTCTGACATGAAAAGCACTCAATCTCAGGTAGATAATACTACTTAAATTACTATACTTATCATAATCATTTTTTTTAAATTAAGCGATAAATTTTTCGCTGAAACTCAGTAATGATATTATAGTAAGGTTCTTTGTATTGTATTCTATTGTTCAATGAATAAGGTACGTATATTTTGATTCAGAAATCTTACGTTTACCGTGTTCCAGACTAACACATTAGTTAGACATACACGAGAGTTCCTACCAATGGTAGATTCATGTTCCCTAATTGTCTTCCTTTCATTTCCGTGATGGCAACTCTTCTTTCCTTCATCTAACATCTGTTATCTTTGAGCCCCCCTACATCTTTTCCCTTGCATCACCCCTCGATTACTTAGGCTAGCCTCCCCACTCCTATTTGGACAACCCCTTTCCTCATACGACGCTTAATGATTATAATTAATACACCCTTCTCCCCAACCACCTACAGCACTTATGCATTTGTTTTTCCAACCCCCCAAAATTACTCTCCCGCCTAGCATCATCCCCATATCTTGAAAGCTTCCTGTCTGCTTTAGTCGTCTTTCCTCATTATGAATGTTTCACACGCACGTGTCAGAACACTTCATACCTTGGATTCTATCTAACGATTATCAAACTCAACTTATCATTGGATAATAACCTGTCAGTATTTGCATTTTTATACATACATAATTGATATATTGGTATATTTGAAGGGAAGCAAAGTCATCAATAAAAGCTATTGTAATTTCCGTTAAATTAACAATTTTATACATAATTGTGTTTGTGAATTTATCGATATGATGTGCTCTAATTCATGCATGAACTTTCTTTTAACAACAATATAAATTCAAGCAATTTATATCCAAAATAATGCTATCTAAGGACCATTTATAACTGGTTTTGTATACATTTTAACATATTTTCTTTCTATGCTTTTATTATTGGTTTCAAAGTAATGAATGATGAAAATAATTTACTTATTATTAAACTTAATCTTTACCAAATTGAATACATTTGCTATTGTTTATCAAAATTCGTTTTCTCTCTTAGCTAAGCATAGCTGCAAAGCTTAATATTTATAGACATGTAGATCAGATATCATCTAGTTCGGGCAAGTGAGTATTTATCCTCTTCATGCTTTGAAATATTGCTTTAATATTGCTAATTATATTACGCTGTTCTCTTACAATCAAGATATCGCTGGTAAAAACTATAATGAGTCAAAAAAATTCACAGAAGAAAAAGATGATTTCATTTTAAATGTGTACAAGAGGATCAAATATTGAAACTGGTTCCCTAGAATCAACAATTCTGATTTTCGAGCAACAGATATAATATTTACATGTCCTCAACAAGGAAGTGTATCTAGCGACATTCATTTCCGGATATGAGGTCACGAATTTCATAATTCAGGGAAAGAGTCGCTAATTACTAATTCTCTTTGTTTTGTATCAGTTAGAATTGGAACGCTTAATAGTCAGTTCGTAGAAGACATGCGGAGCTGACGTCAAATCCCCAGGGCAGATATTTTCCCCACAGAAATATTCATGAAATGCAGAAGTAACGAGACTTTTTTTGCTAATTTAAATGTACTGAATCAAGATCAAGATTTATTTGCATACATGGCTAGCAAAATTTATTTTTTATTCGATTAACATACATCTTAAAAATGAGAATAAGCGAATACCTACACTTTGCAATTAGTTGACGATGAATGGATGTCAGAGAAAATTATCGTATTGTTTTATTTCTCGACCTCTCACGGAATGGTATAAATCCTTTCTTTTTTGCGCTCATTAGATATGTGTTATTCCCAAATTACGTATGCATTTATTATTATTATTACGATTTCGTCGTAAGACCGATCTTTTGTTGCCTTAAGTTACTTAACCTTATTTACCTTTTATGAAAAAATTAGGTACGATATCGTGGGAATACTGAAATTCGTTCTTTTTCATAGTTGATTTATTAACATTTTTCTTTGTCGATGTCCAACTTATTTTTGCAAACCCAACTGCTATATTGATTTATATCACTATCGTACTTTTTCGCAATTGCTATTATTTTTCATAACCCTGCATACTAGAATACGATCATCTTCAAATACTTTTACATGAGATTTTATTCCGCTATCGTTAATAAATATCATGAAGAGTAACGGACCCAGCACAATACCCTGAAGTACATGTAGTTTTTCTTTACCGTCGCTTTGGTAGTTGAGTGACAGAATAAAATAAGCCTATTAGTGGAATGGTAGCTGATGGTGTTGGAAAGGTAGACAAGATATTTCCTATAAAATTGAACGTAAAAATTCACAAATTCGGACCCCAAGCCTCTTGTTCATATCGAACTTCTATTTTTTCCTTTTCTATGGAAATTAATAATGTTTCTGCATATTTTCCTGTTATATTTCGCTGAATATGAACGCTAACAATTTCCAAGTACGAAAACGTTTCACCACTAGCTCTTATTCCTCCTCTTGTCATACACATCTCCACTCTTGTACATCCATGATGGGCTGGCTGATAAGAAAATCTTGTCTGATGTTATAAGTGAAAATGGATCTTTATATTGTATTTTTTATCTTTTGGAATTCGCGCAAAAAGTTTATGCTCTACTAAAAAAAAGACCTGTTTTTATGAACACTCGGAAATTAATAATAACTTGAAACGTGGTTATCTGCGAAATTAAGAAAAGTCGATTGTAAATGTCCCTGAGCCATTTATAAATAATAATAAATTTAATATTTCGTGTACTCTATGAAGGACTGTTTACTATATATATTATTGATATACTATTGATAGTACTTTTTACAGTTTACTTTTAAATTTATCCTTTTTATATTAAATGGAAATAATTGTATAATTAATTATCTTATACCACTATTTTCATCTCTCTTCTTATCGTCCATGGAGATGACTCTTATCTGTAAACCTTTCCTCATTATAGAATCAAATTTAGTTTATCCTTCTTGGTCGTCTCAGGTTAAATTATCTCTCACCAGGAGAAAGGTTTATCTCGAAAACATTTCGGCGAAAAATTCGACCCTCTTCTCTATAATCGCAGTACATTATAATTCGGTAAAATTTACCCTTTCACTCATGCTAGAAAACAAAGGCGTTTTACTTTGCGGAATAACGATATTACATTAATTGGCAGTGCACATGGGCGTCACCAAAGGTTAAGTAGCTCCTCGCGATCCAAGGTTAGAGGAGGAGGAAATGAAACGGAGCGTTCGGAGAGGAAAATAAAAAAGCCTTCAGATGAAGTCCCTCAGGGTGATGTCGATGAGGAAAACAAAGAAAAGTGAAAGTTTAAAAGACGAGAGATCTATGTGTTCCCGGCACAAAGCGAGTTCTGAACCCTGTTGCTGAGTAATTACAGGCAAATGGGGTCCCCTAAGTTCTTGAAACGATATTATCTTTGTCGACGCGGGCTTCATAGTTGCGTCAAAGGAGTGTTAATGTAATGTTTAAGTCAAAGGTCAACACGTGGATGTCCTAGTTGGTAAATTGTGTAAATCCTCGCGTCTATTTTTAAGGTTCCAATTAGTTTGGATCTTCGCGAATACTAGAAGGCTATCGATTGATTTTAGCTTTGATGGAGTTTAAATTTATCTGACATTTATATTTTTAAAGGGAATACTCTGCATATAAATGTATGGCAGGGGGTATGTTTTATTTTAGTTGATTCATTTTCGTATGCTTTTATTGAAGGTTTAACCAAGAGATTTTTCTTTGAAAAAAGTTTATAATACATCTAAAAATACTTTTATTTGATTACAATAATTGTAGTAGAATATGTTTTAATCTTTAAAAATAATAAGCAATGTATCCATTATGAACCAAATCATAATCTCTCAAATTGAATGAAAATTTTAAATGTCCTTCATTTTTTTCTGTTGGCTTAAATATTCGTACTATTAATGCTCTTTATTTAGATTGTGCTTATTTGAAATTTAAGTACTTAAAAAGTGCCCTTAAAAATCATGGAAAAGATTTTTCCTCATTTACAAAGGGTTTTATCGATAAAATTTAAACCAAATTGAGCATATAACTCAGAATTCTATTTCAAACATTATTTTATGCGAAAATAATGAAACGGAAGGAGTGCATACAAGTTTGAAAGAATAGGATTTCCTTATTTGGACTATGTTTCGGGTATCAAAGGTATAAAAATGTTAGTGATACAAGAGTACAGATGAAGTCCCTTTGTCGAAAAAAGGAAATGCTAAAAGGGATTACTAAGATAAGTAAGGTGTCAAAAATTCAACTGCGGTGTAAAATGAATGTCTGAGAATTGCAATTGGAATTTCAAAAGTCTCCCTCGTTTACATGGCAACGAAAACGGGTAACAACTATCTACACCGGTTTTGTTATGACGAATTTCGACTCAGAGAAGACTACAAACAGCAGTAGAACGTAATTTACTTGCTTTGAGGTCATACGTCAAAATCTCATACTGTTGTAGGATAATCAAAATAATGTCATTACTTCAATACCACTCAGAATTTATCTGGAAAGCACTCATAATTACGATGCTGAAAATAGATATCTTTGTCATCAGAACAGAGATATTTCCCTCCTATCTAGGTTTCTATATCTACTTCACAAATTCCTCTATAACGTTACAATTACTATAACTTATTTATCTGCCAGTCTCGAGAGTCATCTAAGTCATCGAGAAAGTTTTTTAACCTTAAAATGTAATTAGAAATTTGCGTGTGCCCAAGGGATGGGTATTACATACAGATCACCAATAAAAAATTTATATTATGACGCTAATAGGAAGGTATTTCAGCTCTCACAAAAGGATCTTACAACTATTCAATATTTAGATAATCATGGAAAGAACATTTATAACAATTAGAAACAAGTGAGATTCCATCTCATTATCATTCCCCGCCAGTATAATTATTATCCGTTTTGTAGTATGGGACTCTGGTTGTTAAAGAAATTTTTACGGGTTTTATTTCGTTTTTCCCAGAAAAAATAAAGTTACCCTTTCGAAAAAGGGCTTTCTGGAAGCGCTGGCCCGAATAACAGCCATCATTCCCGCTCCGCTGCCCTTAACAACTAATAGAACTTTTACAGTTTCCATAGTAAAGATAGGTATTCAACAACAACTAATAGAACTTTACAGTTTCCATAGTAAAGAAAGACAATCTCAGATTGTTCAACAAAAATATTTGAAACAATATTGTAACTACTCATTAAAGAGAACCAATACAGGAGAGTGAAATTAATGGTCGGAATTAATTCATAATTGTTTTTGAGACTCGCATTGTTAGTCACGAATTACATTGTTCACTCTTTTTGATTTGAGAGTTGCAACTACGAATCCAACAATGGAGATGATCGTTATGCAATTCAATACCATTTGGAGTATGCCGATAATTGGTAGTAATGGGATGAAATTTTATTACTCTGAATCAAACTATCGTCTGCACAAATGCCACGAGGGTCGCTACCATTGTTACTCTTGACGATGTTACAACGTACGAAGTATTTCGTCCATTGTAAGATTGACCCGCTGAAAGCACGAATGCGTTTCAGAACTCGCTAAACGAGCGAGCAATGATTAATAGCTTAGAATTCGGACTAGTTGCATCGTTAACCATCCGGCAGGCACATCGACAACTGCGCACTTGCAGAAACTCGCTGAACAAAGAGCTCTGGACTTCAGAAGTTGCTTTAATTACTCTGTCTAGGGCGACCGGCGTGTAAGACCTCTTTTGCATCAAATTATCAAGTTCGCAGCACATGCAGGGAAATCCGACAAGAGAAGTAGTTTAGCGAAGTGTTTAGTCCAGGAGGCAACTTTTATAGGGCAGCGCAGAAGTCAATTGAGTTCCGTCCGTAAATGCTCCAAGTCGTACGCGACTGAGGCGTAGAGACTTAATTACTTTTAATAAATATATCCATAAAGCATTGTCGTAAATCACAGATGTGTCGGACAGGAGCGTAGAAGTTGTTTCAGCCGTCAAAGTCTAGTTATATAAATAGGGGATAAATGTCGTCAAACCAGAACGTTAAAAGCTTTTATGTTTCCGAACTTTAATATGCACATCCTTCCTAAAGATGGGGAATATCTTTCGTCGGTCAGCAGCATATCTTTATGATGCTACGAGGAACTACTAACAAGTTTACATTGAATAGAGAAGAATAACGGACGCATACTGAGTAAATTGCACGTATCCATTAGCTCTAAAATTCTGATAATTTTACGCGATGAATCATGATAATAAACATGAAAAACGTCTCAATGAAGATAAATGAAACTTTAAAAAGCAATATTGAATGGTTACTTTTGTCGTTTATTACTTCACCTACCAGTTGATACTGCACGAGCATTTGCCCTATTTAAATAAGACTGTCTGAAATGAGACTTAATTTATTCATCTATTTAACATGGCTTTCACAAACATCCATTGATATAACAACCACAGTAAGGTTATCTATAATAGACGAACAATAACATACACAACTGTAGAGGAAAATTTCCAAATATCGGGATTCAAACCCGAGACTTCAGCATTGGAAAGTGAGCTAACCCTGAGATCTGCGTTAAGAATATTAATAGATGTGTTATTAAATAATATTATCCATACTTCAAAAGCTACTGGCATTTTAAATTATTTATTGAGCCTTATCTTGTTTTTAAATTCAATAGAAATTAATATACATACTGGAATCTAAAAATATAATCACGGAATATTTTAATATTTACATCATCTTAGCAGCCATGTCTCTTTCCTCGTTCAATATTATATAGAAGTAAATAATAGCCTTTTCTCTCTTTAGACTTTACTCCTTTCTCCAAGAAGCTATTTTGGGGGCCTATATATTATCCGCGACATGAATTCCTAAGCCACAAAATTCAGTAAAGTTTCAATGCACATTTTCGCAGTTTATTCTTTCCACTGACTTTCACAACTTCATAATCCTCTCTCCCTTTCTCCGAAAGGTTCTTATCTACGCGTTTAAAACCCCACGTGTTCCTAGACTGCCATAAAATACTGCACCTACAAGTGTGTAGCGTGCCTTCAAAATTTTATGGGACATTGTTCCTTCTTATTTTTGTTTGCAATGACTCTTTCAGCCTCGAGCGCTTTACGAGTTGCATCCTCTCTGTAAAACACGTGCGTCTCCCGAACTATATTCTCTCTACGAGTGATTTACTTTTGCGTGTGGATTTTTTTTTACCGAAACTCACACGTAACCCCGGAGAGAAAATTTAAGGGAAAATCAACATCTCCGTTTTGCTCGGTTTTATGTTTTTTTTCTGAAGTATCTCTGGGAAAGAAAGATTCCTTTTTCGAGTGGTTTATGTATCCTTGTGAGGAGATGCATTTTTGTGTCGGTTATGTGAGTGGGCGTTTACCAGAGCGGCATTTAAGGATTCCAATTTGAAAGCTTTTACATGGGTTATTGGTACGAGTTTTCATTATTATTTATATTCAAATTTTATGAATGACTACGGTATCCTAATAATGTTTCTAATATTAAATTTTATTGAAAAGTTTTCGGAAATTTGCTGTTGCTATTGACGATAGCAATAGACTTTCTCAATCGAAAACCAAATATTCATTCATAAAATATACGCATGGGCATATTGTATGTATATTCAAGAAATTTAAAGTTCTCAAATACATCTTTTTTTTATCTTCCAAATATTATAGCCTTGAAATCGTTTATGCAAGTCAGTTATTACGTGAATTGAAGATATCGATGACGTAAATAAGACGTAGTTCATATCATTTGCATTGAATGAAAATTCAGCCATACGTCTTAAATATTTTAATGGAATATCATGCTGAAAGTACCCGCTCTTTTTTCGTCGTGTTCTACGATAGAGCTCCATCTCCGTTGAATGCGTCCCGAATATTTTTCCGTTCAACATCTATCCTAAGAGAACTTTAAGATTCGATTAAATTGAAACTCGAGATGAGGATTTTGATTCAAAATTGCTCGAAGACCATTTTCCAATATTAAAGCGCTCAAGGTAATATTCGTTTCCAGGGGAGACGGTAGCATTCATACACGAAGATTACTATGGAAATATTCATTTCAAGTAATTTGAATATCTAAGTAACTTCAAATCGTTACGTGAGATCTTATAGATAAGTTTTCTTCTTTTAAAAACCAATTAAATGTATAAAATGTAATTTACGTAAATACACTTTCAAAAGATAAAACCTTTCATCTGTAAGTTATTTTCGTAATATGTTATTTATGACTTATTAATTTCATTCCGATAATAATATAAAAATCTTGCCTATCTTTAGCAACATATGGTTTCGATATACAATCTGTGTTGTAAGGATGTTAGTAGTCATTAAATCTTACTTTAACGTTTTATAAATTGATAACTTCCATTTCATTAAATCTCATGCTTTATGAAGTTCGCATAAAATTGAAGGATGCATTGGCATACATGTTATGCAGGTAACGTGAAGTAACAACATACTCTCACCTTTACGTCACTTCTAGCTACAGTATGTATAGTGAAGCTCAGCTTTCTATTCGCTTTACCGCGTATATTTCATTTATAAAAAGGATATTGCATCGGCCGGGAATCGAACCCGACGGATGACGTCGGGATCCGTGAAAATGACGGATAATAATTAAAAGCAATCTACCGCCCCGTTTTCATCACCTTCATCCCCCCAACCCTCAAATCGCATCCAAAAAGACACCGAGTCGAGACTTAACCCCCTCTTAATCTCACAACGGAACCTTCAATCCAAGTCCCCTCAACTCAGATGAAAAATCCGTTCAAAAGGGCGGGAGCAAAAAGAATTCTTTTTAATCATCCCTCCCGTAACCGGCGGGAAATATCCCGACCGAACGCCGGCGATCACCACGTCTCCCGCCGCCGATGCAGAGGAGACAAACACCACAAAACAATTCATCTGCACTCGGATGGAGAGAGAAAATTAAGACTCGATAGCTCCGGGAAGATTCATCCGTCTTTTCTCCAGAGATTTGATCTGCGAGCTTTCGATGGAAAGAAGTGTCATGCACGGATTTTGACGATCACGTTCACCGTTTCCCCCTTTCGTAGACGTAGGTTTGCTTTTATGTGAAGGAGGGTTGAAATTCGACGAAGATTTTCTACATAGATTGTCATTTCTTCAATGAATGGATAACGTAACTTTGGGTTTAGATGTTATTTTCGTTTATTATAGAAAGATGATGATGTTATTGAAAGAAGGTTAAGCTAAATCTTGGATTACGTAACAGATTTTTGATCCTTCGAATTGTATCTAGGAAAATTTATTTTAGATATTTAAGTCGGCGTGTTTTTTATTTGAAAAGGCATATAACATGAAATAACGATATTTTCAAAGATTTTTCAAGGTCTGGTTGCTATTTACAAAAATTGTTAAGACCTAAAGGAATAATTTAAATATCCGCTCACATTCGCAACTTTCTTACGTCAAATACGAATGTGTAAATTCTTAAGAGTACGGATATTAGGCTTAAAAGCTCTCATTTATAAGTTCGTAAAGAGGCACCGAGGTTCGAAAATCGAATAATATTAGGACTAAGCCTTATAAGACGGAGATAAAATCGAGTTAGAGTACACGTGCCCCTGGTTATTCCCCATGGCAACGATCCATCGAAGGAAATGAGACTATTGATTTACAATATAGAGGCATCATCGAAGTTTGCGTGATTCCCTCCTCCTTCCTTGGTTCTCTTGAGGAAATGTCAACGAATGAACTCAAAACGAATGCGGAGAAATTCAATCAAAATATTGCTTCAATCTCGCAATTCTTATTTGAGAAAACAAAGGGATTTTTTTTAGAGAGATATAGAGGTACGTGTGAGTTCTTCGGAAATAAAGACGCGATTGTTTTGATAATAGCATATAACTGTATTCAATCTGGTTACAAAAATAAGTCCGAGGTTATCTTCCGGGAAATCTATAGTAGGATTTTTATAGTTTATATTTATATCAGTTAAAAGAAAATTCTATAAAAAGCATAAAATCATGCTTATTTTTCTATTGAAACATTTTACTAGCTCATAATGTTTTATAAGGATTAGATTATTTTAAGATTTCCTCATTCAATCTGTATAATACCGATGAACTATATTTGACTGTCAGGACATTGAAAAAGAAGGGTTTTTGTTAAAGATTATTATGAAAAACTCTGATAAGTATATACTTATTCCTAAGAATTATTCTCACAAAATTTTATCCTGAATTGAATTTTAAATTTTAGCGTGGGAGATTTATATTTGAAAATTTTTCGTAAATATAAAATACTATTTGAACTGTTAATTTTACCGGAAAATATATCTCTTTTAATTTCGCCTACGCGCGAACCACTTAGAGAAATTGTTTATTTCAATAGAAATCACTTTGTGAGGAATTAATGAATTTATTGAATTTCAGTCTTTTCAATTTGCATAACTAAAGAAGTTTTTGACGTAAAAAATTTAAAATCTGTTTTTGTATAAGTATGATGAATTAAATATTTCCGTGAAATGGTACTAAAGAAATAAAAGACGCGTATCAATTGTGAATGAGAAAAATTCATGATAATTTATCCATTACAACTTTATTTATACTGTTTCATTGAGTTTCAAACTATTCTCAATGAAACATAAAAATGTAAGAAGACTGAATGCTATGGAAACATACCTATGTTTTCTCTTAAGAATTAACGATAGTCGTATTACTGTCTATTTGCATTTAAATCCTTATAAATCTCTGCTTAATTTTGCAATTATTTATATAAATTAGGGAAGAAGGCTACTTAAAATTCTGTATGAAAACTTTGTAGCTCAATTCATAGTTCTTAAATAATTTATACCAGGTTTGGTCAGTTTACTCGTTTCCTCAGAGTGTTGTTTGAGGTTAACATATCTTTGTTGGTAAAGGTGTATACATATGGTGAAGTTTCCATGTGAGAATTTTGTGTTAAAAATCTCTCATAGAACAGAAAATAGTCCCTCCCTATTCCCTCAATATCCGCTCGCTTTAATCTCCCATACCAAAGCGTTTAGACATGCCGATTGGCTACAGTGATCAAGGGGTTAAATGAACGTACGGAATCGAATCCAGTTCCTCTCCGACTTTTGAAGTGTCCGTTCTTCTTATTAAATAATTCACGATTTAGAAGGGTCATAAATCCATCCTTTGCCTCATTTTCAACCTTTCATGTAGTGTATGATAAGTATACCCTACATTTACACCATCCAACAACTCTAAACTTCGTCTTTCCATGAGTTTCTCGCAAAGCATCCTATGTTCAATTATTCACTTAAGCCCTCAACCTAGCTAAATGTTTGACTAACCCAGTTCCTATGCCTTTCTTCTGTTGAAACTCACTCCATTCTCACCTACACACTCAACCGACTAGATAACTTTATTCGATATATACAGCATAAATTATGGCTAAATAGAAAGGAAGGCCGTATTTAATGAGGAAAAGTTTTATTATCTCGAATAAGCCGCATGTAAATGAATTTCTAGTCTATATAACACTGTATATAGCTTTCGTTTCCTAACAGAGAAGGATTCAAAAAAGGTCGCAGTATGTTAATGGTTTCGGTTTTGAATAATATTAAGCGAAAATTATTTATTAATATTCTCAATTTAAAATTTAAATGAATGAACCATAAATTATATAAGATATACTAAAAGGAAAAGGGAAATGAATAAATAACTGGTTGAATAGTCTTACATGTTATGCGAAGAAAACACTTGTTTTTGTATATTAACTACTAGGAAATAGATTGTGAATCTGCAAAAACCTATTTGCTATGCGAAGAAAATATGTAGACGAAAAAGGTTAACTTTTAGAGTACCATAAAGTTTTCCATAAAAATTATTTAAATGAACGAATAAGATGATTACATAATTAATTTTGGTAAAAAATGTTTTAATTTTTAATGTTCTTTATATATGAGGCATTTTACTCATTCCGTAATGAGATAATTAGAAAATTTAACCTTGAATGATCATAAAATTATCACATGAGCGTTTTTACGGTGGAAGAGTATTCTTATTCTACAAAGTATGATAGACGTAATAGTAGATCATCTGAAAATTAAAATTTGGTGGAAAATGAAAATTATTATTTTATATTTTGATGAAATATAAGGAGAGAATTAGAGGATGCGCATATGAATCAATAGTAAAACGTGATTGGGGTATTTTAAATGCTATGCGTCCTAGCAATCAAGATAATTGCTTTCCTATTGATAACAGATTTGGGACTGGGACTAATTTTCCCTGTAAGTCTAACCATCACGTCTATGGGTAAAATAGAGTTGTATCTTCAAAACTAGTCTATTTATAGAACCCGAATGAAAACGCCACACGCCGTACACCCCCTGCGACCCGGTTCCATAGAAATCGCGGCGGAGGTAAATATCACCGTGAAGAGTAATGGATAATCTTTCCGAGACCAATTCGCTCGCAGATCCACCGATTTCATCCCCACAAGACCCATCCAGCGAGACCCTCTCCTTCTGGAGACAACTCCTCACTCTGCAAATCTACGGAGACGATAAAAATCGCTCCCCCGGCGACATTCCTCGTAGCGCCGGAAGAGGGCGAGCTCACATCCCTCAGAAAATTGAACATGGGAAGAGATCTCGGGAAGTGATTCAGTGGTCCAGGGATCGAGGGGTCGCGTTGGCAAGCAGAAGCCACTCCCGAACGACAACGTCTCCCCCCCCGCCCCCTTAACAGGCGCTCCAATTACACCTGGGAGGGTGGGGGTCCGCAAATTAACCCAACAGGAATCTCTCGTGCAGTCCAACTGCGTGGAAAATTGGGAAGGACGCCGGTTTGAGGAATCTGCAGAAATAGAGGGGACAAGGCAACGTAAGGACGCTCGGAGTTCGGTTCGCCTCGACTACCTCGTCGCATCAAAAACGAGATGTACCTTCAAATGGGGATAATTAACTTTTTCGCGGAATCGGGAAATTTTTTTGGGATTTTTTTTCTCTCGTCCGCGCTACGAGATTCCTAAAGGGTTCATACTAAAAAGGCTCCTTACGGAGGCTCTCAGGGTAAAACGTCGGGGTACCCTCAGGGTTTTTTATATCAAACGAGACTGGAGACCTCTCTGGCTGCATATATGAGAGTTCGGTCGCTTTGGCCTTAGTTTTCACTTTCCAGTGAACTGCTTTTTTGGAGGTTTTTTTCTGTCGTAGAAAGACATCCGCTCGAGGATGTCTATGCGGAAGTGGTGCATTGATGAGAGTTGCTCAATATATATGTACGAACGGTGGATGCGGTGCGCTGGAGCTTTTGAATTCGACTCAGTTGAACTTCGTATATAAAGGCGGTGTATACGGTTTCATTAAGTAGGGTTAAATATTTCGGAATGGATTCCTAGTCGTATTTGACTAGGTACAAATGTTTGGATTGTTGCGTCATAAGAAGTTCTTTCAATAACATCGAATTTTACGAGTATATTTATTAGCTTTTTAGTTTCTGATTTTAATAATATCGAATCATTCAGAATTATCAAAAGGTTGTATCTTTAAGTTTTGAAACATCGCATACCTTTTTCATTCAATATACAGTTTTTAATTTCTCGCAAAAACGGGATTACTTAGATTCCTATAGAACGTATTTATTTTTTCAAAAGAAAAACGGATTAATAACTATTGAATCGGCGTAAGTATTCTTCTATCGCAGAGGTAAATTGTAAATAAATGCAGAAAATGGAATGGTTCGATAATAATATCACAGATTATTTTAAGTACAAGGTTCCTTGACGTGTATACAACCTCAGTATAAGAAATCAACGCATTAACGTTATATTATCGCAAGACTTGTATTGTGTACGGTGTATTGAATACGCATAGAGTAAACTCAGCTTATCTTTAGATTTGATTTTAAAAAATCATGCACCAATGTTCATTGGTAGCGATTGTTTTAGAACATTATACAGTTATTGATAGTTTAAAATAATCCGCGATTAGAGTTATATTTTAGTTTTATACTGATTCAATGCAATGTCGATTTCCATTAAATAGTTCGTCTGAAGCTAAACTCAGAAATGTATTCTCATTTGAGGAAGAATTAAATATTATATTATTTATTCGTAAAACATACTAAATCATGGAAAGATCAGAAAGGTAGAATCGTTACATATGCCTCTATCTTTTACTTAATCTAGTAGCTCGTTATAATATTCATAAATATTGAAATAAAGAGTGGATTATATAAATGAAGAGTTGTTTGATAATCCGAGTAGGAACATTTTTTTTCCAGACCCTTTTCAAAATTAGATTGGAGGAGGCAAAACATTATTTATTAAATCCGAAAGCAGAATTCTCTTATTTGCCCACTTACGGGAATCGAATAAATCAACATCCGGACGGACTTGGTTTTTTTCACCCTTGTTTTGGGTGAAAGGGCCCGTTCGCTTATTTACATCAAAAAATTCGATTTCTGACTTCCTTCCTTATTACCGGATCCACGCTTCAGTATGTACTTCCAAAAGTCCTATTTTTAATCTTGGCCTTTAACGTAAAATAGTTCGGTATTTTTATGATAGTTTTTTTTCGTACCTTCTTATTTAATATTGATAAAATACACCTTTTACAGAGTAAAAGTTACCTTTCCTATTTTAAAATTTAGTGTTTGTTAACCAAACAAATAACTTTTGATTGCCTGAATTAACTTGACTGAAGGTATATATTTTAGTCTCAAATTTTGAAATATTTTTTATTATATTGTATATTGTTTCTTGCTCCTATGATCGACCTTAATTTTTTTTTTATTGGAACTGCTGTGCTGTGTCAATCTTAAAACACTTACATGCTGGTTTTCATATTTTTTATGCAACTGAATAAAATGTAATCCTGAAACGCTATGAAGAGTAGATCATCCTTTACATGATTGATTAAAATATGCTAAATCACTGTCATTATTTAATAACCGATTAATATTTCTTTATAAATATAGAATGCTCATTACTGTGTATAAATATGTTACGATTTCACGGTTGATGTAATATGAATTACACGAGGAAACTATTATATATCTGATTTCATACGATTAGTGTGATAGATTATCAATAAGGAAATATATTCATCAGTTTATCTCTGGAAATGAACTAGATTTTACTTCTCTAATAACATCTATATGCATTGGGTATGATGTGTTTAATGCCGAGCAAATATCCTCCTGTAATTTAGCTAATTTAACCGGACTCGGTACCCAGCTTTAGTTCATCCCATTGAAAAACGATTCCCGAACTAAATACGGTCACAGTGTACACTAAGCAAGTTCCAAAACCCAATTACATACACATCTCCTCTATCCCCCATAAGAACCCATACGTGTCTGAATAATAACGAAGACCCCACAAGTTTACGTAACACCACCCCTTAAGAATTTTACTGCGCCGGGACAGTCTTCGCGTCCCTTTCGGGAAACCATCCCATTAACTGCGAAACCCACCCCCGAACGAACCCTCGCCGTTGCTACCACACTGGCGACCGACTCATGACCATTTTTACGACCCGCTCTTTTAATTATGCAACACAGTCTTCCTCCTTAAAACCCTTGTACAACCTCTCCCAGAACGATTCCGCTGCAGCGTACAAACTTCGGATTAAGTCGAGAAGTTCGGGGATTCATAAATCAGGGCTTTTAGGCACGATTTTCCAGGGATAAACTTTCTCGGTTTCTCGTGGAAAGTGAGTGCATTGCGCCGTGACCCAGTTCATTATATACCCTAAGAACGCCGGGTGTACGAAAGGAAAGCATAGAGGCCCTGGTGAGGTTCTTGGATACTCCCGCTCGGGAACGTAAATAGTGCGAAAGTTTCGAGACAAAAAATGCGGTAGACACGCTCGCTTTCGTTCCTGAAGGTGGTTGCGTCTGAGAAATGATCGCGGATGGCCTGTTTCAGTTCTCAGAGCGTTGAAATCTCCATAAACTTCGTGTAAATGGTTTAGGTTTATGACAAATAAGGTTTTAGGAAAATACTATCTTTGCTGGTTAAAATAAACTGGAGTTAAAAGTTTGGTAGATATATACTTTTCCTAGTTGATATAATGTTCATCCAAAGTGATTTTTCCTTCCTAATATATTTAATATTGTAATGACAACTCTCCATTTTATCATGGGATGTATATATTAACATTTTTCGTAAATAAATAATTCAGTCTTAACCGCAAACTTAAGTATTACCAAGATATCCCATTTAAAACTTCTCCGCAAGCTAGAGAAACGTTCTAGGGCCTTACTATCTCTATTTAATCAACCAACTTTGTCCAAAGAGACGCTACTGCACGAAGATTGCCATAACTTTCACCCTCGCAAACTTTAGGGATAGGAATCACAGAAGTAGGATGATAATCCGCGGTGGTATATACTCTGCAGTCGTGTGTTGCTATTCATCTTATGATTGTCACGTCACATTCACGCATGTCAACGCGCTCTTTGTTTCTCTCGCACTGAAAGCACGTAGCATCTAGCAGACTTCCCATCTTAGCCACCTACTTTATAATTAAAGTTAGAGGATAGTGATGTACTTAAGCTATAATTTTACGCGGTTGGGAGAATTTGCGTAGAGAACCGGAGTTGACTAGACGTAAATGGGACTCGAACTAATAGTATAGGGAAACTTGGTGTATAAATTATATACGCTTATGTTATTTTTATATGTATATATATTCTGGATAGAATGAAAAGATACATTAATTCATCTACAACTCAATCGGAGAGAAAACTTACCGTAAACGTGCGTATTTCACAATATCTTCCGTGCCTTGAAGATCATAATTACTACTTCGATGCAATCTTAATGTTCTAATTGCTTCTAATCTCTCTGAAAATTGCACGGATCTAATATCAAACAGCTCTATCTTCGGCGTATCTCGTTTCGCAAATTTATGCGGGCATGCCTAAAATCCGATTTCATCCTTCAATTATTTCCTTCTCACCCGAAATTTGAAGAGCAAATTAACCGTCGGCTTTTATGACCGAAAGGTTAACAGTCTCTTTAAGATATCTCAGATCTTTATCTTTAAAACTCGTTTTATCCAAATCGCACCATCAAGGTTACGTGGTGCTTCTGTACAGCTGACCTTCATGCTTTAATTTTTCGTACTTTTCCCGAGAACCGAGAATTATTACGAGTATTTCGTCCGTTTTTTGTTTCGTTGGAATTATGGTTATGTAAATTTATGCGCCATAAAAATCTCGAGAGAAACACGGCGAGGCGGGTTAAATATTTTTATGGAGTTTCGTCAAACATCCTGTTTAAATTCCTGAAGTACGTATGAAATGACTATAATTGGGATGGATTAAAATTATTTGGATTTCTTATGTCGGAACGATCGTGATTATATTCTCTTGTAATTAACCATTAGTATTAACATGATTGGATCCTGTAAATAGCTAATAATAGGGTGTAAGTTAAAAACATATTGTAATTTGGTGATTATAACAGTAGGACAATGTAATTTACTCAGATTTTTTTGTCATAGTGTACAGTAACTTCTTTTGTATCCGAAATAAAAGAATATAAAATGAGAATTCTTTTCTCGATATATGAACAAAATATCCATGTAAATTACAAAATATTGAATGAATGATTAATAAAAATATGCTCAGGATTATTGTAATTGTTATGCAGTGCTCGAGAGTAAAATCAATATTAATGTCCATAGGATAGAATTTCCGATATATTGATTTGATAAAATGATTTGTTACTTGCTCATTCGCCTTGTTAAAATAATAAATATTGAAGCCAAACACTATTTACTTTGAATAAATATACGCTTTCCATCCTATTCAACTATCATTGTACTGTAATCAGTATAATTCAAATATTAATTTATTATTTTTTTCTTTTAACAGTGCTCCTCAAAGCCATTTCTAAGTCCTAGAGTTTATATTGTCTATGAGTCTTCTTGTAAAGTACAACAGCCGTCCTCAACTTTGCTGATTTCAGTGCAAAAGAACTCATCTAAAATTTCTGCTTAGGTAAGTGAGAAACTATTTTCAATTCCTAATCAATCACCTCATTCACTGTCTATGTCGTAATTTAAACCTCATAATACCCCACTTTTTATCCGAGAAAAATTTAGCTTCGTCGACCTTTTGCCATCGCCAAAAGCTATTAGGAATCTCGATCCCAAGATATACACATTTCGGAGATAAAATAAATTCGCGGAGAAACCAGGTCGCGCCAATATAGTAGCGAATTCTTTACGCGTCGCAAATTTCGCGATCATACGCATCCAAGAAAAGGTCGTGATGCTATACCGTCGCAGATTTCTTCGATCACTCATCCATTCCACGGGCGATTTATCTTCATTCGATACTATTTTGAATCCAAGAAGAAAAGAGTGCATATGGATGGAATTCGGGTCACCTAGAAACCATGAGGGGTTCCGCAAGATATCCGTTTTTAAGAGATACCTAAAAATCGCAGGCTGGGATTGTTTTCATAAAGCACTCTGCGACTTATTGCTCCATTCGCAGAGTGCATTTTGGTTTCCGAGGCGTGGCCGTAAATTCAGGAGGTTCGGATGGGAATGGTCCGTTGCCAAGTGTCCCGAAGGGCCGCAGACATCTTCACAATTAGTCCCGATGGTGGGAGTTATGCTCTGATCTTCTTATCGAGGTTTGGGTCCTGGTGAATGATTCTCTACTTTTTTCGAGTTATCTAGCTCTAATCTTTGGGAATGTGTAGCCGTTTAAGTTTGACTTTGCTCGCGTATTTTTCTCCTAGCTCACGATCATCGAACATAATGTAGAAAGTTATTTCGGTTACTCGAATGAGCAATGAGAAAGAAGATAGATATTACTTAGTCTTTTATTTGATTTTATGCTGGATCTTTATCGATTCGTTGATGTTTAATTTAGCTTGTATTCGAATTAATTTTCTTTCGTGTGGGTGAAGCTAAAAATGATTTTCAGTAAAATTGAGTCGTTGGATGATAATAATAGCAGTATGCGCATTATCAATGGTAAAGAATGATTCTATATTGCAGGACTTTATTGGTATTAAATTAATTAATTTTGTGTTGAATTGTACTGGGATTGATGTGGATTATTATTATTTCTGGCTCAGTTCGCATAATACATACCTGCTACGAGTGATATAAATGATGAGCATATAGATCTAAGAAAATTATATATAGCTGACTCATTTATCTAAAAAATATTTGGATTACATTTATAAATTATTTCGATTAGCCTATATCATTTTTTATGTTTTACTTTAGTCTTTATCTCAAAGAAATTTATTAATCAAAACTTGCTTAAAATAACTCATTTCCTCATAAGGAATCAACTAATAGTAAATAATGAGAAATGAAATATCATTAATTAGATACAGCCTCTTTGGCAAGATATTTAGTTTTAAATTCAATAAACGTTTATTTCAAATGTTACGAATACTAGATAAATAGATAAAGGTGTTATACAATAATTTCTCTGTATGAAACCACAAGCAAGTATGGAATCAAATGAGATTCAAAGTCACAATCAATTATAGGCTAAACAAATTAACTTTTGCCTCCATAAATTCAATCTGGGATAGCGAGAGATGTAAAGGATGATCCCAATTGTAGGAGGGTTAGGTAATAGTGGAAATGATTCGACAACGGCAGTTAAAACTTGGAGCGATCCTCAGTTCTTCAAAGAAAAACATCTTCCCGTTGGTTTCCGCTATAAGCTTCGAGGGCGAAACTTGGAAGCGGCGGAATCGGTTAAATGTCCCGGAGTTGCTTCTTCTCAAACAATTTAACTCGGGAGAGCCGCACAATTTGTGAGACTGGGATTCATCGAATCTATTTTCGGTAGAAGTGATAAGAAAGGCAGAAGGCCATATATACACATTAGCATACCTTAAGAGGTGAAATCTATATAGCTAGAGACACGGTGTACGCAAAATTAGGCTTCAAGCGAGTGGAAGTGACTCTATATTCAATGTTTATATTTTCTCCTTGATTATTCAACGTCATGATGCGATACTCACCTTAGTAACGCGTCTAGTTACGATCAAACCGTGTTGAATGTCGTTTAATATCTTTGCAAAAGCAAGTAGGACGAAGAATGCATTACATGCTGGAGATACTGTAAATTTCAAAAGAAATTCAAGGCTAAGTCCATCATGATAAGTAGATTTTAATAATAGTGCAGTAATATCAAAGTTGGATTCGTAATTTTTACTTAGAATTTAAAATTTTGTTCGATTTTTAAAAATTTCTGTGGAACAGATTCAACGAAACTGCTCCATATTCATATAGAAAGGAATTAATACATCGCTTCCTAAATTATAACTAATGAGTTTTGAATTATAAGATTATCTAAGAATAAAAATGAGTATTAATTAGATAATGAATGAAAATATCACCCAAAATTTCTCATCGTATTTGAAGAATTATAAAAATACCCTGCGAACTGAAACGGTTTCAAAAGGTTTGATCGCTCGTTAAGTCTAGTTCCGCATCTAAATAAGCATGTAAACTTGAGCAAATACGCATAAAAACTAATGGAAGTATCCCCTCGTAAAGTTTAGCACGGCTAAATGGGACGCGATCCGTAGAGCGTAAACGGGCAGAATCTCTTGAAAATGACATTTCTGTTTTCATGCTAAGCCAGCCATGTGCGGACAGTGAGAAAAGAATAAAATGGTTTAGATAAGCATCTCCAACGGAAGCGTGAGAATGACTATCCTGCCATCTCATTCCACGCTAACATGGATCACGTATGCAATTAGCGAATACGGGTAATTAAGCTTTGCTCGGGAGTTTCAAGAACTGTGGGAATGCGGAGTTGAACGGGAGCTTTCCGTGCGCTCCGATTTCCAGGAACAGCGAGACATCTCTCCAAACACACGAGCTATCGGTTTGTTACTAATGCGGGATCTTTCAGATGTGTGCGTCTCTGCCGAAAAGCACTTTATGCATTATGCATTCGCGACCGTATTAGTTCACGAGAAGGTTGTTGAAATTTAGGCAATATGCAGATTTTTCTGCAACGAAAAGTGTGTATTATCAAAAAAATATAAGGCACAATGTATTTGTGCTGTAAAATTCTTAGGTTTTTAATTTTTGAAGTCTCAAGGTACTGGGTTTGAATCCCAGCGAAGTTGAATTTTCTCGTTGTTTTTTGTTATTTTTCCTTTTCTGAGTCCTTCTTTGAAGTTATCCTTGTTATGAATTTTAACAATATGAAACGTGATATTCATTATCATAAGGCCATTCTTGGTTTATTATGGAGACCACAGACTGTTAGTATTTTACACCTTATCTACCATTACTGAACAAGGAAACCGTGCGGTACATTCAGACAGGGCTCTATTTTAGTCATACATATCCTATTCATGTCCTCTTACACTTGGGTATTATTAGAGGCCTTGTGAATATTCGTTTCGAATCACATCTATCCCTTAAACCCTGAATTTCTGCATGGGAGACACCTTTTCACCTCTTTGAATGGCCGATTCCTCTTAGAAGTAGGGGCAGTAGAAGATTCAGCTCAGTCGCCGCATCTAGAGTACCTATGCGTACTAAGTATCCCCAAAACGAGGACTTTTAATGGAATTCGGTAATAAGAGACCGTGAACGGTGCTTGCATTTCTGGATGACGCAATAGACTTCATAACATCTCTGTCATTAATATGGCTGTTATAAAAGCGAAAATTTTCTTTATAAATTGAAAGACTGTTTGAAGTTACACTCAAAGCTTTAATTTATGAAATAAGGAAGTATTCATGTATATCCAATATAAATCAGAATTTTCTTTAGATCAATATCATATCCTTCAATAAGGAGAGGGATTGTTAAAGATCCTAAATTACTTCTTGTAATTCGTTAATCATATCGAACATTATTTTATCGATAATAATTTTAACTAATCATTTGATTTTCTCCTAGATTTATGATACATCTTATTATTGTATTAGTTCATTCGATAGGTTTGTCTTTATTGAACTTGAAATATGCTTCCTTATAGAAACAAGAATATGTTTGAGATTCCAATCTTCGCTACATTTCGATAAAAGCTGTTCATATTGAGATAGTAGTTATATAAACTCCTAAGATATCTATTTTTTCATTCTCGTATCATCATCTACCATTTTGTCCTATATTAACGTCGTATCATGTTTTAAATGACGCATATTTCATATTTAACACAAAGAAGAAACTACGTTTCATTTTCGAAATGTGAAAGAGAACACGTTTATTCAAAAGCACTCGCCGTTTAGCCTGAATAAGCTCTAGTTAATACGTCACGAATGCTTTACTTTTAATGTCGTTCGGATAGACTTTCGAAATCTCGCTGTAAATTAACCTCTCGGGCATAAACCAATTTTCCCTCACGTAAGTGTACTCATCGCGGGCTAAACAAATTTAATGTCGCATCCAATAGAAGATCGGATAAGTCATCCTACACTCTTCGGGAACTATAAACCCGTAACTTAGCTATTTAGCGTGATCCAACTCTTAGAGTTTCGTTTTGCTTTTAAGGCGTGAGTAGACTAATACCATCTTCCAGTGCCTCTGGGCGTATTGAAAACTTTATCAGACTTGTTATACGGATGAGACCTACGTGTTTCATTAAGAACGAGCACATATAGTTTCTGCTTCTTTAAGTGAATTTTCTCTGAAGTTTACTTCCGTTCCATATCTTAACGAACTGAATATTTTTCACGTATGTTTTGGTTTATCTCGGAGTAAGAAGTTCATTCGTTTTCGATAATTCTCATACAGCGTAGGAGTACTTTGCTCATAACGAAGTTGAGATTCAAATAACATTTTGTTTGTGTACTGCTTGATTGACTCGAGAAGTCTATCAGTATAACGGTTCTACTTTTCGTTACAGACAAGTTAAATCACTTTTAAACATTATTCAGTAAACACTATTTTTACAAATTACCGTCTTAATTAGGGATGGATTGTTATTATTAAGTAGTATGATCATTATCAATATATATGTAACAGTTGGATTAATCTTTCGATGGCAACATATAATAATTGACGGAAACATAAATAAGTATAAATATCATTATTTATGCAGTTAAATTACATTTACTATTTGAATTAATAACATTATACTACCTAAAATCCTATTTAAAAATACTGATCCATTCGATACTATTTAAAGAATTATTATCTCCAAAATCTAGGACTATGTAATGAATTAAACATAAATATTTCATAATAATGTATGAATATATAATATATTTCATATAATTTTCATAAATAAGATAAATAATTATAAAGATAACTATAATATAATAAATTGTAACTATGATATCGCAGAAGGTAAAATTTTATCATATTTACGTAAAATTATCCATCAACTTTTCCTGGAATGGCTGAACAATGAGGAGCATTCCATAGTTCTAGGAAAGGAGTTGAGAAGGTTTAAAAATGCGATAAAAATACAAACGTCAGCTTGTCACTTATATGAGCGTGATACGTAGATAGAAAGCTTTTCCGAGTAGAAAATAGAATTCGCACATTTATTGTAGCGGGATTCGGGAAACTCCAAATCTTAATTTCATTATCTCTTAATGCCATTAAAATGCAGCCGAATGCTTTTAACCCAAGTGAGGCTATAATTCGGGATAGAGCCAATTATATCGCGATAGAGTACGTGGGAATTTTTTCAAAGGCCCGGATCTATAATAGAGGAAACGTAATTAAAGTTCGAAAGAATATCAGTCTGTTACAGATGATAGGATTTTAATGTACGTCACGGATACATTTTCGATAAGCGTACATGTATTTCCATTTATACCCCAGGATTTTTGAAATGTAATTCTATATCGTATTAAAATTCGAGCTAATAAAATTCCATAACCCGGATTATGCTTAATGCACTATCACAGAATTTCGAAAGAGAAAATTAAAAAGGAAATAATTTTAAAATTACGACAGCTCAAGAGTAGATAAAAATATTCGACGAATGCAATTCGGAGCGAATTTTATTAAAATCTATATATGTGTATGGAAATATGTGAGAATATTATTATTAATTCGCGAAATCATTGAAATGGTTCACGCCGATTTTAAACTAAACAAAAACTTTATCGAGAAAAATTTTCGCCGATCGTCCGTTCGAATTAGCATCTAAAATTTCCACTTTCCTGCTCCGCTGACGCGTGACATTTTACGAGTACTTTTTAAAGAATTTAATTCGCAAATCATTCGCAGATTATAGAAAATAGCAGGGAATGCTTTATATCTGGCTATGTTCAATAAACGTATCAATTCAACTGTTGGCCGGACCGATTTGAATTGTTAGCGTTATTGTTGTGTTTAACTTAAGCTAACCGGTTTATCTGTACTTACAATTCGTTTAGCTAATCAGAGTGTATATATTGTTATAAGGCAATATAATTGACTATATCTTACTTAAATTTTATCAAAAAAGTAATTTAATTTAAAATTTTATTACATAATATGTATATTGAAATAGTTTGATAACTAGTGAGATACGTAGAATTCATTGTTGCTTACTCATAATTTAGTCACATGTGTTGGTTTTTGAACTACATAGATTCAAGTCGAAAATCAATAGCCGATATATATTAACCATAGATAAACATTTATATATATTTTCACCTTTCAAGCGAAATAAAATGTTGAATGACTAACTTGGAAATTATTCTGATCTATTAGATGTTTGAGGGTTATAATGTAAACGGATATTTCTGAAGATATCTTGGGTATATCTAAACTCTGCCAATTTTCATTCCATCACTGTACAAAGGTCAGGGGATCAAGAAGATTTTTAAAAATTTCACTATAATGTAAGAAAACTAATAGTTAACAAATTTTTAATGACAAATTATATTTTCCGAAAGAGTGTAAATAATAAATAATCCAAACTCGTATTATTTTCTGAAGTGACCTCCATAAAAAATTTGATTATATGAGCAGAAATTAGGCGTTAAATTTCTACTTGGATTTATCATGATAATTCTATTTTCTACTTTATTTTTTTTAACCATTAAGGAAAAATTTCTACCGTAAAATTAAGCTATGTAATCATCTTTTGCTTCTCGAATCGTCTTTTGAACATTACCTTAAAAACTCACTCCCTTCCTCCATCAATTAGTTATTCGTTCTTTTTGGTTATATTTGTTATTTATAATCATATTTATTGTTGATATCTTTCCTTCTATTATTCATTACATTTGGTCCCATTGCCTTTAGAATCTCCTTTAATATATATTAATTACGTCTATTATAATTTATATTACGACCATCTTAGATATAATAATGCACAGCCCCATTTCACAGTTCAGGGATATCTTTCATAGATAGTGTCATAGGGATATCTTTCGCCATTTTCATCTGGACTCGCGGTTACATCGGAAGCGTATAAAAGCCTAAAAGTCTGACATCGTCTCTGCAGCCTCCGCTACGATAGCATGTCCACACCCGATGCTGGACCCTCAGCACGGCGACACACTACGTCTCGTTGTTATTATTTTAACTAGGACACGCCCGCTTGTATCTCTACGGCTAGCGGAGGATTCCACACACACACCCAGAAACAGTCCTTCTCCAATCACCGCGAATCAATAATGACCCACACACATAACCCATCCTTTCACCCATAATGTGTGAGGATTGAAATACCGTCTGCTATATCGCGTGAAAATACAGTCCATAAGAACGCGTACTGAAAAAAGGGTATCTCCATTCTTTCGCCAATGAATGGAGCAAGCGCACAGCGAGAAACTGATAATTCTGTGTTCGGACGTACAAAAATGCAAACAATTGCAGAGCGAGTGAATGTTTCTGCCGGAAATTGATATACTGCGCTATGACGAAGGGTTTCGGAGTTCGTTCCCGGTGGTTTTGAAAAGAATCCGAGCACTATGAGCAACGGCCTTGTTCCGTCAGATTAACGAAGGGCCACCCTTGATTGATTTTATTGGTGACAGCGTGTTTGGGGATATATAAGGGAACATTCACTATATCCTTTTGACATGTGGACAATATTTTCGATATTATTTTAGAGATTTACTATTATATAAACGGAGTGACCTATTTTTCGAAATGATAAAGTTTTTGTCCGTGCTATTTTGTAAATTGTTTTCTATATTTATGGGAGCTTACATTGAGTTTTAGAATTTACTTTTAAGTTTTAATTGTTATCGTTCGAAAGTTAATAAAGTACCATTGGTGCTTATAAATTTTGGATGAGGTAAAACGAAATTGAATGTTTAATTAAAAGTTCTATAGCATTAGTGTTTCACTGTTTGTTATACTCTGGTGAATTTGTTTCGTTTACATATGCATTCTGGCCGAGAGAGGTAAGCAGTTGCAAGTGGAAGATACTATCAGATTTCGAGATCATATTTCTGAAGTAACCTTTCGTGCTTAATGTCTTTACCGTGAATCTTACTATTCATAAAGCTGTGCATTGAGAAAGCTGTAAATTTGATAGTATAGTTTGGATTTGTTAAATATGCCATCCTTCGATTAGAGATTGATAGAGTTATAACAGTCATAAAAATATTTCATCGTATAATTTCCTTAATATACGTATACGAACTTGACAAGAAGCTCGTCATAATTCATTACAGATAACTATATTCAAAAAGTATTTTCGAGCAAAATGGAATTTAATAAATAGAAGCCTAAAGGAAGGTTACAGAATTTCTACCGCAAGTATCTTTTTCGTGTGTAGAAGTATGATCGTTAAAACCCACCGCGGATCCTTGTGATACTGCATGACATGCCAGACGACAATCAGGATAAAAATACTTTATTTTCTAAAGGTGAACTTTATTATCCACAATTAAAATAAGTTATTCGTGAAAAGTGCTTATTTAATTACTTCGAAGCTAGCATAATTTATGGTTGACTGTTAACACGGTGTGCAGAGAATAAATCTCCTCAAACGATTACCATGTGATTATTCATTGAATTAAATAAACCGCGAAGCACACGTTTTCAGTAATTTACCATAACAACAAATCAAATAGCTCATTGAATGCGGAATGGGTGTGACGACCTGTATTCAAGGAAAAAATATTCAAATGTTTTAAGAATTCTTGATTTGTATACATAATCAAATAGAGCGTACGGGTATAATTGCAGTGCGTGTAAAACTCTGATATAATCATTAATGTGAAACAAGAGATTTTATTACCTCTGTAATGTATTAAAATCTCTTAATAACTATTATAGATACCAATATTTATGGATCACAGCAGCAATAAAATAAAGCGACAAATTCAACATAGCAAGTGGATGAATTTTCATCGTTTTATTACGTATTATGCCAAAACCGTCCTGCAATAACTCGTACTGTAGGCGTTTTTTATAATGTAAGGCTTTTAATTAATTTTAATTATTTGAGTTTTATATAATTATTGTATATGAATGCAGGAAAATACAACAAATAATTTTTAAAAGGTAACTATGGAACGCAATCCTTAGCTCATTGCTAGGTTTTTTTACTTACAATAAATCTTGATAGTATACTCTAACAGTCACACATTACGATGTCATTTGAACGCGAAAATACCTTTCACATACCGCACGCACCCTGTCCCTTATAAACTCTAAAATGCATTGTTCCCAAATCGTGGAAGGTTGATAATATGAGAATTGTTAGAACGATAATCCAATTTCATTATCGTCGTCATTCATAATTTATTTACCATGTTTGTGTACGTACTTTCCATGTACTACGCGAGCGATATTACACGCAATGTAACCATTGAATCTTGATAAGGACTCTTTCATTTGCATAGTAAACCGATCACGGTGTCATCAAGGTATTTATTCAAAGAGGAATTACCTCTGCGAACGGGTACGTAATCATATAGGAAATTTCTCGGCAACGTAATTAGACTTCCTAGCGTACTTCCGGTGCTCAGGAAACATGAGTCGCTTCATCTGCCCGTCTGGAATATTCTTCTATAAAGCCGCTGGAAACTGCCCGATCATATTTTAAGTTTATTCTTTTTTTGTACGGAAATCGTCGAGTTAGCGAAAGAGGATTCGATCTATCGCGGATCGCATCTGAAAGTTTCACACGGTCGGATCCAAATATCTGGTTTCCTTGGCGAAAAACAGATCGGCAACTTGAACGCGTGGAGAAGGAAAAAACCAGTTCGCATATTCGAAGGTTGGAGCGTGGGGAAGGGAAATTCGAATTTCACGGAACCTGTCGGCGATTGTGCTCCAACTGCCACGGTCATCAATTAAAATTTTAAGAATTTGGGTCCAAAAATAGATCCCTGGGGAACTCTCGGGTCTCCCAGCATTTGGATTTTTTCTCGGTCAGTTTACAGCCGATTGTGAGTTTACATCTTTGACTGTGTTCTTATATGCTTCTTATGAGAATTATTATCACCATAATGAACGAAAATGTCTATCCATTGAAGGAGAAATGATCATAACCGGGAATCGAACTCGAATCTTACCGATTACTTATTGAAGCCAATCTTTCTGGCACAGTAGCTCAATGGGCTATGGGAATCTGCCTAATACTGGTACCATCAGATTCGAATCGTGGTAATTTCGAACTTCTTTCATTTATATTTCTTAATTTCCGAGCTTAATTATTTATCACCAATCCCTTGTGAAAATTCAACTTTTGGTTGGTAGATACCATGAGTTTTTTTGTGTAAGTTTATGAACACGGCATTTCAAAGGTACAAACTTTATCCTTGAAAGCTTATATTCATATTTCCTGATCAAACTAGTTCATTCCGGAGTGAAGGTAGTGCGTGGGGTAGATTTTAATCTAGCTGCCCAAGACGCGTGTGAAATACGAGCTCTAAAAGTAGCGATGCTATCTCAAAGAGCATACTTTATAATTCGCTGTTTTATTATTTTTCGGTAATAGAGATTCTCAAAAGATATGTTTCTTATATATTTCACATAAAAAATAGATTGTAAGTTGTCCAATTAAATATATACGCTTTGAAAAACTTCATAAGTTTCTAATTGTGACCTAAATAACTTAGAAGTTTTGTTAAGTTAAATTTCTTGTTTCATAAATCGGAAGTAATCTAAACTAGTAGCACGTATCAAAAACTTTCTAACATTGTAATTCATCTCCTACATCAGTCTTACATATTTTTAGACAGAAAAATTGGGTAAATAGAACGGAGATTGTGGATTCTTTGACTTACCGAAGTGTTTTACCAACTCACGGCAACTTCAAAACTTTCGTCGCGAAAGTTTGCGTTGTCGTCTGTTTAATATTTCAAAGGAAATCCTTTAAGCTTCCTCTACTTTCTGTTGACAATCTTAATAAATCAAGTTTGTTTTTATTAAATATTCCGACGAAATGATAATGTTCTCCTTTCGTATCTATTAATTGAGGAATACTTTTATTCTATAATTCGCTTCCCTAAAAATTATTTTCAAAGCTGAAGTAGGGAGTTCGTATTCAGTGTTTGGATTTCATTAAAATTGAAAAGTAATGCTGAGTATTTTCGAGGAGAAATGTATATAATAATAAGATAGCTGGTTCGTGGAATCTTCTTAAATTTGCTATATTACACTGTAAATAATAAATGAAAGTTATGAAAACTGTATGACTTTGATGACAAGACTAACTCACATGATCCTGTTTGAGGCTTAACCACCTCAGAGTTTGCTCATTTCCACTTTCCTTGTGAAATCCTTTCTAAAATCTTTTCTGGAAATGTCATCATTTACAGTTACTCTTTTATTATTCCTTTCGCTTCCTTGAATGTATTGATTGTTTGCAAAATATTAGCGTTGATAACCTGATCAAAGAAGATCTTGTTGGAACGTAGATTTAAATTTTACGTCCTCTTTTCCGATAGACCAAAATTGTACTTGTAAAGCCATCTGATTCCGTTGTCTTATATTTAACACCATATTTTACAATATTTGTTTGTGTTTGATTTATATTTTATTGTCTTACTCTCCATTGAGGATCATGATTTAATTTCAGTGCGGGGAAAATGTTTCCAAATTGTACAGTACCGAATCGTTCTTTGTCTGTGTTAAAAATCGAACTTTTCGAAATGTTTTCATCTCTCCAATGGAATGGGAATCGATCTGAAAATCCTGTCTCACCCTAAAAAGAATTCCGTGCCCACAATTTATATTTAGCGACATCTCCAGGAGTTTTAAATTATGAATGACGCGGATCGAGAAAGATTCTCAAGAACCAGGAAAGATTTTGAGAACTTTAGAAAATTTCCTCCTCTGCAGTTTTCTTTCCTGGTAATATATTTGCTTCTTGGAAAAAAATCCATGGGAACTAAGTTCCATAATATCAATATAGTTTTAAGTATTCAAACTTCAAAATATTTCGTAACATTCGTTACTATGGGAATAGTAAAATAATATCTTTACTCGTATTGTAACTAAGATATTATATTCTTAACGATACTTTCGTAATACAGGAACTCAGGTAAATATTCATATTATGAAGTACTCCTAAGTATTGGTATAGCATAGTTTTAAAGTTTAATAAAATAAATATCATCTAATATATATATATATATATATATATATATATATATATATATATATATATATATATATATATATATATATATATATATATATATATGTTTCTATTGAAAATTTTATCTTTTCCTTGTTTTCGAATGCATAAATTTCAACTGTTATGTGTATTTTTAGAAGTTATTGTTTATGAAGTACTACAGAAATCTGTCAAATCGAAAATTTCTATTCCCTTATTTATCTAATATTGACATAGTTAGTTATCTAATATAAATCAGATAACTCATCAAATCACCTTTTATAGCGTTTTATGAAATCCCAAATTGAAATTGAGGGCATGATACAAGATATAATTACATGAACTTTAACATTACTTTTTCTATTTCATACCACTCAATTCACAAATGTTTCAAGTAAAAATCGTAATTAGTCTTAAAGTATAAAAATCATAAAATGACAAATATATTTGCCGAGATGCTACGTTCCGTATTTGACCTGGAAACAGTAAAAATATGGACTTGACCTGAATTACCTTATCTTACAGACTCAATGTCCTATTACCGAGCAGTAAACATTTTTCTTCCCTTAACGTTGGTCGTTTTAGAAAAGCTGAGTTTTAAAAAGGTAATATCCGTAACATATTTATCAAAAATACTATCCAATGGTATTTATTCTCGTTTAAATCAAAAGGAAAAGAACTGTATAACGTTATTGTTGGAGATTCAAGTATACGTATACATTATATATATATATATATAATTGCCTCAAAAATCTCCTTTCGATCTATGATTAGGAGACAAAACATCCCAATTGCGAGCTATTTATTTTTCTTCCTTGTATCGTTTACGAAGATAATGGGATCTTGGAATTACTCTTCGTAGCATCTACTTCTTCCATTTTATTACCGTTATCAGATTGTCTGCAATAAGATATGGCTTTGAGTTTACCAGTTGCGTCTTCTAGAATTCTATTCTCTTTGAATTCAGCAGTATAAACATTACCTTATTTGTTCGTCTACCTAAAGTAAAGCAAATAAACCTATATCATGTCATTAACTTATATTGAATGAGGCTTATATTAAATCAGTATGAACAAAATTTGCTTGTAAACTCACTCTATATTTAGTATGATATGAATGAGTAATGAGAACAGTTTGGCCTAATAGGGTCTTTTAGTAGTTAATTCATTTCCAATTGATGGAAAGATATTTCACGTACATTCCTCGCAATTACTTAAGGATGTGCACTAATGTTTCTCGGTATATTAATTCAAAGATATAGGTCTTCAGCTCTATAATTCCTTCTAACTTCCATTCGTTTTGATATATATTTGTGAAATTATTTCTTTCTTACTAAACTGAGGAAATATTTTTGTATAATGACGAATTAATGGCGAAGTACAATTTTATATGATTTTTTTCTTCGTTAAAATTGATATTTGATGTTCAAAAGGTATAACTCTTCTATTCAGGATATTTTTACAATTGTATATGAGACTGAGTATAATAGTTATTTAAAATTAACATTACAGCTAAATTTCACATAACTATGATAATGAACGCTTAGAGATATCTTTCACCTGAAGGCTCGTAACCATGGAATTGAGTTCATTATTCATTCGAATATGTTCATCAACTGCCCTTGACTATATAAGGATCAGTTCATTTCATTCCTCATTTCTGGGCTCCCTTGGGGTTAAAACCTTCACTTTCCTCGTACCTCACTAATTCGGAATAAATGCGGAATTTCAAACTCCTTATGGTCCCTTGATCGCATAGGAATATGCCCTCCGTTGCTAAGCATCAGAAACCTGGCCTTGTTTGTATTAACCCAAATATATCCCTTTTATGTAGGCATCCCGCCGCACGAGGCAAATATTTTGATTTCTCCACCACGCTCGGCCTTAGATCTTAATACGCAACTGTCACTCGGGCAGAGGTCGTTTGATACAGTAGTCATGGAGACGGGAAAACTCGTCCCTTCAACTATGAAGCTTTCATTCGGACTCCACTTGACATTTTGCACCGCTGTCATGCGAATCACAAAGGCAGACGTTTTCCTATATTACGCATACGTAAGCGTTCTATCACCTTAAAAGTTCATGGCTCTAATATCCTCGCTAACTAACCTTTGTGTCGTTTCATCGCTAAATATCACAGAGTTTATATCACCTTGGTGATGTAACGGAACGATACGGAGAATAACTGGACTAGAGTAGACTAAAATAGGCGATGCGTTTAAATATGCTAGCATTGAAAAATTGTTATCTGCGATGTTTTGAATATACTGTCCTATTTTTCTTCTAGGTTAATATCGAAATTTATAAACCATATATTTTTAACATATTCTTTAATATTTATTGTTGAATAAGTGCAACTATATAATGCAGTAAGGTAATAGAAACGAAAAAGGTTTTTTTCATCTAATTAAACATGCCTGTACAAAGATGGTCTCCCAAGTGCGAGAATAATTCTTTCTGTGTTGTGTATGTCATGGTCTGATTCAATGCTATAGTCTAAAAATACAGTAAGAGAAATGAATTGCAGCACAAATAGCTGTTATACTTTATATTTCGATCGATACGCCAAAGTATAACAGATTGAGGTAGGAAATTCAGAATGAATGAACCCGCGAAAAGGCGACGTGTAGATGAAATACTCTCATTGATTAAGAGCAGCGAGTGATTGAGCACCACAGAAATCAGATAATGTCGCCGGAGCAAGTTTAATTAATGTCCCATTTGCAAGCATGTTTTACTACCGTCCGGGGGCGTTTCGCATCGGAACAACTTTTTCAAAAACATCGAAAACAAAACGGAACATGCAGATCTACTGGTTACGACCGACAAGCGACGCTTAATTCTCGTATGAATAAATAGATGGCAACAGATTCTGTGTAATAAAAAAGAAGCGGGAGGAAAAAAATGAATCCGCACCCCCCGCGGGCGTTTCTTTTATGTTTAATGCACCCGTGAAGAAACCGGGCCCCATACCAGTACCTTGGGCCACTCCACCCTTTTACCATTGCTTTGTTCTCCGGAGTCCGTCGGAGTGGGCAGAGATGCCGGGGGCGTGAAGGAGGGGCCAAGATAAGACCGGGGGAGGGTGTGAAGTCTCTCCCCCTATACGTGGAGAGTTGAAAGCATTAATAATGTGTGAGGAGGGCTATGAAAGTAGTCGGTGCGTGGAGGACGGGGAATCTGTCTTGTTGGAGGCCGGCGAATGGGGGAGGACGTATGAGCTCGGGGGAGTGAAAGTGGAGGAGTATAGAAAGGGAAAATGAGGAAAAGGGGTAAAGGAAGCTCTGGAAGGTGAGAGGTATTTTCTGAGATGGAGTCTTTATTTAAAATGGCTATAGAAAAGAATAGGCTCATTTTCAAAGAAATTGTTTTCAATGCGATCCATTTTTATTTTCAGAGAATCGTCTTCATTCTAAAGATGCCACGCTAGTGTATTATCTCATCATAGAGTGGGGTTTTGTGCTAGGATATAATACATAAGGTGGTATTGTTGTTTTAATAGATGAGATATCGTACCGTTCGCGTCTGAGTATAAGATTAAATCGTATTTAAAGTTATCCTAGCATAGTATTTACTCGAATAGGAAAGTGTTACTCGACATTATTGTAGAGTCTGTAAAGTTTGATGTTTTCTAGCTCTGAAATTGAACTACCTCACTTTTCAACTTGTTCAGAAAGGTGATATTTAGATATCTCCAGGCTCCATTAAAGTATAGTTTCAAGGGAATTGTACTCTAATAAAATATATTAATGAGTTAATGGATAAATATTAAATATATAATATAGAGTTGTTCATTTAATTAGGCAAAACATTAATTGAGTTATTAAAATCTAACTGTTACATATACATAAATGAAAGTACTTTTATTTTATAATCTCTAAGAACCATCAATAACTTAACAGTAAAGATGTTAAAATGATAGAGGAATTTGAAAAATCTATCCTCCAAATCTTTTACCATTACATAATAGGCTTTATTTCCAAACAAACCAGACATATCTTCCGCAATTCATTCCTTCCATCCCACGCGTTACATAATGTAGCTCCAGGTCAACTTTAAAGCAAAATATTCATATCTGAATATCGTTAAAATAAACTTTTGCGTGATATAATTAATCAGTGTCTTGATATTTCCAGCGTTTCTTTGCTTGGTGAAATTACGAACTTATTCTTGATAATAGTACGATCGCGATTGGTAATGATACTTCGTAATGGACAGCAAATAATAAAATCATCAAGTACAGCTACGAAATATATAACGATTTCATATACATGAAATGGAACGACCAAATACTTTTCAGTTTCATTCTTTTTTGGTGAAAACTATCACATACTGCTTACGTTCGTGACAGCGAGTGCTCATAACAGAAAAATACGTAAAACTTGCCTCACCACATCTAGCACTGAAATCTCGCAAAATATCCTCACGGAGGCGCATTAAAACCCTCATACTCTCTTCCCCACATTATCTACGCTAACAACCCTTATATTTTAGGTCCCAAAAATGCGCCAAGCTTTCGCTTCCCTTAAACAGTGCTGACGACGCTTTGAAGCGAGCGTAATCACAAACACGGGTATATGCGAATGAAATATGCCATCGGCCGACAACATATAAGAGTATCCCGAGCGCTTTGTCGTGTTCCACCCCCAGCCCTTTTAAATGTTTGCTCAAGAAAGTGTAATCATCAGCACGTAATCTGGGTGAGAAATTCTACCTCCCCCTTATGTTTGCGGAGTGTGCAAAAGTTGGGAGAGAAAAATAACCCTTTTATAACGTGCAGGGGTTTTAATCGAAGGTGGGCTTCGCCCCCGTACTTTGTGTCGAGGGTGTGGATGTGTGAAGAGGTGTGTGGGTGGAGATTTGCACTCATTTGGAGGCGAGGTTACGTAGATAGAGTCTGGAGGGTTATTACGCACATTGGTTCAACTTTTATGAATTTATTTTAGGTGTAGGTTTTATGGTAATTTAAAGATCGTATGAGAACATAGTGATACGAATTGAATAGAGATTTAGAGTCAATTCATTTCCTTCGTAAACAAACTTTAAATTAAAACACAAATGAACTTATAAAACTTCCGCAAACTACCATTCAAAGAGGTACGATTTTTAATTGAAATTTTCAATGGTATTGCAACGTAACACCTCCCCTAACTCATTAGCATTCAGTAAGTAGACTAAAAATTAATTATCTATATTCTTCGTCATCTTTAGACACCTTAAAACAATGTGGAATTAGACGACAAAATGAGCAAAAACTCCCTTAAAAAATCACATTGGTTAGCTCGACCGGTTTTGAACGGCTGTATATTCATTATCATCCATCATCAGAGCTGATGATGACTAAGTATTACTTAAACCGGTCGGACCTTTAGCAGACCTGTGGGATTATACACATACAGTGTTTTGGTCTCCTGTGCGTAAACTCAGCCGTGACACATTTCATACGTTATTTATATCGCGCCATAAATCCGGTGCAATTTGCTCGACCAACAGAATATCAGTTCATAACGTGTAATTGGAATGTAGTTACGAAAATTCAACAAGAAGTACTCAGCGTTGTGCGTTTATCATTATTTAGATTCATTTTGATCTCATTTTCATCAGATTACACGCTGTATTTTCCAATTTAATAATCTATAAGAGTGCATTTCATTTACTTTATTCTTTGAGTTTTCGGGATTTTTTTACTCCCGATCTCTGTGGGTTTTTACTGCTATAACCTTCAGTTGAAAAGGTTTTCCCACACCCTGCTCCTTCTTTTGGTTACATTTAATAGTTTCGCACAACATAATGCGAGGAAATATAGTATATAAAGATAGGGGAAAGAGAGACCCACTTATGGGTATAACCTCGCTAAATAAAGAGTCTATTCATTCTTCTATACCAACTGATATAGTACCTCTAATCCAGTTTTTCTTAGGATCAGTGAAGGAGCAACAATAGATAGGATAAATCTCCAAGCATACATTGCAGATATGGATACTTTCAGATGTATGTACGTATGTATAACTATGTATGTAACCAGTAGTCCGAGAAAAATGCCTACGTCTATAATATCAGCTGTAATAATCACCATGACAACGATTATTTTCTACATAGTTATACAGATGCTTAAAGAGTAATTATATTCTTATTCGGAAGTTCCTCCAAAAATTCCAATTAACTTTTCAGTATGAAAGTAACTGGAATTCGATTTAGAAGCATGTTAAGGAACGATTCAGATTCCACAGCAGAAATAGAATTGCGAATACAGTAAATTTCGGGGACAATTAATTTTAGCTTATCGTTCAAACGTAACAATTCGATCTTATCACGTTTTTTCCAAATATAGACACGCCACTGAATAAAGAAGGGCACGACGACTAGGTGCCAAATTAGAAAATAAAGCTTTTCCAATAAAACCTGTATGATTGCATTCCGTCAGTGAATTACGTCCCCGTATGAATTGATTTCCATTATTTTTTGTCAGGAGGTTTGTCACCGAATTCGAGCTTCGAACCCAGGATACGACCCCTGCCAACCTAATTTATGGTTGGACACCCATTCCCTTCCGCGAACGATCACTAATGCATCCCTCCCTCACAATAAAGCTTTTAATTATGTTTCAGTACGTTAATTTCGTCAGTTCTTTGTCACTGTTGCATAACATTTATGCGAATATCAAATCCGTATGATGAAAGAATGAATGCCTTCGAGAAATGAAAAGGGAAACCGATTCAATGGAAAGGAATGGTCACAATTTACGCAAAAAATCGTGCATATTGTGAACGGTGTTCCCTCCAAAATTTGTGCTTGCGAAGAGATATATAAAGTATTTTTTAATACATATTTAGGAAGATTAAAGGGAAACAAATTTATAAGGTAATGAATGGTTTACCAGGAATATGAATTAGTTTTTATGAACATACCTTCTCAACAGGGTCAAATTTCGGGATGAGAAATATTGAAAAGTATAGATAATACACTAAAATGGATTACATAGCATTTCAAAATAAGTGATATCAGGCGTTGCAAAAATGTCTGCCATCATTCGTGAATTCCGCAGCAAGCGAAAGCAATTGTTTCAAAGATATATATAATCAATCGTGAAATTCTAAACATTTCTATTCTCCTACATTGATCCTCAATGCATATAATTTAAAGCAACATTGTGTATAAACTATTTATTAATTTTTAACGTGATATAATCTTATTTAATTTTATATAACCTATTTATTAATTTTTAATGTGATATTATCTTATTTATTACTCTATCTTTGCTCATGCGCGGGGACGTTAATGAATGCTCAACGCTCCTGTCTTCCAAGTGTGTTGTGTTCGATAGTAATTACACAGGAGCTCCTATTTCCGTTCACCTGTCCTTTAGAAACTGGTCGTTTGAATACATCCCTGTGGAAGTTACGGAGTGTTTTTCTTATTCGTAAGATAGTTTCACGTCGCGAATTTCAATAGTAAAATTTATACAACCTTAAGTAAGATAGAATGTTAGTTTCCATGGTGTAAAATGTCAACAATTAATCAATAATAAAAATACTAATGAAACTAGTCATAAACGTAGTAGTGAAAGTGTTTGATTTACGAAATAGTAAATGAAAAAGTTACATAAGATATTTGGGTTAAGGTTACTATAAGAAACGACCATCGGAAATTTTCTACAAAATCACCTTACCTTTTTCGATTTCCGATTATACTTGACCTTAATTAGACTCAAAGAAAAAATAAAGATAATAAGTTACGAAGACAAAAGCAAAAAGTATCCTATTGGAGATGATATGGGGAATGTTAGGAATGGAAATAAAACGTTTGAAAATTCTATCGAAAATTAATTATTTTTGGATTATGATTCAGAAATTGAAATATTAACTTCTTCTCATTTCTTGTCTCCTGTATGCTTACCAAAGGTCAAAATATTTTGAATAATATATCATTAAATCACATCTAATCATTAATTTTATAAATAAGTTTAATTCCGTGTATCTAACATCAGAGTATTTTAAATGTACTATGTTTAAGATTTGAATCTCATAAGTTTTGTAGAAAATTTACTTTTTTGGTAATATATATTTCAATTATTCTTCATCTGCTTCGTATAATGGTTAATACACAAAATAATATATTAATCCAATTTCATCTCTGTTTCAAATAATTTCGAAAGAAACGCTACCTCTTCGTTCCTTTAAAACATCCAAATCTGAAAGTAGATGTTTCGGAAATTCGAGAGTGAGCTTGTCAAAAAAAAGCTCCGGAAAATGTAAGTCAGATCGGAATCATAACCAGCATTTCGGTCCGTTATAAGTTCCGGAATTTTTTCCGGAAACGCTAATTCCCTCTAATTTTTATTCCGGACGATACAGCGGTTGAACACGGCCTCGAATGCACGCGGGAATCAGGGATTTAATTATTATAGATCACTTGGCCCGAATACATTCGCCCATCGATTTGAATACGCAAATTACGGGCGACTATAAATTCCAGAAGAATTCGGAAAAAAGTAGAAAGTCTATCGTTGATTTTGCGTTACAGCCCTCGCTGATATTTAAAAGCGCGAAATAATTTCGATTGAAATATTTTCTGAACGAGGTGAGTAAATTAGATTGTAGGAAGCACGGGTCGATCTTCAGCCCGTGCGTGAAACGTGTCTAAAAAAAATGGGCGATCAAATGGAATCGCTTTAAATCCAAAGCTCTGATTCCAACGGTCTTTCTGCTATTTGCACGTTATGAACCATCATTATTTTACGATTTTTCTTGTCGAAATTTTCAGTTCGAATTTTGATGAACACGTTCCATCCACGCTGTCGAAATTTATTATTTCAACTCCGAAGAAATGAAATTTTCGAGCGCTTAATAGATGGGATTTAAGGATTAGTTTCGTTTATCTTTTGGTGCAGGGTGGTTAAAATGTTTCTCGCATTTACTTTCGTCTCGTTTCTGCTCGTGGTTGTTATGAATTATTGCTGGTGATTCATCCTTAATCCTGATTAGTGACCATCATTTATTCTTCTTGTTCTAAAATGTAGATTTTTATAAGTATAGAATATTATTTATCTTCTAGGATTTAAAGATAAAAATATTGTTTATTATATAATTTACTTGATTTTCTACTTCTTTCCTTTTTCCATGATTCTACGTATAGATTATAGAGGTATAGATACTGTTTATGTGTGTTCTTTATATGTGATCTTTATATGTGATCACGTACAAGATGTTTTATAGAACTTAGGAGGACTAGGTAATATCTTGTAATTACCTAATACTGTCGGCCTAAGAGTGAATTCTTCACCACACTTTTCACGTAATTTTAACTAGGATATAATTCACCTTATGAGTATTCAAACTTCGGCTTGGTTCTTTAACAATATTTATTCTTCCGTTTTAATAAGCATTTGAATAATGAATGATTCACAAATACTCGTTTTTTTGGAAAATTGATTATCATTGTGGGCTGTAACCAGTGTTTTACCGCTATTTTGTATAGATGTTCTAAAAGAGTTGACAATATCTAGAAGAAGATTGATATTTTACAATTTAAATATTTTTATCATTACGTTTCCTTGTTGTGTTATTATTGATGTGTATTTAATTTTATTTTTTGATCAGAACAACTACTATTTTGGTTCCCCTAAAAAGATAAAAGGTTTGTCCTTTTTCGAGAAAGATAACTCAATGAATTTTAGAAATTTCCAATTAGAATTTAGTACGTGCCAATAACCACCGAATTCGTTAACCTTTTATTCCTATTCAGTCAAAAAAACTTTTATCGAATCTGCACCAGAAATTCATCTCGTTATGGATAAAACAACGTAAGAATTCGGACGCCAAATCACAGTGATTAATTATGTTTTAAATAACCATAATTCCCATCAATTTTAATTAATGTTCATGACTCGTTAAATTATCGTCCGTACCTCGTAAATAGAGGGAAATTGGATTGCAGTCAAAGCAAATTGGTTTTACTAGCTTACTCAGTGGATTAATTTTCTATTTAAACTAAAAATTAATCAATTATCGGAATTAATTTCCTCCGATTTAATTGTATCGGTTCGCAAAAACTGGGATATTTACGGCGTAGCCTATTTAAATATGGATAGGACGTATAGAATATTAAGTATTGTTGCAGCATAAATAGAACCTTGAAACACAATATTAATTGTTGAAGAAGCGATAGTGCCCTATATATGTCATAACTATACTCTTCTAGGTCTCCAAAGATAATCTCCATGCTCCTTAGGTGTCGTCGTCGTTAAATGTTATTTTTAAACGTAAGCTATCTTATCATAAATCCTTTCATGATGTACTCTATGAATTATGATCTCTAATTTTACGTCTAATTCAACTCGTAAATTAAATTCCTCACAGCTCATTTTAAAAAGGAAGCCTTATTTATCCCTTAATTTTAGGGTAAGAAAAGTAATTATAAAACATATTTTATGAGGAGTAATATTTATATTAAGAAAAAATCTCATTTAAAGACATACATAAGTTATTATAACAAGTATAGAAAGAAATTGGACTAAAGACTTTTTATGCTGAAGCCAGTAGTCTCTACTATACTCCTTTTGTAGAGACGCAATTTCTGTTGTGCGGCTAAAAATTCATGTTATAATTTTTTTACGAAAACCTCACTCTTCACAAAAGCAGATTTGGCCTCATTCCCTTTTCCGAGATTTTAAATTCATAAACTTTTATAGCCCAAGCAAAAACATGCACGTTAAAATCCTTCATAGCAACGTCCCCGTATAGACGCAGCGCATCCAGAAGCAGTTCGTAAATCGAAGCTCGAAGATTCGCGTGAATGAATCTCTCCCGACGCGATTAGTTCGAGGTCACGCCGCGGGAGTGCGCTTTAGCAGAGCCACTGGCAAGGGAAGATGGAAATGAAATAGTGACTTTGGTCGGAAGGAAGCAATGCCCCTTTAGGAAGAGCGCAGATATCGCTATATTCATCTGGATAAGTACCTAGAAGTACTTTGGTGTATTGCCAATGGCACTACGAAATGCACATTCCAAATCGTTATTTTTAAGGGTCGACCTTGATAGGACACCCGAGAGGTTAAGTATAAGAACCATCGAAGAAAAACGGAAATAGCGTGATGATGGGAGGACACGGGGGAGGGAAAGAGGGCAGGGCCCGGGAGGGGAGGGGTGGGAGTACCTGGAAGGGGGAGATGGAAGTAGATAAGGAGTGGAAATAGATGAGAAAAGACGACGCGTAAGAGAGATCAAAACGGATGGCTTGATAGATAACTCACTCGAGTGGAAATGGCGCGAGTTTTCGTCAAGGGCACCCGGAGGGTGACGGATACAATCGTCATTGTTTAATTGGTATCAAACCGACTGAAGTGGGTCTTTTTGTTTTATGATGGTGTGGGAATATTTGGGTAATCCTTTTGTGCATTTGATTCGATTGGCGGGCTTGATTTTGTTCGTTTGGTGTTGAATGATGTCTATGGAGTGCTTGGGCGTTGCTGACCAAGTTATGTATTTAGTTTATTATAGTTTTTGAGCTAAAATTTTTCGCGGAAAGTAGTTGTGACTTTGAGATTTGCATGCAGCTTCATCTTGAGAGTAGAATGGAATTAATCTTTAGAATGAATCCTCGTAAATAAAAGGAGTATAGGTTAAAAAAGAAATTGTTTATCGATTTTTCTGTTTACTTACCTAACAATAAAAAATTGATTCTCCTGTTATTAAAATTTAAACCTTATTTACATCGACGAGAAAGTGTGCTTTAGCTGTATGTAAGAAATCTGAATCAATATATTTTGCCAAAATTCCCTATTTCCCAATGCTTCCTATTTATGATAACCAAGATCATGTAGAAGGAGTAAGGAATACTTCCCCAATGGAGAGTGAGGTTTACAAATTCACATATATTTTATTATCGCTAAAATATGGGCTGTATAAAGCTTTTTGCCAAATTTGAAAAGGAAATAATTTGATGCAATATTTCGAGAAATAAAAACTATAAATGATGGTTAAAAAGATCAAAAAATAGATATAAATTTTATGAAGCACATACAAAAAATGACGAAGAAAAATACTTCGTGAAAACAGATTCTGGTATCGAGAGTAGAATAGAAGAAGACTTAAATAAAATAGCTTAGATTCATGAATTGGGGGATTTTTTGTTCCAATAAAAGAATTAGGAAATAAATAATATAATTGGAAAGGGATTCTAGAGAACTTAAGTAGTTTGAGGCATAAAGATAGAAAAGAGAGAAAGTGGTATTGTGGACGGGTGTGAAAGTTAGGCTTAGAAAAAGTGAAAGGGAAGCTATAGAGGAATATAAGGGAATATACGTAGAATAAAGAGAGGGGGTGTATGGAAAATGGCTGAAGGGTTGGGAAGGAAGCTAAATAGAGTAGATGAGAAGGTTATAAAAGAAAAAAGAGCGATCTCTAGAGAATGTTTATACTTCATGGAGTGGAAGGAACGGGGAAATTGCTATGAAAGTGAAATAACAGCGTATGAAGATAGGGGATAGTCGGGTTGAGTGGGGGAAATGAAAACACAACGGGAAATAGTGAAAGTGAGACGGTCAAAGCGATGCAAAAAGACAATTCGGCGAAATAACTGCCATTTCGAGAGAATAAGTCCGGAATCATGTGGAAGACGAAAGAAATTTTTACGTCTAGTCGCACTGTTTCGAAACATAACGAAAAATTTGATATAAATTTAAGTTTATTTTGAGGTTTTTTATGAATATGGAATTGGATTATGAGAGAGGGGTTGTTGTCAATTTAATGAATGCTAAATTGAAGGGAAATAATAACGAAGAAGTGTGATAAGTGATAGATAAACGTAGGTAGCTGTAACATCACTCAACCAAAGTGTCCGTTTGGACGTCAAACCTTTCACAATCAGCCATCAAAAGCTCTCGGGAAAGGATGAAGAATCGGAGAGGGAACAAGAAGATACAATCCCGTGCCATCCCAAGCCTCAATTCTAAGACGCAATTCCGAATAAGTGCAGCACTTTGACCTTATGAATAGCACTTCGCTTAGAATTCAATACAGAGCGGAGGATGAATGAAATCGACCGGTAACACCCTTTTCCTCTATGAAACTCATCTCGTATTATAAGCCGAGACCGGAGCGCCGAGCAAAAGACATTTTCCTCCGGAGAAGAACGGAAATATTATCAATTAATCTCGTTCGTTAAAGCGAGGCACCAGACGGGAAGCGAAGGATAGACCGATTCGCGGGAGGAGCTGATAAAACAAGAGGTGATTAGAGGACGAACAAGAAGGAAACCGTGGTATAAATTAGAAAAATGGGCGAAAGTGGAAGAGAGGGTGAAAGGGAAGCTACAAAAGTGAAAGGAAGCTCGAGGTGGGGAATGGAAGTAGCGGAGGAGAATTCGCAGGAAATAGGATGCGAGGAGGGAGGTGGGGGTAATGGTAGTGGAAGGGGAAAGATAGAAATAAAGTGCGATGGGGTGTGAGGGGGATGAGTTGAAAGAGCGGGATGAGGTTGTTGAGCCTGGAATGAGTGGAAGACGGGTGCCTCCAGTGTTATGCCCCGGAGGGAAGCCGGTTGCCACGTGACCGAGTCGACCGGACTACCATCACACGGGTCCAGGTTTCCTCCCGCTGCCTAGACGATGCTCTTCGTAATCCTGATTGCGATTCTAAGGGAGATTCGAGTGGTTATTAATGGGGAAATGTTCGCGACCACTCGCGGGCTGAGGAGAATTCTCTATGTCTTATATTCCTCAACGCTTTTAAGGGGATGAAAATTTCTAAGTTGTAGTCTTTGAAAGTTATTTCAGTATATCTCTAGCGTTTATCTGTACTCTTGGAAGGTCTACCGCGATTCTTGATTCCAGTGCAGTCTCGCGACTAAATTGGAAATTTTTAAACGTTCAAATGCTCCTGTTTTGGTAGCTTCTCTTACTGGTTAACTTGAAGATGAATTATGACTAAGGATGAAATGTTTCCATTTCATTTGGTTTATTTCTGTTCTTCAATAATTGGTCTTTTATAAGGGCTAAATTCTCATAATTAAATATATGGTATAGAGTATATTAATAGTAATTTTTTATGTCGAGAAAGTTAGAAACTAATGATATATGATGTAAGTATAAATAGGGAATATGAAGTGTAAGATAAAGTCTCATTTTTTTATGACGGATTAACCGATTGGTGCAATAATCTCAATAACCCCGTGTATGTGAAGCCCTTATAGTCCATGAGTAATTTGTCTCGCAACCTCGTTTGCTGTGAGACCTTAATCATTGCCGATTTTTCAGTACTCTCTCACGTTACGTGCGTATACTTTTGCCTAAGTTTTTTTTATTGACCTTCAGCTAAAAATATACTCTCCCACGGTCTTCTCTTGATTTCAGTGTTTTTTAAACTAATTGAGGAAAATTATCTAAGAAGGTTCATTTAACCTCGTAAAATCAGCCTTTTTATACGTTTAAACTGTAATTTTCTCTTGATGTATCATATATTTGTTTGTCATGAGAGTATTTTGTGAGAGTATGTCATTCGTAATGATACCTTGGTAAACATTCAGAATCCAACAATAAATTACATTGTTTAATATTTAACTATTAATAATTTAATCATAGCATTAAAGAGGGATAATTTTTAGCTTTTAAATTATTTTATTTAACGGAATATACTCAAATCAAAACTATAATTCTCCAAACCATTAAGATTAGTAAATATGAAAAATTTATTAGTTCATCAACAATTTTACTGATACTCTTTCATCAGGCAGGTTTTTTAGAGTATTGGATCGATTTGCATTGATATTAGAGGTGTAAAGAATGAGATGCGATAAAACGTTAAATTTCATGTCCTTATTTAGTAAAGATTCTTAAAGAAATATTAGAGAACAGCCTACTACATGATACCTGTAGTCACAAACCGAAATGGATTCCTTCTCCGTTTCTACAAATTTAAAATTCACATAAGACTATTCATAAAATAATGATTATTAGAGCAATTAAGAGATTTTTATCTCAAGGGCATGATCACGGTTGATTATTAATTATTTAAACGCATCCATTGTTATTCATGAATAAAAAATTCGATTACCTAAATTCAGTCTCGAATTAAATTAAAATTCATGATATTTCAGCTTTCCCGTCTCCTCAGCATTAACATTTAAGTTTTGCTCGAATAGGAATCAAGGTCATCGAAACGAGATCGTCTTGGCGCTCGGGGTGGGGGTTGAATCTTTCTCAGGGGAGAGTTTTCTCTGTCTCACCCACGGCCGGTTTCAGCCAGTAAACAAGTGACTGCCTAAGGGCGCAATAATCTTAGAGTCGACAATAATTGATAATCGATAAGTGGTCTGGATACCTCGCCTTAGAGATATTGAAAATGTTGGGAGGATCATTATATACAAAATGACGGTATGCTAAATAAAGCCATTATTCAATACGCCCGTTGACAATTCTTTTTAGAGATTTATACCGCTCAATAGATGTAGATATCACGATTAAAGAATTGTCGATTTTTGCGTAAGAGTATCTTTGTACGATAACTTTGAATTGTGAGGAAAACAATGCCGATGAACAAGACAAGATGCAATTAGTAGCTAAGCGGAGACTAAAGTAGAAGATACATGTAGAATTAGATTGTTCTGTATAATATCTCAATTTTTATTGACATTTTTGAACGATTTTGAAGAGAATTTATACAGATATGAGGTACTTAGAAGTATATTTGTTTCAAAATGCAAACCCTAAGCAATGAGATACACTTCTTCTCTTATTTCTTAAAGATACGATTTAAAGTCGCAAGCCTTACGTTTCTTCGTAATTTGAATTTCTGAGTAAACGATCGCTGAGACATAAATACGCAGATTGGAGGCCAGAAAGATTCATCTGTTGCTGGAATACTGAGCGGAATTAATGAGTCTAAGACATATTGAGGATAATCGTTTCACTTAACGATACTTTAATTTTAGAAATCGCAGGAATATGTCAGTAATTACCGTTCTTTATTTGGTACGTGAACTACGCTAACGCGTAGAAGCTCAATTTAATGATGTATCTTTATATATTTTTAAATAAGTTGTTCAGTATTATATGGTAATGCATAATACTCTTTATATTGATTTTTATAATGTATTATACATTTTATTTAGTTTTACCGAGGTCATCATAAGGTATATAGATATTTCTTATTTTTCTATACATACATATACTTGATTGTGGTTATAAATGTTTTATAGATGAAATGTAAAGGTAATGTAGGTCTTCATATCCAATTCATTCAAAGAATAATTTAAATAAGAAATATTTAAACCGTAATTTATAATACCAATTTTAAAATTTCAAATTAAAACTATCATCTATACCATCACCGGGAATCGAACTAGAGGCCGCGTTTACAAAAGATTAACTTCTCGCCTTTGAGGGTGTTCTTGTAATTTCGTAAAAGGCAGATATTAATCAGTATTATATTAGCATATATTATTTCTAAACCAGCAAGCAATCGATGGTGTGAATCAGGTTGGAGACTTGGAAAAATAAATTCGAAGATGGAGAAAGTCATTTCTTATTAAACTTTAGGTTACTACGGATTCTTAAAGGGAAATGTCCATATATTCCAGATAATCTTAAACGCCAATATCCCATTCACCATTTCAATCCATGGATCATTTGAACATTAACTCACTCCATTCGTAGGCCTTCCCAAATCAGACTTCCATCCGTGCCCTCTCCCTTTCATCTCAGAACACGGAAATCGATTCCGTTCAACGAGCACAAGAACTCGGACTATAAAATAAAAACAAGAGGAACCAAACAATGCCAATGAAAACTTCTCTCCCTCTGATATTGACAATCTTACAATTATCCTTGCGGATGCAGATTTTTTCGGCATTAATTTTTCGCTCGACAGACTCCGCGAACATTCTGCGATTCGCCAAAAGAGAAAGGAAGAGTACGGCTGACGAGGGCACTATTATTCCCCTCCGAAAATTTCCCTTTTATTCGTTTAAGAACCGATCTTTTGTCCCTCGACTATGCAAAAATGCCAAAAAAAGCGAAAACTTCGCCACTCGAAATGTGCGGAAATTTCCAGCGAAACCGCCTCCACTCTGGAAGTCCATTGTGCAGGAGCTGACGCCTTGCTGAAGATGAGGGAAAGGTTCTTTTTTCCTGTACGGGAATTGACAATGTCTCTACCCTTTTTAAAGCCGACCTATTAAGAATTATGGTTAAAAGAACATGCACGAAGGGAAGTGTTAAAAGTCTTTGAGGTTTAATTTCAACTTCACTTACGGCGGTATACCAAAGAACTAGGTACTGTTCTTAACATTTTTTTGACTGTTTTTTGGATCGTTTTTCATTTCAGTGAATTGAAGCATAAAAATGATATATATTATTATCATTAGTAATAATTATATTAATTATATAGATTTAATAGTGAAAAAAAGTTTGTAATTTCCACAGAAAATTTGCTTTACTAGCCACCGGTTTCGTAATGTTAAATTAGATCTGAGGATGTAATTATGGCTTTCCACGAAGTCACGCCTTCTAATATTGATTTCATATGTAGATTATTATTATTAATGTCATTATAAATTTAAAAATCATGACTTTGTTCCAAGGTAATTCGTGAATTTTATTTAAATATATTTGTAATTATACTAGGAATATAAAGTAATTTATTACAAATAACATTCTTCCTCTATCATTATTTAATGTTTTAATGTATAATATATTGCCTGGTGTTAGCCAAAAAATATTAAGGAAGTTTCTTTATATTTACTATCTCTGAAAATTTGAAAATATCAAGTAAAACATACAGAAGATTATGTTACATTTTCGAGTATACAAAGTCATAAATAAAATATATAAGTTAATAAAGATAAAGTTTATAACAGAAGTATCATAGAAATGGATGTGAAAGTTTCTTTTAATTAACAAATATATCTATTTACCCACGCTAATTATAAATTAAAATATAATTTATTTACAGACGTAAGGTAAAGGAGAGGACAGGACTTCTTTGTCGCAGAAAGTTGATCGCGATAACGAGGACAAGATTTATTTAATCTCAGCGAGGACTGAACACTACAAGGTAAGTTCGGAAGCATTTATTTAACTATTCGAACAAATGAATAAATTACGGAGTCACAAAGATCTTTCCGAAAACGAAATAAATGTATGATTTTTACGAGGGAAAGTATAAGCAAAGAAAATAAAACGAAGGAAAAAGTAAATAAATGGGAAAGTGTAGGAAAAAGGAAGAGGTAACATGGAAATGGAAACCAACGGCGTCTATGCAAATTGGACTCGGGGAGGATGCTTTATATAGAGGTTTTTTATAGGAAAATATGGAGGAAGGGATTTGAATATCTGGTGGATGTGCGTCCCATAATCTGCGAGCAGTCTCATTAAAGGATGCGCTTTTTTTAATCTCTTAAAGTTAGCTTTTTGCTCGCGAATTTAAACATGTATTTTCCAGAAGGTAATATTTCATCGCGGACTCGTATAGTTCTATAAGAAACATCGATCTTTCGCGAAATGTACGTGAATATATTTCGCGTATGGTTATAAACATCGCGGAATGAAACTTCGTGGATTATCGAACGTAAGGTTTGTAAATTTTGTCACTATCTGCAATTATCTCCTCGAAATCCTCGAGTCTAGCTGCTTTAATCCTAGACTTACATCAACCTATGTCCCAGTCAGGGTTTACTCTCAAGTTTCAGGGACTCAAGCGTAACACAATAAGTCCACGGGGTTCCGGAAACTTGTCCGGAACGCAGGGGCATTAGTCTAGTGAGGGATAAATAACTCCGAAACACTTTCTTAAGGAGAGCAATAAAATGCGATCTTCAAACTTTTAATCGTTCAATAATTTATGATTCGCGTCTGCCCGCTGAAAGATTGCCCGTGAGAAATACGGCGAACACTACAGATTGAGTCGAGAAATTTAGATTACCCTTCCTTTGATGTCGCTCATTCTCGGTGAAATTAAGAAACCAAGTAAAGAAGGTCAAGGAGTTTGTCTTATAGCAGCTGGGTTAACAACCTTGGCTTGACTTTTTACACAAAACCCCTTAAAACTCGAGAGCATTCTCGAGGAAAAGTTTGCTGCCTTCGTTTTAAAAGTGCGTGCTGATGACGTGAAAGCCTTCAGCGTATATTTTTTTACGCACGAAATTCTATTTACTCAGGGGCCATTATTTTAATAATTTGGCTCGGCTGCCATTTTAATGAACCGATCACAATTATGGCTCGAGAATTTAATTATTTAAGCCAAGAATCTTATTCTTTTTCAAGTTAAAATTAAAAGTTTAATTTCAGGAGAAATAATGCGTGCACTCATTTGTGTCGCGTATTCCATAATTATATTATACACACGATTACTTTTTATCAAGTTATTATTATCTGTTTTTGTTATTATTATTTTCATTACCTGTAACTATTAAAACATAACTAACTTTAATATTTATCGGTAAATATATTATGGTAAATATTGCAAATTTATATCGGAGTATACGTATTGAGATACTATTTTTGAAAGAAGGATGTATTATGTATTTTTCTGAAGAAGAAATTTGTGAACGAACTGTAAACTATAGTGACTCGCAGTTGGATGACCTACGTAATAGATTTACAAAACTTTCCTTTTTATTCATTCCACTATCATCAATAATGACTCTAACATATGTTTCATTTCATTTATCGTTATAATTAATGCTCCACTAGGACTTGCGATTCTTTACGTAATCACTTATGGTTTGAATCGATTGTTGCCATAACTGTATGACATATATTCGTATTTTAGCATTCGAAATATTAATGTTAACTCATTCTTCAGTTCCTAATTTTTTGTGTGAAAATTTATTCCCCCATTTGAATAGAGCAACATCTATTTTATTCACTTTCTTTTGTCCACCGCATTTTATACATCATCTGCTTAAAAACTTTGTGCACAGTCGTCGCTGTCCTAATCCACGAGCAGATCTCATTTTCATGCGCAAGAAGTCCCTTTTCTTCGTCGCCTCCTTATTTTTTCATTTTCGCCTGCATTAAGAGCGGCAAGTCTCTTAAATGCGGCTTTGGGGAAACTTCGTCCAGAGATTGTCGCAAGCTACAAATTTCACCCGCCGCGCCTCGTCTGTCCTCCGCGGAAACTCCAACACGAGGCGGCGGGACTTTAATTCAAGATTCTTTTATGCAAGACTTGTACGTCCTCTTTGATCAAGCAGGGCTTCATTAAATGAAACCGAAGCTGCAAACCTTGGGCAACTCGGGACGTAACAACGCTCCAGGACAGGATTCATTAGTCCTCCAACACTTATTAAATGGATCCGTGCCCGAATTTTCGACGCACAGCCGTTTTTTTAACCCCCACTGTCAGCTCCACATCCTTTCTTCATCCTTTCTTATCGAAGTATAAACTGATTTTCAATAGCTGATACATCCAAGTTCTGCGAGATCCAATTCTATTCCAACCTATCCGAGAGAGATCTAATGCCTCAAAATCCCAGTTGCTAATATTTAACTGGCCCGGATCCAAAATTAAGTTTACGATCCGTCCGGAAGTAGCTGTGTGTCAGTAAACAAGCCTATGATGGCAAATATTTCCTCAGAAGAATTCCTTTACGAGGAAATGGAAGCCTAGGGAGCCAAATTCGTACCTTTGAGTGAGATGTTGACGTAGAAAGAGTGTGTGAATATACCGGCCAGAAAAGGAGAACACCCTCAGCAAATTTCCGCGTTACATTAAAAATTTAAATCTATTTGTGAGCCATTTTCGTTCCTGATGAGAGGTGGAATGAGCTCAAAATATAGATCAAGCTGCTATGTTACTCTATAGGGGTTGTTTATTTATTGAATTTATTTTTCTGTTATAAGATCTACCAGGATTTTATTTCCTTTGGGATATAGATCAGTTTCCTATTCATTAAATAAAAATGTTTGCAGATTTTATTGAAGATTGATTTGGTTGGAATTTATTTGAATCGTAGATGTGATCTCTACAGCAAAGGATGTTCCTCCAGGAAACTTAATTTTCAGAATTATTAGTTGACAATGAGGAATATTTAACTTCCATTCATTCATTACGATAAATTAATATTTTCAATCACAGTAAATACGCTGTAACGTAAATAATTAATTATGCACCTGAAATTGGCGCTCCTTGCTATTGTATGCTAAGTAACGATTACTAATTAATGATCTTTAATTGTCGTGTACGCAATTAAAAAGGCTCGCAATTATATATACTCTGTTGCAGTCATTGTTGTGATGTGATATAATGCATTGTCGTGATCATACGTATTAAAGGTATGCGTATTATCGAATTCCTTATATAGCTTTATCCGATTTCATTTGAATTTATAATAGGCGTTTAAAATGATCTGATAGGACACGCAAAATATTGAAAATGGCGTATTTAATAATGTTTCAAGCAGAAAACGAGAAATTTCCCCCTCGTTGAAGCAGTGGGCGTACAATAAAGCACCTCGACCTCCCAATAAAAATCCGGACGGCATATGGATCCAGCGATTCCCAAAAAAATCCGATTTTCTTACAGAGTGATTAAGGGCCGAGTCCCACACAGCACCGTCCTCGGTCGCGATACTAATTAAAATGTTATTAATTGGGTTCGTTCCGCCGAATTCACGGGGAAAAAAAAGAACGCCGGATCGCGCATGCATAAATATACGAATCCCTGTTTTCTCCCCACAAAACTTCGGGTCCGTTGATTTATAGGAGTTCCGTTGTGAGCTCTTGATTATTTTCAATTTGCGTGGACGATGAAGGGCCCCGCGATCGGGCCCCCTCGAAACAGCTTCTCTTATTAGCGCTATAAACACACCAACGCCAGGGGAAATCCAGGGAGCATCTCCGAAACCTTTTTTCTCATCCGCCTTACGAGATATAAATCCCCTTTTTAAATATCTACGTATCCCATATACTTTCTTGTCCCCGATTGAATAGGTTTTTCGCACGTATTTCTTCCTTCGTTTTAAACGTAACGATCTTTTTTTGAGAGAATGATCCCGGGAATGTGGGTCGGTCGGACACTAGGGCATTATGCCGGATACTTAAACCGGAAATCGAAATGCGAGCGCCTCTGTATGACGTCGAATGGTTAAAGAAACTAGATGTTTGTTGCTAGGTTATTATTTCTGCTATCGAAATCAATATTTACTTTTTTTATAAGAAAATGGATATTAATATTAAAGTTATATATTCGAATTGGGAACAATCTGAATTGACTGTAGTGAATAGAGTTGAATTTATCCAAATAACCACAAATGTTACACTTTTTGATCGATTCTAAATTTTTATTTCTTTTCTTAACTTATTTAGCTACTGTTTTAATTTATATTTGGGTTTGAATATAGACGTAGTCATAAGTTGTGCTTGATTACGAATCACAATTTATAATCAGTGAGTAAAGAATAATTTGGTGTGAATTATAGTATGTTATAAGGATAACCAAATTTTAATATCGAACTTCGAATTAGTACGCAAGCTTTCAGAAGTGTATGTGAAAAGTAAAGGTTTGGGTTAAGCTTTTAAATCTGGGATTTGAAACACGTAAAATTACCCCAACTAAGTCCGGAAAAATCAGCTACTGAATAAGGGCTTTCCAAAAGTTCTCGATTAAATTAAACAAAAACAGAGGTAGAATTTTCGTTCTCATCAAAATTAATTCGCCAAATATTTTAAATGTTAAATTGAAAGAATTACAACTCCATGTTTGTTGAATAGTGAAATGAGCCATCAAGCATTACAAACCAGAACGTGGAATCAGTTATCTGTACACGATCCCATGGATTCGAAATCGTCAGACACGGCTTCGTTCCAAAATAATTCGCCGAAAACAAGTTTATCCGATTCAGAAGTCGAATTCATTTCAGCAAACCATTTCCAATGATTCAGATTACACGACCGCCATTAACTCCGCCCATTCGACTCTGATTTTGTCGCAAATGAAATCTGTAATTTTATTGATTATGTCCGAAGTGCATAATTTAGGAGTTCTCCAATGCGCATGCGTGATTATATGTGTAATTCCGTATTCATCGATCTATATTTATTCTCTATTTTTAGGGATGAATGAAGTATAAAGGTTCATGTTTATTTTAGTAATTATAGTAGCCGTGTATTTGGTGATATTCACGCTTTTCTAGTTTAAAAAAGACACGAATAAAATGTATGTAGTATAAAGTAAATTATTATTTTTCAGTAAGGAACTAGTTTGTTGAGTGTTTATTTTCGTCGAAGTTCCATTATTGCGTATCCAAGCGGCGATAGTTTACATGAATATTTTTATAAGCTTTTCCTACAGTAAGAGAACACCTGGTAGATAGTCATTAATTTTACTAATTTTTCCAGCTCTTCAAAGCCCTTCTAATGTTTCACATCATTCCTTGATGGCTTCATCAGAATTATTTTAGAAGGCGTTTTATTTCATCTTTCTTTTTTATTCCTCATTACGATCTTTTCGTCGGAGGAAGTCACGAAAATTTTTGACGTCATTCGATTAAAGCGATTCACTGCCGTAATAGCACGCTATCCTATAGTCGAACAAAGAGAAGCGCGTTGCGTTAACTTGAATTCATTAAGTAATGGCTTCCGTTGGTCTTTTTCAGCTGGATATGAGGTGATAATTTAAGAGGAAGAATATTCTTTGAACGTTTATCGTTTGTTAGGCGGAAAATAATGGCACGACATAATATTCTCAAAGCTATCCGGATGTATAATTTTTAGGAACACATCCTTTTTTCGTCATCTATAATTATATCTCATGTCCTACTTATTCATTTTATCTTTAGTGTCTCAAGTAAATTTCTCACAAAAAATAACGTTTACTTAGAGTAGTTTAAATATTTTTATTACCTTATAGATATTTATTTATTTGAAGTTGCCTTAAGATATATAAAAGGAAACATTCTGAAAGAAAATTTGTTGGTTTCATAATTTAATTTTAGAGGTTGGGATAAGATTTTCAATTCAAGGAAATATTTTATGTACTTTATCGAATCTTAATAAATTTGCGAATTATTTATTTATATTGCGTGTGTAGCTATCAGTGGAGGTTTGTTTATAACAATAGCTCAACGAATCAATCAGCCAAATTAAGCTAAAGAATGTAAGCCATACGAAAAGAACTCGCAAAATGAGAACAAATATAGTTTCAGTAGTCAAATTGATGATTTTATGGAAATATATTAAAAATTGAAAGCCTTGAAGGATTTCAGTATTATGGTCCACTGGAATGGAAAACAATACCAACTATTTAAAAAATATATTTTTTTAATTGCTGGTTTGTACGTACAAACCCAAAGATCACAATATGTTTGATTAATCTTATGTTTATTTATTTTCAATGCAGATGTAGCTTAATATATTAGCGATATTTTACTGAAGTACAACCTTTTCCCATCGGCGCGGCGTCTGGTTTTCAACCTTTTATAGCAAGGTCATTCCAGCATTCATCCTCAACATCTCGCCATAAATCAGTCCCCTTCTAAATATGTTTCCCTTAATCTTAGCGCATTGGTAATTCCAGCGCGGTATGCAAGATACGCTTCATGATGCAGCAGAGGTTTAAACGTCTTTATAAAGATGGCATTTCCTTCGTGATTTCAAGAATCTTCTTAAGCGAGAAAAATATCGCTGTGAAACGAAACCAAAAGAGCAAAGCAATCACCTTGATTATCGTAACCAAGGGATTGCTATATTTATTCAGACCAGAGGAGCTTGCTTGGGCTTATATACCGGAATTTGAATTAGTTGGTATTTTACCAAGCAGTAGTTTATGCAATTAAGTTCTGCAGACAAATATAAATGAAATAATATGTATGAGTGTTGACGAATCATCTTTCAATATGTATTTACCTCAAAATAACAAATTTTTTTATTTGCAATTTATATCATGTGATGGTTTTTATAGTTTTCAATACGTGACAAGACGTATTTGATTCGAAATTCTAGGTATATGATAATGCATTGAATACCTAGATTCAATAAATCTTGGTTTCTATCAAAGGTGTAGTTGACGGCATTATGCTATCAGATATCAATTTTTAATATTCCAAAATAAACAGGATATTATTGCGAAAGTTAGCTTCAGAAATCGTTAACTCTTTGCAAGATAGGATATTGGAGGTTTAAGCTATTATTTCAAATTCAATTTGGAATAAATAATTATATCCAGGTTCTTATAGATAGTATAAAGTTTTAATGTAACAGTGATCGTGTTAAAAGAGGCAATTAAAAAAAATTGATTTTTTTTCATTTAGTTGGTTGGAAAATAATTTTTCTCTATTGTTAGTAGTTTACATCTTATGCAAATCTCTTAGAGACATCTATCAGCAACATTAACTGAATTAGAGCGTATATGAATAATTATATCATTCGTAAGCAATAAATGAAAATACGGGAGGAAATATCAGGGTTTAAACATTTTAGAAAATAAAATTTTAAGCCGATGATCCGTAAAATAATTCGCAGCATTTACTCATATGAAGTTCGCATTCGTCATAATCCCTTCATTTTCATGTATTCTCTGTATATCTCTCGTGTGTTTCCTATATTTTAAATTCTACTTCCTCGTTGCCTTATTAGAGCTTCCATTCAATTGAGTTTCATTCGAAACCGAGGCTCTATTAATATCCGTGTTCTTGGATGAATGCAGATCGGGAGCGCTGTGTTAATACGACCGCCTACCACCGAGGCACGGCTTTTCAATGAGTGAAACTGAAAGTGTTTTACTCAAGGCCTCTCTGAATGAAAACCGCATTCTAGAACAACGTAGAGGAATTGCGTGAAAGAAATCAAACTGCATTCGCGTGTCATTGAGTTTCTGTCAAGAACGTCACGATGTTTGAAGACTCAAAGTCGTTTCGCTACTAATTAATGAATGAAAAGCTCATTATTCTGATGGTTAACAGTATGCATGTGTTTCGTATTTTATACGTTTCATGGGTGACAAATTATAAATGGGAAATGTAGTATGGGTAAATTCAAAATGTAATTTTAAAAAGGTAAATTTAGTTAACGTTTTGAATATATTAGTTCCAAGAAGCCAATTCGAATATCTTCCTAGAACTGTTAACAAACAATGGTTATGGCAAAAGAATAAGGCTTTTTACGTAATAGGCTTAAGAAGGGAAAAATTAACCGTTTTTCTCACCTAACGCATTCAATTGTTTACGTAATAAATTCTTTATAAATAATAATGGATTAATACGCAAGTAAGATTCTTTTATAACGAGCTAAGGTTTAGGTGAAGGTTTCAGTCCTACGGCGTAGGTTACGAGCGAGGTGTTTCATTCATAACTTCTAGGAGGGAGTGCTGCAGTTGGGAAACTGCGTCCGTGCGTACAAAGGTGACCTTCTGAGTAAAACTCATCTGGTAAATGCAGTGAGGCGAAGGCATTCATCAGCATCATTCTTACACGCGTGATTTTTTTGCACGCGTCGCGTCTGGGACTGAAATAGAAGCAAAGCAGGACATATTCGTGACTATATTCACCTCTACCTACCCCCCTAGATCAATCTAGAGTTATCCTTGTAAGGCTGGGGAAGGATGTTACGTGTACTTGGTACCATTAGCCGATCGGTAGCTAATGGGCTAATGGTGTAGATATATAAATGCAAGCCCGGACCTGATAGAGGCAAACATGAATACGCGAGGACGGAGCCCGGCGACGTCAACAACATCCACCGGTCGCGCAGATAAAACCGAGTCGTGATATCCCTATAGCAACCTTCGCAAATTCTCCCGCTGCACTCGCTCTACAACTTTCTAGTCACGGTTAGTTCTTGCGCCACATAAACCTTGCACTCAAGGCTCCATTGATCAGGCGTGAGAACCGTATAATAAAATAAGCCAGGCGCATTAACCTTTAATCTTAATTCATTCCTCCAGTGCCACTCCCTTGCACCTGTTACCATCCTCTCTCTCCCCCCATCAGCTCCTTTTCCTCCCTCCCATTTCCTTTCCCCATCTCATTTCCTCTCCCCCCGCTCATCTTCTCCCATCTTCTGGGGCGTATGAACTCAATGGACATCCCCAAGGTGAATGGGTGGGAATAAAGCCGCCGTGTAAGGTCAGGGGGGGAGATTGCCCGCTTACGGCGTTCGTTTGTTATTTCCCCAGCCATTTTATTGTAGCTCGAGTTTCTCGAGTCCCAGGCCGGATGCGCTCTTTTTAGACAGCGTTATTACTTTCTGATGTATCTCAGCTAATACCTCTTTATAACCCACTTCGAATGCTTTGGTTAATGCTTTAATAATCGAGCCAAGGAGCTGCGTTCGCGAAAGTAAAAAATATCCATTCATCCCAAGCGCAGGGTGGTTTTTGTTTCGGCGTGTTTAAATATTGCAGAGCAATTAATGTTGGGATATCTAAAGGAAGGATTTTTTGGCGAAATAAATAGAACGGCTTATTCTGCAACAGGAGATTCAGAATATATATAATGCCGTAGAGAGGGTTAGATGAAAAAGTTCGTTTCAGCAAGTCATGCGTAAGATGATGAAGAGATACTAAAGCTTGAAGGAATTAAAACGCGTTTGTTAAGGTTCATGATTAATCGAATTTTTTGAAGGTTACGGGAGAATTTTGTTCTGATGTGTAGCAATCCTTAGATGTCTGTGATTTTATGTAGATTTGCATCTTAAGTAAGAGATGTTATGTACTTCAAAAGATTTAGTTTTATAAGTATGAAATAAAATACTGAATTTCAGGCAGCCATCTCTACTGATCATTTTGTAAGAATAGACGTTTTTCGTCGAATATCTATTTAAACCTATCGATATCTGTAGTCTACTGTGAATTACGTAGAGCCATTGACCACTTGAAATTACTCTTACATAAAGATATAAGTAAATGGAAAATATTTACGAAAGATATCTATCATCAAAAACTATAGTTTTCGAATGTTGCACTACATTATGAATATATCTGCACAATTTAAGCTTTAATTTCTCTAATTTACTATATTCTTCCTATTTGAATATGTAGTCCAAGTCTTGGAGTTTGGATAAGTTTGGATACTAAACCGTTCTCAAGCCCCTTTTAAAACAAAGAATGACCTTGAGTTCTTTAATAATCGGCTAATTTTAAAATGACGAATGAAATTTTATGACGTAACGTTTTAATAAAATGAATTTTATCTCCCGAATTGGACGGACTCCAGCTCAATAATACCCGCATATGGTGTAAAAAAGTAGTTCCAGAGACCATATGGTTGACTTTGTCACGGAGAGTTATTCGGTGAATTATTTTCTGTGAACGGTTTCGCTTATATAGCCCAATTATTTTCCGTGGCAGTTCTTATTAAGTTAGTGGGCGCTTGGTATATATACATATAGACTTCATTAGACTTTTTAATGACGAGTAGATGTTATTCATTCTTTATGAAGCAGTTGTTGGTATATATTTTTTTAGCGAGTAAGACCAGCTCCGGAAATCTGTGCTATAAAATCGCAGCTATTTCATACTAATTTTACGAGATTGCCACCTATAAAATATATATGTAGTGAGTGAAAGGTAATGTGGAGTGTTCCTGTGAAGCTCAAACTCTTTCTGGACTATTAAAGTTTATTTTAGTTTTATTTCGCTATTAATGTAAGCTTGAAGGAAATGAATTTATATATGTCTGATATCTAAAGAAAGTTATTCAATTTCATCCCTCAAAGTTACTAAGTACGTATTGAAAAATTATTTCGTTATGTTGTAATCCTATGAAAATAAGAATATTCATGCCCATGCGTTTGCTGCAACTTTTAATGCATTTATTGAATTATGGCCCACTTATATTATCACAAAGAACTTTGGCATGTTTACGACAATGTGAGTGGAAATTTCACGCGCATTTATGTATGATAAATGTTGAGATAAATACGTTTATAAACAGGTCGTCCAACCACTTTCGTTTTTATCAAAATGAGGCGAAGACATTTGTAGAATATGTTGTCATATATATCAATGTGAGACTTAATGAAATGGTCGTTACTTTCCCTCGGCACTCTTCAAAGAAAAATTATCTCGCAATCGTGAACGTGGATAAGAAAGACTTCGCGATCATCTCCGGGGTTGATGGAGATTTCAACAGCCTAATGCGGGTCCCCAGACTATAATATCCCCGTATTATCTTTTACATTAACGCGACGCCATCAATAACTCGGTAAGGACGTTCATGACCAAATAAATGGGCGGGGAATCATCGACGGGATACCCGAACACGTTGGCACCATCGCCCGACTTATTTATAGCCTCCTTCGGCTGCTAATTCCACCCGCAAATTCATCAGCGCCCGATTAGAATTGGAGCGTATTAAAAATATTCCCCGCAATCCAGTGTTTCCATTTTCTTCCGCGCGGTTTAATTAATGGCCGTTACTCAAGACGGTGGAGTCATCGGCGGATTAAAGACTCCTCTTAAGTCTGTAATCGATGAATGATCGGCCATTCTCCTCCGCCAACAAATTGGCCAATAAAACCCCCGAGGTTCGCTTTCATGCTTCCGTCATCAGCAGTAATCTGATTATTCCTTTTATTAATTACCGGCCAGGGTGGTGGATTTTCTATTTGATGCCCTCATTTGGTGTAATTGACGAATTTAGTGCCCCAGGGAATGATCCCAAATTTTCATTCGTATTCCTTTGTTTTGTTTCCAGCGTCTTTATCTGTTTTTTGGTGGGATGCGAAGTGTTAAAAAATGTTTTAGCACTCCAAGAGTTTAGGTAAAAATGGAATCTAGAGGGATGCAAAAAGGAATGCTTAAGGAGCTGCTTACTTCGAAAAGATTGGAAATAATACGCGTTTATTTTACGTACTCTGTTCAGTAATACAGTTCATTTGCAAGAGTGAAATTTAGCTTTAACGTGAATGAGGACACAGAAGCTTATTTCAGGAATATTGTATAATGCATTATTTAAATAACCCTTAAGTATATTTGCTATATAGTAGGGTGTATGAGAAAGCATAGATGTATGAATTGTCTAGAATTTTTATCTTAAGTGATCGAGTCTCTCTGCACTGCTTTTATCTATTTTAACATATCTATTTAAATTTGGTAAAGGAAATAAAATACATGAACAGAAGGTGGTGTAAAAACTAATAAATGAAGGACGTCAAGTTGAAGAGAGAATATACAGCTATACGTAACGGTGGATGATTAAAACATCTATTCATGTAACGTATTTCAGTTTCTAACTATCAAAACTATCTCTTACCTTGAAGTCTAGCGGTATTACACATCTGTGGTATGGGTAAGCATAGTAGGAGTTTACTTCAGCGTACTTCATTTCACGATTATATGAGCTTTAATATTTGCGGTGAAATTAGGGAAATTATAATATGAAATATTACGTCTAGTTTTTCTTCTATCATTTAAATACGAAAATCGGGAGATAAATAAATAATTTTAATCAATCATTAAAGAAGATTCTTAATCAGTTTCAATTTTGCAGTAACCTTAGTAACAAGAAACGGAAATCGTAATCTCAAATAATGATGAATTTTAATGAGTTAGAAAATTGATTTCATCTCTAATTTGAAAAAAATGGATAGGAATTCAAAAATGTAATGATCCAATAAATTTACCAACTTGATTACACTACATTATTATCGATAAACATATTATACATTATTTTCACGTTATTACGTTTGATCTATTTCCACACCAACACATATTCAACATTGCCATTCGTGCCACACCCTGTAGTCCTAATCGGAGTATTAATATATTTATCAGCATTCAGCATTTCCCCTTCCTTGTTAATTATCCCCTAATGATTTGACGCACCGGATTTCATTTAGTTATGAACGCTTAAGTATTCCATCACGTGTGCCAAATTCTGACCTAATTCTAAAGCTCGAAATTACATTCCATTTTGCACGATTTCATAAAATGTTGTCAACGTATATTCTGTAAAGTATGTTTCAAATTCGTGGTATCCGAAGCGTTTCTATTCGAAAGGTAATTAATGGAATTCTCGTGCTTTTCATTTAGGGTGACACGAAAAATGCATTCCGGCACCCGGAAGTTTAAGGAATATTATTCGGAGCTTCATGAAATTCGTGATTTAATTGTCGTGAGAGATGAAAAAAAAGAATCTGTTCAATTGAGCTCACCTCAGAATGACTGAAATGAGATGTAAATTAATATATTTCACTATTTACGATATCCAATAGTTCTAACTAATTATGTTCTAAGTAAAAAATCGAAATTCTTTCATACTATTTCCTTATTCATTTATTGACTTAAATATTTTCTTTCTAAGCATTACTAGATAAAATATAAAGATTTAAGACGCAATTATGGGACCTTGTTACGTGTTTATTACTCATTAAACTCAAATTGAGTTATTTTTTGTTTAAAATTAGAAGTCGTATTACAAAATTTAATTTCTTATAAATTTGATTTTTCTTCACTAACCTCAGTCTTTTAAATAATTAGAGATTTAAATATTTACTGCATTCATGCATTAATGTAATTAAGTTGCATCGATTAATGTGAGTATTAACAGAAGTTTATCGGACTACATCCCCTCACTCACCACCAAACTCTTAATTATATATGGATATTTATATTATATTATAAATGAATAGGGGATGATAGAAAGGGTTAATGGAATTTTTAGAACAGATTAAGAGAAAGCGCCCATCAGGATATATGGTGTGGAATTTCATCCCGAATCTTGGAGATAGACAAACATTGCGGAACAATCTCTTCGGATAAATTCACCGGAGCAAGCAGATTGTTTTCGTTACAACGCTCTATTTAGCGAACCTTTTTGAAGACCACTCGACGCTCTCAGCTGTCAACTTCCCTCGCGATAAACGGTTAACTTTCTCTTTCACTCAATCGGGATTTTTTCTCGTTTTCCAACACCGTCCCTTTTTTTACGCAAGTGTTTGTTTCGGCGTCGAACGTCAACGATGCAAAGCCATCATCTCTAGGCAACCGAATCTCATTTTCTCCATTACTTAGGTACTTGCCGATCGCGGTTTTGTGGACAGTGGCTTCCCAGGGAACCCTAAACCCTCAACAGCGGCAAGAAGGATACCTCAGACTCCCTTAGGGCACGACGATTTTTCTTACAAATTTCTCCTCTCGATATGCTAACAAGAGTGTGTTTCCGCAGAAAAGCACCTGTGTCCAATTTCAAAGAAACATTCGCGGAGTAAGGTCGTTCGAAAAAACAAGATTTGGTCTTGTTAAATTATGGGATGTAATTCAGGTGTATTGAGCGAAAAATCGAATATGATACAATTCGGAGGATGTCAAGAATGGTTCTTATTGTGTAATTGTATGACGGAATTCAGTGAAAAGTTTAGTGCCTGACGACATTGTTAAGTTAGAGGTGAATTCAGTTAAGAGAACAATTCTTAAAGTTTTAATTGGGACCAAAACTTCTTTCGGGCATATAGCAAAATATGTTAAATCCTCAAACGTTTAGATTAATAGCCAAATGTAATGAAATTATTGAATTCTAAAATAATTATTCATTAAATTAAAATTTATATTTTTCAGCAACATATAATTTCCTAATTTGTCGCCTAAGCAACGTTTATTTAACATAAATATCTATAGCTATTAATTAACCATTAGAATTTTTAATTAGTACTTTAGAACAATTATGAGTGTAATTTTAAATAAATATGTATAAAATGAATTTACTACATATGAAGAGAAAACAAATTATTAGGCCGTTTCATATACAGTTAAGTCTTAACTGAACAGGAATTTGCTAGATTCGGTGAACTGGAACGAAAAGTATAACGGGTCAATGCTCTGATCTCCTAATGCCTTTATTACGTACCTGTCCTGTTACTCTTTCATTACGTTTCCGATGCAATGAAAATAATTTCCACTCGTTTAAGTTCAGCGAAAGAAACCTTTATGGGACAACATTAAAAATCATAATTGTATCTATAGATTTTTCTATGTTATTTTGTCCGTTTTTAAATACTTGATATAATGCTTGAATCATAACATATCCATGGTTTCGCCTTTAAAATTTACCCTTTAATACTGCTCGTTCATGTATAAGAGAATACTGTTGAACGATATTAGGTGCAGATATTTGATATTTCGCTCGTATTCTTTCCAGGAATCAATCACAGTATTTATTGAAATCCCTTTTAAATTTTATGCGTACGCTTAACTCTTTTCCCACCATCACAAATATTTACATCAAATCAAACTTCAAGGTCTTTTATATCATCTACATTTTAATCCGTTTCGATTGATATTTCATTTCAATCGACCTATCGATTGATCGTTTCGCTCGTGGTTTCCATTCACCTGCGATAAAAAATAATGACATACACTTCGATAGGAAAGTGGTGCGTGGATATAATAAAGTTCCCATTCGATATTTGTTCTGAAAACCCGTCATGCTTCAGTAAAACCTTCTTGAATGTATTCGCATGTTTCTATAATCGTTGCTATGGAGAGCGTGATACGCATAACTTAAATCCTCTCTATTCGCAATAGATATTGAGATCATGACTCAACCTCGCAATCTCAGCATCTTTAGTGGGTATCATTTACTTCTCGATAGCAAAACCTTTCCCTTTTTAAGGCCGTCTTCGGCTTGAGAAGATTCCCAAGAGTTCTCAAGGTGGCCGGGAATCATCTCAAGGTGAGAGTCGGCCTTTTAATATATGTACCGTTAAGGGAACATTCAGACTATAAATTTCGATCGATGTATTTTAAGTGAAAGGAAAGCAAGTCTTAGAAGTGTTGCATAAATCAAGTTCTTCTAAGTCTTGATAAATTAATTACATGGATATCGTGCGTGAAATGTGTGGGACCGATTCAAGCTGCCATGTTTAATTAAGATTGACATTTTTTTATGTCAGGGTGTGTCTGTTAGTTTCTGTTCAGTATTGATTTATTTTGCATAGCTTTCAATTTGTATACATAGTAAATTTAAACTTTCATGATTATGCAAAATCATAGTATCGACCTGTTCTGAAATATTCTTACGCAATCATGATATTTTCATCTATTAAGATTCGTTTATCACACTCATACATCTATTCTGACTGCAACAAATAACGTATAATAGAATCAATTTAGAATCAAAATATTAAGCATATAAATTATATAAAAAATCGATGATATTCATTAATATTCAATAATAACCTAGGTATAAAAGAAAACAACTGGCTGTAAACAGATAATGATGATAAGTTATTTAACATTATCTTTAAGTACAATTACCCTCTCTTCGCTACTTTTATGTATGATTGATATGGATCTTGAGTTTTTACGCGTTAGTCTTGGTTGGAAAGTACTCGGCGTTAAATTTCTGTTAATTTTTTCGTATCTGTGCTGTCCAAAAACATTGGAATATTCCGATTTTAAAGACAGGAAGGAATCAAGTTGGAATAAAGGAATGGTATCAGCCCAACCGGACAGATATATAAATTCGAAGGACACAGTGAAACCGATTCGTCCAATCAGCAGATCCGTCTTTGGTTTCAGCTGATTAATACGATACTTCCGTTCCTTGATCCACTCACGAAGAGCAATTCTCCACGAGACATTAGTTCATCTGCATTCAAGGCGCGATGGATGTATATTCCCTTTCAGGATACGAATATTTATCGAAATAGATTCGAATTACCATGACAATCCCACCTTTTGATCATTACTTCATAACGCTCGGCCATTAGAATCACCACGATCACGTAGCGTATCGAGCGACGCGAAACTTTTTGTCCCTCCGCTACGGGTGTCACGTAGGACTTTCCGTATTTTTGCCCTTTCTAAGTGGAGCCCATTGTCAGCAATTGTATTATTCCGCGTTGTACCGAATCGAATCATAGGAGAAAGCTCAGTGTTTGATGTGTGACCATAACAAAGGAATCCAACGCAATCCGATTTCTGTTATGTCATACGCGATGGAACGATTTTGACTTAACTCGTTTTCGGTCCTCCCGCTCCGATAGGCTCTCTTCTCCCTTTTGCCATAGGGGTTTCGTTCTGAAAGGGTAAACAATATCATTACGTAGCTACCAACAATGGTGCCACGAACAAAATATTTGGAAAGTATCTTTTTATTGTCATCATATAATTATCAGATTATTCGTCATTATTATGATGGTTTATTATTTCTCTCTAAACATTAAAAAACAAAAACTATAATTCATATGGTGGACTATAATTTGACTATAAACAATCACGAATTAATATTACACAAATATCAGATGTTATATTCAAAATCGTATTTAAAATTAACGTTTCATTAGTCGCACTAATGGGATTAAGTTACAAAAGGAAATTATCGTGTAATTCATATTAGTGTAAATGATTTATGGTTTATTCTAACGCGATTCTCGAACAAAAATTTATATAGTAGTTATATAATTTAATTTTGCCAGAATTCATAAGTAATTGAACGCGTCGCTTGGCAATGCAAACAAAATAACTACGTATGAACATCACTGATGATATAATTTTCAGTATCATTTAGGCACGTGCAAATTTTTATTCAGCCATTCTATATATTCGTTTTGTCTATTAACCAATTCAATGGGGAATTATGGAGGTTTTACATCAAATCGTAAGCATAAAACATGGAAATGGACACATTGCGCTTTCATTTCTGCAACGATAGTCAGACCAGCAACAAACAAATCAAACATAATGTTACATCCCTCAAACCTATCGGACAATTTCCATGAATTTAATTTAAACGATGTATTCATGTGAATAGATATAGAATAATACATATAGTAGTTGATAAAGTTCGCTAAACTTTGTGCTCTTTTGAGGCTAAATCAGTGCAACAGAGTGACTTAATGTAACATTATTTCTTGTTTCGATTCCTACTACAAAAATTCCGGGATCTAACAATAGTTGAGTGCTCTTGATTTATCGTTAATTAATTACAACAATAATTTTATATTCTTCAATAATCATGATGTTATCGATGCATTGTTGATGGGCAATCCTGTTCCATAGTTACAAAGATTTCATAAGTTGCTATTGTAACATCGTATGAATAATACTGAATTGAATTATACGCGTTATAGTACTAATAATTCTGAAATTAACTGTTCCAATTACCCACTTTCCATTTCTTTAATACTGTGTTATACGTTACTCATAATAACACCTCATCCTGTGTAGTCCGCTTTCCTTATTCGAAAACGCAAGCCTTTGGTTTGATCGCTCATTACGAACAGAATTCAAGGTAACCGAAAACAATAAAGACATCCTGGAAATCACCTGGAACTCTTCCTCGAAGAAATGTATGCTCAGGTAAATAAGAAAAACATTCAGTTTCCTGTCCCGCTCAAGATCAAACCGAGCCCGTCCGATAGTGAAACGTCGTACCAAATGCACGCACAAACTTTCATAATTTCCGGCATCTGCATGCTCGTTGCGCGAAGACAGGAAACGGGCGGTGGATAATGGTGTGGGCAAACCCTCTTAACCCAAATGACTCAAGGCGAAGCAGAATGATCAATCGTCCCAAGAGCGAGGTTTATTGTTTGAGTTTCAGAAATGAATCGGCAATCAAGACCTAAAGCAATCTTCGGTCAATCGGGGAGTATGTATATGAGGTCGTCTTAATGGCATTGGAGGAGCTGGAGACGAGATACGTACCTGTTCCGTCTGTTTGAATGGTTTCCCGCGTTACGAGTTCCCGTCGCTAGGTTAACTCATTGTTTCTCCAGCTTAGGTAGTTTTTTTCCTGGATTGATTTTGTTGGATGCAAGGAGAGACAATCAGAGCTGAGTCTTGAGCTATAACGATGTATTTTCAAGGACGGAGTACGATCAATTTATCGCGTACATAATGAGGAATAAAGATGCATAAAATGATTGAAACGGAATTATCTGCATTGAAAATAGATCGATTTGCATCTCATATGGGAACGTATGATGTGAGGTGGTTGTTACCATTAAAATCTCAGAGTATTGCGATCTGAGCGTTGATGTGATGGGAATATGTAATGTGGTTTCGATATGTATACATTATAGGCGAAAGAACCTATCGTAGAAATATTATTTTAATAGGTTACCACTATTATATATGTAGAATCAACATTAAAATATATTTCTTGACTTACGTGGTATGTTTCGTTAGTTACGTTTTAGATGCAATTTCAGGCTCAAACTTGAATAATGCTTTGTGCAAGTGTATTATTATCCCATAGCCTTGTCTCATTCTTCGAATCTCTTTCATTCCCTTCACTTTGAGTACCGCTAGGAAATGATTTCAAAGTCTTGCCTTGAAATTAAATGCTGTAGCTCTTCAAGTAACAGTTCCCATGGCCCTGTGATCTCAAATTAGCTGTAGACAGGGAATTCTTTGTTAACAATGAAACTGTAATCATATTATTCGGATTATTCAATTATTAAAATAATCAATAGTTAATTACAAACGTATTTTATTTTTTTGCTTCTATTTTTGATGTCATTGTTTTGATTAAGTTGATCAATTGTTGAACAATAGCAATAATGATATTTGATTTTGATAATGATGATTGATAACAACAATGTACCCATAAAAAGAATGTATTTAATGTTTCTTTTCAAAATTAAAAGTAAAAATAGCTTTAAGATATATTTTGATTGCATAAGCTTATCTGTTTTATCATTTACTAAACTTTTAATATTTTTGCCTCTTTTAACATTTTCGAGCAACTTTTCTCTCAAACTGATATTTTCAAGAGAGTTTCATAATTAATTCAATTCATTTTCCTATCCATTACTCTCTCATTTCGGCCTCGAGAAATTAGTTAAAGCATCATGGACCTTTTTTCGGTACTTTTACCCATCACTCACGCAGAGGGAAAGTGATACGGTACCGTCACGTCAGAGAGAAATCCTTTGCGGAGATAAGTCCAGTGAAAGAACCCTATAAAACTCCAGAAACTCGAAAATATCCGTTTTAATTCGCCCTTAGTCTATCTCTTATACGGGAAAGAGGGCAGTCATACTGGTGGAAGCGGAGTAGCGCGTGTATAGGAGCGGAGGTGATCTCGCTCCCACGGGGGGTGGGGGAGGAGTGGGAAGGGGCGAAGAGTGGGGTGGGAAGTGGAGTAGGCCTACCGACTCGGGGTCGCGTGGTTCCCACAGGTAGAGAAGGCGTCACCCCCTCCTTAATCCCCCGACCACTTCCCTCACTTAGCTCGGCTGGAGTCCACCGGCCTTCCAAGTGTTATTGGATAGATGCCGTCATTCAGCAGAAGACCTGGTAATCAAAGGCATTGGGGGGGGGAGTTTCTCGGCGCAGTCAATTACGGGCGCGGTCTAGATGCGTGGCGGTTTTTTCGCGGATTTGCAACCGTTTTTACTCCTCGCGCCGGTGAATGGAGTAGCGGGTGATTAGCCAGGTTTTTCACCAGTAATTTTAATGAGCAAAGTCTTCTTCGGCGTGACGGATCGGAGTCGCTCAAGTTATTTCCTGTTGCTCGAGGCTTATCCGCGATCAGGAAAATAAATCAATAACGGATTTGTTTCGAGGGTTTTTCGCTTGGGATGAGGTTACTTCGGGTGTCTCGAGGATCGACCTGTGCTCCCGATGGTGTTGCTGATTGTTGGAGGTTGTCTGCAGGATGTGTGCAAACATATGGCTAGCGTTCGGAAGCCAATGTTTGGTCGCTACTGTTGTAGCGTATCTTGTTGCGTTTGATTGTTGCTCTTGTTGGTGGTTGTTCTATATTGTCATTGTTCGATTCTTTTCGTGTAGCATTGTTACCTATAATGACATTGTGATTGTTTGTTAATTCATTCATTGTTGCCTTACGTAACTATCCGTGTTTGATTGTTGCTGATATTTCTAACTCTTCTTTGCTGCAAAATGAGCGTATTTAAACTGCGTATTCTAAGCTTTTCAAGGATGATATCCTATTAAAATTGCATCTATATCAGCTATAAATAAAATAGAATTAAATGGGCAGGATCTATATAATTTGTCATTTTAATTGCTACCTACACATGGCGTATTGAGCTTACATCTGTATTCCCAAAATTTTAATTCATTAAACGACGTGGTTCTTATGTACGATTCTTCATTAATTGAAAATATTAATAAGTAGTTAATTTAAAATTTTCACAAGTATATGGTAATATTTAATATAATTCGGAATTAGTTATTCTTATTACAAAATACCGGCGCAATTAGACGTTTTTTCAGGTAGCGACGTTTTATACAGAGTAAAAGATAATGTTTATATATAACTATATTCTAAAAGACATTTTTTTACATCCCGTTATACTACAGAAATCTCATTTTGGATATCTAATCGTTTCTCAAGAATATATTTATATCTGTTAAAACTAAAAGTAATGGCTAGCAAAGCGAGAACATTCTAGTTTACATAATTTACAATCTACCTTTCTTTATCGTTCACGTAAATCTTACAATAGAACTGCTTCATCGACAAGGTTATATTCGTTTATTTGAGTGATGGTAATTGGCTGGGAAGGAGTGCGGTTGAAAGATAGATTGCGAACCTCCTTTGTTGACATGGTAATTTGAAGTTAAGGACCCCTTCATCTAGATTACTTTCTATGCCTAGGAAGGATTTTAAATTGGGTAGCGCCTTAAGGTAGCTCTCCCTGGAAGCTTTTTATGACAAGGGACGGTCGCTCTTGCTTATCTTCTATAAATGGAGCTTTTCTATCTTTAAAGTCAGACCATTTTGATGCGGAATGGATGGGAAACAAGAAACTTGGGTTCTCTAATATAATCTAAAGTATGAGGTATTTGACAACTTTTAGTCTTTCGGAGTTTCCATGACAACCAAAAAGTCAGTAACCATGGAATCACTTCAATAAACATGTAGCTTAAATCATTCTCCACAAAAATTTAAACGAATATCATCGACAAAATGTTCTGTATCTTTGGAAGGAATGACAAATGTTATCACCTGTCCGATACGAAAGGTCGGAGCATGATAACAAATGAGGTTATGCCGTCAGATTTTGGGATAAGAAGTTGGAATTATAAGCAATAAAAACGTCAGGAAGTCTTACGAGGAAGTCTTATCACAGCCATTACATCTGAGATTACAATTTTGGCGATTTTTCTTTTCCGCTCGGAAATTTTAACGAGTTTTAACAAGGGTGTAAAAGAGCATATTTCCAAAAAAGAATTTTTCTAATGTAACTTGGGTAACGGAAGGCTTTTGGACAGAGGTGCACTAAAAATGAAGGATATGCTATCTTTCACCCACGTTTGACATTCATTCATTGTCAAAGTTTTGCACTACCTTCTGCGAAGTATCATAATGTGACGAGCGGCAAAGTACACCTACTTTTATGTATGAGTGTGTCATTATATTTTTCCTTATCTCGAAATTCTTTCAGGATAGTGTACATAAGTAGTTTTGTACGTGAATAGTACTTTTGTATCATATTAAATTTATAATAAAAGAGATATGACTCTTATAGGAGACTTGTGAGTACGTGGCTCGTAATACAGTTGCTAATTTTTTTCTAGTACGTACTATATTCCTTAATTCATTCATTTCTGTTTCAAATGAAAGATGCCAATGTAGCATGTGTATCCGCAGAATGTAGTGATCAATCAGTAATAGGTAATTCTAGTGATATATAATTGGTATTTTTTTGAAATTAATTAATTATGAATAAATTTCATGTTGCTTCTCCTAAATTTTAAAATTACTAAGCAAAAAAACGTAAAGACCTCTCAAGTGCACTATTCATCTTTAATAACGTCCATCTCGAACTCATTTTTCAATTCCCCCCCGTGCCCTCGAAGTTTAACTTACTATCCATGTCAAGCTTTGTTAAGAAGTCATCGGGAGTAATGGATGAAAAGATCACAGCGCACGAACTAAGTAATTAATTTATTAATTCCGATCATATCTTCCGCTACGAAACATAGAACAGGAGGCTAGTGCTTTGAGAATTAATGATAGGAAGTCTTTAATCGAATAGAGTCATCCTTCACTCTACGACTGGATAACAAGGTTGTGATAGAGCGATGAAGAAAAACTTCATTTAAGTAGAGTTGCGCGACTCCATTGACGGAAAAGGAAACTAATTTCAAAGCTTTCTATTATATACACGGAAATAATATACAGGTTGGTACGGGAATATTATTTTTTCTTAATGAACGAAGTATTTCCTTCGCTGTCCAATAAAACGTGAATAGATATTTTAAGTTCGAGCAGATGCCGTCAGGATTAGATTACATGAAAGTACGTATCATACGGTGCCTTTTGAAGTCTAAGATAGTGTACCTTACGAAAAATGAGTATTTATAATTATTTATTAGAAATTTCTTTCGGTATTTTTACCTTGTTAGTGTAGGAAAAGAAATAGGGGTACGGCATCTTTGTAATAAACGCATTTGACCCAATTTATGTGGACCCGAAAAGATTATGTTTCTTATAGCTTTAAGGATTCAAGATTCTCACTCATTCCATGATTGTATAGTTAAAATAGTATTAATGAAATAGTCTTAATGAAATAGTCTTACGCTAGGCTTATTACCTCTATGTTGTTCGTAATTTGAAACCTATAATGTAAACGTTTCCTTCAATTGGATCGGTGTAATATGATAAATAGTTAATATTAGTATTTAAAAAGGTGCATTTTCTGTATTGTGATTTTTCGCACTATCTGGCCTTTAATAAGTTTAATAATATTTACTTGATTCATTCTTTATGTAGAGCATTCAAATCATGATCTCTTTAATGATTATTGCACCCAGAGGCAATTATTCGGGATAAAAAATATATGAAGACTGCAGAAATGTATATAATACAGGGGTAACGATGTAACCTGGTCTCTGATCCTGTCTCTCCACTTAACATGCGGGTATTCTAAGCACTAAACCTCCTATCCGCTTTTCTCCGAGAAAAAAAAATAATACATTACAATCCCAGCTCTTAACAGAGACGACCTAAGCGTAATTTGTAACGTCACAACGTAATAAACTCGGTTGTAAATACCCACTATATCCAACCACCCACTCCAAGTGGATGTAAAAGTAATAAAATGTTCGCGGAGAACGACTCGCATCACCTGCCGAGGTAGCGTTTTTTACAAATCCAGAAACAAACCGTCAGAGGGCAGAATGACACGGAGAAACCGGTTCGCGTTTCCGAGGCAACATTTATCTTCTGTTAAGGACACAAAAGCGTAAAAAAGACTCATCATCGGGAGTTTAAAATTAGAAGGGACAAAAATTTAATCTCGTTTTACTTACTTTTTTTTCGAAACCCTCAATTAATGGCTCTCGCTTTCTTATACCATTTTCCTTTCTACGGCGAAAGAACATGTACTTGATGTGTAAATCGCATGCCTTCCAACCATTAAAGGGATCCTTCACCTTGAGTCCGAGAGGGATACTTGTATTTATGGAAATCGTTAATTGGGGGCGCCATTGGCGAGGTAAAAGCAGGAGGATTTGAAATGAATGAAGAAACATTTAATTATCGTGCGGAGGAAAAAGTAGCATAAAAAAGCGCTACCGCTAAATGCGATTTTATTGTTTACGAGATTCTCTCTCCTTGGCAACGCCTGTTTCGTGAATGAAAACAATTTTTTGCGTCGTCAGGGTGGGAATGAATTCTGGGAAATGTTCCACTCGGGATATCGGAATTAGGCTAATTTGTGCCGACGCATATAAACAGAAATCTGCGACTAAATCTTCCATATTTTTTTCTCGAAATTTGTAAGCTAAATTAATCAAATATTAATATTTATCGAATAATTTTTCGGAGATAAATTTTTAATGCGTCGTGAATGCGAATGTATTTTGATCGATGTAATTTTATACGTGGGAGTGATAGATATGAAAGGGAATATTTTCATAATCAGCCAATCAAAGTTAAAAACTAATTAACATTTAGCTTTCGGAACGAGACGCGCCTCAATGGGTGATTTTGGGATTTTATTAATATCCTCTGTTATACATTATATGATTTAATTAGTTTTCGTGGCATTGGAACTTCGTTATCATGTAACTTTCATGTGGCTAATACAGACATTTTTGTTCCTTTTTCTTTCCAAGAACTGAGAAATTTAATCGTAATCAGTTAATTATTTCAGATATGTTGATCAGTGTGTTATCAATCCAATTCATTTAAGTAATATATTTACTGATGAAATCGATGAAAATTAGAATAGAAAATGCAACGCGTTTCCCAGAGAAATATTGATTTACGAAATATAGGAAAAAATGTCTTACTCAATTAATTCGACTCATTTTAGGTTTAATTACGAATCTTTATTAAATTAACTTCTTAAGTGCTTCTTATATATTTCTTTATTAGTTTATAGCATCTAGCTGGCACAGATTTCTAAAAAATTAATAGGATAGTGTTGCATATATAAACAGTGTATGTATGGAATTAATTGTTTTTTGTCAAGATTACAATTGTAATTAGGAAAGTAATTCTTACGCTTCACTGTCGTCCGCGTATATTGTTATGATGCGATTATAATAATTACAACAGTAGCGCAAGGCATTGTTATCGATATTCTTATAATTATTTAATTGTTGACTGAAACCTTTCGAAGTCTCAAACAGTTTATATTTGATATATTTTGATTCATCCAAAAATTTTTATCCCATTTGACGTATTTTTGATCTATATATCGGAGAACAATTGCGTAGTATTCAAATATCTAGAGTTACTTTAAAGGAATTTACGAGCATTGATCACTTCCTATTCTCAATGAAAGATCACTGCACCTTCAGATGCAAAGGAGAACGTCGGATTCAAATTCTTCAAGGAGCCCGTTGCTCTTATCGCAGTGTGATAGCCTTGAGTACGTCGTAAAGTACTTCCTAGGAACCCTTTCAGCATTCAAAATTCTAAGGAGATATTCATAGAGCGTCATATCTCACCGAAGACGTATCATCCGGAGTAAGTCTTCTATATCTACATGAGTAAGTGTTCATTCAGTAAAAACCCTCGGTGGAAAATTCAGCTCGCAGCGTATTCAACGGATTTCCTTTTCTCCGAAGACCTGCTCCGGAAGATTTTGTCGGTTGTTGACTCTGACGATTCATTTTACGACAGTCTAAGCTTTGATTACTGGTAAAATGCGATTTATGAGATTGTGAGATCATAGAAGGGTTTTTGTGCTTTGAGCTTATTGCTACGACAATGTTAGATCGATTTTCTACGAATGCTATAAGTAACGATGTGTTATAATGTACTGCAAGGAACTATAAGTTTCTATGGTTACTGTATTTCATATAAGTTATTATGGGGGCAATAAGTTACTATAGTTATTATCGGTTACTGTAGTCACTAAGCGTTTCTAACTTTTGTTAATGCATCAGAGTGATACACAAACTTGGATTAATATGATAACGTAGATTGGTTTAAAATAAAGACGTATATTCCAGGGATCGGCTAGCAATTATTTTTCATATATTAATTTTATACATTATTTTTATTCTTAATAGACAAATATTTTTTGTGGAGAATATAGAGACGATATAGATCACGTGATTTTGAAAAACTTCTATTGATCAAGTAGCTGCAAATATTTTATGTCTAGTACTATTTCTCTTTGAGTGATAGGTAATGAAACATTATTGCACGAAGAAGATAGTTGATCAAACGAAACGAGATGATATTACGAAAAGCACGTATCAGACTATTGTATTCGGAAAAGCTATAAAGCATGCCTATTGTATCTGAAAGGTGGAGCATTATCATAGTGTTCGGACGGGAAGGATATTGGTTGATTAAATGTATTCATGTCGGGATGGTGTACGAGATGGGAAAAAGCAATCTGGTTTAATGGAAAGAAACAAGGATGTATCGGAAATCAGGGAAGAAAGGGTAATCATCAAAGAATATGGGGAAGACGGAAGTAAGGGGGAGGTCAGATATTGGAAGGAGTGATTGATACAGAAATTAATTAAGGGTTGGATGCTTCAAAATAAATAATAAGGTAGATGGGAACTTCTCGATTATATGAAGCTGAAAGCTCTATTGGAAAGACTCCCCAAAAAAGGTATTTAGGCTAGCTATACGTGGATAAAAAAATGATTTATTTAGCATTCTTTCATATATTTACCTTTTCATCTTTCACCATTTGTTTATTATTTGCATAATTATTCAGCAGATGTAATAAGAAAGTCAAATTTTTGGAAAATGAAAACAGAATATTGAATTTTGTACCGTAATTGCTTCTCGACAGCTTACATACACTTCTGCAGCTTGAGGAAATAATTCAAGACGTAAATAAAAAGGAAATCTTGAGATATTGGGACATAAACGGTCTAATCTGAAACAATGAGCAAGAACGTAATGCTGGGAAATGTAGGACACACGTATCTGCAAAGCAGTGTAGATCTCGTGCATGTAAGAACGACTACCTGTCTGCATTTCTCCGTTTCTTATTCCATCGACATTTTTCAGCGGACCAATATTATTCACGGCAAAGGACGGCCATACATCAAACCTCCGAATAAATCCACCCGCGTCCACGAGATAAATCGACAGATTTCGCTACGTATTCAGGCTCCACTTAAGACATGTTCTCACCCGCGGATATGAGACGGATAAATCCCCCAGCCGACGTTAAAAAGGGGAAAAGTCTAGAAACAATAGAACGTCTAGAAACGGCGTCAAATCAAAATGTCCAAATTGCTTTCCGGGCGCCTCCAGAGGCGTCGCATTCCGACAAATAACGTCCTCAAGAAAAACAAGAAAATTCTGCTCGTTACGCCTCCTGTACAAACTGCTACAAATTCGCATCGCAGCTCCTCATCACGTAAAATGGCACCGACGTGAGGTACCCCGCGCTTACTTTCCTACTACCGGCGTACGTGCTGCCCTCTGCGAAGGCCACGTGACGCGGGATTCCGTCTGTCGGTGGCGAAGAAAAAAAAGTCTCAAGTTTTTCGAAAGCTTCTTCACCGGAAGGCGTCTCCTGTAAAACCCTAACCACGTAAGCGAACACCTACTCTGCGCTCTCGCTTTTAAACCCATCATTATTCCCTCCGAAGGCGAAAGAAATAAGGCTTTGAGAGGGAAATAAAACGGGTATAGACGCATCGCGCCAACAACATCACGTACGAATTTGCTTTATTTATAGGAAAAGCCCCTCTCTCGCTTTAATGTCGTAAATTCCCGTCGCCCTTTTGGGCGGCGCTGGGGGGGTTTTGAATGCGAGGAGAGAGATGTGCCTCGTAAAGCAATGGTTTGTCGCATCCGAAACTATTACTTACGGACGGATATAGGTTTATGCTTTTCGGGTGTGTTTGTCATCGCGTGTAAGGAGTGGGATGGATGTATTCTAGGCGCTGGAGAATAGAGAGCTGAAATTTGGGGAAGATTCATGAATTTACGCAAGCAGCTGTGATCTATGATGGTGTTGATGTAATTTAATTTAGATTACGTCTCGAGGGTCGTCATTTTATAGGGTAATCTTTTTTCCATTGAGGTATTTGCGGAATATGTGTGCGGTTGACGAATTTGTAGGTTTTTCAAACCGATTCATACACAGAACATGCATACATATCTACTATCTAGTTCGTAGATGCAGAAAAGTATTTAGAAAGATCATATCAATTACATTACATTCATTTATTTAACCTTTATTCACTCCTCATTCAGGTTGTATAAGATTTATTTTTTTGTAAATTGATCGATAATTATAGGATCAATATGCACTCAACTATAAAACGATATTAATACTTTAATCTTTATTTTATAAACAACTAGTCTATCATATTATAAATATTATAAAGTATTAAAATAAATTAGTCACTAACGCCCGTATAGTACCATTTTATATTTATAAGTATATAATAATACTTTAATATTATGATGGGTTTAATGTTTTTCAAACAACAATCTGTCAGAGAAAAATAGTTGAGCTTGAGAATGGAAATCGTATTTATCATCAATTTAAAGAGAAGCAATTGTTTATATCGTAGATTTTGAATTAATTTGAATTCCCAAACATGAACGTAAATATCCTTAGATATTGCTAAGTATATCGTCTCATTGAAAGGAGCTTTCTCTTGCGATTAAAATCGTTTGTGGGTGGACGTGCGGTCTGGATTGTGACAGAATACGTATTCGAAGCATCTAGATACAGAGTGAAAGGCAAGCCGGAAATATTATACATTCATACCCCTTCCTTCGTCGCTAATAATAGCAGGTAAACGGTTTTACTAATGAAGAAAACTGACCGCAATCGGAACGAGGTAATAGATATAAGGGATCAGTACATGACTCAGTCACTGGGTAAACATCCACCGAACACTTTATCATCAGTGGTTTATCGGTCAAGTCACGCAACTTTTCTACTCGTAGCCATGGGAACAACTTTCCAGATTGATATTAACACCTTTAAAACCGTCAAAAGGTTTCACAATTCGGGGAAGATTCGTATGATTGGAGGGTTAATTTGTATCATTAAGGGAACGTAAGTTTTTGGGAGGATGGCAGGATGATAGCGGTCTTTAAGAAAGGTAAACCTTCGGATTCCTCCATAAAGATTTCAGAGAGATAAGTTAAGCCGCGAATTTTCACACATCCTTCTTTAGTCCCTCCCAGATTTTGTCTTCAAAACGAATTTATGCTCGTCCCCACACGTATAATTATGTACTATATATTTATTTGTACAAAACAGGAAGTATTTATCTCTGAAAGTGTATTTTTAAGGGGCTCATCTCACGGTTGTAATTTTTTGGGCGTCTGAAATAATCTAACTGAGAGCCGGTTTCAAAGAACTGTTTGGAAGGAATTAGGTCATCAGTAAGGATGTATGGAGGTAACAGAATTCATAACCCCATAATTGATAGGTTATAAGGATACATTATACCTAAATGTACGAAAAATGTTTATATAATCAGCCAATTTCGTTATTTATTAACTGAATTTCTGAAAGGTTACGGCAGTTCGAGAGATTTTTCTGTTATAGTTTTAAGAAATTGTAATCAAAAAAACTATTTTTAAGATAGCGTAATGAAATTTAAAAATTAAGTCAGAGATTTCTGTTTTCGTCATACAGAGAAGTTGATTATTTTTCATTAGGAATTTTTCGAAGATCTCTTAACTCAGTTCCTTAATTAGAATACAATTTTAACTGCAGATGAAATAAAGAAAACGTATCGAAGTTCACTCAAGAACGCGAATAAAAAATATTAGCGTCGGTAAATAAAAATTAGCCACCATTAAATTCTTGAAATAATACCAATTACCTTAATTAACTGAATGCGTACTTATAGTCGATTCTTGCACGTCTGAGGAAGGAATTTTTGAAGAGGGTCGAAAAGAAATACGACTAGAAACTTAGGAAAGCAGGCCAAGAGTTTATTCATTTCCTCAGTTTTCACTGCACTAGGAAATTCAGAGGTAATTCGAAAATATCAGTCCAGCGAAGTGGATTTTGAAGTCATAATTTCGGGGGAATTTACCTCTGAAAAATTCACATTGAAATCAAAGCTTAATTTCCGTGAACTTGGATAAAAAAATATTAACTTTTGTCTCGGAGAAGAAACTCATTTCGCATCAAACGGAATTATTCCACCTCTGTGATAACCGGGGCTTTTTATTAAAAAATCAAAAAGCTTTCCTTCAAAGGGACTGCGAGAGTCTACGTATTGCATTAGGAAAAAGATGCACTGAAAAAAACATCGCGAATCCTCCCATTGTTTCACGCAAATGATGTTGCAAATAAATTGCAAGGTGGAAACATCTGCTTCCTGCCAATTTTGCGCGCGATTTTCTAGTATGCACCCATGCAGCAATTAGTTATTGTCTTTCGCGCTTAAATTCGCTGTTTCAGCATTGAATAGCTTCAGAAAGATGAAAATTATCAACTTCGTAATTTAAGGGATTTATTTGAAAAATAATAGCCGTCAGTGCGTGCATATTCATTCATTTTAAAATAGATATATATTTTTTATTTAAAGTACGATCTTTTAGTTAATATTTATTGAGAGATGATTTCTTTAGTTTAACATTTAGACCTCTCTAACTGGAAATTGTTTTTAACCCTGTGAGTGCTTTAAGTTCTAGATGTTAATAAGCTTAAAGAAAGAGTTATATATTCCGTAATTTAAGTTGTTTTTTAATTTATGATTTCTCCAACATATTCTACTTAAAATTTGTTCATTTTTTTCAATGAGAGCTTTTCCATTCATAAAAAATTTTAATAGGATATTTTAATTATGAGTCGTGAACTGGGCCGTACTTTCTTAATAGTAATGTGGACTTTTCTCTCTCAATTAGCCTCAATCCTAGGTTATTACATAGTAAAGAAATGGAAAATGAGGTAATTATATTGAACCCGAGTCTAAATTTTTTATATTTAGTAAAAGTGGATAAAATGTATTTTTTTATTATCTGCGTCCATATCCATGTTGGTGCCAAGTTGTCATTCCATGAAATAATCATAGAGAAAAACGAAATATAATCTAGTTCATAGAGACTTAAATATATGTATTATCCAACCGAAATATTTCATTTGAGGTATATATATATATATAGGACCATTTAACATTGAAGCATTTATAGTTATTATAACGTATGAAGTAGGATGTTAAATCAGTTTTAAAATCCACGTTTTTCTCTTGTTTCAATTTCCCACCCACGCAAACACAAGTAGTGCCTCTGCAGTGCTAACTGTATCAAAGATAATATTTCCACCGACCGCCCCCTAAAATACATTTGAGGTTACATCCAAGCGCTATTCCAAAACCACGCCAATGGCTTTCAAATTGACTTAGTCGCCGAGTGGAGAGAGGAATAAAAAAAAATTCTCTTCAATTTCCGAACCTGACGAAAAGTTTGTCCCACGAAATTCATTATTCCCTTTGAAATTCGTTACATAAATAATCCAGTTGGCGAATAACGGTCCATATAATAACAAAGGATCGCCAGCGGAAGGATTAAAAATTCATCAAAAAAGTCGACCGAATGGAAGTCGCAGTTTCCAGAGAGCTCCGTCGATTGGACTTAATCAAGTTACAACTTCATCTTACGATTCGATTCGAGATAGGGAAAAATTAATGAAAGAAGAGCACCGCCTCCTCCACCGACACTCTCCTCTGGAAGTCCGTGGAAACTGGATCAAGGAACATCTCGCGATAACCGATATTAATTATCCATTTGTTTCCAAGCTGCTCCAGTTTGAAAGTAGTTTTTAGTTCTTCTTCTAAACAACGTGATCAAATTGAGTTTTTTTTACGCGAAAAATTGGCTTTTCTAATAGATCCAAAGGGTGTCTTGATTAATGAAGTATTATTCTGACGTTTTCTTGGAGATGAATCTATCTTTGAAGGTTTTGCACTAACGTTGCTCTAGAATGTGCAGGCATAGAAGCTCCTGAAGTGTGAATGGTGTTAGATACCTTCATTAATTTAATACTATCTTGGTTGCTATGGGTCTTGAACCTACACAAAAGTGGAACAACTATAGATTAATTGGGTTCTGAAGTAAGTACCATATATTTGATGAACTCGCCGGATAGTTTTTTATATATTGCCGTCTGACAGTGAAAAATTAACTATCTTGCTATTTATCTCGCATTCCTTAATCCCTTGCTGTTATATTTGCTAATTATTGTACGCTTTTGCAGGAAAGAATTCTTTTTCTTAAACTAACATGGCGTAGAAGGAAACTGACATATTCCAGCGTTGTCTCTCAATTTCTCTTTTCTAAAAAAAAAGTGTCTTAGTACTAGTCATCATCAACCAGCAACTTTCATAAATAGGCTAGAATCATAGGGCTAGAATGGTGTTCATGCAAAATTGAGGAATCGTACGTATTCCTAAATATTTTGATCGAGTATTTTTTCTGTTTGATTTGAATTCGAGTTAATATTGAGTGTAATGCGTAGTGTAATAGTTTTGCTACAAGTTTACAGTTAAGAATTCCCAATGTTCATGTGTATTTTTATTTCTACCTAAGTGCCTTCGGAAGAACTTCTAGTTAGTTTGAAAATTATGTTTTAAAAGGAAATGCTATTCGATTAATCGGACCCCTAACTTTATTATCAAGGGGAATTAAAGAACTTCCAAGAAGTTCTTTCGATTATACTGGATTCGGCCTCATATTATACAGCAACTCACGGTAATTTCGCACTTGAATTTGATGTACTGATAAATATTATTTGAGAATTAATTCCGGAATGGAAATATAAATGTCTGAAAAAATCATCAGTATTAAAATAATTATGATGTTAGATTGCTTTCAAATAATGTAATCTTCAATCTTCAATATTACTATAAATCAGATCCATTTCAAGTTAATCATCAAAAAATAAAAATAATATTATTCAGTATTAATAATAATATATCACATTTTAAATTCACTGAGTTAATAAAAAATATATTATTACAGTAGACTTTCAATGTATATATTTTAATAATCTATCTCAAATTATTTTTGTGAAGATTTGGGATTTAGCTGCTTTCATACGATTTAACTGAGCAACATTTATCTCTTATCGTTTTAATATTTTCCAGTTAATTGAGTTTCATAAATTTCAATGTCAAATTCAGTATTATTCATCCTTATAATTGTGAATACATATTATGTAGACCGTCCATTTACGAATAGTTTTCCATTGCCTCAGTCACCAAGATGAATAAGCTTAAATTATTTCTGGAAATGATTATCTAACCCTATTTTATTTAACTTAAATCTAGGAACATATGAGATAGACATTTTTGGAATGGAACCTTCTTGAAAATATCTTTAGAATTAAATGAAAGAAAAAGATTAGATTAAAGGACGATAAACCCTTTGATATGGAATATTTAAATTTATAAAAGGCAGCTTTTCTTTTCTCTCCAAAAATAGCATTCCATTTAGAATTTCCAGATGGATTCAATAGATTTAAAAGTGAAACCGACAATTATAATTTTCATACCAAGCTACTTTGATCGAGTTTTCAATCGTTGCAATATTTTCCTAGAAGTAAAACGCGAAGTTAATAACAAACACTGAATAGGACGAATATCTGTGGAGGGATTTCAAGATACGAATTAGCAATTCGGAGAAAATTTGATTCTCATTCCAATAAACTGGCAAAGAGAGGACCTATAACATTCGAGATGGAGAAGTTGGAATATAATTTAATGAGGTGGAGAATCAAAGGAGGAGAGGAAAAACAGCGTTCGTTACCCATGGAGACGGGAAGATGCGCGTGAAGATGAAAGACCGAGAGGCGTATCCAAAGCATTATTATTACTTTCGATGATGGAAATAGGAAACAAATGACGGAGGGACTTCAAACGAAGATATAATCACTGAATTTCAATAAAAACAGGTCCCCCCCCGCTCTTTTGCTGCTTGCGAATCGGTTATCTCTTCCGAAGTGGAAGAAGTGCTCAAGGATTAAGATTGATCGTTCCACTCCAATTGCAGGTGCAAATTACTGCAGTAAATGAAACATCAGTGTAGATTTTGGAGTGAATCAATCCGTCTTCCACTTAATGGGTTTTTGTTCTAGGTGTAGAGATTAGAGAAACGACAAGAGCCTAGGGTTAACTTCGATGGGAGCGTTCGATCAATTTATTAAGGCAAAGGCTCGTTTATCTTGTATTAATAACATGGACCGCTTACTGTCTTAAACTGGGAGGAGAAAATTTTATTCCAGCGATATTGATAAAATAAAAGTAAGAGGTATATAGCGAAAGTCAATCGTAAAGATAGTCAAGCATTTTATTTAATCGTAGAATATTTATTAAAGATAAAAGTTGGAATTCATGGCAGTAAAACTACGTTAAATATTTTCAAAAATTTAAAGTAAGTCTTCTTTTGGATATATGTACGTTCCAGATATATTTATTATTAAAAAATATCAAATTAATCAATCACATTTCTTCTTCCAAGTTATGCTTGTAACATATTCGTCATGAAATACGTTTTTAAGACTCAATCGAGAAGATTAAAAACGTATCCTCGTCCTTCTCATAACTCTATAATAGTTCTCCACGGCCATAAAACTCACCCATGAAGGAGGTTTTCCTTACTTTCTAATAATTCACTAGCCTTTCTCCTAATATCATCGGACACCTCATTTCAAGGTCTGCTCTTCTAGCATCCTTCCAACGATCACTATCCCCACTTATTCCTCTTTTATTAATATTTGACCCTTCCTCTTTCTACATTTTTTATTCAATCAAAATCCTCCTCTATTATACCAACGCCTCATCCACTGTTGTTCTATGGACGAGAAAAAATATCGGTCGGAAAATAATAAATACCGTTTTGTTTCATATAATATATATAATGAGATAGCAAAGACTTGATTGAATTCTTCTTGATTATTTTATTACAAATTTAATGAATTGAAAGTTCATATTAATAATTGTTTCTTCTAAGTTATTGTGAAATTGATTTGCAATAATTGAAGTTCTAAAAGCGGTTTTTGTTTGTAAAAATGATATAATTGTGTATTTATAATGTAAGTGGAATTCAAGAGAGCTTAACGCAAAAGTATTTTAATATTTTTCATTTCATTCCACTTTTTATAGCAAAGATCAAACGGATATAGGAATCAAGAAATCTAAACTTAAGGCAGCTGCTTGTTAAAGCCATCCTTTATGTTATATGGTATTAGATTATTTAATTGGAATTATCATTTACAGAAACTGATAAACAAGGCATAATCGAAGAAGTTTGATGTAATTATAAAATTATATCCATATGAGATGAACACAATAGTCATAATATGATATCTTAATTTAAAATATCACCAAATTATAATTATCGAATTTCGAATCGAAAAACCAAGAATTATTTTTGAAAAGTTTTTCGATAGGTTGTCCGTAAAATAATGCCAGATTTATCTCGCGAAGAATTTCAAAGCAAAACATTCTTTATATTTTTACGAAGTAGATTTTCATAGTTATAAATTTCCCATGAATAACCCAAGTGATAAAATGATACGTAAAATCGATTGGATGTAATAATATAGTTTCCGTAATCAACAATCAATCCATAACAATCATCCATTATTTCTTAAAATAAATGTATCATTATTGGGCACCCAACGTTAATATCCGTGAGCAATCATTGATGAAGTATAATCACGAAACTATCTTATTGAAAAGATAAATAGCTAAAATTTGAGTATGAACCTTCTCAGTTAAATTATAGCATTCCAAACGCAGACGGTGTCTCAGGCTATATCGAACCTTTCCAATGAATGAGTGTATTTTTTCCCCTTGGTAGTTCATCATCCACGCTGCAGAGGGCCTTCTCCCTCTTCAATCACGCAATTATCCTCTTCATAAAAGTACCTCCTCGGCTTCTTTTCCCTCAACCCATAATAACGACCCCTACAGACAGCCGTAAACACTGCCCTTTTATTAAAAAACGACTTACTATGTCTATGGAAAGTAATAAAGTCCGTTCCAGACGAGGAGAGATCGTTTTTGAAGTTGTTTGAAAGACCGATGCTCCCTTATTTCACTGTTTTCTGCAACCGGTCCATCTTCATTAGTGTACTGGTAGATAATTGAGACTATAAAATGAGATTGTTTCACAAATTATTTGTTTTTCAATCAAGTTATACAAATATACGGTGGATATCAATCGTAAATAAATGTACGTATAATTTTTAAGGGCGGTAATTTGAATATTATCGTTAAAATTGGTGCAGTTATTCAGCTATGCCACACGTGTTGTTTGTTCGTTATTTTAACGAGGTCGCATAGCATTGATATTAGTCGTGAACGAAAGGCAACTTGTTTACTGTGTCGAAAGTGGAGACTAGAATATGTACAGAATTCCATGCATAAAATTAAATGGGAAGGTATCCTCTATTTAATAAAAGAAAACGTAAAAAATAGAAATGCTAGTGGTTTATCATCATCAACAATCATAGTCTTATTTTAAAGAGATTGAAGTAGACAAATCTTTTAAAATCACCAACTGCATTTTTTTAATAGTTAAAGAGTTAGAAACATTAAGAAAGAAAAATTAGATAATGGGTTAATGTCGTAGGAATTCAAATATTACTATTCTATCTTAAAAGATTAAATTTAGGGATTGCAGGAGATGAAAAGAAAAGCACTTATACTGTACAAACTGTACACTAAAAATTATTCAAATTAGCATGATTGCAACCTAAAAGCTCATAATTAGACGAGAAAGGTAAAAACCATGGTCTTGCGAATAAGTATGGTAAGTGCTTCTTTATTCACTAATTAAGAACAGGAACGTACCACTAAGTTAAGGCCAGATTTGAAGAGGTGATCAAAATAATCTCAGAATTATAATTATTATTATATGTACTCTATTTTCCGTCAATATAGAATTAAAATAAACGAGAAGACTAATTGCACTTTAAAGAATATGTTTTAATATTCAAGGTCGGTAAATAATTAACTCATATACAGCATTAGTACATGGAAAGAGAGGTTAAAAAACGACTAATGAAACATAAAAAAATAGAAAGGAAAGCCAAAATGAAAATTATAAAATATCCCAAAATCACAGCATGATTAAACAGGCGTGGAAAGAAAACACTTGGAGCAAGTACGAATCAATCTCTGTTTGCTAATTGCAGGCTATTGTTCCCAATCAGCGATTTCGCGTGCGAAACATGGTGTAGGATGCTGGAGGGTGTTTGTCCTAGAGCGTGCTGCTCATAATGAGCGAAAAGGCAGATCTAATTCATCATTTTATTAGCGAGTTCGTTAATCTTCGTTTGGGAAGAAGGATACGAGCCAGAACGCCAAATTAGGCATGCGATCCTCGATGGAGCAAATCAGTAAGCAAATGGTTAGCAGTCAGGCACATGTCCATCACCAGCGCCGTAACTGCCAACAATTAACTCATTTGGAAAGTGAAATGATTCAAATGTAGAGAGTAACAACCGCTGATTATGCGAATTGCGTAATAACTGCCACCGATTGATGAGGGGTTCCAATTATGTTAGGACGAGGGGATTGTGTTTTGCAAACCTTGTAATAGAAGGGACAACGATGTTGGGATATCAAGAGAAAGTTTCCCGAATTTTTTAGGCTGTAAAAACTCATCAATCATAAGCAAATATGTCAAGGTTGCAATAATCTATTTATCAAGAAAAGAATAGCTACAGGGTATTATACAGCAAATTATAATTATAAGAGAAATATTCAATTGAAGGTAATTGAGAAATGTATTGTCATATTTTGAAGGAAAAATTATTTAAATCTGATTGAATTGCCTAATTGAATTGATTCAAATTTGAAGTTTTTTTCTTTAATATCGAGGATAAGTAAAAAAACTAAAAGTAGTAAAAGTCAGTTTTTATTAGTGAAAGCCTTAATTTATTCATTGACTACACTAATATACATTCAAATTAATATATTTCATTCATATCATTAAACTGCAACTATACTACAATTTTCCTCCGACGCTTGGGTTACCAGGTATGAGGATTAAGATTCCACATTCTGATATTAACTGTCGTATTCAGTCGTTAAGTGAAATCCCAATCATATATCCATGGCGAAGTAACTTAAACGAAAGAAAAATATGCATTAAACATTTATGAATAGCATTCTACTCAAGATATTTAATATACATATAAATAAGTTGCGAAATATCTGCTGAATCTTGCTCCAATTTGAATGATTTTCGAGATGATCAGAGCGTGATGACGTAAGGGATCTTGGATACATCATGATTTCATTCATTCATTATTCTTTGTGCTTGATTAATGGATCAAAACCTTGAAGGTTGATATATTCTATGATAATTATTGTCCATCTTAACTTTCTATATTTTAAATATAATCTTAGAAATGAAATCAATGTGAGAAGGCGTGACTTCTTGGAATGCCATAGTAATAAAAACAACTTTGTAAATTTCCACAGAAAGTTTTTCTGTGGAAATTTACAAAGTTGTTTTTATTATTAATCTTAGGAAGCTTCATAGAATGAAAATTAATTACACTGTAACCAAAAAAAGGATTGTTTTTTTAACATTTTACGGTGTGCTATAACTTATATCTTTCATTTTCAAAGCAATATTCTAGTAAAATAAGGTGCAGATATCCAGATATATTAGTAAAAGTTAAACCTTTCATTTTTATCCACAAACCATTCCACGACTCATCACTAATTCCAAGTTATAATAACTTTTCAGCTTAAAAATCACATCAAATACACTTTTTATCAATTTTAAAACCTTAAAAATTGAAGATGAATCATATTTTCGGACAAGCCAATAAATCTTTTTTTCCATCTAATAGCAAAAAATATTAATAAGGCATTTAATTTTGAATTTGAAAAGACAATAACCCTGTACAGTAGAAACGACCAAACTCCTTGCAAATACAGAGAGATTGACAAACTATTCAAATACAACAACTAACCAGAAAGAAACGGTGTCACTATCCAGATTATAAATTATAATTATTAATTGAAAACAGGCATAGTTTACCTTGCTCACTTTCAAACGAGGAATCGGAATTAACTGAATTCATCATTATCTTCATCTTTAGTCTTTAATGCTCCATATTGGTTTGCTTTCCACCCCTGTCTATCATACACTTGCTCTAATACAAATAGATTTCAGCATTTCATCCCGTACAATTTATCTAGGGAACATATTTACTTCCTTCTTGCTGCACTTATATACTTATTCTTCACCTTCAAGTTTGTTCCTAGTAAACTTATTTTGTCTTAAGAGATAACCATTTCTACTACTTTCTTTATCATTAGTGTCCTTCTTTTTCTCTTCTCTTCAAAGACGCAGCGTAGTCTAGAAAACAATTAACAATTAAAACAAAACAAAACAATTAAAACAAAACAATTAAAATGGTGAATAAAGAAAGAGTATAATGTATTGAATGGCCATCGTCAATCAACAATTATAAATGAGGACAAATTTAATACAAGAATGAAAACAAGTGGAATGAGGATAAGGTTTCTTCATTTGAATTAAAAGATTTAAATATTAATTTAATTAACGCATACCAATTTTAAATACAGTCCGGAATATTGTCTAAAAAATGTATCCTTTAGTCAGAATCCGACGCAGTTTACATATTGGGTAAAACTAAAATATTTCGTCATAGTTAGAATTAATTCTTTTGCGCATCTTAAATATACATAATGTAATTCTTGAATATAAATAATGTAATTCTTGAATATAAATAATGGAAATGAAAGAAAGAGTTGTTGGTACGTTAAGAATATGGTGACGCGGTATAGTTGTTGCCATCGCCTCACACGATTTCAGTGAAAGTAAGAAGGTATAATGACCTGCGATGGGCAACATAAATCGAAAAAGGAATTTTAAAATCCGGCAAAGATTCTTTTAACTAATTAAAATTTTAATTAATGTAGTAATTATAATGATTTTTCCACCACGTGAGTCAAAATTTAGCCAATTTACTGAATTCATATTCTTTCCAAACTTGAAATCTTTCAGATATTTAGAAATCCTCAGTATTCGCGCGTGTCATAATAGCAAAAAGAAATTTTAAATACATTCGAATGATTGATTGCCTTAGATTTTTTCCAGCTAAATACAACTCCTGCACTGACACCGGTTGTACGCCATAGAGCCAATCAGAAGCAAGATAATTATTTAGCGGGGGTTTGAATTCGGTAGATTAATATTTATTTGAAATTTAAATTCGATAAAGGTATTATGTAAATGATATTATGATTTCTGCACTCCAATCAAGGCCTAATTCTCATTCCACTCGTGTTGATTCTTACATAAGATATTTTTAAAAACAATAACATTAGATAGATAACATCAATGTATTATATATATGCATAAAGTGAATTATGCACATTATATAGGGTATCATTTAAAACGTTTTTATATTGTAACTGAGTGTAATTTACCTTCGCTGAATGTTATCTAGGAAACCTGTCCCAAGTAAGACGCTATGCATAATGAGATAGGTATTCGATGCTCGTCACAATCTTCAGGTGAATATTTCGAAGCAAATTCTAAAATGCCAAACCGAGGAGAGTACGAAAAAATTCCGATGGGACTTCAAAACTTACCTCCGTCTTTAACTCCAACGTCAGTGTACAATTCTGCAATATGATAGCTCAAAACACTGTGCCATCTTGCTTTCATCACTGCTTTCTCGATCAACACTTTCATATGCACCACTATTCACTTATCATCTTGTAGTAACGATCATTTAATCCATGCAAAGAAGATAGAATAACAGTCGCTGAAGGAATCACTTAGAAATAGGGTAACAGTACTGAGGAGTTCTCCCATTTTTACGCAAAATGAACTCACTTCACGAGAAATAACCGCCAACTGCGACAGAACAACCACGTGGGAAGGTTTACTTTGCCCTCTACTGGAATGTATTTGAGAATTATTTCGTTTTGTCAAGTGAACGAGGAAATGACAGTCGATTCACCTTTCTCGTAGATAGCTTACCATATGATGTCTATCCGAAAAACCTATGAGTAGACTTTTGAGATTTAAGAATGAAATAACAATCTCCTTGTCCATTTGTTAGTTATATTACTTACGGACCCGAGACAGGGCAAGTTCAGAACGATGGAAGATTTAATTTTAGGATCATATTCAACGTTGTTATTGACCCATTTACAATAATAATACAATGAAATCTATTTTTAGAAAGTAAAGAATTTAGCAGTTTTATTCTGAGTCTTTTATGTTTCCTAATTTGATACCTCATTCATATTACATTAAAATTTTCATGGGAATTCCGAACTATAAATGCTATTACCTAATATCTCTTAGACTTATCATTCTCAAAGTATGTACGTATTAGGTTCAATGAATCTTCATTTTATTTAGAGATTGGTCACAATATTTCAATTAATAATCTTTTAATTCCCCCAATGGACAGATATTTGTCCATAAATCGTTAAAAGATTTTAAGTACATATTCAGTTTTTTTTATTACTTAATATCTTTACGACCTTCTTCCAAAATATTGCATATAGTGAGCAACTAATGATCAGTCCCAATTTATATGTCCTATATATGCAATTATGATTAATTGTAAAAACAATTTCTATGAAATTGCTTAGAAATTTTTTGGCCAAAAGAGTTGCATATTCGTAAGCCCTCAAACTGAAATCCTGAACCGTGATTTCAGTTCCAAGCTTATTTATATCTAAAATACGTTTATAATTAATAGTTACCGATGAATTGCTTCAAAAGGTGAACACCAACTAGTAGTTAATTAACAAATACGATAAATGAGTTTAAAAAATTCTAACATTCCGTAATAATTCTAAATAAAAACTCCATCCAATTAATTCCTATTGGATAAATATATTCATAATTAGTATTTAAGATCATTAGTATTTATATATTTCATAGGATGGTTGGTGAAGAGATATTTATTCTTTTTCGGTCAGTTGATGTTGCTTCATGGAGCCATTTGCTCTCAGCTTTGCCCTTGATTACCCATATCCCGAAGTGCAGACAGATACGATACACGCCGAAGACACGCCATCCTAAAACAATTCGACACTGACACGCCATTCCGCGGTATCGTAAGAAAGATGTTTCCGATATTAAGCCGCTATCCACCCGTCTCCTTCCGGGACAGTTCGCAGACTCCGGCACAAGATAAGCTTCTTCCATCCTCCTTAACCTATGCACCGATCCGGAATTTTGATTCCTTGAAAAGAGGCTGTCAAATGGGATCTCTAAGAAGCCAGAACGTCTCTGGAAGGTGCATTCCGCGCATCGAAAACGGATCTTTCAGGTCCGAGCAGTCAACTGAGCAGCTGCAAGAATGAGCTCACATCCCTATGACCCGAAGCCCGGATAAAAGTCCGGCACTGGAAAATCCCCGGAGCTTACTTCCCAATGCAAACGGACGTTTGAAAAGGATCTTATGAAAAAATGGGAAGGCAGCCTCTTTCTTGGAATCCGAGCTGCCCTCAGAACTGAATATATCCCCGCAAAAGAGGTTCATAAATGCTCTGGAGTGATATAAAAAGTGTAAACATATCCGTTGTGTAAGGTGTTGGGAACTATGTTGTCGTGGAAACGTGTTGATTCGATGTGAATGATAATCTGGCGTTTTCGGTCTTTATTCTCGATCTGGTTCAAAGCCTTATGGACTTAGGTTTGTGGCTGGAACTGGTGTTTATAGTAGGTGGACTTCCACAAAGGAAATGGTGTTCTATGAGAATAATCAAAGGAATTTCAGTATAGACCGTAAGACGTCTAGCATAGCACTGGTGAATGTCTTCAGGTTTGATCTTCTTCCTTTACCAAGCGGAATATTTTACTGCTTGTATGACGCACTTAAATATACGTATACGCAAACCTTTTAAGAATACACATCTCATATAAAATGAGGTATTTTATTTTATGCATACATTTATATGTTTGATTCATTATCTGCAACGTTTAAATATGGTATTTTATATAGTATGATTGTAATTTAAGCATACTGATATTTGCAAATCCGTCTGAACGAACTTCCGACTCCAAATTAGGCATATTTCTTACGAAACTCTATCATTGGTCACGTACCGTATTCATTGACGTATTTTAGAAAAGCATTATGTATTAACGCGGAGATAGAGTGAAAATATTTTTGGAGACTATAATAATTGGGTCACCGGTCTCGTAATTTCTTTAGGGTTGCGAAAGCTAGCGAATTCGCGCACACTTGCCAAATTCCGCGGAACCGAATTGCAAGTGCACGGCGATCTACCAATGTGGCCATTCAGATCAGCAAAGAGAATAGATTATGAGACGACTTTCTCGTTGGCTACGGAATCCAATTGCAGACAGCGAAACGCGGCCGTTCAACAATTTAAGTTATGCAGGACAAAGTTGTGTGTCACGTGAGAGACGTGCTGCCCGGTGAATACACAGGGTCCGATAAACAATACGGCGTTGTCCAGGGAACGGCTACGTGACGAGGGTCAGCAGCATAACTAGATTCTGACGTTCTGCTACCCACTTAAGTAATACTTCCATATTAGTGGTTACAGATTATACTCGCTTAATACACCGCACAGTTTCATTACGGAGAGTTCATTTCGATGTGCTCCCTTAATTAAATTGGCATTTACGGCATCTAAATACACGCGTGTTTGAAATAAGGGTTGCTAACGAAAGAGAGCAAGTGAATCAGGATACTACACTAATGGGTTGGTTTAGAGCGTGGTCCAGTATGGGACCAAAGCGTAGATTATAAATGGAGAAAAACATCGTGCTTTGTGACGATTAAAAACTTAAACGTAATAATTTATAGAATCCGTAGTATTAGTGTTATATATTCTCTTTCAGTTCATTCTTCAAACGATATATTTAACGATATATTTTACGATGTATTTTACGACTCTAGTAGGAATTGTGGAAACTAAAAATTTTCTAATTTATTAAGACTAGGACAACCTTTCTCTAGTTCTAAAATATTTTTTAAGGCACTGAAAATTTTCAAACTAGAAAAATTTGTACGTGATAAAATAAGTTGTTATTTTCAAATGCTGTAACTCAACGAACTATTTTTATTTCAGTTTATAGAAAAGGAAATGAATAAATTCTAAAAATGTGTGAAGCGATAAGAAACTTCCTGTCTGTGGGGCATGCAGTCTAAATCGAAGCGTTCTTGCAGTCTATCCATACTCAACGCGGGATTTGGTGAGTAGAATATTTCAATTAATTTATTCAACTTTCTTGAGTAATTTCATTTTGTATTTTACTGTTAAAAATCGCCTTGTCTAATGAAAATTAAGCGATTATTATTTACGTAAAATTTTCATGTGAAAATCGGTACGAGTAACATATTATCGTTTACAGATTTTAAAATGTATATCGTAGGAATTTTGCACATTAGTTATTTTCTTGCTCAGTTTACATATATATGAATCTTATCACGGTTGGGATCATACGATCAAAGATTGGTTGGTATTTGCAGTTAAGGATGCTTACGCAGAAATAGGCTTTAGACGCGCAGATAATTTGATACGGAACGCTCCTTCATTCAAGTACAATTGTTGATTCGAAAAACGCTAAAATTCTCATCGTTTTACGTTAATTGAATTATCGTATCAACAATCACCGTTACTTGGATTCGTTTTATTCTAAGGAACGGTAATCGAAGCGCTATTGTTGGACACAGCTAAATGTCCGACAATGGTAAAACAATCGAACGATTCAGGGATAATGCGTAACAATGGCAATCGTGATCGAGGAAGAGATTTCGAGGGAGGAGTCCGTTCCTCAACAATCACAGCATTGTCGAAGAAACAAAGTACTGCGCTGAATGGAGACCGAAGGAAATTCCCCCCAACAATTCAATCGATCAGATTCAATTTGCTAGCACATCCTTTCCTCCGTTTGAATGCGGGGAAAATATCAAAAAGACTTCTTCTTCCCTTTTTAATTGAATAAAGTTGGAACTTATAAGGGGAAGTCCTCGATTTAATTCATGGGGGAAGGAAAAGACGTCGTTGAAGTCAAAGGGTGAACAGTTTCCGAGATGTTTTCTGTCAACTCCGCAGACCGGAATGTTCTTTTCAGATCCCAATCTCGTATTCACTGGGCCTAAAGAATTGGAATTCCCATCCAGCTTTGAGGATTTCGTATGGAAACCTCGAGAAAATCATCTGTCTTTCAGGATCTTTTTTGAAAATGCTTAACCTCTCCGAGGCCTAAGCGATGAGGTCCCCTGATGTCTCCGGACGTACCATGATTTCTTAATCCATTGTCCGCCGAACATCGTCGAGTTTTTATACTCATGCTTTTCTTACGTTAATATCCTAAGATTTGTTTTGCTTGTTATGGGGATGTGTACTGAAAATCTCTGTGACACGAGAGATTTAAAAATTAATCACGTACACATGAAGAATATAAAAATAACTATACAAAGTACGTAACTGTCGTGGTGTATTCCTGTCTGCATGGAAAAGAGATCTATATCCACGTTTTTCACGTAAGTAGGACTATGAATATACACCGAAGTATAATATTTATGAATTTAATTATAAGTTTAAACGATTGTTTCTAACAGAGTGTAAACAAAAACCACCAACAAAAGAATGTTAGTCAAGGATAAATTATTTATTATAATTGTAGGATTTTAATTATATAAAATTTAATCGATATTTTATTAAACTTGAAATTATTTTGTTATTTAGATTTTAAAGTATATTCTTATAAGATATCAAATTTCAATATGTTTACGTTGAATATTAGTTGATTTGTTCAACATTGAACGTTATCTAATTTTTATTATACATTCTTAAGTAATTCGGGTAACGTGATAATTAATAATGAATTTATTATGTATTGTCGTTAACGGATTACGAAATAGAAACTTATACTGCTCCTTTTCCTTCAAATTAAAACTATTTTATGGTATTCTTTTTTTCTTTTGAGGAATCAGATCTTGAGAATCATATATCATGAGAATGATGAAATGTTTCCTCTTTTAAGATTTGATAGCGGAAATCAGATAAATCATGGTAAATGGTTGCTATTTTAAATTCTGCACTCATTCTGGGCATTTATTTTCAAAGTGCTGCAACTTGCCACAAAGACTTAATCTTCTTCTTCAAAAATTACGATATTCAATTAATTGAAGTACAATAAGCAGGGAGCCCTTCTCATTGCATGTAACTCTTTTTAATCTCTAATATTAATTTAAATAGGGAAAGTGTGAGGTATCATAGGTTATAAACAGTATATAATCGAAACGGGTAATCTTAAATATTGATCTCTATTCAAGTAGTCATTGGTAACAAATAATGATTTGCTATTATTATTACATTCTACTATTTTTTAAAGAAACATCAAAAATCTATGTTTAGTTCACCTTCACATACTCTACATACGAAGAGCTATTACATATCTAAGGTTCAATATCTTGAGTACTGATTATTGATGATTTATCGATAAGGAATTCTGGGAAAATCATCTATCATAGCTGAGTAAACTTCATCTCTCCTGGTTCTTGCTAGAATAAGTTCGATTGGATGAGGCTAACTAATTAAATGGCTAAATTTTCTTGTATGAAAAGGCCAATACGGAAAATGCTTATTTATACCTTACTCCTCTTTTATAAGAGCATTTGGTGATTTTTATCGAGTACGGGAATTTGAGATAAGGGAATGTTCCATGCCATTACGTATCCGGAAACCTCTCAAAGTGCTTCGTTCACCATTTCTTCAAATCGGAAAGATCTCAAAAACGTAGAATGCGTGAGAAATATCGGCACTCAAAGATGGCTAAACGCGAGTCATAAATCGAGCTACGGGATATCGTGAATCATAGAAAAAGTCCACAATTAAGGCGAGCGACTTCACTAAAAGACGTAGGGTCGCGATTTATTTAATGAGATGCCAGAAAAGACTGGCCCAAACGACTTCTTTCCTCGCGGCAACAAAGGGAAGGAGTCGTAAGCCCCCCCTGCCATTCTCCGAAAGGTTTCCTAGGCGATCATTAGGGAGATATACTACACGCTCCCCGTAAATAAAACTTCTGGGTCAATTCCGATTCCTTCCGGATTTAAAGGACTCGATGCCATTATTCTTCGGCGCAGAACACGCCTCCGCGTCACCTTAATAACCTATCTTGTTGATTGAATAATCCTCCAACGGTTCCATAAACTTACTTATATATTTTTCTGGAGATAAACTTCCCTCTAGTATTAATTATGGCGCTGGAGAAAATATCTGACCTACTTAAAGCGCCGTTTCCGAAATCGGTCGAAATCTATCGCTCTCCCAGATTGGAATTGAAGATCCAGCTTCCTTTCCCTCCAGGAGCCATAAAGAGGCAATTTTTTTCAGAATTCCGCCCGTACCCTTGCCGGGAAATAAATAAATGCAATTTTCCTCAGTGTCATCTGCACAAAATATCACGGAATGAGAAACGGAAGATCTTTTTGGTGGGTCCTGGATTCTTTCCATGTCCCCATCCCCGTTTTATATTCGCGCCCGTTTTGAACCCCTCCTCCTCAGTGCCTGATACAACCTTAAGGACCCCCCCCCCCTACTCTTCGTAGCGCACCTCGAAGTTTATGCGCCTCCCTGACCCGTCGACCTCCCGAAGAGGCGCAGTTGGCCGTGACGGCCATTGAAGACAAATTCGGTAAAAAGAATCGGAGGGTGTTACTTTCTGGGGGGCAATAGTCTTGGTGTTATTTCATCCAACAGATCTTCCCTCCTTACCATATGCCCCATCCCCGTATGTAAACTATGGGAGGTGGTAAATCAGAATTAGGAGAAAAGAGGGTGCTCTTTTTCTTTTCGAATCGCTTTCCGATAGCGTTTCTTTTTAGAGAGGCGCGGCGAACCAAATATGGGTCGCTCCACAGGGTGGGTTTCTGCAATGGGAAGGTTCACCCTGGTTCCATTGTTATACGTACTTGAGATGAATTATCTTGTGGTGGTGTTTCTTTGGATTCTTATTTAGAAGGTTTTGGCAGCGACACGTAAATGGGTCGCCTTCATATATTTAATATTTTCGTTATCGTATTCTGAGAAACGATGAATGCATCTACGTTGCAATTAGATTATAGATGGCTGAGTTGATCTACTTCTTTGGGCATGCAAAATCAAAGACGTAATTAGAGGAAAAAGTACACTAAAAAGTTTCTACTGGAGTTGTTTTGTAGCTCATTGACTGATATAGAAACCAATCCTGATGACTTTTTATAGAGAAATTAAGTACAGTACATTTATTTGTCATAAAATTTGCATAGACGATAGACCTAGGAATTAATAGCATTAATAATAATTAAAATTGAAAATTCAATAGCATAGTTTTTGGCTGTAATCTATAGTTTGTCGACCATATGTTATTAGTTATTAATTACATAAATTATCACCTTATTATTCCGTTTCTTTGATTGAACTTACATATTTTAAATAGGTTAGGTTAGAAAAACAAAATGATAAATATTTAATAATACGTAAGAAATTTAAAGTGGATAAAGTTTGAAAGGTGTATAGTTTATTGATTTAATTAGTATTTTACCTTAAATTAGAAAAAGGTTGCAGAAACTTTTAACTTCTTTATCAATCATTATTGTTTATGATTGTTAATTATTGGTTGATAGAAATCCACAATGGATAGATGAGGTGCTTTATTTTATTCAGGATTTGTAATGAACAGGGTCTTATTCTGCTTAAAGTCATCAAACTTATTCACTTATTACTAACGTCCATCTTAAATCTTATTCTTAATGAGATTAAAATGAACTCCTCAAAAAATGAAAACACTCAATAATCTCCAAATCTCCAAAGTATCAGCCCATTTTTCTAATCGCCCATATCATTTTTAACTGCCAATTCGAGCACCATGGAAACATCTCATCTCCAAGCACACACACACTGCGGAATTAAAGGAGCTTTTGAATACCTCATTCCCCTAAGAATCCCTTCTTCATCAAGCAGAGACGTAATTCTTAGGTCTTCCAGACGCCTTCATCTTCCACTGAGACGATTCTTAAGAGGACAACGCCACGGCGTGGGACGCGGAGAAATTACGAGATTAACCACTAATAAAACGGATTAACAAAAATCGAGGGCATTTAATGAGCCGAGTAGTGTCTAAAGCACGTGGAGAGAGGCATGAAAAGTCTTTCAGGAGACGGCGATAAAGCACGTCTGCGGGAATAGCAACAATGGAATGAAGGGGATTGGTCGAAAGAAATGAAGCAAGCTCAGCCCCCGCGGAAGACAATGGTTGTCATCTGCCCTGTTGGGTTGGGGCCCTCGGGAGTACGTTTATGGCCGCAGGATAAATGGGAATAGGGTACGTCTAACAGTCATGCAGGTATGTCGAAAGGAGAGTATGTTACGATATATGTAGTGCGACAGATGAGACGTAAAGTTATGGCGAAATTAATTTGTTAATCGTTGTGATTTATTATATTATAAATGGATGGTTTTTGAGTGAATGCAGAGCTGAAAATGTACTGAGAATCCATTGAATTAATTAATAAAAATGAATGTAAATAACTTTTTTCGTACGTCAAGTCAAAGACTGCCTGTATACGATGATCTTAACAGAATTTTAACGATAAGCTCTCCTGTGCCTAAGTGGCAATTATAAAATGTTATTCCACTGTTGTTTAATCCACAATTATAGAGCGAAAACAGCTGATTATAAGCATTTTAAAAGTTCCTACCCTTTTTTCTGTTTCATTAGTAATTACGTATGTTATTCTTTGTCGAAAGAAAAATATGAGCTTTTTTTTCTCTTCTACTTAGTATTTAAAACTTGAAATTTTGGCCCTTTTTTTAAGGTTTGGTGGTAAAAAATCTATAGAGGCGGTATATTGAGGTGGAAACTTTCTATGAAGATATGAGATATATATTGTCTGCTTTTTATTTACTTGGAAAGCTATAATTAGTTCTATGTAACCACAAAGATGGAAGAGGCTTTGTGACCGAAATTTGAAGAACTTCAAAGAAAATTGCGAACGTATACTTAAGTTATTCAATTCCAGCCCATTTTGAATATAAACTAAGGCTAGAAGTTTTTCTAAAAATATTCTTTTATTGTTTTCCCACCGAGTCACTATTTCCTCTGAACAGACCGTGTACGACTAAATGCTCGGGTCACAAAGGTTCAGCCAAAAAAGAACACGTAATGGGAATAGGATAAGGAGACAGGAGAAGTGTGGGAGTATGCCCTGAGTGTTAAAAAAATCCGAAAATAGAGTTGTGATAGTGAAAGGAAGTAGTGAAAGGAATGTCTGGCGCATGAGAGAAAGTGAGATTGAAAATGAAACAGTGGGAAGAAAGAAATGGGCAGAGTGAAAGGCGGTTGGGATAAATCGGTAGGGCGTTTGATGAAAAAGGAAGGCGTGTGTGTGTGGGTTGAAGTAAAGTGGTGAGGTTTTCCTAGAGACAAAGGGCAAACTGAAAAAGATTCGGGAAGGTCGATAAGGAAGCAGGGAAATGTACCTTATTCTTGAAATGAATGGAGTTTTTGAGGGTGATACAGCCTTAAATGTGGAGCGAAATGAAGGGATGGAATAAACACTACTCAAGGCTCTGGAAATGATACGTATTAACTTTTTATGGTTCTTTTTGCATTTCATAATTCGGATTAGCCTTTTCCTTAACCGTAAATTGGCTCATTTTCTTAAGCTTTATTCAGTCTTTACGTAAAAACTGTTATCTATAGATTTAATACGTGAAATCCATTCTATCAAGCGATTTTAAGGATATTATCCCCATGAAAATAAGTTATATTAAGTATATTTGATTATATAATAATTAATTATATTTTAAATTGAATTTAAAAATGATCTATTAGAGTTTTGATATTTTATTATAATAGATTGGATTATTAAAGTCAACCTCGTAGAGTAACTTATATCCTGTTAACATTATAAATGAAATCGTTTGTATTAAAAGTGGATGAATGTATTCACCTTGACTAATTATTGGTGAGTCTTATGGCAAGTATCTAATCTAATAGGAATTCTTTATCAACTTGAATAAGATGGAACTTTAAGAGTTCATAAAGATGGATATTTTTCATTTACAAGTCACCGATCCAGTTAGGTATGAGATAATTGAAAAAGCGGAATTGACATAATAAAGGGATGGAAGTGGTCAGAAAATAGGCGACACAAAAAGTTGAGGGGAAAAAATAATTCGGCGGAGCAGTGGAGGAAATGGAATCGCGGACGTAGAAGCGAATTTAGAGCAAATGCGAATAATAAAATGAGGAATAAATTGGCGTTGGAGCAATGAAAGATAATGAAAAGTAAGACCTCTCAGGAGTTTATCAAGGGAAATAAGAGGAACAGAAATGAGCATAAAACATAGAATAAGGGGCTTAATTTTTGGGACAAGTTCGGCTCGAATTCGCAATAATGTGCGCAAGCGGATTGCAATAATTTTCGCGATAAACTATGGCAATGGAATGCTGAAGAGGAAATGACTAAGAAAGAAGGACCCAGCGAATGAGTTTGTGAGAGTAATCCTGAATTCCGCGCCTTCTTATTAAGCTGTGAGGCAGTTGACATGGTAGGACGTAAAGATGGGAATATGTGGGCATGAGTTTCATGGCAATGGGACAGTCAAAGGTGGGCGAGAATGAGGCAATTATTATACGGAGAGAAACTTCAAGATTGGATGTAAAAAAAGGATTTGTGCATCAAAAGTAATCCAGAGTTTGGACTTAAATTTACGTGGCTTTATCCATCCTTTCACGCAAATGCGGTTCCTTTATGGTTATTAAAACCAGCTGGAATTAAAATTTATTGGAAAAGGTAGAAAATATATACTGATTACCTAAGTAAAATCCAATGCTGAGCCCATGAGTTCATTATTAACATTGAGGCATTTAGTTCTCCCCTCGTAGTATTACTTCATCGACTATTATATCGACTATATGTCATTATTATATTCTATAATAGCTTACGATATGAATACGAAACATATAGATAACGACTTTATTTACTTAAACACCATATTAGACGGACTATTATTATGGATTACCACAATTTGCCTTGTGACTGTCATGACAACAGAAAATTATAATCACGTCAGCATGTATTACTACTGTTCAAGTTTTGATATTAATTTTCCTTTCTCAAATGTGATTGGGAAAAATTCAAAAAAATTACAGCCCTCCTAAAATAAGTAAGGCATTTACGTTTCATACCGTATTCATTGATTTCTGGTGGCGCATAGATATGATGAAGCTTTGGCGATGTAGGGATTATCTAAAGTAAAGTGTAAAGAGAACTCTTATTAAAAATTAATTAACTCGTACTCATAACATAACAACGTCGACACTTCAGTACTATCTATATAGTAGTTATTGATTAAGCGTAGATAGCAGTTTTAATTTATCCCAGTATTATATACTTCGTGCAAGTTTAAACCATACTTTACTCCGGCTTTACGAGTTTCCAAATTTCCGGTAACTAACTACAGTAATTATAAGAAATGTAAGATTTTGTTTTATTTGAGGAAAATATTGAGTACTTGGTTGGCTAGGAAACAAGAAGTTGGACTATGTTTGTTGTAAACTCTGGAATCATGATCAGTCATACAAATTTTGAAATACAAATTCGATTTCATCTTGAAACTGTTTAAATTTTATACATAAAAGATTACTTTCTATTCCTGAACAACAATTGAATGTCACTAAAAAATAAGATCTTGCAGTTTTTAAAACCGATATAAATAAATTAGAAATATTTATTGCTTCCGTATAGCCCTTGTAAAATATCTAGCTATGAAATAAACTAAAGAAATAAATGCGGGAATAATGGACAACCCAAAGTAGAAGCGAGAAAATGATTAACTGCGAACCGAGAAGTGTTAAATGGCTGATTAAACAGAGAGAAAGGTGCTTAAAACGGTAATCGAGTTTGAAGTAATTTAGGGAAAGAGAAGATGGGAAAAGAGGGGAAAAATGATGAAAGGCGAAAAAGTTAGGGAGTGAAAGGAGCAATGAAGTGATAAGAGGCTGAAAGAAGGAGGGAATTAACACGGAATCGAATTGAGAAAGTGAGGAAAGATTGGATAATTGGAGGAAAATGGGTCAAAGGGCAATGGGGAAGATGTAGGGAAAGAAGGGAAAAATTGGATGCGAAAGTGAAAGGAAGTCGAGAATGGGAAATATGCTATTGTCGAGAAAAGTGAAAGGAAATCCAGATTGAGGAAAGTGTTGATCGTTAAGGGATGGAACGAGAAAATTGAAGATGGGTGAAGAGAACGAGGAAAAGAGGATAAAAGTGTTGATGCGATTTTTTGCGCGCGGAAGTTAAAGCGGATTGTAAAGTGAAAGGAGGAGAACAAAAGGAGGAAAAACGCGGCGAGAAAATGAGATAGCTGAAGATGAGAAACTCAAGAGGTTAAAAAAGGCGAATTTAAAACGAAGTGGATGTGGAGTGAAAGAGAATACACGCTGAGGTGAAAGTCAAATAAATGGGAGGGGAATAAAGAAGAAATTAGAAAGGAACAAAAGGGGGGAAGTGTGCGCGGAAGAGAATGGGTTAAAATGAAAGTTAAAGAGAGATGAGAATGAAACTCGCTCCTCAAGAGAGTGTGGATAAGGGCTCGGAAAGAAAGGAGGAACGAGTCGATACGAAGAGAGATAAACTCGGAATGTAATTAGTCAGACAAAAGAAACTGCATGAGATCAACGAGGTGGAGGTTTAGGTTAAGGGGAAGTGAATGTAAAGTGAAAGTGATCGCGAAGGGAAGAGTTATTAAAAAAAAAAAGAGATACAAAAAAGGGAATTGAGAATTCAAGGATTCGAACAAGAGGGGAAGAACGCGGGTGGATTGTAACCGGATTCGCACAAAAAGTGAATGCGAAGTGGGAGAAATTGCACCGTGATGAGAGATAAAGTAAACAAGGAAGATGAAAAGAGAGGGAGAAAACAGCGATCAAATGAGACGTTCAAAAGGGAGATTCAAATGGAGGAGAAAGACGTGGCAAAAGTGAAGAGAAACGAATCCAAAGTGAAAGACATTGTTCCCGAAAAAGGGAAATGACGAAATAAAGAGCTGGACCAATGGAAGTGGAAGGAAAAGAAAGGTTCAAAAGAAATTTAAATAAAGGACTATGGGAAGAGTAGGTGTGAAAAGGAACAGCGTTAAAGACCCGAAATCGAACGTGGGTGTTTGGAGATTGGAAAAGCTAGAAATGGGAAGGAGCAAAGTTTAAGAAAAGTGATAGCGAAGTGAAAGGGACTTAGCACAAAACGTAGAGTCGAAAGAAAACCTAATTACTTGTGGGCTTGGCGGTGACACAGGAATGAAACTGCAGGGAACAAAGCAGTATTTCTTCTGCATGAATCCTTAATGAGTTCGTAAGGTATGCCTGGGAGTTTTAATCAAATATTACTCTAGTAGTTTTGGGACGGTTACCAAGTGTATTTCGCATCCTTAACGAATAAACCATTATTTTTATTCACCTGTTATACATAACTGAGATTCTTTAGTCTATTCCACGTTAGGTTAGTAAATAAAACCGTTTAAATATTTCTATGTTAATCTCTTAATATCATTTATATTTGTTATTTTATCTAAGTAAATTCCTCCCAAAGCATCTAAAACTGAAATATATACACGTACTGGAAAGATTAGCAAGTACAGTATCGTTCAAATGAGTTCAGGATATTCATATAGGATATAATAAAGCTTTCATTCAATTTTTTTACTATTATACTTTCCCTTTCCTCCATTTATTAGTCCTTTATCTATAAAATGTTTTTCTATCTATTTTGTTGTCGTTTGTTATTTTTGTCACAGCTTTCTATTGACTTTTAAACTTGTTTTTATAATCTTATTATATTAACAAGAATAAATATGATTAAATGATCATTCGGAATGTTCATAGAGAGTACGATAATCGTATGATATTCTCAGAAGACGATAAACATAAAAGAATGATGTAATTTGGGCGGAATTACGTTACACCTGGAGTGAAAGTTTAAGCACATAATGATATTCATTCATTTCATTTATAAGAAAAATGTTTATAATGATATAGTTTCTAGAAATAATAATTGAAACAATTTTAATAGAAGTAATGAATTATAAACCTCGAGTACAACTTGTATCACAGCATAGAGATTGACATGTTGTCGTCACTTCATTTGACGTCATATCCGAATCCCAAAAAAGGGTATTTTTAGTACAAGCACAGACATGTACGAGGGCCCTGAGAAAATAAGGCGAAAGTAGAATTCAGGACATGGACGAGAGTGGGAATGGAAGGAAGAATGGGAAAGAAGAATGTTCGTGGAGATGGGAACAAAAAGGAAGCTGGAACACGTGGAGGAAGCAGAGAAAAGAGGAAAAGAATAAGATCGGTCGAAAAGAGGGGGGAGAGACGCGTGCTTCGGAAGGAGAAAGAGTCCATTTGGAAGGCAGTGCACGTGAGACCACGTGACTCCACGGGGTTAGTCGTGTGGCAGGGCGGGACGTAAAGGAGTCGTAATGGGAATGGGAAAGACGCAGATATGTGGCGAAGAGGGAACGTGGTCGAAGAAGACGCGGGGAGAGAGGGGCACGTGAAAAATGGGTTGCCGTGGAGACGAAGGGATGCGTGTGTCGATGGAATAGGTGCGGTAGACGCGGGGGATAGTTTCGCGGAGATATGAATGGAGATGTACGATATACTACATACAAGGTAGAAGTTCGCGTAGAGGCCATGTTCCGAGGTAAAAGTCGACCGAGAAATTCAGAGTCATATATTTCTCTATCAGGATTAAGTTTATTTCGATTGGAGGTGTATTGAATGTTTTCTAGGATGACCAGTATTCCAAGTAGGATCATTATATTCGCGATTGCCGTCTGCCCCGAAGAAGGCGGCCGAGTAATGGACGATAAATCTTCAACGGGTACTGTCAATTACGTAAATTTAAATTCGTTCCTTGACTTGATGTCCAAAGGATAATTGATTCCGCGATTGTGTGTTTCCCTATAGTAAGTGATTGAAGGGAAGAAATGAGAGAATTTTCAAAAGGTTTAAGGAATTGGAAGAAAATGCAGAATTCAGGGTATATTATTTGTGTTTTAGAAAATAGTACGAATTCCTAAATACGCGAAATTAAACTAAATAGATACCTTCTCTATAACTTGACGGATTTTGAATATCCTTTTGAAAATTGAGAAAAATATCTCACTTCTCATCTTTCTCAAGGCTCATACCTTACTTTCGCATCGCTTTGCAACATTAAAGGCTTAGATAAGAAAAAAACCGGGTTTCGAAAGGTTGGCTATAAAAAAGGAAGCTAATTTAAGGAAACATCGTCAATTTAAATGTAATAGGAGATCGGTATTCAGTAAGATATTTTCAGTGTGTGAAACGAAGGCGAAGTTTTGCTTTAGTAGGATTCGAACCCAAATATCTCAATTACCGATCAGCAGTTCTCTATGGTATCTTAAGCACGTGATTTCTTGTTTCAATCGAATAAGAAACATAAAAATAATGTAATATATAAATAATGTTTACAGTTATGCTCTTCGGTATTAGTATTGAATATTATAATTTTTTAAATCTCTTTTTTACCAATGCGAATCTTGTTTACTTCGACAATGATCTCAACAATAACTTACCAACAAAATTCACTCTTGCACAAACATGCTAATCCAGGCAACAATAGTTGTTGATAAACGATCTCATTGTTTACACGCAAGATTGTTTACCATTGTTCGTAAGCTGCCGCGGCAGAAGTCGCTGATTCCATCAAACAAAACTCTCGCTCCAGAAGGAGTTATTGCAGACTGGAATAATTTGAGAGTAAGTTTCCCGTCGTAGTTGACAGGTGAAACTCTGGTGTGTGCTGGGACAATAGGGAAGATGCTATTATGCAGATTCTATGGGAATTAGACTGGGATTCCGGATATCGGCAAACAGAAGGGCAGGTCTACACTAAACTCGTTGGAGATCCTCCATCTAGGTGCGTGTTGATATCGCTAGTCTTGCAACTCGGATTGTGAGAATTCTTTATGAAATGATGGGTATAAATAGTTGTGCTAAAAAATTTAAAGAAGAATATTTAATGTATAATTTAATTTACTTACCTCGTTCTTGAAATTATTTTTATTATTGACATTAAAATAGATAAATAAATATAAAGAGTTCTCAATTTTTCGTGCTTGCGTCCCTTAATTAATTGTGGTCTAGATATTGAAATTTAAATAGAAAATAAATGAGGTGTTGTAGTGCGGAATTAGTTTTCCTCACAAAGTTTTATTTTATTTCGTAGTTTATGAATAAATGTAAATAAATACAATAAGTTTAATAAATTATAAATCAATATTATTATTTTTGGCATAATTAAATTATAATTTATGCTATCTTTACGTAAATATTAAGCATTATTTGAAAGCCTATTCAGCTTTATAAAGTCTCTTGTTCGATTCCCAATGAGCCAAAAAGCTTGCAAAAAATTTTTTCTATGATCATTTGAAAACTATTATATTAATACTTTATTATTATTTATCAACAATCATGACAACCTCTAACAATCATCAAGTCGATAATCAACACATTAATAATAACCACTTATCGCTTCCACAGTCAGTTCTTCAATTCATGAAAAATGACCAAATCAATTATATAATTATCGAAACTACCAAATGCCACTTACATTGTCAGTATCATCGAAGTAAATCATTCCTTTCGTGATAAATTAGAACATAAAGAAGGACACCAAAGCAAGTCTGCGCGTTCATCACGACACAGGAAGAAAACATCGCGGAAAAAAACTGCCCAAATGAATTTTTAATCGCTCATATCTGACAGCGCGGATCCCAGCCTTGGATTATTCACCGGAAAGGCACGTTTGATCAATTATAAAAGCGAGAAGTTGAACGAGCAAAAAAAAAATACATAAGCTCCCGTGCTGTTTCGTACATCACAGGATTTGTCTCTGGTAACGTATCTTCCGACTCACAGCATCGTTTTTCGAACTCGCTCTTCCTCTCCCTCTGAACTCATTCCCAGCATCACCTTTGGATAATCTTCGCTGAATCCACTTACGTGCCCCGAAGCCATTGCCCGAGCTACACAGGAATCTATCGCATCCCTTGATTTTTCGACACAGCAAACTACTCAAATTATAGAAGCAGGAGACTACGTGATGGTATATGATCTCCAAAAGTCTATCCGTGCTTTTCTGCATCGATAATTAAAGTAAATACGATACATCGCATGATTTTAACCCAAACAAACGTTGATAATTCACTTCACATCCGCTTCGTTTCGCGAGGTAGATACAGATCCTCGTAACTAGGCAACCTTTGCGTCGCCGAACATATATCTATAAACTCCTTTATTTACTTTTGCGCTCACGTTGCCAATGGACATTAAATCTTCCTTAGTGACGCATCTCGAATCCCTTCACTGCAGATCCAAAATCGCGCACTGCTTAACCTCGTTAGGGCCTTAATTAACAAAGGCAATCCTAATATGTATCATGGATTCCGCAAGTCTCATTTGGTCCATAGCCTCATCTCTGTGAAGGGCGTAATCGTTCTTATCTCAGGCAATTAAAAACAAACAAACTGATGAAACAGCTTTCATGTTCCTTTGACGTTTTTCCCGGTTCATACTACGACGGGTCATTGGCTGTTTTATTTTCTAGTCATAATGAGTGTCCCCGTAGCGTTTATTAATTAAAGGTCGCATTAAAACGGCTTTTTCCCTGCGATAATTGTATGTTTTAATTAGAGACGCTTCGTCCCGCTTTTGACAAGGTGCATAATCAAATTTGAAATCGTCGCTTAAAATTCGGAAATTAACGTATTTGGTCATTCATGTTAATTTTCGCTCGGAATTGTTTTTTTGGGTTCCATAAAATATCTCATTTACATTGATGAATAAGAGAATTTCGTTATTTATCTAGTTTTTTTAACTGAGGGAGTTAGAATTTTTCCAACTTATATATATTTACGAGGAATTGTATGATTAAATTTAATGTAGCTATCGACTGAATACTGTATTTATAATTGCCAAAGTACAAAAGTTTTAATTGAATTTTTGCACGAAGCAAATTTAGTTTTTTTTTGTTCTAACTACAAACGAGGTTCATATGGTAGTGAATTCAGGATACATTTTATGTTAAAGAGAATTTTATCGTTTCTAACTCAAAAACAATTAAAGAGAAAGGTACAATTTGAACATTAAAATAAATAATATGATTTCACCCTTTCCAGGAGTAAGGTAGAATAAGAGACTACAATGATTGTATCAGTCATTGGTCAGCACTTAGGCTAAGTAAAGCATAGTTCGTTTTTATAAGTTAGTTTAAATTTTGAGCATGGATTTTTTAGGAAACTCCATTATTTATGACTTTATTTGAATATGTATCGTATAACGCTCTTCAACAATAGCCTGCAATAAAGATTGAATTCTTGGTAACAATTAAATACACGCAATTATTGGCTGTAAAGTTACAATGAAACTGCTTTATAGAAGTGAATTTTCTTCATTTACTGAAATTCGTCTGGATTACAGCATTTTCCCGAGTGAAATATATAAAGTTAGTCATAATTCACTGGACCTTATCCAGGCGGATCTGTTTTACGCATAAATCTTCGACCGTCCGCGTGTATCTTACTTTATAAATTTACGGGTTGAATCCATTAAGAGAAGGGATGAAAAATTAGGCCCTCCGAATCGTCTTGCTAAGCCAGTGGATGTTAAACTCCTTCAGCGGCCAACAGGTTCATACCCAAACAGCTGACGACTGATTCTGCATAATTCGACAATTCCCACACTCCTTGTAGTGGACTAAGGGCAACAAAGTTTCCTAGTTTAGAACAAAGCGCCTAAGCCCGAATTCACCAATTGTAAGCCTCCATTCTTTCATACTTGTTGACCACCTTCTTTCGGCTATATAATTCCCTTTTCCTTGGCGATATTTGCTGTAGACGCTGAGGGAATAATTTCTTCTTTCAACTTTTCCTCTAATTTGATTAATTCCGTTATTCTAGTTCTATATTTAAAGCCAGTTAGAATGTTTTATTTTATGCACATGAACATTGATATGTTGTATCTTAAGATTATTGTTTAAATCCTTATATAAATGAATATCTTAGTAGACCATCTTGAATACAAATGCGTTAGAGAAAGCGTACATCGAAATAGATGCACATAAATTCCCTGTATTACATTTAGTTTGCTACAACTTAAGTTTTTATACAAGTGATTATTGAAGTAACCGTTGTAGGATTAATATAAGTTGCTATTTATAAAATATAGATATTTATATTGTTTACGTGTTTCGAAAAGAAATGGACTATAATATATAAATTATTCCATGATTATCTTCATTCCTTATTCCATTACTTAATATGAACTTCCGACCGAGAATTTTGTTTCACTTTTCCAGTTTTTGCTCGAGTTTTTCTTTTTTCTAAGTTCGTTTTTTTGTTTCACGTTGTAAGAAAAATAATTCATCGGTTTCCAATTTTACATAGCTTCTAGCTAGATACAAGCCTTTAAAGAGATATTTTTTATTCCTTTAATGTACCTTCATGAAGGATATCAAATAATAAATATGTATTTTAATAGAGTTTCGTCATGCTGCTGCTTGTTAATTTGTAATAATCGAAGTGTTTCATTATTTTCAACAATGAGTTAACGGTTTTATTCGGTTTCGTAATTATTGATGCCATAAAATTCCACAATCAGAAACTTACTAACAATGAAGGATTAATTATTTGAATAATGATTAACTACAGTGACTACTCATTGCTCTATGATGGATTTAACTGATATTTCGGTATGATCAACTCAATGAACGGAAACCGGTAACTCTCGGTTCACATTCCGGGAACCGTCTATTCTCAAACCGGTTTCCTTATATTTTCCGTTCGTTTACTTTTCGTGGACCAAATTTCATCTTATCCCTCTTCCAATCTTTTTTATCCCAACAGCCAAAGATTCCTCTTCTACATCGTCACCTAATCAATTGAAGATCTTCTCCTCCCCCTTCACATTTGCTTCCAGTGACCCTTGACCTTTTATCCCTCCGTTTACCTCTCCCCTCCGATAAAGCTTTTTATTCATACGTGAAATAGGAAATATATTGTGCCTTTCTTGAAAAGATTGAATTCGAGAACCCGGCGGTCACCTGAAAAACGTTTCTTTGCCTTTCAACATGCATCAGTTCCTTCGATTTCTCTCAACGTGACCTATGAAAGAGAATGTTTTTTCCCAGTGACTGTCGGTTATTCTCGAAGAAATTCTATTCAATTTACAAATCCCTCAGAGCGCTATCTAAGTTTAAGTAGTCCCCATTCTCCTTAAGATCCACGGACGAATAAAATCCATTCATTTTCGAACTATAAGGAAATAATAAATGTCAATTTTCTTTGGTTGGTTGACCTCTTAGTGCTGTTCATTGGCTGTAAAATTTAATCCGAAGTCTATCCATATTATCCTTGAAAATATTTCGTTAACATTTTGTGGTTTTTCGATTATATTCAGCCTTATTGTTAGTTTGAAACTTGTATTGTCAAATCATCAAAATTATTACGTGGGCTTAAAAGATATATTTATAATATTGAGACTAAACTTTCAAGTTACTTTCTCCGATAAATAATTATGGTGGAATATTCACTCTGCCAATATCAGCGTAAATGTTGTATCTGGAATTGAGTCACCCAAGAACTCCCGTTCTAAGAAAGTGAAAGCACAATTTGCTTCTGAACAACGCTTACTTAATGTGATAACTGTACGATGTCAAGGGCTAGGCTAGAATCGAGTGTGTATTATCAATCTACAACAATATTATGCTCTTTGGAAAAACCGAAGGAAATAATCGCATTATTTGTCGCGTAAATCGAAAAAAATATATAAATATAATTTTCAGTACGAGGAGTTATGCGTATAAAAGTTATTTTACAGTAGCATTTTATTTATCACTAACAGTCATGTATATCAAAATAACGTGTCATGTAATGCGTAAATACATACGTAATTAAAATCCCTGACAGGAAAAATTACGATTACCCGGGACTCGAACCCATGACTACTCCGTTTTTAATTAGTAATGGTAAAGAGCAAAGAAAATTGATGGACGTAGGCCGTGATTAAGTCTTGATGTTTGAAGAGTCGTAACATAGCAATGCCGGAAGATTAAATCACACTAGGAAAGTGAGAAGTAAAGACGTGAAATATTCAGGAAAGATATACTGGGTGTCGTTAGGGAGACGAGGGAAGCTGGAAAGGACATCATAAGAAACGAGGCAAAAAACATACGAGAAGAAAGATCGGACGATAGAAGAGGGGGACCAAATGATGAGGTTGCCTTGTGAGGAGTCAAGGGACACAGAACGACACGGAGGAATCTGTTAGGAAGAAAGACGTACGAGAAAAGATTCAAAGCAGCAGCTTCAGAAGCGAGGTAAAGGTAACAATTGCCACTGTCTTCATTGTAGACTTCCCCATTTCAACGCTTTCATCTCCACTCATGATTGTTACGTCAGTCGATTGTTGTCACGCAGCGGCGTCCCCATTCGTCGAATCCCCCACAAACATGGCAACTTCGCCTTCCATTATTGTTAAGTAAAGCTAATGCTGATATAAGCAACAATCGTTTGTTTCTTTGTTGTGGGTTCCGCTGTGCAAAGTAGGTATTTTTGGAAGTTGTAGTCTGAAGATTGGAGTTGTTCATACTGTGCGTTTGAGGTAGAATTGAAAAGATTGGTTGGGTTTGGTTGTTAGGGGAATTAACTCGGTACTGATGGTGATATTATGGTGATGGAATTTTTTTAACTGTACAGACTTAATTGCAGTCCACAAGCTATTGTACGTATTATCATCGTTGATGAGGTTACTGTTTCGGTATTCTAACATCCTGTTCAATATACCTATGTAGGAAGTAAAAGAGTAAATATTGAGGAAACTGAGGTTGTGCTCTTCAGGTTAACCGAGCTACCAGGTTATGCCTTGTTGATTGATAACATTTTATAGATAGCCCATTCATTTTATCCTAAGTTTCATACTGTTTTGAATTTTGTTTCAAATCACTAGTAAATTTGTGAATGGTTTTCTGGATGGTTGCCAATGTTTATGAAACGTCTTATTAGATTGGAAATGCTGCAGAAGTTATATCGTAGAAAATATTATAAGAATATTGTCTCGAGAAGATCCTTATTCTTTGTTGAATAGGTTACGAATGTAAGAAAATAGCTATATAAACAATTATTGTGAAGTAAGATGATTATTCTATGTGAAGGTTTGACTTAGGAATTTACTGGAGTTTATAAATATGTATATAAACTATCAAAGAACAATACAATCAACTCATATCTATTAGTAACAGTTATTTTAAGGAATTTAATAACTCAGAAACCTGGCACACAGTTTACGTTATTTTTCTTCCATTTGTCGCAGAAGATTCTAGAAATCCACGGACGATTCCGAACCGAAAAAGTCCAATAAAGAAGTAATAAAACCCTTTCTGTCTTAGGGCGCAAACTCCTCTGATACTATTGACGAGATGAAGTTGGTCGGGGTGTCATTCAAAATATATCCAGAAGGTTTAAGAGAACGTAATTCTCTATTTCAGGGCTCTTAAATTAAGACAGAGACGTCCTGACGTCAGTAGTGCTACTCTCGCCTCGGGATTCCAATTACCTTTTAGTAAAATTACGTACCAAACCATGCGTTATCTCCTCTTCTTTCTGTCCCATTCATTGGACCAAGGAGGCGGTTATGAGCGAAGTGCAGTTTATGAGTTCATTCATGGTTTTTACTCGTCTTCCGAGGAAGGGTTTTTGAGGCTCTGCAAATTCGAAGAGAATTGTTGCCCTTAGCGATGATCTTGTTTTTAAGACGTAAGAATTTTAATGTTTGTTTCTAAAGTTTCAGCTAGTTTTTATTTCAGAAACAAAAGATGCAGTTTCATATGAGCTGTGATAGGCAAGAATGACGTGTGAAAAGAAATATATTATTGAATTTAGATAAAAAGAATCGATTCTAATTCCACCGATGGAGAACGAATCCGTATCGTTATTTCGTTATTGTATATTTAATATTTTCAGTATTTTACTACGTCAAAATAAAGTTTCTCAAATACGATGTAATATCGGAATATTTTTAGGCCTAGATTTTTATTCCGATCCCCTGGTTCCAGTTAGAGGATTTTATGTTTTAAAACAGTCGCGTTGAGTTCACTATATAAACACAAGGGCTTATAATACGTTTATTTTTATCTTGAAGATGTGTAAATACTCATCAAAGCGTAGGGTAGCGGAGCCTATAGCAACCATTGATCCCGATTCCTAGGAGAAACGATAAAAAAAAACAGTTCGAATCATCGTTGCTAGGGGGAGCTTCCAAGAACCGAAGATCAGCGGAATATTTACAAAGTTGATTGAATTCCATTGTTTACTCCCTCGATTACTAATCATTCCTGGAAAAGGAGCGATACACGCGTCTATCAGAATCTTTTATTTCGGATAGAGGAATTCCTCATCTCATATAGTAGCAACTGGGAGGCACGCTCTAGGGACAACGGGAAGGAATTTTTAATAAGCCGCCCGTGATCTCTAGTTTTTATTTATTCAATTAGAGGAAGAAGGATTGCACGGAAAGAGGGTAAGAAAAACTTCGTTAGAGGCACTTTTCGTGACTTTTTCCTATCGGCCGATTCGGAAAGCAATTTGCCAGATTCGGGAGGTCTTTTCATAGGCGGCGCTTTTATCGAGTCCTTCTTCTGTATTTGGTGATAGAGATAAATGTATATCGATGTTGTCGCGAAAAGATTTTTCCTCGAAAAATTCCTGGAACCCAATGGTGAATTGAATCACGGAGAAATGTTGGTGCTATCCTACTGAGAATCATCTTTGTGCCAAATTAAATTTTACTAAATTCAGAATGAATTCGTAGATGCGTAGGAATATTAATTGCACAGAAAAGTACTTACGATTGGAGGTAAAATTACGTCAACAGAAAGAGTATTTTAATGATGCAAAGATGCTCTTTAAGGTATATTCCTCATGCAATATACAATGTATGAAAGTCATAATCAATGTAGTTGGTTTCGGCTAGCCATAATTTTAAGTCTACTTTGACAATGTCGCAGAAAGTCATATTTCATTTGCTTTTGATCTTGCCAGCGCTACAGTTTATATATTATTAATGTTACGGTTTTCACTGCTATAAATAATATTTTTTTAATGGGTGACTCATTATGGTATACGAATCAGATCACAAATGCCCTGATCAAAAATTCGGTAAATTGTACTATATTCGTATTTTCACATCTACTGTATCTTTTTGTAAAATTTTCAGGAATATTCGTTTGCAAATCGTAAATTTTTATTCATATAGGCAAAATTTATATTTCGGAAATTCCGTTAAATGATTCGATTTTACGAAAATTGTCTTCGGACATGAAATTCCATTAAAAAATCAGAAATTTAGATTTCGTTGTGCGAAAATGTGTTAGATACGACAAAAGCATAACTGATTCTATCGTTGGATATGAAAGTTAGATATCGTATAATAGATAATATCGTTAGTTGGAATGATAGGAATAGAAAGTGTTGAGGTGTAAATAATTCTCCAAGACTGTGGAATTCTGTACCATTGGTTGCATTATCATGACTATTGGAATATGACAAGTTAATTACGTTTTGTTTTCGTAGATATAGCTTAGGAATCTTCTATATCACACATGGGAAGCTGGGTTGCTGGGGCGACAGGGTGTGGGTAGCTGTAGTCAAACAGGGCTTGGGTCAAATTTCGGAGGTCGAATGGGCCAGCGGATATAGGGTAATAAAGGAATAATGGATCATGGGTACAACAAAGAAGGGTCGTATTATACATTTGAAAAGGGAATATCAGATATAAGGGAGTTTTAAAAGACGGAACGCATTAATTAAAGGGCAAGAAAAATGCAGAAGGTTAATGAACGTTCGTGGAAGAGATTAAAGTTGAGATTTCCAAAATCCGCCGCGGGATTTTTACGGGGAATTTATCCTCCCTTTTGCATCGATTCAGACTTCTTTTCGGAGCTTTTTTTTCCTTCCCGTCGGCCATTACGGGCCAATTTATATTTTTACCAGCTACGCCCGGATTAGAGTCGCTTTTTAAGTAATCCACACACTTATATCGGAGATCGACTTATCCCACGCTTATGTATTTCCCTAATCTCCAATTCAAACAGTAATGTTTCGCTCCTTAATGTGTATTTGCATCGCACGAAGGGTTGTGAAATTCTCACTTTCCATTTAACTTTCTCGGCGTGAGAAGGTCGAAGGATTCGTAGTTTATGTGGATTTACGTTGGGAAAGGTTAAATAAAGACCTTCGGTACAAAAGAAAGGAATTATCGTGTTCTTCTCGATCGGAAAATCTACTTAAAAGCTCTTCAGATGGGTGGATTGATGGCTTGAGCAAAAAGGCGGTATTGTATCAAAGGTGAAAAAATAAGCGAAAATATTTACCTTAATTTTATGTGATATGTATTTGGAAAGCAATGTAAAAGATTTTTTATACTTAAAATTCTCTCACTAATGCTCATTATTATAATTATTGTTTAATTTTCTTTTCTGAGTTTTATAATGTGATCTAATATAATTCTGATTGGCTTTACATTAAACTACTGCGTACTACTAAAAGATATTTTCCAGCCTAATTGGGCGAAATAAAAAGAAAAATATGATGTCTAGAAAATTTTATGTACTAGTCAGAGGGTCAAAAAAGTAGTCAGCATAGTTAATTTGTCTCTTCCTTCTTGATTTTACGAGAGTATTATCTAAAAGTAATATCTTGGAATCTAAATATTTCCAGCAATGTCAATATTGGGTAGAATATAAAGTATTTTGCAAAAGAACGATACATATTTTCCTTTTAATATCAGTTTTGTAACAATAAATTTCAACTCTTCTGCGTAATATAAAAAAAGTTTTTAGAATTGATTAGAACATATTCGCTTTAACCTTATGATTTGAAATTGCATAAAAGGCTTTCAAAAAACTTAAAATATAAATGCTCTTTGATGATATGTATTTAATGAATATTGAATATTCAATGGATATTTGGACTTATTTAGTTTAATAACTTTTTAAATATCTTTTATTCTGCAGTTCTGTATTTATACGATATTAAATTAATAAAATTGACAAAGAAACTATTTAAAATAATCCTATTTTATTTTTTCGGTAATTTGCAGTCAGTGTTATTAGGATTTACACACGTAAATTTATTACGAGTTTTATTAATCCTTGAACTCTTCAAGTGTAAGTTCGTAGAAATCAGTTACCTGTGAGCAATGAAATGTCAACGCTTATGAACATTTTCCTCCTTTCATATTTCTCGGAAAAAATCTAAGAGAAACTAACAAATTCGAGGTATTCAATGGAAAACTTTTTTAGCCAAAGAACAAACGATTACATACGAAATACTTGCCTATGGAAATGTTTATTAAAATAACATACCGTTCTTCATTGATGGTTTTCGTGTTTCATTTTTTCTGTTGTGGGAAGCGTTTAAAAAATATTGTCGTTTCTCCGTATTTTTCCTCATTGAACAACCTTCATGAATGAGGGGAATAAATGGAAGTTTTGGTGAATATTTAGATAGGATTTTAACGTACAACAGCCACATTTCCTTTTGCAATCATTATCTATAATTTTTTATCTTTTCTTTATTCATGTTATCCATCCTACTAAAAATAGTACAACTCCTTTATTGTATAGTTTGTAACGTACTCCGAATTCATTGTGTATCAATCAATATCTTTTTGTCAGCCCAAAGGCTGTTTGATTATAGAGTCAATTTTTAGTTCTCTTTGTGTTTCAAGTAATGTTCAATTTTGACGTGAGATAAAATATATTTGTTACATCTCTTTGAACATTAAAGGTTTGTTCAAAAGTAGGATCCTGCGAAGTGAATAATCCTCGCCGCAGTCACTTGTTATCTTTTTTATTCGCCATGGTTACTTGGAATCTCTTCTACGTAGATCAAAAATAATTTGGTTGTTTTTCTCGTTTTTAGAACGAGTACAGTATTCCCCTCGTAAGTCGTGGGTAGTGAATTGAATCTGCTCTCTGCATTTCACAAAAATAAATTAAATTCTTAATTTCCTCAGTTATACATTTTTGAGTTTATTTAATTTTGAATTAAGCAGAATGCTTTTGGAATATTTTGGTATTCTGTGAATGAATTGGTATTAGATGTATCAATGAAGGAAGGATTGTTTAAGAAATCTAGTAACAAAATTATCTTTCCTTTAAGTAAAAAATAACAATTTTAAAATTTTAATTGAAAACAAAGTTCTAAAGATAAATACGACGAATTTATAACTTTATTTGTGTGGTAGAAATTAATTCAGGTGAAATATTTAGTTTTGAATTGATTAATTTCATTTATCGCCTGTTAAGATAAACCCCTACAATTTACAATGTAATAAAAATCCGTGTTTCGCAATGAAAACCCATCTTCAGATATCAGTAAAATAATTTTTTTTATACAATAGAAAAAAATAAGATATTGTTCGAGGGATACTATTTATAAAAATCTAGTTCGATAAAGGTAGACATCTAGTCTAAATCTATTTTATATATAATTTCATTGAATATTCATAAACAATTTTTCTTATAAGACGTAGAATTTTCCGTGCTTTAGATTCTTATAGTTCAGCTTTAGTGATAAATACTAACAAATTTAACTAACATAATTTTTCATGAACGTTTATACTCAGAGAATTATAAACTATTTCATTAGTTATGACGTTTTTGTTTCCAAATAAATGAAGAAGTAATAAATAATATTACAAAGCATCCATGTATGTTAATTGAGTCATAACATCGTTCGCGTTCAGTTTTGAAACCACAATGAACTACCAGGAAAAGGAAAAAAGATTGAACAGGAATCAACGAGATCTATAAATCCATTCTATTGAATAGAACGTAAGAAATTATGTTATCCTTGTCTCGAAAAAAATAGAGCGCGAGAAAGGTGCAAGTAAGCACCTTTTGAGTAATAATACACAAGGATATCCGTATATTTCTGAAACACGGAACCAAAACGGGAAATACGTATGACCCGGAGAATAGGCGAGGTCCGCCTAGGAATAGGAACTTAAAAAAAACAATGCATCGCAAGAGTAACTTTGCGCAACCCGGATTAATAAATCTAATCGATGATGTAGGGAAAGTTTCTCTACCTTTTCCGAATCGGAACCGTTAACTCCTATTCCGCCAATGAAAAATCCGAATGACGCGGCCCGTTATATTCCGACATACGATTCCTTCTTGGCATCGAATGCGACCACACCTTACGCCTCTGTGCACACACATGCTGCACCGTGCACACGTGCAACTCTACGACAGAGCTATTCCTGAAGCCATTGTGAGTGATCACCTTGCTAGAATGATGCTGCTATGTATACGATAGCGTTGTTGGATTTTGGATGGGCGAATGGGGTAGACTTCTATGAAATGAGATCCGGGGTCTATTTCTTGCCACGTTGGAAATGAGTTTAGCTTTGAAACGGCTGTAACAATGCGGAATTGTAATACCATTGTTAGGCGATTGTTGCTGTTTTGTGATTCGGGTAATAAAATTGTCAATAATGAGGCTCAATTTTATAACAATACGAACTTCTACGCGACTGCTGTGTTGTTTAATGATGGAAAAATCGTTATGAACGCGGCTGCATTGTTAATGTTTATTATTTTAGGAACAATATAATATTCTATAAAATTTTTTTACTAGCATTAATCTAAAAGGATTCTCTTACTAACTGCTCCTTCCTAGATTCTTTTTTGATAGAATAATATGTATTATCTGAACTTATTTGTTTAATCTATCAAATAGATTTAATCTTGGATAAGTGAATATTACTAAAAAGTAAATTCTTATTCATAAATATCTTTTCGTTGTAGTGCTATAATTTAAACCAAACAATATCGTCATTTTCATTTATACATTATCGTTAATTTGAGTGCATCACACCTCGTGGTAACATTTTAAATCTATCGACTGATATCGAAAGATGATGTGTTGAAATGTATTCCACGAACTTCAAGTATTTTTCCCATTACTAAATGCATGCACAGTATTCTGGACTCAAATAGAGCGCCTCGTTTTAGTAAATCAAGTATTGCATCACGTCCTCTGTTTTTGCCGCACCGATGTTTGAATTGATTCATTCACTCTATCGGGTGCAGTCACGAGCATTTCAATCGAGACCGACTCATCCACAGCCTTCGGACATCAACACTTGCCGATGGAACATGAATATTTGTCTTCCGAATGATTATGTGACGATTCGTTCAATATTCCGTGAATTGAGCTTGTCAGTAATCTCTCGAAAGTGGTAGGAAGTGAAAACGTCGCGTTTGTCCACACTCCATCACTACTTGCAACGTATCGCTGATAGTTGAAGGTTTTATCGATAAGAATTACCGCTAGACCAAATCCTAGATGAGTTCCGAATAAAAACAATTTAGTCAAACTGGATTGATAATATAATGTAAGATTTAGTAATGATTAGATTTGGGAGAATATAAATTCGATTATATGACATTTGCCTGCAAGTAACTTAAAGTATACGGACTCAAAACCTATTTTTCGTATTCTATGATTTGATTTTTTAAAGTTTTAATATTTATTGTATTTTTTGTGAGTATAGTTCTGTGAGTTAGTTTTTCGTAAACAACCGCTGGAATTCTCTATCCACTGAATATCACTATAGTAAATGTACTTGAATGATTCATATATCAACTATGTTTTATGTTTGTCTTTGTTTTAAACGCTTATGATTTTCATTCATGGTTAAAGCTAAACATTTCAGAGTTCTCTGTAACTGTTATATATATATTTAAAATCTTAATTAGCAGTTCTGTAACTTTAGTATTGAATGAATTGTTGATACGTATCTCATTTATGTTTATTATTAATTAGGTTCGTCCTGTTCACGTTAATAAGCTGAATTAATATTATTTCCTACTTGTATGGATATTTAAGCGAGTTAAAGAAAATAACCTAAATCTTCATCTTGTCTTTAATGCCCTATTGACTTCAAGGTAATTCATTACGTCATATGATTTACGAACCGACATTTATCAGGCCGTTTGATGCACGTGTCTGAATGTTTTCCATCCGTAGCTTTTGGCCCAATAAGAATTCAAACGAGCTACATAATTGCGGATTCAAAATGCCATGCACCATTCCTTATCCTGAGCTTTAATCAATTGCGGTAAAAGAATAATGATTCATATCCACCTCAGGCAAATATGTATCACAACATCATTCTACGTGAATCATTCGAATATGCAACGTAGTACGGGTATGCAACTAAGGCGCAAGATACTTGTTTTCGAAGTTGCTGAATTGAAAAATGTGGAAAATGCTTTCGAAAAAGAGAACATCGGAGTTCGTTTGAATCCAGAGTACGTATTTTATTTGCTTTCGAAAAATGTGCATCTCTCTGTTTGCCGAAGAATTCCGCGAAGTGAATCCAGATTTATTTTGAGTTAATTGAATAACATTTCATCTGCCATATGGGAGAGTGTATCTAGCTTAAATCAGAGTCGATTAAAAGGATTTAATTCCAACGGAAAGCGCTATATAGAACGAAGATCATAAAGGTATTAATTTATGTAAATTTGATACGATGTTGTTATAAATTAATAGCGAGTGTATTTGTAATATTAATCGCTTCAGAAATGCGCACTTTTTCCCGTCAGAATGTTCCAGTAAACGCTACACGGATTTGTTTAATGGTAAAGCATATTTTAAGATTATAAAAATAATGAATGAATATCTCCATGCCTACGCATTGTTTATGGATGACAGGCGAAAGCCTTTTGCAAATGAAACACTCTGCTAGAGCTAAATCTCTCCAACTTTTCGTAGAAATTTTATCCGAACTCGAATACAATTTGTTCAGAAAGCAAGAAGCGCCAGAGGCTGTATTATACGCGGAATTGAATATTTGGAAATGTAGTTTTAATCCTGAGAGATGTCCCCCGGGGCTTGTGGTCACTATCTCCCGACAAAATTGATATAATCATGCATGACGTAGTTTCACGACGCATCTGTAATTAAAATTCTGCAGGTATTAATAGACCGTCCATTCCAGTGTATTTTTGGGGAGCCGGATGAAATAAAATTTATTTATTTCAGTGTATTAAGTTCAGTTTATTTAATGAACAGATTCCCAGTTTATCGTTCACAATTTGCTCTAATTGTATCTTGAAATCAAATTTAACTTCCTTTTCTATCAAATAGTTGTATTTGTATTCCTCTTATAAATAATAAAGTTCGTTTTTATTTATTATAGGTCATACTTGGAAATGTAGTCATATACACTAGCGTTTGATAATCGTTTTGTTTTAAGGCAACTTATTCATATTATCACAAAAAAAATCTTCGTTAATATGCCAAAATTTCAGTTAATTTTATAACATACTTTGAAGACCAGTAATTGTATAATTTTTCTGTATAACATCCTTATCTTATATCCTCATATTATTTCTCATTTATATTCTTTATCCTTCTCGGGAAACCACGAAGGCTATGGTGCTTAATTAAGTAATTTTCCGAATGGTTCCCGTTAATAAATTCATACATCTCGCTGTGTCAAGCTACTGTTATTAAGTATACATGTAGCAGTGTGTTAGGTTTTATAAAATAATTCATGATGTTATCATCGTCCTCATTAAAGTCTTGTATTATTTTATCTTTTTCGAAGATCGTGTTCAATTCTTATTTCTCTCTTAGGGTGGATGAAAACTGGAAACATTCTCCTGCGATTTAACTTCCGATAAATTTCGCTATCTCCTTCTGCACTTCAGTACAATTTTCCGGTTGCAGTTTAAGTCGCAGTATTTTCTATCGTTCTTAAGCATTTGCAACGCTTGCGAATACATTTGGAACGCATCCACAGTCCATTTTTGCATTAGTATCCGCACCCCACGGGGGTGACGAGTTGCCACACCAGTATTCATGACGTTAACAAATCGATTCGAATTAATTTCGCGAGATTGTTTGCGACCTTCTCCCGCTGAAATAATGAAACGTTTCCGCTTCGAATCAACGGAAATGGTAATCGGATAAGAAAATCGAAGGAGAAGGATGCTGGGAGAAAATCTCGTACGTGAGGAGAGAGAATGCTACGGGGAACGGACAAGAATAGTTCCGCGCAGCTGGAGGCCTTCTGCCCCAACACTCTGCTATTTCTTATCTTTCAATGCTCTATAGGTCTCTGTTTTCATTCCAATTTCTTCCAGGTTTCGGGCTTTTTCTTTCGCGATCCTATGCGCCAAACCATAAGGATCCTTTAAACTAGAAACTGTGCCATTGAGTGATGAAACGAAAGGCTAATATTACACCCTTTCTGAGTGCCAAAATGTTGGCAGAAACTTGAACCATATTTTCAGATGTTATAATTGACCAAAATGCGTGGCTAATTGGTGGGCGTGCGTATATGCCAGTTGAAATTTTTTTGGGTATGATTGGGAACAAGGGTGCAGCCGTCATGGTTTTCCACGTGCCAAAATAATTCCCTAGCGTGTCCTCAAAGGCACGCGACAAGCTCTTCGCCAACCACGACGTCCCCTAAGGTCTGATCGTGTGCCCTCGTTAGTCATATGCCCACGCATATTTTATGGAAGTTGAGTGTTGAGACGTATTGACAGTTATGGGTTTTTTTATATGCATGGTGATTTTAGTAATTAATTTCGATGTCATTTTATTTATGTTTATTGTTATTGTTAGTATTGGGAAAGAATAACAGCATTCATAAGCATGGAGTTTGGTTTATTTTCATTATTGGCATCATGTGTTACGAAATAAAATAGTTTTGCTGTTAGCTAAGTGGATCCATTAGGCGAACTAAGCAGGCTATATTTTATGAAGGTTATTAATGCACACCATTCTCCGCGAATCGATGCCAACTTTTGCGTGAATTGAATCAATGTTTGAAAATGCTTTCAATCGGAGACAGCTATTACCCATTGTATTGAATTTGAATACATAGGAATTGAAAGTAGCTTACGCTTATTTCTCAGTTTAAATCATGTCGTTCACTCATTGTATATTTTGCACTTTTGGGGAAATATTAAATTTAAATTATTCTCTGAATTCGATTTAAATTTTCTCTCTCGAAATTCCGCCAAATTATTAAGTAGAAATTCAATATTTACATTAATAAGTTTCATTTTTTTAACTGTTTAATAAAAATATTCATTGTTTTTAAGATAAAAGAATATTATTCTATGCGTAACACGGATATGAGAAGTGCATTAACTGTTTAGCTTGGTTGCCATGATATCAATAATGTTTAGCAGTTCACAAAATTTGAATGTGGATACGTTCCGATACAACAGATGTAACATACGGTCAACCGAGATTTATTCAAATTAACTGTTCGATAAAAGTTTTGAAGTATGAGTAGAGAGTGGGGTATAATGGCACAGTATGTGCTTCATTTCCGTTTCAGAACTACCTCGAAGATGCTAGGATAATTCGTTCTCATAGCAACTTCGAGTCGCCCCATTACGTAGCTCCCCGCGACGAGAAATGACGCTTTCTTATGACGTTCCTCCTACGATTCAAACATCGATCATCCACTTCTGGAAGCCCACATCGATTATATCATCTACATAATTTCACGTTTCCAAAGTCGATCCTTACGGGAATCCGTTATTATTTCGGAATTAGAGAATTTTCTTCTTCTTCCCAGAAGCTGCTTCCCCATTTACATACACACACTCCTTTCTCTTTTTTATCATCCTCATCTTTCTTACTTCCTGACTCCCGATTTCTTTTTTCCTTTGAATCTCTCCCTCCGAATGCTGTTTGTCGAACATCTGTCAGCCATCTGTAATGCGTCCCAATGACGTAAGATGGTCTTTTGGACAACCATTCTCGAGAAGGCGTTCTTTCTGTGGGGGTTCTACGGAGCGTGGAAGAAAGACCTCTGAGGGAGGACTGCGTGTATTTGCCTTCAGCCATTTGCCAATTTAATGGCCTATTTCAGATTGATTCCGCTGTTCCAATACCAGATTCTCGTGTGCGTCTTCCAAAGGAATAAATACGCCATCTCTTCTGCCATTCGATCTAAAGTTAATGTGGGGAAAAACTGCGGAGGGTATTTGCAAGTATAAAGAGGCACTTATAAAGTTTTTAAATTATACTTCTCCCAACTGATTCTTAGTAGTGCGGAAGTAATTATTCATATTTTTTGTATTTTCGTTTTCAGTATTCTTGGAGTATCGATTAATACGTATTTAATGTGAAAAGTTTTATCTAATCGACGATAATTATAATTAAATTAAGAGTAGGGGGTTGATACCAACTTGCATCGTCTTATATTCAGTATCGAAACAACGTAATTGTATTATAAAAATGAAACAATGCATTTTAATCTAAACAAATTGTGAGAGTAGGTCAAATTTGTTACAATAGCTTAATTTTTTTCGAACTTCAGTCTTTATTCGGAATTTTTTGCGTTTTATCTTATTTTAAAGCGTTAGTTAAATTATCTTTTCATTTCTTATGTTTAATTATGTTTATGAAAAGTAAGTTCAAATTATTTACTTCAAAGTTCTACTGCCTAATAGCGGAATATACCCAAAGTCATCTCTAAGGAAACAGGTGTTTACGCACTATAATTCTGTATACCTCTGCTAAGTTATCCAATAATTTAGAATGTAAGGTTTAATGAAATACAAAAAGGTTTATAAAGACTTAAAATTAATTAAATACTAAGTTTTTAAATAAGTATTTACCATTTAAATTATTGGCGTAAGTTCGAAAATTACTGTCCTTTATATTCGTATGTATATGATCTTTGTGTCTAAGTTCGATCCAAATAGTCGACGAACTGAGTTAAGGAATAAAACTCTAACAGAATAATAACTTTATCACTTGACAGTTTCATGAAGAGATTTTTCCACGAGAGAGCATTTTGAAAACCGCGTCACGTAATTAGATGCAGAAATGGAAAAATTTCGAGTTTCAAAGTCTAAAGCCTTCGTTTAAAGAGATATCCTATTAGCATATCCACAAAAAATAAACCATAAAGTCATATACTCTGAAGCGCTCGGCAATCAAAGAATAAATCCCATCTTTCGAAAAAGCATATGAAAAAAGGGAGCCTAATAAATTCCCATATATACATCTGCTACTGTTTCTCGTAATTTTTTATACTATGAGGGCGACTGTTTGAAAATATTCCACAAGAGCGTGGCGTTGAGTAAACTTTTTCACTGAAAATATGACTCGAGAAATGGGAAAACTGTAAATTATATCATAAACGGACCGAATTGCTTAAAGTAACACCAATAAATTTGGTTTCATTTGCGATAGAGAGATTACCAGCTGATATATTATCAACTGACATCCCTCGTTTCTGTTCACTCCTTGTTTAACACTCAATGAATTCGGCATAACATCTAGTTTGGTTAATTAGGCCTAATTATTTACTATTTATCTTTAATTTAGAGTTCTGTTTCCAGTCTAAGCCGTGGTTATTTGATTGTTGAAATCTGATTGTTTAGGAGGTCATTGCTAGGTTACTATTTCGTCTAGTTTGAAATGAAAATGACTGGTAATTGTAACCAATGTAAATATGCATAGACATTGATGGATGATGCAACTAAATATACAAATTACGCTCTCCGATGCATTTCAAACATGTTTATTGGTTACGTTCTTCAAATTCGATATTATTGCCAGGCTTAGCGATTCACGTCTCTTTGAGTGCAGCTCCTTTACATTGTGGCCTTACTAAACTCCAACCAGCTCCTTTACGATTAAAGACGACTAAAAATGTCACAATTATTAGAGATATTCCGTGATACTCAAAATTTTGGGAAAAAAGTATTCTCAGAATTACTCTGCTTTTTCATAATTGAAAGGAATTTCGGTGTATAGTCTTCTAAAATGTATTTTTAAGGGGAGGATAATTGTACGTATTTATTCGTTTATTTTGAAGATGAAGTTTCATGAACAGTTACTGATATTAGCTCAATATTGACTACATTATTATTATGAAAATGTTTTTTATCTTTAAAATCACCATGGAAACATGAAAGGATTGTAAGGAAAGTTTATTTTTTGTCGATGAGCTTTTTCGTAAAATTTCAACAATACGAATAATAATAGATATTTCGTATTTTAGAAAACATTTTATTTGGTCACCTGAATGAGTATAACAGTATAACGTAACTGCCGAATCACTTTGTGGGTCCAATAAATCGAACAGCAATCCAATTAAAGCTTAAATACTTCTGTAGTTTAAAAGTACGCAAATACTGATGGGTCGCTAAGGACGGTAAATTGTTACCTTGACGACAATGGCTGTCGCCATTGATCAGGAAACCTACATAACACTCCGGTCGTAACTGCATTCGATGAAACGCAATCACATTCATTGTGTCCCGTTCGGTTCCCATTCCCTAAATTTATAGCTTAATTTTCTATAAAAGGGCGAAAAAAGACTATGATTCGCGATAAATATTAATTAAAATTCTCGTAACGAAGCCTTGATTCCATCAATCAGCAATCGGAGTTCAACAAATACGGGAAATTGGGTTTCGCCGAATCAACCTAATAAAATCCAATTGTCGATGGGAGGGATGAATAAGATAATTAATAATGTCGCAAACTCTTAATTCGCTTATCGTTGACGTTTCATTCATAAACCAGTAATTTAATTCCGGCCGCCGATGTCACGGGAATGGTAGCTATGAATCGAAGTAATCTTTCCACGGAAGAGCAAATTGATTCCAATTAGGCCACATATAGAAAATGATAGTTTTTCGAATCATTTTCACGTACTGTTTTATGGAATATTTGGAATCGGAACGTTTAAATAAAAGGGTGGATTTTTCTGGTGGATTTAATGGACAATCATCCAATCGAGAGTATATGTTAGTTATTATTAGCTCAATTTGTGTTACCTGAATTATTATAGTTTTTCTTTACTGGGAACGAAATATGTGCTAGTATATTCCGAGGAGAATGTTGAATTTAACTTACTAATGGAAGGATAGTAATAATTGCATTTTATTGGTCTTTCTTATAAAATTTAATCATTCTTACGTACACCATAATTAAGTATAAAATTAAAATTGGAATTTTTGAACATTATGTTAGCTGAGACTACTTCAGAAATGAAGTACTTCGTAGTTAGTAGTAGTAGTAATTCTGAGATGTCCTTCCACAAGGTCACGCCTGAACACACAGCTTTTATAATGTTAGCTGTTAATGTATGTCGCAGCAGTTAATTTTTGTACAATTAGCTATTCAATGCGCTTATAAATTAAAAATTTTGCATATTTAATAACGTTTCCTATAAAATAGAATCTTCTCCGGGAATATTTTGTGGAAATTTAGATTACTTAGGAAGATATTAATGGAAATATAGCTAATATATATATAAATACTTATTGTTGGAGAAGGGAATATTTAAGTGTCGTTAACGTTACAGCTTGATAGTTCGATAAATATTTTGAGGAAAATGTGGTGTAATAAGGTTTATTTTACATCCAGTATCTCATATTGTAAACAATAATTGTAGCTATGCTCGGATATGTAGGTGTTATTATCTCTTGCTTGATTGTTGATCGCGTTAACCTTTTTAGGAGTTTATAACAGCGGTGCATGCAATTAGTTTCGTAGAACTTATAATGTATTGTTGACGTTGCATTCACAATTACGCGATGACAGATAGAAGAGCTGGACACGTTAATTATAAGTTAGTTAAGGGTTATGAATTACAATGAAATGGAGTGATATCGAGGGAGAAAGAGGATAAGAAAGGGTTTTTTAAAACTTCAATTCACCGGTAATATAATCCGATTTCTTATTTTTCTGTCGGTTGCTATGGATATCAAAAAATTCAAAATTAAAATTAAGAAGCACGAATTTTTTGGATGTCATCAATATCAAGATTTCCCAATTAAATATTATCCAAAATATCTATACATTATTGATGAATATTTTAGGCAAATAATATATTATTAACAGAATTTGAATAAGTTAGATAGTTAGTGGATAGTAGCTACAAAGAAAATTCAAATAAAAAGTAATTTAATTGTGTGCTCGCAAGACAGGAAGCAGTTGTTTATTTCTACGTAGCTGATTCTGTTTGACAGAAATCTCTAGGGGGTCGCGTATCCAACCAGGAAAAACAGATGACTTACTGTCAGCATTTCCGTTGCCATGCGAGGGTAATAATAGATTTGAATCAATCCTTTTATTAAAAATAAGGAATTGTATTATACATTTTGACGATTATAAATTTATGCTTATTCGATGATGTTTAGAGGATTCATATAAGGTATATGAAAGGATAAAAATAAAGATCTTCTTGAATAAATAAGATATAGACTGTAGTCCTATTCTTTATACTTCATGAACTATCACAGTAAAGTGAAGGATTTCCATTTTAAATCCATCCTTTTAAACAATCTAAACTAAAGAAGAGAAACATAAGTTAGTAGAGTTCGTTCGGTGAGGTCAGCAATAAGGTGAGAAGATCTGCTAAGAAAATAAATTTGAATTAGGTTTGCGGATGGAAATAGCCTTAGCGACTGACTACAGAAAAGGGTTTATGCCAATTAGTCCTTTATATGATAATGACTGGGGATTCTAGAGTTAAATAAAGAAGAGAAAGGGTCAGTTCTGATGCTTTTTCGTACGGTTAAGAAAGATGACTAAGAATCTGAGTAGACGGCAAGTATAGTAACGGCTGAAAACAAAGCATAGGTAGTTCTCCATTGTTGTTTTTTCCAGTAATAGAAGGAAAATAAAAATAAATTCCTTGGAAAGGTTGATTTTGAAATAAATTGAAAGCTATTAGGTTTATAAATTATTTCAACGAACACGAAGGAAGTACTACAGAAACGGATGAGTGATTTAATTAAGTAAAAAAAACATTAATTTCGTTTTCTTAAACCTTTCATTTAATAACGAGTTAATAATTATTATCAAAACTGATTGAGGGCGATTACTTATGGATTTTCTGTATCAGTTTGTTTCAAAAATACATTTGTAGCTCGATCGCAAATGTTTTGAATTCCGTTCTATAGAATGTCACAAATGTGGATACTTGAATATTGTGATTGTACACCGAGCAGAAAACATTCCAAATTTGTATGAAAATTTTCAAATAAAACGTTAATCCCTCCTCTTTTAAAAATGATCAAAAGTATGAATTATAACTTCTGTATCCTCCACAAACCTTCACAAGTATTTCACGATGTATTTTGAAATTACGCTTGAGGGAACGATTACAAAGGCTTCCTCTCATTGTAAACTTTTACTAAGCAAAACATGTATGTTGTTACATCTTATCATTGGTTGTACAGAATTGTTTATTCATCAACCCCTGTCCCATTCTTTTAAAAGTTGAACCGAACTATAAATATCGACAATGGATTTTTTGTCATTTTTTCCTACAAATTCGAGGAATCTGTAATCATATTTAAAACACTCTTGAAGCTGGTTAATTAGCGAGATGGTCTCCCACTTTCGAAAAGGTGTTCAATCCCTATGCACGTCTCCTAGGAAAATACCCGCGTTCTTTAAGTATTAAGGACGTTCCAAATGTTAAGCAGTCGTTCTCTGCAGGAGATCCGCAGGGTTTAATGGACTCAGCTCTGGAGACTTGGACAAAAAAGCAGTCGCTTTTGTAACGCTTTGAGGAAAGGTTTTTGGCGGGAGGATTTTCACCGGTAGGTTAATCATCTCTTGCATATAATCCCCACTGGCTCATTCCATTTGCCACACTCGTAGGACCGCGTCTTCTCGATTTAAATAATTTCTCGGTCCTTCGCACCAAGGATACTCTCTGGACCAATCTGAGTCCTTGTCCATTTACGCCTTTTAACGCTTAAGACTTCTGTTGGTACAGTTAGAGTGTTGGGAGAACATGAATAAGAGGTATCTATCGTTTTTTTCATAAGGAAGTGAAGTCAATGATGCTCGGTGCTTATCGGTGGAAAGCAGTACAATGAGTGTGCTGTGTGTTTAATCAGAATTGTCTTATGATCTTTAAAAAATATTGGTTTCAATATTTTACCTCGTAATGTATACATTTTTTACATTTTTTGAGCGTCCTATTGTTGTTTAATTATTAATTTATTGTTAACCTGATTCGATTCTCTTATTGTTGTACTTTTTGTTAATTTTTAACGTTAATTGCTAACGTTACTCTTATCCATTGTTAAAGTTATCCATTTTTAATGAAGTTCGACAATAGGGATGTTCAATTGTCCACACTATCCATTATCGTTCGAATGTTGAAATAAGAATGGTGATCATTCTTTTCTTATATTCTCCTCCTTTATTCGGTTTATTTAACTATTCCAAATTAGAGGATTGACGTATAATTTTCGTGAGTTTTTTCATCGGAAATTTTATCCTGAATCCTTCTTCAAATTTCTACTCCCATCATATTTCCGTTAATATTCGATATTAATCACATAAGCGAGGTTATCATGATGATCCAAGTGGGTAATTTCCCATGAATCTTCCCAACGTAGACCAACAAAGCAGACCTGATCTCATATTTCTCGTTCTTCTTAAATATTATCTTAGTGACCCAGAAAATGTATATTCAACGTCGGCCGATGAAACAAGACCCAAAAATCCGAACTTTAAACAAGTGTTAGCTTCCGAGTTCGAGCGAAAAATCCACACAACCTTCGGCAAAGATCAAGATGCATTTTTTTCGCCACGAATGCAATTAGCTCCAATCAAAAAGGTCAGCGGTGGATTTTAATTCGTAAGCCTTTGGTGGAAACCTAGGTTAGGCGAAGATATATAAACCCGAGCGGGGAGCACAGTTCGTCTGGCCAGAATCAATATTTATCCAACTCCAAGTCTCTGAATTGTAAATTTTTGGAGCCATCCTAATGCAGTCTGAATCCTTTTTGGTTCACACAAAGGCGCATTTGAATCGGAATATACAAATACCGCTCTATTTTCCTTTGCACTAGCGTAACCTTTGGAGCAAATCTTTCTCTCTGCATCCCGATTCGGTCCGGAACAAGTTCCGTGCTCTTTTGAGTCCTTAATAAATTCATTACGCAAGAGCGTGGGATATGAACTGATAGGATCTGGTATTATTTATTCAATTGTCTCGCGGATTTTTGGAGGCGCAAGTGGGGAGATTAAATCTTTGTATGAATGAGACTTGGATCATGAATACACGAATAGAAGCGGGCCCATGCGTCGGAGAAATGTTCTCTCGACTAGATATCTGCTTAAGAATTCCATTCGTGATCTAAAGTTCAAGGTGTATCCAGTCTAACAAATAGAGTAATACTCGATTTTGAATGTATACGTATTTAAATGACATAAGGTAGCATCTGGGGTAACACTGATGATGTTTCGTACGAAAAATGAATTTTTCTTACGTGAATTTCTTAATGGAAGCCGAAATCATTCAGTGGTGACTCAAAGGATAAATTATTCAGTAATTGGTCTTTTAATAAAATTTACAGTGTATCCATTCTTCTTTGGATGTTTTTTCACATTATACATTATGTAAGATTTCCGATGCCAAGTTACGTCGATGTTTCATCATTTTCAATATTTAAATTTCGAAGTATATTTTAAAATTTTTCTATGTAAATTTTCCAAGCTATTTATCTCTAGCAATACCTTCCTTTAAATGAATTCCCACTCTTTTATAAACATTCTAAATGTTGAATAATTATAGTATCTATTCATCAATTATTCCAATATTAGCCGCGTAAACTTTTCGTTGGCAACTCGTATCCTAAAGGATCAATAAAATTGTTGTAGTTTAACTATGAAGTATTTATTATCGGTCATCTTGAATATACCATGAAATCTATGAAAGATGTGCTGCTCTGATATAATTGTTATAAAATTTTTATGCATGTAGTTAAAGAAATGGAAATATGTGTATATATTTTGCTTGCATGAACATTATTATATAATTTCATACTACTCGTAAATTATAAATAGTTATATTTATCGGATTCAATATAAAGATTTCTGATATTACAAGAATAGCTAACAATGCAATTGTTACGAATTTAATCAGTTAAATTTATTATTTCTTTTGGAGCTAATATTGTCTTTCTCAATGATAAGTTCAGCGTAACACAACATTTCCACATCATCAATTCTCCTTGAGACACGTTGCTAAACATTTTTACTTCCGAAACTCGAAATTTCAATTTTTTTTCGTTCGATAACGTTTCGTTCATTTTTTTACATATTTTCCGTTGTATCAGCTTTATTTCCACTTTCCCTCGTGAAAAAAATTACCTGAAAGTACCAGGAAAAGTCTCGGAATACAAGTAAAGACTTCCTGAAATACCCTGAGGGAAAAACATGAATGAAAAATGAAACCCCTCCACTTCGAAAATCCGATCTGCTTATTAAAGGAATTTCTTCCCTCGTTGAGGAAATAGCGGATGGGTCTTCTCTCTGCCCATGCTAAGCCCTTCTATCAATAGCCCGGGAAACAGCATTTCGCTTTCTTCTCCAAATTTAGCGGCATCTCGGGAAGGTTTTACGCACCGACGGTGTATGCAGACGGTTGCCTAGGCATTTCGGGAGTTGTCATAGCGGATTTGGATGGAATTTCAGTTTTCGCAAACGTATTCGATATTGGATATTTCACTTCCATTTTCTGCTGGGAATCGTTGGTATCATTTCGCTGCGAGTTTGTTCCATTCATTCGCTAGCTCAGTTGATACGAAAAGCTGCGTTTAGGGAATAAGGGAATGTTCCGAGACAAATTTTTATTGTTGTTTTATTTTATCGGTGCTTGTAATCTTATTTCTCCTTTCATTTCTTGAACGGAGATGCTACTTTATTTTTTCTTTCCATTCTTTTTTCTTTCTTTTTTATCATCGCATAATAAGTTAAAAAGAATTTCCGAAAAAGTAAGTAGGTTGAGCATTCAAATGCCGTGGGATTGGTGCGGGGTTCGATTCTCGGTGGACTTTAAAATGCAAGATAAAATCGTATTACAAAGTGCTTTTAACGACGGTAATAAAAAGGAATAAGCGTTGGAAAAGGTAAACATTCTTATGATTTATCTTCCACGTATAAAAATAGTCTCAAAATAAGTAGAAGAATTTAAATCGATGCTTTTAGCTTTTAAAATGTTCATCCCTTGTAAAATGGATATGAATAAGTTGCCGACAGGTTGATTATTTTCGAAAATAATTTTTACGTATAAGCTTCCAGTTTTGTGTAACTGGTGAATATAGTTTCCGATAGTAAATTTTGAATACATCCTCATCAATTTTTTTACTCCAAAAATAAATATAAATGCACTCATAAAATCGTTCAATGTCCTTGGAAGATCCAGAAAGCAATCCCTAGAATCATACATGTTTAAATCACAAATTATTTAATTATAATTTACCATGAAAACTTTCCATTGATTTTCAATCTATTATACAAAAATACGGTACTTCATTTAGAAAAGACGTCAATAATAAGTTCCTTGCTCATGTGAAGTACTTCTTTCTACATTTTTATTTCGCAATCTACTTCCTTTTTCTTCAATTTTTATACTCCAGTTAGTAACATTCTACAGCTGCTTTGTCGGTTGGCTTAAATTTCAAAGCGACACAACAGTTATCTTTGACAGAAGATTGGTAGTAATAAAATCACCGTAAAGTTTAAAATTTCTACTCCATTACACGAGCATTGAGTGTGGAAAACGGAGCGGTTAAGTTTGATTGATAATTCATCACAATTAATGAACCATAAAGAGACTGAAAACCGCGACCACAACTGCCTACTTAGCAACGCAACAATTGCTTCAATCGACCGGATTTATTTTGAATACTCTTGAATTATTTTGAATCGGTGATGAGCCGGTAATTGTTAAATTGTTCTCAAACCTGGGACAATAGTTTTGAGGGCCTATTTTAGCTTCATTTAAATATTTTCGTTTGTCGACTGCAGTTGGTAATTTTGGATTCCACAAAATTCTAGGTTCGTTTCAAAACAAATAACAAAAGATGTAGGTTAACATAGTCATTACATTAATTTTCGATTAACTTTAAACCGGATGTTTCTCGACTTTGTCCACCTGCGAATTATTAAATTTTATTTTATTCGTTCAGTAAAAGATGGTTCTTGAGGAACAAAGTTATATACAGATATATTCTATGATACATAAAAATTGTTTTTCTATGGAAATAATATGGTTTAATATCAAAATATAGAGAATAATTTATTGCAATTCTACCTGATAAGTGGAGTCAGCAAAATATGCTATTGAAACCATATTCGTTTAACACGTATCAATTGTGTTGTTTCCTTTACTTACGTGTCAATCGATTCGACAAATCTGTATTATCGCTTAGATCAAACAGCGGTCAATAAAAATTAGACGAAGGGATAACCTCATTATCTTACCATCCCTAGGATTTTTTTTGACTCTCAAGCAAGAAATGGTTTGAGCGAATCGTCACCGACGACAAATATCGTATAAACCGTTAAGGGCGTTTCCTTATTAACCGTTAAGGACGTTCCGCTCAACCAACTTCAACATCTCAAGCTTAGTATCTATGAAACCAGTCAATACGTCCCATAGCAACGAATTGAAATCGAGCGGTCCTAGAACGGAATCGCGCGGAACACCACATAATCTTCTTCCGCGACGATCTTAATAACTTTATCGGATCTCGCACTCGGGATTTTACAACGAACGAAACCGAATCGTCTCGGAACGGATGGAGTTTTTTCAGCTCTCCCGCGTGTAAGTCTGGGAACCGCCCGGTCGCGTGGTACATCCACCCTTCCTACAGGAACGAAGACGATCATATACCCCCTTCCTGCAGAACCCCATCTCACTTCAAGCCTCTTCCACTCCTCGGCAGAGATTTTCAGAGTAAAGGACGTAAGGATTCTACTCACCTAAACCCCCTTCCACCCCCTTCCCCCCACCCCTCTAGACCTCTTGTCCGGAGTTTTGGGCGCAACTCCTCGGAAAAGTAATTTAATTCCTCCCGAAAAAATATAATGGTGCAGGGGGAGTCTCCCGGACGATTGACGCCTGAAACAGCGACTCCAGCAGACCCGGCAGTCGCCACGTCTCCTTCCAGCCCCAATCGAGTCTGACATCTCAAACCATCGGAAACCTCCCTATCTTCTGCCAATAGAGGACTCCTATTCCACGCCTTTGCGGAACGTGCCCTGGTTCGGGAATTCCTTATAAAATAAAATGTCGCCCCGGAGATTGCTGGCTGTGGGTGCCTTTTTTTTACAGCCCCCTCAAGGTGCGGGTCCTTCCAGCACTTTCTCCCTCATCACGTTTATTCCTCAATCACTGTTTAGGGCCCAGAAATGCCCTCCGTTCCACTTAGATCCTTTAAAACCATTCGCAGGGGTTCTAAAAAGGAAGGAATGGCTGTAAGCTGCTTACGGGAATGTTTTGGAGAGATATTTTCGAAGCATCATCCCGATGAAGTCGCTTCGAAATGAGGTAATCGGAGAAGGTGTGTTTATCAGCGATCAGGGACCGGATTTGCTCTTCTGCAATACTGTTTTTCTTCCGGAGGTATCCTGCGGGAATTACGTACCGAATTCTCGCTCGCTATGTGATGGGTGATTGAATCATATTATGCTATCAAATGAAAGTGGCTAAGATTTAAGTTCGTGAATTTCCGAAGTTTAAATGGTTATTTTAAGTTGATTATTTTCCGTTTATTACCATTATTGACTTGGGGTGTTTCTTAAATAGCAGTGGGTTGATGATAAACCTTGTTGAAATATGTTGAACGAAAGTTATATTCACAATTCGTGGTAGTTCGTTTCTTTGTCTCCTACAGTGAACATTTCTTATTAAAGTCCCCCTGCCAAACGCCGAAAGGCGGCTTGCAGGGTACTTATGTAGATGTAGAATATTTTCTCAGGCTTAATTTCAATTATTTGAAAAAAAAGTAAAACTAGTTAGGATTTACGTATGAAAGTGCCTAAATTACTTATAAACGGAGACATTATATTCTTTATAAATGCGAAATAATGTTTTTTATTACGTAAATGTGTACTCTAGAACTCTATAGGTTAAATTTCTTTCAATTTAATTTTTATTTTTCGTTTTTAGAAAGATAATTTTTTTACACACTTGTTAATAAAAAAGGTGCGTTAAGGGAAAGCATATTTAGCATACTTTTACTTGATGATTGTTACAGAAATCTGTTCATTGTCATGGTGCAAGAGTATGGTATAATATGAACTTAATACAATTGTGCCTCAAGTAAACAATGTCTCTTTGTACTAAGTTTCAGAAACTATGACATGTCTATAGACTGTCTTTCAGCATAGTATATTCGGAATTTAAAAATTAACTCAATTTCTAGATGGGGCCGAAAAAAACCATTAGGGACGTAACGGAAAACTTATTTTAAAGAAAACATTTTTTTACGAAGCCAGAACTTTGCACTTGAAAGGAATCCAGAATCAATTTTCTATTTTATTCCATAATTCTCGCGATAATCTCCTCCTTCAGTCACCTTTAACATTTCATCGAATCCATTACGGCGCTACAAAATCAAACAGGCACGATGGAGGCATGAAAAATTAAAGGCAAAACCGCGAAAGATTTTTAGGTGGATATAACCTGGAAACTTATGCTCGGTCAAAATATCCTTTGCTTTCTTTGGAAATTTGCATGATTAATTTTTTTTCGGACGAGCTCTTACGAGCGATAAGGACGACAATACCTTTTTGACGAAACCGATTTATCGAAAAAATGTGACGTCACCGCCTCTTCGGCCTGGAAGCTAAGAAAGATGGGATAATTGAATTAATAAATTTAAAGTAGATGAATAAAGGGATGATGAAAAAAAAGAAGGTCTCCTGGCGCACCTGATTATACACGGAAAAGCACTACCCGTTTCTCATTAGTTTTCCTAAGCTTTGAAAAGTTCACTTTCTAGTTCGCATCGCATTTTTCGCTTCGTCCGTAGTTGGCTGGGTTTAATCATGAACGAATCGATTTTCGGAATCGGTAAGAAGGAGAGACAGCTGATTTGCCTAAAAAATTAACTTCTTAGACTGCAATGGCTAAGAATTGGGTCAAGATAGACTCTTCACCCGAAATGTCCATGCGTCCCGGTAGCGCAGGACGATTTTCTCGGTTTTAATCACCTCTTCCAGTGTCCTGGAAAACATTATTGCGAGGCTTAAAAATTTGGGTTATTTAAGTTCCCAGATTCGACTTATTAATTAACGTGTTTTTCATCTGAGATAATTTCATCAATATTCACCCAAACAGACGTAAGTTTATTAACGATTGTAATTAAAAGGAACTTCTCATAAGGGAAGGGAATACAGCTCATAAATTAATCGTAAATTATTTAACTTGTTTTTACACGAAGAGAAACTTTTTACCAGTTTTACAATTCATGTGATTAAGCTTGAATGCTGTTTTACAATTTATTTTACTCTCATGAACCAACAAAACGTTCTTTTTGAGTTAAATATTTTATTAATCGTTAATAGCTTATGATTACGCTTATATAAGATGCTCGTATTTGACAATGAACTATATATATAATGCATACTTATTCTAACGGCTAAATTTACGTCTTAGTATTGAAATATTCCTAATATACATGTATAATCGATTACTGAACATATTAATATACTCAGTTATTGTTTTGAATATCAAAAGTAGATTATTTTTATTATTTTTAATATAAATTTTATTGATTGTGTAAAATTATCAATTGTATTGTATTATTGATTATATAAACTTTTATATATGACATTACATACCATGTTGACAAAGTAGAGTGGTTCATAAATCATGGTACGGTCATTTTAATCATCAGCCGATAATGAAGAAATTTAGCGAATGATTATATCGAAGAGTATTATATTTCTCCTGATTTTCGTTTTATTTTTCTAGGCCAGAAACTTTTGGCACCGCATAAGCTTTATGGTATAGAATAGGATTCTTTTATGAGGGATTTTCGAGGCTTAGGGTGTTAAGTAGGGAATTTCAGAGCGCATCCTATGCCCAACGAACGGCAGAAATCGCTTATGTATGTAAGTGGTGCGACAATGAGTAACATTTCGATCGAATTCAAACGGCATAGCAAGAGCTTCCTTGTAGAAACCGAATTGCGCCAGGAAATGCGCTGAATTAAATATGGCTGCACTATGTGGAAAGGGGTTTAAAATATTCAGAGCACCTGCCGACTAATCGAAAGATACGTGTAGCACAAGGGATCACGAAATACCAAGAAAAATTAAAATCAAGTGTGGGAGCTATGTATTTTATTGGGATTCCATATTTAAGAGAAATAGGTGGCAAAAGATTTGCTTCGACTGCATTGTAGTGATACGTATGTTATATTATGTATTGTTCCTACAATTAGGCAAAGTTCATGTCAGATGGGATGAATTTATCTTGAATGTAAGGGAGAAATGGAATTTTAATTTTCATAAACCAAGCGTTTTAAATTGATATTCGTAAAAGCGTAAAATTAAATACATATTATGTAAACTATTTATTATAAAATTTAAGTATCATGTAAATTGTAGCTATAATTATTATGTCCGTAAGGATAATTAATAATAAATTATCACAGCATCAAGAAAAAAATATTTTTCGATCATTTTAAAACTGGAATGAGATAAATAATGAATGTACTTTAGTCTCGATTTGATAATTATGAACTAATGAAATCAATGTGGTAGTAATTGTGCTGAATTATTATTACGCCATACTCGTGGTTTCATTATTCTGATTTAGTGTAACTGTAATTAACGAATATCGAGTTATTATTATAAAATATTAATAATAATAGAGATAGAAAACTACCTTACTCCTAATCTTGTCTAGAAAAACTCATTCTTCCTCTTGGGCAGCAAATGTAAAAGGTTATGAGGATCTGTGGATGGCCTCTAAAATATGGTTAGGCTCGCACATTTTTGAAAATGCAGAATGGAAAACACATTTTGCGTCATTTATCTCTAGAATAAAATCCAGTACGACCCCGTTCGAACTTCCTAGTCCCACCACTTAAAAATTTCAACGGCTTTTTCAAAGAGCCCAATCCGGAAACAGTCCTCATCGGAAAAGACGGTAGAAAAGCGACGGGATTTCGGACCATAAATTAGGCAGATGTGCCATCCAAGAAGGCACGGAGGTATGAAGACTTTTTGCGCTAAGACGCCATGAATATTTCAGAGGAGGGCTAATGCAAAATTTCCCCTCTCAACGTCAATTTCCGAAGATGCAGCTAAAGGGCCCTGAATGGAAATAGAATTGAGTGGAGCGGTGATTCGCACCTTGGAGATGCCGATTTAGAGCCGTCGTCATAGCAATAAGGGTTCGGAGGTGCAAAATTCATGTGCACTTCCGTCTCCGTGTTTTAATAATTGAGGAGCCAATCCGCGACATCAACAGATTCCGGGGCTTATGAGCGAGATTTTTCCCATCTGCATGTAGTCGGTTAAGTATTGACGGGATGGGTCTGGGTTCGATTAGTTTCCATGGTGATTGGGTAATGGAATCAATCGGATTTCAAGAAATTAGTGTGTTCAATAATTCTTACGATAAATCTGCAATTCTAGCGTGTCTAGGAATTAAGCAATTAATGAAATTAGTACTGGATACTTGAGTGTTTTTAGAATACGTTCGGAAAGACTAAATTCTGGAAACGAATGTGATTATCGTTGATAAATAAAGTAAATTATTTAAATATTTGTTTGTTAGTACGAATTAAGTCGTCTTTTATTTAATGTACTTGATCAAAATTATTATAATTCGAGCATCCAATTACGACAATTTATCTCGATTTTTTTCGTAGGCTCATGTACATTATTTCATCTTCTTAAGTTTTACTCTCTTTACGATTGAAAATCATAACTAATCATTGGAAAATTCATCCCTATCTAAGATTGCTAACTATTCATTTTGTTTTGATAACTACCCGTAAATTTTAGGTGATCAATTTGTTAACTTAACAACTGCTAGATAATTTACATATTTCTACGATGATGATATTATTCCGTATACTTCCAAATTCGTTTCAGTTTTCTCTAGAATTTAAAATTTAATTTCTATTATTAATAACTGGAAAAGATTCATAGTCAATTATGGACACTTCCAATGACTGGAGAAGTTACTTTCAACGCACTGTCTGTCACTGGACTTTGGAGTATATTATAATATTTAGTATGCAGTCGATTTTAATTACACATGTTAATTGAATTTGTAGATTTCACATTTGGTAAATGTCAACATAACCGAGAGGGGTAATTTCGTTAATTTAACTCGATTTCATTAAATTACTCATTTTAATTCGTGGGTTTATGGTATTTAATTGAAGTTTAATAATCTTGAAATATTAGCTTTCTCTTGTTTTTACTTGAGTTAATGACTCATGGGTAAAATCTAAAAATAGTTCACAAGAAAAGTTTAAATCTTAGCTAACATTATAAAACTAACATTATATATTAGCTGAATTATAATATTTTAATAGTCTTTATAAGCTATTCGATTAATTCTCCTATCTACTTTGGCCCATACGTGTCATATATCGCAGCATGCTACACGCGCGTATATCTTGGGTCATAAAAGACAGTTTCTTTGCAAAATTAATCAAACGCCCAAAAGTGAAAGTACCAATTTCCATCGACAGTACTTTCTCAAAGTTAAAGAAGAACGATTAACGTTTCGCTCTTATTTCGTATTAAGGATTTCATTTATTTTCGAAGCACGCCCTCGTACTTGTCCCGAGATAATTTGCATCTTCAGTTACTATGATCGCGAAACAAAAAGAAGAAGCAGGACTTGTAAAAGGATGAACTCGAGAAGCGGATTAAATGCACGTAACGGAAGACGGGGGGGAGGGGTTAATGAGAAACCAGTGAACCAGTGTAATCAGCGAAGTTAGAAAGTAGTTAGAATTGGCGGCTTGATAAGGGAATTTCGCGACAAAATAGATTAGAAATTGTGCCGTTTCCCAAGAACCAGACTTAAGGAAGAAAGTTGAGAACTGCCATGTTGCATCGATTGCTTTTACTTCTGATTCGATAGACGTTACGAGTCTGAACGGTTCCCTTTATCGGTGCTGTATAGTTCAGTGTCTCTATAGTAACTGTTGCGTTGTTTAGTAACTGTCCAATTATAGGAGATTACTCATGATATAATTGGAATGATATTAACATTATGTGACGGCGTACTTAGATGCGATTTTCATTGTGAAATACACTGAATTATTACTCAACTATCTATAAATATTGTCACACTCTTGTACGAACTTAAATGTTACCTATTTCGCAAACCAACACCTATGTGAATAATAAAACTTTAACTCATTCCATTTGACAAATCTGTCTATTCTCTTCAGGATAGTCTGAGTATTGAGGGTCAAAATCGATTTCAAAAACAGTGCTGCCGCATCTCTTTACATTGAAAAAACCAAATATAATCTAGAAATACTATGGAATTAGGAATAAGGATATTTATCCATAATTGTCATCAATATGTCGAAAACAATTGCACGTTAAAAATGAAATTATAAGTGGTCAATGAATGCTCAAACTTCACTTGAAGAAAATCGTTAATAAGATTAAAAATCCACTTGCTAAAATTATTCTTAGAATTTAGTCCTTTTAATCTAAACAACATCTCAATTTAATGAATTCAGAGAATTCATAGTCAGGAATGTAATAAAGCATGTATGAAATTCAAATTCTAAAGGAACTTAATATCCCCTGCAGCACAATATCTCAACATTAAAGATAATTAGAAACGCAAATATTTTGTTCTTTTTATTATTTAACTGAATAAAAGTTTATTTTATATACGAATTCTTATCTAATATGCTACGATGTTATTGCCCCTAGAGAAGTAATTAATGGTAAATATTTCATGTTTATATAATATACTAAAGAGGATCTTGGCGATACTTTGAATGAATATTTTAGATAAGAAATTCAGTCTCAAGCATTCTAAACCAACTCAGGAATGTTTACTCAGAATTGTTTTTTCGTTTGAGTTGCTGAATAGGTTTCCATGTTTCCTTTTATAATTCCTCTAATTAGCTGTCTAAAGATTAGATAAAGTATTTGTGAAAAGTAAGAAAACAAATTGAACCTACTTTTTGATTGATTATTCTATCTACTTACGTAATCTACTTCATTTCTTTCTCAAATAAGTGTGTCGATAATGTCGATACATTATTTGATAACTAATTTAATATATTATCATAAATCATGCAAAAAACCTTAGGGAAAGAAAAACTGATTAGGGTTAATTATCCTTATACGTATATCTTTAATTTTAACCCTCAAAATCTTGAAATAAAACTAACTAAAAATAACGGTGTTATTTACGACGCATTAAGTTTTTAATTTCTCGCTGATAAAGTACTTCGCTAAATTATTAATGTAATTATTTGAGATGAATCTTATTGAAATACTAGTGTCAAATAGTTATTAGTTGATTGATAATTTTTTATTTCTTATATTATTTTTTTATAACCTGCTTTCGTTTCAAAAATATTGTGGGTAAAATTCAGTGATAATATCATTATCACTTGTTATTAGAAAATTCTTTACTTATGAGCTAACCTAAGGAATAATTTTCGATTTCGTCTATCGTAGTTAGAGAAAATGATTTTGACATATAAATAATCACGTAATTAATGAATAAAATCCATAGCTTTAAGTGTGAAGAATAGTAATTTTATGCTAAAAATAATGAAATAAACCATAATTATTGTTCTCGTTTTCTTAAATGTAATACCTTGCTGTTCATTGATATAAGAGTACTTCGTTATTCTTTATTTAATTCAAAAAAAATTTACGTCTTATTGTTAAATTACGCGGAACAAAGCTACTATTCTAGATTTCATACATACACCAATTGTTTCAGACAAGCGCCGAGTGCGTACAAAAAAGAAAAACAAAAACTCTCAAGCATCTCAGATGAAGATTCATACCGCAAAATTCATTCAAATATCTCCGAGAATAATTCCTCGTGTCGTCATTCCCCAAAAAAAGAGGCCTTCAAGAGAATCTCGACGAAACCCTAACGTGTGCCGATTCACAAAGGAAAACGCCTTTCGACGGAGAAAAAACTCCACAAACATTTCGCCCTAGAAATACCCACTTCCCTCGCGTTATTTCCTACGCCAGCCCCTGAGAGCTCCCATCTCCTTTTGGAGTCGAAGACCGTCTCTTTATCTTCCAGGAGGGTTTATTTTTTTCCGGAAAGGAGTGCGACGTTAACGAAATGAAGTCGCCGAAACGTCGGCCCATCCAGCACATTCCCCCACACCCTCCTCTCTCTTCAACTACGCGATATATGTCACCAGTCGGTTTCCCCGCCGTATTTGGGCTCCCCCCCCAACCCCATCCACTTTTGTCCCCTGACACCTCCCATTCCCGCCTTTTCGCCTCTGGATCACGACCTCCAGCTCCTTTTTGCACTGCCTGAGACCTCTCCTGCAATCTCGCGCAGAACGAGAGGGGAAAACGTCGACGGAAATCTAGAAAACAAAGTTACTGGAGTCTTCCTCCTGTGCTGCCACCTTCCCTTCGACCCGGCACATGCCACGTCGCCTCTTATCTCCGTTTGCTCAAGTGAGACTTCACTTTTTTCTCTCTCCCGCTTCATCAAAAAGGTCCTGGGCGACCCATGTCACCTGCGTGATATTTACTCACTTTCCAGAGGTCGGGAAGTTAACACCTTTACGGTAAATTCGAAAGGAGGGTCGTCCCGTGTTTTCGCTGGTTGTTAGGGGAAACTCATGCGAGATATGGACGTTTTTATGACCTTTTGAAATCACCCGCTACTGGAGTAGGCTCGCGAGGTGTACTCGGAATTCTTTGATCGGCTCATTTGTTGCGGTGGGCATACTTTGATCTGCAGATGCCTCGAAGAGCTGAAACAAATACGAGTTTATTACCAGCGTTCGAACGAAACGACACCAGAGAGCCGGGAGTGAAAGGACTGGAATTTCCATTCATTCGGAATCACATAGAGTGAAATAAAGTGATGCGGACGAGTACACATGCTCCGGAGATTTCTGGAAATCTTCTCGTGCGGGGATTTCTTGGAAGTGGAGAAATGGCTTTAAAAATTTAACTCCGGCGCTTCTGGATAAAGCCCAGAGTACAATGGAGCGTTAAGGCTGAATTTCGAAAAGAAAAGAGGCGTTCGCGTCGGGAATTCAAGGTTTTCATTTTGGTGGAATATACATTTTGTCGGTGTCTGTGAAGTATTCAGCCAGATTTCGTGCCCGAACCTTATCTCTCTCTTACCTTTATGAATGAGGCGTATCTTTTAGGGACGAGGAAGGCATTTTTCACTTCTTTCCCATTCGATGATGAAGAATGGTTTGAACAGTTGAATTTAAATCGAGTTCGATCGTTATTCAATTTTCGTTGTTTCCCGTAAGTGGAGATCTTAGCTCATTCTATTATTATTATTCTGTTACCTAAATGCTAATGGATGTAGCGGAATATTCTGAATGGCTGAATATTACAATTCGTTATATATTCAATATTTCTTTTATATAATTCTTCATAAATATGGTTACTGAGAGTTGTTGTAATGTTAAAGTTTCCATGCATTTATCTCGCTATGAATATGTAAAGGAAAATGATTTACTAACTTACAGATAATGATCATTTACTTGTTGTATAATGTTCATTTATCTAACAGTTTGATTTACAAAATTAGTTTGTTGAGATTTTTCTCAATGTAACTAGACGATGATGATATAAATATTAGAATTTTTCAAGAAAGATATAAATAGATGATCTGAGAGCAAATTCTGTATCGTGCATCTTTAAGTAATTAAGAAAAATATAATTTGAATGTTTTTGATATGAGTGATTTACCTAAATTAGCAACGAATATTGTAATTGCGGATGATCTAGGCTATTTAATGGTAAAAGACTCTAAATATATCATGTAGTAAATCATAAATACCAAGAATTATGGTAAATCTATAGATAAATTAACTTTGGAAAATACAAATGAGTATATAATGATCGAATATTAATATAATATAGTATAGAGGAAATAGAAAAAATTTGCGTTGTTTGAAGTTATGTATTTATTGATTACTAAACTAAACGGAAGATTTATATTCAACCATTAATGTATATTAATTATCTAATGAAGGAAACTATTGCTTGTTTAGAACGTGTTAGTGAAGTCAAACATCCCTGATTAAATCTATGAATAGAAAAATAATTCTGTTTCTAGCCTTATAAAGTTTGGTGTCTTATTTAAATTGAATATCTTATTATTCTTTCAAATTCTCATTTTCGATAAAAATATGTGTATTATGTATCCACTCGGATAGAGCTAGACATTCCCTCTATATCGTGTACCCTTAGCAGACTCATAGTTAAGGACCAATTTATTAGACTGACCTTCATTTCTATTGACGGAAAAAACCTCCCAAATAAAAGTAAACACATTAAAACTCGTACACAACTGGAGGGAATCTCACAATGAATAAAAAACATTCATCCGGGTAAATCTTGACAAATATCTCACTGCAAGGGAAAAGTTTTTTTTGCGACCCACATGAAAAAATTGAGTCCCCTAATCTGGGCAAACATGGATGAATTTTGGCGTGGTTTTTTCTTTCACAATTTTCCTATTTTCAACCTACGACATACACGAAGGGAAAGTGGTTCGAAATCGTGACAAGTCCATCAGTGATTTTTTTTTATATGCGTACACCGATGCATTGATGGAAGCCTACGTTTAAGGATGTCATAGCTGATAATATGTACTATATACTCTCCGTGGTCCGTCCAGTCAGTTTTATTGGGTTAATCAAGGATATTGCAAGCATCCGCTGTTTCGAACTGTCTAGCGTTCCATTTGCGACCACTCGCATTCATTAAATTGCTGTCTGTTTCGAGGGAAGTGATTGACGTCTAATACGGCTTACCTACGGATGCGAAATTTCAAGGCCACTCGTGCAGTTGTGTGCATTTTGGGTTAAGCTTAAGTTTTTGGCCTAGTTTCGCGCCAAGAGGGTTGATGAAAAGTTCATCCTATATGTTGTTAAAACCGAATTGTTTTTTTTAATATATCTTTACTGAAAGAAGTATTAAAAAGTCTGTATACTTAACGTTCTTACATTAAGTTTTTTTACCAATAAAATAAACTGTGTCTCTAACCTAGAAGAGTGAAATATTTACATGAGAATTCACATGTATTGAAAGGTTAATTCCATCTCTATCAGACTTAGCAGTTTTATGAACTTAAATTAGAAATTCACGTTATAGTATACTTAAAGAAGTAATTTATAACGAAATGAGAAACTTTATTATATTATATATAACTTACTATATATTTTTACAATTCTTGTATTTACGTCTTGTTTAGGTAAAAATTATTACAGCAAATCAAGTATTATATATTTTATAATTTCCGCATTGATGTGTAGTACAGATTAGTATCATTAAGTGAGGTACCTTTGGTATGCGAATTAGAAAATGAGTATACCTAAACTGCGTTTCACAATGACTTAAAAAAGTTAATCCTTACTTTATATACTAGACTATCTACTGCTATATTTCTGCTCAATTTGCCATTATTATTTAGTATTTTTGTATATTTATCAGTAAATAAATTTTCTTATAAAAAGAAAAAATTGTAGTGTATACGAAAAAGCCGTATTTTTTCATTTAATATCTGAATTTCTGATATATCGCTTTCCGCACGAGAATCAACTTCTTTTCGTGTAATAATAGACAAATGGAGAGAAATAAAAAAAGTGGCGAATTATAGATAAGAAACCATAGCGATCCAAGAAGCACCTGTTTTGTTTTCCACACCCTAACAACTACGCTCGGAAAGATTAGAGGTGACAGGAATCATGCAAGATGAAGATGATAACCTGGTAATTGGAACTGAGAAATTGCCTCGGGCGAAAAAGAGCAATTCATCTTTTGTATTTTTTTCGGAAAATAATCCAAGGATTCAGTTTTTTGTCACCGGAGCGAGGGAATTCAGCGTCCGAGCGAAAGCCAATTTGGGAGTGAAAGGCAGAAATTTTCATCAATCCATTACTTGAGGAAACCTCTCAAACCGTATCTCAGAGTGAATCGTGGTCTTTTTAATTAAAAACGCGACGATTGGATCCAGGATTAGGTGTTTATGAAGCGAAAGATGACGTGACTGTTAACTAGTTGATTGTAGTAACGAGTGAAAGAATAGAAGGGTTTAAAAACAACATTTTATCGTCTAGGTTACTATATAATTGTTGAAGGGCCTCTTTATTGTGATTTGAAATTCTAATAAGAACAACGATCAATTAAAAGGAGAATAGTTACTTATAGAAACAACTATATATCGTAGTGCTAACAAATAATTGTTTAAATCAGGGTTTTATTATTACATTTAAAATTTTAATTAGAACAACAATCAATCAAAAGGGGAACATTCACGAGTAGAAACGACAATCTATCGTCTGGGTTGCTAAATAATTGTTTTATACAGTGTCTCATTGTTTCAATTGAAAATGATTAGGGCGAATTAAAACCAAGCTTTTTAATTAATTATGGCATATCAATAAAAATAACGATTTATCGATATCGCTATTCATTGTTTAGTTAAAAAATTAATGTTCTACTTAATGAGCGAGCAACCGCGATGATTCTTAAGTTAATTTATAAATTAATATTAAATTTAATTCGAATAAATCAAAATTCGAACCCAGGATCTCAGGACAAGAAGTCCAATATCTTAACTTCGCTAACTTTCCAAATGATTTTAACATTTAAAAATTGTTGTATCATCATATTTTAGCATTAATAATTTAAAATTTTAAACAAACTAAGTAAATATAAACTCAATAACACCAAGAATCATTAGAAATTTATATGAAGTTGGCCTGAATTATGTGAATATAATTTATTTTAGAAATAAGGGCAAATTATGATTAAAGTCAGCAAGTTTGAGTTTCCTTGAAGTTTACTAAGAAAGAGCCTGTATTCTAAACTTCTCTATTGCACTTTGAAACGAATTTCATACTGCAAATATCAACAAGGTTTTCCCTACGTAAGCATTTATCCTTTATGAAGAACCTCAGCAGTCTGACAAGAAAAGAATCTAACAGACATATTTCTTTTGAATTTGCTAGGAAAGTCCATACAATTGTATTTGACTTTAGCTAATCATTCCACGAATAAATGTAGGCAGTTTAGTTAACAGTTTGGGTAATAGTTTCTTTTCCAAATACTAACAATATTATTTAATTAAATCATGTTTCGTATGAAAAGGAATTTTTATGTCTTCAAAAACTTAACTGTGAATATAAGTTAATGAATTTCCATAGTATTTTTCGTCAGGAAATAAAGCATATGGAAGTAAGCTCTTTTAAATTAAAATAAACGGTACAGGGAAGCACGGAAGGGACATAAATCAATTACTCCGCAAAAATTAGATTGAATTTAATAATATAATCATTCATATCCACGCGTAACTGTTATTAATTTATTTTATTAATTAAAAGATCGAAATGAACCATAATTTAAATTTTCAGTTTATACAAACGGTCTTCTATTAAGTTTAATTACTTTTCGTGGCATACGATGTATAAACAAAGAAGTATATATTTTCCGTACTTTATATTTACTTTATTTTTTAAATGGAACTTTTAAGTATGCAAGGAACAAAATATTTAGCAATTAGTATTTGCTGGATTTAACTTGATAATTTCATGTATGATCAATGAATAATTTCAGAATGAGGGAAAGATATAATCTAATTTAGAAAACCTTTGCATTATATTGTAGAAGTGTGAAGGTGTAATGTTAAAAAATTTTAATTTTACACTATTTATTGAATAGCTAGATAACTTTGTGCGGTTAATTTAATTTAAGTTTCCAGTAACATACCGTTACAAACAATACAGCTGAGGATCCGTTAGTAGTTTCTTCCAATGTAGAAAGTTGTAGTTACTGTACCATCGATGGCAGAATTGCTAATTTCTGGAATAGTTATCTAAGTTGCATATACAACGCTCTAGAATTGCATGTAAATGTTAGGAAGGGAATTTCTGGGAAGGGAAGCTCCTTACAGTTTGCATACTGCCACTGAAATAGTAACTATCCTACATGCAAGTATAACGTATCTCTTCTAAGTATTGGCTTCGTGTTCGCCTTGAGACTACAAAAGGTACAGCCTTGTTGCCTGAATGACTTGCATCTATGTCTCTCTGCTGTCCATTGTAATCTGTTGTTGCTATAGCTAGCCATATTCATTGTTGATTCCTTTAGTGTCAGTAATCGTACACGTCTCGATTGTTGTGTGGTATATATTCATTATCTGGAAATTACCGTATTCTGGAATTAGGTGAGGATATGGGCCTATCTAGGATATGTAGGGATAACTGTTTCATCCTATTTCCCAGAACTTAAATTCTATGGATCAGTTACAATTCCTCAGACTCTGTTAGTTTGTTAACATTCCTTAAAACTTTTAAATAACGAATAAATAAGTGAGGAGTGTATTTTTCTCCATTCTGTGCCCGAAGACAAATCATATCCTCATCAAATGTCAATCGATCTCAGTCAATCCCGAATTGAAATAAAAATGTAGAGCATTTAAATAATTACGACAGTCTTTGGGCACAAACGTTCCCTTCCACATTTCACAGTCTTCTCACAAAGATAAGAAACCTTGCCGAAGAGAGAACGGACTCCACATAAAAACTGTTAAATTATTCAAGTTCGAGAGTTTACTGCCGCCAGAGGAGGAAAAAAAGTATCTCTTTTTTAATCCCACCTTATAAAACTTCCCACAAATGAGAACCATCACAGTCTGCTAATATTCTCATTCAAAGGGTGTTTTTTTCATCTCAAGACACGGAGCCAGAAATGATTCCGAATTAATTCCACGCTCCACAGAAAGAAACACAACTCTCTCTCACACTTCTCAACGCTTAGAAATCCATTATAATGCACCTTTTTTTCATGCTTTCAGTGTCCGACCTACTTTCGGGTGCCTCATAAAGTAAATGGGTTAAAAAAGCCGAGTTTCAGTCCTTGCATATCAAACAAGGAGTAATTTTTGCAGAGGCATTGATCAAAGCCGAGACTTGCAACGTATGGATTCGATACTCGGCTCTTTCCCTTCCATTTATTGTTTATTCGCGTACATTCCAATTACCTCTGAAATCATTCGGTCAAGCTCTATCCCTCTCTCTCTTTCTCTCGTAAAGTCTGCACACACACGGACACATAACAAAGCTGAGGAAGCCGAGAGGTCATCTGGAAAACAAGAAACACAGTAGCGATCCTTTTTCGTTCGCGTTTTTAAAGTTGAAAGAGCCATTCCATCTTTAATATCCCCTTTTTTCACGAGTGGGTTGCTTGGATTCCGTTGCTTGGATACGTGTGTTTTTAATTCAGGAGCGTACGGTTGAAAGCAAATGGGTATGAATTCTATTGATTGGAATTTAAACGATGATATATTAGGGAGTAAGAAATTATTGAATTTGAAATTTTAAAATAATAGAAGCTGTCCATCGTATTATTCTTTCTATATTATTTTCTGGTCTCACAACGAAATTGGTCATTTATTGATAAAACATCTGCACAGAAGATACATATCAATTGTTGAAAAGAATGACAAATTCAAATATAGTAATTTTTATGTTGTAGAGTAATGTTGATTATTTTACCTTTTATATTTACAGGATATACAGTTTAGTGATTGGTGTTAATGTTTGTGTGTAGCTTATCGTATTTGAGATTATAAAAACAAATTTTCGACTTGCTTTGCTTAAATTTGTATTAAGTGGTTAGTAATTGAAATCTTAACAGACATAATATCGGTTTTTCGTATCGACATGCTAACCAATCCTTCAAGAATTTGCTTTTCGAAACTAAAAACCTGTTATTTCTAAGGTTTTAATCTAACAGTATTAATTATTAGAAAACAGTGTTACTAATAATTACTACAGTGTGATTGTATTCATCTTTTACCATAGTCGAAGACATCACAGGGAACAGCGCTATATAAGTAGACTATGGTCATCATATTGCTACGAAACAATCACTGTATGTTTCAAAAATATCATCCTTTCACTGCAGGATAAATAATATTACGAGTGAATACTAATTAGATTGATCGAGAATCAAAGTGCAGTTAATTAATTGAATGAAATGCACGGATACAATGGGTAAAAAATTTCAGTTCGACCAACTTGAACGAGTAAACAGCCCTTGTAGTTTCCTATTGATTCAAGGAAATAGGAATATTGGGAATAACAATAATGCTTTAGCCCAAATTAATTGAACGATAACATTCGAATAGAGCGCGCTAATGATTAACGAGATGAATTATCCTGAAGCGGGAGAGATATATGTGAAGTCATACATCGAAATAGTAATTCAATTAGGGAGGATGATATTTGCCTTGTCACGGATCGTGAGTTTCACCGGTGCCTCTTCACATTGTGAAGGGGGAATTCAATGACTTAGAGATGGCGTGAATCCTGAATCATCGCGGGCCAGTTATTCGGGTACATGGGGCCCTATTCAATATGCCTATCGACCGAGGACTAATTAAGATAACTTATGGGGTTCTTAATTATCATAAATAAGAACAGAAGTAACAATAAATGTATATATAAAATGAACGACTTAATATGTGATAAAGATTTAACACGAATCTTTTTGATTAGTATGTTAAAACCAAGGAATAATGAAGAAATTTAATTAAAAGTAAAAATAGACTTGGACTCGAACCCAGGTCTTCTTTAAAATCCCGATCTATAGCAGTAAATTAAAGATTATTTGTAAAAGTTTTGTTTACATTCATATGAAATATCGTACAATACCGGATATCTTTTAATTGTTGTTGGAAACTATATTTTCAGATTGTATACCAATTTTTCGTATGAAACCTTTTTTCATGTTAAGGCATCTATCAATATCGATAATGCTACACATCCATTTTAAAGATACGTTGTTAAAAATATTTTCACTAAAATTTTTATCAAACAAAAGATTTCGTGAGCGTTTTATCTCAGCTGATGTTTACGTAATCAGGATTTATTACGTCAGAGCTATCATCTCATCTGTCGTCGCTGATTTGAATGGCTTATAATCGAGACATTTTTATCTCAAATCACCTCCCTCAGTTGGATATGATTTCATTAAAATATAATTTATTTTTGTATCTGTAATCTCATCTCTTCCCGAAATCGGTCCGATATTTCCTGAATTTCAGTTTTAGGTATTTTTCAATCAATCCAAATTTAAGAATTGAGATTTTTGTTCGCCCCACGTACGATAATGAAATATTTGTTGGTTTTCCCAATGAATTCTCTTCCAGTTGGGCACAATCGAAGTACATAATTTAAATTTGCTTTTTATTTACCTGTAACTATATTAATTATTATTATCAGTGAGTTTACAGATAGGAACAAACAAGGTAACAGACTATATCTAGTTATGTAGTTGATTGTGACTATTCCCTAATGAAATGGAACTTCAACTTACTTAAGTATCCGTAATCCGCTTTAATGGTGAAGTTTGAAGTAAACTCTCTAATATCTTTAAATGGGAGTCTTTAAGATAAACAAACTCTGCTTTGTAAGAAACTTAAGTTAAAGGAATACAGTCCACGCCTACTACTATTGCGTTCTAGAATGTTTTAATATTTATTTTCGAAGTACGCACAAGCTATAATGTACGGATTGGTCGTTGGGTATGAATTTAAATTTAAAAAGTAGTACTTTGTTCTTCGTAATAGTAAATAGTAATGAAAAATAACGCTATAATAGCTAACAATGTCATTAAAAATGTGAAATTCCTCTTATGGAACTTTTCCATAGTGTTGCAGTTTATGGGAAGGAAACGAAGTAACATTTTAGAATGAAGTTTACTTCAAGATCTTAGTGAAGTAAGCATATTTCCTCTGTTTTAAAGTCATCAAAGGCGATCTCGCTCCATCCCTATCTAGATTCGCTTGAGAAACTTCCTACAGCCGTACTTCGACTCACTAACTTATTTACATGCAAACTTTACGACATACGAATTTTCTCCTTGCTCCATTTTGACATTTGGAAACAAGCTTGATTCGAAGAAGCGAACAGGGAAAACAAATAAGATGTAATGGGAATGTAAGGTTTCGAAGTTCAAAGTAAGAAAATCAGGTTCTTCGACGTACGAAACGTTCCACGCGCGAGATCGTTGTTTCCTCTATTTTTGACCTTTAGATTTCGAACTGAGTATCGAAATTAAAGAGATAGATAACTAAGAATGATGGTTGATGTACGAAATATTGGAGTTAATTACTTAGAAATTTATGAGTCTATGTACGTTATAAATGCGTTTTTATAGCTACCTTGTGAATATTTAGTTGTATAACGTCAATGAATCACAGCATGATTAAAACTGGAATGTATTAAGGTGTTCCGCAAGGTTCATAACTTTCACCTCTCTATTTACATCACCACCTAAAACGCGCTGTCTTCTAGTCCCCGAAGAATCAGTCGCTCTGCAACAAAGGGATCAGGTGTCCTTTTGTTCCAGACCCTGGCATATCTCCGCGAGTCCCCGGGAATGATATTTCCCTCAACAATACTGCGTCGGATCTGCAACACGAGGTATGGATTCGTGCAGCGAATCTCGGAAAATCGGCAACTCCTCCATCGCTAATTCCACCTTCTCCCTTTCGGATATGAGCTCAGATGGCATCTTATCCTCCAAATGTGATTATATCGCCCTCCCACTGCAATCATGTGCGCCACGCGACTCCCCCCCGTATGTGTGCCTTCCGCCTCGGCAATCGCTGATTGAGAGAGAGATCGAAGACCCTGCATTTAGCCACCTTCTGCTTCAGCGTACGAGGGCTGTCAAAGAGGGGGGATTTATGCACAATGGGGGAGCCTAAATAAACAGGGGAATATGCAAAGTGAGGATCGTAAATTGAAGGCGATAAATATCTGAGATGGCGTCAAAAGTGGGAGTCGCAAATGCGTTTCGAATTTGTTTCCATTGTCGCGGTGAAGTGGGGATCTAATTTGAGAGAGTGGGGGGAGGTGGAGGGGGGTGTCTAGTCGGAAACCGATGTAAGGGAAATCAATATATCGTACGTAAAAAGCAAATTACAAAATTTTTGCATGATGTGGAATTCTTGCAATAATAATTATTGTATTTATAAAATGCGAGATTGGGACTATGAAGCACTGAAGTATATGATATTAGAGACTCATTCGAAGTTTCGAATATTTGCAATTTTTTTGTTGAAGTGCGTTTGTAAAGCAGCACGTATAAAAAAAAACTCTTCATCAACTCCAAGAGTTTTGAGATTTTCTCCTAAATAAAGCGCAGAATGACAACCTAAAATCGAAATCATGAATAGTAAAGAATAATTTTAAATGAAATTTGTCTATCCCTTGAGTCATTCGTAATATTTTTCAGTAGACTTCGATTGAAATAAATTTGGCGACAACGATGTTTCATTGTCCTAAAATAAAGTAATGAAATTGAGTAAAAACTATTATGAATTTTTATTGATTTGTAGTTACTTGCTGATAAAAAGTAATTACATCTTACATCTTAAATGCAAACATTTCCCTATTCAAATATGTGAAATAAAATACACGAGTTACAAGTAATTTTTAAATGTTCAATCGTCTTTACACTATCGCACGTGTAGGTAACAATAATTACTTTCTTGTTTTGATTGTTTACTTATTGTTGAATTACTGTCCTTGTTGTTACAAGTATAGGATAGATTAATTGATAATTAATTCAGCACTGTTTGCGGAGCAAGTCGTTTATCATTGTATAAATTACCTCTCGTTTCTATAACGACATTAATATGAACTAGAATTGTTGCATTTTCGAATCAATAATCGGAAACATAGTTTTATTCACGAAAGGTGTATCTCGTAAGTGTTTACTCGTGAATCTCCCTCTAATTCACTTCATCCCACCGTTTTAACGCCATTCCTACCGAAAACTAAACCGAGGGTATCATTTCAGCGACGCGGTGAAGGAAGAAATACAATCTCCCGGCGCGCGGTGCATTGTGGGTACAATCGTAACGAGCACTCCCATGGGGGGGTCTCCACAATTGCTAATAAGCAATTGCAACGATACCCATGGGAAGTATGCCGCGAAGTTTGTGAACCTGTTTAAAGGTGTCTCTATCCATGAAAATTAACGTCAGCTTTTGCGCAAATGGTTCCTTTTACCATTTCTATTTGGTTTTTAGGCCGTTTTTGGGTTTTTCGGATACTGGATCGATGGAATTTTATACCCGTGAAGTTGGTTGGTGTTTTTAACGTAAGAATTTGATAAAATATATAGAACTGAATCTTTGATATTATTATTAGCGCATGTGCTTTCATCTATTTCTTTTTTGGTTATGAATTGGTACTTTTAGTTATTTGTTGACTTTTCGTAAATTACCGTTGTTTTAATATGGATAGCTAATATTATAATTTTTATTTTGAATACTGAAACTATTAATTGTAATAATAAATACTTTTTCTTAATTATCTGTGGTTAAAAAGAACAATCGTAATTTATTGGTTACATACTATTATAATAACTAAATTACATATACAATCTATGTGATCAGGCGTAAATTTGAGGAAGGCATTGAGAAATAAAGAAAGATCACTTTATATTGGTACCGAGTTTATAAAGCTTCCACGGTGGTTGTTAGGAAAATTTACAGTGAAAAGATACAAGATGTTCTTTCTTGATCTCCTTAATTATTAAATTACGAGTTATCTAAGACAATAATTCTTACTTCATGATGAATAAAAATGCAATGAATTACCCGAAATATTTTACGTTTATCATTGTAGTACACAATGTTCATCTCCGCATGAACTCCATTATTAATTCATAACAATCGTATCAAAAATCGCGAAAGTGACTTAAGAGAGATCCTTTCTTATCAAACCGCCCGAATTTTTGCTTCCTCTCCAAGAATGCCTTCCACGCATACGTTACGCCGCAACAATACGCTCCAACAATGAGGAAGATGTTTAGATTTCATTATGTAGCGAAAAACGAGCACTAAAAGCGTTTGTCGTCTGTCCGGAAAGTTGTTCAGTTCCCGTGATCAGCGGGGTAGATAAGTCGCCAAAAAATGACGGCATCATCTGGAATGTCTCTTTTTCACTCCCCGAGGGAACACTCAACTGAAAACTAAAAAAAAAGCTTATCTTTCCTTTTGCTCTCTTTTATCTCGCGACTCCATCCTTACTCTCAGAAGGTCGATTTACAGAAGAGCTGCTATACGCATTTAGCCTCGAGTCAACAGAACTGGACTGCACGATGTATGTACGAAGTTAGTCTTCGAGCTGGATCGTTCCATTTGGAAAGAAAGGGAAATTTCGGAGTCGATTCCATTCCAGTTTCTCTTGTCGTTTCGCGTTATGTCTTTTGAGAATCTTCTTCTTTGAATCGGTACGTCAAGAGCTGATTCGTGGAATATGTCGAGTAGATTTCGTTTTTCTCTATCTGTCTTAGAGATCCGTTAAAATTGCTAGTTAATAATTTGGATTCTGTCGGATATAATTCACGTTTCGAGAACGATATTTAATTCTGAGTGTGCGGGACGGGATCTTCTTGAAGGATGTTTTCAAGAAAATGCTAACAATTTACCTGATAATACACGTTGTCAACTGAAGATCCGGAGCAACAATGATGGATTTATGGCGTAATTGTAGCAATTAGATTAAGCACGATTGTTGTAGCTGTATTGTTGATATATTCTTATTCATTCTACCCCATTATTAGGAATTCACAATCAAATTATTTTAATAATTAACTTGGGTGCTTCCATTACTGTGTATGGTTTTAATAAATTTCTTCTGTTACTGTCATGCTTTACAAAATATGAAATATGCTTGCCCAAAACATATCTATGGGATTTTTGCTAGAGATATAATTTCAGCACTAATTTGGTAAGATATTAACAACCTACATTCTCGAATAAATCACAATTTTTTACGAACATTTTCCACGAAGAATAACATGCCTTAAATCGCCCGGAAAAAAATTCTGAAGAGACCAGGATAACCCAAACGCACGCAGTCGTTCCAGGTAGACGATCGACTAAAAACGTCCCTTTCCTTTATTTTTTTCCAAGAAAGCACCCTGAAATTTAATAAATCACTCCGCTCCTTAATTAAGAATCCCCTTAACGCCACACGCATCTTAAATATTAAATCCCAATTTTCATATTTACGCGCACATCTCGTCTTAAGACCAGGGGTAATTAAATCCGCCCCGACGTAGATTCGAGTCTGGCATGAATGAGGGAATTCCCTAATTAGGCCGTTTTAAGGATCGGAGATTCTTCCCTCCTCCACCGTGGGCGCTGTACGGAAATTCGCACATAGTGCAACGAGATTATCTAAGGTTAATTACCTTCTCGAGGGGAAATGCAAAGTATTCCTAAGGAAATCTAATCTGGATGAGGTGGTGGGTGTATTTCGCTCACGTCCTCTTTAATGGTTGCTCTTTTAGGAGGGATTGTTCACTACAGAATCAACAAAGTTAGTCGGGGGTGTTTATCTTCATGGCCAACGAAGCGGACGCGCGGAGGAGTGTCTGTGCAAACTGCCTCCGATTCGGTGATTAGCAGTTAATGAGCGATTTGTCGAGTTACTCCTCCGCGAAACAGATGAACGGCGAGCCGATGATAGACGGGATAAGAAGGCGGGAAATTATTCAGTTCCGCGCAAAGATAGATGGAGGGGAATATTGCTTCGGCTGCGCAAACAGGCTCTTCAAGGGTGAGTTCTTGCACCGGTTGACTTAACGCGCGACGAAGGAAGAGCTGCTGTTCGAAGATGGTTAATCTTAGGGAGATTAAATCGTAACTATAATTTCTTTTCGATACGTATTTTACCTGAGTTTAATAATAATACCAATTTAGATATATTTTCATTCGAATTTAAATGAACGAAAGAGGAAGGATTATAATTTTTATTTTTCCCGATCCTGCGATCCTGAATAAACTTTTCAGTTCTATTAATATATAAAAATATAGCTCTTATTGAGTACAATTCATTTTTTTGAATTCATTAATTTAACTTACGTTATCAAATATATTGGAATATCAATTGGTCCAATTAGAAGATCTTGGGAAAGGGAACGAATTTTCATTACCGATTTCAGAATACGAATACAGTTTCTTGTATTTTGAAGACACAAATGGCTATCCATTCCAGATTAATTCATTCGTTTAAAGTTTTTTTAAGTTAAATAAAGATAAAATATCGTTTTATCAATACCGTTGATTTAGTGTTTTTTTCTTTTTCAAACTGTTCTTTCGTAACTTCGCTAGATATCAAATATAGTTCTGTACAGTCAAATACGTTTGAAATATTCAAAACTTAGCAACCACTCATTGAATTGATCTCATTAAAAGTAACAGGTTGCATTACGTTTACTTATTGCCGTACTGTGTATTAGCAATATACTCACAGACCGTGAAATATGCATATCGTGCTCTTAAAGTCATAATGTTCGATTTAACTTAATTTTTGTAACTTCTAATGTACTACTTAGTCATCATCTAAATTAGTAAAAGTTCTTCTTCGGTGAAGATTTTGGAACCGTATATTTGGAACAATGGCCGAATCAGCGTGAAAGAATGGACCATTTATATTCATACGCGTAATTATTACACAGAATCGACCGCGACAATGGGAATTGCAATAATTAGGGTCCCGAATTAAACGTGGCAGAACCACCGGTTTCCATGGAGAGATACTCCTCTGGCATTTTTCCAGTTCGGTTAGCATCCGATGGATGTCGCGAGTGATTATTCAGAGGGATGGACTTTCCGCGATGAATAAAGAGCCATCTGTGGAAATAAACGAGCGAGTTCATTTGCAGAGTCGTGAAATTGATATGAAGATGTAACGAGCGGTTTTGGGAAGCAGAAGTCTTTGTCAGCGGCAGTTCATAGGAGAACTCCAAGTGAATGAATTTCCATTTTCGGTGACTTGTGAGAGATCTCGAATCCAGCGATTCGGAACTTTTGGAATCGATAGTCTCTCTAATGTGAGTACAGCGCGAGGGATATTAATATCGAGTGGGTTCTTAAGTTTTTGAGTAGGCGCTAATGTATGCGGACGACAATGCCGTTGCATGCTGTTCCGAAAGGAGTTTAAAAAGTCTCAGAGTATTATATTCGGCGATAAATCAGTGGAGTTGGGGAAAGAAATATCCGTAAAAATCTCGGAAGAAATAAGGTTTATCGGAAAAAAGATAGGACATTAATTATCAGGTTGCATGAAGGAAATAGATCTCGAACAATACTTTTATTTACAAGGTTAGTTTTATTGCATTTATATTGTGGTATACAAGGGTGATGTATATATTAATAAAAGCTGAAATAAGAGGTAATTTCGGACCTATAAAACATTTCAAAATAACTAATTATTAAGTAAGCAAATAAGACAATTATGAATACGTATACTGGTGAAATCTTAAATGAGGATGAGTTTAATATTCGAGTGTGAAATGTGGACCAAATGAAACCAGGACATAGAAATCATGATATCTAAGTTAATATAATATACTTAAATGGAGTAGGACGGTTGGAAATCAAGTGAATGTGTGTATGCAATTCAAAAATCAATATTATGTTATTATCTTTAAGATAGTAGTATATGAATGTAAAGTTCTTTCCTGAATATAAAGACAAGCGAAGAGATAAAGGGAAAGATATAAAGATTCATGTAAGTGAGATATAATCAAATGCGTGTATGTGCGTATGTAAATACGTCATGTATATGACTATACTTTGGCAAAAGGAGGGGGTAAATTGAAAATATAGGAGTGTTTGGATTATATATATATCAGATGCCATATTGAAAATGTATAATATGTGTATTTATGCTGTTTGTAGTATAAGTATATAGTTCGTAGATTGGACAAAACCCAGGGTAAGAATTCAAAAGCTCAACTTTTGCCCATCCTTGCATGTTGATCCTACAAAACAGCACTGGGTACGAGATAAACATCACGTGACGCGGGTTGGAACAAATACTTGATGCGTGGACACGAATTGCGGTGGTCAGATCGGTTCTCTCCTCTGAAAAGAGATTTATCAGGGGAGGTTTTTACAGGTGGTCGCAGGTGTGACCGGACGCTCAAGTTTCTCCGATTGGAAATAAAATGGACGGACTTTATGGATGCGTAGGGAGATATTTTATGCGTGGTTATTTACAGTCGCTGGCTCCCGTTTGAGAATTAACATGGACAACGGCGCGTACCAATAAAATCTCAAGGCAACTTCTAATTACCGGGAATCGTTGTTGAGAAATATTTCGAGCGGAAATTTTTATGGGGACTTTGGAACAAAAATGGCGGAAAATATGATCCTTTTTGTGTCGGTTATATTCGACCGTTGCTCGGAAATGATACCGTAGTCAAAGAAATCTTGATATTCCTTCCATGTACTGAGATACGGCGAATAGAGTCGTGTTTGATGGTATCTCGTGCTCTTCCAATCCATTGCGTTCTTTCATTTCAATAAGTGAACAGTCTCCCGTTCAAACCCCCTGGCGGAGTACTAGGGAACTGTTTTATTGCAACGTTGTTTACCCTATGATTTTTTTGTCGTGTTCTATAAGCCTAGACCATCCAATCTTACTTACGATATGAGAAAGATATTAGTACAAAATCAATATAAGTATATATGAATATAATACATTATTGGTCATACACTCACGCTCTGAATAAGTAACAGCAATCTTTATGCACGGGAAATGTCATAGTAACGTGATTATTGGGTGGAAATAAGTTCTCATGAGTGCACGCAATTAATAAGGGAAAAAGATGTTCCTTAAGAATTTTATTACTTTTTTGTCCCAGTGCCTCAGAATCTCTCGTGCATGACTAAACTTAGTAGAATTCCAGGACAGGAAGCATGGTGAATAACTGTGTAAATTCTACGGTAAAAAAGTCATTCAGTCAGCCTTATGGTGTACTGAGTTGTTCGAAACCAGAGGACATTAATTTTTCTTATTATAGAATCCAGTTACACTCCATGCTTACTTAATTTAAATACATTTACTTATTGAAATGGTTAATATAAATGTGTATTACCATGGCCGTTTCTTCTCATAAAAATAAAATACCGGAATTAAGTGAACTACGAACCATTTCAAAGTTTCTGTCTAAGTTCAAAATGAAGACCTTTATAGATGCTTCGATACATTGTAAAATAAATACAACTCTTGATTCTTTGGTTTTGCAGAATCATAAGTAGAAGTCCCAAAGGCGTGACGATCTTATAAATAATTTTTATAAGTTATTAAAATCTTTTCGTTACATTATATGTTTACTTATAAACAAACTTGATGGTTAGTAATTTTTTCTTTAGCTTACATTATAAGAAACTTTGATGATTTGAAAACTAAGTAAAGATATTATTCATAGTCATTATTCAGGATAGTTTAGCATTCTTAAGTTATTGCATTAATATCGACTCAATATTACGATATTCAGACCTACAATAAATCTCACCTCAAGAAATACTTTCATCTTATTTCCACAAGCTTAAGTAAGCCAATAGAAATGAAATTATTATTATATAAATTACCGTTTTACATTACGCATCAGAAATCAAATAATAAATGTTCCAACAACATAAATACGTTGAAGGTTTCAAATAACAGCAAAGAAATATATTGCCACATCCTGCCTTCTTCCACTGTCCATTCCGCGTTAATTCTTTCGGGACCCCATACAAAGCATCTGAGAGGACTTCCCAAATTTTTGCCCCCGGATACGCTGCTAGTAAAAGGGTCCCCAGTGCGGAAAATATGTCGTCGCTATCTGACGGGCCTTTTTTTCATTTCCTGGGGACAAAGGTGAAGAGAATGCGGTTTGTAATGGTTTTCCCTCTGAAAACAATCTTCATAACTGCGTTAGGTAGGTGTGTGAGGCGTTGGTTTTGTTTTAAAGACGAGAGAAATAAGGGAATTAAAGCTCAGATCCATTCATATGCAACAGCCTTCGTTCCCTCGGAGAGTATACCTGGCCAATGTTTATATCTTGCGTTCTTTCGTGAATATTTTGTTCATATGGGGTAGAGTGAGGATGATTGTTTGAGGGGAATTGGAATGTAAAAGATTTTGGAGGGTTATTATGCGGCCGAATCTTCGAATTTGTGTGGAGCATATTGATGTGTCACTATGGTTACGCAAAAAGGATCTGATACGAGGAATATTATATCTTAGGGTGTGGAAATTTTAGAAACTTACTATAAAACCTATGTGTTTATCATTTATGATTATTCATTGCATTTGTATCCCAATCAAATTATTGTTACAAATATAAAGTTTTGGTAAATCGATTTAAAAATAATTTTATTCGATTTAATAGTAAATGCTCTCACAAGAGACAGAAAACTGAAGTAGTAACACTATATAATCCTCTAAACCAACTTCTTTATTGACCCAAATTTTAAGATATGTAATAAAATTAATAATTCCTCCATGTACTCTAATGAACAACCATACTTTCGGGATGTATGCAAATCCTACTTGGAATGGAAGAAGATTCTTTGGCATTTATTCTTGTGAATATTTATTCATTTCATATCAAATTCTCTACCAGTTCATTCAGCTGAGATAATTCTAACTCAATCCGAGGTTCCCCACTTTCCGGAAAGGTATATTTTCACCGCTCACCAACACACCGCTACGTAGCGTCAATTCGAATCTTCCAAACTATGCTATATTACGTAATAAACTCAGCGTGGCTTTGGGAAAAGTGGGGACGCAGGTTCGAGTAGCATTCATGTTTTTGAATTCCGTTTAACCTTTAGTTTAAATCCATTTAATTCTCTTTCGTTTCAGATATGAACACACTCCAGCAGATTAGGAGTGTTTGAAAATTCACTGGAGATATCGTTTGCTTCTATTGAACAGGAATTCGAAAACGTCAAGTGATCGTAAGTTGATGCAATTTCTTTACGAATTAATATCTTACGAAGTTTTTATTTGCAACTCTACAGTAGTACTAAACTAAGTGTCCTTATATCACTCCCTGCTACATCCGCATATGGTTTTGGTGTGTAAAATGAAATTGATATTTCATAAATATTCGATTAAATGCAGCCTGGATATCGTGTAGAAGAGTATTGATAATTTTTATTCGATCAAAATTCGCTCTTACGGCAAAAACTGCTTCTAATACGTTAAGTATCAAAATGGTCACCAGATTCCGAATCCATCTTCCTAGAGAATTCTTATTCCTTAGGTAAAGGGTACGCAGATAATAAAAATCTTTTATAGCCCTCTCTCATTTGGGAGGACATAAAATTTGGGGCCATGGACATCGGCATCATCTTGTTTTTACTTCTGAGCTCTGTTTACCAGACCGTCGTAAAATTAAGTAGGATTTCAGTTTCTCTTACGTTATCTAAAGGGACATTTCCGACTCTATACAAAGACTATCTTAGTTCAGAAATGGATGAGATGTTAAATGAATCTTGACGTTAATTGAAAATAGAATAGAATTGAAAAAATTTTCATATCCAACCTATGTGGTTTGTAGTCTATATTATTTTTGGACGAATTTCTACTCGTATATCATTATAATCTTTTAGATGGACTACTATATAAGCATTTTGGTATGTATAATGTGGTAACAATGAAATTATGTTGCAAATTATAATTGGTTAATCGTACCATTATTTTTACTCTTATTGTTGTTCCTCGTCCCACATTCATTGTTATTTCCCACTATTGTTGAGATATACAATTGTTGTTAGTTGATTACCACCATTTTTGATTTATAACATTGTAGTTTTTATCGCAGCAGATGTACTATCTTCAATATTAATCTCAGATGCTCTTTCATTGAATCAGTTTATATCTATAGCAAACTTGCCTACACTCTTTGTTACGATTTGTTTTGATTCTATTCCGAGAAAGATAAATTCTATCGTTTGCGTAGAATAAAACCTTTCTTACCCGTAGACAGAAATAGTCTACTGTTAGATGAGACCGATTTCGTACTATTATGTTCGCATTGTAAGAAGCTCTTTGTTTGGGTTATCCTATTTATTCCACAGTTTCATTTTTATTTCCCCAGAATTGAGAAACCTGATTGAAATAGTTACAAGAGCGTTGTTATGGTGAATAATGTATCAGAGGATTCCGCATCCAATAACACATCCCTTAATTTTCTCCTATTCACAAGCGGAATCCAATTTAAGTTTCCGATCAAATGCAACGTAAACTTAGGTCTTGAATTATATTTTTGAAATTAAAAACTTGCGGTTTATAAATAGAGATCGTATAAGCTTCCTTGATACTTTTTCATGGATAACGTGGAAAATTGGGTCATGTCCCATATCTTTTGAAATTTACTAATTTTTCGAATATAAAACCGTATCAAACGCTCAATGGAAATGATAAGTTACAAGTAGATCATTCTAGATTATACGTATGATAATACATCATAAAAATGATATATTACAAGTAAAATATTCTAGATTATTTTTGTGTTAATATATAGATTTGAAGTTATTTTTAATAAATTGCGAATTCATTAAGTTTAATTTAACATTTGAGAATAATTAGATTTAATTTTTAATTATAAAACTTGTGATACCCAATATTTTTCCCGTTTCTGTTATTTATTTAGTAGTATTTATATCCTGCTCGTTAAGTTTCATGGACTATAAATTATCTTTTTTGGCAGTGTTGAGTAAGGAGTAAATATAATTTAGTTCAGTAGCTGTTTAAATTTATATTTTAATCTTACAACTAGAATGAATTGGAAGCTGATTAAGTGATGTTTATGAGTACCTGAATAATTCTTTAATGCCTGTTCATCTGAAATTGCATAAAAATTGTCATTTTTAATTCCTTATTCACGCTTTTAATAATTCGGTTCAATTTTTAACTGAAATGCATTCCATCACTCCTCACTTTGTCTGGTAAGTCTCTTCTAACCTCATGGTTAGAAGTAGATGCGAATAAGGTTCCTCACTCATTAATGGCACACAATTGCTAAGGTAATTCAGACATATAATCTTAACCAAATTAATGAGAACTATATCAACACGTGTAGTCAGTCTGATTAGACTAGTATCGATCCTGTAATAATCTGCATACACGCTCTATCTTCTGGCGTATGGCAGGGGGTGTATGTAGACCGTTACCTTTATCCAAATAGGCGAGCCATCCATCATCCTATATATACTCATTAATGTATAATCCATCTATTTTAGCCTTTTTCTAAAGTTTCCATAGTGAGATTTCAAACGAGTTCTCCCCTACAATAATTCAGCTTTTTTGGATTTTATCCCAAATAGCGGTTGACTGCCGAATTATAAAACGTAGGCATTAAGCTCACAGAGGAACACAATCAATCAACCCATATTCCACGATATTTGGTGCTACTCTTTCCTCCCGCTTACTCCATCGTCTCGTAATTAAATTGCAGTAACACCGAGTCATTCTCTCACACGCATTATATCTCGTTTAGAACTCCCTGAGGGTGATCGATGAGCGAATAAACGGCCTCGAATCTCCTTTATTTATCATGAAAATGTCGGTGAAAGTACTCGTCAATTAACGAAGGATTTTTATTGGTGGAATATGACTGAGGTGAACGATCAAGGTTTTAGATGGATGTTAAAAAATCCCCCTGGAACGTAAAGAGGAATGAAAAAACGAATTCGGGTCAAGTTCGGGGGGAAAAAGGGTTCCGATTAATTGATTCTTAACCGGCTTCAGATGATTAATATCCCCGGTTTTGGTTCGCAGTTTTGTAGCCTCGTTTCCTTCATTTTTTTGCCGATGATCCACTTAGGACGATTGGTATGTATTTGCGATTTGGATTGAGTTTTTTCTCGGGCGGTTCTATTGCTATTGACGGTGAGGTATCGAGTTTGGATCTATTTTAGATTTAGTGTGGTTTTGATTAAAGGGATGGATGCTGATATACTCGTTCTGGTTGAGGTTTTTGGCGAATGATGAAGGAATGTTATCTTTTGGTTTGCTTAGTTTTTTGTTAGTCGATTGCTGTTATAATGACTATGATATTTAGAAATCTTGCCGTGTGAAGTAATATGAAAATATAAGAATATTAATTGTTCAAGTACAAGGATACATCGATAATAGTGGTATAAATATAACTACCTCACTCTTCATCTCGTATTTAAATTCTTTCGCAAATGTTCTATAAACTGAAAAGCGAGAGGATAATATCTCTAAAAAATATTCCGAATAACTCTTAACGTACAAGTTAACAGGATAATTTATATGCCAATTCAAGGATAGAACATACGTGAAAAAGTGACATGACTGGGATTCGAAGCCGAACCTCCCACATGCCGGTCGGTTGCTCTAGCAAGAAGGCTAGCCAATTTCCACGTTTACTGCACCATAGATTGCATTCCTGTTGCATAAACTATTAACGCTGAATAATAATATTATATTAATCATTAAATTACTCATTGAATTGTGAGCAATAATACACGAGTTTAACTTCATGATATATTATTATTATTTAAATGTTGCAGTTGGACGACTGTCCGGTGACAACAAATATACAGTGAATTAATTACAGAGGATCAATTATATACACTACATTACATATACTTTATGCACTAAGTTATCCAATATGATCTACTGTATTTCTATTTTACTCTAATCAAGTCACTATGTTTCATAATCTTTTTTAACTTTGCCTTAAAAGTTTGCACACGAGAAGGGAATGGCTCAAAGATTTTCGGAGGCAATGCGTTCCACTGCTCTATACTATAATTACAAAAAGAATATTTTCCTAAATTCGTCTTCTGAGTCAGGGGTTCGATTTGAAGATAAATTTTATTAAAACTGTACCATGATTTACATCAAACAAAAAACATATCATCCCTATCGGTAAGTTAAAGCTAAGGTACTCTTCGTCACTTCTGGTTGTTTGTCCTGATGCGACCAATTTTCTATTAGCTCCTTGAAAACAAACCGTCCCGTGCTATCGTTCCTCAAATGAAATCCTCTTCTGAACACTCATTCGAAGTACCTGAAACGAAATAAAAATAGGATATTCCAAATTAAGCACTGTACCAATTCAACGTCGGATTAAAAGAGCGTAATAGCTCAAGTATTTCAGACGTGCAGCTACTCCTTTTTCAAATGGTTTGAATACAAGCAATTGAGGTTCTAAATGAAAGAAGGATACTCAACTCCAGGAATGAAGTAGCTTTATCCTACAGAACTAAGTACTGACCCAAGTACCATGATATTCAATGATAGCCAAGCAAGAATGCTTTGCAAGATGCTCAAAGCGATTGATGGAAACATGAAAGAGTACGGTAACAATGAAACCATATCCAATAGCAATACCTCTAGGAGAAATACTAATAAACGACCTAGTAGGGGATGAATGAAGCCCAAATGTAACAAGAAATTAAAATGAGAAATCTTGCGAAAATTGAATAAGAAAAGATGTCCGAGTATTGGTCTATTAACTCTATGAAATCCTTGTACACAGTAAGAGGATGAACCAGGAACAAGAATTTAAAGACATGGAGATGATAAAGAAGGATAGAGCCTGTAACATTTAATGTTCAACGTCTCTTTTCAAAAAGCAAGGAAGCAGAGCAAGAAATGTACATGAATGTGCAGAGTGTAAATGGGATAGATAACACCCTGCTTAGCTTTGCATACAACAGATATATTTAAACTGAAAATAAATGCAAACACCATGCAAACACCATGCAAACACCCTTCATTGTACTTGCTAAAGATCTTAGTGGACACAAAATAATGGGAAACATGAAGATTGTAAATCGTTAATTGTGGATGAAAGAACATTTTTGTATAAAAAACCACTAAAGGTACAACAAGTGTTAATTTTCAAGTACCTTACAAGTTACATATCACAAGATGGGGAAGGATCAAGGTTATCAAAACAAAATTAGCCAAAGCCAAGGAGGAATTCAAATTAAAAAGGCTACTTCTCCATGAATATATTATTGAAGAAAATTAAACAAACAACTTAAATTAAATACAGCCTTCAAAACTTTTGCAGGTAGTGAGGTAATCTTAAGAACATTGCAATGGATCACTATTTTTAATTTAAGAAAATGTTGAAGACTTTGAAAAATTGTGTTGGAGAGGAATATTTGTGATGTAACACAAAATTATTGTCAGACGCATACAATAACGTTACAGCAAAATGTGGAACACAATCAAGGAATGAAAGTAAATGGATTTTCTACAAAGAATGTAATGAATTTGCTGGAAAGTTACTTGAAGTTAAAGTGAATGAAAAAGTGCCAGAAGGAGGAATAGAACAAATAAAAAAGATAACAGCTCAAAGAAACACCAGACTCACGATTGAAAGGATAAAGACAATGGTATCACAAAATGCTCATATGCCCATGTTTATGATTAATATTCACCTTATGATTATTTATCAGCTAAGAGTATCTGTTAATCTCATAACCCAATATTTCCAAGTCGTCATCTCTTGAGAGGATTATCGTACTCACATTCAAATGTTGAAATAATATCTTTCACCATGAAAGGATATGAGGAAAGCGCTGCATCCATGTATCCAGTGAAGATAATCTCATTGATACATACGTGTACTTTCTGTAAACTTCTGTGGCATCCTAAAATTTAGAAAGGAATATTTACATTAAAAAAGTATCAAATATAATAATACAAGGCTCACTTCCATTACACACACACTATCAAAAATAACTGTTTGATATTATAACGATGTCTCGTAATAAATATTCGTGTCGCGCTCCTCAAAAGTCATTTAAAGTACATTATAAAATAGAGCAAGTGATGTCATATATATCGCATAGAAGCTTTTAATGGTAATTAATATGAACATTAAATCTATTTGAGAGCTATGCAGTAAAAAATATCTCAGTACTGTTGCAAATAACGAAGAATAATTTAATCCACTCCTAATAAAATTTAAATGTTATTAATTAAGATTTTTACTATTTAAACTCCCGCTAAACATTAATCTTAATCCTGATTGGCTGAGGTAAATACCACTGCTGTCAGTGCAGGCGCTATATTATTATATTTTATGCCAAATATTTCTTTATCTAATTATCGATTGAATATGTCTAAAATTTCTCTCTTCTTTTACGTCGACCGCTTGTAATGGCGGTTTTCTCGAATTCAGAAGAATAAGTTGACGAAACGTTATGAAAATAGTAACTATGTGCAGTAAGACTCACGTAGTAGGAAAAAATCATAATAAATACTAGTATTAATATAATTTTTATCAGTTACGATGGATCCTTTGGTAATTTTGATAAATCTTTTTGCGAATTTAGATTCCCGCCGGTAACAGTCACAGCTCCCAACACAATTATGCATATCGAACTTTCCAACTGTACCTCAGCGTGTTCACATCGTCTCCATCAACAGTCGGTTAATTCCGCTAAATTGCATGTTTAAAATATTTATTTGAGGTTACAAGCATCCTAATTCGAACAATTATGCCACGACGGAGTGTACTGTTAATAGAAATGCTTCATATTCTTAATTAAGAAGTGCATATCCACAATATTCTACGAGTCCATATGCATGATACAACTAAGGAAAGTTAGCATTCGCTCAATATCATTGCCATCTAGGCCGAATACTTATATTTAAGATATTTTTCGCGACGACGAAATGGAATCTATGTATTCGTCACTTCGAAACAATGAGTAGGTAAATTTCAACAACAAATTTTCCATAAATACGTGCAAAGCAGCGTTCTAAATATTTTCCATTACACAACTTTACTTACCTTACTGTTTCACTCGAACCTCGTATCCTAATTCAAAGCCCACGTGCTTCAGCTTCACCCACGTGACGATACCACAGTGCTTTTCTCCACGAAACTGCCGTATTTATCTCTTTGCACCGATAACCACTTAACACATCAGAATGGTCACTATCACTTTATTCAGAAGGAATCTTATAGATTTTATAGCCATGAGATTGATAAGAAACGGCGTAACACAACAGAAGAGGCAATTCGAATCACAACCTGAAAGAGTACTCTTAGCTCACGAGAATGACCCGCCAACTATTGCCGAAACAGCGATACTCGAAAGATTACGTGGCCCTCTGTTGGAATGCAGTTTAAAATAATTTTTTCCTAAGACGATGAATGTCGAAATGTTTTCGCTTCTCCTCACTTAAGCTTCCGAGGAGTATTAGCTAATTAGATAATTTATATATTATAAATTTTCTCTACAGTCACATAATCGAAGTAATTATAAACAACGAATTATAAAGAACGATGGATCAGGTTTCGTTCATCTTTAAAAGAATTTTAACGGAGAATGTTCGTTAAGAACAGAAAGATATTAAATCACAGTGAATTCAAAGAGTAGATGAATAAGAGAAACAGTTTCCGCAGTAGATGTTTTCAAGATGGAAAATTGGACAATGATGGAAGTTATCGAAAGGTACTTGGCAATATCAGGAAGGCATTTGAAAATTTTAATGTACATACTAGTTATACCTTTTTTCCTTCCATAATCTCGTAAATTTTTAAATTCAAACGAGAATATATCGGTAATGACTTATTCTCTGTTGTAGTCGATGGCTTCTTTAATATAAAAGCGGAAACATCCGTTGAACTTTTTCGGATATTTATTCAAGCGAGAAAAACGTACCCTTAATATTTACTTGCCCGTATAAAACAAATGACTAGTTATTTTTCTTAGGTTTTTATGGAAAATTCGCTGTATTATAAAATTGTAGATATATACTTTTCACTCTGTTTTTGTACTATTTTCCTCTTTAAATTATATTTACAATGTAGAGTCTTACTGTATCAATAATGTAGTTTGCCTTCGTCACTAAAGGATTCATTATTTCGATCAAACGACAACAATGTAAGGAACTGTCGGAGAAAACAACAATGACGCAACAAAATACGAAAACAAATTTTCCAATAAAGCACAAAACAATCACAGTAACAAAGGACAATCAGTCCGCGGAGTAATTTTTGTGAAAGTCCTCATCGTCTCAGAATTTTTAACTTCTTTCATCGTTTGTGTAGCCTGACTTATTTCTCTTAGGTATTCTCACAAGCTTATAATATAACATCCGCTCTGCTTCCTCACTCAACACATCCGTTCCACCAAGGGAAACCGTTGCTTGTTAGGACTTAGCGCCTTAGCATGACTTGGCTGCCTCCAGCTGTCTCTTTGGACAACTCTTTCATGAAATGCTTAACCGAGGTCCTGTTTTTTGTCCTACCAATTCGCTTTCATTTATAATCTCCCTGCCGAGGAGTTCGAAATTCAGATTTACTTTAATATTTTATAATTGTTCTGTTTTTTCCTCTCTCTCTTCCACTCGTCTTCACCGCGACCCTGGGAAGGGCTTTATACGCTCATATTCCTTGACAGCCCTTTTTGATTCGTTCTGTCAGACCCGCTGAATCACTTCCTGTGTTTTACTTGATTTATTCCCTTGCTTTGAATCATCTCTCAGATTCAACTTTTTTGCGCGCCTTCCTTTATGTTTTGTCTTGGAGCGAATCAACGACCGTGTATTCATAAAGCATATTCTGTATTAAATTGGAGTGGAACGAATTCGTTCGCTAGGAATTGCAGGAAGGAGACACTCAATAATTCGATTGATGACTCCATTAGATATTTACTAGAATTTTTAGAACTATAATTGAGCTATTCTTGAAATAATTAGGATATGCTAGACAATGTTACGGAGTTATAAAGTATCAAAACTACGTATACCTTTTTAAGGAATTTTCTCTAGTGAAATCAATATTAGAAGGCGTGACTTCGTGGAAAGCCACTGTGTAATGAAAAAGTTTTTAATTTTCACTGAAAATCAAGCGATCATAATTTTTGTGGAATTTACAAAGTTTTTCATTATGAATTGTCTCTTCTTATTTGTGATTTTTTGTACTAACTCTGTCCTGAAATTATATGTGACGTAGGATTATTATCAGAATATCTCAAGATGTTCAAAATATAATTTATTCTTCCGCCAGAAAAAATCGAAAATATAAGCTTTTCCCAACTAATTTGCTATTTATTCCCACAAGGTTTCTTCTCCTAATAAACAATTTGTTGTTATACGCATTCGCTTGCAAAACTGTGCTATAGTGTTCGAACGTTTATTTAAATCCTCCTTATACATCCACGCATTTACCCTAAAAGGCCTCTACCGTGCTACATAATAACATTGGAATATTTATCTAATTCCTCTTAATACATCCATGTATTTACTCTTAAAGACCTCTACTGTGTGGTAGTGAATCCTCCATCGACTTCTGATGCAAAATTCCTCCGCCGCATTACTCATTTCTAATTAACAATCTTCCCAATAACACCTCCGCAATACGCCAAATGAAATCCTCAACGTCTTCGTGCTTCCAAATTCACGCCAGATCTATATCACAGTTTGGCAAATTGGCAACGCATATTACCCCGTTTTCAACCTTCTCCTAAACACTAAACCTTGTGCAAAAGGAAGGATGTTCGCGCATTAGTTTCTCCAGTCCGGAAGTTCGATTCTTGAATCCACGATCTCATACGGCCAAGACGAATGTAACTTTTTTCCCGCATTATAACTTTCCCCGGGGGAAAAAAAGTTCGCCCCTAAGACGGAATTGATTCCAAGACGCGGGATTTACCAAGTTTTTTCTGCCTAAAAATGTCCTGCGGATGCACTTTCACTTTTCGTTGAAATGAGAACTTCAATACGATCGCTCCCCAGCAGCTTGACAGATTTTACCGCAAAGAAGCACATTTTTCCTTTCATTCAAACCCGAAAGATATATCTTAGGGGACAGGAGGTGGGGTGGAAAAGAAATTCCGAGTCGAAAATATAAAAATTTTCTCCCGTGACTTATTACGCGTTGGAGGGAGAAATATTTATTTGATATCGCCATCTATCAAACGCACGTCCATGCCACTTAGGGTTTCCCAGAAATATTATGTACGATGCGGATGTTATACATTCCAACAGGAATTGAGCATCGGAATGTGGTAAGAAAAAGTGCGTAGTATCAAATGCTTGCAATTTTTTATATAGACTTTATAGTATAGACTATTTTTTATCTACAATTTTCGTGGTTTATGATCTATAGATTTTCTTACACTTTCCCTTATGAATTTTAGTTGTTATTTCAACAATTCTTTTTTTATGGACTTTGCTCCAAATGATTCTTTAAAGTTGTCTCGGTTACTTTCTGTTAGTTCGGATTTCATCTTTAATTATGAACTACCAAATGTACTTCTTATATATCCAGCAATAGCTTAGAATCTTATAGATACATTTATAATATTTTAAAATGAAATTGACTGTTCGAAAATTTTGTTAAATACTCATTCTATAGTTTATTATTAACTATCTAGACATTTTAGCTTATTGAACTGCTTTCTACTCTTGGTTGTTTTTTCTTATCAATCTCGATCCTGTATCAATTTCTACTTTTCCCTATAGATATTTCTGTAAGTAAAATTTTTTAAGCTTTCCAAATATCGATATCTGAATTCTTAAACCAATTGCAACTTAATTTTAAACTGATTGATCGTTGCTGAGTAATACCAATCGGTATAACTTTCACGTTCTACACTGTTATCTAGTTGCTGCATAGGAATGAATTTTTCTTCCTAACTCCTTTTAAAGTTTGTCGGCAGTTTTCGATTTCAAAAGGCATAATCATGTTCAAAAATCTTTTTATCATGGCGAGAAGTTTGTCATAAAATTTAGAAAAAAAAACGGAAATACTTATGGACGATAGATAGAAAAAAAATAATGTCTCGAAAGTAATAACAGGCATTAATCAAACCCGCAGCAAATATATACTTAAGAACATTCCACGTATAACTTCCTCTGAAGCGCGATTTTTAAAGGTTGTATAGAATGGCGAATTATTAGAAAAATCGATTAATACCTAAATTACTGTTTGCAATTAATAAAACGAATTGTTCTTTACCTTTCTGACGAAGTGTATTAACTCTTATCGAAAGTTATTTTTAAATTCCTGTTATCTTTAACAAAAATTAAATATGCATAGCTCCTTCGGTAGCGACAAGGCAGTCCATCTCGAATCCCATTCAATTCCGCGAGTTGTCCATCGCGGTCCCATTTCGGACGCACGCCCTTTTGAAGGCCTCCATTCTGACGAGGATTCCCCAGGAGACACGCCTCGGGGCGGTCAGATCTACAGAAAAGTAAAAAGCTCACGAACGAAGAAATTTCGCCCACTTTCACGGTCTCATTTCCCCTTTCCTTCTTTAGTCATTCCCCCGCTCTCCTTTTTTCCGCTCTGTCTTTTTGGCGGATCAGGAAAAGGGAAGTTTTGCGGGAAGAAACAACCCCAAGGGGGGGACGGAAAGGGGATTTCCCCTGGGCAGCCTCACAACGGTTATCCCCGCTGCTTGTGTAAGCGAACTGAGGTCTGGGGGAGGGCGCGTAATGGGTGCGGCCGGAATAGGTGAACGGAGATGAGGGTGCGTGTGTAAGCGTGGAAAAGTATAATACCCTTTGGAATAGAGAGGGGGGCGTTAGCAACCCGTCGTTGTGTATGTGGACGGAGTGTTGATTTTCTCTAGGAGAAGTTTGGACTTCCCATTACTTGCATGATGAGAACGGCCCAGGTAGGAGAAAAGTTAATCAGAAAGGTCGAGCCCGTAAGGCTCTTTTTGTGAGGAGGGATTCGGTGGTGCCCGAGGGTCGGTCGCATTCGACCGATGCCCCATTGTATCGCGATCGAATGGGCCTTACTTTTCCCCATCTCGGTGCGTACTGTAATCGTACGTACTCTGTGGTTCTCTTCAGGTGTTTGGGTGGAATGTGTGCGCTATTAGGGTTTGATTAAGGAGGGAAATAAGATGTATTTCTGCGGATACTGTTACGTAGAGATGTGCTATGTGAAGGGGTTGACCATGTGTTTGTACGGCTGTGTTCTTTTCTTATTTTTGAAGCCTATTCTTTAGCGATTGATAGTTGTGTTTTATCTGGATACTGGAAGCTGAGTTCTATCATTTTTACTTATTGATAGCCTTAATTACGAATTAATTATGTTTCCAGCGATGCAGTATAAAAGGAAAAAAGCCTTGTAATTTAACACTTTAAAACGAGTGAAGTGATGCATTGGTATTTATAGGTGGGAAGCAAGATTTTCGATTTTTAAATTTCCGGCATCTACGTATGTAAGATTGTCATTGTGATTGTCCAAGGAATTATTACAACATACTAAATTTATGAATTGCCATTTAGTTATATTGCCGTTGTCTTGAAGGTCCTCTTGTTTGTATGATTTTTATTTCAGGAAGATAGAAATCCTCATAGACTGTTTGCATTTTAAAAATATATTAACAATATTTAGATTTAATCCATATTATCCATAAAATTAGATTCGAATTATGTTTAATGTATCTCGTACGTTAACTTCCATTTAATTTAAGTATTCGTATCATTTTAATAGAGATTACTCATAAAAATTTACATTATAGTCAATATATTCAAGGCATTTAATTAGCAAAGAATTCTACTTTCTCCAAAACGGTAAAATTCCATTAATTTTTTATGCTTGTTATAACAATTTTTTTTGATTCTTAATAAGTTAATTGTTACTCTATTCTGTAGAAGATTTCTGCGAGGCTTTTTGAGTTCATTACAAATAATAACTAATGATATTTAACCTCAATTATCAATTATATGAAATATTTTTAGTGTTTAAATCAATGATAAAACTTAATTTTTTAAATGGTAGTTAGAATCCAATTTTATCAAAATCTCAGGATTTTTTTATGGATATCGCATCTAATTCCACATCTTACGGAAGTATTCCGATTAAAAGCTAGCATAGGAAATGTTGTTTTTACTCACTAAAATGAAAGAGAATCGCGTGAAGAAATACTTAAAAGAATGTTTGATTCAATTACGCGAAAAAAGCAAGCCCTAAGGGTTGTTTACGTAGCAACCGACATTGGCTCATAGAACGTCGAAATCGTACTCACGAATTCTTCATTCAGATATACTCCATCCAGTTGCGCGAATCCATCGCGATCCCGTTCCCACAATGTGCGAATTCTTCCGGACCTTTTATACGTGAAGTAATTTTTGAAGTTAATCGAGGCATGCGGAGTTTTGCGCTGAATATTTTTACACTCCGGATAAATTCCACTTCATCCCGATTCTTGCACAAGTTGAGTGCGTAAAATTAGTCTTTTGAAACTCACATCTCGCGTAGTTTTTACTCCATGGAAACGGGTGCCGGAATGCAAAGAGCTTCGAGCGAACGATCCCGTGAAATGCTTCACGAATATCCTGCCACCAATCCAAACGACCAAATTCGTGACTCGAAATGAAGTATTAATTCGTTGCCATGGATTTCCATACTTGAAAAAGAGAATAAATGTTTTGCCTTATCCAGGTACGAACGCGTTATTTTCGATGTGGATAAATAGGTAAAGAGGATATTTCTATAGAGTTGAATTTTGTTTGACATCCGAGTGAGTTAAAAAACTATTAGATTGATAATTGAAGATTTGAGAGTGACTGTTGATAATTCGACGAAATTATCGCTTAAAAATTACGTTTACTTAGAAACCTCCGTGTTGATTTTTTAACAATAACTTTCTTGATATTTTAATTGTTTACTTTAATGGACCTTAAACAGTTAAGCGATTGTAGTAATTTCTCCTCGATTAAATTGGTTTTTTTCATTGTTGGCGATTGTTGAATTCATGGTAGCTGATTGTTTTCAATCCTCAATTCTTACACTACATTTGTTTATCAAAGGATAATTATGATTTTAGACGTTTAAAATTCATCCAAACCTTATTTTACAAAACAAAAAAGTATTTGACGTTATTGAGTTTGATACCCTCTCTACTTCAATTAACTTCTTTCTTTTATGAAGATTTTTACATCAGATTTACATCTTTAAATGATTATTTTCTTGCGTTTGTATTCTGTATGTTTATATTTACTAAATTTCAATAAGGAGATCTACTTAAAATGCCATGTGAAAATGCACACGCATTCATGTAAAGTGTACTCTATTGATTTTTACGAAACGCAACCGTCTCGCATCTTTTTGCACTCTGGTTCAAAAAGATCTTAAGAAATATCGGGACCGAATTTCAAAGAATTCTGCGATTTCCCAATTTCTCCTTAGTTACCTCTATAACTTCAAAAGTGGGCCGAATGGAGTATGCTCTAAAGAAAGGAGAAATTGAAAAAAAAGGTCTTCAATATTTTTTATCAACACCTTCACCAGCCATTATCCCCTCTCGAAGTCGAAAATGGAGACTTTAACGAAGACAATTCGCTTCATTAATAAGAGAAATAACCGAAGGATTTTAATTGGAAAAGCAATCATATCGTAGAACGAAAAAAATTAAGCTATTAATTCAAGATCATCGCTCGCAGCGAGAGATGAAAACTGATATTATCTAGCTTTTTCCATCGTGGATAGTGAAAAATTCCGTCGTCGGAGTGGCTTCGATAACTCAATGAACCATCTAGAACGAGAAACCAGGTCAGCGAGGATAAACAGAGAAAGTTTGTTAGATATCGAGCGATTGGCCGCCTGCAAATTGGCCCATTACTTTTTCCGCACGTACATCGGGACGGATACTCGATTTTTCGTAGCGCGATGTGTGTAACTCGGAGTTTTTACACGGGATAGCCATAAAAAAAGCTCTTCCTGCATTGACCCGCAGTCAGTCCGAATGAGCGAAGCGTATCGGAAATACTCAGATATGGAGATGAAGAGACCAAATGTCGCTGTTTCTATTTTATTTTAAGCCGTCGGTTCAAGCGAATTCTTTCGCTGAGCGTACCTGAGAGAAAGGACTTTGTTTTGTGTGGATCGATTGCTGGTACAGAATGGAGGGTTTTTGTTTTATTTACGTAAGCTGTTTTGAATACAGGAATATCATGTATTCTCTCTGTGTCAGCTATCAGTAGCTACGTAGCTATCACTAAAGAGATAATGTCACGTGTTTAATGGACTACTATGCATGGAAATATTATCTTAATTGATATGAATGGACAAAATATATTCCAAAGTTTTAGATAATGATTAATAGATTATAATATAGATATTTAATAATAGTAGAATATTTTTTGTTTATTTAGGACATGAAGAATTTAAAAGGCAGACAGTTTTTCGTCTCAAATTTAAATTCTTTTTACACTTTTATGAATAAAAATTTATCGTATATTATTTCGTTAAACTTTAATATCATATGAGAGATTTTTGTTATTAAGTAATTATTACAAACTTTTTGTTTTAAATGGTAAATTACGCAAACCATTTGGAAAGAAGCAGCGGAATCAAATTAAGTTTCATTAAATCGAAATGATAAACCATGGCCAACATTTTCACGGTCCCCGTGTTAGCCTAGGATTCTCTTTTTTCTTGCCTCATATAAAAACTGGAAGCGCTGGCATTATATGCTCGCAATCCTATCTTTGCCAATTATCACATGAACCAATTTCCTAAATAAATTGCTTTTATTTCCTCTTGATTTCCCTTGATATCGCATTTGACCTCGCATCTGGGAGTAATCCTGTTTTCTCCGCTGTCATCATTCCAATAAACTTGTCTCTACGATATCTTTCAGCTGCATCTTTGACCTTGTTCGTAGAAAAGAAAACCCCTGGATTATACGTTAGCTGTATTTGTCAGAATAACAGAGGTTCAACTTCTCTTTCCATCTTATCTTCACAAAAAGGAAAATTTATAGAAATTACATCGTGATATTTATCTTCCGCTTCTTTGTTTCTTTCTGCCTTAAAATTCCCAACTTATTCCGAGTTATTTATTCTAGGATTAAATCCTAAATTCCACTTCACTAGGCGACTTTTCTAGCTTCCTGTTTGTTTATTTACTCCTACGTTTCCCATGGCAACACATCTCTTGCCTGGATCGAACCCGCCTACTTACTCCGTCTCCGCTTTATTGCATCGATAGGTGTATTTTCTCTGTATGCCTTTGCTAGTTTGTCTTCTTGAAGTTGCTCTTATTTTAAGGATGACATCACCGAGGTAACCATTCTCTCTGTCGGTGACTTCTCCGCATCATGTCGCAATAATGTTGAAACCAAGCAGTAGAATAGAAGTATAGCGTAAAAGTATAGCATAGAAGTATTGCTGCGTTGAACGATCGTTAACAATTAGTGATCGCCCAGATTGTTGTATTCTTTTGAGATGAATTGATTAATTATTGTTTATAAGAATTTAATTAATAATAATTGTGTAATTGGCTTCTTTGCAAAAAATCGCAATAAGTATTATCGATTACATGATTACATGAGCCGAGCGTAAAATATTCTGGTTTGAACCGAGTTGAATGTAAGAATTATCGAACTTTGAAGTTTTGCAGCTATTGAACAATATTCCCATGTTTTAATTAATTATTTACTATATTAATGGTTTTAAAAGTGAGCAGTTTTTCAGATCAGTTTTTGTTAGTTCTGTGAGTTAATTATTATTTAATTTAGTTTTTCGTAACTCAGTTTTTGGTTGTCTCCACTCTTGGTTTTATCTAGAATTCATATTCAACGAATTGATTGAACTGATTTTTGGTGCAACTTGAAAATAAGACTTGATCTGTTTATTAGCAGTAATGGTGAGTTTAAATATCTTCGGTTTTACAATTTTACCATGCGCTTTCATTAATTTTGTCCTTCCAAGCTTAATCTCTTTTCGTTTATTAAAAGCATTACTTTTGAATTGACAATCGAATCCTTCCACATATATCAGAACTAACTAGACATCCACACCCGCTTAGAAGCACACTTACGTCGTAAACTAGAGTTTAGCTAACTAACTAACTAACCTAAAGAACGTTTACATTTACATTAGCCTAACCCTGTGCTCTAATAGTTTCCGAAAATTAACTACGAAACATTTACATCAATCTACAGTCACCTCTTCAACGTCACCAAAAGAAAAATCAACCTTTTCGATTGGGTAGCCCTTTATACGAATCCGAAGTTCCTCTAGGTATTCGCACAGCCTCCGCACACAAATCAATCAGCCCCCAAGGCTCACCCCCACCCCTTAGCAACGACTCTCTCCAAGCACATCCTTCAGCCTGGAAACTAGGCGGATTCCAGAGGCTCAATCTCTGTATTTATTCATCCAATTCCCGTTTTCCTTACGCACTTTCTCCGCATCTTTTCCACTCCCGCAGAATTCCAACGGACGCATTACCCCTTCCCAAAGAGTCGTGCGTTACGCCCCCCTTAAGAGCTGCCAAGTGAACCGTGATCTCGCGTGAACAATGTCACGCAAAGGAGCGGATGATAGTGTGCGTTCGGGAAAAACGATTGTGTTCGACGAGACTACGTCTGTTTTTGCGTACACGCGGTTTTTTGATGGGTGCGGGTTCGTCACGCGTGACTGATCCCGAGATGAGGGAATTTTTCTTTTAAAAGAGCCAATGCACGTAATTGCACGCGTGGTGGGTGCAGAAGGGGTGCCCGCGTGGCAACTGCGTGCGAGGTGCCGGTCGAGAGTGTTTAAGCCGTCTAGTTGCTATGCGATGAATTAATCCGAGTCTGACGCTTAATTGGCTGGTTTTGCCGTCTCGTGAGCTCGGTTAGATGATTTCTCAATGAATTAGTCGATTATGTCTTCAACTACGTGTAAACATACCAGTAAACTTGTAGATCATTACCAATTTTTCAATTCCATAATTCTTACGATTATTATATTTGTATATTATCGTAAAAAATCCTAGGTAACTTGAAAAAAGAAACCTACAAAGGATAATAGGCACTATAAAATAGATATTAGTATAACAATTATAATTTTATGCAAGGTTTCGCAGATTTAGAGTTAGTTTTAATTTTAAAGGAAGGAATTAATGATTTTAAACTGAGCTTGCAAGATAATGAAATTCGAATTTAATCAAGCGAATGAAATTGTGTTGGTAAAATAACGTAGTCGCAATTTTATGGAATTAAGTTGTAATTATTACGAGAGGGTAAAGTCTTTAAAACACTGAGTATATTAATCATTATATTTTGAATATGATTAAGTAATATTTTATGGCTATATCTCCTCACTCAGGTTTTTGCAAAACTATACCGCTTGGCTTATAAACTAACTAATAAAGTAATAATTAACTAGTAATTACAAGAATTTATTATGTTATATTTATATTTATTATTAATTTATGAAATTTCAAGTGAAGTAAACTATTCGTGAAACGATATTTAACTCATTCCCGTATGTTAACTTGCAAAGCCTTAAGGAGTTAATAATAGGAAAACTGCTTTCGGAAGGACGGAAAAAACTCAATATTCGGACGCTCAGAGAGGAAAAAGCTATGCTACAGGGAATAAAAATCTCAAAAAATGATTGGAAAGATAAGAAGATTTAAGGGGAAACATCTTTCCAATACTTTATTGGTAGCGAAATTTGTTTTCTCAACACCCTTTTAGAAAAAGGCTCGGTTATCAGCTCACTCGAAACGAAGTCTAAAAATATCGTCGTTAAATACGGTAGCTTGGTAACGAGCATCGATAACAAACGAACGCGCGCAAATTCACCCGAAACGATTTTAAAGTGTTTATGAAGGAATTGAGATCGCTATGGGAACGCCGTTTGTTGCGTGAAGTAATAGCATCTTTAGTATTTTTTTGTAGAATACCTCATTCAAGAAAGCAGAGGATGTTTGTTCATTAGCTGCACATTTGAGATCGTAGCCACTTCAAGGAGTGAAGGCTACGGTCGCGAATTTAACTGAAATAAAAGGACGTTGGAATTCTAGGTCTAGAGCATGCTCGGGTACTTAACGAAAGCTCTTTGTCCTTCACGTCAAGAGGTTTATGTTTGCCGGAAAGAAAACAGCGGAGATGTGTGCTAGAGAGAGAGACGGAATTTTGAATTCGTAGCGAGGAAAGTGGATGGAAAGATACAGAAAATCATAAGGTCGAGAAGTCTAAGTGGTAATGGGGAAAAATACGCTGTTTTTGTTTACGTTTGTCCTTCTAGTTAATAACGGTGATTGCTCATAAGATTATGACGTATGTGGATTACGAATTTAATTCATTTCATCACTCTTTTTTAATGGTCCCAAGGTTTTTGTTCTTCATTGTATTGTGCTCCGAAAGTAAACGAATGAGTTCTCAAACTATGACGTCAAAAATAAGCGAGAAAATAACGGTGAGATTCTTTTCGTCCAAGTTCAAACTGGAGTGAAAAGTTACCACATGATTGGGACTCGAACCCAGTTCCCCCACTTACTGGGATGATACGTTACCTTGGTTCAAATCCCTATCATAGTAAGTAATCATTTCTGTTCAGCCTTCCGTTTTAGTTCACAAACTCTTCGCGCTAATTAGTGTAACCTTTTCACAAGAGTGTTATTTATTTCCATGAATCCTAGGCACGTGTCGCACAAATTCTTCTACTTCTATAACATATCCTCGCCTATTTCCTCCCATTATAATTTAATAAGAGTTTTCGAAATGGGGTCTGATAACACTTTATTTTTCTGCATCAAGAGTTTTATTTTTTATATGAATATTACTATCGAAATTAATTTTAAATTATAATCTTCCTTAGATTGCTCCAAGTTGTAATATTTTCATCAAATAATTTTGTTCTAGAACGTTTAAACTGAATAAAATATTTTTAATTATATAAGGAATATTTTTTCGAGCATTGTTTGTTAAATGACGCATAATTGACGAATATAGTAAGAAGTACCAACAAAAATTCCTTAAACTTTTATTAAATCTTATCTTATATTTATTTATTGTCAATAAATAAATCAAGAAAATGTGAGTAAATGGGAAAAGAATAAATAAATGAAAGCGTACTCTATCCTATAAATGATTGAGTAATATGGAACTGTTGTTAAAATAAGAGCAAGAAAACTTTTCACTGCTGGTCTAATACATGCAATAATATGAAACAAAATTTTATAGCATAGTAAAAATACTATAAGAAGATTAAATACATTATGATATAAGATAGAACATTATATCTTAAATTAGTTATAACTTTAATGAATTCAATCGTACAATTCGCATTAAATTAAATTCGTTCCGATCGTCTTTAATTCTAATTTAATTCCGAGGGGAAAATAATTGAAACGATGATACCCTCTGATGATTTGTTCGAAAGCCGTATTCAAGCCTCTTCAAAATGCGCCGTTGCAAAGAATCTCAAGAACATTAATGAAAAAGCTTAATTATTCACACTAAAATGAATGAATGAAGAGAGCGTATGACGAGATACAACCATCAAAGGGGAGGATTTTTATTTTTTGGATTTTTTCGCATCCCAAAGTCGGAGAAAGTTTGGCGAGCGCGTCGACACGTAAAAACAATCTTTTCAGGCCTTGATGAGAGGCAGGAATATCGAAGGGGTCCCTTTGTTGCCCTTTTGTAATTAATCCTTTCGCAGACGACGCATGAACCTGGGTCGGAAAAGCGTTTACCCCGCATTCATTCGAAGAACGCCGGAAATTCTCGAGGGGATGTCGAACGAAATAAAAAAAAGGAACGCAGAAAAAAACAACCCCCAGAAGGAGATATATATCGCTGCGAAATTTCAGGGGTCCCGGAGGCAAAACTTTGTTGAATTACATCCAGGGGGAACTTGCCTATGGAAATAGTTCTGACAGACCATTCTAGCGCCTTTACAAATCGAATAACACGATCGGTAAAATTGGAGGAAGAAAGTTCTTGAGGAACCGATTCTGCAAAACCGCCTCTAGGGGGCGGGTTGGCGGCGGGGGGGAGGAGGTGCCCGTGAAATTGGAGCATTCGTGCGAAGAGAAGTGATTTGGATATGGGATCGATCTGCAAGGGATGGAGACAAGGGGAAGGCGGCGAAACGAACGGAGACAAACAATCGGTGGAAGGATGGGCACTTTTCATCTCGGATAGCTTGATTTTCCGCGCTCGCAAATGGGTCTGGAGACGCTGTGTTCTAAAGGGTTTTCCGTAGCAAGTCTCCCGTGAGGGAATCATTCTCGTTAGGCAGATGTTTCGCGTTCCGAATGAACGCAATCCCTCCCCGTTAAGTGCTATTTTCGACGGAGTATAAATATATTTATCTTGATGGAGAAAACGATGGTGTTCCGCAGGGTTACGAGATTGGACCCTTTTCCTTATTTCTCCTCGGAACAAAAATTTACTTTGATATTGCAATAAAAGGATGAGAATAATCATTTTTAAAAGTTGATAAATCTGTTGAAATATAGATATAGGATCTATATTATAAGAGAGAAATTGTTCAAGAATATACTGAATACTTAAACTCGTACTTTGATTTCTTTTACTTTAAGTTGTGAACCTCTAATTTATTAAGCGATAGAATCTTAACTATATACTAGTGAAACCTTCCAGTCATTCCAGAGGCTATGTATTCAGAATATAAACAGTTGTTCTTTAATTAATATTTGGAAGTAAAATAAAAAGTAGATTGGATCGATCAATTCCTCCTTTTATTTAGTTCGAACTGTATACATGCTTATTTACACGCTACATAATTCAGAAATATCGAATTAAATAGGCCCAATCGTACGTATGTAGAACCATCAATAGTTAGTTGCGTGGTAAATGATATTATTCTATATATATTTATGTTATGTAATTTTATAAGGAATAAGTTTGTAGTAATACTGAAGTTGAACTGTTTTCTCTGTATTTCTGATCATTTTATTATCGTTCAATCGATTGTTGAAGGCGTTATTATTTCTGATTTTTCTAATTTATGTACTAACAGGTCATAGAATAACCTTTATATAAATTAGTTGTGTATTGTTTGAATTTATATCTTCAGTTTATAAAGACCTGAGTGAGAAATACCGGTCAAATAAACTGAAGTTTGGAAAGATGTGAATTACGATTTTCCGGGTTCAGTTTCGGTTGTATCATTTGTTTTATGGTTCATTAAATGTTCCGGTTTCCGTTTGATTCGATTCAAATCGTATTCAAATTCTTTGATGAATTAAATATCTCGAGAGGAATTTTAAAAATCGGTATCCTTTTCTTCAGGTACTCATTTTCTCTTAAGTAATAGAATATATAAATATACTCGATATCCCGCTTTAATCAGTAATTGGTTATAAAACAGCAAAAGGACATAGGAATTCGCAGAGTTATTGGGGATGAAAAAAACGATTTTCAAAGTGAACAGTAGGAGGTCACCACAAAGGTCAACAGCAAGTGTGACCCGCATTCACATCCTTTGAGGAATGGGGTGATAAATTGACCTCGCTAATTATTGGAAGCCAATCTATTGTTTCGAGTGCGATATTAATGGAGCCCGAAGGTTCGACGTGAATTCAGTTTTTGAATTATTGGCAGGTCACCTTCTCGACACGCAGTTCTTTCGATGAATGGGCGTTTGGTTTGCTCTTTGGACCGCCGAGGTCGCGGGGTTACGTTTAATGTTTCCGGGTGGAAATTCCGTAGCACTCCGCTGCAATTTGAGCGAGATGTCTCGTTTCTCACGATGTATATTCGGCGGAGGAATCGTTCCGAACGGTCTTTACTACGAATACGAGCAGTAGGAAATAAGCAGTTCAGTGTGGATAGCTTGTGACAAATCAGTATGATAATATAGTCCTATAGTGGAGGTGAAAGCGTAGTAACCGAGGTTTGCTTCAGCGTGTGAGGTGAATGGCTTTTGAAAGGTGCGAACTGGATTGTAAAGAAAGAAAATCCTATGTTCTAGTGAGTAGTTCGTTCACATCCAATATAGTATATGCACGTGTATGCTATTATGGCGAATTCGAACGTTGAGAATGTATACATCTTCTTAGGTAGAGGTAATAGCGTTAATACGTAATACGTGTTAAATTCACTTCATAATATTATTATATATCATTGCTTATCTTCATTCTCTCTATTTAGATTTTATAATCATTTTCAGGGAAAGTTATGATATTATACGATAATATGGTGAAATATTTTTTCACATTCATCTATTAATAGAACTATGAAAATATAACTCATGTTTATCTTGTTTAGGATAATATTTTGTAAGATTAGATGCAGGAACTTAAAAATAGCACAACATCGTATTTTCCAGGTAATTAAATGGTTAAAGCTATACACATTATTTAATGAAAATTTTCTGTAAATAGTTTTAATTTATCATAAAATCCTAGGAAACGATAAAAATCAAAAATTATTCGAATTTTTCGGTATTCTTTACATTATCGCGTATTGTAAGAGAGTGCAATCACTGTTGATTGAACACTGAGAAATATTTAGTTCGAATGATGAAAGTCTATTAATATAGAATGAATGAAACAGATACGGTTATATACATAAAATACGTCATTCAGCGCTATAATTGATTATAGAGTCTAAAATAAAAATTGATATAATAGAAAAAGCAAGTAAACTTTATTTATAATTAAGAAGAAATTGAAGTTTAATACAAAGATAAGAATGGAACTATATATTCGATTTCTGTTGTTTCATACGATATGTTTTTGTGCAGAGAAATATAGGAAAGAAATAAATATTTTAATATTGTCAAATTTCATAAAACATTTGATTCTAAATATACGACCTTTTCAATGGCAATCAAATTACATTCGATATTTATTAGATATATGAAGTATCCATTGATATCACTTTCGCCAATAATTTGAATGCATAAAAAATATTTATAATAAAATTCAAAAATATCATGGAGAATTCACTGCATGCAATTTTCTGAATGTTTTCTAGAATAACTCAATTTTTAATCAAAATTCTCGTAAAAATAGATTTCATCCAGTTCTGCAGAGATGTTGAGTGGCCTCTGTGAATAAAAAATCATTATTGTTTGATTAAGAAAGCTATTTTAGCATTCATCTCAATTTGATTATTTCCAGAATCTAGCGCGTCACTCGGCACTCGATAGAGGATCTTTTATTCTTTAAGAAATCCATAACTCAATTACTTAAAAGATTGGCTTTTCTCAATATTTGATTTTTAGACCCGTTCTGTCGGTACCTGACCTCCTTAAAATAGCAAGGGTATTGTTTATCGGTTGAAAATTTTACTTGCCAAATTCTGAGAGCTCGATTTAATGCAGAAGTTATTTATATCTTGAAGAAAGCATTAAGTAATTAAAAATATACGTATACACATATATAATACAGAGTCAAGTTTGGAAAAATATTAAAAAGCTCTATAAAGCTTATTAACCAATATATCTTCAACTATTTGGCCTCGAATTACTGATAAGTGAAGCTAATTTAGGTAGCAATGTGATTTTCACAGAATATATTATTATTTTTCATCTCGCCTGATTGTAAATTTATATTATTAATTTGAAGTAAAATGCGAAGTCTTATAAAGTAAATTTGATTTGTAATTATCACTTTAATAAAGGATAAAACGAATTATTTTCTTATCATTGAATAAATTCAGTATCCAGTATAAAATAACACTCACTATCCACGAGCATTAGGCATATATCTGTCGACAACTTGGTCTTGCCGTCTTACTTACTATTAATTTTAAAAACTAAATTTATTGTTATAATATAGAGATATTTTAAAATTTTTGGTTTGTTTATTATTTTCAAATTTATTCCTTAAAGTTTGTAGTAGGGAAGTATAGATTCCGTGATAATACTCATCTATGCAATGCTGGTGTATTTTCTTCCTTATATCTTAGGAATAATTTATAGTTAGAACTCTGGAACGCTTCCTAAACGTCAAATTTATGAAGTACATGCGCAACATTTTAGCACATTTCCCTCCTTTCTTGTCTTGTTCTTTGATGTAACTCATCACCTTAAAGAGAGCCTTAAAATAGATTAATGTTACGTTATGTTATAAATAGAACTTTCAACACTATGAGTTAAAATTCACTCTGGTATTCAGACAACTTTAACCCATTGCAATTTCTTATCCTCATCTTGAATAGAAGTTAATTATTATCAATTCACGCTTTTAACAACAACTTGACAAGCTTCTCTGAGCGAAACGATAAAACCTTTAAATCCTATCTATCTTCATAGTTTTCACAGAGCAAAATACCCGAAAAAGGTCTAGACGAACAAAAAGTCATAGAATCATTAATTAAATCCCTAACCAAAGAAATTCTTTACACCTAGAAGTTGAAGAGGGTATCATATCTGCCAACAGAACATGGATTGATTAACCTATAGCGATAGTTAACACTTCTAGTGATAAGGTTAATAGATAGTGAACCAAGTGTTAAAATATAATATTGCATGACCTTTAGTAATTTCAAAGCCTTAATGTACATTATCAATCCTTGATTATAGATATTTCAAGCTATAGTTGATTGAAACTAATCGTAAGAATCAGGTTAAATTCTCGCAACTGAGATAAAATAGGCAAAAAATCTTTTTCGTTATTTTACTGTATTATTCGTTATTGTACTGTGTCTGAATATTACGTAATTAATCTCTCTTTTATTTTACTTTTATTAATTATTTTTAGATACATATAATAGCAATATTTAGTAATGTTATCATTTATTTATTACAGGAATAACTATATGTTAATTTCATTGTCATTCATTACAATTCATCTAAAAAAGGATGTAGTATCATAAATATACCAGCAGATATTTCAATTGAATTTTAACGATCTATTTTTATTCGGACAGCAGCTTTCTATATTTAAAACTCGCATTGATGACAGTATGATTCAGCAATGAGATCATAAATGTTTCCCACACAATAGGACAGATGTACGATGTTCTCCCAAATACCAAAAGGTCATACATTTGTTACTCTTTTCAATCATTAGAGAGTTTGCATGGAGTTTTCAATTTCGAAGCAGGAAATGGAAAAATGTCATCCGTGGGCAACACAATACGCTTGTTAGGATAGAGAAAGCATCGGGAAAAAAGTGGTGGACGTGGAGGGAAGGGAGCGGTTGCACTTGGCCCTCAATGGAGAATCGCTCTAAAATGAATTGATTCGCTTCGCCTCTTGGGAAAGCCATTCTTCTGGGCACCGAGCAAACCTTGGCAATCTGAAGTATCGTATCATTGTACATCGATCCGCGGATCTAAATCGATCTATCGCATAATGCGATAGGTCTCTCGGGGTGCATATAGACCACTGCGAGAACACCTGATTTAAATCAATGAATTTCCAGCTGCGTTCCACCGCTAAAGGGATTGGAATCGAGGGCGATTCAATCTTTACCTCTTCATTGCCGTTAACGCGCTGCTGTTCATTTGAATTCCCGAGTTCTTAGAGCGGAATTTGAGAGATACCATTATGAGGAATAGATGTATTACATTTACTCTTTAATGAAGATGGATTTCTCCTTTTAATTTTAAAGGAATTTTTTATCGTAATTAACTGTTTATTCATGTGGATTTTTCAATTCTTTCTCTCTTCTATCTTATTGAATATTTAAACGCAATTTCGGTCGCTGTACACTAAAGGTCTTCACGGTTAGGAGCCAACATCCCTTTAGGAATTTGAGACCTACTGATGATTTGAAGTGACGGTAAATAACCTTTAATCTCATACAATTATGAATGTGAAGAGTTAATAAAAATACCAATGCTGGTGCTATAAATAGTAAAATTCATGCGATTACATAACAAAGAATCAGGATGAAATTGAGTTATAGATGCTTTATACCTTTGTATCTTTAAGATAAATTAATTCAGATTTAGGTAGAAAATTCCTTGGAAAAGTTCTTTTTTGTATTTATATAGAACCAGCAATAAAAGTAATATTTTATTCATTCATCATCATAATTATGATCGTATTATAACAGTTTAGGCTTAAAATTCGAATATTACGATATCATCACTTTCTTTTAAAACTTATGGATTTTAGTACATACATATGAGTTATTTGACATTTCGATCTATTAGCAATTCTTAAATTCCCATTCAAAAAAATCTTGTCATTTCATCTTCTGGTAATATATTCTACCTCGTTAGTCATTCGCTATATTTAGTCTCCTTTTGGGAATTTCTTTCATTCATTGTTTGTACATCCATTTCCTCCATAGTTATACAGGAGTCCAGTAGATAATCCCTGCTACCACAATAATTCTAACTTTGTCTTTTTATCATTTCATAGTATATCCACATCTTTTAAGCTTTCAAACATTTATTATTCACTCTCCTGAAATATGTGCTTCACATCCATGCTGTTAAATTAATAAAATTCCAAATAAGATGATTTTACCAGCTTTTTCCTCATTAGCTCATTATGACGCATAATCTGTCCACAATGATGATTTAGACATGTAGGAAGACAGTGATTCGCATATGAGATAAAGGACTAATGACCATCTCATGATGAATTTACAAGCTGTGTTCTAAATCTCGAGTGCCCATCTGAACATCCTCTGCATTTTACAGAGTTGCATATGCTCCGGAAAATTGAGAAAGGAGCACGGAATTTTAGTTCTCCAGGCCACCGCGTGGAACCACAGGTGGGGACAAGAGGGGAAGTGAATTCAGGTCTCCTTACATATACCACAGAGTACAGCTTCGCAAATGCTATTTCTCGTCCGGTCAATTATTTTCGGGAGAAATTACATTCTTTTCTCCGTGAAATTGAAAAAGCCCATTCGCAGCAGGAAAGTGCATAATCTGCCAGCGATTTTAATGCGGAAGATGGGTTTTCTGTTCCAAATTTGAACGAAATAGGACTATTCCGAGAAAACTAAATCAGAGTTGAGGTCGTCTTAACGTGAAACAAGCGCGACGGATGTAATTAACGAGCGAAATGACTATGTTTTGAAATTAATTGGAATTTTTTACCTGAGGGATGTGTAAGTTACGCTCTGGTTTGGATATGAAGAATCAAGCAGATCTTTCGTTTCAAGTATTTTTGTGAAATTCTCATTCTTATGGAATTAGTTGTATGGTGGTTTTCGTTTTGTTTTTAAGATTGAATTGTGTTATTATATAGAGTTATTTCCATTCGTACTCTACTGGATGATATAGAATAAGTGTAAATGTCCTATTCAGTGAATTATTACTACTATTTGGATCGTAAAAAATTAACGTTCAGACCTACTGTGGTAGTAAGTATGTATAAACCTATCTCTCATAAATTAATTGATGAAGATAAAATACAGCACTCGTTGCTAAGAAGGACTAGAGTGGCAGACTTAAAAATCTTGGGCTATAGATTAAAGAATAGGTAAATAGCAGTTTAAACTCAGCTGTATTTAAATGTAAATTTCTAGCTCAAATACGTTTCCGGTGTACAGAGACAAATGCTATCTCTAATAGAATATTCAAACTTTCAGTAGAGCAAATAAATTAAATTCAGGAGTATTAAGAATCTAGATTCTATAGAGAATATTTGTCAATGGTTTATTCATGTTTCCTGATAAGTTATATCGTATAATTTCATCGAATTCCTTGCAGTTGATAAGAAGAAAAGAAAATACATTTTCTTATCAAATGACAATTCCTTGTATCCATGTTAATCTTGTATTTTTCCCTGCACACATGAGCATTTAGACTCCGAAATTAGATGATGCATTGATATTAAGGATCCTTTAAAGGTTAAGATGTCAAGAAACGAATCGGATGATACAAAGAGAATGAAAAGTCACAGAGACGAAAAGTTTAAAAGAGATTTGGAGTGAGAAGTCGCGGAGAGAATTTCTTCAGAAATTCAGTTGAAAACGGAGGAAATTTCAGCTCAGTTCCGTGAGAAGGAAGCGACTTGCGCTCAGTCGAAAATTCTCAAAATATCAACAGTTTGCTTGTCTTTCAGGAAAGAGTTACGTTGCTATTTTAGAGGAAGAAGATTGGGAGCTTCCTATTTCGACGATTTTTGTTTCAGACGAAGTGTTTACTCATCAATTATGGAAAAGATCTACGGAATAATGGGACAGATGAAGAGACTACATGATTAAGGCATCTAGGAGATGAAGTGTGTAAGAGTCTATTTTTAGGACGAAAAGGTAATCCGGATAAGGGAAAATTCGTCTAGATATAAATGAAAATTTTAAGTGAGTGATATTAGATTAAATTTACTTTACAATTTGAATAAGCGGATGATTTTAAATTAAATATATCTCAAAGGAAATTTCAAGTAATAGAAATCATTTTTAAGCTTATGTAGTACATTATATTAAGAGTAATTTTTATTATATATATATATATATATATATATATATATATATATATATATATATATATATATATATATATTATATTATTGAAAGGCTATATCTAATCTGGAACCTATTATGCTATAGGGGAAAATCTACATATCAGTAACTTCTTTTATATTTTATTGAGAATTGAAAAATACCAATTAGTCCAATTAGAAACAGTCCTTAACCTTTAGGCACGTATGATTTTCATACTGTTTGAGAATAAATCAAGGTGTGTAAATTAAATTGAAAATGTAATGAACGTAATTGATGAAAAATTTATTTGGTATATACCATATTTCTTCAGCTTGAATTTACATCTACATATTTACCCCGCGAGCCGCCTTTCGGCGTTTGGCAGGGGGGTGCATGCACCATGACTCTATTTCCCTAGGCGATTATTTTCGCGAATCGTTCGCGGAAAAAATGAATTTTTATAACGCTCCGTTCGCGCATCTATTTCTCAATTTAAGAACTTCACACAAAAAAAAAACAGTTATTCCAGTGGAAGCCTTTGTTACTACAAAGGTCAAGCTTAACAACTATGACGACTAGAAGAAAGCAATAAATTTCATTAGATAAATTAGGTCAGTTTACGCCAGTTGAATTTGTAAGTCTTCAGGAAATATTTAAAAAAAAGGTTTACGAACTTAAAAATATCATCAAATTATCCCACTCTTACAAACTAAAGAATAACTTAAGCCAATACGATACAGAGAGACTCACAGAACGAAGCATTTCAGGGACTAAATTATTCCGCCCATTATATGCTTATGAAAAAACCCTGGCAGCAGGAAATTGAGGGAAATAATTGTAAGAGGGATTCAGATGGGAGATATTAGAAGGAGGTGTTTGTCCGCGAGAAATGCGTGGAAGATTGAAGAGAGAAGCAGTTTATTCTGCAGACAGAAGAAGAAGTGAGATAGCAGCGTTGGAAGATGCAGAGGGGGTAATTTACAGAGTTCTCTCGGAAATACATCATGGGAAGAAAGCCAGGCAGCGTAAATAAAACACGAACCGAAAATAAGTTGTACTTCCTTACTAGAAAGTCGAGGAAATTTTCAGCTGTCGCCGAACGCAATTCTGGATGACGTGGAAGGATTGGACTAATGTTTTACTTCTTAAAATTTTTGAGAATTTTTAGGCTATTATTTTGTTTTGATGTAATCGGTTCAGATGAATGTGGTAGGTGTTGATTTTAATTGATGCTTTTTGGAAATTTTACGAGCGGTGTCAGAGGAGATGGTTCACGGATATATGAGGATTTTATGGCGTATGTTTTACGAAATTTATCTGGTATGCATTATATGATTACCTCGACGTGAGTTTCAGAAATTAATTTTATATTTACCTCGAAAAATTGAAGTATACATCAACATTATAACTGCAGGAGATTAGCCTGAGTGTATGAGTTGTTGTACATGGAAATAGTACTCTAGAATAATGTTTTAGACAGCCGAACGTAAGATATATAAATTTTAAATTACGCTTGTATTCGCTTAGGAATGTGATTAATTATATCATATATTGTTTGAACAATATAAAAGTATTAGGAAGCTTGGAGAAATAATTCAGCTAATTCTACGATAGGAATTTGTAGGACTTTGCTTATTTAATTCACCATGGTTCCTGCTATGATATTCTTCAAAGTTGAAGATTTGAGCGATATATTTAAAGAAAAAAGCTAATGAATTTTCAGAACATAACCCTTTTTCTAATGGATATCTCTATATACATCCCTCATTCTTAGAGGGATAAACAATACCAAAATGTAGGATTGTTCACGTGCATTAAAAATAAAACTCATGTCATTCATCTTGTCACTTTTGAATGTAGACTTGAAGTTTATTCATACCATCATTCAAAGGGTCTTTATTCTATTAAAATGTTTAAAAAATGTTCATAGTTAGAATCATCGTTATAGAAATGCGTGTATAATGTTGAGGTGTATTATTTTACCTCTACATAATTGTTCTAAAGGTTTCGTATTCCATGGGATGTAATTAGAAAGCGATCCTTGTACCCCTTTCTCTATAATCCTTATCTATGTCAAATTATCGTAATATTCTTTCCCGTAGCAAAAGAGTTTTAATTTAATAAAAATCCTGCTATGATATGCTTTTGTAGTACAAAAATTCAACCAAAGCATACTTAGAAATAAACGTTGATCGGAACCCCTTCAAAACTTCAGAATCCAATAGGTCCACAATAGAGAAAGAAAACGACGGCATTTCTCGAGACGTATCTCACTTCCATTTCTCCACCTTCCGGACCAGTGTTCTCTCTTCATTTTTTCCGGAGAAAATTCTTTCCGTCTCATCGTTCTTCTCCGTAAGCAGCGTTCATTATCTCCTTATATTCGAATGCTTTCACTCAGGTTACCCGTCCAATTACACGGCTTCCTTCATCCATCTTCTCTTCTTTCAGTTCCACTTTAACTTCCCGCTCCATTTTTTTTTCTCTTCCCAACGCACCCTTGTCTTCGGAACGTTTACGCGTATGCGCACCTCTAAAGTCAAAGCGCGGAAGCCCGTGGCTTTATAAGTCGCTCCACAACAGGAAACGGATGTATACGAGACTCTTACGACGCCATTTACATTTTCCGAGGGGTCAAAAATCGTGGGCTAAAAAGCGACAATCGACAGGGGTTGCTCGGTACGGTTGTCGGGGTGACGCGGAGAAGTCAACAATGACACTCCGCGACTCGTAATAATGAAACCATTACTCGATTAAGTCAACCGAAAAATAACAATCATTGTTTACTGCCTAAATGATTAAACCCGTCCATTGTTGTGCCCGCAACAGAGCAAATTGAATCGTATTATAGTCTTATTTTGTCCTCATTACGTCTCCTTCATGCGACTTTTACGTTTCGTTCTCTAAATTAAATGTTACGTAGGATGTTTTTGAGTAGATGAGGCTTAGGGGACGGGATGAGGAGTGAGGTAATTTTGTCCAGCTTCCCGGAATGCTTTGCGAGTGGGTCATAAACACTTCAATGAGGATTCGAGTACGTACGATGAAAGTGCCTTTGTGGATCGCGTTCAATTAGTTTCATCCAATACGATTGCTAATAAATTGCTCGATTAAGTGACAGTTTCACTTTCGTCGACTCGAGTTATACGAGAAAATTGGTCCACTGTTGGTTTAATGGGGTAAGTTTAAATGTATATATTTAGGGTACTATATACGTATGGAGATAGTCGAACTTTTTGAGGTATTAAAATTTTAATGCTACAATAAACTATATTAGTCATTCTTAAAATTCGATTTAGATTGGTGTTATTATTGAATATTATAAACATCGACCTTTCTGTTTAACATGTACTGTTAAATGTTCTGGGAAACATTAAGTGATATTAATCTCTTGTACAGTATACATGTAGGTACGTATTCTAAAAAAATAAAATGATCAGTAATTATTTTATATTATTCGAGAGATATCTTGTGATTTCATGATGGAACGTACCCAATTTACCTTTTACTTAACGTTGCGTTATTGTTTTACCTTTTAGTGCATCGAAGTTTCGATTCGATCACTAGGGTAGCGTAGCAACGCCAACTAAGAATCTTCGCTATGATCTACGATAAAGGAAAATTCCGTCGGAACCCTTTTTGTGAGAAAACGCTCTTCTATTTTAGGGCTTTGTATTTTACGACTTGGAAAACTTACTCTTATGCTTTGTTGATTCTCCTTGAATTACACGCATAGGCGACCGCAGCATGGTTTCAGAAGTGCCGCGCTCTGCATCTTTAATGCCGGGGCCCATAAACGGCAAGACATGGCATTACACACACCCAAAGAAACAGATCGAATCGTAGCAACTGCTCGCAGGCTCTCGGTAAAGGAGAACGACAAAGGATGCTCACGAAGAATGTTAGGGAACGGTTGGATAATATTGAAAAGGGGAAATGTTATTCGTAATTAAACAGACAAATGTGTTGCATAATTCAATGCTACAAAACTCTACCGCCTTTGTGGGGTATGGTTTAAATTGAACTTAAAGCATCAAGATGGCTTTTCGTTAATTCATGAAGGCATGTTTCAGTATATATAAAAGGAACTTATAGAGTAGAAGTAGAAGAAGACTAGATATTGGACTATTATTAAATAAGAATACTTTTACTCAATTCCATTATGAACGTTTTGATCGATTTATCCAAGATTGTTTTAAATAATTAATACGATCGAATTATGCTGAAATCCAATAGCTTTTGTATTCAAAATTCAATATCAATATGATTATAACTCGTTCATTATCCTTTGATGTTTATAATATCAATTTTCCTTAAAGTTTCCTTGATTCTAGGGAATCCAAATTAATTACACTCACAAGAAAAGTTTTCGGGTTTGATGAATGTAATCTTGTTCAAGTTACGCCAAGTTGAGTTAAATATGAAGTAATATGTAACTCAAAATAGACTATTCATGTCTTCAACGTCATGCTATGAAACAGGAAAAATCAGAAACACGTTAGTCTAGATCACTTCCTGGAATCTCTCGAAACAACACTGACAGAACAAGTTGCGCCACAGCACTGAAGAGTCATAAACAATCTTAATTAATTGCCGTTGTTGACGCATTTATTAAGGCTCAAAGAACGAAAAATAAACGATTGTTCGTCTATTTTAAGCTAGATTTATTGCAACAACCATAATTTGTATTGTCAGTCGTTCGTAGATCCTGCATATCTTAATTAAATTTACTTTACGTCTAATTCTTGCAGTATATCAGATAGTCTAATTAAAGTTTGGTACTTGATAACCTTCTGTTTATGATCAGTTGATAAAATCGAGGATGATTATTGTTCATTATTGACTTATTTTTCTATTCATTTAATGAAAAATCCCATTGTTAATTAAGTTTCGTTTAGTCATGTCTTTCTCAATTCAGAATCCAAATTAGATTATTGCAGCCAATTATGTAACAATCTCTTCATTTGGCATTGTTAGAATTTCAAGGTTATTTCCAGTTTTTTATTGTAAAACGCACAATGACTTGTATTCCAAAGTAATCTTCCGAAACTGAAAGGTAAAAATTAATCGGGAGCCAAAAGAAACGTTAAAGTATAAAACGCGCGTGGCGATTCTAAAGGTTTTTAATCGGTTAATCCGAGCACGGATTTGGTCACCTCGGTTCCATCGGTTTTTCGTACGCATCACTTTGACATTTAGAGGTTTAAATTGTAGTGGGAGATCAAGCTCCTCCCCAAAAGGCTGAAATAAATCAGTCAATCAATCCACCGCACTTCCCGTCTGCCCTTTTACTCCTTCCTTTCTCTTCATCTCCAAAAACCCTTCCAACCTCATTTTCTGCATTCCCATTCCTAATTTAAATTCCTTCCACAACCTTCATTACTCTTCCATTCTATTCTCTTTCATCCTTTCCCTCTTATTGGACCTCTTTCGCGTGCGCCATGTTGAAGTAATCACCACTACTCATACTTGGTGTGAAAGGGTAAGGAAATGTCAATATTATATTTCCCCCGGATGCTTCCCTCTGAATTCCAAACAGATATATAAGCATTTGGAATTAACCAAGCCAAACAGAGCTGTTTGAGAAATTCGAACTGCACACGCCCAATCAAGCATATCAAATATTAATGAAAATTACGTTTGGATCCGTCTTAAAATAGCATCGACGGAAAGGAAGGAATTCGCTGGAGTTCTCAATGTGGTTGATTTGATTAGGCAAGCGGTTCATGTTTGAGAAAGCATTCTATTCTTTCATCTCACGTATACTGCTCTCTAAAATAATTGGGTGCTTAAATATATTTCTAAAGCTATCGCCTAACCTTAAAGAGTAGTAATGTTATAACAGCTACTTATTTCTAGTAGTAAGGAAAGGCGGCATAACTTAACGTTCGTACTACTTGAATAATAGGTTATTTAGAAGTGAAAATAGCGACGTAAATTGGACTCGAACCCAGGTCACTTAAAACTTAAGTACTGACGTAACTTGGAGTCGAACCCAGGTCTCAATACTTATGATACATTACCTAAACGGATGGGATGTAGGCATCATGGTGGTATAGTGGTCAGCATACCTACCAGGCGAATGTGGGTCCAAGGTTTGAGGAACAGTCATGTCTTCTTTTTCATTCCAATTATCTTCGTCATTGTTTTAATTTATTCTCAACTTATTTCTAATCTTACTAACTAGGAACTATAGTACATGTAGATTTGATAAAACGTTTCCTTAAAAGGATTTTTAAGACATTCTGCTTAGCCTTTGTATTGAAGTCTCACAAACTCATTGTGTTATATCCATTTTTCTGTAATCTCAAAGTTTTCTTTAGAGAAGATATCCTGAATGTGTAACGATTTTATTTTTCAACTTATTTATTTTAAAACTTATGAAGTAGGGCCAAATAATTATCATATTTACCTATAGATTTATGTAATTTCAAATTGTTGATTCTTATATTATTTTGAAGAAAAATCTGTTCAGTAGATATATACCGCTCATTATTATATTTTATAAAGTTTTATCGTGAGATACTTGAGGTTTAGAATTGTACTTTTAAAAGTTAGTTACGTATAACCATCGATGATTTCTCCTCTTAAAAAATAATTTTGAGTGAAAGTTAAAACCTTTTTAGTAACCTCGAGTAACAATTAATTCCCTACTTTACTTAATGATAATACTTAGTATTGGCATGCTTTTCTAATCACTAACGATCCTTGTTACATTACCATCCTCTTTCGTGAATATTTGTTTGTAAACATATTCATAAACTGAGTAACTAAGGAAACAAAATATAAGATCACGGCTAATTGGGAAGGAAGTTCTCTCGAATTGAAATTTTCTCTTTTTCTACAGACTACATAAACACCAATATCTAATTAGTAGACTTTACTTAACCTATTTACAAATACCAGTCCTGTTGCAACCTTTTCGTATCTTTTCTTTGTTTTTGTGTGTGTTATTATTGTATCATTAAGACAGTTTTATGTAACGTAGAATGTTTCAATTCCTTTATATGAAACTCTATTTGAAACAAAAGAAGAATTCTATTATTTATTAAGCTATATGTTAATGGATATAGCACATGAACTTACATATTTTAGTCTGACGAGGATTAAATAATTATGGAAACTAAGAAGACGTTAAACTAATTTCGGTTTAGATAAAGAATAAGAATATTTTTGAATCATTAGCCTTTGTTTTAATGAAGAAATCTCGGTTCGTTGTTTATATTTTTATTTAGTTGCGTTTTTTAATTCGCTTTTTATATCCAGTATAGTTAATTTTACTGTTACGGTTTTCTAATGAAATCCACACATACATTCTTCTCCGTTTTATTCCTACAATATAAGAGTTATTTCAAGGAAAAGGAGCTTTTATTTTTCATCGAAATCCTTCCAAAACGTTTAACCAATGGCAACGAAATAAAAACATCTCATTCGGTATAAAATCTCCCTAACGTCTCAATCCACAGTTTCGTCGCAAGACGTAGTTTACGACAACCTCATCGACCCTCCGAGACTATAGTTGAAAGAAATCCGTGACCCCAGAGCCGTCATAACCGAGCCCATCTTATAATCGAAGCGTCCGTTGACCGTATTTGCCCGATCCGAGCAATTCCCGGCGGAAGAGTTGGGAACGGATTGATATTCACCAGAGGACGGTTCGGAGGGTTCGGGAACGATTTTTCGGGGCCTAAAGAAATGTGAAGAGAGAAGAAGAAGCGTATTTCCCCAAGTTTCCACGGATGAGTAAACAAGGGAGGCGCCGATAGGAGGAGCTGTCATCCTCCGGGAAGGGAGAGTTCCTCCCTTATCCTGCAAACAATCTCATCCCAGAAGCCTTCTTCAGCTGCTTTTCCATCATCCGCACAGTACATGCTATTCCGCCCGACAGGCTCTCTTCCGACCCCACCTGAGAGCCTTTTTTCTGCAGGTGTAAAGGGAAGATCTTCTTCGACGTAAGATTATCTTTTTTGTCTCCCGGAAGGACTCATTATTCTGGGTACTTTTTCTGAGGCTCGGATGCTCACTGCACTCCCATCCGTTTTCTTTAAAGCAGTGGCGGATTAAGCCGTGATGTTGGACGGATACCGATTGGGGGATGAAATTATTCAAGTGCCCCGTCCCTAGTTTTGTTGCAAAGTCGTTTGAATCGTTATCGGTTCATTAGAATGCATTGTGAACTTATATTGGTGTTATCGGTAACCCTAATGACCGCTCTTAACAATCGATTTTCCTACTCAACAATGATTGAAGGAATTGGGAAACAAAAAATAATCGAAACGCTTTATCTATTGTTGATTCAAATAATTTATTGTTAACCGCAAAAAGTTTTCTTTATTCATAGTGTTAATGAATATATTTAAACCTAAAGGTCATAGGCTTAGACTTGGATATTCTTAATTAAAAACATTTAATTTACAGGATTTACGAACGTCGATTTCTTGTTATCTTAAGCCTCATATTCGACATTTAATTTAATTTCTTTTTGTTTTATAGTTATAAATAGATTCTAATGAATATACGTAAATTTGGTTAAATTTGCAGGATGCCTCTTTTGAATCAACTTAGATTGTCTAAAAAATTTTTCAAATTAATCGTATGCTAATTCATCGATTATTGATTATGTTATTATTAGATCTTTAGCCTTTACTACAACTTAAATTCATTTTCGTATTGAAAGTCATAGTAACTATGTTTGATATAAAAATGAGACACGAATTTAATCTTCTCAATTAAATTTTAGTTTCTGAAAATGTTATTGTTCCGATAAATTATTGCTGATCTTAACTATATCCATAAGGGCATACCATCTAATATCTCCTATTGCCCTAGAGAACCTCATACCCCATGCAAAGCTCTCGATGACCAATCAGCGAAGAGGGGAGAACCAGCCCTCAGGCCGATTGCTTAACAGATATCCTGCACTTCAATGAAAACCCCTCCACTGATCAGGGTACTATTGCAGGAATAATATCTCCTTATTGAAAGTAAATAACCTCAGGATGGTTCGACCACTTAAAAGCCCTCTTCCCGAAATAAAGGGGTCTCGAAATGGTTTTCCCATCTCTCGTAGGGAAGAAATAAATGTATAAATTATCAAGGGATAGTAGAAGATAGTTGTGATTCAGACTTACGCTCGTATTAAAGCTAACGTTATCTCTCTCTAGGATATTCCTCCCGAACTTTCACTGGAGACTTATTAGTCTCAATCTGGCCGGAATATAAACGTTATTCATTCATCCATCTCCCTCTCCCGTCACCTCAAACTCCCTTTTCTTTCCAGTTGGGATCACTCCCATGTTTCTCGCAGCAATCTTCTCCTCTCTCCATCGGAATCGATCTCGCTTCCGTCCGTCTGATGTCCTCGTGAGAAATATGAGGATGTTTGAGTTGCGTGCAGCTTAAGGTGTCCTGGTAACAGGTACTTTAAGCTGATAAGGTGAAACCGTTTCCCCAGAAACAGCTTAGAAATTCTTAATAGGAATTTACATCGCCGGAGAGAAAGGATGTGCCCAAAGGGATTGTGAGCGAGAAGACATCGTATTCCGTTCAGACGATGAGTAATATAGATAGAGCACGCGATGTGAACGATCGTGATTGTGTTTAAATAAAATAACATGCGATTTTTTTTATTGAAAGAGAATAAGAATTGATTCGCACAACTACGATGTTTTTGCATGCAAAATTAGATATTTATTTTTTTATTCCCTTACTGTAAGGCGCTCAATATGATTTCAAATAGATATTAATCTAAAAATAAAACTTTATCAAATGAACGATTCGCCAAAGAAATCTTTACATGTAGATAAAATACTACTAAAAGTACAAGTGTACTTTAAATAAATTCAATATGGAATAGCTTTGCGTAATTCATGTTATAGACTTTATAAAATTAGTCAATTTTAAACTCCAATCTCATGTTTTAGATTTCATTATTTTATTTAAATTGGAGTTAAATTAAATATACGTGGTATTTATATCTCCCGGTATTTTATGTACCAAGAGGTTCTCTAGGATGTCATTCTTCATCACGTGAATCTGGAGAACATTCAGAGTGAGTGGGATTTAGTATTGCATACCCTTAACCGTATTCTTGATGTGAAACTAAATAAAATAAATTAGGTAAATATTAGGAATGCAATTAGGATTTATCTTCTCTTATGGAAAAATTTTCTAGGTTGAAATAGTTAAAAGTAATTCTGATTTTAGTAATTTATTTAAATTTTTTATGGGTTTTCTAGATCCTGATTACTAAATTCATACAATGCAATACATGAAACGATAGAGCGTGTGAAAAAATTGCTCGTATCGAATTTACTTTTGGTATTTGTGTAAGATTAAAATTTCAAATATTTCTTTGATTTAAGTTGTAAATTTTAAATGATAATTTTATGTAGATAATTCAATTATTCCACCATAGAATAAAATGGAAGTATTAGAAGTTTCTACCAAAAAAATTGAAACAATAATACCTACATAATTTTGCAATCTTGCTGTATTGTATAATTATATTTATAATTTTTTTTAATTTCAAGGAAAGCATTAGCTATAGCGTTTTATCGATGTGAACATTATCCATCCAAAGAAAATCCAAAGATGTATATACGTGTTTAGGAAAGTAGGTTTGACGGAGAGTGAAATAGTAAAATATAGGCGATTGTAAAAGTTGCAAACGTTACATAAAAGTAAATTATTCCCCTCACATTACCATTCTTTTCCTTTCAAGGTTTAGCACGAAGATAGTTCTCCGTTGTGTGGTAAGAACGTTAGATTTAAGTCCCAAGTTGTTGCATCACGATATCGGATTCCATCCACGGAATGGATTCCTCTCGGAATTTGTAGCCCAAGAAACATCATTCTCATCTCTGACTTTAAAAACCCAAAAAAGTTTTTAGCGTAGGGTACGCCATTCCAAAATTTATGTCAATACAGCGTCACTCGTAGATGGAATACGTAACGATGGCAACCCACATCTTCGTGGGCCGTTGTTTGCCAGTTTTGCGTATCAATCCGCAGTAGATAGGAGTTTGACGATTCTATTATTTATGCTTCTGAGTTTTCATTTGAAAAAAGTAGTCTTGAATTCAGTTTTCATTTCAGCACTCGAAGATCAATCTGTTTTTTGTTCGAAACGGGTTGAAGAAGCATTATTAAGCCATCTTTTTTTAATTGCTTGGAGTTATTAACTATTTAACTAACCTATTCAGAGGTAATCAAAGATACGATATGTTCTTCATAAAATGATTCTAATTACGACTTATTTAGTACGACTTCCAATCTCCTTTCAATATGTATCCTGAGATATTAACCACGGAACTTTCCCGAACGATATTCCATCAAGATATTTTTAGCCTGATATCGTATATTCAGGCAACGAATAATTAGAACGATGGCATATGAAAAGGGGAGTCAGTTATCGATCAGGCATGGATTTCCAAAGTTTCAGAAGTAATCGAGGTAAGAATGCGAGGGAAAAGATAGAGGGGTCAAAACAATGAAAAGTTGTCCCTGGATACGAAGGTGGAGTTGTTATCAAGATATGAATAAAAGGAGGAAATGAAACTGGGACGGCGATACTCGTTGGGAATCAATGGTGAACGAAATGAAAGGGTACCAAAAATATTTCGAATTCCGCGAAATTTTCAATGGATCACGTGGGATGATGTTCCCTTCGAAACTGGTCGGTCACAATTGACGTGGAAAAGTGCTCTTGCTATATTTTTCCTAGAATTTCAAATGAAAGGGTGTAGTGGGAAGTTTTAATTTTGTGTGCTTAATGAAGAGAGAAGAAATTATGTTTGGTGACTCATTGGGAAAACAGAGAAATTAGTAATACAGAAAGGTCGAAATTTTTTATGAGAGAGTAAACCCTCCCTTATTATGGTTATGGATTTTGTAATTTATACCTAATTTATATCATAGAATTAATTTTTTCACAAACGAATGTACCTATTAGTTATAGAAAGCCTTAAATGTGATTTCAAACAAACCTAAATTTAATCTATTAGTGAAATAAATGGGAGTATGAATTCGTCTCAAAGGTTAAAGGTACGAAACATCACTGTTACTGATACAGGACTACATAAAATGACTTCGATTGCGTAATGACTACGTTTACTTACGAATACACGGGTTCTGGGTTCGATTCCCAGAAAATAGGAATTTTCCTTGTAAAAACTGGATTCTGGAATTTTTACGTTGTTGAGTAACTCACTTTTCCTGTATACATACATGTATGTGCGCGATCCGTATATTAAATGAATAAATAAATGTGCTCCAACCAAGAATCTAACCCGGGATTAACTATCCTAAAAATCAATCTAGATATTTGGATTGTTATACATTCTTATTTATGATTTATTTATTATATATTATAATTATTATTTATTATATTTTTAAATCTCTTATCTTTAATTCGATTCTTAAACCACGTCTTAGCATGCCTAAATTTGTACGAAAATATCTTATAACTCTCATTATAAGCCGTTTCTTACTACCGTACAGCTTTCACGATCTGAAATTTACCTTCCGATAATTTTCATCTGGAAAATATACCGGATCCAAAACGGGTAACGAAAATTTTCGCTGTTAATTCTGAAAAAATGAACGCACAGCGAGTTATTTGATCATCTCAGACGAAGCAACGTCTTAAAGTGCACTTTTAATCTAATAACGCTCCACCTCATTTAATCCCCTTTCTCTAAGGGTTAGAACTCTAGAAATTTAAATCATATTTCGACGTAGTCCTATCCCTTTAATTATCTCTGAGTGGAATATAGAGTACACTCGAGTTCAATCAGAAGGCAGTTTTATTTTCTTTTAATATTGCTCAAGGTTCCGGGACACTGGTAGATAATTATTCAAGCAGGAATTTTTATCATACTGAGGAAGGAAAACATTAAATTTTATGCTAAAAATATCCATGAGAATATCATGGTTATGTCAAATAAGGCATCGTACAGTTAATTCGAGATATCTCTCAATATTTTATCATAGAATTATTTAGGACTGAACAAAGAATTTTCACGACCCACCATCGGAAATTCCCCTTAAACATTTTAACTGTACCCAAAAGAAATGCGTAATAGTGTAACGTAAAAGGTTCCGTATTTAAATTGTTATATAAGAAATTTGTGTTAAGTTTATGTTTGCAAATATCATAAGGTAGTGTAGTGTTATTATAAAATAGAAAATATGTTAATAACCGTTCATACACTTTTGTACTCATATTTTGTTCCGTTTCAGATGGCCGCATATAATCCCAGTTATATCTGCGATTCAAAGGCCAAATTCCGGCTCGATTTAGTCTTCCAACTACGAAATGGTAAGTATATCTTATGCTAATATAATTTTCTTATTTAAAATCAATACAAGTTGTTGATTTTTATGCGAGACCATAACGGTTTTAAAATAATCGTAAAATATCGAAAGTATTGAATGTAAACATGTATGAATGACATTATTCGGATAATTTATTATTCAGGTCGCAACAATCGAAGAAATATTGTAACTGTCAATCCTTATTAAATATTGAATACGTCACATTCATCGTGACTTCTAGGTATTGCATATTGAAAATATTGTATACGTTCGTTAAATTTGTTACGTAATTACCGTACGTGTCAACAATGCGATAATAAAACTCTCTCTTACAACTCTTTACTTAAATGATACATGTATTATTTTACTATAATACTCTCTGGCACTGACTGTAATGAAATTACGTTTAATATCCATTATTGGATAATTCGACAATACAATTTTAAAAAGAAAAAGAATCAACTTTTTATTTTACACCACTGTTAGGAACCGAGATGAGAATCATACGCAATAAACAACCCAAAAATAATTCTAACACCCGAATATAGCTTTCAAATCACACTAATTCGTCCCTGAGGAACATTAAAACACCGCACACGGCCCTTTAAAGAGCACAGCCCTCTCAATGAAATAGCATAATCAATTTCAAAACAAGTTCGCTAATTGATTTACCCGGCTTTTCGCAACCCTCCGGAAACTTTCCCCCGACTTCATCAACCTTAATCCTCCGAGCATGATTCAAAGCCGCGGCGGGGCCTTCAATCAGGACCTGCGAAAAACAAATCAATCCCCGGAGTTTGTAAAACGGGCGCCCCGTATTAATTGTAAGGAGAATTGGTTCCATTCAGTCAGGTCCGCGCGGCTCAGACGTTCTGCACGAAATCCGTCCTTTTTCCAATACAGAAGATGCGAGAAAGGCAGAAGTTGATAATCCCGTAGGAAGAAGAAGGGCTTCTGGAAGGGATACAGAGATAGGACGACTTGGATTAGTGGAACGCAGGGAAGGTGTGGGTCGAAGGGTTTTAGGGGTGCCGCGATAGGATTTCGCAGAGGAGATTGAGGGGCGGCAAGGAAAAATTGAAGTGTGGGTGGACCCGTTTCCGTAGGTCTTCTCTTCTCCAACTCCCCCTTCAGGACCAATTAACACGTGTACGATTGTAATGAGGAAAGAGTTTTCCGAAAAGGGTTTTTCGATCCGAGGAACGGGAGAATGCGTTCTCGTCCGTTTTTCCGTGAATTGGGTTTTAGAATTGTTGAATGGTGAATATCCACGTATCGGTTTACCTTGAAGACATGATTGAGATATAGGTTCAGGGATTGAATGATCATATATTGCAATAGCGATTGTTATATAACAATATAACAATGTAATAATGAGAATGATAGTATTAAATGCGATTATTGTATCATGAAGGATCGCATTGTTGTATTGCTGTATCTATAGTAACACGAGCACGATTGCGATTGTATATTTACTATTACAAATAACAATTTTAAAAGTAGAAAAATGCAGATTAAATTACCTTAATCCTCACTCCAGTAAGCCTCATCTAGTAGTTTATGGGTGTCGGTTTAAGGTTACAACCTACCTTTGTTCTTAATGTGATAGGTTTTCTAGTACAATTCTTTTCGCTACAACACACGATATCTATCTATACCACGATAGAAGGGCTAGGTGTGGTAACCCACATCAGAAGGAAACCACCACGTATCGAAACCACTAATATCTCCACATCTTTTTTCCCAACTAATTTCTTAAAATTTTTTGAATGGAAAATCCCCTTGTATGAGTCAGGCAGAATGGTCTCCCCTTATTAAATGAAATGAAAAGCGTTTCTAAGCGATGAGTAATATTTTTTTAATTGAATCGAGTACTTATGGATGCGTCATCACTTCTGCTCCTGTGGTTATGTCCTCTATGTGATAAAAAGAGCTCATTCACTTCAATAGAATTTATGAGGATTAAATGTATAAATGTTAGCATAATATTTAAGTAAATAATAGCCCACAAATTAAGGAAATAGTAAGAAGTGGACGCTTATGAGGAATTTATAATTATTATTATAATATGATTATTTATACATTTATTGGTTTTATATCGAACGTAAGGTAATATTAGGGAAAAATACATTATTGTTTTGACAGAGTAACTTTAAATGACAATATTTCCTTTATTAATTATGTAACGTACATAGTTACTTTATTTATATCTTTCTTTACGAAACTTTAAAAAAAAATTTATACGTTCACCTTTTCTTAATGACATTTTAATCAAGATCCAAAGCATTTTCCTGCATGGAAATCTATATATTTGTTTTAGTATATATTTTCGTCTATTTAGTAAATGCCATATTCATTTCCCTTAAATTAAAAGTGTTTAGAGAATAGAGAAATTAATCTAAAAAATATCCTTTTGTTAGAGGTCATTTTATAACATTATATGTTAATGATGAAAGAAAGCACGGTGGTATCGAAATGTACGGGAGGAAATAATATAAATATTCGCTGCGATTATAATACCGTTTCTTGTCTTGATTACATCTCCTTTTAAAGTTGTCTCTTACCTAAAGAAAAGATTCTATAATAAGTCCAATGTTAACGAACTAGAGAGAGAACATTACGTGCAATTCTCAGAAAAAAAAATGTTAAATTTTCAGCTGGTACGAAATAGTCTAATCACGCGTCAAAACGTACCGAGAAGTCAAGGGCCTTTAAAACCGGAAAAAAATGAAGAAAAAGAAAACGTTTCGAGGAGTTGAGAAAGAAAGATATTTAAACGAGGTTTTTTTTTTGAAGGGCTGTGGCGAAAATGGAGGGGGGGGGGAGAGGAGAAAAATAATAAAAACTCGAAGTCTTTTTTTTTCTCGTTGAATGACGATTTGACCCAAAACTTCGGAGAAAGAGTTTCATGAAGGGGGGAGGACGTAAATTATGCCGCGAGGAAAAAGGTACAATTGCTCGGAAAAGTCGAGAAGAAGGAGTGGTTAGGAGATCAAGAAGAGAGAGTTTTCGAGACCATTTGAAATAGGCTTCGATTTGAAAGAAGGGAGGATCAGAAAAGACGAAAATATATCTGAGGAGGATATCTAAATTGCCAGAATTTGAGCTCTTCCCAGATGAGGGTGATAGCGGGAGGAAGTGAAGGAGATGGGATTTTCTCCGAGGACAACGGAGTGTGGGTTTATCGGCGAGCCTTACCCTTCCCCGTTGGTACAGCGGGTCAGTCGGGATGCTGGAAAGAGCGGATGTATTTAAATCCGTTGTCTCTTCTTCGCCTAACGAACTTTCCGCTCACTACTTCATCCCCCCGCCAACTCTTTCCCCTCACTCAATTTCTCTCGCTGTTCAATCCTTTTGCCCATCTTTCAGTTTGGATCCCTCCGCTCTTTATTATCCTTGTCCTCTGCGTTGTTCTCAACTCGGCCCTCTTGTCCGCTGCCCCGAAAAAGGGACGGTTTTGTTTAGCTGAGGATCAGTTCGTTGCCATGGTGCTCGCTAGTTTTCCTTCTCTACGCGTTGATCTTTTATTTATACGTTGAATGAAAAGGTCTAGGTGTATTCATGTACGTCTAAGTGTTGCTAAGGAAGCAGTCTTGACGTTTTTTTACAATAGCTAAGTATTTTTTGATGTTTAAACATTTATTTTTGAAGCAGGATAAGGTTTTGATTTACGATAACTCTTTAATATTTCTAAATTAATTCAACTGTTATATTTTACCGTTAGATTTGATTACATGAAAAACTATGGCCGTATATTTTCAGTCCTCTGTGTAATACATAATTAATTCTCATCGGTTAATTTCTTTTTTTTAATTAGCTCTTATAAGATTATCCTTTTTATAACTAATATGAACCTTTTAATTATTTTAGAGATTATAGAGTAAATTAAATGTATTCAAGTATGTAATATATTGGGTTTTAAAAAATACTCTTCTACAAAATTACTGAACTTAAATATTTCGTATTTATTTCTCAAACCAAAAACTTAAATACCAACACGCGTATGACATTTACTTATATTTACATTTTCATGTGTTACGGCATATTAGATTTCTAAATATTTTATACATCGTCATATTCAAGTTCAGAATTCTCTCTCCTTATTTGTTTTAGAAATGGCTGATAGCTCGTTATGTTATATTTTCCTATAAATGGATAAGAATTACCGCACACCGAAAAGCGGCTCACAGGGTTTTAATGTAGACGTAGAAGAGTTACAGAACATTTTATATAATGCCCAATTATTAAACTCTCAATCGAAAGTAATTAGAGATATCATTAGGCTTATGATTTCACATCTTGAAGAATATACTCTTACAGCACTTAAGTGCAATTAAAGGGTCAAATAAAAATCTTCAAGTCCAAATATAAATTTTCGTAATCCTAAATACCTCAGGAACGTACCAAATATCTCCACCTTTATCCGAAAGTAAACCACCTCACACAAAAAGGGAAATCTCTTTACTGCAGAAGCTTATCCCTAGATTTGGGAATCCTTTATTAAAAAAAAACGTAAACTCTCTTTTGAAACTCTCTCCGGCCGCAGTTTTTAGCAATTTATTTTTTGCATACAATCCCCCATCAATAAGGAATAAAGCAAGTGTGAAGTAGAATCCCCCTTTAAGCCAGGTTCCTTTTAATCCTGCCTGATCCAGAAGAAAAATGCCCAAAGTTAAACGCTGCGATCTGCAATTCAAAAGTATTCAAACGCGTACGGAAATTTATTTGTGTATCCTAGCATGCGTCGGGGAACTTTCCTTTCGCGACAAAAGGCGGACGATATATTAATCTACGATAAACTGCCCCTTTCACACCCCTACTTTAATTTACGTAATTAAGGGAAGTTGGAAAAGTAGGCCTTTCAAATTATACGAGAGTCAAAGGGAAAAAATACAAAAGGAGTCGAAAGGAAGGGCTCTTTTAAATCGGATAAAATGGATGAACAAAATGTCCTCGGATGTTGAAATTTTTTAAATGAAACGTCTTGGAATTTGCGTCGAGGAAGGACTTTAGGACATTGCTAGCGATGAATTCCTTATTACGCCCGTCTTTTCTCGAAAGATGACTTTTTTTTAAATTAAAAGGGTTTCGAGACAAGGTTCGAATGCGTCACCGACAATCGAAACCGTCTTCATTGTCGAGTTACGATCCTCGCTCTTTCATTGTTGCAGTCAAACTTTTTTTTGCCTTTTTCTCGACGCGCTATGATTGTTGCGATCCGTTTGCATTGTTGGCTCTTTACGTTCTAAAACGAAAGAATTTTTGTCGCGTTAACTTTTTTTATTCGGACGTAAATTCAGCTTTTATATGTGCATACATTTGTTGCATCGGTGTCGACATTTTAGTCTGTCGATTAATTTAAATGCCGCACTATGCGTCGACGTGAGAATTGAGTTGCAACGGTCAATTTTAAGTAACGCGATTGCGAATTTTATCGCTCTTGTTTTAAATTTGGATTTTGTTCTCGTTCTGTTTTGTTGTCGACGTTTGAAAAAATTTTTCGCTCTCGGAACGACGAATTTGCTATTCATGTTCGTTCCAAATCGGTTTTTAAATTTTAAAATCCTCTCTGTTTAATTTATGTTTAAAACCCTGAATGAATTGTTTCTTATGGCTGTAATTTTTAACAGTAATAACTTAATTACCAAAGTATTTTATTACGTACTATAAATAGAAATAATTCGCTTTTGTATATTTTAAGTATATATTATATTAGATTTGTTTTTCATGGTTTGTAAATCTTACGTAGCGCTCACTTTTTGTAGCTTGAACTATTTTATCTTTCCTTCCCCTATTTTTATTTTAACATTAATTTCCAAATATGATTAGTTGCTTAACCTTTCCCTGATTTAATTCCCCATATCGCGCTCTCGAATCTATATTTGAAGGTACAACAATGGACCATTATCATTTCTATGAAAGGAGGAATTTGAAGTTCATTGTTGATTCGCATTGTTGACTTTGCGGCATTATAGACCTTTAAATCGAAAATCGCGAGATTATATTTTTTTTGCTCTTTTTTTCTCACGCAACTAAATCGAAATTTTCAATCGGATAGATGAATATATGGTGTTATTGTCAATACTATTCCCATGCCAATATTAGGCTGCCACACAGCCTCCAATTCTTTTCCAAACATCATCCATAAGTGTTTTATTTTAAGGTATGTCCACAAAATAGATCTAATCATCGTTCAGCTGGGATTTGCATGGAATGAAATGTAGTGTTAGTTAATCAGACGGCTTCGGACCGACGTCACATCAGTATTTGCATTTTATATTTTTTTTATCGACGGCAGGCTGAATTTCAATTACACCACCGGATTGCAATTTGTTCCAGCGTGAATTAACTGGATTTACAAATAATCATGACTGCCATATACATATATCACGCTCCCATCAGGCAGGCGTGGATTTTATTAAATCTTCGGTACTTTGCTGATTAATATGGCCGCCATATTTATCACATAGAATTAATTGTTTAATAGATAGTTACCCCAGCATCAGTTGGTCTGTGAGTAGATTAGGGTTATCATCAGTGAACCGAGTCGCACAGTTTCAGGAATTAGAATTGTTAAAAATGGGAGTGATGATTTTAATTAAAATTTATATAAAATTATGATTTTGAGTATGAAGTATGAAGTTTTACGTTTTTCAATTACTTTTGCGAGGACAGTATTAAAAGGCTATTTTTTACGTGATAGGTATACAGGTTTGGAAACAATTCGAAACAAACCCTTATATATATAATATAAATAATAAACGTTCTTGGACATAGTAAATAATTTAAAATGTTAGTGGAAATTTATTGAATGAAATCATTTTATTATTTGAGTTGTTCCATATTTGCCCTTCTATCACAATAGTGACAAAAACGACTCCATAACTTTCATTCACAGCGATACATTAATTTAATGATAATTTCAGTTTATGGCGATTAATTTTCATAACCATTACCAAGAATGTGATAAATTATTTTGATGGTATTGCAGATATTTAAGAATCGTTATTCAATCCCATTTCTTCATTTGTTATTCACGGTTTCCACGTAACGTATTCATGGAATTGAGGAATATACGTATATCAAAGCTGCGAACCATCAAAAACTATTTTCGTTGAACTATTTATTTTCTATTTTGCACGTAAATATTTAGCAATTTTATTGAATTTAAGTTTACTTGCATAGTTACCTGAAGGACTTAATTAATTGATACTCGTGAGTCAATTTTTAAAAAAATTCTCGGTCATACATTGATTAAAAGCTGATCTAGTTTATTATTTTTTAATATAGTTGAAACCTTAGAAATCGTCTTTCAACTTCAGTTTTGAATCATAAAAAATTTAAATTCACGAAGGAAATATTATATAAAACAATTATTTACGTAATGTAGAAATAGATTCAATTTTTCCTGTGTATATTGATAATTATATTCCTATAGCGATAAAAGTATCTATTAAATTTAGCTATCATTTTATATACAAGTATTTTAATGCATTTTCCTTTGATATTCTACGATAGAGTTCACATCCTTCAAAGAAAAAACTTTCACAATAATTCCACTTCATAATAGTAAATAAAATTCAAAGCACGCCGTATAAACGTAGTGCTCCTCGTGTCACGTCCTCGCACCACTTTTTTTAACGCATTCTCTACTTTGATTTAAAGGTACGCACGAGAGTGAATGTCCTAATATAAAAGCATTAAAAAAATTCGCTCAAAATTCTCATTCGCTTTGTGAAACATGCCTCGCGAAAGCAGTGATTCGATATAAATATTAGAAATTCCTATCCCAAATATTTCGCCACGGTGCGAAATAAATAGCTCGTTTGCAATTTGGAAACGACAAAAACCACAGTTCGCTCAGAAAAGTAATATCCTTTCGGTAATGGAAAGAATATTTGTGATTAAATTCCATTAATTTCGGTCGAGGAATTCATAGTCTGGAAATAGAATCGAAATTTCTGAGCGAATCAAATCCTGCATATAAGCTTCGGTCTAAAAATAGCTTTGTTCCCTTTATCCACTCAAGAATCCAACTGTTTTTTTTTTCCTCTCCATTCAGTTTTATATCCTGGATATTTAGCAAGTGAAAACCTTTACGGATTAGTGGAACAAAATGAAGTTTTTTGACCCTTTTTCCCTTCTATTGCCTCTCTCTCTATTTTTACTAGAAAACTCTCTTGCTCCTGTAAACACCATTACTTTTTTCTGGAATGCTTGTAAATTTGTTTGCAGTTCGTAGTTGCTTGCCTTGATAGGAATTTATACTTTAAGTAATTAATTATTAAATAGGATAGCAAAAGACTCCCTTTAGCTTACTACTACTAATAATTTTATATAAAATGAACGATTAGCATTTGACTTACTCAATACTATATTCATTCATCACATTTTTTCAAAATTATTTTAAGTTATTGTATCAGCAAGAATATTAGCCATAATTGATAGAATATACGCTGAGAAATTCTAATTCATTATTCGTCGTATTAGGTTCAAACAACTGAGAAACTTAACGAGCCGCATTTTAAAACAAAGGCAAACCAAGTTCATTATTATCCTTTTCAATAATATCTCAACAATATGGGATTATATTGCTGTTGCTGGGTATCATATTAATTTCAGCAATAAATGCAGTCGCCAATTATTGATCATTATTGTAGTTAATGATTGGACGCCAGCCACTTTTGCGTGCTTTAAACAAACGTAGAAGGAATTACAGTAAATGGTCAATATTTCGCTTTTTTACTTCAGAAAGTATTTATTTTTAAATATTCATTATATTATATTCAGCTGATATTATTGATAGAATCTCATGCTCACTACTTTGCTAAGTGATATATGAGTCAATTTTTCTAATATTTTTATTTTCAACGGAGAATATAAAAAAAATGTTGTGAGTATTGTATACGAATAGGGTAGCTGCGATATTAACAATAATACTAATAACCTCATAGGATAGGAATGAATTTGAAATATGTGAAGTATCTGCTGATTACGAAGCATAATAAGATTATTATAGTGTTATTAATTGGTTAACAAATAATCAAGGAAGATTGAAGTGTTACTTGCCAACAATCGATCGTGATATTGTTGCAAATTAATACCGAACGGTAAAGTCAAAAATAAACTTGGAAATTGATCCAGTTTCACGCCAACAAAGGTACGGAAATAGCTTATTGTTCTCGATTGTTATTAATATAACCCTCATCATCGTTTTGGCATTCTTGGAACAAAAGCATTTTGGGCTTCTCCGTTCACCCACACTTTCGAATCTTGTCCCAATAAAAGGTTTCGCCGGCTTCATTAGAAATGCCGGATTCCGCGGCAGTTCATCGCCGGTCGATCCGTGAAATCCCGCTCGCCAAAGACGGATTCCACGGACGACGCCACAAATGAAATCCGATGACGTAGTCATTAACAAATTGAACGTCGAAATCCTACAGCGTCCAATCCCGATTTTCTTCTTCCGTATAAAATTGAGATGGGAATATTAACCGAATCTGCGGCTATCTGAAAATGGAAAATCTGAGGGATTTATCGTATTCAGATGGTGTTGATAACACAGAGTAAAAACACTGAGAAAACGGAGAAATATGAAGATTCAGCGGGTCTTTTTTACGTCAGAAAATGTGTCTGTCTTATTATGTCTTGGTATTTCTGCATTTATTTTTAAGGTTTAGCAATTAAGAGACTTTTAAAGCAAAAATCTATTAATCTAATTGTCGTTTATATAGAGTAAGACTTAATCTTAACTACGCGATATTTATTACCGTATACTATACTGTTATATCTTTATATTACACTATCATTACTGTATATCATAATGTTATTACCGTATATAATTTTTCACTATATTATGTAGTAAAGTACAGTTATTAGTGCATATTAATTATTACGAATCATATTAATCGATTTAAAATTGATATTAGTTTATTCCGCGACTTGGATTAAATTTACTCACCTGTATAGTTTGAATCAGTTTGAGTTATAGAAATTATTAATATGAAATATTATTTTTATTATTAATTTAAAATTTGCTCGCTTCTAAGAATGCCTTAGAGTAGGTATCATATTACGATTATTATTTTAGAATAGGAGTAATTATGAATGAAATTGTGCCCGATTGAATTTTTATTTTGAAATGCGAACTTTCGAAAATGCGAAAGAATTAAGATAGCATGATAAGACCGCTGTTTCACGCAAATTACTCCCCGGAGCGGAAAAATTTTTAAGGAGTACTAAAAGTAGCGGAGTTCGTCATTAAAATTCCATTAAATAATATAAAGAATAACAAACTTGTATCCCAAAAATTCCTACCTCATAATCGTTGCTAGGAGACGTCAATCGGAAAATGTAACGCGTCCTCGCGACGGTAGTAAGAGAGAGAGAGGGAGTTTTAGGTAGAATGGACGGTGGGCGATTGGTCCATTCATTGATTTATCGATTCCAAAGAGCCCCCACCCGTTTACGGGAGAAAGTTAAAAGAGTTGCCCTTTTTTTTCCTCCCGGAACACCACTCGTCGGGTTTTTTTTATATGAGGTCCCCAACAAGATTTCATTCACGGAAGATTTTTCAGTTTCCCGATGTCCAATTTTTCTCCCTTCCGATGGTCCATATATCACAGTCGGCGAGAACGCCCTCCGATGACAAGCGCGGTCAAAGGTGGGAATGTTTCTGTATAAATAAATCGAGCCGGACTACTATGAAGTGCCCTCTATCATTGTTGTCGCTAGGATACGTTCGGATCGGGTTTCGCCAATTGAAGTGTTATGCCCCCCCTCTCTCTCTCTCGATGAGCCGACGGTGGTAATGGTTTAATTAATTACTATCGCGTGAATAAAGAGAATGATTTGACCCGTGACACGTAGGCGGTGCCCAAGCAAACAGACGAATTCGGGCGAAATAGATGAAGGTTAAACGCGTCGTTTAACGGATTGTTTTTCCGGGATCGGTTCATTGATCCCTTAGCAACGGAGGATATGTTTGTGTATTAATTTGTTTGTGGAGGTAATGGGTATAGAGGTACGTAATAATCGTTGCTGTCGGGGAAGAGTTTTATAGAGAGGTTATTCTAGATAGGGGAAGGGTTTGTTTTGGTTGGGCGTTGTATTAATTCAGGGCTGTGAACTTTTAACTTCAATTTCAACTTGATTTGTCTAGTAGCTAATTTTCTTTATTTTATCAATTCTTAGTAAGTTTTCTTTATTTCGCGTATTCTAACACAATATTATTGTATTATCATAAATCATGTCATAATATCAATAAAACAGATTATTTAATTTCATTACAAATGCCTTTATTCAAATGGTATATTAATAACAAGAAATCTTTAGGTTAAAGAAATGGGAAAGCATTTACATTATATTTTTCTCTTTCGTAAAATTATTAGATAGCTTCTCATAAGCGAATGATTAGGATACAACATTATTACATATTATTGTAAGATTCTTTTGCTATTTACTCACATGGTCTTGTCCTACCCAGTTATGTATCTGGGTTACTGGGTAAGCTGCACTACCTCATTCCACTTTCTTTGCTATCGATAGCTTGTGGTAAAGTAGATGAGGTTTCAATTAGCTTTAGAGAGGAGCAGGAATTGTATCGTTAGGTACCTTCCATATCTCTTGTCCATCCATTTCGGTTAGATTAGTGTAAACGTCGAACTGTCAACAATGGTCGTTGTTTTGAAACAATTTTCTTTTTGTTCAAACAATTGGATTCGCCTAAAACATAAGGGTAACTATGGTTTATATTATTGTTGGGGAATAGAATAGGGATATTAAAGAATAATTAATTAAGATGGTTGGACTCTGCATTGATAAAGATGAAGATTTTATTCAACTATTTGCTTCATTATTATCCACGCTTTCTGCATATTATTACAACTGATTATGTACATCTTGTTATTATAAAAACAGAATTATTGCATTACCGATTCATTAAAGACACCCATGGTATTTAAATAATGACAGCTCTTAACCTCCGTGGTGCTCCACTGTGAAATAAAAACAAAGGAAATAATCGGCAGAACTGACGCTTTCATTATAAAATTCGTTGTGCGAATCTTATGCATTATTCATAAATACGTACGTATCTCCTTTGTCTGAAACTGGCATTCCGCTAAAGCCGTACTTCGAGTGTGGATATTGGTTTTTAAAATCGGAGAAGTTAAGCTTCGCACAAAAGTTTATTCTTTTATATTCTCAACGGGTAAATAATGAATAAAAATCGTACGAAATTTTATAATTGCCCGCAGCGCAGTTGAATCGGAAAATTCCGGGATCGCTACGAAACAAACCGTTGCCAGGTGATGGGTGGAGGTCAGTGGTATTTTTACTCGCCAGTTGATGAGGAAATACATCTCTTATTTAGCGAATATTCAATTTTTACGTTCGAAGTACAGTTCATTGGTTTCGAGTCAGGAAGTAGGATATCCATTATTTATATCTTCGCGAAGTTTTTTATTTATTCATTTCGTTGTTGCACTAGATTAGAAGAGTTATACCGCACAGTCCGGAAGCTTGTTACTGCTTGTTAATCCCCGTCTAGTAATTTTTACGTTTAATTCGTCATTGCGTTCTGTTTTTAACGTGGAAAGATATTCGACGATTTTATATTCTAGCGTTGTTCCTTTGCAGTTTAATAAATGAATGTCAGAAGCCATACATAGTTTCTGACAGAGAGCATTCTAAAGCAAATACAAGCTTTTCGTTATCCAGTTGACTGAAATATTACTACATGTGTACTACTATAAAATCCAGCTCAGTTATTGAAAAATGTCCATAATTTGTTGAGAATTTAACTCTCTATTTGACGATGTTAGATGGATTAATTAGATTATTGCAGTATTACAGTTATTAAATTTGTAAATGGTAATGAATGTATATAGTACATTCTCTCTGTAGTTAAACAAAGTTCATCCTCATGCTCATATACTTTATAATAAACACTCCTAAAGATATTTAGAATTTTATAATTCTTCATATCAACTCTCATTACCTCAAAAATTAGTTATGACGATTTTCGATTGTAGCAAAAATTTTTCCCGGAAACTATTAAGTTTTTGCAAGCCATTGTTTAAGAAATAAATACTTTATTACTTGAAGGCCCTCTACATTCCATTACATTTTGTTAAATTATATAAAAGAAACTTAGAGCTTAGATATTCGTATTATACTTCTCCAATGTTCACTTAAATGATATTTTATTTAGAACCTTGGGATTTTTCTGATGGAATGGTCGGATTAATTTACCAGTAAGTCTTGTCTTATTTCATGAAGTTTGTTAAACTATACACATGCGTTTGTAAAAAAATATTGAATTAGAATTCTATTAATATATATTTTATAAAATCGTTATTCAACTTGTAATATATTGATTTATATATCAGCCGCATACAATGTATAAATAACAATATACATAACAAATAGCAACCAATGAATACATCTCTGCTAAACTCGTTCAGAAACTCCATAATGTAAATTCCAGGAATTCGAAATTTTCAATGGAAAATGAACAAAAGCTTTCACATCTATTCTCAATTATTAATTGATTTATTACTCAGTAATTGACTCGTTGATTGACCTAATTAATTGTTTGCTTTGAAAACATTATCGCGATGAAATATTTGGTGAAATCCTATATCAGTACACAGCCCATCCTAAAAAAAAGGCTGCATTTAAACAGAATTAATGGTTATTTAACTATTAATTGATACCAAATATTTGGTTTAATAAAGAGTATCTTCTATAGTTCTATGCAACTCCTGTAGGGCGTAACGGGGTGGGTGCCTAGATACGTAATATAGCTTGCAATACTAGCGCTGCCATGGAGACTGTAACCATCGCAGATTTTCCAAGCCTTAATTTTCTCGAAAACAACTGCAATTGCAAGAGCTTTTATTTGCAGTATTTCGCTTGAAAAGAAACGACAATGGAGTGCATTCTAAAAACCCCTGTTAGCACACGATGGACACACACTGCACTCAGCCAATAAACTCGTCCAAGAGCTAATTCGGCGTTCCACTTACAGTCCGCGGAGGCAAATAACGCCTTCCAAATGTGAATAGCGAAGGAAAATAAAACCTTCGGCGGAACTATCCACCTTCCAAATACGGCGTCGCTCCAGAATCCGTCCGATCAACCATTCACCTCGTGCATACAGTTCACCGCCGTAGATCGAAAACAACGCCTACGTAACTGCGGTCGGATATCCTTTTAGAAGATCGTGCATTCAGGACGCGAAGAATATTTGCCCTTTTTCGGACAATCGCACGAGGATGCGGTCCTCGAATTCTAAGGTATTTATCTCTTTATGTCCGGCGAAGACCGTTCCCCCCCGACCGGCTGAATTAAGCGGCAGACCATCCAAACGAGAGCATGAATGCGTGTGTGTTTGAATGGGGAGGGGCTGTTCCAATGGTGGTCAAGCGTGCGCTTAGCGATGTGACGTGCATTTATTCGTGGCGTTCCGGCCGCTAATGTGTGAATAATTCATTCGCGACCGGAGATTATAGGAATAGGTTTCGTAAGATTTTAGGTGTACTCTTCTTCATGGTGCATCTGTGATACGTATTTGTGTCAACAGTTATAGCATTATTCCATGTATTGAGTTGTTAAACTGCAGGTTAATAGTAGTTCTTCCAGAAGTTTGTGTTAGCATACAGAGTTAAATAAGCTGATACATCGAGATTGTTACGCCTCTTTTGTATATCTATGGTAACAACAGTGATATATTAGTCGCATATTAACATTACATTTCCAAAAGTAACTATGATTTTCTTGGATACCTATCCACTATCCATAGAATCATCGTGGTAACATCTTCCCTTCCAATTTGTTAACACTGTAATTACACCATTCGTGATGTTTCATTGCGTTCCTGATGCTAGATGCATTTTCGTTTGCATGAATGAAAAGTATATTTTTACAAGCTCTATAATAAGAATCTAATGAATCTAAATAATTCTAGAACAATTGGAAAAGTTGCAAACGATTATTAATACTACGGAGTAAAGTAAAGTTTCAAAGTTCAAAGCGTAAATATAATATATCAAATATACACTAGTTAAGGAAAGGATTTAAAAAAATGTACGAACCAATCATGCAGCGGAATTTCGAAGTGCTTTGTTTTAAAAATATACTGCAAATAATTAAAAGGCTCTGTTAATATTTTACAAACAGCGTTTTGTAGTCTCTTGCATTGAGATATAATTAAGGCTTTCAGGAATTTAATCTCGTATTACCCTGTAATTAGCTGTTTAGTAGTAAGTTTATAAATTGAAGTAACTGGAGATGGTATTTCGTCTTCAGTAATAACCTTGAAGTATAGTGAAAGAACATTTCCGAGTTAACACAAAATAATTCTTTGATGAGTGGGTATTTTGGATTTTGGGTTGTAGTGAATATTTTTCTGATAATTAATAATTGCTTTTCGATCTATCTTTGGAGAAATAAATAATTTAGATCTCGAAATATTTATAAATTCTTTGGAATTTTGATAGAATAGAAGTGAATAAAGTAAAACTTATACATTGTTTTAAAGAGTAGCGTATTCTTAATTGCTAGGCCTGAATGTTGGTTTAATGATGCATTAGATTATAATTAGAATCTTGGGCTTTTATTTTTAAATAACACGGATTTCTACGCTAGTAAACCTTCCTTCTATTTCGTAATTAATACTTTAATATTCAGGTAAAAAAATTGATGAAATATAGTCCCTTAATATCTTACGCACTCTCTATTATGAAATCATTCGTCAACTAGAATATAGATTCATGAATTTATGTTAACGTTTATATATTAGCTTCATATTAAACTTATTTAAACAAATACATAAGAAAGAGGAAAAGCGAATGTAAACTTTAAATTATTTTAGCTGCTATTCACAATAAATAGCTATTTTCAAACGTGCGAAATCACAATTGGTTCCATATCTTCCTTCAAACCGATTCTCCGTGCCATTCAAGCAAATTAACACCTCAAAAATCAGCCGCTGCATTCTATAGAACAATCCCGCGCGAGTGTGGGTTCAATCAGTCCGTTCAAATAGACCATAAGTGCGGCAAACGGTCTTCAAACGCCGCTCCAATTAATTTTTATCGGCGGCAATTTTCTTCCGGAAACAAACGCCGAGCTCCAAGCGCTTGATATCGTTCCCCCCAAGTGAAAAAATAATCCCCGATTTGCCCAGTTCTGGAGTTCATACGTATCCACGCGTGCGTGTGTTTTTTGAAGAACAACAAGGCGATGGTATGATTGCCAATTCAACGACCTATTCCCATTCGTTTACGCCCTCAAACCCTTTCTCCATTCAAGTTCATTCTATCGACATCTCCCAGTCCAACTGCAGTACTTCAAACGAATTAACCCGCTCCCCTAAATAACTCTCGAAGCACGCATTTTAATGCGACGCATTCGCACACATCCTCCGCATTTATTATTCCCCATCACGCTCGCTGATCTTCAATTTTTATTTTTAACTCCGGTTTTTCCCGCGGCGACACCATCACCTCCGGAACCCTGGAAATGACCGATATGAATAGGAATGAAAGGTCGCAGCGTTGTTCATTAAAAAAAAAGAAACGAAATAATAAAAAAGGGGAGCGCGAGATTATTTTCGCGTTTCGACTGTTCTTCCTTTTCGCGCCTTTTTTTTATATGCTCGCCCACTTTATCTGCCCTTCTCACTCGATGCCCTTAATAAAAAAACTCCGCTTTATAATTGGAGCTTGGGTTTTTGCGTCGCAAGATGAGGAACAATACGAGTCGTATCGTAGTTTCCGAGTGTAAAAAGTGTTTTTTTTTATCAATAGGTCGAGTGGAATACAAGCGGGAAGCGGTTAAGATGCGTTCGGAAAGAGGGGTTCGAAAGATGAAATCAGTTGCTACGGAATGCCAGGAATGTGTTTTTTTATACGCGATGGGGTGGGGTTTTGTTGGGGGCGGGGGTGCACGGAATACCACCCCTTTGCAAGGGCTGGGGTTTGCCTTGGCGACACGCTACACAGAAACGCGCGTGACCCCGTTTCCAGACCACTCAAGCAGCACTTAGCTTAAGTGATTTGTAAAGAACATCTTCCTGTTGGCAAATATACAGCCTTATCTTCAGATCCCGAAATTTTCCCGAGGATTTATTTTTTTTAGCAGCGCCTACAGCGTCGCGACCCCCGAATTACTCGGGAATTTAAGGACCAAAGTGGTGGGGATTAAATTATGACGCTTGGTTGATCCAAAGGGTCCAAAATTTCTCGATTTTGGCCGATGGGTGACTAAAGGACTTGGTTATGCGTTTCTAAGGATATCTGTATCATTCGGTCACTTATAATAAGTATGCACGAAAGTTATTACGTACAATAATATGCACTGAAAGGAGAAATGCGGTATTTAATATTGCAACAATTGGTTCAAGCTTCAATGCGTCAAGGACATTGTTGTGAATCGCTCAAGAATGTTTACGGATATATACGTTTGATAATTAATTATTATTAGATACGTTCCATTATTGATTGATAATTGATTATTAATAACAACGACGACACATATGATTTACGTAACTATGAGATCGATTTAAAGGTGGATTGTAATGCAAAAGATTATTCCGATGGTAATCAAATTCCTAGATTTGATTTGTAATCAGTTTATTTAATCGATACTCGAGAAAATGTTACTATGAATACTATTAATTAATCCATAATATCCAGTTGAATTAGGTCAGTTTCGATAGGCGGTAAACTTTTTAAAAACGTATTTATAAAAATGTTTTTATGCTCTAATGATCGTTATTAATACTGTTATGAGTTATTGTCAGTATCCAAAAGTGCGTTAATCCAAACATTAGCATGAGTAGCAGCGAACTGATAATGTTTTAATCCGATTATTAAATTTTAGTTCTCTCAATGTTAGGTGAACCGCATTATAAATACGGAGTAGTTCAACGCATTTGTTTGATAATATTTTCTAGCAGATTTTATAAAATTGCGAACCAATATAAAAATATGAGATTTTATATTTACTATTCACAGTTCAAGAGATCGGAGTTTTGAAAATCTCCGTTATTAATCATCGATAAACGCAGAGTAATAACCCTGAGTGAACCTGTTCTTTCGTCACGGGTCCATTGCAATTCGAAAAGGGAGCCTAAACAAATATGTTTATCATGAACTCTACTTTGATCGCGAGTCCTTAGCAACACTGTTTCCAGGAAAGAGTAAATAAAGTATTTTTTATATTTTAATATTTATTTATTATTTGTATCTGTGAAGAGGGTCGAGGGAGTTTACCAACAGGATGGGTTAATCCATCAATCTAGATGGGCGGTGCCTTCATCCTAATTGCCCGTATTTCGGGGTTTATTTATCGAGAAATTTCATCTTTATTTTTAAAGTCAGTTATCCCTCGAATTAATCTTTTTTTCCAGGCCCTTTCTCCTTTGATTATAAACTTAAGGGAACTCGATTAGCGACGCACGGCGTTGATGCTCCGTCCCCTTATCTAGCATAACAATAGCCGATCTGGCCCCAAAATGGCGCCGATAAAATGCTTATAACTGGAAAACTTTCTGATTCTCCTTACGGCGAAAACTTTGGGAAATTAACTTGGGAGCGGCACTTTGAAATTTTTTAAGCTGCGTGCGGTCTCGGCCGTGGTGGTCCGATAGACTTTTAGGAAGAACTTTTTCCTCCATTAAAAGCCGAAAAAATACTGTGGCGGATAAAATTGTTTGCAGTCCTTTTCTTCCCATTCAAGTGGCTCCGAAAGATGGTATATGCGGACGAAATTGGAACTGATACGAGAGAAATAATGTGTATTCTGTAGCGTTATAAAAGCTGATGCGAACTCATTTAAGTTTGAGAATGGATTCGAGGCGGCTTTTACAAAAGGTGATGCATAACTCATTGTGACCCGGTGGCTTTGTTTACAACAGATGAACTTAATTTTAATTCACTATCCCGTTAGGAATAACAATGGAAATTTAGAAGCTCTATATTTTCCAATTTCAAAGGTCTTTTTATACTAAGAAATTTAGCGTTTGTAGAGGATTTAGTTCAAAGAATGTGTAAGAACTATATTCTTCAATCTCTTTCTAATTTTTGAGTATTCTTAAATTGAAATCTAATTCCATTCATGTCGAATCAAATAGTTTATTCAGCTATCTTCAATGAATGGCATTGCTGTATTACTTTTCACAAAATATTATTGCGTGTTTTTCAATGTATACCAACTTTTCGTCATCCAAAAACATTTGCTTGTATTTCCTATCTTTGCGTGTTTTTCCAAATAACATACAGACGCATATAATACTCTTTCCGACCCCTTTTTGGCGTGTTTCCTTCCCAATTCTTCATTTTTATCCTTTAGCAATCCATTCCCTTCCTAAATTCTTTTCCTCCTTTAACCACTTTATTTCTTATTTTACGATCTCTCTCGCTCTTCGCAGCTTCGAAGTATCTTTATTTATACCACCATAAATTCAGCTTTCTCCATCTTCCGTGATTTCCTAAAATCATCAAAACTTTCAATAAATCGATTCCCTTTTATTATTAAGAGAATTTTCGATATAAGGAGATACAATGCTCTTGCTATTTACATTTCACTATGTCTTACTGTTTTGACCAGCTTTATTTGCTTTTGAAAAACAATCAATTATTAACTCTCTTATTTAAACAATCTATATCCGTGAAGAATTATTGAATTCACCAAGCATTAAGAGCCTTGAAGTTAGAAAGTTTTCGTTTTCTTCATGAAGATTTCATTCCACCAATTTACGCTGGAACATATTAATTTTAAATTTCTTGTTTGAATTGTTTCCTTACTTTTAGAGACCATATACTTGAAAGGTTATTTCTCTCAAATCATCCCATCGAGGCTATGCGTGACAATAATAATTTCGTTCAACTTCAGTCCGCTATTACGTATTTGATAATATAGATGAGGTTTACAGTACAATATGAAGAATATTATGATTTCCCAATATTTTCTATTAGTCCACAATTATGTTAGACAGTCTCTAAAATATCACGTTTCGTTTCCAAGAAGAAGAATCATTGTTGCACCTTTACCTGGAAACACGTTACCATGTTACAATTTCGTAAGATACACAGCAGCAAAAATACAATAAGTAAGTGAGTAAGGGTAGAAGTTTGTCTTATATTAATCTAACGTCAAATAGATATTTGACGTTAATAAACCATGGAATGGTAAATTCCATGGTTATCAGCAACAATTTCCCTTTAAGTTAAACGGACAAATTTAGAATAGTTTATAAACTTTATTTAAGATACAACTCGGGTTTCCATAGCTTTAATTATCCGTGAGCATTATTTCTCTTTTCTCTCTCGACTTTTAAATCACACCTCTCGAGGTTGGAGAAGTGTGAAAAGCTCTCTTCTCCAACTCAATATTGACAAAATCCCTCCTCGAAACTCGTTCACTATTTTTTCCACGAGTCAACAGTCCACTTGAAAAAGTGTCTTGTGTTCCTTCTTTTTTCTCGAAAATATACTCCGTTGATTTTCGCCTCCTTTTGAGACTCGATTGAATCAGTTTCTGCATCAGCGGACCTCAAGACTTTTTCCCGTCACCTTCAAGATGTGCTCCGTAGAAAAATTGATAAGATTTGTCTCGATAACGACTGCGAAGCGAAAGGAAGGCATTCTTTCGGTTTCAAATATTTATCGCGTCTCTTTTGTTTGGCGATAAATAAATCCCGTCATTTCTCTTTCCTGGCGAATCATTACGGCGTAATCCGCCATTTCCTTTTTAGCGCTTCTCGCAAGTCTTTTGTTTGACGCTGGATGAGTCCCGCCATTGTTTGACGTGGAGTCACCGTTAACCCTACACGTTATTTTTTTCCTCTTGAAATAAGAATGGTTTCTCTGTCATTTGTTTCCTCAATTTTTCACGTGCCCAATTATATCTTGAGGGAGGGTGGAAACGGATAGAGGATAAAGGTGATGTGGTTGAAGGAAGAAAGGTAAAACCAGAAGTTTTGCATGGAGACATAAAATTTTAACTGTAAATATAATTTGGAATATTTTATGGATATATATCTACCTAAGTTTGGAAACTATTTTTTTCTCATGCAAAAATTTCAGCAGAATCGTTCATTAATTCTCTTGATTTTGTTTCAATATCAATGATAACTTTAGGATTTAAATCATAATTAAGGATGGTTTTCACCAGTAATTTTTCAAAAGAAGATAATCAATATTTATTTTTATATTTTATTTAGTTTTGATTATTTATTCGTTCGGTTTTATATGATTTCCCTTTCACAACATTTTAAAAAATGTATTCCTTCTCAATTCAATTATCCTTCTACAATCCCCGTTGAATAGTTCTTGTTTTAATTTAACCATGCATAATAATCGGCTCTGAAATAGTTCCTCATGAAAAACAATAATTGATTCGGTTATTATGAAGTATTTTATTTGTGTCGAACGTCACTATTTACTTTGTATTTTTCACGTCTACTTCATGATGCACAAGATGTGAGCACAAGAATACATCATGAACAATGTCTTCTAGTCCATATATATCAACCTCCCAAGATATTTTTTGTCTCCTAATATCATCTTTTCTAGCAGCAAAATGACTATATTTAAGCAGAAGTAATCAGTAGTGGGCTAACTAGAAAAATATCATACCGCCAATTCCTTGCATAATTAACTTTACTCATATGTACTCCAAACTCATTTAAAACTCGGTATGACTACACAACCACTCAGTACACTTGGCCTGTTTACTCACAGGTATATTAATTAATATTGAAGCGATTCATTTATTTTCGACAGCCGGAATAAATTAATTCGCAAATTTCTTTCTTTCCCCATTTTTTCGAGCTACACAATCGGTGTTCATTAAACGAATGCAAAAATGTATTCATATTGGAACTCATTTGTTCGGAAGGAAATTTCGGAATCGGGTTGGTATTCATTGGCGGATTAATTTTTTTAATTACCTTTTTTTATCAACCAAGGCAATCGCTCAACCGTTGATCCTGTCTTATTATTCCCGTTTGTGCGTTTGGTAAACCGATTTTCAATTTACTTTAATCAATTTCCATAGCAACGCGAGTAAATTTTTACTATAACTTAATGGTATGTCAATTATGGCCTCCGTGTCAAACAGTATGAAGTCTTAGATACCATTCAATTTCTAATTTGTGAGTTTTTCATTATGGGTAAATTATGACATACTTACTAATATCTTAATTCGAATCCCATTTAGTTGAATATTATATCATTTGATTTTCTACGTATACTTTACGTGTGAAATATTTGTATTAATCTGTATTTAATGATGTTAGTTAAAGGGGAATGTTTATCGTTATGAACTATTGTTTACATAATTATTTATTTAGTATCTAGTATCTATACATCTAGTAATCTAAAAGCAACATAGTTGCAGAGAAGATTACAGATGGCAGAAGGACTGCATTACATTTTAATATTCATCCGGAAAGTCTTCGAAAGTGATAGATATAAACTCTACGTTAGCGTAGGGAGGTGATACAACATTGTGTCACTTTAAAACTTCATCTTCTTGCGGTATCTCAAATTACGTCTCCTCCGACTCAGAACAACAGCAGGCGAGCTATTCCACACTGCCCTACACTTTTTAAACCCATTGTAAAAACACACGAGTAAGGTTTCAGTGGGCGCGGGACAGATCCATTCCTTTCGTGGTATGGAGATACGATCCCTTTAAGTAGCGAAGCAACCTAATTTTCGATCAAATTAACCTCCAAATTTATGCGCTGGATACGGAACTGGAGCAGTCAAATGCCTTCGGGGATCACATCTGTCTCGCGGGCTGGAAGGCCATCCCGGACCACGCTATCAATTTCTCTTGAAATCAGCTTTTGAAACGCATACCCCCAGGCTCCGGTTGCCATGGGCACCAGAGGTGCATCCGTCATCTCCAATCCAAATTACCCTCACCTACTCCTGGTGCAGTAACCCAAACAACCTTTACGCCAGCAACAAGAAGCGCTTTTTTACAAGGACGTATTCCACAGGACTCGGATGCGTCCATCGGGTCGTGAAGCAACAGGATGTTATTCGTGAGGCTTCACGACTACCTCTCGGTACTGGCCTTCCGCACCGCAGATAAGGTGTCCCACAGAGCTTTCAAAGGGGGGAAGCACTTGAAATGCTGAATTCTTCTTAGGCCTCCATTCTCCTTCCGCCTGTGTGTCACGAAATGCAGAAGCAGTTACCGGGTAGCGGTGTTACACCCGAGATTATTAATGGATTATTATGTGCTTCAGACGTGCATTCTCTCGTGAAACCATCGTATTAGTTCCCGGTAGTTTTCTCTCGCTACTGATGTCAGGTTGATAGGCTCGCCGACTACTGTTTATCGGCAACTAAGGACCTATGTTTACATTGTAACAAGTTTTTACGCACAATGTTATATCTTTTTGCGTTATGTATGCACATATATATACACGTATATTTTTAGTCTACGTTTTTCACGGTTTATTACTTCTATAAACGCTAAAATGCCAATAGCTTATAACTATAACATTATTAAGTTCTAATTGGAAGGTTTATTCCCGGTAATTCTGCGGCGAAGTTTTGCAATTCTATTCAATCATTTTCTAGTTATTTCAATTTTCAATCATTTCCAAAAAAATATCGGAATGTTACAAATGGTGCTTTGTCAAACGATACGCATTCCATTTTTTCAAATGGAATTTTATGACAGCCCAAAAAATTTCCTATAAAAGGGTTTGTTTTAACACTAAGTGCGGTAAAAATGCATTCCCATCTCTACGCTTCTTTTTACTCTATGATTTCAATATTGAACAAACCCGACCTCAAATTGTTGATTGATATATTTTTGTCCGATTTATTTTTTTTTAATGTGACCTTTTCAGCTCTAACCATTGTGCCATGTTTTTTATATTTTTCTCCTAATTGAATGCTACCACATAATTATACGGCAAGTCAATTTTACCTGGGTGAGATGGGAAGTATTTTCAATCGACCTCCACCCTTTCAATTAAATAGATTTAAATAAAAAAAGGCCGCTGATAATTTGTAAATTGCACGGCATTTAAAATTACGAGCGTTGAATGTTCTTTATCGGTTGAAATTTTGAGCCCAATATCCTGAAAAATAAACATAGATTATTGTTTATAAAATAATGTGTGACATTTGATGATGATATTTAGTGGTCATAGGAAAAAATCCGTACCTTATCACTTTATTTACTGGCCTCTATTGAAGCCAGTAACAGAAGCGGTTCCACTAATAAATAGGTAATTTTATTACGAAGTCCAATTGGTTGACTAAGTGAAAAAATCATATTGATGACCGAGTTTTAGGAAGTAATATGAATCCTTTGCTTCTCTAAGGATTTTTTTGTTATTGTGATTTTGATTTAAATGCGTTTGAAAGCAGGTTATTTTTTGTTCTTCAAAGGACTAGGGGGTATATTTGTCTTTTCAGGATCTCAGGATTGGTTGGTATTTTGAAATCACTCCTTCTTTCATTCCGCCATAGAATTCTCGGTACTCGGACAAACTTTTCCCTCCCTTCCATTTGTCATTCCCTTTTACTAAGTCTCTTTTCTTTCTCTACTTTTCAATTTTCCCGTCGGCGTCTCTGTTGGTTGACCTCGTCTTTTCCCCTCTGGTCACGCTTCCTTTACTTTCCTGGGATTCCCACTTTTATCCCTCCTATTGAGATGCTCCCGCCATCCTCTACTTGGCTTCTTTCTATCCTTTCAAAGTAGAGGCTCGTGTTAAAGCTTCCCTCTATTCAACCCCGAGGCCGGTTTTTAACATCACCCACTAGTGGTAGTTACTGACAGATCTTGAGAGGCGGCTAAGCGCTCGCGATGAGTCAGTTCTTGGAGGACCGAACGGTGGTGATCGAGTGTTCAAAGGGATATGGCTGCGTATTAGAATTATAAGGAACTCTTACTTAGACGTGATGAATCTGTTAGGGCATTATTGAAGGTGAAGCAAAAGGGAGAACACCATGAGGAATACTAAAGAATTGATATTTAAGAGATATCAGTATGTGGTAGAGTAGAATTAGATTGAGAGGGCAGTAGCTGTAGCCAATCTACAGATTAAATGCCCACGGAGGATTAATAGTTTTTTTAGTAATGTGTGACTTATTTTATTCTCAATGAAGTTACTGAATTATTTCATGAATTCTAGAAGTTCTTATATTTCTACTATAAATAGTTTCACCGCTTCTTGTATCTTTTAAGCGGACTGAAAGTTCAGCGAAACGTTGTATTCAATGCTTACAACGTAGTGAATAACGTGAAGTAAGTTTTTATTAATAGAAAGCTATCTATCTAAAGTTTCATTAGCCAAATATTGGAGTAAATTAAACTTAAAAAAGCGTCTTATGTTCGAAAAGAAGTGAAATATTTTGTCGAAAAGGCTGTTCAACCTCATTCCTTTTTACTTGTAGCTTTTATAATCGTGAGAGTTATGGAGAAATGATGCTAATGGCAATGCAGACAAGGAAAGAGTTGTATCGCCCTTATTTACCAATCTATACCGAAATTTTACAAATAAATACTCGTTTTCATAAGTACAGTATCTTTAACATTAATTTTAAAAACTGATGATTATTTGAAGGAGTGAGGTATTTGATTGAGACAATCTTCCATGACAAATTTTTATATTGGTTTCTATTTACATAAGTTCCTATCATATATTTCACATAAGTTCCTATCATATAACGCAAAAAGAATTATTATTAAGAGAATAAATATAAAAGATATTATAGCGCGAATGAACTAAATTAATACTATTATAAATTAGAGAGCAAGTAACATATGAATTTTCATCATCCTTTAGTAATATCAGGAAAAACGCACAGCGATTTACGATAAGGAATAAGAGATCGAGAATTATCGCAATCACTATGGTAAATTTTCCATGGAAACCATTTAATCAGTGACCCGAGCAAGGATATTCTATTATAACGCCTAACCTCTGGCAACAAGCGGAAGCAAATGCATATTAATGCCCAGGGAATTCAGCTCCTGAGCATAATGTTTGATTAGGATGGGTCTCCAAGCAACGGTCTCGGTAACTTCATGAGATCCACTCCGATCATTATTTTCGGACGAAATGGAAAAAGGCTCTAAATTTATCGCTTCGATAGTTTGAGACTCGTTCTTATTTCATGCCTGGTTACTACTGTTCTTTATCTCTTCAATTTGCAGAGTAGGTTGTCAAAGTATATCCCTAGAAATTTGATATTATGAAAAGGATTTAGTATTTGTGTAATAGCGATCTCTATGTAGATGATTATGAAACCATAGTAACGTACGAGTAACCATCAAGTAAAATTTGGCACCCTTTCGTATTATATAGTGTTTTAAATATTGTACAACCTAGTAAGGATTTAGATTTATTTCCTTCTCTCCTTGTTTGAACAAAGAGACATTGTAGCAAGATAAGAATATCTTAGTACACAGAGGATCTTAATATTACAACTTCAACATGAGAATATTTATCTCTTTGTATCGGACATGGGAATTTGATCCTTCAATTCGTTCGTATAGCTTAGGGCATTGAAATTAAAGCTGTCTAAATTTCGGAAATAATTGCTGCTTACTCAAAGCAATTCGTAGTTACAGATTCAGTTGACATTCCTATGATTACACCAGAATAAAACGAACTCTGTGAAAAATCAAAGTTAGAGTAAAAATCGCTTACTGCGTCTATACGGGCTCTTTATTCACAAACAGTATTCATTCGGTTTGAATCCCTGCATGACAGACGTACTCAGAACTCTTCCAATGAATATCCGAAAATGAAATGCTATTTACGCGGCCGAAAATTTTTGACTCGTCAATAAATGTCGAATTTGAAATTACACTCAATTTTTATTTCCGCTAATAAAATTTCTCGGAATACTTTTCAACTGAAAATACCAATTCTGCACGATTACCATTTGAAACTATAAATACAATCGAAAGAGTTGATTTGAATAATGTATTAATAATGTAATTGTTAAAATCGAATGTCAACGGTATGATTGAAATCGTTTTCCCTCAGTATTTTGGTGCAAATTTTACCGGAATGCGTTTGCAAAAGATTTCCAACGAAATAGTGTCGCGTAGTATGATGAAATGAATTGCAAATTTGAGCAGAATTTCCAAGAAAATGAATTGACCTTTTACAATAGTTCTGAGAATAGCCAAAGCTTAAACATCATCTATGAAATTTGTTTGTTTTCTCAGTAAAACCAACCTGGTTGAAAGATGGATTCGTAAACAAACCTACGACATCATAGTATATCTCTTTCAAAATGTAGTATGAATCCTACGTAATTATTAGCCACTTGGGCGAGAATTTCATTTTCTAATGTTTGTATTGAGGGTATAATATCCATCTCATTCGGAATGCTGTTCCATTAGTCGTGAGCTCCATAGATAATCTCCATACGACTCTCATCTGGTGTAGGAAGAGGGAGACCGCGCCAGTACGCGTCCTCTGTTCCTTTTGCAGACGCGATTTAAACTTTGACCGCCTTCTATCCATTTCAGCTCCGTTCATCCAAAGTGCCTCCAGCACGCCGCCAATTCGCATTTCGTTACTACGGGAACGTGATGAAAAGATGATGCTTTAATGTTCGCCTTCTGGATCGAATAAGTCTGTTGGGGATATCAGTACGTAATATTGTACGTTCCGATTTTACTCGGAACATTCCGGTTTATCGAAATAAACGAATCTCGAATACCGGTATTGAAATAATTTAAAATGTAATATTTTACGTTCCGGTTTCCACTCGGAACATTCCGGTTTCCACTCGGAACATTCCGGTTTATAGAAATAAACGAATATCGAATACCGGTATTGAATTTAATTAAAGACGAAGCTGTTTAAACTGTTTAAATTGTGTATTTTTGTTGTACTTTATTGTGATTAATTTTTAATTATTTGGGTCAGGATTTATATCCGTAATTATTTATATTACAGTCTTAAAAATGTAATTTAAAAGTAATTTGCATATGAGTAAAATGGGAATCAACGTCTACTGATTGTAATGAATTATGCGGGTAGAATTTTTAAAGAGAATGATTAAGTTTCATGTTGATAACTTCGATATTGGTCTATTATTAATCTTCGTTAAATTAATCAAGGTATGACATAGAAATGTGTTCTTGTTTGATTGAGAAAAATATAGGAGGAAAACTGAAGTATGGAAAGGAAAGGGAAACGGCCTTTTATCGAGGAAATTAATGAAATGGTCCATCGTCTAGAAATGCTTTCAGATGAATAATTTTCGAGAAATCTTGACCTTGTACAAGGTGTGATGGTCACTCTTGTATTTGAGTGAGTGACTTCCAAACGAACGACTCTAAAGTTGAAGTGAACATAAGAGATGAACTGATCGATAAAAGTGAATGTAACTCTGGGAAGAGTGTAATTGATAATTATAGATCTCCTCAAATACTAAAAATAATTGATTTTTTTATTCGGTGAACTTTCTTCGAACTATCTCCTCTGAATCATTAGATATGAGGCTTAATAGATGCGGAGGGAAGTAAGATTTGAATTTTTAAAATGCAAAAAAATGCCATTCGTATTATTTTAATTTATCATATACACATATTCAGATTCACGGACGAAGTATCATATGTGCTGAGAGAATAATCAAACACAAAAAACCCTGTAGTTACACTGTTTACATTGGTATTGACACAGAAAACACCAAGCACATTGTTGGTAAATAAATAAATCAGATTTAAATCATCCTAAAATTAGTCATTTCTCTATCGAATTATTTTATTTTAATAACTAAATAAATACGTAAAACATTCATCTGAGTCGTAATTGTTAAAAAAAGTTCTACCAAGGAATGTAGCTAAGCACGAAATATTCTTTAATTGTTATTTAACTCATTGTTTGGAAATGGTAAAAAACGGCTTTCATTGTTGATGATTTATATGTATTGTTGTATAATATGCTCTTAAAAGTACGATAACTTAATAATTGCTTCTTCAGCTATGATTTATGGCTCAATCATTCTTTCTATGAATACCATAAATTTACTACAGATATTAATTTATAAGGATGGAGCCATAAAAATTTTCAATTCATTTTACTCTCGTTTTGTTTGAAGTGGCTTCCCTCAGAGGGAGTGTTAAAAGCCACGTTTTGTGCTTAAAATTTGAAGTGACGCTCAGTAAAGTAAGAGAGCGTGTTTCGAAAGGCGCACCAAAAAACTGGCACCTCGTGATTTATGAGATCCTCTATCTTCCGTTGAAACAAAACATTTTCCTCCCGTTGAATATCTTCCGAACCCACTGTATGTTTTTTAACGATACCGCATGAATGGTTTTGATGTAGGCGAATGGGTGTCCCTTTAAGTGGTAATCTGTAAATTGATGTGAAGTCATTCCGTAGTGTATAATGGTTAATGGAGTGATTGTTGAATTTAATTAAGTTGTTTTTAGGTCACAAAGAAGCTTGAGTTTTAGTTACATTGTTGATGATTGTTGATCCTATTATTAATTTATAATGGAGTTGATTCTTGAAGACAATATAGGTTTACAATTAGATTTTTTTCATTAGAAATCCTTAAAAAGTATTGCTAGAAAAATGTCTTTTGTTATTCAGGTCTGGGTTATACTTCGTTGCCTGGCAGTCTATAATTTAAATAATCTGCTACGATTTAAAAATATTTTGGAAAGTTTAGTGCTTATTAATACTGAATCATTTTATGTCTTGATGCTATTTTTTAAGGTATTACTCTTGAGCTAACTTTTGAAAATTCTTGGAATTCTAGGGAGAAAATTCTTTCTTGTTTATTTAAGATAGTCTTATACATTTTAAGATTTTTCCAGTTTAAATTTTTTTTAACATTGCAATACCGTAACGTCATTTAGGAATGTTTGTATTGACTCACTTAGATGTTCATTTCTTTCTTATCATATTTTATGTAATATCAGTAGAAAATATTATATTATTTTATGAGTATTTATCCATTAATAACAAAATCCTTAAGTTTACATTTTCCTCAAATAGAAAAGGAATTAATTTTATTTCGGAAAAGGATTATATAATTTTTATTACGTAGTTTCCGACAGAATTAAATACGTATATTTATACACCAAGGATAGAAATATTCGCTGCACGGGATTAATAATTTAACCAAAACTACACAAACCGCCGTCTTTCTGAAGGGGTCACTTGCATTTTATTCCGACCATAATGTGGTTGCATAGCTTACCATACCTTTCATACCTCTATGCTGGACGGGATCAAATTCCGGGCATACGTACCACACAGTGCTAGGCACTTATTGATAAAGGCCAGGTATCTGCGTAACAACTTGCAACGTCCAGGAAATAATAATTTTGGCCGCACGACTGACCAAGAGTCTCCAGCACTGGAAACCTGGAATGGCAAATACGCTGCAAGCCCTCCCTGGACACCGGAAGAATTTCCTTTGGCATGCGAGCAATTCGATTATTGAGTCCCTGTGAATATGAAGCTAAGAGTCGAAGTTTCTTTCATCCCGCAATGTATTCAGAAAAAATGCCAATATTCACAGCATCGATTTTTAATCATTTTTTCTGGTATTTTTACAAGAAGAAACTCTTTTGTTGATGCGTTGTGCGATGCTGAGGTAGAATTCAGGGATCGTAGCTTATCCTCGTAACTATGATGACCTAGGTTCAAGTCCTGGTTGTGTTGATATTTGGTGTTAGGTTTCTTCTATTGTTTTCTAGTGCTAAAACTTTACCCTATTATCGTATTAATTAATAATCTTATTACGAAATTTATATTATATTTTAATCAGAATTGTGTTCGAACGATATTCTAAAATTATGTATATAATATGGGAAAAGTTAAAAGAAAATATTTATAGTGTTGTCTAAATCATCATAGAAATAATAGGTTTCTAATAAAATATTTGAATTTTTCCGTAACATAGTAAGGATGAATTTTAATCCATTCAATTTTGCAAAATCTTTTCTGGGATGTTATAATATTCTATTAATATTTAGCTGGTGTTAGATTTAATCGTTATAAATTAATTTACCATAGACCGAAAATTAATTATCAAATTACCTCAAAAAGTCGTAGCAAGAAATAAGTAAAAAACTGTACGGATTATATATGTTAATCATTATATCGTATTATAGCTTAAACTAGGTTTCCTGAACATTGTTTTGTAGGAATCACAGCTTTTAAACTCTTACATTAATCCTAACGCAGTAGTGCATCAGCTTCTAGTTCCCCGAAGGAATATAACCAGATCAAAAAGGGCAGAGATACGCAGCGCACTATTCCAATAGCACTTTCTTGAATAGAAAACGCAATATCTTTTCATGCTTCATACCGTCGCATTTGAGGGCTAAGAACCATTCCCCTTTCTGGGCGTTCGATGCATTGATCGTGGTTAATGTCTTCATCAGCGAAATCGTCTGGACTGGACGCGTCGCCAACATCAATGTCCGACTCTAATACAACAGGTGATTTGGGTTCGTTGAGTGGTTGACAGGCGAATTCATTCCGAGCGATTTCCTCCTCGAAAGGGTTTTTAGTTTGAGTTACTTGGTTCCTACGCCCCAATTCTTCCTCTGGCCACGATGTGCCGAGCCTTTTAGAGAGATGGTGGTTTATTTTTCTAAGCGTTGCTAGTCACGTAGTCAACGGGTTACTAGGATACCATTATTGGTGTTATAATTTAGCAATTCAATACTGAATGGATGATTTTTAGTGATTTTTTTGAATGAGAAGTGGAGTATTATATGTTCTTGAGACGGAGGTGTTTTATGCAATTAGAGAAGTTATTTTCATCGTTATTTTAGGTTTAATTTAAGGGCATTTATCTATGAAATTTAACGGAATGGCTTAAAATAATAACGAGTTCGAATTATTAAGAAAGGAATCGAAATTTATACGTAAAAGAATTTGAAGTTGAAAACAACTGAATTGTTAAAAGTATCCAATACTAATATTTAAGGAGATATTTAAGCTATAGCTTAGCCTCGTGTTTACGTACCTTAAACTTAAAGAAGGAATAGATATAAATACAGGAATATTTTTGCTTAAATGAATGCTTTACCAGACAAAGTCAGTTTTTAAAAAGGAATTGTGAAAACTGTGATAACGTAAATCTTGAATTTTAAAATTTATATGGTAAAATAGTTTAAATAAAGTAAAATAATTCATGGAATTAATGACTAAGGGTTTTATAAAGTAATAGATAGAAAGCGTTATTTGTAAATATCACTGCTTTAGAATTATAGAGTGATTGCTACATGTTTTAACATTTTAACACGTGTGAGGAATTACATTTTCTTTACAACACAACAACAAAAAATACAATTTTCTTTGTACTTGACTGGAAAGTTCGTAATGTGAATCCCGAAGAAGGAATTGCAAAAAAACACATCACCGTGGAAGCTAATTACTTGAACGAACACGCAAAAATCTTGAGTGAAAACAGCGAAGCAGAAAACTCTCTTTTGCACTTTCAGCGCAGAATTGCAATCTTCAGAAGCTCCAGAAAATCAGCGAGTGCAGATAATCCGCGTACAGCTACGTGTAGGATCAATAGATCTTCGTACCGGTGCGTAGGAAGTCACAATGAAGTAAACTTAACATTTCCGTGTCGAGAGCCATCTTTCCTCCGTTCACTAATGCATCGAGTTATGCTTCCCACTTCATGTTTACGTTTTTCGCAAAAGTGCAATTTCTGTGGAGACTTTACCTCGAGTTCTCGTCTCGCAAAAAATTTCGCACGTGCAAAATGCTCTTCTTCCTCGTTAAAAAGTTTCCCTGGAAAGGATGCGCTCTGTCACGTTTTGGCAAACATATTTATCACCCACATTATTCCTATGCGTAGGTGAGTTGGGATACTGTTTTCATATCTTGCAAAAATTCGCGAAGTCGAGCTTGCACGAATGGAGTGTGTTGCTAAATAACTTTGCGTGATGCTTTTGAAAGTTCCCTTAAAAGCATTCCCGGTTTAGTTTAGGGAAGTATTCGAGCTTCACAAATTCGCAATTTTACGTACGTCGATGAGTCGAAATCAAGTACGTGAACACATATATTTATTTATACACCCAGACCGAATCCAAGATGGCAGTTTTCCCACGGGAATGTGCCATTAGTTACCCGACGTTCCCCGGCCCTGAAAATAAATCTGGGATTTAAATCCTACGCAAAACGCCTAGACTGGAAAAGATTTTCGTTCGATAAATTCGCTCGGATTCGCATTCGCTAAATTTCGCGAATTATCCGCGTGACGCACGGGGCAACGCGAAAATTTTCGGATAAAAATATTACGTTCCGCATTACGCGAATTCTGTTACGAAAATGCGCGAAAGAATTTTTGCGGCAGAAAAGTGAGGAATTCTCTGCGGTTGTCATCGTTGAATACATCGATTGAAATCATTTGCAATTCGCAAATATAGCTTTATTTATACGCATGAATGTATATTGTAGTTTTTGGTTGGTTCGTGTGCGAATCCACTCTTATTCTTCCTGTTCGATTTATTTTCGTTCTATTCCCGTTAGCTGTTACCACCCCTTTAGCCATCTCGTCTTCTCCCTACCCTTCTTATTTTCCCTTGCATTCAACCCTTGATTACTTTTCTTAGATACCCTCTTCTCTCAGTATATAAATCACCCATCCCCTATACCGATGCTTAATGACTTCGGTTAATACAATCTTCACCCAAACCATCTCAAATACTCGCTTAGCGTACTTGCCTATCTGTTACTACTTATCTCTTCTTGTGATATCAACCCTCAATTACTAACTTTACTGATAATCCGAAGGCTTAACTCGTAAATTTACATTTAAATCTTTCTTGTATGAATTTACGATAAATTATCAACACTTGTCTACTGAAGAAGGGTACGCCTATATATTATTCTAGCCTTTGCTTTAATGTAATGTACATGTTTTTAGAACGTTATACAGTGCCTAATAGATAGCTTTTCGTGAAGAGATTTAACGCAGATTGTTAAACCCTCCTTCTGAGCTCGTATGTTGTGGAATATGAGTCATGCTTTAATTCGTTTCGAAATTGAAAATATCTTATAATAGAATACTGAAAAACTATGATGATTCATCGTTATTGAATTATCTTTTCAATATCAAGGATAAATCATTTCTATTGTATTCATATATTATTATATAATTAATCAATTACTGTGTATATTATTGAAATATATTTCCAAAAGGTATTCATTCTGTCGACTTGAGAGAATATATTTGAAAAGTTAATATAGTACGCCAATGATTGAATTAGAAATATGAAAAATGTATAGCTAAAATCAGTATGGAAGGCTCTACCTTGTTTAAGGCCATTGCAAAGAATGTTAGACTATCTGTTCACTTACTTCGACATTTATGTGGAAGTGTACTAATAGTCTTACTCTCTTTATAGTTAAATTCGCTTGGAATCGTCTTCCATTAGATAACAACACTGCTATTAAATTAATTATCTCATGATCACCACTTTAGATTCAAAGGTTGATAATTGCGAAAAATATTTTACTCCCTCTCGAAGGAGAACGTGAATCTCTCACGAGCTCTTTTTATTTGAGAACACCGTGACAGAATCACACGGCGTGTCACTTTTGGGGATATGGATTCCCTGGGAATCCCACAAGGGTTACGTAACAACTCCGGTCAACGTGAATGGTTTTAGAAGCTGCAGATATACTGATGCTTGACTACTTTCACTATAATCATAAACGTACCGATCCTAAATTATAACGTGGCGAATGGAGCGAATATAGCCAAGTTTATTATAGGTTATACTTGAAAGTAATTTTTAATGTCATTTATACGATCTACCCTTAAGGGATGAAAAGAAATAGAAGATTATTAGATAACTGAGGAATTATTCTATTAAGCAGTTAAGCTAAGAGATATTTGAGGCGTATACTCAATTAAATAGAACTGGAACATCATGAATATAGATCATCAATCATTTAGTCTATCCTTATACAAACTATTTTTGTATGCTAGAATATTTTTGTTATATTCCTTGGTAATAATGTTGATTTTTGTAGCATTAGGTTTACTTTTACTCTACAGTATCGTATTTTTATTCGTCACAACCTAAATTGCGATACCTTTCAGAATACTCAACTAATATTTTCTGTTAACAAGCTAGTTGAATAACATCTTTAAGACTTTTGATTGATATATTGATAGTTATAACCATATTCTCTAATTAGACATTCTAGTTTTTCTAAATATTTGTCGAACGTGTTTTGATGTGCCTCTATTAAACTTGGAATGTCGAAGGGTCGTTCACTTAAAGAAGTCTTTTCAGGTGTGTACATGTCGTGTAATCTAAAGGGAAAAGTTTTGTTGGAAAAAACGAGAAAATGATGATGGTTCTGGAGCAGATAACATGGACGGATTTCATTTGAAATGACAGAGACGACAGATGCAATCGGAGAATGGATATCAGAAGAAATTCGGTGAAAGAAGGAATATAGGCTCTGTAATCGTATAAACGAGAGAGTTAGTTAATAAGCTTTCTATATTACACAAGGAAAGTTAGCTAAAGAAATTCTATGGACTAAGATGACGACGGAACATTCAGTAATGCATCTAGGTAGTTTTGATTTGAATACACAGAGCTGAATAGTAGCAAATATATGACTCGAAAATTGAACAATTGTAAATGTTATTATTTTAACATTTAGGCGAGTTTTAATGGTTTAAGTATTCAGCAATATTATCACGTAGCTACACAATCATTTCTTATCCTCTTTAGAGTAGCTCCTGACAATAAAAGGACATATTAAAACATCTACAAGTAAGAATTTTTGATTATCCGACTCCCAATTCCTGTACGGAAGAGTAGAAAACTTTGCACCAGGGATGGAAAGTCTGTTTTACAACCTAAATCTTCCGGAATACGTCTTTGAATTTTTATGCGGTGGATTTTCGGAAGTTCGAGATTCATGTAAATCCAGAGCATGCAGAGTTTCGTATCGCATCGGATTCGGAAAAGATGACCCTGGGAGTCTTACGACCCTCTGAAAACAATTCTTCAAGAGTTTTAGAGTTCCGGAAAAAAATACGACCCCTTTCCAAACTCCCCCGAGAAGTGTAGATATATGTTCGGGGGATAATGTTATGATTGTCGAACCCCAGTACGCTTCCCCTCGACACCAGACCCCATCTATTCCGTAATGAGAGCGTTAAAATCACATCTGATAGAAATCCGGAAGGGTGAGGACGCAAGAAGGTGACGGGGTGCTGAAAAACCATCTCCAGGGAAACGATTCGCTTCTAGAGCACCTCGATCATTTAAATCTCCAGATCCGAGGGCAGATTCCGCTATCACTGCACCCAGATCTATTCCCTCCGCGTATTAATCCGAATAAAAACGAGTTCCCGCACCTATCACCTCGAACTTTTTTTTTCGTACGCGTACACCACCACCCCCAAGAATAAACATTTCGCCCGGAATCCTCCAACTGCCTCCCCCCACTCCAATTCCATAGCTTGCTTATTCCATTTTCACAGGAATCAATCAGAAGGAAGGCGGCTTCTCCCAAAGCCCCCTTCCCCGGCAGATCTCTGCAGTGTAGGAGAGCAGCTTCCCTCTCTCTTCCCTTCCCCCCTCCCCCTTTCTCAACCCAGGCGACCCAGAGGCACGGCTGCCGCCATGCGGAGAAATCCGAAGCTCATCGCTCGGCAATTGTCGAGTCGCTGTGGTCGCTAGAGGCGGGCGTTCAGTCAGAGTCGTGCGTTCGCTGAGAGTGCGTCGCGGTAGGCCTCCTGGCGTACGTTCGGCGAGTGGGTTTTTCTTTAAAGCTTGGTTTTTTTACACCTCCCGGGTCGCCTTTAAAAACAACCGCCCCGAGAAGGGAGCGCGTTAAAATCGCTCCCGGTGAAAAAAGTGCTGCGTGGATTTTTTCGTCGTTTCGCGAGGTTGAAAAATTACGGAATTTTTTTTATTCCGGATCAAACTTTTTTGAGCCTCAATTGAACCTGGAGGATTGTGTGATACCCCCGTGTGCCGAAAGAACGGTTTCGTTCTCGTTTCCGAAGAGAAATCCCGCCCTGTGATGGTGATGCCCAAAACTATAATAGGAGGAACTTCGTTGCCAGATATGGGATGCTTAACCGATAGAGGAATTTGAGATTTTCTTTTCGGTTTTTTGATTTTTTATCCCTACGTTAAGGAGTTTGTTGACACGAATTTGTTAGTGCGTTTATTTTTTTGTTTGAGTTCCTCCCCTTTTTTGTTTTTTTCCCGTCTGTGGTCGGATACTCGGAAGAAGTCGCCCCCGGATTGTTACACAGTGGTGCAAGTGATATCTCTGTTCTGGAATTCGACGGATAGGGTAGTTGGTATAAAAGTTTTCCGTCGAATCCCTTCATTTTTGGGAGAGCTGGGAATAGGCAAACTTTTTTATGAGTGCTCATCTCTGCAGATAATCATTCTCAAACCTGGCTGCTGCCACCCGCCGACTGAAGTATGTTCCTCTCGGAATCTGCGCCTACGATCGCCGGGAAGATGTGCCGGCGAGGATGGACTACGCGGGACACAGTTTCTCATCTGTTCGTGCTCGTGTTCCTCCTAGCTGGGACGACGGACTTCTCAAATGGTAAGTTTCTAAGCATTTTTTACAATACCGGTTCTAATAAGGTCCATTCAGTGTCAAAGTTTTCCCTAGTTCGAAGTTATAATAGTGTTAGAATACGCTTTAATAGGATCGCTCATTCAGTGTTAATCTTCTGAAGAATTCCGCAACGTGAGAAGTGTAAGGGAATGTTTCTTTTCGTGCGTGAAAAATGCGTATGTATCGCTATGTAAACCTTCCTAAGTTGTGTGTAAAATCCGTAGCAACGATTGTTTCTACGTCCAAACAGCCTTAATCCTTCAAACGTGATGCTGTACGAAATATCTGGTGCACCCAGCGCAAATTCAAGTGCGTGTTCGATCATCGTTCAAGGATTAACGTGACCAAGTTTCACTCCCAATATCGCGAACTGCTGTTTCTCAGGGATGCCTGAAAACTCGCCGTGGTTTCCGAGAGAGGGTGGAAACCGAATCGGTCGCCTAGTACGTGGTTACATCCACAGCGGTCCAGCTCTTACCGCATCCGTTATAAGGAAAGGTGTTTTAGAAGATCGTGAAGTGAAGGTTTCGTAGAATAAGTTGCTCGTAGTTTCTAGGCGGTGTGGCGAAGTTCAACTTTTCGTGTGTTAATGTACGAATGGCTGAGTGTATTTTGATTGGATGGTTAGCATTGGGTAGTTGTGGGATAATTCTTAGAAATATCCAAGCGTAAGGGTTGTTTTGTTTACTTCCCGATTCCTAAGAAACTGTGAGAGCGATGGGTTGCTATAGGGAAGGAAAAAATCCAACGAAGTTCTACTGTTTAAATTCTACGGTGCCTATAAGTCAGCAGTTTCATCGCGTAATAATCAAAGTTTCCCGTCGCTACGAGCGGCACGGCGTCCCGCGGGAATTAGTGTCATCCGTAATTGATTCGTGATACGGTGTTAATATGCAGATAGGCTTCGAAGACGTAGCAGTCCGTCATGCCCGGTCTACCGGCGTGACGATTGCCTCCGTCAGAGACATCCCGTCCGTGATGAACACGCATCGCGTCCAATGGAGTGGTTAATTATGGATTCAAATTGCTGTTAAGTACGTTCGTCGGAGTGGACAGACCCAATCAGCAGTACTCCCCCCAAAGCCCTCCCCCGATCAAACGACGTTTACCGGCCGATTCATAAAGCATACAGCGATGCGTCCGTTGCACGCCGCTTTGTCGAATCGACACCTCTTCCTAAGCCACCATCTTCAGGGCAGGGTGGGAATCATTCTCCGTTCGCCCTCCCTGATGAACAAACATGGGGAGACTTGGAAGACGCCATCCACCCAATTCCCATTCCGTGGAAACCTTTAATAAACTCGGAGTGGATTACACATAGAGGAATGGAACGCAGTGCCTGGAAGCGCCTCTATCCCTCCTTCAGACAATCGTAAAAGGGCCACACCATACCATTACCAGCCCCACTAGTCCATCCCTCCCCCTCTCCCCATTTTACCCATACCTTTTTTCCATCCCTAGCTGCAGTCAAGGACGGAGGATTAGGGGTCTTCTAGCGTAGGCTATCCTCCGGGAATTGCACTTGTTATGTGTCGGGGCCTATAATGGTTCCATCCGGGTGGGCGCGGTGCAGGAAGATTAGCGTTTTTCATTTGTCGTCGCTCATCGACCAGGAGGCGCGGGGGCGGTGTCCGGGTGTTTTCGGGGATACGTCCGTCAGAAGGGATATTGGCTCCTTTGTTGATTTATCTGGGTGGGTGGGTAAAAAAGCGGCTCCTGGAGATGGCGAATGACCACGGAGGGTGCCTGGTTCATGAATAATTATGCCGCGATAATAAAGGGAAGCCCCATCGTAGGCAATGTGGTACTTCCAATACGCTTCTGCTTTATGTACAGTCTGGGGATAAGAGTTTATCATCTCTCCCGAATGGTTACGGAGGGATAATATCTGGAGGGCGAGGGGAATGCTATATACGAACGATTCTGCAGGAATAAAGTTTGTCGCAGAGGGATCACATTTTAGATATTTATGTCCTCTGATGGTGCGATAAGAATCTCATCGTAGCGTCCCCTCCAAAGTGCGGGTGATTCTTCGACAAGTTTTGCGATGAAGGATAAAGGAAGACCGATGGAGTGTATGAGTATTTATTTCGGATGTGTTTACCCCCGCAATCGAGCTCAATGACCCAAATTTCGTGTGGGCCTCGCAACCCCGTTCCCATCTGCGACACTCCCTAATAGACACGGTGCGGAAGCAATCTTTACTTTTGGAAGTTTCGGTGGAGATTCCAGTTTGCGAATCGGAGGAAATGCGCCCGGAATGAAGTGAAGTTTGTCATTTTCCTTCAATATCCGGTCGTAAAGGGAAGTGTATATCTGGAAAGTTCTTGGGATGGGAACGATTTGGAAAATTATTGGGGTTCACGCAATCTGAGATAACTTTTTGGGGATGCAGTTTGATTAGAAAAATTTTCATCGAAATATTTTTGGGATTCCATACTTCGCGTGTTTTTATGAAGATCGTTTTGTGGAAGTATGTGATGAGAGTGCGGGTCGAGTAAGGTCACCTTCTCCTGGGCGTAGGAAGCAGTGCAGCGTCAGCAGTTTGATATCGTAATTTCTCGAAAGGTGTGACCCGATTGTTATCTTTGTTGCATGCATAACTTCGCACGAAACGAGTGAAACGTACTTTATTATTTACAATAATTTAATTATTGTTTGCTTTTACGGTAGCACTCGATTGTTGCAGCCAATAGTCAGTTAAAGAATGACGACAATGAGGTTAATTTAAGGGTAGTTTAAATGTTAACAATATAAGGAAAGTCTTCGTTATTGTTGAATAGAGTGGAATTTTTCAGTAATTAAGAATTCGATAACTATGGAATTATCTATTGATGGAAGATTGCTAACTTAATAATCTCTGTTTGTAATATAAATCAATCGAAATACGTTCGTTAGACAAGTGTTTAGACAAGAGTGAAGAGCGATGTTTCAATCGAACTTTAGGAATCGTTTAGAAGTATTTCATGCCATAGTAATTGATAAAAGTTATGTATAGAGAAACGTATCCGTTAGTTTTGCGTCATTCCTCACTCTTCAAACTCATTAGCATCGCATATTATATAAGTGCTGCATTAAGGAAGCCGTATATCACCTCTTCACATCGAGAAGGGTTTTTATTCGCTCAGAGGAGATGCCATTCCGAGAGCGATGGATTGGGATGTACAAGACCCGGTTTACATTACGGCCCCCGAATTTTTTCGTCCCAGAGATGCGCCACGACCAGAGAATGGACGGATTAACGACGCCGCATACTCCTAGAGCCATAAAGCGGCTGAAGAAGAGTCGTTTATCTTGAACCTTCGATTGGGTGAATCTCCACCGACTGCTTTGCAATTGAAATGCGCATCCGGTTTCTTCAGAACGTTTTTTTTAGCTCGCCGCCCAGAACGGGACCGATTCATAAAGTGATATTCCAGCCTCTGTAATGCCTCGTAATCCATTAGTGATTTTTATCAGCGCGCTCAGGTTCGATCGTGCAAGAGCATTAGCAAGATCCTTATACTGTTCGAATGTATCATCCTCCGGTTTGGAAAAGGAACGGGCATCTCGTAACGATGGGAGCCATTTTGAATATGAGGGTCGCACATACGGAGTACGTAAGTTTTAAAGATGATAGTTGAGCTTATCGGATCATAAACTATGAAAATTTAGGCATTTACGAAGCTCTCCAGGGTCAAGTACTTTGACCGGTGTGATTTGCGATTTTAATTACGACCTCATAGGTATTGGTTATTGCGATGGGGACAGGGTTATTAGTGGGGAAAAAGCATCGTTGCATATTTATTTTTTTAACTCTAGAATTCTATTCAATGAATGTGCTTTGATGAATGAAAAGGTAGAACTTAGATACTCCGCAATTAGTAAGTATCAATTACTTCGAAAAATCTTCGGTGATTAATTCGAAGCGTCATTTCGTGTGTGGAATATAGTGATGTTGTATCCATAGGGGAGTGGCTAAGACAGTTGAAAACAGATTGTATCAACCGGTATGGAAAACTTTAAGATGCGATTGTCTTAGGTAAGTAGGTTTGTCATTTGCTCCGGACCGCTTTTACTATTACGCTCTACCCATTTAGAGTTTCTGCAACGCCATGGATTAAGGTTATGGAAGTAGACGGCTTAAAGAAGGTCATTCCAAGGCTCACGAATTCGCGTATTCGCAGAAAACACGTCCATGCATCGGGATTAAGCGGAGATTTTCCCCGTTCGCTCGGACTGCAACGCCATCTTTTAATTGTTCCGCCCACGATTTCATCCGTTCTTCAGTCAAATGGGGCAGATTATTAGACTCGCGCATTTTATTCCTTCGCTCAATTACTTCGCCGAGAAACAATTGAACGCGTTTCAGCGGTCTCTTCTCTTCCGGCGCAAACCGCATCGTAATTGCACTCGTATTAAACGAGATAATGCATTCAGTTATCGGACGATCGGTCGCAGTATTGAGGGAGTCTTGTTTTTTTTCCCTCCCGTCCAATTGGATTGTGCGGAAAGTGCAGGATTAACAACGGGCAGTACGTTTTAGCGTCTCCTTACCCCGGCGTAATTCAGTAATTATACTTCCGAAGGGTTTTTTTATCGCGAAACAGGAGGGAATGAGGGCGATTACGCGAATTTTTAAAGAGGAATTTCCATTGGTTCGTTCGATTTCGTAATTTAAAGCAGCCGGCGCTCGGTCGCGAAGTTAATGGATTTTTATGGAGATGAAGTGTGCGGGGAAGGAAGTATTTCTGTCTCCAGGGAGATGAATATGCATCCAGATATTGCTGAAAATTTTGTCTATTTCCTTCGGCTACGAGTTGGTTTTCATTATTCTGTCGCGGATTTTTGCGGTTTTTTTATTACACTTCGCTTTCGATTGTGAATTAAGTGTGCTATGTAAGGTGAGAAGTAGTTGTTCATTTATTTTATTATGAGTTGTAGCTATTAGGTCGCGTTACTAGGTGCAACGGTGTACATTAATAAATAACAACCAAGTGAGGTTAAAGACTTTCCGGTTTGCGATTTATTTAGTTAACTGTGATACGCATTCAAGACGTATGTCGCACCCAGCTTGTTAATCACTTTTGTAGAAAATTGAGTAAAGTTCCGTTTTTCTCATTTTCAAAAGTATTATGGTACGATTATTTAATGTGAGTTTTTTAAGGATAATATATATCTAAGCTTAGTTGTGTTAATGTTTTAATATCATATATTCGCTCCGAATTCGTTACAAATGTATTGTTTTTAGAATGAATGAAGATGGAGAAAGAATGTCTGAAATAATATTCAACCAAATATAGTTCAGAATTAGATAAATCGCAAATGAACGAGGTTCAGAATTCAAAGAAATGGTATTCAGTCGAAGAATTTAATTCCCCAATCTGTACCTCACCTGCTTGAATATTATAGTGCCGAAATCTAGTGAGTAAATATTTCATGAAATTCAGTTATAAATGTTTCGAATTGACTCCTGCATTATTCACACCTCAGTAGATATTCCTCTATGGATTTAATACTCACCCACAATGACAGGGACAAATTCGAACGAAGCTTTTTTCTTTATCTAATTCGCAAATGAAAGCAGTCCATTCGTCAAAATATCGCTGCAGAAACCAAACACTGGCGATCCAGAAAAATGTACGAACGGCTTTTATATAGCAGTAAAACGATTTGCTAGCAAAGCTGGGAATCATAGTGGAATTCCTGAAGCAGCGCGTACAACAGTACTCGCCGAAGTTTATTAGGTCATTCACATTCAAAGGGAGGCTGTACGAGAGAGGCTAAGCTGCAACTTTTCATTGCGATATCTCTTCATTAATCAATACCAGGGATTCCTACCATATTTCTATGGCTTTCGCCGTGTATTTCGAGCATTGGCTACGGATCGGGGCTTATCGTCGCTTTGAAAAATATATGAAGGTCACGATTGTCAGCCGCGATTTTTTTCCATAGAGAATTGTTCCAGTTTATTTCATCTTTGTCCGCTTTAGAGTTTAATCCCTGCACGGAGTTATCCCGTAGGATTGTTCGGTGAAGAGAGATGGATCATTCTTCTCTTGCGGGTAAAAATTTATGAAATTCACTCGTTCTTTCAGAATCTGGAAGAGAATTCGTGTTGTTTTTTTATAAAAGTATTTGCCGGGGAGATGTTTCTATCAGTCGGATGGCTCGTGAATGCTTTAAAGATTTACTCTTTTAGAAATGTATGTATTACATTTTTCGGCTCAATCTTATTCTATTTACGTTAATAATTTATATATCATATAATTATAATTTTCATCTTGTTCCTATTTCCATTTCAAGAAAAGAAATTCAATCGTTGAAATCCGATTTTATATATAATGAAATAAATAACGCACGTACATTTTAACGTATATCAATAAGAACAAGAGAAAGATAATGTAGATTATTTCTAAATCATTTTGCTAAATTTTCGTAACCGTTATATGTTAGTGTGAAGTATTGTATTAAATGATCGTGTCTTACCTTTAGCGAACGGAGGGTCTTTTGTAGTTGTAGAGTTTGATTACTTTGTCTGATTAAGTAAGATATATAATATAATGTAATATAGAAATGAGTATATTCTTAGCTTAGTGTTTACACCAAAAAGATATAATTATACAGTGAATTAAGGAAGTACGTACAATTAAGTTTAATGCTAATAAGTCTAGTTGGATGTTTCGCGTAAATGTTTAGGAATTGCTCGTTTCAATTCTGGAAGCCGATGTCAAAGGTCAATTTCCCGCATTTAAAATATATCCCTCAAATGTCAGCGAATTACGAATTTTCTCCATGATATCCAATTTTCAAAATTTCCCTCTACCCATCTTAATTACATCGCTTTCACAGCCGTATGCTCAAATAAAAAATGAAAAGCCTAAATTTCGCTTTGGATCTCCATGGTAACGAGCAAAGATTACCTAAAGACGAAAGGACCGAGGGAGTCACACAGGTTCTCGTACTTGGACCCAGACTTTTCAAAAAAGAGTCTAATGCATTTCCTCGTCTCGTATTAGCGCAGATCCTGTAATCTGGCGGTGATGATGTCTTTCTGCTCTCTTTTTCGCGTCTGCCCGCACCGAATGCTGTTCTCGCCCCGTGTGGGTATGGCGGGAACAGGGAGGGAAACATTTTTGTTTCTCTTCCGTCCTTTTTTCACGAGGGCGCAGTTGGTCCAGCCAGTTACGAAGCCAGCCGCGCTCGGCGGCGTTTTTCCTTTTTCGTTCATACGTAGAAATGACGTAGGTCTGCAATCAATCCCCATATATTCCCGAACGTGGCCGAATTGCATTGATGGATGCCTGTCCCATTGTCGGCGACAGGTCGGTGCGGACCGCCCCTCCCAGCGGGGGGAGAGAGAATGCCAGGTCGGCCCTGGAAACAATGGTCCAGTTGCGAGTCTGTGTTGCTACTTTCTCTATTACGTGATGTATGAAAAGAGAGGGATTTAATTTCTTTTTATTCGACTCTTTTTTGGGTTCTTTGAAAGGAGCTCTGGCGGTGGGTGGTTGGATACGTCTGTGGTTTTTTACGTGGTGGGGTTTTTCGTCTGTGTTTATTCTAGCTTTCGTCCAGAAAGTGTTGAATATTTTTGGGTCTTGAGTTTCTTTTTGAAATATTTCTATGAATTCAGTTATTATTATTTTAATTTTGGAGTAATATGGATTGAAAACTTGCATTGTTGGTTTCCGAAATCTATTGTTGCGGCAAATAATGGCTATTGTAAATAAATTGAGGTGGGAATTAGTCACATTGTTGGAGGTTTACAAAAATAATACTGATAACTCATGTAAATAGATCGTTCAATTACTGTTTCTTTTATTCATAGTGTTTTATATGATTTCTCTTTATCGTATCTAGTCTAATTGTGAGTTTAAGCAATCTAGCGTGTTAATATTCCTCGGGAATCGAACCCGGGACCGTTCTCATTAAATTTACTCCCTAACGTATACAAGGACCGTAAACTATCGATCCAAGATATTTCATCTGAACGTGCTAAATTATCAACGCATCTACTCTCGCGGTGCGGAATTGATATATAGTTAGAAGTTGTCAAGTGGATCCATTAAACAAATAACTATATAGTGCGCCACACAGTAGAGCTCTGCTTCCACGATTATGCACCAGCTTCCCAAAGCGTATGGAGTAGCACCCACACCGTATTAATCGCGCAAAATTGCAACCGTTTCGATGCAGGCGATAATTCAGGCGTTCCTTTGAAGCCGCTTTTAATCGCCGCCTTGATAAAAAGCAATCGTGCGTGCGCTCCATTATGACCCGTTTTAATTCGAGTGCGCCGTTAATTAACGAACCAGTTTTCGGAGCCATCCGTCGGAAAGTTTTACGAATTAAGCATCATTGTTTCTGCACGCCGCGGATTAATAGTTCTCCAAAGAGCCTCAAAACAGCTTCCTCATTGTCCCCGCAACAAACCGGACCCGCTAAATCCAAGGGTAATTCCAGCATTTCAATTTACCGCCCCCGAACCTTTTGTCAACGCATTTTCAATCTTCCTTTTACGGAGGTTTCATTTGATCTCATTAAGGGACGCATTCATTTCGCGGAGATTGTGCTCGAGTCTGGCGGGGCCGTGACGTTGTCAACGTTTCCACCCCGAATTCCCGATAAAGATGAAGTAATCGCTTCGAACGCGATTTTATAGAGGAATATTAACGCGGTTGGTTGCCTGGTATCCGGGAAAGAGGCCCTTTTTAATGTCAAAGGTAACAATTTAGGAATTCATTTATTTCTGTGTCGCGATGGGGATTGTTTTGCGTATGGGTTCAGAGATTAGTTTTGATACGAATTTGAGTTTCAGGGCGTTAGGATTCAGTTTGTGTCATTGTTAGCTCGAAAGAATCATCGTAGAAGGGATTTGTTGGTTGTAGTTGGTACGGGGAAACGGTGGTGACCCTGGGAATTTCATCAGGGTCAGTACTATACGCTCATACCTTTCTTTAAAGGTCATTCTCTATTCTCTCTCTAAATCATGAATGTTTGCGTACTTAAATGAAAGAAAATGCGTGTTTATTATATAAATGAAGGAATATGCGTATATAAGTTGAAAATATTTTTTGCGTTTTAATTATTGAATTTTCTCAATTATGTAAGAATATAATAGTAATAATAATACATCTAAAACTGTATTGTTACTGTCTGGATACTGTTAACTGGATATGTATAGCATCAAGCGTTGGAAAAACGATTAACAGTGATAGTTAGTATAATTGCAATATAGGATGATAAGCGAACTTTATGTTTTGATTCTGTTAACTATCAAAGTTATTATTTTTTTGTTTTATACTCTCTGTTAAATGCTTTTCATTTGTATATAGTTGCGTATGACTGAAGCAATAATATAATGTTGAGACTGTGACTGTTCAACAAGCATTGTTTAAATAATCTAGGTTCATTGTTGTCTCGGTAGTCGTGCAATAGATCTAACAATGGTAGGAAAGTACGTTAATTCGCTTGGATACCATTGCATTGAACGCGCATATCCAAGGAAATCTCAGTTTCAAAACGGCTGAAAGCAGCGCAATAAGTCCGCCGATACCTAGCATTTTCTCATCATTCCTTTTTCACTCGCACTTCCTAGAGATCGGGAAACCCTTAGGGCAGATATCCTCTTCCTCTCGGATCAAGTGAGTTCTTGATCTCGCGTGCTCTCACAATGTGAGATATCCTTTCATTTAACACCTTCTGCTTCGATGCCTGTCACTTCCTAATCCCTCTCCCCAACACGCCCCAGTATCGAATCCTTTCTCTTGGGCCCTCCTCGCGTTGCGTCACTTCCTGTGCGTTTTTCAGGACCATCCCGCAAAGTGGGTGTTCTTTTACACATATTTATGTGTTCGAGCGTAAGTTGAGCGGTGTTGGGTTTTGTGGTGGTTTTTTTTCAATCGACTCTTTCCGCAGAGTGTTTCGCATTATCGTACCGTTATCGCACTTTCTTTTTCCGATACGTATATCTATTGTATACGTATACGTGTTCAAGGAATTTTTGATACGTATAGGTGAAGGAATGTGTTCTCATATTGCGAGGGGGTTTAGGAAAAGAACGAAGTTGAGGTTGTAGTTGGTTTAATAGGTTATAGATTTTATCGTAATTAAGGATTGAAATTTTATTGAATATAGATGATGTGCCATTGTACTAGCCAGGAAAAAAATATATAAAATCTAATATGCTTTCATGGTGTCGTTATTTACGATTAAAGATTTCGACTTGCTAAATATCGAGACAAACTATGTATACGTATAAATGTATGTGTTTAAATAATATATAAATGTCTAACACTAGAACTCGGCTCTACTACCAGGGAATTTGGTATTATTCTGCAGAATACATTTAGACAAATTTTGGTTCCTTTTAGAGTCTAAATTCTTCTACTGATTTGTTGTTATGATTTTATTTAAAAATTACTTACTTCATCATCCATTTAAAAATTGTCATATTGTTTGTTTTGGGAGGATTATTAATACGACTTGTCATCGCATCAAATTAGTACGCTTGTTTTATCGACTAAATCTATGCTTATCTTTCACCGTGAATTTGTGCAGTTTTCCTTCGGATTCAACCTAAACCATGTGGTATTAAGTAAATTAAAGTGCTTCACACCAACTTATTGTTCGACGTAACGTCGAATTATCATTTTTGTCACAGTTAAGTATCGTAAATGGTCGTACAAAATTTTCCATTTGGACCAATTACGTACTCGTTTTGTATAAAATTAAGCTCTGCGAATAATCTTGTTTGCATAAGTTTTCAGTTTACGTCACACCTTTAGATAATTACTTTTTGAGCGCGAACTAAAACTAAACGAATTCCCTGTTTAAGTTTTAAAACTCAACCTTTTAAATAATGATCGCGTTTCGAGGCTGACGTTAGAATTTTTTCGAGGGAAAAACGCGAGAAAGTTTTGATGAAATTTAAAGGGACTGTTTGAGTTTCCACCTTCCCTCGACATTCGTAACAATCACAAGACTTGGTCCTCAGAGAGTTGTTCATCCGACGGAAGGAACTTTTTTTTCCATCACTCCGCGTCATAATTCCTCTTTTTCCAGTCCTATTCATTTCTTCCCACTGTTAGCAGCCCCGCGTGTACTCCCTCTGTTTACACCCCCTGCCTTACGCCCCCATATTCATTAAATCATACCCCTCATTAATCCTCCTCCTTCTAATTGCAAAGCACCCCTGCCCTCGTCCAATTTCAGTCCCCCGTGTTTGACGACGCTACTTTACATAGCACGGAGCAAAAGTCTCCGGTAAGTTCGCAATTTATTAACAAGGAAGTTGCGGGGTAAGATACGTTCGCGCGTCGTGTGCCGTCGCCGTATCCAGCAATTAGCGGCGATGAAATTTCTCGGGTTTTTTTATTTTAATTTTAATTTTTTTTACGGTATCCTCCTCGTTCCCCGTTGCCCGGAGACGAGATAAAATTTGAAAAATGGGTCCCCTCATCCAAGTGGTCAGAGGTCACAAGGGTCTGATAATTCGATTTACACGCCGGATAGCTTTCTCGAAAACACATCCAGGATCGATCTTTTAAAGTAAGAGCGTGGGCTATCTCTAGAAAGTTGATTTTTTTGGGAATGAGATGAAATTTGATTTTTTTGCGCTTTTCTTTTGTTTGTGGTAGACAATGGATCGATGTTTTACGTGCTGGAATTTTTTTGGGGTTTTAAATCGAATATGGATGATTCGATTGAGATTTATCGATGTTTTATAAAATGGTGTAGGATGGATATTATGAGTGTATTATACCTGGGTTCGAGTCCCGGATATTTCACAATTTTTTATTTCCATTTTATTTCGTTACGATAATTATACTTGATTTGTCTATATTGTTGGGTTACAGGATCAAAGGTGATACACATACATTTATTATTAGCTTAAATGATATTATATACTTAAATTTTAACCAAATGTAATTGAAGTTTCAATGGAAATTATAACTAATTAAAACTGAAGGAATATCAGTCTAGTGTTAACATTGTTAGGCATTATTTAAATCGAGATTTAATTCTTTAATTGTTAATTATCGGACGTGAACGATTATCATGGGTTAAGTTCATTAGAAAAGATAGTATGTTTAGAGTTTAATTTTCAATATAAAATATGAAAGGATTAAGTAATCAATGTAATTTAGCTAGTTATTTTATAAAAAGTTATTAAAGTAATTAGTGTATCTCTAAGTATAAAATTGGTAATATCATAACATATAGGAAGAATGAATATTTGACTCCGAAATGCGTTAATTGGAAGCATCACATGTCACTCAATTGTTAATTTTTTCAATAGGATCCCTTTAAAACGTGCCGATTATAATTCTCTTTGAAACGTTATCGCGTTGCCATAGTTTTTATTTATTTAGCGATTCATTTTCATCGAAATTACCGCTTTAAAAAAAATCATACCGATTTGTATGGAATTTCCCAAATCATCGGCCGTCGTCATTCAACGTCGCCACGTAAATAAAAAGTTTCAAACGGCGCCGTAAAATTCGGTCGGCGCGAGAAAAAGAATTCCATTCAAGTTCCATTTACCCTCCTCCATCGCCAACCTTTACGGCCGTTCCTTTTTATCTAATCGCGCCTTCACGATGGTTTCTTTTCCTCCTCCACTCCTTTTTTTCCATCTCATCCTCAAGAAGGGTACTCGTGGAAAACATTTCCCCCTTCCCCTATGCGAGCGCACATCCGCTGTAGGGCCCTCGTTCGCGAGAATTCGCTCGGATAAACTCTCTCCGGGAAGGGTTTTCAGCCTATCCAGCCTCATCTAGCGTCAGAAATACTCCGTAGTATTCGAGAAAGAATCTCTTATGTAAACGGGCGAGTGCAGGGGAGGGTAGGCGCGTGACTTAATGGTTGCTTTACCAATTACGTAGTCTCCAGGTTATATTCTTCTTTAGCGCTGCAGCACGCGGGGTTGTTTGGACAACAATCGTGCTACCGCTTCGTCGAGCCAACAATGAGGTATTCCATCGCCTTTGTTTACGTTTTTCGTTTGGATTGTCGGTCGGGTCGTTGGGAAGCTGGAGTAATTGATTGTTTCGGTTCGGTGTTAGTTAATTGGATGATGTCATTCGTCAGGGACTTCATTTTACTGGTGACCTATTAGCGGGACATTGTGCATTTCTTGTTGCGATGATTTATATTTTACGTACGTAGTGATACATGCTCGTGTTACAGAAGCAATGGTTGCTATAATGAGTTTTCTCAGAAGAATACTAGTTTATTCTGGGTTTTAATTTACTGCTTATTTATTTATTATTTTTAATTTAATTATTGTATAGAATTGTGGAAGATTTTATATTCATTGATAATTATTAATTAAATAAATGTAAGCTACTTTTGATTTATTTTTTGTGATTTAACCACATTTTCTTGTACCCTATACGTTGATAAACAGTGTTATTTACCTCGTTTTTAACGAAAATATAAATTACATATTACGTTCAAATCATTCTTTACGGGACAAATACAGAGTGTTCAATTTTTTTCCACGAGCGTAACGTACATTAATGGAACTAGTCTTACTCGAAGGATATATACTCCGGGTCGCAAGAAGTAGTTCGCTAATAAGTAATTCTGTTAGAAATTTGCTGCCCTTACCCGTCTTCTGATCCCCTTTCCCGCAGAAAGGCTCTCAAGTTTTTCCAACCCTTGCCATCCATTTCCAAAGATAAAACACCTTTCTGACCCGAAATAGAAGCTTTTTTTTATCATTCGCTGCACAATGTTGCGGTTTATCTTAATCGCCCCGGTGACAAAGGATTAATGGTCCATCGGCCAAAATTGGATTTGTTCTCTTCTCAAGAATCGGACAATTGAAGCGGAGGACAGTGACAAGTGGCCGCCTGCACTCACTTGGGCCTCTGCTCTCCTTAACAATCCGATATCGCGGGCCGCATTGTCCAGGGGTCCAGGAAAGGTTTGACGTTTATGGAGTAACAGAGCCGTGAATGGGGAATAGAGTATCTATCGGTAGCCGTCTCTCTATGTCCGAAAATGGAATTTGCCGGTATAGTTTTTTTATGCCGTTACATCCAAGGTTAGATCGGGCTGTTGATAGTCTAGGATCCAGGGAATGGTTTTTTGGTATAGATTAAAGGTTAGATATGGAAAGAGGATGTTCAAGGATGATTTAAGCCTTTGTAATCGAAAGCTTTTCAATATTTTGCGTCATTCTTTAATATGATTTGTACTGTATAACATATCGGCGCAAAGAATCTGTTCATGATCAATTATTAGTGTCCACAAGATACATTTCGTGCGTTAATGAATCTCTGGGTCAATGCCATCTGGTGTGATCATTGTATATGTGTCAGCTAGGTGCATTTGTCATGGTATCTTAAAGTTGAGGGTTTGAATTTGAGTACAGGCTGTGGCTACTCAGTACTTAGGTATATTTCAGTTACAAGCTTATATGCTAGCAGTATTAGATTAAAGGTTTGATGATGTTATCAGAGTGGCGTTAAATTTTTTAATGATGGATACTAAGGTTTATAATAAATATATATAGTATTTTAAAGCATTTTCTTTTTTGACTTCGACCATGAGCTGAAATTTCAGGATGTGTGATGATAATGAAACCAATTTAAATGCCCTAATTACAGGGTTTTGCTCTTGACTAGCGTCTAAACTTGCCAACGTGAATGTTCCTTCTCCCATCCAAAGATCTTGGCGTGATGTGTGTAGTTACATTCAGTCGAGTGCTCACATTCCATTTAATACAGTGACGTGAATTAAATGCGCTTAACTTGCGACGTATCGTTTAAGTCCTTGTCAAAGATCATTACATAGCCAATGGCAAGGCTTGTGGCTGTTCATAGTATTTGGGTCAGTGGGGTCGCGACCTTTTTGTGGCAAACGAAACCCCAAAACTTCAGTTCTGAATTCTATATGATTCCCTTTGAATTTCAGATGACGACTATCGCGCTAGCTTGATAAGGATGTTTCATTTTTATCCTTGTTTGAATTATCAAGTATTAATTGAATTAAATTTTTTCTGTGTGCGTATTTTCTATCGTAGCGATTACGTTATTTATTTAAGTAACCATGGAAATTCGTTATAATTTTGTGAATTATCCGTATAAATAAGATATGTAGTCATGGAGTTACATGGAAGTCGAAATATTATGTATGTTGCTAGGCCTCATGAGAATCGAGTTTAGTTTGAAAAGATAGTTTGCATATACGTAAAGCATTCACCCCGTAACCCTTTCATACTTTCCTATACATGTCTCTGCTCGTTTTCTTCTAAATTCCTCAAAGTACTTGAAATTCTTGAAAATTATCAGTCGCCGAAGTTTAGCTTCCAAGCCTTCTTCTCTAAGATATATCCACCGAAGTGCACTAGAAGCCTGTGAAACGCAGTTCGGAAAGGGTTTTTTTGAAAAATTCCGGGGTTAGGGACCCATGACAGCTGCTGAAAGATCCCGACCACTTGCTCTGCCCACCGTCAGAAGTCGAACATTTGGTCTCCGTTCACCGCTCCCAAATTTCCAGATCGGAACGTACTTTACCCAGAATCCAGTGCAAGACCGTCTGTATCCGATTCATCCCGTAATCAGGGACTTCTTTCATCTCCAAGCGCCACCGTCAAGCTTATAGGTCGGTGATTAGGGACCAGGTATTCAGACGAGAAACGTCTACGAGTGCTCGACTCACATCTCTCGTACGGATGCATTAATTTCCATCCGGGATAAGTTTTACCGTAGCGCGGAATGCGTTCGAGTTTTATTCCCATTCAAGCGAGGTAGAGTTTTTTTCTTATTTTCGGGAGCTTTTTACGGATTGCTAATGGGAGTGAATGAGGAACTCGCTTTGATCTGAGGAGTAGCATAGAGACGGTGCTCACACCCGTTCGCCTTGTATCCGAAGAGGGAGGGACTAGAACACGCGCCGAATTTAAAGTGTCATCGGAAGACGGATCGCTGACTGTGTGTTGTTTTGAAGGGCTCGATGCAGGTCTGGCTGTCAACGACTCACTCGCTCAACTCGAGTTTTCATTGATCAACCCACGCCGATCCATTATAAGGACTTTTTTTTAAAGTTCCCTCCACCGGGACACGCCTACGTAATCATTTTTAATTGTCGTTCTGTCGGTGTATTGTCATAAGCTTTATTTTAGCTTTGTCGTTGAAGGGATTGTGTTTGCAGCATTGTTGTTTGATTATCTGTTGGATTGTGTCCTTATTTTGTAATTTAAAGTACTAATTAAAGCATTGTTATAGGTTGCTCTCACGAGTGTTGTTTTTATTCTATTGTTGTGACAGAAGCTATTGAGTGGAAGTAGCTCATATTGTTGTGTCGTTGGAACGCTAAAAGTTGTTTCCTAGGCTATTAATTGATTGAATTAAACGGTGTGAGAATGAAGTACGCTTTTAGTTTGAACTCTTCTGTGTTTACTGCCACTGTTGTAAATTTTACTTTAAAGGATGTTCAATGACTCAAAGCAGTGGAAAATGTTAGTCTGAAAGGTTTAGAAGTGAAAGATATAGCTCGGTAGATTAATTCGGCATCTGATCGTATGGTGTAAGGTACCTGGTTCGAGTCTCGATTTTCATGAAATGTTTTAGTTATATTAGAGAGAAATTTGCTTGAAGTTGGCCCTGAGGTTTTTAGTCGTTTTTTCAATGTTTTTCCGTCAGGATCTACTTTGGGTAATGTAGTAATTACACATCGAAGTTTGCCAAAAATTTTCAAACGCAAGTCATTCATTTCCGCCGAAACAGCCCTTCATCCGCGACGTGATTAAACAACGAACGCATCCAAAAAAGGAAGCAACACTTTTAATTACAAAGATGACGATGGCGGTACCGAGCGTATGAGCGACTTTGAAGAGAAAGACATCCCTCAAAAAAAAAGCGAAGGACGCGCGTAAACGTATATTCGGAACGTATTATTTTAGTCGAACCTTCGTTAGCAATCTGCGTTAATGATAGAAGCAGTCTCTTTCACGCCATTGTGAAAGGAGAGGCGTCAAAAGAAAGCTTTACGATATCTTATTTCCGGTGGGCGCCATTCCCGGGAGAAAGTTTTTGAAGCATCTGCCGCGTATTGGTGTATCACGGAAAGATGCGGAAAGGGGTGGTGGTGGTTACGGGGGAAGATGTTTTCGGGAGAGGTGACGCGGGGATTAGAAACCAGTAGATGGAAGGGAGTAATCAAGGAGGCGGGGGAATAATTGGTAAGAGTGCACTGGAGGTGGGACGCGTTATGAAAAAAAAGCGATGAGAAAAGGGGAGTAACCCATTCTTCTTTTCCCCCTGGTGTTTCTTTTTCCGAGTGCACATCTCTGCCACGAGAACAATGGGAATAATCGATAGTCGTCCCGAAGGAGAGAAAAATATCAAAAGAAGCGATGTACTGTTCTGGCCTTCTTCACGGCGCTCGAATTTCGTCTGCGGAGACTTCTTCAGAAAGATCTCTCGATTCAAGCACTCCCTTTAGAAAGGAGCTCGCTTTAGTGAGGAGCATTGTCTGGTAGCGAAAGAGAGGTTATTTGTTGCATTCCGAGTTAAACGCGCGTGATTAAATGCGCCGTGCGATACGTGGCCATTGTTGTGTCGTATTTTTTGTTTTTAAGGTTTATTGGTTTCGCGGTTTTGGGAATGGCGGTTTTAGATTCGGTTGTTGTGTTTTCCGGTTTATATCGACTTTTTTTGGGATGGGTTCGGTAAAAGGTGGCGAAACGTCCGATCGTAGTAGGTTTTTTTTTATTTAGCGATCTTTCTTTCTCTCTCTCTTTCACTCATCAAAATGGCGGATGATTTTGCAAGTCCGCGCTCTCCCTAAAAGCTTGGGGGTTTTTTTATACGAAACGCGGCGGTTGTGTTTTTTTCTTCTCGCTTTGACACGCAGAGAGAGAGGTTTTGGTGTAATGATTCACGGTGCGGAATGTAAATGCGTGAGGAGGTAAGGGGGTGGTGGTTGCTAAGCTACGCGCCGTACGGTTCTTTTCTCATGGCGTTCTAGCAGTTTTGAAAGATTTTTAGGTTGTTCTATGTTTTGGGAGGTGTTTCTGTTGGGAAGAAACTATGGTTTGCTTAGGAAGAATTGAGTAAGGTTTATATATTAAAATAGTGGAAGGACAAGGCCTTTTATTTTTAATAATTATTCCGTATCAGGTGAGAGTGAATTTAAATGCAAAATAGACCTAGGCGTTTGAATTACAAATAGCTGCAACTGCAAATACTATAATTCATGACCCATGAAAACTTAATTAGTTTATTTATACAGCAAAAAAATTGCAGGTGAAGCTTTGCAAATATTTCCATTCTCCATTTATGACTTTATTTTACATATATTTTAATGTAAAAGATTCTGTTCGATTTGGGAAGCATTGCCTAAACTTAATCCTACAATATACGTTTTGATTAGTTTGTACGATGAATGAATGATTTACTAAAAAGACTATCTATGTAAGACTGCAACAGGCGAAAACTAGAACGATCAAAAGTAACCGAACCGCAAACCAATTGGGTAAAAAGCATTCTGTTCGAAGGATTCCTAAAGCAGAATGCAAACCACTCGGCCGCTGTGGTCTCCGCATTGTCAGAGTAATACACTTCAGCCAATGAATGCAGTCTCGCCTAGTTGCAGACGTTTTCTTCGAGTTCATTTCAGAAGTGATTGGTCCGAACCATATTTGCTCGCGCTGACAATTGGAGGTCAAGCAGAATCCATTCAGATGCTCGGTAGTTATCCGTTTCTGGAGACACCAGTTGGGGGAGTGCGGTGGACCATTGTGCGAAGTAGAATTCTAAGTAGGTTCTCCCGTTCGTTGCACCGCTTTCTCCTCGGAGGGATCTAAATTTACCCGCTCCGTCCCGAAGCCCTTCATAAATTCGACAGAGGAGATTACAAAAGTTCATTTTATCTCCAGTTCCTTTTGTAACTTTTCCTATAGAAAGGTTAAATATGACGTCCCGGCTGTTTTATCCGTCCTCACATCATTGACTGCCGTCTGGGTCTATACCTTTCTGGTTGAGTTTGGTTCCTAGAGGTGTAGATTCGTTTCGCGTGCCTTTAATTCACGGTTCAGTATTGTTTTCTGTAGTTTATTTAATAGAGGGCTTATGCTTCGTTGTATTAATTTTCCAAGCTTGATAGTAGTTTCCGATTACCCCTTCATTGGAAGAATACACGGGTCGGGAAACGTTCGCCTTAATGTTGGCTACCCGCAATGCACGTATGCTTTTCCAGGCAGTTTTTGCATCGACATATCTAAAGTTCGTAACCAAGTTGATTGTTACGCACACTATTTGATTGTTTTTGCATATCAATCATTGTTTCTATAGGAATAATATTTATTGATCTAAATAATTTCACGTGTGTTAATTTTATTAAGAAGTACTGAATTAAATTTATTTTCTGTTAAATACAGTTGTATTATGTCATGCTTTAATACGGATATTTTGATGAATTAGATAATTAAATAAGTCGAGTTATGTTAGAGGAATCTCAGAGTAGACTATTACGGCCTATATTTTCAGAGTTTAAGCATTTCATGCAAATTGTGAAGTATCACCGTTTACCATTGGTTCTCCAAGCGACATCAAATGATGTAAACAATAAACGTTTCTCCATAAAAAAGTCTTCTCCGCGTTGCTAGGCAAAATTCTTTGCGTTAAAAAAACCCTAGTCTTAATTACGATAACAATTTTTATAATTTTCCGTTCTCTGCCTTCAGTCGCTTTTATTTTTAATTGCACTCAATTGCATTTGATCTCGCAGACGTCTCTGTCCAACACCCGCTGTTGCCTCCCCCGTTGCCATGCCATCCACTTTTTATAAACAACTAACATCGCGTTAGTTTCAAAAGCGCTACTTCATCTTTTTTCCGACTTAAACTCCATTTTGCTCGTTTTTTCGAGTATCGGGAAAGTTTTCATCAACATCATCAGACTGGGTGGTAACTTTGAATTCTAGAAGGCATTGTGGAGGCTTCCGTACCGCTAGGAAGTCGTCTTGATACCTTTCCATCACCCTGGGCGTTTGTCAGTTCTTGCATCTGTAGGAGGGACAGCGGGAGCTTTTTTCCCCCTCGAAAATCAATCATTTTTTCAGTTTTTTTTATTACTATTCACCATCCAGAATCCCTCAACTTTTTCTCTAAGCCCCAAACGAACAACCAATCCCTACTTATTCAACCCGCCCGGAATATCTTCAAAAGTTGTTTTTTTTTATTTGTTCTCTCTTGTTTCTTGCCGCGCTCAACCAAGTCATGGAGTTGGATGGAAAGCCCGGAAGGAGATGCGGTTTTTAATTCGGATTCATTACCGTTTGCGTTTGACACGTTTGAGTGAAGTTGTTAAAAAAGGTGACGAATAAAAGTTATCGTGAATGTGTTCTACATGTGCTGAAAATTGTTCTCTTCCGTATGACGTATTTTTCCTTCCTCAAATAAAACTACATGTACATATATATCTTCTTTTGGGTGTTTATTTCTGAAATAAGGTGTTAAGAGATGGAATTCGTTTAGCAATAATCCGATAGACTCGTTCTTTTTGATGCTTTGTGAGCAATGCTTTGATGAGGGTTTGGGTTGTCTTCTATATTCTTTCTCAACTGTAATGATTAAAGATGAAACAATTTTGTAAGTGCAGCTTAATTACTCTATGAAAAATTAATTTATTTCAGCATTTATTAAGAATTACAACAGTAGCTAGTATCATATTATTTCATTATAGATCCCGTTTAATTACTGCTAACAGTTGTTGTCGTATTGAGCTTAGCTTATTTTATTATTTGTAAAGATTGGAATTATTAAAGGTGGATTCTCTAAAATTTTACGTATAATATTGTTGGAATGCTACTGAGTACATTTTACTTGTACGAGGAGATTAATATAGTTTCCGTTTGTTCTATCTTTTACGAAACGTATTCGAAATTAGATATCGGAAGCACCATCTATTCCCCTGTTGAATTGAACGCAAACGATTCAAAATGTATAATTCAAAAGGAACGGCTTATTTTCCGTGAATAATGGCGTAAGTCTGTTGATAGCGACAAACGGAAGAAAGAGAGACGTAACGGGAAAAGACAATTCGGAAATTTCAGTCGACGGGAATGTCGAGAGACATCGAATAGGCAACTTCTGCATACGGAATGGATATATCTCTACCACATCCCCGTGATTTCGGTCCTAATTTAAACGGGAGTGAAACGGCCGTTTATTTGCTCTACATATATAAATCCATGTCTCGACTTCTTGGCTAAAATTAATGCTTTCTCCCCTCCCCTTCTGCCCGTCTTTTCCCCCCATAAATCATCGTACAGTCGTCGTTCCAAACATCTCCACCGCCGTGTTCCCGTTTCTCATTTCATTTCCTTTTATTCAATATTTTCTTTCTCCGATGGTCGCCCTAATATTCCATTTGTCAAACCCCTTTCCATTCTATTTTATTAATAGATATCGAAAGGTTGACATCGGAAGGGGTGATTCCTGCATCCCTGCTCCAGAGGCATTACGGTTGGTTACATTCGGTTTTTTTTGTATTGGAAGCTGGAATTATTCTGTGACAGGTTACAGCTCTTCTAGTAAGGATTGTAATTAGATGTTGTAAATTTTACGTCGATGTTATTTTGTTGTGTAGTCTCCTTAAAGGTCGTTTGTGTATCCAAGGTTATTATTTGTTTATTAAATTTGCTCTTTGTTACAAAATTAGACGTATATATTGAGCAGTTGATTAGTTTCTTTTGATTGAAGTTTCCGAAGGTTTCTTCTATTTTTTTGTCGTATATTAAAGGATAAATAAAAAGAATAAAGACGAAATGTTAATTATAGTATGAATTAATCCTTCAGGATTCTTTAGGTATGATTATCTTTACTTAGTAACGATAAATTGTCCATCATTAGTTTATTGGAACTGTGTTATTCCATTTAAAGCGTTTGCCCCTGATTTGAAATGATCTCGTAAATTGCAACGGGAGAATGTAGTTCACTGGAAACGTATCATAACTCAACGTACACCTAAAAATGTCTCGATCTAATCTACAAGTAAACCAGGCTGAATCAATGACGAGTTATTCATGCCATTAGAATCTCCCATCGAGGCATCCCTCGCCAAGAATTTACAGGGGTGGCCTCCATTTTCTGCCACATTAAAAGGGCACGTGATTTCGTGCAGTGGTAATGAACGCTAAAAAGGTGAACACTCCCATTCCCACGGCGAATAAATTCTCCGAGAGCTGCACCCCGAAGACACGATATTTCACGGGCGCCGTTTTGCGGGAGGCATGTATCGCAATTTAGCCGAGCTAAATGCACGCCCAACGCTCATTTTCTTGCTTCTGCAGAATGACCGCCTCTCATTGTGGCACAGCCGTCTCGCTAAGAAGTTCTTCCATTCCATTCATCTTGTTGAAACCTCGTGATCAAAACGGCTCCCTCTTAATGGCTGATGGAACTCCTTCCCTCTTTAAGTATATACACCGCGTCATCGAAACTTTTTAGAGTGAGCGTATTGCTCGAGTTTACATCCTAAAGTTTGCGTTGTGCCGTTGCTTCTAGTGCTGTTTAGTTAAAGAGAAAAGAATAGTATGGTTTCAGGTAAACTGTTTAGGTTTGTATTCTTCGTTAGTGTTACGGGTGTTGTCCGTAGTTAGGCAGGAGACTCGTGGATGATTCAGGTTATAAGTTAAATTGAGTGTTTTCTTGTATTAATTTACGTTTTTCATTTCTTTTATAATAATTTATTCAGAGATATCGCTCGCTGAAATGTGAAGATTATGTTTATTGTTAAATGAGCTGCGGAAAATATTCCATACGCAACCGGGATTCGAACTGCGAACTCCCTGCTCCATTTTTAATAGAGAAACTTTTAAAAGGGTCATATCGTACTCGTATGTAGTATGGTGAATATTAATCGCTTAATACTTTTCCGTTTTTATCGATTCTTTCTAAAATAAAGTCAAATTAATATAAGATGGATTAGTAATTTAATATAAGCAATGTTTATAATGTTAGGAGCGATTAAATGGTAAATTTACATCTCATTTAATACGTAGGGCATTGTTAAAAGCTCATATAATATTCTTAATAAAGAAAAAAGTAAATGTTGTCCGTATTAGAAAAAATTGGATCATTTATATTTTATTCTTTTGTTTCTATGTTTAAGTAATCAAATAAAGCGTGTTACTAAATTTTTACCTTTCATCCTACGGGTCAATCATACAAGAGACTACCCCTTTAAGATAGGAAGCCAAATCTCATTCAGTTCATGCAGCAGCTCGAACGTAGTCGGTCCTTGGTTTTTGGGGGATTTCTGGCAACTTCATCCTCTCCTTTCAGACCCACACGCTCTTTAAGAGGAGCTACGCATTGCGTTCGCTCTAAACGACCTCGTGTGTTGGCGGTGACACAACTCAAGTGCTTGGGAAGTCTATGAAATGAAGGCAGCGGACGTGGCTTTATTCAGGAGAGGAATCTCCCTTTTTATACGTGACCGTCAGGAGTTGCTGTTTTGGAGACGACTCATTTCAGTATTTTATCCTTTCCAGAAATCGGTTTTTGTGACATTATAGTCTCATGTTTAAGGTGTCAATTATGCGGTAAAAGACCCTGAGATTCGGAGTTGAATTAAACAAATATGAGCTGTTTTATTCGCGATTATAATTCGTTTTGAAGAGCTGGTTGCCATGGTTTATTGATCTTAAGTTTTAAATGTTTCTAAGGGCGTAGACGTATTTTAATCTATTCGTACAATATTTATGTTACTATTTATTTCTGTTTCCATGGAGTTTGATTATTATACAAATGTTACGGTGTATTTTATTCTTTTGATTGGAACATAAACAACATATAATATGATTATCTTTGTTTGGTTCAAGTATTCGAATATCATTATACCAGGTCGTAGTTAACAATTACAAAAACATACTTAAATAAAGACTTATTTTATGTGTAATTATCGCGTAATAGGGTCATAATCTTCATTTTTGCCTTATAAGTTGCCATTTATATTATTCTCGTATTCTTATATAATTTTAAATTTTTTATTATGGTCATTTATAAGTTTTCCTCGTTGTCTTAATTGAATGAAGGAATTCAAGAAGCTACAGGTAATAATTTTCGTAATTTTTGTCGAGATATAAGAATTTTCATGCATTAATTTTTTTAATATGAGAAAATACAGACTTAGGTTTCTCCTGTAAGTAGAAGTACTGAATATCTTTATAGACCATCGTAAACTTTCTGTTCGAACGAAAGTGGCTGCACGATGTTTTAAAGCATCGATTTTGAAAGGAACCAGTCTTGGATATGCTAGTATAATCCTCATCGCATTCGGTCTTTTTAGAATAATCGCTCTCATTTAATTTTGAATTCGAGCCTACTCATTCATTCCTTCATCCATTTATTTATCTTCTCCCCCTCTAATGGATGGCATGCATACGGAATTCCTACACAGCACAAGGCTCACTTGTAAAGCTCGTGAAAACAACCAAGGCAAACAAAAAAAGGGGCATCGGAATGCGCACCGCTGACTTAACAAAGAGCTGCTCCGTGATAGGCGGTCCAGAGCCATACGGATGCTTCTTCATGAATATTTCTCCCATTGTATCATCAAAAGCTATCAGGAGATAATTAATACGCGGGCGATTTATCATTGTTGGCGTTTCGGAAGGCAAGAAGAGGGTATCGTTTCGCCCAATGCGTTTATCGTTCTTTATCTTGAATATTGTAGCAACGGTTGTTTTTTCGAATCGGCGTTCCCATGGCGACCGGTTCAGATCGTTTCGACTGTGTTTTTTAAAGATTGGGATCGAAAAGCACGCAGACACCACGCGGAATTTTAGGGAATTTTCAAAATGGAAGTTTTTCGAGAGATGTGCCCTCAACACCAGCGGAGAATCTCGACCGAGAGAGATAAAATTGCAGCCTGGCTCCGTTCCAGATAATTCGGAGAAAAGAATCCATTTTCCCCTTCTTCGTGACAGGGGAGAGGAATGGTACCAGAATTAACCCATTTGGTAAACCCAGTTAGCGTTCACATCGTCTCTGATGAATGAGTGACCTAAGGAAGGGGATGGGGGAACAACACGCGTGTGCCGTGCACAATTAGTCCCACCACGTGCTACATCTTCGGTGGAGTAATGGAAGGAGCTAGCCCACCAGTACTGCTTTTTTATTTTTATGAAGTACTTCCTGTAGCGCTAATGAGAACTATCTTACAGCGCGAATGTTGTTCTCTGCGTAAGCATATGTGGATATTTTCGGAGGGAAAAGTTTTGGTAGCTCATATGCATCCCGATGGCTGGGAAATTCGATTCGAACGAAAAAAGGTAACGGAGAGCCTGGTTGGAAAAATGGCATCTCTTTCGACTCACTCGAAAGAAGGTTTTGCCCATTCAAAGTCGAGGATAGGCGTTCGAGAAGTTTCGATTGTCGGCATAGTATTACCTCAGCCCCAAGTCTCGATTCTAGAGAGCTCACCGTCCAATACAGCCCAAAGGTTTTCCCTACGCGCCGGATTTTCCCGCGCTTATTTACGATTCAGCCCGCCGAAAGCGGCCCAATTTGACTCGATTTAAGGTTATTGGCGCGCCTGCCGAAGATGACTCGAGGGAAAGTTGTTGCAGGGTCCAATGGAAGCGGTGTTGCTATGCGACGAAGTTCACCGAAGGCTTTCTTTCCTGTGGTGTTCCTAGGATCTCAGGTCTTCATCTAGTATTCCGTTGTCGTTTGCGTAGACTTGGGTACGAAATTTTGTGAAGAAAATTGCTTTGATCCATCTCTTTGAAGAAGTTGGATTGGTACGTTTTCGGAGTTGGTGGAAGTAGAAATATTTATTCTGTATGAAGTAGCAATATTTTTTTCGCTTGTAACAGTACATTATTTTCAAATTTGTTATTATTATTCATTTATAGTTCTTCGTTTAATAAAGTTGGGATGGAGTCCTTTAGGTTTTAATAAATACTGAGTAGAACTCAAAATGTGATTATCATTCGCACAGTAATCATTAAAGTAAACGTGTAGAATGGGAAAGTAAAATTGGTGGATGAACGATGTATAGCCAGAGTTATTTGTAATTTATTAATGATGTTTTATATTGTCTACGTTTCACTCTCCTAGATTTCAAGAGCTAAAAGGTAATAGTTGAAATATCATTGGTTATTATATATTCATATCCTACAATGGTATGCCATTTATGTGGTTAGATTAATTCGATCATAATAATTTATTCCATTCATTTTCTTTTTCCCAAGAGTTTATTTTGAATTGAGTTCGTTCGTTTGATATCTTGTTCAATGCAATTCGTGTGAAAAATATATTTTCGTGCACATTTTCACAGGAGCATGGTATCAGTTTATCTTACGTTCGAGATATCCCAACGATAGTATTTCCCTGTACATCCTAGTCATAGCCCGTTTCAAAATTTCACTCGGCACATTATCTAGTCCTTTCCCTTTCCAATTATATATTCTTACTTCATCCTCTGCTCCCAGTGCTTTCAGAATTGGTTATCGATTCACCCATAAGATTAGCAGCATTCAAAAGTAATCTTGTTGTCAAAACCCATGACGAGCGCCCTCACAGCGGGGGTCGTGGAACCATGTCTTCGCAAACATCCTGAGATAATTGAGGCATGAGGGAAAGCTCATTGGCCACATGACTCATGGCGATTAAGGCAAGCATCTTCCAAGTCCAGAAGCTTCGATTGCTTCGGAATGTTGTGATTGCACCCATCTGTTCCTCCATGTTTATACATCCCACAGCCTTCTCCCCTTGTCCTCAAGGATCGAAGGTTTTATATCGAAAGAGCTAAAGGGAAAGGAGTATTCGAAGCGTATTGCTCGGCTGGAATTTCTATAGGAGTTCACGCCGAGGTTATCGGGTGCGGTTTTAGAAATAAAGATTGTCCCTGCCCGCTCTCGTTTCCAATTACACCGCTGCGCGTTTGTTTTTCGCGCAGTCCTGCAGAAGTGTTATATATTTTTTTTAGTGTGGCCTGGACTGTTGGAGGTGTGGATTATTACCAGGGCTGCCAACGTTTGCGTTTTTGCTCAGAATGGCAAGATTACGAATGGGAAAGGAGTGGGTTGATGGAAAGTGTGGATAAAAGTTGTTTTGTCCAGTCTAATTGGAGTCGAATGCATTCGCGGAGGCGTCGGAGTGCCTAATATATTTGCATGAACAACTCTGATGTGGTTAATAGAAAGTAATTGAATAATTAATTAGCAATGGGAACGGTTTTATTTTTGGTGTAGTTTATTGTTACCACAGAAAGATAATGAATAGATCAGGGATTGTTTAGTGTTGTAAAATATACCGCTGGGTTTTTACGAATAATTAATTTAATTTTTAAAACTCGCAGTTAACCCGCCAGTATTCTCAATACAATATCTAAGTTAATTATTACTCATATAGCAGAAGATTTATGCTAAAATTTATGCTAGCTGTGTAGAGTCATTGTAATGTTTTCTATTAAGTTTATATTTCCCAGCGCGAATTAATATGCGTAGTCTTATATCTGTGAACGAAGAGGTTGAATTAATAAATTTAACGTAACTTAATTTCTATTAATTTAACAGAAGATTATTCCCAAAAGCTCACGATAAGCGTGATGGTTTTAATATGTTCTTTTAACTTTTTATTTCTGAGTGAGTATTAATTTTGCGTATTCAAAATTCTGTGTACCTGGTGGTAGAGTTAATAAATTAAACATTTACGTAGCGTCAGATAACATATCCTTTAAAGAGGTCTACACAGTGTATAAATGAGCCAAGTTTTGTTTGCGACCTCTCTCGTAAGTGCCTCAAGTTGCCATCACTCGTTCGTTGGTCTTGGGAAGACGTCAAATACAAGGTTCCTTGACAGAACTTCGCTAATGCAATTGAAAAGGGATTCGGTCCTAATTATCAGATTTCGCCTCAGTGCAGTTTGCCCGCGTTCCCGGTCAAGTTTCTCGTAAACCAGCTCCTATTGGCGCATATCTAATCTACGATTCGAAAACATCTGTATTGATAACAAGCGAAAGAGAAGTTCCACGAAATAGATACTTTCGCAGCTGCAGAAACGAGGGAATTTGAGTTTTGCTTGCCCCACGCGCAGAAGTCTTACATTTATCTTCGTAAGGAGTTTTATCAGGGATGTATTTACCGTTAATCTTCTTTGATGTTTGTACCTTACGCAGCTGCAGGATGTATCCTTGGAAGATATAGGCAGTCCATTGAATTAATGTTTTAAAATTCTTTCTTATCTGTTTATGCTTGCATTATTTTTCATACGTTTGCGATGACCTTACACGGAAAGAATGTCTTAGTCTGCCTTTTTTCCTTATAGAGAAGATAATTCATTGACGAGTGTTTTTTGGTTTGATTATCTAATCATTCAGCTGTTTCAATTTTTAATTGAGAAATGTCTGGCCGTAAGGTAGTTGGTTACGTACTCTCAGGTTATCTGATTTTTTATTCATTTTTTTAATTCACAATCTTTGTTTTCTTATGTTGATAACGATGAATGATTCGCGGAAAAGTAAGAATTCTTTAGACTTCTTAATATTTGTATACGCATCAGGATATCAGGTACAGGGCACTTCTTTGTAACTTATGAATTATATACATCTCAAAAATGATATGAAATAGACTCTTTTTGAGTTTCCATTCCATTTCTCTAAAACTCGTTCACATCCCTTGCTAATTCAGTTTACCTCGTTTACAACCTGTAAAGTATCCTAAAAAGATAATATCCTCATCTCTGAATCTTATGTTATAGATATGATGCGATCTTGAATTCCACGTCACACGCCAATTTTGAAAAGAAAGGAAATAATTGCGTGCATATTTCTCGCACGAATATCTTAAGGGTTTGTGAATTCGCAGCTTGGATTATTCGGAAGAGATCAAAGTACTCCCGTGACTTCTCATTCATCAAATTCCACCTGCGGATCCTTGCGGACCTCCGACGCCAAATATGTCCATTTATCAAATTCGCCGTATGTTACTTCGGCCGAAAATCTTAGAGAATAAATCTGATGGAATCGTCGCTGGAGAAGTTTTTCCACCTCAGCAGGATTCGTAGAGGAATTCATTTTAACCCTTTTTAGAGTACCTTCCCGGAAACTGCTTTCGGATTGGCGTTTCAGTATGGATGAAAAATTAGATTCTCTTCTCATTTTGATTCTGAAGATGATTTACTTTTTGATTGAGTACCTTTCTTCCCAATGAGAAAGATTGAAAGTCTTTATCTCTTGATATTTTCTTCTTCTTCTTTTTCATGATTTATTCATTAAATACGTTCTTGCGATTTCTATTTGTTTTATATTTTGTTGCCATGGTAATATTATTCATTAAATAGTGAATTTGCGAATTCATCTTATTTTGTTAGGGAAGTAGAAGTAAGATATCTATGCATGATTCTTGTCGAAGATTAGACTCTACAGAACAGAAAGGAAAGTTCGATGAACCCAAAGTGTTTTGACCTATGAACTTTGGTTTGGTAATCTATACATCCTTAATCTGACTTCATCCCTAAGGAATTGGCTAAGGAATTAACGATAGGTTTCCGGATAAGAGGAAGTGAAAGTAGAGAATTCGAAGCACATGGACCTAGAGATATTCGAAACGAACCTTTATTCTATATCTCGTAGTACGTCTTTTGTAATTTGGTTTCCTGTTGGGCCTTTTATCTTAATTAATCAATGTTTTCTCATTGATATTATGTAATAGAAAACTTCGTTTTGTATTCTGTGCTGATTTTTTCATAATTATATATTTCGGTCTCTTGATATTAGTGTTATATTTTGAGGTTTTAAGATATTTTGTGCGGGTTCACGAGTAATAATTATCAGATTTAGTTACTTATGATTGCTGGTTGATAGGACATTTTATACATTTCAGCACACGTTTTTCTAAATAGAATTACATTTTGGTATCTTTTATTATAATGGAGTTGTTTATCTTCATCATTCGTGGAAGATAAATCATTGAACCTTTCTATCGTTGAATGTCATAACTGGTTTCCGCTGTACCTCTGAAAATTCCCAGGAAAATCTTAAACTCATTCGTCTTCATTTTCTTTAGCTCGTGTCATTTATTCTTTCAATGTTTTCCCGTATAAAAAATACGACCTCATCACATCTCCGGACACGACAAGCTCTCTCATTTCATTTACAGCTATTTTCGCCTCCTTCCTGTCAAACCTTTATCCTTAATTTAGCCCACATTTTACATATTGATTACACAGAAGCATTTATTTCAAATCCCAGATTAAACGCTACCCCATGCCGATTGATGTCAATCTGTCAGTATCTCTGGTCTGGTCCATCGCAGAGATACGCAGCATCCGGTCGCGCATAATCCTCTAATCTTCATCATCCCTACGAACTTATCTACCGCTCCAGTTCGGTTATTCAACAAAACCCAGACGAGATAATTTCGCAATTATCCAAATTGGAACCCAAAGGAATTCCCGCTCTCAACTTTCCATATAATAATTAATCCAAACAACATCCCCGTTTGATTCGCTCTCTCTTCCCATCTCGTCAAATTGGCTTTTTAATTTTCGCAGCTCGTTTCTTAATTATTAATTCTTTCCATCCTCGAGGCATCTCAGAGGCACAATGAATCCGAGAATTTTTTCCCTCCTCGAGGATTTTTCTTCCGTATTATCCCATCCTTTCCCGTCATCTGGAACTTTTTTTTTATATTTTCATCCTGGCTGCCTTTCTCTTCGGGATATATCCGCTGAGCACGAATGGAGACGCACTTGCGTCCAAGCACGCGATCCCTCCTTCATAATCCTCTCTCTCTCCAGAGGTACAACCGTCACTTCCTCTTTCATTCGCTGGTAGTTTTGCTCTTGAAGTGCTTCTCCTCCCGGTCGAGATTTTTCTCTCCCCCAATCCGTATAGCGGGCGTCCCTTTCCTATTTGCCCACCACTTCTCGCTCTCAGGTTCCTTGGTAATTCCCGTCCATTACAACCCTTTTCATGATCCGTATTCCTCTCCCTCCCTTCTTTTTTTTTGCCCTTTCCAGTTTCCATTTATCACCACGTCTTTTTTTATACGAGGCCCCATGGCCGTTTCTCTTCGCAGCATTGTTTTCCGGAAGATTCAACGGGAGACTTCAACGCAGTTGCGTACGGAGTTATAGGGTGCTTGGAGACCGTCCGAGGAGTGGTTTCTACGTGGTTTTTAATTCGGGTGTTCTCCGTCGTGCGCGATTGGATTATTTCTCTGGAAAAGGAGTTTTTTAAAAATTGCCTCGCGTTCGCGTCGTGGTGCTCGTTTTGGATCTCGTCGGCGTAATTTTACTTTACTCTCTTAAAAAGCGTGATATACATTATGCGATAAAACTATTTAGCTCGTATTATCCGGGTAAGTTTGCCGGTAATTATTATCAAAGTAGGCGAAACAATCTCGGATTTAATTCCAGCTGGAGAGGAAAAATAAGAGATCTACTTTTTATGGAAATGGTTAAAGAGGTGTGAAAATTATCAAAGTATCGTTGGCGCTGTTGAAGAATATTACCGTGTTTAAGAGAATGTTTCTAAAATTAGGTGTATAAAATATTACTTTTAAAAGCCAATGGAGTTTTTTCTCGTTTTCTTCAATGTTCAACGTGTTTACATAATTAAAAAATGGAACATTACTACACACGGTTCTTAGTTACGTCTTAAGCTAGATACTACTTTACTACATGATTTACGATTTATATCACCGTTTGAAATTGCCTTTTACGATTTCTTTCATTCCTCTATAATTTTTCGTAATTTTGTTTTTCGATTTTTAGTTTCTTTTGAATTCGTTTTATTATTTTTCACCTACCAAATATCACCCATGATAGATAAAAAATCGTTACTCGAATAACTGACTTCACACGCCTCCAAAAATTCTACGCTCTTAATTCACTCGTCCAATTTCCTCGAACACAACTCTCGTAGAAATCTCCGAATTTTTCCGGTGCGCAGAAATGCGTTCTATATGGATAACTGCCCGCCTGTCCTTTGGGAGTCGCCGATCAGATTTTGCGAAGAGAATGATTTCGTTATCCCAGCTGCAGATACGTGTCATTGGTCGCGACGATTCCTCCCCGATTGGGAAATCTCGAAACAGCACCATAGGCGACAACAGTTTCCTGCACGGACGCCCCACTAATTCACGGCTCTCCAATCCGACGATTTCGGTCCCCTGCCAATGCATCCCTCGTTAACGACCGCGCTTCGGATGCAATCGGCATATTCCTACAACTGCGCTTTTTTTGCCAGTCCGCCGACTCGCTGCAGGGGATTAGTTTTCATGTACGAATTTTCTTCTGCTGCGATTGAATCGGTAACGTTTTCATGCAATGGAGGTACATGGCGCTCCGTCCTTTCGGAACCTACAGTCAGGCGTCAGATTATAAATGTGTCCTTATAGGAACGGTGTTGCTATAGTACGAGTCTGCACGGACCCATAAGGGTGTACAAGCGAATCGTTCCGATTCCGTTGATGTATCCAGCGCTTGGCTCATCGAGCGTTAACATGAATGTGCAGCAAGGTATATATCTTGGACCAGTTGAGTTATGATTTTTTATTGCTTTAGAAAGCGGCCAGATCTTGCATTGTCTAAGTTTTTATCGCTTTGAATTATAATTCTACGTTGCTGATTATCTTTTTATTGCGTAATGATTGGAATTGATCAAATTAAAGAGGATGTGTATACTGAGAAATTGGAGCGGGAAAACTACGATGGAAGTTAATGTCTTGAGATTTAATTCATTGAGCTGATATTGCATTATTTACATCACGGTTAGAGATTAAAATGTTAGTCTATTTTTTTCTTCTCATTTATTTAATTGTAAAATTGTGTTATTCACAATTATCTTCAGGAAAAAATAATAAAATTTAAGGATGATTTGATACAACTTAAAAGTTTCACTGGTAGTGGCATATTTGGTTTTTTTAGTAGATCATATAACATATCCCTGAAATAAGTTGTCCATTTCGGTTATTAGGCTTAATTGCAATGGCTTATGGTTCTCTCATTCTAATAATTATATCTGTCACAAAATATGTAATCATTCAAAAGTTTTATATGTTTTATAAACCAACAATTTGGTCTAAAAATTCATCGTAATGATTTCCTAAATAAAAGGCACGAGCTGCTCAGCATCTTTATATTAAGAAGGGAAGGATTTTAAAGGAGAACTTGTTATAACCTCCCATTCACTTGAACTACGCAGGAAGTCCAAACGTAGCCTTACGAACATCCCTCCTATCATTAGCCTCCAACATTTCCTCCTCATCATCTGGAGAAAGCTCTTCTAATTGATTTTCCTTCCTTGTCACTCCGTCTGCTTGTTTCAATTGGAGCATCTTTCCGTGCGAAAGCATTTCTTTCAGCCGCGTGGAGCAGCACTCCAGCACGCTCTCTCTCGCGTGCCACTTGGTGCACGCGTGCCGTAGCTTCACCTCTCCATTTTGTCCAACCGTGAGAGAGGTCTTTCCTTCGAAAGATACGAGTTTTCCATCTTTTTTTTGCGTACGCCCCCGATTAACCTTTTGTCTCCACCTGGTACCTCGCGCTCTGGCTTTAACCCCTTCGCTCCACCCACCCCTTCTTCTCAACTCTGTTTCGCTCCTTACAGCATCTTCCCCCGCTGACCGCACCTTCGCTCTAAAAAACTCCATCCTCAGATTCCCAGAAATGGAGGTTTCCAAGGCTACGGTGGTAAATACCTTATTTACTCCTTCCTAATCCCAGGTCTCCATCGCAGCACTCTTGTTTTTCCCAGCAGGGGGAGTTTTCCTTCAGGAGGATGACCTCTTGGAATATTTATCTCTCGCTCTCTGGTTCGCAGGCGTGGCTTTTTGCGTTCCTGTATCGTATCGCAGGAATTAGCTGGTTGCAGATCTTTCTGATCGAATGTTTTGGACTCGGAAGTGATGTAATGGATAGATATTTTGAATTGCTGATATAGTTCGTTGGTTTTTTTTATTCTGAAAATTCCAGATTAGTATATAATTATTATAAATTGTATATAGCTTCATATAGGATGTCTGTCGTACTTCGTTCACCTTGTCTATTGCCTTAGTAGCCTTATTTTTATTTATTTTTATAGAACTAATTCTGTGGTTGTCTCGGTCGTTAGAAAGTCTTTTCTTTCGATAAAATGAAATAAGTACTGAAAGTTAAAGAGTGATTTTAATACGATGAGCAACTGCATTTCTATATTGAAATATACAGTCGTTTGTATTACAAAATGATGATGAAAATTCATAGTTAATTTATTAATATTATTAATACGTATTGTAGATATTAGAATTTATATAGTTTGAAATTTAAAATGGTCACGTAACACATGAAATTGCACATAAAATGATGATGTATCAATAAATTAGTGTAACAAAATTGTATTCCGCATTAACTCCTTTTAAATCTAAATAAATAAAACTAAAACATTTCTTCAATTTACGGTAACCGCAGCAATAAATAACTCGTGTTCTTCGCATTCCAGATAATTTTATTCAGGGTGCATACGTTTTATACCCTCTTGTTCTTGTGTTTTCGCATAAAGGACAGGTCGCCCTCCGTCGTCGGTATTTTCGTCAGAAATTCTTCGTAGTAAAGACGTTGGCGCGTCGGAAGGGAATCCTCGAGATAAACTAGATGGAGATTTGCTTCATAAAGCAGGGGATTTTTGGATGGGAATGAAGAAGGGCGTGGGTGGAAATTTCCCCTTGAAGGGAGAGAGGAAACTGAAGGTAAATTTCGAAGGATGCGCAGACAGATTGCTTCAAGCCGAACGGATATTTCGTCAGAGTGGCGGTATCAATTTAGGAGCGACCCTGGCGCCCAGCGGCGGGGACCGGTACCGATTTTTTCGGCATTATTTCCGAAGAAAATCATCGATCCAAAAACATGTCACTTTTGGTTGATTTCATTAAATAAAGTTGCAGGCTTCGGCGATGAATAAATTTCCCGGAATTTTTATAAGCCACACGCGATCGTGTTCTAGATATACTACCATCTGCCTAGCTGATTCTGTTAGCAAGAAAACTAATTTAGTTATCTAACTCAGAGATTGGATGTCTTAGAGTGTATCAACTCTTGCGTAAGGTATAAGTGGACCATGCATAAACCCCTCACACGCTTCTTGGGCTAGCGTACGCCTTCTTCGAATTTTTAAAAACGTAATTTCCCGAAGATATCCGTGCAAGAAGAGGTATGCAAATTTTTTAAATTCGTCGAAAATGCTTTCAAACTTCACAACTCGGTCCATGCTTAAGTCTCCGAGGCGTAGCTGCAGAGAGATAAGGAAAGCGGAGCCTATTTCCTCCCTCCTTAATTCAGAACGTGCCGCGAGTTCTATTACGCAAAATTCCACCACGTGCAAATTTTATTAATTTTGCAAAAATTGGCACGAAGTTTAACGGAACGTTTTTATTTGGAGCATCAGTAAATCAATCTGCATACTGGATAGAATTCATTATAAAAAGTTAAATTGATCGTTAGTTTTTTCCTTTTTAAGTCCGTTAGAGTTTCGTGTGCATTCTGAAGACAGCATCTCTTATTTCATTGAGGCATTAAGGAACTTTTTACGTTCTACGTAAGAAACTCGTACATCTAAAGGATATTATTAATTAATGCTAAGTTATCCCTGAATTTAATATAGTTTACTCATACGTCTTTTACTATAAACATACTAGTTCTAATTTATGCATTATTACGAGGTTTTATTCGTTAATAAACTAATCTATGTTATAAGAGGACATGATTAAGTAAGAAGGGTTATTTATCGAGAAATACGCTAAGATGTTACGAATATAGCATTGCATGGCTTCCAATAAAGTCTCGATGTGATTGCAAATTTCAGACGCACCATAAACTTATTTATATCCTCCTTGCAGACCAATCTACATTTCCGTTATGATTTTCATATCCCTTTATGACGAACCAATCATGTCTTCTGGATCGAGTGAGGGGTCCTCTTGGAAAAAAAAGATGAATGGGATGGGTCTTAAATAAGGGCTTTAGAAAGAGTTTTTGGTAAGAGGCGCATCGTTACAGCCTTAGGAAGAGAATCTCGAGGGAAAAAAGGTCGTAATCATCGACTTCGAAGACTTTTGAGTTTGACGTGGATACGAGGAGAGTGCGAGTAAAGGAGTACTATTACTTTACAAGGTGAGCGACCAGATAATGTGGATTGACGAAGAATCCGAAAAAGTTTAAATCTTTTTTATTTAAAGTCTCGGTCTGTGAAGGAAGGCGTTGGGAAAGAATGACGCTAAATGAACGCGATAGCTTCTGCAAGAGCTGCAGTTATTTTTTTGCGAAGAAATTTCGCGCTACATCCCATTTTTACGCGGCGAACGTTGTAATAGCTGTGATGGTTAGCGGATGTAGTAGCTCGGTCTTATTTTACGTGATGTTGTTTTTAGAGAGAGAGAGGGTGTGGACTACGATTAATCTTTGTTTGATTTTGTTTGTTGAATGTTTCATTTATGATACACATGATTTATTTAGAATTTAGTATTTTGCATTTAAGCTTACGTATTAACTCCTAGTTGTTCAACATCATTGTTTTTTCCTGATATATAAGTTTATCATCAGGGTTGATAAGTTACGATTAGGTTAGATTTGATTTACTTCTTTAAACTTCTCTCCTAAAAGTTACAATTAATCCTTATATTTATATTAATTAAGCCGAAGAGAATTGGAAGAGGAAAATTTATGTTACTACATTTATTTTCAGTCTTCAATAATTCCTCTTTTTTCTTATTCTTATGTCCAACTTAATTTGCAGTATAGTCCTATCTCACAAAACATTAAAAAATAGTAGTATACTTACTTATCCATTTTATTTTTAGGTCAGCATTTTTAATGAAAATGTTCTTCTATTTGCTCAGAATCAGTTTTTAAGTTCAAATGGATACGTAGAAGATGAATAGTTTTAAATTTTCTCATACTTTATTTAACCCTCTTACTGCGGATGGGCCGATCTATCGGCCCGGCGTGCTTATGCGAAAACTGCGGTAGGGCCGATCTATCGGCCCTGTTTTTCTACTCAGCAGAACTCCTCCATTAGAGCCTATCTGTTACTTCTGCTTTCTTCTTTGTTATCTCTGGTGCTTATACGTGAGAAACAAACCGATAGTAGTGCTGAATTAGGCATCTTTAATTTCATTTTTCATCTAATATGATGGTATATACGTATCTCGATGAGCGGCGTGCACCAAAATACTGGAAAATAGGGTGTTTTAAGGTTTTCTCTAGCGTTTTTTGAAGAGTTATGTTCTTTATAAAGAAAATCTATCCGCAGGCATGAAACAAATGACATGCTTATCGTTTTTAATTAGTATTATATAAGACATTTCCTAGTAGTGGCTTCAAATAAAAATGTCACCCGTGGAACATCAAAATAATCCCTTATTGGGGAAGTAAAGCGTTAAAAATGTACTCCAAAGAAAAAATAAAGACATTTATAGTGTGCTAGTTGATAGTAAAAGAGGAAAGAGGAGACGAGCACGCACCTTTAGTGCAAAATGTAAGAAATGACGTAACGGTGTATGCTTCCCGCAACACAAGTGCCAGAGGGTAGATATTTCTTAAAATGCAATTTTTGAATAAGCTATCGCAATTTTTTCATTAAAATTGTATATTTCAATAGTTAAAAGCCAAAGCTTTTGACTGAATGTGAAATAATAAACATTTCTTTTGATTTTCTATGGCTAAACTATCGTTAAAATGCATATTATGTATTATTATTTATTAGTTTCCAGATATATAAATTTTTATAATATTAAATAAAAGTGGTAAACGCGCAAATTTATTTTCATTTTGAACCTTATGATATGATAAATAAATGGTAAAAAATATAAGGATGAATAACCGTATTAAAAATTACTACAACTTACTAAACAAAAACCTGCATTTTTGCGGGAAATGCCTCCGCAATTTTGGCATACACCCCAAAAAGTGGGTCCGCAGTAAAAGGGTTAAACTCTATGAAATGTAATTACAAATCTAACTGCACAGGAATCGCTTGTGGATGTAATTGCAGCGCGAAATGGTAATTAGATCTCTCGTTTCATTTGTTAGGATTTCCTTAAAGTTTTTAGTCTCTACCTTTTATAGAGAGATTCATTTGAAGCTCTCTTTAATTAGAGCCATCGTTAACCCTTTCGTCTTTATCAGACGAAATCAGACGAATCGCTCGCCATTATCAAAACACGAATCGAATGCATTTTGCGTTCCCTGGCAACGCTCGTTTTTCATTCCCATTCAAAAATTCGCAATCGAAACCTTGCAACGAGATTTAACCAATTGGTTTAGCAGAGTGGTCCAGTTTATTTCCATAACTCAGAATTGATACTCTTTGAAGCCGATGAATGCCGTTTTTCGATCATCGGAAAGGCATCTCAAAGCTTATTTGGCGGGTTCATTTCGCAGATTTGGCCATGCGTGAAATGTTTTGAAGTCGGCCAATGAAATCGTTTTCGAATGTAGTTTTACGTGACGATTCCCGTTCACAGAGAGTCCTCCTTAATCACTTCCAACTCTGCGATTGATTTTTAGCTCTCTCATACGATCGCTTTTTATGGGTTCTTAATGCACTCGGTTTCTGAAAATTTCACGCCTGTGATGTATTTTCGTGCGTGTGTACATTTATGTCGATTAATGCTTTACATTCTTTAACTCTATTTTATAATTATTGCCTTTGTTAAAAATTGATTTACTTGTGAAGTATTTTATTTATAAGTTCTTAAATAGGGGAGATTTATTTAGTTCTTTCTTCTTATGATTCATTTGTAACATGTTTACGGTTAATCTATTCATTTCAAGTTACAATTCAAGAGATTAAATCAATATAAGCTACATTATAGTACTTGATTAGTATATGATGGTCTTGTATTCTGAAATCGGTTATGAATTCAATGTGTTGAATACTTAATTATAGTGTTATATACTCGTAGATTATGTTCTTAAAATTTTACAGTTTAAAACTGGGTACTAATTAGAAGATAGTTAGAAGATGATTAAAATAATCACGATGTGTTAATAAATGTTTTCAAATAACTTGGGTAGCAAATTACTGTTGTACAAATGTAATTAAGGTGCATACAAATCTATGAAGGAACTGTTTTAAATTTAAAAATCAATACGTTTCGAAAAAAATCAAAATAATACTCTCAAATCTCAGTCCCAATATCAATTTTTCCTTCCTTAGTTACTCTATGGTTGCTATGCATGTATCCATGTATTGCACTTTGGTTTAATATAAACGAATTGCTAAGTAGGCGAATAGCCCTCCTATTATATTCTTCTTATATTTTTTTTAGATTCCCTCTCGGTTCCGTAACGTCTTTTTCATTTTCTTCAGACGGTTTAGCGTGTACTTTTTCCACTCTTGTTCCACTCGAGTAACAACGCTTCCCGCCAGTTTTGGGAGACTAAATACCTGGTAATTTGGTCGACCTGTTTCAGACCCCAATCCAAGGACGGACAGATACGAGAGGGCTGATAAGGACAGTGCCGGAAACGCTTTTAGCCAGCACGCATAATTATTTCCGTCCGAAATTATAAAGCTTTTGGCGATCGGAATTAATTTCTCCGCCATTACGTGTATAGCTTCTCTAACCGTCTCCTTGTAACTCTAATAGAACTACAATTTGCGAGAATCGAATTCGTCTGGTTAAATGTCGTGAATTTCAATTTACTCTATCGTATTGTTTCTTTTCTATAATGATCGGTTTAGTGTGGTGTAGTGATTGAAAGTGAGTGATGCGATCAAACCTTGTAGGTGTAAAAATATGTTCGTACTTTAATTGTCGTAGGGTTCAAAAATTTTAGTCGTTTTCTGTATTTCTTTCGTATCCATTGTTACGCATAATTATAGATACATGCTTATAATATTAATTTTTAAATTACCTGAACAATAATGGATATTGTACATCTCATTATTGCGTAATTGATTTAGTAAGCTTTAATTAAGCTGTTTTTAATCGTGCTGAATACGTGGTAAATAAATCTGATGTTAATAACGTAATCCATTGTTATATAGTAAATACGGTTAAAATAAAAGTTTTAGCTATATTCCATGGATTTCCTTAGCATATATTTCGAATTTAATTTAATTTAAATTAATTACCAAGTTAAATTCAAATTTCACTTTAGGAACTTAAATTGAGGCCACGTATGATAGATTTAATTAAAGATGGTTCATATGCTGTTGATTCTATACCTTTTAAGAGGAATTGTTTGTAAGAGAGGTATTTTGTGGAGATCACGAAAACTATTGGCCCTTTTCGCGTTAGAAAAAGCTGTCCCCATGCTTCACCCGGGCCTTAAATCATTTATCCCTACTTACGTATAAATTCACGCCAAGTATGTGCATGGAAAATGCTCTTTTTACGTGGCAAAGTAAACGTGCGGAGGGCATATTTTCGAGGCGCCTTGCCTTACGGAATAAGGGTACGTGACGCCCCCCACCTCCTTTTCCTTCCATCCGCAGAGCTTCTTTAAAAATTTCCCATCCTTTTTTTTTCGTCCAACACCTTTCCTTTCTCCCCCTCCCCCAAAGCCGCCCTCCAATCAGAGTAAAATGCGAAGTAAACCCAAAGTTGGAACCAATACGCCAGCGTCAGCGAAAAATATAATCGAATTTTTCTTCGCAGGTGTTTGCCTTCTCATCCTCTTCCCATCGACGGGCGCCCTTAAATCCGCCCTTTTCTTTCCCCTTTTCGAGGACGACCCACTCGTGTTCCCCTTCCGAAAGTGAGAGGGCGTCTGTTTATGAGAACCGTGTGTTTTCGCTCCAAGAAGCGGACCGCTTTTCTTTTCCCTTAAACCGGGTGTATTGTGTTAGGATTGCAGGGAGTTTCCCAAGCTTTCGAGACCTTCCGCGGATTTCGCAGGTTTTTTTTTTATTTTTCGAGAAAGAGGATTGTCGCAGTGCCGGTCTAATAATCGTGTTGTCGTAGACTGAGTAATGATTCGGAAGCTTTTTATCGGGAGCGCATTGTTGTCCTGCGGGTTGATTGTTGTCGGGAGGTTGGTTTCGATTGTTGGGCGTATTGTTACGTTTTGTAGTGCGTTGGGAGGTAATAAAGCAATCAAATTTACGTTTATTGACCGGTTTTGTTGGAAGGATGAATTAATAAGGGTCTTATTAGAATGTGGTATTAAATAATGTCAAAACGTCCGATAGGATTTTATGGTACGTTAATTACTTACGTAATTATAATTACAGTATGTGTCATGGGAGAAATGAATTTTTTTTTTTAAGCTGTAAAGAGTAAAGGTACATAATACACAAGCATGATAAAGATAATTTAATAATTACCTATTTTTATTAATTTATTATTTGAATATTGTTGATAAAACTTTTATTATTTATCTTATATCATGATCTTGAATTACCTCATACGTATGAGACGATTTCATTTCTTATCAGTGAATTATAGAGAGGAAACATAGAATAGATTATATCAATTATGTCACAGAATATATATTCACCAAATTGCTTATAACTTTATAACCGTATGAATTCGATTATTATTATAAAAATTTGTACATATTTTCTTTCCACTGTAAAGAACGCATACTTATTTTAAAAGTACTATATAGTCCTATTTTCGGGAAGAAATTACTCGCGATAAAAAAGTAGCAATCAAAATGTTGAGCGTTACAAAATAGTCTCAGGTTCTCTCATAAGATGAGATTTCGTCGGGGATAGTGATCTGAGATGTTCTCGTGTTGTATCCCAGTAGGGGCCCATGTGTGCCAGGATCACCAGAAAGCTTTATTCTTCTCATACACGCTCTCACACGAAACTTGCTTTCGTATAAAATCGGCTTCTCTCACGGATGAAATTTTTATCGGAAGCCTTAAAAATCTCGGCAAACAACAACACCCATCTCATCTGTGACATCTTCGAGAAAGCATCTTCACCGAGAAGTGATCTCTTTCCAAAGCCTAACACGATTTCCTCGGCCGCGAAAAGAGTAAAGTTGGGACTCTCGACCCTCGAAGTACTCGGCGCTCTATGAAAGAGGCAGTTGAGAGATAAGGGTTGGAATTAATTTTTCCGTCACCAGAGTTCGATTCGTTTTCAAGGTCTCTCCAAGTGTGCTTCCAATCGAGATGTATCGATTCCTTTGTTTTCCGGTTCCAATTGTGGAGCGATTGCTGGAAATAATTTATCCGGGCACGGTAGAGTACTCTACGTCGTCCTTCACCTATACCGCATGGCTGACTTTAAATCGCTTTCTTTTTTTACGAAGGAATGAAAGAAGTGATTTCTCCCGATGTCAATTCATAGGTCAGCAGGTGAATTTTTCTCCTATTATATTCGCTTTATATTTTTTAAGTTTCTTAAGTAAATTAAGTTACTTTGAATGTATGAGTTGAAACATTTTAATTGCTGTTATGGATAAAATAATTAGTAATTTATACATTATTAATTAGTGGTAAACTTCGGCTGCAATTTATAAATTTTCGGACATTATTTGTTCTTTTACTCTTCTATTTAATAGGAAATTGTTACTTTAATAGTTCGATCCTTTATTAGACTTTACCCTGATTTTATGTTGCCAAATATTGTTCCTTATCATTGTTACCTTATTGTTATTATACGAATAATATAAAGTAGAGATAATAAATAAATAATTCAAATTAACAAATGATTTTTTCTTACTGAGCTATAGCAGAACACGTAAGTTGGAACAATAATCAAAGAAAATTATTTTGGAAGAATATTTACTTAGGTTACGTCGTAGTAATCTTTCGGCATATCGATTACAATCAGTGCTCCCAATTTTCAATTGTTTAATAGGAGCTAATTTGCGAATCGTAATACGCATGCGTTGAAATCTCCCGCGCCTGCGCAGATGCTAAAATTCCACCCAGCATCCCGCCAAGTATGATAATAAACCCGCGGATAAAACTGTCGAACTTGGGAGAATGGGAGCCCCGGTATTCGATCTTTTACGACGTCGTGACAGCGAGAGAACACCCCCCTTCTCTCGCAGCGTCGTTAAGGCGAAAAACTTATATAGTGCCCCCACCCGACCTCATTTGGGTCAGGTCGAATCGCATCCCTTCTTGCAAACGTAAACCCCACAAGACGGATGTTGCTAAAATCGGGTATAAAAGGAGAGATGATAGAAGAGGGTGTGTATCGGGGGGAATTAATTAACCTCTTCGCTATGATACAGACGGTGAACGATAGAGGGTGTCGTCGAAGGGCGTAAACTGTTAGGGAGCTGAAGGGTGGCTTAGGGCTGTTTGTGGGTATGCGAACTCGTCTACTCCCCTCCTATATGAACGGCGAATTTAACCACGAATGGGTGTGTGTTGTGAGTAATATGGGGACTTCATGACTAGTTAATTCAGATGAGAATGTTCATGCGTACCACTTATATTTGAGTTTGTGTTTTTTTTAGTGTATATATCATTGGAATTGGGAAGCTTAATTTATTTGAAGGCGAGAGTTTTCTTTTTAATACGCTTTCGAATAAATTTACGTGACTTGTCTGTTACCTTTCGATCCAAGTTAAAATAATTTAATATCAGATCGTAATATTATTGGTATGTGCTTTTATTGTTCCATGTTTCAGTGTTACCGGAAATCATCGTTTTACGCATGTCGTCAGGGCTTGCTGATATTCATGACCTTTTATTATTTTAACATTCGTTGCACTCAAAAGCTTATAAATTTTGGTTTCGTATACAGCTAATGGGGAATTAGAATAGAAGGTAATTGGAAACATGATTTTGTCTCTCATAAGATAGTATCCATCACTAGATCTTAATGTCAGTGCGAAACGATGAGGATGTTTCCAATCGCTTAAAAAAGACACGTTAACCATTTGACACGCGACACGCTAATTTCGAATTTGCTTTGAATAAGAATTGTCGTAGTAACTTTAATTGGGAACCACGACAGTATGAGTACGTGTTTAGAAGCTATGAAAAGCTGGAGATTTCTTTAAACCATTCGTATTGTAAGAATTCTTTCGCTACAAGAGCTACACTTACAATGACCACGCCCATACCGGACCAGCTAATCGTTATCTAAAATGTAATTAATATGCTCAGGTTTTACATCGTGGATTGTCCATTAAATTATCATTAATGACAGAGAGTAATTTGATGATGAGGTTAATTAGCACAATATCAATAATATTTTTTTAATTTATGGAAGTCACTCAGTGTTTCATTCAAATATAGTATAATCAGCATTTCTTCAGATGGAAGTGGACGCGTGTTAATAGCGGAAGGAACTGCAGCCAGAGATTCGATGTAAATGGATGCAGCCGAAGACGGGGTTGTGGAGGAAGGGAAATGATGGATGGTATGGCAATGAGATGATAGGGAGAGAGCCTCTAGTGGAGAGAAGAAGAATGGGGGTTCGGGGGAGAGGGAGATATCGGAGGCGCGGAAAGCAAGTTTCGGGGAAAGGATAGTGCAAACACAAACGGAAAACTTTTTGTTTTATAGGAGGACGTCCGACCCTGCGGTTAACGACACCTAGGGTGAAAAAAGAGGCCCCAAAGAAATCCGACGTGGGGCCCAAGATTCTGATGACTCGGTAGATGTCTGGAGAGGGTTGAATATTCAGTTGTCGAGTGGTAATTTAAGGAGGTAGATTTTTGGGAAAGGAAGAATGATTTTCGTACTTATGTCGGCCTCTTTAAATGTGGGATCATTATCGTAAATTGCGTGTATGAAGAGAAAAGGAGTGGCTGTAGATTTTGTTTTCCTTAATTAAATTGTAGGAAGTGAAAATAATGAATTTAATGTTCCTGAAGTAAGCAGTAAAAAGTTAAATGCATCTTTTATAATTTAAACTCTTCATTCAAGGAGAATTAAACGGTTTGTTTAGGTTTAATATCTAATTTTAGTCAGGTGGAGACTAGAAAAGTGCTATAACGATGATTATTTTACGTTTATTATATCTAATTCTTGCAAACAGTATAGATATCCCGATTCTCCCGCTTAAGATCTGTAATGTCACTGAAAAAAATTGCGGAATAAATTCTTATTTAAAGCATTTATTGATCGATCTTCCATTCAGCATAGTTCAAAAAATAGTTAACTATAAACTACTATTCTATCTATTAATATGTATGAAATAAGATTTATCGAGACATAAATATTGATAAATTCTCTCATAAAAATCGTAACCATGGAGATCTTCAACGTCTCATATTTTGCGTGGTAGTTATGGGAACCAATTCATTCAACCCCCTCCTTGAAAAACACTCACGTATTGACGCGTTAATGCTCTCAAAGAGGGTAATTTATAGCACGTATTCCATATCTCCCGAAAAAAGAAAAATCGCATTAGGATGACACATTTGGGGACATGAAGAATTAGGAAAGAAACCAAAGGGAGGGAAATTGGAACCCGAAAGATAGCGAATGATTTACGCTATCACGAAGATGTAAAGAACCGAAAGGGGGGGAAGGCGCCGTGGGATATATATAGGAAGGCAAAGAGGTGGTTCAAGAAGGCACGAATGATTTTCCTCTTGAGGGCTGTTTGTCCTCATCAGCTGCCGGAGCGGAATTCGGCGGAATTCTCCCTTCTTTTTTTTTAATTCCTCCACAGTGGCGCTCCATCCATCCATCGGTCTCTGGATCATTTCCCGCAAGGTGGAGGTAATCGACGTTAATTAACATGGTATTCGTCACTCCCGGAATTATCGCCCTGCCCCATAAATCGCATCGTTCCTCTCATTACTATCCCACGATTAATCTCGAATGATCGATTGCTTCCTCTCCTTTGAAACAATATAAAAGTGCGTTGCAATCTGGGGCTCGGAATTAGCCAGGACTACGGTGTTAGCACTTTCACTTTTTTGCTGGTTTTTTTTCTTTAGGCGGGTGCGGTGTAGTATGGGTGCTGTCGGTTGTCTTTCGGAGTGATGAGCTCTGATTGAAGGTGCTAATTTGACACCAGATTAAGTTTTAATTCGTGGAAAAAATTTCTGGTCTGTTTTTTTTAGCGGTATGGACTCCTGTAACTTTAGGGTTAAGATCATTCTCTGGATCATTCAAGGGTGAATTATTTGTTAAAATCGGTTTATATTTATTTATTTGCGTCTTGTTCCGTGGTAATATTCATGCTTGGAAAGCTAGCAGTTATGTACCTAACTTAGAAGGCCCATGGACTATAATATCCCCACAGGAAAATCAATGATTGTCGGGGCTCGAACCCTATACTTCAGCATTCAAAATAGTATTAAACAAAGCAGAACTCCATCAAAAAACTTAGTAGTAAATTAAGTAAATTTTGTCCTTAAATACTCGTATGCGACGTACTTTTTTTATCATTCCCTTAGTTAATTTGTTCTGACTTTACAGAGCATAATTAAAGAAAAAGGCATGGGTTTCCTACGTTCCAATTTTGTTTTGCTGTTTATATTCCCTTTATTTAATAATAGATTTAACTCCAAGGAGAGGTATTCTTATGCATAGCTATTTGAACTCATTTCATGTTAAGAAGAGGTTAAATTTTCATGCTAAATTTAATCATCATTTCCTTCGAGATTCAACCCTAAACGTACTTAAAAAGTGTTTGGGCATTGTTTGATTTTTTGAGCATCTTTTCTCTTCTTTTAATCCTCAAGGCATAACGTTGAAAAGACATTTTGTTGCCGAATCTTCTCGTAAAGTCCTGAGTACCGTAAGGTTAGCTTTAAGATGTTGCGGAGTCCAGGGCTCTTAAATACCCATCGGCGTCCTCCCAGCTTCATAATTAGTTGTTTGGGAGAAATTACGGTATGATGGACGAATTTGAGATGAGGCTGCCGGCAAATACTTAGCAAGTTTCATCAATCCGCGGGCAAGAGGTCGCTGCATCACAAGTATGCAGGAACCACGGAATGCCGCCGTGCGGTAGAATCTTAATGCTTCCCCTTCCTCGTTACGTCAAGTTTTCATTCACGGAGGAATGGGCTCCATCGAAGGCAGTTGATCAAGTAAAGAGGATGCAGACGAACAAGTTAGACCAGTGGCACTCAGCCATTCGTGCACGCCTTGCTTAGTCTTCGGCAGTTTTTGACCCCCGAAGTTGACTCTAAACTAAGGAAGATTGGTTATTTTTTCGTGGTTCACTAGTTGGTTACGTGCGGAATCAGTGCTAGGTACCATCCATGTTTGTCCAGTATATACGTAGCTATGGTTACTGCGGTAAATTTGTATTGAATTGCGAATTTTTTCTACTTCCATACCTCGTAACCAAACCCAACATTAGAAGGTATTAAAGCTGAAATAGAGACTCGGAGATTAATTTAAACCATGACCTTAGAAGTAATCACTATAAATCAACCTTATTAAGGATGGAATGCAAGTTTTTACGTACGCGAGAGAAGTCCACCTGAGGTCTTCAGGCTTTTTCCACCCAAAAAAAGGGATGAATTTATGAAGACGGCTTCGTTGCGGAGCTTATAATAATCGCTATCTTTTTTGCTCGGATTAGTTTAATTGCGCCGTTACCATGGTTTCGCTTTCAATCCGGTCCTCTCCTCGTTAGCGGAAATTTAAACAGGTGGCGTGCTGTTTTTGCGTGTCTTTAAGGCTTGAATATTTGTCCTTCGATACTGGTTTGAGAAAAGGGAAGAAAACGTCGAAATTTTTAAGGCTGTATATTTTTTCCGATGCCTTAGAGAAAGGGATATGATAAAAGTTACCGGGACTCGAACCTGGATCTACTCTTAGTCTATTTCTATACCCAATCCAGTAATGTTTCCTGATAATTTTCGTTACTGTTTGAAATTCTTATCCCTGGTTCTACCGAAAGAATGAGTTACTTTAATGGTATCAAATATTGACCATGTTTTCTTATGGCTCACTTGCTTCCCAGTTGGTTACTAAGGAAAACGGAGAAGGTAACAATGCAACAAAGGTTATACTTATCATGTATTACAACGTATTATATGCTACAATAACTTACAACTTGTACTTCCTTACGAATGCAAAGTATGAAATACGAGTCCGAAACGTGATGAGGGATGGATTTCACGGTACAATGTTGATGGATGTTACGATGTAAAGAAAACCCGTTTAGCCACCGTGTCTCCGTAACATAACGATCGAGGCAGCTCAACTGTCAACCAGAAACCTTCTTTTGGGTTTACAGAATCTGATAGCCTTTTATGTGTTTCGAATGAGAAAGCTGTGAGCTGTATGAACCGTAAAGAAGGGCTGCGTGAGCTTGGAGGAGTGTGAGATTTACTGACGGCGAGGGGTGTTTAAAAATTCATTATCTCTCGTACGGCTTAGTAATCTTTGAAAGGAAAATTATTTGTATTTTTTCATTATTCTTGGTTTGCTACAATGGTTAGGTTCTGCATGTTATGGAAAGAGAAAACAAGTTTCAGAGGCTTGAGAATTATTAAACCCTTTAAATGATCCTTAGATTATCATATTTTTTAATAATTTAACATTTTTACTACTTATAATTTTGTATAATTATTATTATATTTATGTCGAGAAATTGCACATTATGTTTAAGGAAAATGATTCTTAAAGTTAGGTACTTCCTACGTCACGTTGCTTCGTAACGGAACAACAATTAAGTCTATACGTCGCTACTGGATAGAGAAACAACATCCAACAATAGAAGATTAGGGCTCCGCCCTAACGAAGCTCGTATGTCGGACGAATTGTGGATATCATTCCCAATCCTTCCGCAATGGCTCATGAATTAAATATCCCTCCTGGCTATTGTACTCCCTCAACCCCTCAGTCATTTGTGCCCCATTTACGTGTTCCCTTAAGTTTATCCCTCATTGCCGTCAAAAATGATTAATCTACTTCCAAAAGAGCATTTCATTCGCGTTGCGGTTCAACTCACTCTTTTTTTTTTAAAGACGCTCGTATTTTCGTGGATCGTCTCAACCCTTGATTTTTTCGTAGTCGAATTTCTGGACCACTCTAGTTTCATCTCTGGGCCCGTTGTTTTTTCGTCGAGTCACCATCGAGGATCATTTCTCAAGTCTGTCCCTTTGGAGATGCAGCGGCGTTCAACCGAGAGGACTATGTATCCTCGAAGCGTACGCGAAACTGTTCAAAATCTGGGCACATCCAAGGAGTGTGTGGAACGAGGTGAAGGAATTGGGGTGTGGATGGAACATTTCTCATTTCTTGTAACTCGTGCCTGCAGAACTAGGTGACCATCTCTAGTTGCTAAGAATAGGTTGATTATTATGTTGCTAATGGACGGACTGCTTCATTTTTGTTCGGTTGCTGAAGTTTACGAACTCGTTCAGCGAATTTTAAAATGTTTCACATTATTTTACTTTTTCACGTTACTTTAAATCATTATTTTACTGTGGAATTTCGTTTAAAATTGAATGATGATGCAAGGTCTTGTATTTAGTACTACATCCTTTCTAGATCTTGTAACCGCTTCTCTCACGCGCTGATTCTAAGTTGGTTTACTTCAACTGTCTACGTTGTCTGTCTCGATGTAGGTCCTCGTACCCTGAGATTCCATATCGAAATGATTATCTGCATAATTAAAATAATTATTTTCATTTTCACATTTTGTTCTTTTATCATCCCCTAGGTACATTTATGGCTGTACGAGCAATTTCGTCTCTAAGTCTGCTTCATAAATAAATCGAGCACAACATTCTATAGCTAAGGTTTTCGTTTTATCTATGCATGCAATCCTGTGTAATTATTTTTAACATTTCTCCTCCGCCATAGCCTACAACACATAAGCCTATCAGAATGCTAATATCTTCTGCTTTATGGATAAATATTATTTATGAACCAATGTGAATAATATTTTATTTTATCGCCCTCTGTTCCCATGGAAACATCCACGCTGAAAATGCTCTGTGACGCGTGTATTGACTTCAACCCTCTATGCTCGAATTGATGCATAAACCACGGAAATATCAATCTGAAAACGCACCCTTGAGACGCATTTGGTATCTCTGATACCGTTAGTTATTTGTATTTCCCTCTTTTTCCGGAATAGAGGTTCTATTTCTGAACCGGTATCGCTTTTCCCCATAATTCAGGCGGAGATCAAATCTTTGGTTCATTCCAGATTTCCTCTCTTCCTACTCAAGTTATCAGGTATAACATTTCTTCATTTGGTTTCCGGTTTGATCCTTCCGGGAATATCCTTTTCTTTTCCCTTAAGGGTGCCTTTCCGATACCCCTGACTGGATTTTTTTTGGATCATAACAGTCACAGCATCCGTATTTTACGGATTCTTGTTTCCTGTATCCCTGTTTCACGATACCTGTCGTTTATCTCGTTGTTAAGCATTTAAGAAGATGGTTTAGGATGAATTTGGTTGTTTTTTCAGTGTTCTTTATTTGCCTTGTTAGTTATTTCTTTTCGTTGCTAGGGAATTGATGTGAAAGTTCTGCATAGTCAACAGTGTGAAATTTGGTTCTGATTATACGTGTTTTATTGATGAAAATAATGTTTTAGATGGATAGATAAGTTTTCGAAATAATGAGAATCTTAAGCTTAAATTTTAACAGTTACTGATGCCAAACAATCTGTTTTGGTAGTAATTATCCAGTATTTAGTGTATAAATCACAATATTTGCTATTGCATGCTTATTCTACATCACGTTAACAGGTATCTTGGCTACTGAAAGGCATCAAGTTACCAATTTTGATGTAGTTTCATCTCTACTCTACGTGCTTCAGAGCTTTCAGTGTAACTTGAAGAACTTGCCTTAGAACTTCACCATTTTCCTGTCGTCCACAAATTACTCATATATTCTCTTCTTTTTACAAGTTGTATTCCACCTGTTTTTCGCGTTCAAATCCTTCAATACAGCTCTTACTTTCACTTCATTTATTGTCGCCGGATTTTTCTGTTATTTTTTTTATTTAAGCTCTCTCTCTCTTTTTCACCGCTCGCTCCACAAATGTACTTCTACTTTCAAAGGCTTCGCCAGTTCTTTTTTTCTACAGTCCTTTCATGAAGTACTTCCCGCACAATCGTCGAACAACTTGAGCTCGTCGTAAAAATAAATCGCCATAGAAACCGCGAAATAGCGGCGAAGAAGCGTTCGTAGTTTCCGCAAAAGTGAAAAATTTTAATTAAGTTGCGAAAACGGTTGCGTAAAAGTATCTAGTTGGTGGTTTTTATCTTCCGACCTCAAGTCTTCAACGGCGATGCTATTCTCGTTAACGTAATTGCATTCCTTTTTGTCTCTGTCGTTATTTCTTTGTTTACGCAACAAGGAAGGAGTATATAGATGCGTTATTATTGCTGTCGAGAGGTTAGTTTCGTTAATTAAGTCCAAGAATCGGGTTAAAAATTACGTTCCCTTTATTGCGTTCGTTAGGAGACTATCGATGTAGCATTGTTTGGATTTTATATGCGTTCTGAACTAAGTTCATTTGCCTCTTGAAGCTATGTTTTCTTTGTTTGATCTTAAAGTATAATTCTTTATTTTTTGAAGTTACATTTATTTATCATTTCAAAAAACTTTTTGTTTATTTGATTCGTTCGGAATTTATAAATTTTCATCAGTATTACGTGTATATATTCATTGGAAATCTTAGCTAATTTATATACATCGTAAATTATTACTTATCAGTATTCTAACATTTTACTACATCAAATGTTAGGAGTAAAGTTCCGAGTATACTTTTTATCGTAAGTTTTCATTTCATAAGTTCGAGACTACTTATTATCCTTCACAGGACTATTTTCAGGTGACTATAGTTTCTAATAGGACGTACAGAGGTCACACTCTCATCAAGCATCACTTTTGCCGCCTGAATACGATTATTTCTCTATCACATCTCAGTTAATGGAATCACGAATGACGCTCCTGATAGGCAGATAATTGGCCAATCCTTCTCTGGGATTATAGTCGGGGCATTTATGTTGCTGTTAATATTTGCACCGTGAATGGGTTAGGCTGAATGTAATTAACCCTGAGAGAAGGCTCAACAAGTAAATGCCAAGTCACGTTGACGCAGAATCAGTTTAACCTCTCTCTCTGTACTTCTTAGCCCTACTTTTGGATAAGTGGGGTCGACAGTTCTGCATACCCCCGTGCTTAACGGAATTGTAAGGGATCAGGCGCTAATTTTGTCTTTTTAAGGGATTAATACCATTAGAAACGTTCACGTAAATGCAGTTATCACTGTTCTATTTGTAGATCTAAAATCAGCCTTCTCTTCTGCTTAAATACGCTTCAGTTTAGGAAAAAATACTCAGTTTTACGCTGAATGTATTGTAGTTATTCGTTTCCCTTATGTTCGTTTTCCTAGGCTACTGGCTCTCCATGGTAACCGATATTAATTAATTGTTAGTTTCCCTAATGATTGTTGCGGTACAATAATGTCCGCAACGTTTATTGTTCAATACATCTATCATTCCACCCTCCGCATTGTTTAATCATTCTCGTATTATAGTTCGCAAGACATGGCAGCCAATTTGGTTACCAGTTCAATTAATTCACGACCCAACAACGTAAAACTTTTAGCTCCACCGTCCTAATTGCGAATCTATTTACTCTAGTGCGTCCCGTAATTAGTAATTGATATTCCTGGAAGCTTGATCATTCACACCGGTTAATCTTGCGTGATGCAAGCTAAAATCTACTTCGTGAAAATTGAAACTTTGGAGGACGGGTTTGGAGATGTATTATCGGCTATGGATGCATTAAAGTCTCTGCCTAAGTAAGCTCCCCGGAAAAGTAAACGGATCTGCGAAATTAATTAATGCAAACTTTACTCGATCCGTGTTTACAGTCGGCAACAAACATTTTCGTACGACTTCTGCAATTTTTGTGGTTGACTGAGTGTGCGCTCTCTGAAATTCAGACGGGAGGATCCAGTTTCTTCGGATGCGAAAAATTATTAATTTTTCCCCTACCGTGTTTGTTCCATCGATTATCAAAGAATAGGCTCGCAAAATTGTCGGAAATCTGCAATTTCTGCGGTGGATTTCAATCGGATAAAGTTTTAATGGGATTATCCGGAAATTTTGCGAATTCGTTAATGTTTAAAATCGCCTACCGCAGTAAAAGGTTGTTTCTGGCGTGTTGATTGATCGAATCCAATTAAATCCAGTATTTAGGCGATGTTTAAATTGATGATTAATGGAACACGACGTGCTTATCGGGAAAGTGATGTATGCATTGTCTATATTGGTAATGGTTTGTATTTGCAACGAAATTTTTCTGCAAGTTTTCGTTGTCGATAGATCTACATTCCTTCATTTCTGACCTCTTGGTTATTTACTTAGTTTTATGTATCAAGTATTATTTCAGCGCATAATTATCAATAGAAATAGTAGAGATGATTTATATCGTATTCAGTCGTATTCAAGTAATGTCATTCTAAAATCGGAAAAAGGATTTACGTAAATTCCTTCGTATAAGTATTCCATTTCCTGGCAGTTCCAGGTTCAAACAGTATATTTTTCTCTCCGTATCTTCTCATATTATTTCACCGCTAATAGTTTCGTTACCCCTAATTAAAACTCGCCTCCGTTTATTTTTCCTATTACGTCTAACTCCATGCTTATATGATTATGCAGAACGTGTTACGCCACGTCACGTCCGCTTTATTTTGGTACAGTCGTCTCCCACGGGGTGGCAGTAATTTGGCCACCGCGTGTCTCCCAGCACATGTCGCGATATTGCTGAAGCTGCATTATCCCTGTCGCCTGCAACCTTTTTTTTTCTAACCCACGCTGCCACTGCTCCGCTTTTTTCATCTGTGAAATTATCATTCCCCTCCCGTTTCACTCCACTCAGAGTTTCGATCGCGTTTAAAGTTGAAGCTTTTCGATTTTTTTTATTCGGAGCATTCCTCAAATATCTCGATGGGTTTACTTGTTGAGTTCTCATGTGTAGGAATTCGGATCGATTTTTTTATGGGTTTCGTAAAACGTTTCTATTGTGGTTTTTGGAGGCGGTTTTCATACCAAAATATCGCGCTCTTTTCAATTTACGTATGGAAACGTACGCTGTGACAGGCTATGTATTGTCTCATTCAATTATTAGGATTGCAAGCGAATTAATGCTACAAGAATTACTTAAAATATTTATGAGAAATTTTGAGTATTGTTGATGTTTTTCTAGTAATTAGAGGTATATTGTTGGAGCAACCTCTTCATTTGTTAGCATATTTAAAGTTTAATGACGTATTTTATGTTTTAATTAAATGATTATTGTTTACGCTCCAACGTATTGTTGCTTGAGTTATCAAAACGAGCCCAAATTTTTCTCCATTCCCCGAGATCTCCAACGAGGGGATTCCCGACGTAAGAATTGTTGATTTAAGTCCCGGAAGTTTAGAGAAGAAGGAGAGCGATAACAATTCATTATGCGAAACGAGACGATAGTGGGCGAAACTCGACCCTCCCATCCCCCGATTTTTATCAACCCAACCCCCTCTCCACCTCCTTTCCAGGATCGTATACTTTTCCCTTCTCGTGATTAATGCCCAGCCTCCCTGCGCAGCGCGCAACCTTTCGCTAAGGGTGCCACTATTTCAAGGGATTTTAAAGTGCAGGGATTTTTGCGAAGGAAGGGCTTTAGGTCGAGTGTGTCGGGATGCTCGTGTCGAGTGAGTGGTGCTTGTGCTGAAGAGGTAGAAAGGGGGTGCACGGAGACACTCAGAATCCCTCAGAGACACCGGCGCCCTCTCTTTCTCGGTTCCTTAAAAACTCCCTCCTCCCATTTGTTTATCCCGCCCCGCTGTCCGCGTACTTCTTACGTCTGAGTGTCCTATTATTTACGTGCCAGCTGCCCACGCTTTCAGCGTCTCCGTTAATTAGAGTCGTGTTTATTGTAGCCTTTTGTTACGACTCGACTGTGTCGAACGCGTTAGCCGGTGCATTGTTGATTGGGGATATTGTTTGGATTGTTACGGAATTGTTTGGACTCTTTATTTACCGTGTGTGCTATACAACTCTTTTAAACGTAATATCTGTGACAATGCTGTTGTCTTGGAGACAGGGGCTACGTGGGGTATTTGTGAACGATTGTGAGCAGTTATGAATTTATTCGAAAGGAATGATAAACGAATAGGTAATTTTATTATTTAGGAGTTAGCATTGTATGTTTATTTTTAATGGGAAGGTACAAACGGAGTCGATGTTTGTCCAAGTATAAATTTAATATCGTGTGTTCACTTTCTATTTCTAATAATTGTTTCTGAATACCTATTATTATTTGTATAAAACAATCGGATGTTACTGCGTTAAATATCTTTCAAATTACAGAAGTATTAATGCTCTATTTTTATATTTTATGAAGTGTATTGTTTCCCGAAATTAATTTTGTTTCTCTTTCTTTTCAGGTGAGTGTTTACAGTTTCTACTTTTATATACCCATCGACATCATGCAAGGATGTATTTATGTAGCGCCTACGTGAGTTAAGCGTACAAGCGTTTCACTATCGTTGTTTGGTAAGTAAAAAACTCATTATCATTCTATTACTCTAAATGTATTCTGGGGTTAGTTAATTTTTGTGTTCGTCATTGTTTGGAAATTAACGGTAGTGACAAGACTACGTTTATATAAATTCTTGTCTGCTTCAATTGTTGAATCAATTCATTATGTAGCTACAATTGTTGAATTTTTAAAAATGTATACTGCGTTGGATCGGTGGATTCCCGACAGCAGGGCACACGGTTCCGAACGTTTGGTTCGCTTTCGTAATTTTTTTATAAGTTCCCATCTCTGTTTTGTAATTCGTGTGGAATAATCCGTGGTTTCGAAAGTTTATCATCGGAAAATTTTCGATAAAAATTTTGATGCCGTAAATGTCAAGGTTGCGTGAGTATTCCGAGGGAAAAAAAGTTCTCCCCAAACCGCTACCTTCTATTAAGAGCGCATGTTTACGGAAATGGAAAATTTCTACGCCGGACATGAATCATGTTTCTATTAAACCGCAAATTTCCATCGAAACTTTTTGAAGCTTTCCGTTAATCCGGGCGAAGATCGAGTCTCTTCGGTCCATTATCTTTTTGCTACAGATTTCGATCGAAGGAAACCCATTTCCCTGGAGTCACGACGGCCACGGAAGTGTTCTCATTTATCGAAATCGTTTGATCTCGGCGTCACGTACGAAGGGGTTTTCCATCGAAAATGGCGGGGTTACTTAACACGCGTTTTTCACCGATGAGTCGAAATTGGATGTTTCGATATCCAACGCGAGCGTGTGGCATGGGTGGCGATCAGGGCCGGCTGTAGAGAGTATGCATGAATATCGTGGTTGTTACAGTTCTCTTTATGTAACGATGTATCGGTTTGTCATGTGAATTGATGTTTTTAAATGATAGTAATTAGTAGGTATATTTGTTACTGCTGTTATGAAGCTGCCATTTTACTAATGGTTCTTGTTTTAGGTATCATATGTGGTATATTATAAGTTACTGTAGCGATTTGGAAAGTTGTATTATTATCATAGAAATATGGCTGTTTTAGTCGTAAAAGTATGGTACAAATTTCACTGTAAATTGTTGCACTAATTTCGCAATAATGTAACATCATCGTCATACAAAAATCATCTTCTATGGTCTCTCTCTGATAAATTGTAATCTGAGAACAGTGTAGTATCAAGACTACGATAGGATTCCTTATCAACAGTGCACATTGTAATAGTTGGAAAAGGTATTTGAATTAGGTACTGGAAATACGATATCGGATTTGATACATCGTGAAAGAAATTATCTACAATGAACTACGGTAGATCAAGTTCTCAACTACGGTGTAGGAAGGTACCTTGTAATGTACGAAGTGCCTCTAAACAATGGAAGGAGAAGCAACAATGTAAACAACGAATCGTTACTTATTAACCACCGACCGTCAAGTACGATCATCTTTCTCGCACGTGTTTATACCATCGCTAGGAGTCCCAAGTATCCGATTCCGGTGCCTAATTCCCCTTACGCGCGATGGGAAGACAGTGTATTCAAATCGTTGGCGACCGAGACGTAACATCGGTGCCAGAGGAAAAGAATCGCGCTCTATTTCGAGCGTTGGCGCGCAGTCGATTCTCCATGGTAACCCCATCTGCCGCCTGTTAGTTGTCCCTTGTAGTGATTTTGCTCGAGCGGATGCCCGCTGAAATACAGCGGAAAGAAGGGTAGATTTGCCATGCGAAAGGTCACGTGGAACGCTACAAAGGGAGGCTAAAATTGGCAAGCCCTTAAGGTGGTATTGACCTCCCGATACAGCCCGCGGTTGTTGTTTTGCAGACGGCTAATCCATTGAGTGAGTCACCGTTGCGTACGGTTGTCGCGGGTAGATCTGCCCTAACATTGCCCTCGGGAGGTTCAACGGGTGAACGTCTTGCCACTCTAATCCGATTTTACTCGTCTAATGTATGCTTGTGAATGGAAACGTATCTTTTTTTAGTGGCGTTCGTACTGTTATCTGATGTAAAATGTGTACCCCCATTGACTGTTCCGCCTTTCTGGTATTGAGATGCCCATAGAAAATTGGCTTAGGGTAAGAACTCTGTTCTAATTTAGCCATTTGTCTGTTCCTGGCTGTTTCCCAGCATCTATGGGAACTGGAGGCTGGATAGACTTTATAAATAGCTCCGGTTGTTAAGGAGAACCTGAAGGAGTTGGATATTTATGGAATCGTACGCTAGATCGTGAATATAAATGTCGAGGATGATTAAAGTAAATTATTAGGCTAAGTTTGGTCTTTATATAGCTCACGTATTTCGTTTTTTGGTAATGTTGGTTTGCAGGGTTCAATAATGTTTTTCCTGAAATAGATTTTCCTTATAATTTAAAGTATTTAATGTGTATGAATTATAGGAAAAGGGATGCATTTAGTATTAAAAATGAACCTAAGTTTACTGTTTAGCTTCGGAGTGAAAAACTTTTTCGTCCACCGGTTTCATCTTTTCCTTCTCGAGTTTCACAATCCAGTTAAATATAATTTATATCATCCCAGCTGAAACTCTTCTACTCTAGAATCTTGTTTTCTAAACATGCCAACCTATTTTTAATCCCTCACGTTTTCTCATTTGATGCATCGTTTGATTTTAAATACGTACTCCGTATTTCGGAAACTCCTCTTCAATAACCACCACTTATGACGGTTTCGGTGCTGAAACGTATCAACTTATTCAAACTCTTGAATAATGACACGTGAATGCTTCGCGCATTTCGGGACGGATGCAGAGTGAAGAACCTTGTTCCAGGAGCGGGTAAAGATGCGAAAGACATGCACTCCCTCTTATATTAGACTTAACCGAACTCCTCCCCATGCCAATTGAATGCCTAATGCCCTGCGGAGTGCGGCCAAAACTGACTGTGATGGATCGATGGATTATCGTTCTCTACAACAGCGTTGGCTAACCCATTGGTTCCCCACCGTCTTCCATGCCCCAGTTTCCCCCGTCTTTCGATGTCTCCGTTTGATGGAGATGCTTCCAGGATTCTATCAGACTCATAATTGATGTGGACGAATCGTTTTAGGGATGGAATTTGAAGTGGAATGCTGAGTAAGACGAGATTCCATCGGTCAAACATTTAGAGGAGAGATTAATCAGTTCGTTTCTCGTCCTTATTCGAAAAGGATTGAATTTATTGTCTTTACCATTATTGGCGTACGGGTCCTGATATGTAGTAGTAATGGATGCCTGTTTTATTCGTATTATATATTTTATAATATTTATAATCATAGGATGAATTGTCTTGTATTTTTTTTCGTTTACTATCACTTTTAACGCTTTTAGTAACTTATTCCATATTTTACCGATATATCTTCTTACGTTACAGCCTTTAAATGCCTTCAAAAGAAGAATCTCTCCTCTTTAATTAACAATTGTGAGGTATTTTTAATTTTTTTTTAGAGAGAGCTGTTATGTAAATATTCAAATAAACATTGATACATTTAATATTTAAGGGAATGTAACTATTTATTTAAGACGAAGTTATCTTACTCAGTAAGTATTTATTAAAAGTAGGAACTGGAATGTTATTATAATTTATATACATATAATTTTTTCATGAAATCTCATGCTTAATGAATATAGAAATTATTCAATTGCAATTTTAAAATGCATTGGAAATTGCAAAGAGAGTATGGTAATTTTACCGCTTTTAAACACGGATATAAATCATGTTTACGTTTCTTCATGGGGAATCATGGTTTTAAGTAAAGATTTTGTTTAATATTGGGCAATGCCCTTTGAAAAGGTTGCAATTTTCTATACGTTCAGAAACAAATCGAATAGAAAAGTACGTAATGTCTCGTCTTTTTTTTATTTTATCCCCTTCATCTCTGTATTGTCACAGCCGTCAGGTGCAGCTCTATGGTAACGGGCGTAGTTGCATCCGATGCGATCTGTCGTAGGACGAGAGAGGAATAAATGCAGGGAATGTATCGAATGCTCGTCGCCCAGGGCAACGACGCTCGCGTGGTTTTTAAGGGATCGACGCAGAATACAAAAGTTCGTAATCGGCGAATTAACCCTGAAGGGGGGGGAATTTTCTCGCTCGAATTATTACGTCATCATTATTTGGCCCGTCTCCAAGGAGTCCGGAGTTCAAGGGGAACGTTTGGACGGGGAAAAAGGCCAGAACAGGTTAATTTTCCGTGCGTAATCCGCGTGCATTCCACGGTTGGGTCGCAATGGGTTGTGTAATTTATCGGGAAATTGCGTGGGTCTCTCTTATATATCTCCGTGTTTTCGGAAGTAGGGAAAGTATAGCCAAGGACCTTCGTGTTTACTGTAATGCTGCACTTTTATGTGATGGGAGATTTGGAAGGAATTGTTGCATACTTTCTGGTATGAGGAATGAGGTGGTTTTTTTTAAACATATCTAGGTGTTTAGGATAAATTTATTGCAAGTCTAATGGCCGATGCTCAAATATTATGATGAATATTAAGTTTTGGGTGCTTTAAATGGAAATTAAACTATGCAAAGTGTTTCGGTATAATATTAACACGGTACGGTTTCTCTGGAAATAAAGCCTCATTTATTCAGTATTATCATTTGAATTGACGAGAATATTTCATCTACTATATGCTGAATATTTTCATGATGGTTAAGTTTAGTCTTGATCAAAATTATCTCAGAAATAACCACCAGAGTTCCTAAAATAAATTACGTATTTATTAATAGGGTTATAGTGATGATCATAGTCGATATCAATTTATTAGAATTAATGAATTGAAAGGGGTCATAAAATGCTTCGAACTCGTTCACTAAACGAGGAAAAGCACCCGAATCAAATTGTAGAAATTTCGATATGACAGTGGAGGAAAACAAATGAAGAGGCATATTTTTCCTCTTAATTACGTAGGCGTTTAATCTCTTTATGCATCAGCTACGTCACTCGGATCTTGACGCTGATTCGATTCTTCTGCGTTGATCAGATCTGGTCTGGGGTTGCGACTACCAATTATGAATTAAGGGAAGCGTAATATATTAAGAGGTTTCGTTATTGACGTCAGGAGAGGAAATAAATTAGCCGGTGGCGAAAAAACGTTGCTTTTCAGGAGGATTAGCTAATGAAACTGCGTCGAATCGTTAATTACTTCCCCCCTTATCGAATTTTGTTCAGTTTCGTAAGTTTTGTTCGCGTTGCCAGGTTCGTTGTTATGTGTAACATTTTCCGTGAAAAGGGTGGGTTTTTTAATATTGGTTGTCTAGTTGGGAAGAGGGTAATTTATGACGTAATTTTTGGCTTGTTGGTGATGTAGAAATAAGTGCCATTTATTTGATTTCTTTATTTTATCTCGTACAGAATTTTAGCTAGCTTAAAATTAATTTGAATTTTAGCTAGCTTAAAATTAATTTGAATTTTAGCTAGAGTAAAATTAAGTTTTTAATATACTCTCGTTATTCATGAGATGTGTTTTTGGAGAGGTATGCTAGTCAGACGTTCAAATTTCATTTTCACGATATAGCCATAAAGGAAGTGGAATCCGCAATGAAAGACCATAGAGAATTCTCTTTTAAAAATATAATCACCTTTTATTTAAATTTTAAATTTACTCCATTCGGAGCACTAAGTTTTCGAGGCTTTCTTTTTCGCCCGTATCGATCGCATAATTTTCGTGCAGCCCGACATAGGTCCCCATTTCGGAGAGTTTGTACTCTTCATACCTTTTATTTTAGCCGAAGTTATTTTCACATTCCGCCTACGGTCATATAAAAATGGCCGTCGAGTATTTTCATGGTTAAAAAAGGAGTTCACGGTGACCTTTTCTCGGAAATAGTTTCGCGAAATGTTCGGAGCAAAATGTATTATATAACTTGTCCCCACGAGGTGTGTAATAATGATGTTGCTACAGGACGCATTTATTTCAGTTCTGGATGTTGCAGAAATTGGTGTAGGCAAGGATGTACGTAGATTCTGTTTTTAGTTGCTAATAATCTGTTGGCATAAATTTGTTAGAGTTTTCTGTTACTGAGTTTTTTTGTTTGGTAAACTGTTAGAGGTGAAACGATAAAATTGTTCGTGAAAAAGATCGTAGTTGTCATAGAAACGGTTCCTTTGTTATATTTTTAAACTTGTGGTACTCGAGAATTTAATTTATAACTTAAAGGATCGTAAACTAAAAGAAGTTTTTATAATTCTGTTTGTAATATTGTTGTTATTTTTGTTATTAGGTGGTATTTTGTGAAAGTAGTTTTGGTTCTTATGTGTCGTAAATTTCACTTTGTTTAATTAATGACTGCTATTCGTACTTGTTCGTTAAACTACAATGTACGATATAATTACAATGCTTTTTGCTTCTCATTTTCGTAAATATTAAGTGAATATAACATGGGATTAGAAGAGGAATAATCGCGTATGCATTTTAAACTCGTTATGGAGCAAACTTTAGTCGAATCACGTGGACTTCAGACTTATAGAACGATCTTTCCGCTACGCATGCAACCACAGTCATCTTCCGTGGTAGCTGATGAAAAAGCGTGATATACTTAATTCTCGTCACGCTCAACTAGCTCAGCTTTTTCTCTCGTAACTACCACGTGCTTAGTTTCACTTCTTTAAAACTATACCATTCAGTCTTGTCTGGCAAAACTTGCACTTTTTTGCCTCATCAACTCACTCGTCTGTCGTTTCTTCTGATTCCATCACTAACTTATTCTCGTGAAGTAAATTATTAATTTATCGGCTTCAGCGTAAGTATTATGTGCAAATAATCCACGTTACGAACATTTGTTGGATGAAATCTGTTCAGATTAACAGATCAGCAGATCAAATCGCGTTTGCACGTCTTGCATTGTTCATAAGGAAGTAACGCGGCTGTATTTTGTTCTCATTTAAGCCTACTCCATAATTCTATTGTCGCTAATATAATGGGTGTTGTATTTCCGTAACAGAAAGCATTTTATGAGACAGACTTCCTGTTTGCTCTTGCGGCAAAGATTCATTTCTTAGAGGAGTATGTTTCTCAGTATGATGCGCTCTGCTATTTTTATTCGGTTGGTTATTAAAAGAATTTTTTTTAGGTACATAAATTTTTTTCCTCCTCCTATAGCTCTGTATTCGGCTTTATTATCCAGAATTATTGAGTAAATAAATATACGCGATTGGATCTTTATAAAAGGGAAGCCGGTCACTATTTATAAACCCATCTTTGCAGTAATTGAATTTGTCTACGCGTTCGAAAACCACGATTTTCAACGTTCTCGTTAAACTGGGAAATTTATAGCCCATCAAAGTGATCAAGATTATATGGGTACCAGAAAGTCCCAAAGGGCGTTCGTGTACCCAAAAGGCTTCAAGGGTACACCGAACTAAAAGCGAGTTGATAAAGATACCTTTATGTCTGCATCGCTCATTCACTGCGTAATACGAACGTGCAAAAAATGAAGCTAAATAAAGGACAAATTTAATACGAGACTCGAATTTAAAAATCTCAAACCCTCCGTTACATTACGCGGTGTACCAGAGACCATCACACGTACTCGTTCAATATCTCCGCTTTGATCCCCGGAAACGGTTCGGCCTCTGCATTTTTAGAGCTTTTAATAATCCCCTGAAAAAAAACACCGAAGATGAAAAGGTATAAAGTTGTAAAAATACTAGCATTTTTTTTTTCTCCTGGTAACCACAACAAATTTTTTAATGCCTCCTCTAAATATCGATCTCTTTCCGGTCTTTGTTTACTTCGTTCTTAACGACGGGAATTGTTTACTGAATGTCCTTCGATCATTACGAAAAAGGGGGCGCAGTGGATGGGTCGTTTTTCCGTGGAGCCGCGGTTAGAACGAACGGCACTCTGTATTCGCAGCACGTCCTATGAAACGTGTGAATGTGAACGACTTGTCGCTGACGACCGCAACTCTGCAGTTACGTCCACACATCTCCCTCCTTCCATATTCCACTTTTCCAGCATCCCTGCGTTTCCCACGCCCCTCGCCCAGCCACCCGTCACAAAATCCCCCAACATTACCCATTTCTAAACATTCCTCTAAACCCTCACGGTTTTTTACAGCTCCCGTTTAGCCCTAAATGGCTCCTTTTTCGTACTATAAACTAACCCTGGAGTCAAAACTAACTATCCGTTTCCCATGCCGCACCCTCCTCTAGTGTTAAAGTCAGCCTTCCGAAGCTCCTTGCAGTGTTAGTTGCGTGGTGGAGCTTTCTCGTACTTTCTTGCTCAGCTTTGCGGTATTGCTTTCCGTTTCCGAAGTGATCCCATCCACCCCTTCTTCAGGGTGCATCTGTTGAAGTATTCTGATGGCGGGTTTTCCAGTTCAGGCGCAGGTGGTAAGCAATGGAATTGGTTGCCCGAGGGCGGGTTCTGAGCAGGGAGACCTAACGCTGTTTACGTGTTCTAATACGAACCACTTTCCGTTCCTCTTTAACTCATAGAAGTTGGAATACAAGTGTCTCCATGTTGCATCTGTTAGGATCTGCAATACCAATGGTTTCTGATTTATCTTGTGATTGGATTATGAGTGATTATCGTAGGAATTTTTGGTATGATTTCTCGTACAAGTATCGTATTAATTTAAGGGAATTTTCATACTACACTACATACATTCATGATATGTAATTCCTTTAATATAGATTTAATTTCATTTCATTCATTTAATATAGATTTCATTTCATACAGATTAATTATCTCGTACTATTGTATGGGAAATTTCTATTGATTGGATAAGGATAAAAATTTCATTACTATCGCTGTAAAATTTGTTTTATCCTAAATTACATTAAGAATACTTCTATTAAGTTTAGCCCTTTTATTTTTACGACAACATTTTTTTATGATTGGTGAAGTGAATAATACGAAAGAATTAATAATGTCACCGTATTGAGTTCTTATTTAATACTTATGACAGGGTCTGCCTCGCTTCTTGGTTTCGTAACTGATCTGCCCTTCTCATCTCAAAAGCAATCCTAACACTTCTCTCTTCACTTAAAGATCATTCTACCAAACTTCTCACAAAGTTAAGTTCACATTAAAACCCCTCCCATAAAGCACTCGAATGAAAATAACCACCCATTACGCACCATCCCCTCTCTTCCAAATACTTCTCAATACAAACGTAACTCCATCGCTCCCATTTTAATCCCAAAAATCAATCCAACCCCCCACGTAATCCGCCGTATAAATAAAGTCCCCGCACATTCTTTTCTCTAAACAAATTTAACCTACCCTCATCAATCTCTTTTCCTGTTAAAGTGTCTGTTTCGGTTCCCAGAGGAAACCGCCGCGGCCATCTCCGTATGTCCGGGCCAACCCTCAAACGCCATCCTAGAGCTAATCCACCCCCTCTGGCAACCAATTCGCTCCTGAAAGCAATCAACCCTTTCTGTCTTTTACGAATCCCCCATTTATCGGCTCGTCCCCGTCCAGATACAAACAACTGGACCGAAAACTCACGGAAACTAATTGACAATCAATCACCTACATCTCTATCTAATGTTCCCATCACACAGGGGCTTATAACTTAATCAGAGTGGAAAGGAATTGTTAAAAAATTGTAGTAATGAGAGGTGTTGTGGTTGAGGTATTCCTAGGAACAATGTGCTTTCTGTCTACAATAATATGAGCCTGCATTGTTGTCAACTGAAGTTGTACAGTGGTCATTGTTGTATTATTTTATTGTTAAATTGATTTAGGTTTATTGTTGTCGTGTTCATTGCTGTAGTTTGTTACACTCAATAAAACCATGATTATTTTAGATAGGACTCTTGAAATTTGAATAACAATTATATTATTTCAATCAACTTTGGATTTATTTTTGTCTTCTCGGCTCTTTTCAATCGCCCATTCTTCTTTTCCCGTTACCAAATCAATTACCGAACGATTTCGTTTATCGGTCAGCCCACCATTCACCATTCCGAATCACCACCAGGCGTGCATGATCACCCCTGCACGATTCACTTAAACGCCCTCCCCCAGAGGTCCTCAAATAATGATGGCGACAATCAAATACTCAACGTTTCAATCGTCGAACATGCCGATTTAAAACAACCCCTCCCACACAATCCGATCCACCAATCAAGCCACCCACCGAACCGCAAACCTTCCCAACAATCAACCGTTCACCCAACCATTAAACCATTCATTTAAACCCCGCTCCTCCTCCAAACAAACCAGCACGCCACCCGCGCAATTACCGAACGTCTATCCCGCCATTAACCCTTCTTAAACCCACTCTCGAACTACCCAACAATTCGGTCCTAAAACAATCCCCTGGCGGACCTCTGATTCACGCGATCAAATACCTATTTTTTCTTTTATAATCTACATAATTCGGTGCTTTTTGCCACGAAAGCATCTTCGGGTTCCTCCACGCGCGTCTGCAATCACATTTCTTACCATTCCTCCCGTACCAGAAGCGACATGGTAAGACGCCTTCGTAATCCTTTCTCCCCTTCCGAAGGACTGAACCATTAAACCTCCTCGTAGTCCCACCCTTTCTAACTTCCAAATACCCCGTCTTAAGGATTCCTCCCTTAAAACCCCCCTATATACTTTCCAAACAACCACTTCCTCACTTCTCTTACAACCACCGCTACCCATCCAGAAGCTTCAGAACCCCATATCTTTCCCGTTTCCATCAACGATCGTCTCAAAAACGGCTTAATTTTCAACCGAACGATTCGTTTATCTCGTTCATATTTTTCCGAACGTTCACTGTTTACTTTGATCGGGCAAATATTTCACGTCCGTGGTGAAAAATGTTCCGTTCGGACTCGATAAAACGCTACAATTAATTAAGAATTCTCCGTGGTATTCGGGTGTGTGTGGGCGATTTTGACGCGGTCAAATAATTGAGATCCGCGTCGGTGATTGAGCGTGAAGGAATCCGTTAAATTGGCTCTGTAAAGGGAGATCGATATATTCCGCGCGGATGGACAATTATCTATGATACATCGCCAGATTTAAGGACGTGATTCTTGGGTCTGTACGGATTACGCACGGGTTTCGTTGTTATCCCGTTCACTGGCCGTTGCCTTTGCCAACTGACGATTTTCGTCCATTAATTATCAAAACTGAAAAAGTATTGTGCAGTTCATCTGCGATTATTTATTTTCTTTAATTCAGTGATGTTATCGATGTATATGTTCTATTGTTTTATGCGTTGCACCTGATTATTATATATCAGTTTTCGTAGTTATATTTAGTTTATCGTTATTCGTTTTCTATATAGGTTTCTTTGCATATGAGGTTATATTTTAATTATTTTTCTACTTTAATTTTGTATAAAAGAAAATATAACCTTAAAATCATGATTTATTATGGTAGAATTTGAATTTCATATTCCACTACCTCTTATTGGAATTCATCCAGAAAAACAGCGGTGAAATCTACGAGCTATTTTAATTAAAGCACGGGGAAAATATTATTTTTCTTCGATTTATTTGTCTCAGTGTTTTCAAAACTCTTTAAATACTCGAAAAATAAGTTTCCTTTAGCGTCAATATCATAATTATTAGTATTCCTAAAGAGTTATGTTTACATAGTATCTACTATTGTCAGTCTTTGCTGTATGCTGTGTTAGAATGTCGGTATACCATGAATTTGACGTATATTAAAGTGGATATTCTAAGACAATATGGCTCATTTACGTTTACACCCTTCCCGTGTGAATAAACTTCACTCCCCTAAATGGCAGGTGACGTTAAAGCTAATGATACAGGGCATACGGATCAAGCCTTATCTTATTCGATGACAATATATCAAGGAGGCGAATACTTTACGATCTCAGGTTTAGAAGATGAATATTTTATAACTTCCAATCCGTTATTATTCTCGCAAATCGTAAAGCGGAACGACGAATTTGCGAGGAGAGTGAAGGGGTGATGTTCTGTTGACAAGCTGCCTTCAGAAGATTTCTCGTAAGGGAAAATAGTCTCGCATTTTGTATTCAATGCCGTTTTCGTAAACTCGACGGAGTTTATTACCTCTCGCAAGTTAATCTTCCGCCTGTTTATGCCATGATAGCTTAGTCTGCAATTTCATGCTCGCGTATTGGACAGCACCGAGTTTGAAAAACACTGCTTAATGTATTCATGGGATTCTAGACCGCACGAGTGTGGAGTTATTTTCTTGGAAAATGGTGCTCTCTCTGGCGTAGGTTTTAATGCCCGGCTCAAGGAAGATTTTAACCCTGGGAAAGGATGTAGCGAGGGACGTATTTCGACACACTAGCCACTGCCCCAATTTTCGGAGACGTAAATTCTGCGGCTGTTAAGTTTCCAGGATTTTATGCTGCTCGCGTTTAAAGTCGATGCTACAGCGAAAGAAGCTCGATTCGCATTATTTTCTGCCCTCTGGTGAGCCGCAAATGAGTCGTTGGTGTGCCGCGTGGTTTCACGAGGGTGTCGTCAAGGTAACTTCGTTTGGTCGTTTAATTTTTTGTTGATAAATTCGTTAGTCTATTTAGGGTATTGTCTTGAATGAACGGAATATTTACGTAACTTGGTGACTTAAACTGTGAGGAAGTGAATTATAATAGGAATTTATGAACTCTTCCTTTAATTATCTTACGAAGAAGTCCCATAATAGACTAATTTTGTAGTATGGAAATGCACTAACGTTTAAATTGAAATGACCTAGTTATTACATAGTCTTTTCAATCTCTTAAATTATTTTATAATTATATAATCCAGCGGCTTGATATTGTACTGATTTACAAAATAACAATCCCTTTTTTTCTGTTAATAAAAGTTCAGAATTAAGTATTAATATTCTATTTATTTAATTCTCTCTCGTTAAGTCCACAAATGAACAATCGAGGTTACTTTATCACCATATGAAAAGTTTTAATAAAAGCCGATAATGTTCATTTACTATTTTATATCGGTTTAGAGGATTAATGTCTATGTACATAAAAAATTTCTGAGTAATGTTAACAATTTTTCGCTTGGTAAAGGAATATTTGAAAGCCATTCAAACACCATTATTTTACATGAAAGTGTTTTAGGAAGGAACTAAATGGTATTTTAAGACCATTAAATTAAGATAGTAAATGATAAAACTAATCGGCATTGATTAATTAATTAATTTTTAATTATCGTATTTATTAGCACTTCCATTCGTCTAAAAAAAGAATAAAAATATTTATTCCCGTATTGATTTTCTTGGACAGGAAACCGCCTTCAAACTGTTAAGTTCTGATATATTTCGCTCTGCTCTTCATCTCTTTAATGCATTCAATTCGATCGTTAATTATTCATGTTTATTAACGATGTAATGTTCCATTCGCGTCTTCGTCTTTAAGCATCCAATGCGGCATTGATTAATAAATTCCTCCCACGCGGAGAAAAAAAAAAACAGGATCTCGTTCGTCCGGAAATGTTCCTCGCCGGCCGAATTCGCGGATGCATGTAAATGCAAAGGCCCTTTTAGACGTAGGGTTTCCCTCAATTCAAGGTGGACGCATCTCGTGCTTCGCGGAACCCGCAAACACTTTACGTCGTAGGAACAAACGTCCCTACGAAAATAGGTTACCCATCGTAGCGTCTGGTTTTGGCCTTGTACCGGCGCTAAAGAAATGCCTTTGAGGAATGGTGTTGAACCGGACCGCTCCTTGGTATTCTCTCTCTTTTGCGTCTCCATGACTACAGATCTCCTTCGTCGGTTCACACTTCTTCTCGTTGCCTCGTTCCACTTTGTTCGAACCATAGGGTTTTTTCTTTGTTGTAGTTTTTTGGGGTTGAATGTATGCTCGGCAATATATATGATCTCATATGGTGATTCTGTTTTTGCATTTGTATATTTTCGTCCGTATTTTTCATTATCTTTTGAGGGATTTAATATTTAAAACAAGCTAAAGATATGTTAAAATTTGTTAAAAATATTGAATTAATTTTTCAGTTTTTTTAGCTTTCGAATTAGATGTGAACTTCGATTTTAAGGTTATTCTTTGTGCACCTATTTTCTGTATACTCATATTTATTTAATGCCATTTTGTATACAGATGTGAAATGGAAAAATAACGTATTTGTATTCATTTGTTGCTATCGTATTCATTAGTACTTCTATTCATCTAAAAATAGATGTAAAGATTTTTATTCCCATATTTATTTTTTTTTGATAGGAAACCGTTTTCAAACTGTTAAATAGTTATATTTTTTGCTCTGCTCTTCATCTCTTCAATGCTAGAGATGTATGACTACGTAATCCTTAATTTTTGAAACGTCAAGAGTACATATATTAGTATTGTATAATTGCCAATGTGATACAATTTATAAGCCAACGTGCTTAAGATACCAGATAAATCATTGCTGCACTGTAAATAGACCGAAAGCGATATTTCACAATGATCGCAGTCTAAAACGTGACTTCGCGTGTGCATCCCTTCTGGATGGATGGCGTTCATCGTGGGGCGATAAATTAATCCTGCTAGGCGCTTAAAACCCTTTTAATCCGAACTTTTCCTTCGGCTAAACCCTCTTCCATCCATACCCTCGCCAATTACGAATATTCGCCTCGACATGTCCTCCCTTCCCACAATGCCCCACACGCGTGCAGCGAGAGAATTTCCGCCTCCCATTTTCGACCTCTCGTTGCGTCAGAAGTGCGTACGGTTGCCTCCGCTTCCATCTGTCGGATAAAGCGGTAATCGCGGAAGTGCGTGTAGCGGTGGCGCTCTTAACCCCCCCACCCTTTTATTCTCTCCCCACGCGTCTGCAATACTTTGCATTCGCACCAGTTTACGCCCAAATGAGTTATATATTCCGCGCTAAAGGTTTTGAAGTCAAATGGGTTGTTTATACACCACCTATTGTCGGTATGCATGTATTATTGTAAAGGCAATGAGACCGGAATGGAAAGAAGGGTTTTTTTAATCAAGGTTGGCCTCACCTTGTTCGCTGCTTTTAGTGAATAGCATTACGTCTCTTGTTCGCAGTTCGTTCCTTCTCAATCGACTGTCAATGCGATAATTTCGTTACATTATCATCGGCTGTCTGTAGCAATTTTTCACGCGTGAGGGGTCGTCAATTTGAAAATTCTCTCTAAAAGGGTTGGTTGTGAATGTTGAGTGACTTTCGGTTACCTAGCAACACCGAAGTTGTATGGTTTCTAAGTGACTTGACCTTTGTTTGATTGCAAGGAATTGTTGGATGTTTTTCTAGGTTGCTAGTCTACCTTTGTTGAGAAATTTTTGTTGCTGGTCTTTCTGTAGATGGTTACAATAATATCCCGGTTTTAAGGTTTTCTTTCATAGTTCCAATCTTGGTGAATGAGCGTTTCGTAGGAGTTGAAATTATTTTATCAAAATGAATGTAAAAGGGTTCTTATTAAGGTTTTACATTGAAAGATACCTAATGATAGTAACTCTGAGTGTTCTGAGCTCTTCTGTATCATTCCGCATTCCTACCATTTGAGATAACGATTTGCATCTACGTTGCCCGATACGTATATTGCTAAAATTAATTTGTAGCTATTCCATAATTTTCATTATTCTAATTCTAGTATTCTTCATCCAAAACTCATCATCTAAGGTATCCAACGTTCCTATTCAATACAGCTCGTAATATCCGACTTCCTCACGCTTGGTAGCACCCTATACCTTGTCGAATTATCTAGTTCCATGGTACCTTGTGCTGATGCATTGACGTGAAGGAAATTCAACCGAAACGTCAAGGAGACTGCTTTCCTTCGCGAGATGGTGCATCCATGCTTTGTATCAGAGTGCATCAAAGGTTGAAAGGGAATCAATCCCGAGTTTTCACGCTCCAGGAAGGCATATATCGCCGAAGATCGATGTTTCATTAACGTGAGGTGGTTTCGAAGATGGAATTACGGAGTACTTCTACCGTTATGCGATAGGAGAAGCTGCAGTAATTGCAATTGTTCCGTACTTGCTCCTGTTCTATCTTGATCGCAGTGAAAGGAATCGGGGAATGTTCAGTTTTTATAGGCCTGATGTATCTTGGGGACTGTTGTCATTGTTGTAGTCTAAACGAGAAGGTTACCGTTGCTAGGAAGCTTTCTCATTTTGTCATCCTAAAAATTTCGTAAGTAGAGGTTTCTGCGCATGTCTGGCTGATACTTATTTGGAAAGAAGATTAACTTTTTAGAAACGTTGTTGTGTTACTGTGTAAGTTTTTGTGCTTTCAGGAAATACGTAGTAATTACGTAGACTAATTACGTAGTTACTTATTTTTTGATTCTGTCATCCTTCCTATCATCAGAATCAAAACTCTTGAAATGATAAATTTTGTCTGGAGTTTTTAGAAGGTAATCGAGGTAAATTTTCGATGAAGATTTTTTGTAGAGAAATTCTTTCGGTGAACCAGAAGTGCATGTAAAGAATTTTCTACTTTAAAGCGTCCGCCTTTCTCAGCTTAATCCAGTACACCTGTCGTGGTTTAAATATAGCTTGACCTTTCTATATCAGTAGGTTTTTTTTAAAATTTATTGCAGTAGGCGAACTGGAATTTTTACTTATAAAAAATTCAATTATAGATTATTGTGTGTATGAAAGGAAGATGTGCAGGATTAATAATGGACGTATCCCAGCTTAATGAATACGATTGTTATGTAATTCTTTACTGCCCCCCTCTGGTCGAATGGGGCCTATAAAACATTCGATCCCCACGAAAGAATTCGGCAACAATGCAATATGAAAGGCGTCATTCAAATCAAACCGACCATTGGCGGACTTAATTGAAAAAGGTAACTCGTTCCCTCCAACCATACGTATGCTTTCATTACATTAAGAAGTCAATTTTTGCGTTCCCATTCTCGATGTAGTTTTTCGCGCGTCTCGTCTCCCCTTCTTCTCCCCATTTGACCGGAACTTCCGCCTATTTTTTATTTTACGTCGTATCGTTAGCGGCTGCTCGTTCGCGGGCCGATTTTCATAGCGCGCACTTAGGCGAACGCGTTCCAAAAAAGCTCCACTTTTAAATGCCCCCGTCTGAATTGAAACCACCACCTCTCTCATGCCCTCGCAGAATTAAGTTGGAATTTTTAATGATCGGAGAAGCTTCTAACTTTAATTTTTTTGCGAGTTTTTTATTTTTAATTTTTATTTTTTCCCCCTCTATCCGGCGTTCATAAGTGACGCGGTACTCGGTACAGGGGACATAAATACGGTAGGCTTAGGGTCATTAAAAAGAAGCTCCGGGGTGGTGATAATGGTAATTTCTCTCGTGTTTAAAGATAGAAAGTCGTGAATTAGGGTGCTAGCGTTAGCGGCATTGAATTTTTTTTAAGTTTGAATGAAATGTCGGATGATTTATTTGGCTTGTGTATTACGGTGATATCTACACTTCTATGATAGACAGTTTTTCTTGTACTTCATGAATATTAATTCGTTCTTTACCCTCTTTGGTATTCCAATTTCTAGTATACTCGTGCGTGTATATATATTACTCATTGTTTGCCATTGGTCGCCATAGTAACTGAGGATAATATTTCCTCGCTCAAATGGTAGCAATGGATAATTAATTGTCTACCTAGGTTGCTCGTTATACGATAAAAATTATCTTTATTAACCGTTAATTTAATTACCAGTTGATGATGTAATGATGTATTTAACCTTGTATGTCGTGAGGATTTTATTTTCATAAAGAACGAGGAAGTAGTTCAGTAGAAGCAAACATGATAATCAAATATCATATATTGAAACTATCTTCTGTATATGTTAAATATAATCCTGCCATTTTTCTTCCCGCTTGGTTTACGCGAATATGTTTTCTTCCTAGAATTCGCAACACCGTTCTCGTAAACTTTATTCACCGCTTTGAAAATGGTTCAAATCCGCGTGACATTTAAGTTTCGCAACTTGCTATTTTTCGTTCAGACGCCTATTCATATGCGAAATATTTTCCCCTCCTGCCCTACTCCTCTTTTTTAAAACTTATCCCGCCCTGCTTTCGTGTCTAAAACGTCGTTTTCCCGCCCTTTAAAGCAACTCGAGCGAACACCCTCCCGCTTAAAAAAAATAGTCCCCGCCAATTTCTAAAGGAATGCGTACCGTTATGGATGTCCACATTCAAAAGAGCACGTGGTTCAGGTAATGAGTGCCCTAGGCAACGAGATGGATGGATCATCCGTGCGTGCCGCCGGGGGTTGCCGCACGCGGTCGTGTTTTGTCTCCCGCTGCCAAAACCCACAGCCGGCGGGGTTTTTAAGCAATTTCCGAAACGTGTGTCGCACTTTTTTCCCAATGGTTTATTTTATAAATTTCGAGAGTGAAACGTTAGCGATTTGTGGACAATATGGCGCGTCTTCCGTCTGCAAAGGATGTGACGCGTGCGTGACGGAAGATTTTGTTGGATGTTTGTTTTTAGGGGTTTCCAAAGTGTGCGTGGGAATAAAAGTGCGTCTGCTCGTGGTTCGGTTTGTACATGCAGATGCAAGGAAATGGTTTTGGAGTTGGTTGGAATGTCAGCTATTTGGGTGCAGGAAGAAATGTATGTGAGGTAATTTTATGTATCTCATCCAATTCGTACCTTTAAATTAGGTTCTGGATTAATTAGTTATTAATATGATTAATTATAGAGTTTTATATAAAGAGCTTAATTAGTTTACTGATACATCTGTTTTGTGTTCTATTTTTTGAAATTGAAAATGCAAGTAGTAATGCATTTTTTGTATTGATATTTCTCATTTCCTGCAAGGGAGAAATAATGATAAATATTTATATAATACAATATCCAGAGAAATATATGTCTGTATTTCAGGAAGAATTAATTTATTCATTAGCGTGAGTTAATTTATAATGTTACGGATACGGATTTATGTATAAATTTTGCTTTTTTAGTTAGACGGTCGAGCATAGCAACCAATCTTTTTCCCCAACTCTCGCAAATAGCCAACGACAGCCCGCGAAGAATATCTTCCCACTCCTCTTCTCCAAACCGCCGAAATCGACGGCTTTATCGCCATTAGCCCCATCGATTGGGCCATCTCTTTAATTAACACTCATTAAAGGGACATAATAACGTCGTTACCATGGAGTCCCGTTTCCGCCTCAAGTATCCAAGCGACGGGATTCGATTGAGTCTCTCGTCTTTCTGTTCCGCGGGTCCCTGAAAAATCAAAGAGGCGGGTTCGCGTTTGCTCAATTTCCCTCCGTTTGGGGTCGGGGTTTGACTGTAGCGACGCGACGGAAAAGTGCCGAGTTTCAGTGGCGTATATTCCGGTCCCATTTAACGCGGCGCATAGGCATCGCATTCTCTCTTTCCGTCGCCGTTCGCCATACGTGCTCCCGGAGTGCCCTCCCCACGCCGTGTTTCCATTCCGGCCAGTTCCGTTCGCCCCATTCGACCACCCTTATTTCCCTGCTTTTCCATCCAGATGTCTCTGCTATTGGCATTTACGAAATTGCTGGTACCGCTGGGCTAAATACTTTTTGGAGGGCTCCTCCCCGGTCTTCAGGGAACGGTTTCATTGGGGTGCGCCGGTAGGTTAGGATCGTCCCTGATTGATTTTATCGAAAGGGGTTTTAAAGAGATATATTTTGGGCGGAATGTTTTGCCAACGCCGGTCCAATTTCGTTGCTTTTGAAGACCTGGTGGTTGTTTTTCGCTCTCAAGGGTCTCAATACACGTTTATTAAGGGAAATAGACTAAACGGGAGCTTCATACAAAGTTACGTGGAGCCGTTTGATAGTTTAGTTTCGTAATTACATCCCATAGCATGTATGTCTATTTAGGTTCTTTCTTGTGTGGTTAATTCGTAATCGGGTCTAGTAATGTGTTTGGCTGTGTATCTAAAATCTGACCAAATATGTGAATGGAATGATATTCATTATCCGTTAATTATCTATTTATGTATTTCTCCAAATTTATATATTTTTCTTTAGCTAAGGACGTACCATACGGTCCTAAGAGACTCACAGCTCATTTTTGTCATTCATCAATTTTTATTTAATGAGTCATTCTTCTGTGAAATGAATGCGAAGTAATTTTTCAGCTATAAAAAATACGACAAAGTCTGGCGCTTTAAATAAAATATCTTTCTCCCTTCTTTATAGGGGTTCAGATGTAGCAGGAGCCGTAAAAATCGCTGCTCTTTGCCTTTTAACGAAGTCGTTTGTTAGTCTCTTTTGAGCTTTTCCATCTCATTTCTAGCTTAACGATTCCTAGCTTATATGAATACGGTTTCCGGAAATTGAAATACATTCTAGTCGCTCTATATTTTTATGCGGAAGCTGTTGTAAGTAATAAGGCTTTATAGTGTTGTGGTAACCGTCGCCATAGGAACCTCGCTTAGTCTGTCGATTGTTATTCATCCAAGGTCGAGCTCGGAAATTGTAGACTAATTGAAATTTATTCATAATGATTAGGAAAAAGCTTTGGTGGTACCGTAAGCAAGGAGATGTTTAAATTCAGAAATAGTAGTACCTTTTAAGTACGGAATTTTTTAAGTTAGATGGAAAAGCTTTTTCGTAGACGATGTGGTGTATAATACAAAGATGCTTTAATTTGAAAATGAGGCAGCTTAGATGAAATTTATTGTATAAGAAGGCATAAAAACATTTTATGTTGCTTTCATAGTAAATATTGTTTTGTATGATGGAATGAACATTTGTATTCACCATCCTGCGTTGGGAAGTGAGTAACAGGCGTATTTGATGCTTTGACTCGATTTATGTGTATTTTAATTAAATTTTGAGGAACATAATGAACTTGTATAATTTTATGTAACATTGATTTTTATTTAAATTTTTGTTAAGAGATGTATATTACGTTTAAATGGTTTATAAATATTTCTTAATTCTTCCAAAATTTTATATTTATGCTTATTTAAAGCATTGTTGGCGTAACTGTTTCTGAGTAAAAATTTTTAGCGTATTTAGTTTCAACCTAATAAGAAGATTATGGGATCAACATTTTAAAAATATATCTTAACCTGATAGAAGTATTGTTATATAATTTAGATACATATGTTTGACCATTATCGGTAAAGAATATATAATCAAACGACCGTTAACGCGTTTCTATAATATCCACTAAGCTTATAGTCCAATAGGAATTCATCGTTACATCCCTCCTCGTTAAAATGTCCATCGATTTTTACGCCCACGTCTTTGACAACGAAATTTCCCCGTTCTGTTTTAATTTATTTGTTTCGCTTTTAATTTTAATGGGTTAGCGTTCAAAGGGGTCTCAAATTCGCCCAAGAAATGAAGTCCTTTGTCTGTCTTCCAAAGACCGTCATCCGTTAACTACATCATCGTGTCTTCTCAGTCGGTTTCTTATTTCGATTATCCTGAAAACTCCAGTTCGGTGCTTTTCACTGCGTCACATAATTATTTATCGCTTAATTGTACTTTTGAGTCATGGCGACCATTGTTTGGAAGCACAACGAAGTAATATTTTGTTTGATCCAAAGTAATGCTTTGTTTGATTGAATTGTTTCTATTAGCTCTCGGATTTTGAGAATGCAACAATGTATTACATTGTTAATCTATTCTTGAGTTGGATGGCAATAATATGTTTCAATCGCTTTGGTTCATTGTTACCTTTAAATTTCTCTTTTGTATTCTTAATTGATATTCTGTTTTCTAGAAACAATGTATTATTCGTTCTTTTTCCATATTGAAGCAACTTTTGTTGCTGAACTGCTACTTTTAACTTTCATTTAAATAAAGGTGTTAAAAATGTTAGAGGAGGATTTGAAGTTGATAGAACGTAACTATTCTTCGAGAATATCTGTTTAATTTAAGTTGCATTTCAAAGAAGTAGTATTAAATCGCAATAGGATAGATGAAAACTCAAAAATAAACATTTAATTCGTATGTCACTAATAATTTTGTGCTTTTATGAGACGCGTCTTTTATTTTATTATCTTAATTTTATCGATGTGCATTTAAAACTTATATTACGAAATTCAGTAAAGTTCAGAGAATTTACTTAGCCTCAATTTTCGCGGAGTACCGACTTACGTAAGTAATACTTCATCGTAGGTACTTACCCTCCTCCGCTCATCATTACTTTATTACTCCAACCCTCCTCATTTTTATTTCCCTCGGCCGTATGAGTCCCTCAAGGCGCACATTTCTCCTCTAGATCACTTAAAGTACTGTTGATATCGGGAAAAAATCCACCCGGAAATTTAAGGACCTCCGCCTAGAAATTTCCTCGCCGGCTGCAATAAAATCCACGGATAAAGAAGCTGTAATTTAAGGTCGTAATTTCTCGCCGTCTCATCATATACGAAGGCGTAAATATTTATCATTGAATGCGCCAAAAAATGGGGAATTTTGCAGGTGGAGACGACATGACGATCTGGCGCCTCGGATTTGTAGAACTGGGTCTCAATTTCTTCCTCGTCTTTCCTCCACTTCTCTCCCACGCCCCTGTTTACCCACTTCTCTCTCTCTCTATTGGTATTTCCTTACGTTTTTCCTTGTTTTCATCCCCACGCTTCGTCTCAGGATTCCTTATTTTCTCCATTCCTTTATTTGTCTGTTTTCTCCCCTTTTCTCCCGTATATAACCATCGATAGTTATCTCGAGGTCGTTTCGTTTGGTTTTCCTCCTCCCCCCCCGTGTTTCTTCTTTGTCTTTCGAGGAATTTTTGGGGGTTCGTCTTTCACTAGAGGGAGGTCGCTGGAAAATGTCGGAACGGTAAATAGCTTTGGTTTAACTCTAAGGGCTTTAAGACTGTTAGAAGTTTAATTAAAAATAAATTACGAATAGCGTGGTTTATTCTGTTTATTGCGAATACTGTTGCTGTGTTTATTCGTTCACGAGGGTTCCTCGATTGACTGTTTGTTGCCTTCATTTTGTCGTAATATTTACGTCTCCACACATACAGTATTATTATCTTTAATTATTAAATGTAGAAGTTTATTCTAAATTCTTTCCCTCATGAATTATCTCTTAAATAATAAATTATTCCAGTTTATAAATATATATCTTTTAAGTTAAATGAAAGTAATAGTCAGAAATTTCTGTTTTATCCAGTCTTCTTTCTCTGTAGTTTTCAATCGCTGGAAGACCGTAATGGAGTTAGTAAAACTTTATTTCATTCTTAAGTTTAGATTAATATTAATTATTGATTTGATTTTTTAATACCTTTCCCTCGTGAGCCGGATGTTCTCATTCGCTAATTCAATCGGGAACAGCAAAAAGTTTCTCTTAGTAATTATTTCAGTATTAATTAGGTATAAATATTAATTAACTTGCCCGTTATAAAATATTATAATAGGGTATGTATTGATCTACCATTATTGAAATCTTTAGTTAATTTAATACAATTATTCAATAAATTTCTTTGATTTAAAGCATATATCGGGTGGCTGCCACCTTCTCCTATCTTCCAATATCGAGATTTTACCGGAGTTCTCATTCGCGCTAAATCGGTTACATTGTTTCTCATCCTCACACTCAGAAACACTTTCGGGAAAACCATTTACCCTTCCGATGAACACGTGCGTCTACATTCACCCCCATTCGGCAAAAATGTCCGACGGAATTCGCTTCGACTTCTTTCGGGAACTCAATCAACTAATGACGGAATCCGTCGGAAATTTCAATCGTGGTCAGTGATTTTATTTGGTCGCCGCGTTAGCCTCTCTCATCTTCTGCCAATTCCTTTCCTCTCTTCCTTCGGCCTCCGTCGTCCGGGGAGATTGCAACAGGCGACGCAATAACGGACCAGTGTTTGTAGGTAAATGGATTTCTGTTGAATTGCCTCGCTGGCAGCCAATCCGGACCGAGGCCTCGCTTTAATACGCCGTCTCACTCCACAACCGTCCTTCCATCGGATTCCACTCATAGCAACATCAAAATTACAGCACCGGGTTTTGGTTTCACTCCGATTCCCAGCAAGGTTTTTCCAGAGGGTCGTCGAAAAATCGATGTGGATTAATTCCCGATATTTATGAAGGCGCAAGGCGATTAAATTTTCATGGCGGCCGTTGAACTTCCGGTTGTCGCGATGCAAATCCGCTAGGCTTTTGGGGCGTTTGTTGTTTCCATCCGGGTCAGGGTGGTTGGAAACGGAGGGATATTTACCGGAGGGTTCGTTGTGCAAAAATGTGGTATTTCTCGTTTGATCTGTTGATACTTCTGAAGGGTTTTGTTGGAATGGATGAATGGTTGAATTGGATGGCGTTGACAGTTCTGAAGAGTCCAGGAGGTGGTTAAAATACGTAGTGAATCGGTATAAGTTCGTTCTTATCTAAAACTATCTGTTGTCGCGAAAGAAATAATATTTATGATCAATAATTAGTAGTCTAATGGAGTGTTTCATTTCGTTTTATATTTGCTATCTAATGCGGGATAAAGCTGTGTATCGATGTGTTCGTATTAGTAGAGAAATTTATCTAAAGAAAAATCTAAATTGGGAAATATTTCTTTTAAATTTTTTATCTTTTGATTTACTTTGATAATGATTTATAATAAAGTATTATTTATACCAAAAATTTTTTTAGTCAGTAATGTACGAAGTTTCCTAGTAATTTCCTGGACTGTGTAGATTTATTTTCATCACGATTTCTTATTAAGTGTTTTTCAGTATATTACAGAGCATAGTCTGTATTTTTTTCACGTGTAAAAAATATTTGATCGGAGAAAAGTTTAAATTCTACTGATCTCAAACTCCATCAAACTGCTTGGTATTTTATTATGCATTAGTGTTATGCTTCCGCTGTAACAGTCCTGTTTACCTTTCATAGAATCGCTCTTTGGATATATTACTTTACATTCGCATTGTACTGAGATTTCGAATCTGCTAGTATCTCGTTGCTACAGCCTCATATTCTCTTCTTTGGTACACACTCAAATCCATGGTAATAAAGCCTGTCTCTCGATATCCGACGGTTAACGCTTTTTAGTTCGAGATTCGATACTCCAATCGTAACCGAATCACTCCGCGCACGAATCTATAGGCTGCTACAGATCGCAGATTTCCTCAAACTTGTCCCTCACGAAAATTGAGTTGGGATCGAACTTGGAGAGCGTTACGCTAGAATATTCTAGTTCCCAAGATGGATGGAGAAGTAATTGAAAGACACGAAAGTACTGCGTGCTCTCAAAAGAAAGTTTTTCGGCAAGTAATTTGTTTATTTTGCCTCAGATACCATTCAGACCGGAAGGGGAAAGAATGGGTGTCCAAAGTTGAAATTATTGCGTCAGAGACAGCTAAACTGCTAAAAAGTTAGTTGAGCTGCTTTCGTCGGGCAAAAGTTTCAAGGATTGATGATTATTCCATCGACATCCTATCAGAACCCGTTCACTTTTCTCCGAGATAAGCCTTATGTTCTTCTTTCCACAAATCTTTTAGTTGCTCCTTTGGGAAACGGAAGAATACTTACCCCTGTCCTTTCGATTGTTCCTTTGAGCTCTATTCTTAAATCCTTGAACGTTGCTATAGACAAGAAGGCAATATAAACAAGTGCTTGGTAACCATTAGTAGAGACAGTTTCTGTTTACAAATATTCCAATCATATGTATATTAAAAGTTACTAGACTGTTCGATCTAATGAATCATTGGGAAACGATGCCGCTATCCGTACTAATCGTGCGATGTTTTCAAATGATATTAGGATTTACCACACCTAGTTAGCACTCTATATTTGTCAAAAGAAAAAAATGATATTTTTTCTGCAAGATGTCTGAAAAAGTAATCAGCTTGATATTGATGAAAATTTCGGTCATTGGCTTGATTGATTTTCCTCATTATTGGATTTCGATGCTTCATAATTAAATTCCCCAACTCCTGGATGACGCATTAAAGTGCGATATCTGCAAAGCTACAGAAAAATGGCGGTTTGTACGTGTTGGAATTCGCTGGCCCTCTAGTTCATGTAAATTGTCGTTCGATGGAAAAGGGTAGCATGGAGAATCATATTCGGAGAGTTTTGAGTTAAAAACGGTACAAATAAACTGTGCGGAAATGAAATAAAATAAAATATTTGCATAATATATGAATATATTTACATGATTTTACGTCATTCTCGTAGGATAAGTATATTAATTTACTATCCAACTCTTTCTTGTGACAATGGGTTAGTGAAATTCTCGGATAATATGTTTGTGCATATGGAATTTTACATTCCCGTATTTTATTGGAAAATTTTATACACTTGAACATTTACTTTTATCTGTTTTTCTATATATGGTATATATTTGGGGTATATATTTAGAATTATAATCTATATAAAATTGAGGAAAATGTCTGACTGATTTGTTTCTTTTTTCTTTACAGGTGAGTTCCTTTTGAAATTTTAATCTGCTGATCTTAACCTCGTACATTGAGATACGTTTCCATAGCAAGTGAGTGTATTTTTCGTATAATCTTAGCTAGCCTTTTTCTTTTTTGTGTTATTCATAGCAGAAGGATGATTTTTAGCTTTTATCTGCCGATTCCCAATTAAAAAATAAATAAAGTTCTTTTTACTGTAACAGAAAACGCTATTTTCATAATTTTTAAAAGTTTCGATTTTAAGCTGTATTGCTCCTTAGAAATTCGGTATCATACGAAGACTAAGCTCGTGGGATAACTAAAACACACTCTCCGTAATGCATCACGCACCGCATAATATCCGTGCACATTTCACGATACAGCACGAAAAGATTTCAATCACTCAACTCGATTCCGAGAAAAGTGTGTCACCCCGCCGTTTCCTTAGACTTCCCAATTATCGGACATCCACAATCACTCGGATACCATCGCTGAAAATCCTCTTCCTCCTCAACCCACATGGTTTAATTTCACGATGGATGGGAACAGTTGTTATCCTCATTTTTCCGTCCCCGAGCCCAAGACACGTCAAAAAAAACTCTTCCACACATTTAACGAGTCGAAGAAAATGCGATTTCTCCATCGCACGCATTCCATCACCAGATGGTCCCGTCTTCACCATCCCTCAGGGTCCTCACCTATCATTATTTCACCCGCTATTATATTCCGAGGTCGAAACGCTATCTATATATATACACCCCATTCGGGGTCCGTCTACCCCATTGATTTCGTCAATCTCCACGGGTTACCCCATCCCTCAACGTTATCTCCAACAGCTCGGAAGATCCCGCAAGCCTTTCTTCCCGCGTCCGAAACACTCATCGCTTTTATTTATCAATACCTCCGCGGAATTCGTCGCTTTGTGCGCCCTTCCGATACCTTGCCAATAACTCAGCCACGGGAAATTTTCGGGTATAATGTGGAATATTTTCGTGCCAGGGCTGTATTTCTCCACGTTCCATCCCCACCCTCTCAGCTGCGCCTGTCATCTTCCCCTTCTCATATTTTCATCCTTTTTTTTATTATGGGAAGCGAAAACCGCGTCCTTCGGTCCGTCTGTGTGAGGCGGCAGGATGAAGCACACAGATTTGCCTCTCGGGTTTTCTCTTAAATCTCCGGACGATAAACCAAGCGTCGGTTGCTGGCGTTGGTTGGCGGTACGTGAATGGAATGGATGATTTGGGACGTGTGAGAAGCAAGGATTAAATATGGTGGTACAGGGTCTAGTTCGATTGGAAACCGCTAGGCTTATTTCCGTTTTGGTGTACGAAGACGGAAGGAAATCGTTGGAGGACATTGATATGTTTAGAAATCTTATTTAATTAATGTAGGGAAGTGTGAGGTATGCGAGTCGTAATTGTTGATTAATTTAGTCGACGAATGGGAACGGATTGTACCCGCAACAATACTATTATTGACCCTAACAATGTCACGTTGCTTGGATGTTTAGTTCGGAGTTTCATTGGAGAGTCTTGGTTAGCTTTTAAACCTTCTGCTTGTAAGTATAAAATATTGATTCCTTTATGTCACAACTAGAACTAGTATTAAAAGTATTGAAGTCGCATAATTTTGTCTCCTTTACGTCTCATTTTTATATTTAAATCGAGAAGTTGATAAATGCATCTTTGATGTCGTACGTTAATGAAGAATATATACGTAAATTTAATTTGTTAATTAGTTCATTATTATGGAAAACTAACGCACATTGCTTTGTGCTGTTGTAAAATATTTTATTTCCCACGATTACCAAATCAATTATGTTATAAGTGCCTATGTAGATAATGTTGTGGTATAAATCTTTAAGTACGAGAATTATATCACGAAAAAGGTCGATGAGTGGTTATGCCCTAATTTCATAAGTATAAACGACTTTATATGACGATTTGAGTGCTATGCATCTCTGAAAATATACTGCTTTATGGTTCACGGTACTTTAAGAAATTGCATCAAAAAACTCGCACTCAATCTAAAATGTAGTGGAATTTGAGCGTACGAAAAAATATATCGGATGAAAATTTGGAAAGCGTCACATCTTCGTCTCCCCAGCCGCAGAGTTGAGATATGAGGGTATTTTACAACTACCATCGGCAAACACAATTAAACTGGATGGGTCGGTCATTTAATTAACACGCGTTATTGCCTCTAGGTAATTATTGAGTTATTTCTTTATTTAACGGCTAAAGTTGCTCTTTCCCATCGTCTTTACGAGTCGCGAGGCAATTTTATGGGATGCGCGGTTTCCCCATTACGAAATCGGCTTTACTCTTTCAGGGTTTCTTATTCTTCTAGTCGATAAAAGGATTCTTAAAGACGCTGCACTAAAAGTTGTTATTTACTAGATTATTGCCTAACAGTTCAAAACTTTAGATAGAGCCCGGTTCATAGTTTTCCGAAGCCGCCCGTAACAGCTTGCCCTATTTTATTATTTTGCCCCATTTATTCTGGGACGGTTTGGATAGTGGGTCGTTTACTAGATACGAGAAGGAAGAAAATGGAAGAGGCGATTGTTTAGGGATTTTCATTATTGCGTGTTTTAGACGATTATTAAATCGTTTGTTGTATAAATACGTCTCCATTGTTGCAGTGCCGTGCTAAAACAACAATTTAATGTCTTATTTTTGTGCACAATAAGGTGATAGTTGCTAGTCTAATTGTTTAGCAAGAGTGCAATTGTTGCTAACAAGGCCAGTGTTAATGTGAGTTAATCATTCAATTATTTATTCTTAGCTGAAAGAGGGCACTTTATCTTTTCAATGAGGTTCAGTAATTAAATAATTACGTTCTCTTAGCCCCTAATGAAAGGAATTTTCAAAGCGATCGGATTTGTAATTACGACGTCATATCACAGCGTGATAGTATCACGTACCAGGAGATAAAAAGCCGAGTGCACTTTAATTGAAAACTTATTGTGTCTCGCCCATTGATCGCTAACAAGGGTTGGAACATCTCGCGTGAAGAACTCTTTCGTGGATGCCCTTGTTAAAAACCTCTTCTCTAAATTTCCAGCATCCAGGAGCAGATGCCTTCTTGATTCCCGAATCAAGTGTCGGTCCCCTTGCATCTCCGTAAAACACGAGATCACCGTGATTACGCGAAAGATAAGCGACCTTCAGTCGTTGTTTACCTTAATCGTGATTGGGTGGAGGGAATATTGCTTTAACTTTTTGGATGATCTCGAAAATCATATTTGGCCTGCTTTCTGAAGAGCGACGGACCGGAAACTAGGATATCCGGGTTTTAGATACAATTTTCGTGACTCTATTGAAGTATTTCGCGCCGAGAAGAAGTTCAATTCTTCCTTCCTTTCTCAGCAACGTATTACCTTCGTGAAATAGACGTAACGTTTATTTTAATACTTTGCTTTATGTGATAAAGTAGTGAGAGAAATTTAAAATTCTATGTATAATATAGAATCAATTGACGTAAAATCAAGTATGGTTACGCTGCCTGCATTTGTTTATTTTCTCCTGATTATGATGACGGGTTGTCATCTTAGTTTACTTGGTGACGTCCAGTAAATATTTTCAATACCCTATTATCTAAGATGAGACGGATCAACACTTACGACTAATTAGTTAGCGATTCACAGAACAAATACGATCTGCATTTACTGAGTAATGCCATTAATATACAGATCGACTCACATAAGTGTATGTAAACTTTGCTCAGTGTATCTATAATTATGTTATATTTTGGTTATTATTCAGTAAAGGACTATGGAATGTTTAGACCAGTGTTATTAACCCAAGTTGTATAGGGCAAATGTAGACTTGTTCATCTATAGATTCAATGATTAAAAATGTATAATTAGTAAACTCTTAGGAATAGATCCCATGGTTTCTACTTTATTTCATGTAGCAGGTAGCTTGCTATTTCACCATTAATATATGCCTATATATATATTAATATATGCTTATAATTCTCCATTATGCCCTTTGATATATTGTCCTGTTTCTCAAGTCTTAAATACAACGAAACATAGCTTTATTTTCATCTTTGTTCACGTATTCCTTCATTGTATCGTCACAATTTCAATACAAAACCATAGCCCTCATTTCCAACACTTTCTTTTTTTTAATCCCTTCCTTATATATACATTTTCCCAGCCATATCTCACACGTTCGCCACGGAAGAAGGCAATCCTTTCCGATGGAAAATCATTTCCCAAGATTTATTCAAACCCCTTTCAATGAACGCCTCCGGTCCCATTGTTATCACCTATTCCAGAAGAGTTGATGTAAATAGTTCGCCTCTCATAAATAAGGACATTTCGCCATCCCATTCTCCGGTCCCGCTCACGTACCCGCTTCTGCTGCATATCCATCACAGCGAGGCAAGAAAAAAGTCTTTTTGGTGCGGTTTCGAAGTGTTAGTGTGTGTATTGGGTTCCGAGAGATACGTGGCATGAATTTAGGGTTATCCAAAAGTTTGTGGACCACCGGACTTGGGGAAAGAGTGGGCGGTCGCACGTATAGCTTTCAGGGAAAGGGTGATGATTCAGCAGGGGAAAGAGATAGTGAGACTGTTAAAAGAGTCTATCGGGATGAGAATCTTAAGGCTTTCACGAGGAGACATAATCTAGAGTAGGGGATGAAGTGACCATAAGGAGTTTGCGGTTCAGGAGACGTTAAAAGAGAGTGGGCGGTGGTTCTTTGTACTTCGTGGCGCAGTGAGGGTTTGGACTGAAATAGTTGTGTGTGTGTCGATTTTGGATTCTTTTATCGATGATAATGGTGGTTGAATGGTTTCTTTGTCGCCATAAGGGTTCACCATTTACCATATTTGAATAAATATATATATATATATATATTTGAATGATCTCTCAGGAAAGAGTAAAAGTATGTATATGCAAAGGTAACTTTCTTTGCTTAATTGAAGATGTAAAAATGTATAACTGTATCAGATAATGTTATTACGTTTAATACTTTGATTTCAAGGATGATGAAAATGTTTTTTTTTTTAAACTGTTTGTTTAATCCAGAATGAATCTTAGAGGAGTGAAATCATCCATACTTCTTGAAAAAATTATTCTGTTGGGAGTTATTTAGTCTAAATATTCCTTTAAAAGTTGCGTAAAAATTAGAAGGTCTAAATCTCTAATTCAAAGAAGATATCGTTTGATATTAAAACAAAATTGAAAACCATAAATATGATAAGTTCTCGTAATAGAATAAAGCGGTAAGAAAATCATAGTGGTAATTGTACCCTTAGACATTATGTTCAGTAATGCGTTTGTACGTAGGGTTTAAATTGCTCCCTGAAATCAGATGTACGCTGTTAATATCGTGTAAATCTCTTACTTCCATATCGGATAGTAGAGGAGTGTAAGTAGCATCCTTTCATATGATCTAAAGATGGCTTGAATCCAAGTTATGCACCAGTTAGAGAGGATGTCGGTTCTTAGTCTTTGCCTCGGTTTGTCATAAGCGATAGATGTAAGCTTACGCAATATCTCAGTGTGTCTTTCGGATGGAAAAAATATCGTTCTTTTTGCTCGCAAGACGTTTAAAAATGCTCCCTTGCCGCGGAAGAATAATTTTACCCGTTGGGAATTGATTTTCGAGTAATTTAAATTTCCGCAGAAGAACTGTCTCGCTAGATTAGGAAATAGCGGGAAGGTTACGGTTCTAAGAGTATGGGATAGGTCCTTACGGTACAAGGAAGGTTGCTATGGTGAGAGGAAAGTACGTCTTTACTATTAATACGTGTTTAATTGATGTATATATCTATGGATTTGGAAACATGACAAATTCACAGATGTGACCGATTTTACGAAATGGTAATAATGTAAAATTCAGAAAGTATCAAGTATTAACGAGAACTGAAGTAAAATGGGAATTTTTATTGTCTAAAGGAAATAGTTTATCAAATTGAGAGATATTTTACAATCTTTCCTTCTAAAATAAACTGGCCTCTTAAGTATGAGATACAATTCTACTGCTTTACTTGCTCGAGAAATGTTTGAATCTTATCTTAGTGCTTTTCCATCACTTAGCGACGCATTAAACAGAATGGATGTAACTTAGGCGACAACGTTTTTAGGCTCTTTTCACCCTACCTTACAGCCCTCTTGTATTCGGAGTATGAATCAAAAACTTTACGTCGAAGGAATATTGGAAATTCAAACACCTTACGGATAAGTTCCATCACCTTCGAAGTACTTCCAAATAGAGAACCGCACATAAATTTAAATGGTCAATGCGGATAAAACATTCATGTCTGAGCGGTGGAAATATCAAGGAGAGAAAAGAGAGTTCCCGCAGACGTTTTAAGGGGAGTGCATCGTATCTACTCGGAGGTCGTGACCATCACCCATCGAATTCATCAAATCCGTAGGCTGCTTCAGAATGTACCCCGATGTGGGCGGTCCCGATGGGGGGAGGCATAAATTTGCTCCAATTAATTTGTCCCATTGGCGCTATACATCGCTTCCCCGATTAAAATTTCAAATTTAATTCTTTTCCTGTTAATGGGCGCGTCATCGATTGTTACTTGTTTTTTTTTGCCGGAAAGAGTCGCTGGAAATCGTCTCCGATATCCCGCCGATTCCATCATCCCCAGCTTTTGTTTTTTCCCGGTTTCATTTCCCACCGAAAAATTCTTTTCCTTCATCGCGTACAATATCTCGATGCGTCTGCACGATGTATTTCAGAAGCGACTCAATCGTAGATGCGGGGGTAGGCGTACGAAGCTTGTAAATTACTGCTAAGCAACCCGGCGTTGGTAACGGATCGCGTTTGATTAAAACGGTCGTTAAGGAAAGTTATCGCTCGAGTATCTCTCCTCCAGTAATGATGAGGAAGGCGAACATTTTCCGATCGAATTCCCCAGCGATTGTGGGAGGTCATTAAAGGGTTTAATACACAGTATAGGGGTATGAACCCACCCAAACGTCCGTGTATACACAGCTCCGTTTTCGGGCCGTTAGATCGATGCATGCAGAATAGGTTGGTGGTGAAAGTGTGCCGGTTATTAAACAAAATTCGCGTTTTATAGGTGTTGATGAACGTCGGAATTTTATGCAAATGCGTCATCCCGTCCACCACGGAGGAGTTTCTTCGATTCGGTTTTTATAAAAATCGTTGTTCATTTTTACGTTCGCGGGTATCAATTTCAGGAAACCAATTTCCCTTTCAGTCGATTTATATTTAAATCGGTTCGAAAATGGAAATTTATTTTGGTGTCAGGTCGATGTGAAGGTCCGTTACAATCCCGGAACGGAAAATTACTGAATTTGATGGATTGGCGGAATGAAGGATTCATTTCACGTTTTCGTTAGAAATCGTAATTATTTTACTCAATTTTTGTATACTTCAGATGTAGGTTTGTTGAAAAGATATATGGCATTCCAGGAATCTATTCCGAATCATCGATTGTGATTTCATTTAATAGGAATGATGAAGGCAGCATGAAGGTGTTATGATATAAATTGATAAGTTTTCTACGAAAAATTAATTTATCAAGAAGAGCATATCTCTTATTCCAGCCTTATTTGGATATCATTGGGCAAAAATACTTCACAAAAATTCAAAAAAAAAAGTTCAATGGTTATTATGATCGATTATTTAATAACAATAAAGACAGTAGTAATTATAGCATAATCGAAATGAATATTTTCCGTAGAAACCGTAGAAGCGTAGAATTTTTAATGTACATAGGTACGTATGCAATATAAATTAGTTTTTCGTTAGTATATAGCATACTTTTATCGTAAGACATCTCATAATTTTACACATTCCCACTCCGTTATAAACTGATTTATTCCACAAAAAAGCAGGCGTGCGAATTTTCCCATCCCACCCATTCTTACAACAACTGCATTTGTCTGTCGCGAGTGGATGCTAGACAGTCCTCGGCGGAAAAATTGGAAAGATTCTCATGCAGGCGTATGCTATTAGAAAGGATATATAAAAGAATTAAGGCTTGACCTAGAATCGAACCCGCGTCTTCCCCACGCCCGGATCGAGTTTTTCCTCTACGAAAATTGATGCCTTAGCGGTATTCGATTTTCCATCGGTGCCCCTTTACCAACGGATCTCCATCCGCCCACACTTTTGGCAGCCGATGGCGACTTTACCATCCTCTATTAAAGCGAGTACAATTTGCTGTCCCCCAAAGACTTATAAATATATATGGCGTCATCGGTGCAACCATTGCAGGGCAAAAAAGCCCCGTATAAAGGACGATACCCCTTTTTTCTTTGTTTGCCGCGGACGGTTGCCTAGCGATACGCGGTCTCTAGGCTACCGTCTAGTTCACTCGTCTTTTTCCGTATGTTAAGGCTCAAGTGGAAGGGCAAACCTCATTCGTAAGGGATGGAAAAAATCTGGGGCGTGATGGTCTGATTAGATCACTCGCCAGAATGGACCCGCCTTCGATTCCCGAGCGGTTTTTTTTTCGTCTTCTTTCCGAAGCGTATCACAGCGTGATTTTGGCCCGCTCTCAAGGATGGGTTTGAATAGGCTCGAGAAAATTAACTTTCTTGCCTCGGCGAATTGAAGTTTTCGGTGGGGAATGGCGTGAAATGCTCTAGCAGATCTGTTTATGGATAGGCACGTCTTTATACAGAAGAACCCTTTCTCGTTCAGATTATACGATCTCATAATAGGATTTATGGATAGATTTTAAGACGAAAAGGGCGTGGGAGTTTGCACATTGTGGTTCGCTGCACTTGAAACTAATTCCGCGTTAGAATTATGTCGTGGGGATGGATTTTGGGATGATATTGCTGTCCACTTCACTTACAGCTGTTCTATTTAAACTCTTAACGTTGCTTGTTTCTTGATAATTGCAGCAAGAACTGCTTTTAATTTATTATAATTTTATTTTATATTTCGTTATATCTGTAGGCTCAGCTTTATACAAGTTAATGAATTGATGCTCCACATCTAGACGTATTTCCATAAACATTTAGGGAGAGAACTATCAAGTATTAATTTTTATTACTCGTTTCAGCTCGATTTTCAAAATATTTTCGTCTTTTTTACCGATAAGTGTAACGATGCTTTCAAATTTAAAATAAGTGTTATTTGTTTCTCTTATTACTTCAGGATAACAGCATTCAAAGTATAATTCCATTCTTATTTTCTGATTGTTAACTTTTCGTGATAATATTTAATCAGTTTAATATTTAGTGCTACTATACTGAGTTTATCTGAACTTCAAGTCACTCGTAATATATCTTAAATTTTAATTCTTTATTCACTACGCGAATTATAACCCTTAATTCGAAGTATTAAAGTTCTTGGACAATATTTAAATATTCGAATTCGCTTCCAAATATGAATATTAGCACGAAATAATTTTGTATCATATTTATTTTCCAATAATATGATATCATTTCCGAAAAATATGAGAAATTTCCTGTTCTTTATCACCACATTTATATCTCCGACAAGTATCTGCTCAACAGATCAAGCATCCGAGTATCGAATCCCAAACGGAAAGGAATGCTTCGACTGCAGGACAGGAAGAGCAGTCCGGAATCCATAGTCGAGGGTCCACCCCAATAAAAATCTTTCCCCCCTTTTGGAATGCTTTCTTCGCACTTGAAAACCCCAACCCTTTATAACCCCTTCAACCCACAACAATCATTTCTCAGCCTCCATTCATCCCTCCCCCATATAGGATCCATGCTAATCCTAGGTTCACCCCTCATAAAAATCCTTTTTCACTCCTATAACACACTCGCTTCCAGTGCCTACTTTCTCACGTTCGTAATATGCATATAAATGCGATCCAGGGAACGGTTCTGAGTTCCGCGGTGCTTTAACTATGTGTGTTTTGGAGGCGGAGAATTAGATCGCGGTGCTTGGGCCGTGTTGTTAAAATTTAAGCCAATAGGCGGCGTGTTATTTGTAGTAAATTGTCCCTCCCCCCTTTTTCGGAAAGCGTGCTCGTTCCGTTGGTTTGAACTTGAATTCGGGGAAAATCCGTGCGGAATTGTTATTCCTTTTAATTGTCCCGGTTGCGGGAGATATTTTGGTTTAAGAACTCCCCGTAATGGTACGGAGTAATTCTATAAAGCGCGAAGTACGAGTTTACGGTCGATGTAATTGTTATTTACGAATTTAGAGTTGCCAAATGAGAGATGGGTGAAATTTACGAGGTGTTATAAATGTAGAAACGATGGTGAAGTTTTTTAGTTTTGCTGGCTAATGTTCGTGATGCTTTAGATCGATATTTTGCTATGAATTTACGTACATTATTTCTACTATTTTGGGTGTATTGGCATGTATTCTTTCATTTTCATCTCTAAACTTGAATGAAAATGGAAAGCTTCGTAGGTAATATCCGTCATCAAGTGCAGCGCATAACGCCTCTATTTGGTGTTTATCACGGAAATTTTTGTGAGGTGATATTCGCCTGAAGTTAGAAAAGCATAGAGTTTTTTAAAATGAAAAAAGAATAATTAGAAGTGTAGAAACTGTAGCAGATGTCCTAGAAGTTTGTATAAGTACAGCTAGAAAAAAATATCGACATAATGGGGAGCTATTCTTTACTTAGCCTTGAGGGATGTGCTGAAGTTCAAAGGATAACAGTTATATCTTACCTTTTTGGTTCTTTCATTTGCCCCAATCAATAAATAATCATTCATGATAACCTGTCATACCTACTTTCTCATGAAATATATATTCCCTTTGTCTTATGGATTATTTTTTGAACTCCCCCCATTTCACTCCCAATTTTTAAATAACTTCCACTGTTTCCATGACAACCCAGCCATTCCCAGTACATCTGTGTTTATTTTTCCATCGAATCATCTCATTTTTCCATTGTATTTAATCTTAAAAAAAATCTCCGGAAAGCGGATGAAAAAATGGGCAGGATTAGGTAAAATATAAAAACTCTCGAATAATCCGGCTCTATTCATTTCATTCAGCATTTATATCTTTGTAGATATTTTTTTGTGAATTTATCATTTATTTGCCTCGGTGTCCCTGAAGGCATCCCATTTTCATTGCCATACGTAATGTTCAATCGAGTGAAAATCTCGATGCATTTAATGTGTGCCGATCGAAATAAATGCAAGACGAAATGGAATCTTTAAATCTTGTCCACCTGTCATCTGTAATTACGTAGATGTCACGTGTTGAAAAAGAGAGATTTTCTCTATAGGTAAAGTTTTATTTTTATTCGGGCACTAAATCAACGCGACTAAGGGAAAAATCTCATCGACCAAAAAATGTCTTCCGTGGACTCCGTAGCTGGGTGTGAAGAATGGCTTCGAATCGAGGTGTGCGTGGGGGCCGACTTTTTATTAAGGGGAAAGTGTCTAATGAATGGTTACTTTGGAAACGATACTACCCCTTTGCAAACAAGGCGGTCTTTGATCTCGTAACATTAACATTATATTATACTCTTATTAAGTTATGAGTTTATGGAACGTAGATGGATTTGAATTGTTCAAATATATTCCAAGATGTTTTAATTTTTTAGGGAAAGGATATTCCTGTTTTCTTTGGATTTTACTCTCGTATATTCTTTGTTACGAGGTGACCTATGGTTGCAATATTTTTAAAGAAAATTATTATCTATACTCTTAAAGTAGATGGTTTTTTAAAGTGTTTGTTTGTAATGCGGAAGCATTCATTTTTAGAATTGAAGTTATAGAATTAATTTTATAAAGTTTTCGTTTAAATACAATTACAAACATTCGCTCTAGCATAATACATAGTGTATTATAAATTTTATTAAGTGCTATATTTATCTGACGATCTTTTAAATGTTAGTTTACATTTGTTTTCATTATATCGAACAACGTTTAAAAATGTTTGTATGTTTTTAGGCTGTGTAAGGTATTAGGAGCAATTTTATATTATATATTTAAGCTAAAGAATCCGTCATATTCCGTGTTTTAAAATTCAACTAACGTCAATTATATAAGTGTTCCAGATATTATGCAATTAGGATTCCTCCGTCCGTTCGGTGTAGTTTAATTTCTTTTCAAAATCTTAATCATCTTGATGCTGAGCCAAAATATTTTTCCCATTAAAAGAGTGATGGATTTTAAATTCGTGTGTTGTTTCTCTCATCTTCTTGATTTAAGAGCGAGTTAGCTTAAGTGCTCGCTTTAGAAACACCTAGTTCATCTGAAATTTCCTCTATCAATCATCATTATTTCCCATCCCAAGAAGACAATGAAATTGGAATGCCCATCTCGCGTACTTCTTGCTTTACTTTTTTTCGCAATGGATACATTTCTTCTACTTAGGCCATCGACCTTTTTAAGCAGAGCAATTAATCAGTCTGCAGTGGGATAGGAATTCCATTGATCTACAAGCGATCATCAATTTTTCTCTCGTATTTCTTTCGAGTACTTCTCAATCCCGTCTCAAGTGTATTTGGAAATCGCACGGAACTCTTTTCATTTTTCCAAGTAATGATTCCGAACGAGAACTTGGAAACGTTTTTGTGGATGCAGCTCACCCAGTTTATTGCGTGTGATACATCTCTAAAAGCTCTTACCCGAGTTGGAATTTCATTTAATTTTCATCCCTTCGTAGTTGTGACTGTTATGTTAAGTTTTTAAGTATTTGGTCGTTTACGTTGTCATGGTAAAAGAAGCTCATACACTATTAACTTGTAGTTTTCGCAAATAGAAATGAGCAATTTAATAAAAGTATTGAAAGATCTTATGGGACTTAAATATAATATTATTACTTTAAGATCTTATATTCTTTAATTGTTGACTAAAGTATTATTAAGAATTGTAATCGATTTGAATTTTCTTTTACGTTGTTTCGATTTTAATTGGATCATAATTGTTTACGTCTCATTTATCTTACGTGAAAATAAAAACTAATTAGTAAACAAATAATGAATTCAGAGGTACGTGATTGTCAATGTATCAATTCGTAATTACTTATATTTAAATAAATATTTATAATTAAAATTTATTACAGTTAATAATAGAGGAAGTAGTTACTTATCACCATTACCTTCTTTTACATGCATAACGATTTAATAATACCTTATAAGAACATCGATAAATACACCTATACGTATGAAGTATCAAAGTTGGGTTTACGTAACAATCGACAGTTTTATGTATCTATTCATATGAGAGCCAACAATGCACGGAACAATGCGCTATGAAATCCAACGGGGGCATCGCTTCCTGAAAGGGAAAGGTCAACCGATTAAGTAAGACTTTTATCGCGCCTGAAAGGGATGCAGCCCTCCTTGTATTTAGATATAAATCCCATTCTCTGTGGCCTCCCATTTGTTGCTTCTTCTCAGAAACTGAATTCTCTCGTATATCAGTCGCGGATTAGGAGGCGGGAGGAACGTAAAAAAAAGAACGAAGATCGCTTGGCAAAGGCTCTCTTGCAGGTCGTCCGTGAACGGCCTATCCGTGAGCAGCCGACTGTTCTCCCCTCGTTATACCCTTCGACGCACCTTTGTCTGATACTTTGCCAAAGATCCTCCCCACACCCCTCCAGGATACACAGAGAACGTTTTAAGGATATCCTCTCTCCTTTTTTTAGCCCTGTAATGGACCGGTTGCCAGGATATCGGACAAATGGGGAATGATTCGCGAATTTTTTGACAAAGGGATCGACCGATTTCCCCGCATCGGGTTTTATGGCGTACCGCGGGAGGACGTGCTCTTTTCTACGTGTTCCGGGAATACAGATGGGATGCTGGAAGTGTGGATCATGCAAGTTTTCCGTTTAGAGGCGTTACCCCTATTGAGTGGTGGGGTAAATGCATAATTTATTCGGGTCTATTTTTATCGTTTATCGATGTTAAATATTCCGGAATGATTTCAGTTATAGGAGTGATATTTATGTTTCTTTATTGTAGGTTGTTTGTTTGATTGTTTGTTAAACAATCAGAGATATAGTTGCCGTATTTGTCGGTAAGGAAACGTTGTATTGGCTCATTGTTTACTGTTGATTAAAAATAGCTATTGTTTTTCTAATTGAATTTATTTTTTGTTTAATTAATCTCCTCACCGTTGCTAGGGATTTATAGTTGTTCTATATTGTTAGGAAGGATTTTAAAGTTTTCTCTGCTTGCTTCATTAGTCATTGTTTCCTAATTTGTAGACCATTGTTAAATCAGAGTATATTATTGAAGTTCTATGTAAACGGTAACCCATTGTTTTGTCAGAGTTTATTACCTAAGATCTATGTAAACGATTCTTAGATTATTCTAATTATCGATTGTATATATTTTCGAGAATTGACGATTAGAATTATCGTTATCAGTAGAGAGCTAAATATCATGGATATTTAAAAAGTTAAAAGCTGAATGAATACAGTGCTTTGAAAACCTTGAAGTGACTGAATATGCATAAAATTTGCAACAATGCCTTTCGAACAGCGACAAGGGGAACTTTATCGTAATTTCAGTTATCACGTTGCATGAAAAGTCAATCCTTCACCCTCTCAATGCCCCTTAGTACTCGATGAGACGTGATGTTTGACGGAGTCGATTTGAAATGTTTCTCATTATTCCGCCCGGTAAATTCGCATAAAAACAAACGGAGTTGACCGTAGAGTCACGCTTAGCCGGACATCGACGGTTGTATTGTTCGTTTCCTCCAAGCAGATTTCAAATGGTCCATGACAGCACTTATTCACGCGTCGGATGCTTTTAAACCCACCCTTTTTTCACGGGAATGAAGTTGTACGGAAGGAAATGCCGATATTCGTCCCGTTCTTTTTGATCGCTTCGATTTGCCGCGTCTTTTTTTTATCCGTTAATCGCCTCTTTTTTTTTCATCGGATATCGGCGCTCAGTTCGGGAACATTTTTCCAGGCGTCTGTCTTTGAGTTTTACGCGGTCTCATTTGATTGCATCGCGGAGTTCACCCCAGTAGGTGTGGGTTTAATCTTAACAAGGCTGTGAAAATCCGCGTACCAAAGGTATACAGCAAAATAATGCGCGATTTCTGTAACATACTCCATAGAAGAGTAAAAGACACGTCTTGCGGTGTGGTCATTAATTTTTGTAGTTACTGACGCAGTCTTATTTCTATTATATTTTATTGAGTTGAAATGAACATATTATTTACGTAAATAATTATTCAGGACGAACCAGAAATTAATATTATCATATCTGTTACAAAGTAACGAATTTAAAAAACTTTGGAACCATAAGAATTGATGTCCTTTATTGATTTGTAACAGTCATTTTCATTTTTTTACTATCATTGAGGATATTGAAATATCATAGAAGGATATTGAAGTTTATTTTTCTTATTAAATTCTACAGAAAATTTTCTATTCTTCCATAGTTTATAAACAAACCTATATCAATTCTCTTTGTATGTAATACTTTGACTCTACTGTTATTTAATCACCATATTCTTGGAAAATATTGTTGATTGATTGCCTTAGATACATTGCCAATATGAGAAGGCCTATCTATTATTGATAATTACCATGGAAACTCATTGTTGACAAGCATTATATTAACAATCGGTGGCCTGGAAAGATACGATCCCTATAATCAATATCATGTTTTAACTGAACCGTTCTTTTCTAAGAAAATCAATAAGTTAAATTAATAGACTCTTTGGTATTATATGTAGAATTTCTGTTACGTGAAATAAAGTTGCGCTTTTAAAGAATGAAAAGTTAAAAATACCCATAAACATGCCTCTAAAAGAAAAAAAATAAGGGTTTCAGACTAGGTTATATTTTTATGGATATCTGTAGGTGGTGTTTTTAATCGACGCGAAAGTTCGTACCCGAGTTAAAAGGTATCGCTGCAATAAGTCTCAAACTTTTATCTCTAATCCTCACAATCCCGTGTCCAAATCCCACCATTTCTTCTGCACAGCAATTTCGTCTACTTCGAAAAGCGATGCCCATCCTTTTACTGCGATAGTTTTCGCTAGAAGGGAGGCGTAGGGAAATCCGTCCTAGAGGATAGAACAGACCTATGGGATTGCCGTATTGTTATTCGGTACCCTTCCCCAGTCTCCCAAATCCCAAATGGAATATTCAAGGACGCTCCGGGATTAAATACGTTACAGTTGGCACGGGATGTTTTAGGAGCATTTTGGGAAAACGAGGAAAGACAGGGGCACGCTGGTGATGAATGAATAAGAACAGAATTGGTGCATTAGTATGAAGGATGGATCACGCGTGGGCTCGGACATACGTGGTGGAGGCGAATCGCAAAACAGTTTTCCCAGCACTGGAGGAGGCGTGGTTCGATAAGATTATGGGAAAAATGTTGAAGGTTTGCAGAACGTGGCGACGGAACTTTTTAGAGCGATGGATTTGTCTGCACGTCTGTTTGCTGACGTGGGTGATTTTCTTTTTGAAAGACAGTGTTTATTTTATAGCGGTGGTGAAATGTATTTCGCGTTCGGGGTAGAATTCGAGGTGATGATACGCGATTGACAGTTTAATGTTTCGCTGTCGGTTTCTGTTAGCGTAGGTGTTAATTTCCGGAAGGGGTTGGGCCTAAAACCGTATTAAATTATACCGGGAATGGGAGTGCTAATTGTGAAGGATGGATTCGAATAGAATAAAAGTTGGGAATTCTTTTAGCGATTTTTCCTTATTCGCACGGGGTATTCAAGGGGTGAGGGGGTTAGGTACCTCATTCCTCATCATTATTCTGATCCTATCTCGCTCTCTAGAGATGTTGGTACGCAGTGGTTGAGGATTTGAGGATCAAAGGTCGAGAATTAAATCGGATTATTGTTTCTGTATGGACCGGGGTTGTCGATATTTCGTACCAGTGTGGCTTCCTCACCCCCACTATTGTGTCTTCTAATTCCCGTATTAATTTTCTTTCAATATGTATCTCATTCGTTTGAAATAATGACGGTAGCATGCGAATTGGAATGGTATACTAGCGTTTATATGAAGGGATATAGATTTCAATTAATTCCCGAAACTGCTGGATCATTTCTTTCCTAATCAAGATAATTTATTCTGCCGCCTGTTACTTTACTATTTGAATCGGCTTAAAGACTATTTATTTAATCGCCTTACATTTTTTTTAGTATTTTTAACTTCTTCTTTTAATCGTTGTTAGATACGTTTAGTCTTGTATAATCTCGTAATGAGCGCCTTACATATGAGTACATCATTGGATTAAATACCATTATTTTTGATTGTATAATGGATATGCTTTGACAGTTAGATGTATCCCTATTTTAATAGGTTTTTAGAATATTGTTCAATTTGTAGCATTTATTTTGTATGAGTCTTTCTAACAATGCATACAATGTTGATTTAGCTGTTTTGTCGTTTAAAGATCTCTAATTGATACACAACAATGTGTTTATTTTTATGGTCGTTAAAAAATGGTAATGGAAGATTTTTAACAACAATGAGATAATTATTTCTTACTATAATTACCTAACAATCGTTCATAGAACTGTCCTATTCGCTCGGAGCTCTTTTGTTTCGTGGAGTTCAACGCATCAGTCATAGAGAAATCAATTTGCTGGATAGTACCTTCCACTAGAATTCTTGCTCCTCTCGCATAAGCTGGATATATATGGCTCAGATCTCTAGTTGAGGTTCGCTCCTCGCGTACGCCCTGTCGTTTCATTTGATGGGTCTGGACCAACCCCTTCCACCGAGAACCCTCTTCGTGCCGCGTTTAACGGAAGCGTGCGCGTTAATTGCTCCTAATTGGATTTCACGGCGAGTCAGCGCACAGATTAAAACATTCGTTATTCAGACGTACGCTCGTCAGCGTCTTTTGTGGGCGCCACTTGAGAATTCGTCCTTTTATTTTTACGGAAGGTAAATCTGTCTACGTGGCGCGGAGTAATCGTGGTTAAATATGCTTTGAAGTTAAATGCTGTCTACAGAATCACGTACCAGGATATTAGTGCACGGAGATCTCAACGGGGGACGAAAGAAGCTAGAATTCCTCCTCCCCTGCCGGTAACTGACGTGTAGTGTATACCGGTGAATTCCTCGTGAACTGGAACGGAAATTGCTATGGAGACGGAGTTGCATTGCAGAATTTGAGGTGCTTTGAGGAAAGGGAGGAGGTGTTCGCTGATTGCGCGGAGGTTGTAGAATGCGTTCAGTGGGGTTATGTTTTTTCTGGACGAGGAATTCTAAGTTTTTACGAGTCGGGTTGTTCAATAAGAGTGTACAGTCTTTGTAGACGTTTCCATGGATTTTAAGTGTAAGAATGTGTTAGGAGATTGTTAATAGGTGCTGTTAATTGTTTAGGAAATACGTAAGCATCTAGAAGTACTAATTGTTTTAAATTCCTTGTAGGATTAACGAAAATTAAATTGGAGTTGCATGGTAAGTCGTATAACTGAAAGGCATTGTTGAACTGAAATTAAAAATTGACTAGGAGTCGAACCCAGGTCCCCCTTTTACACAAAGTTTTACATATTATATTGTAGTGATCAATTTTTAGGTAATTACGTAGTTAATTGTACAGAAATGGTCCCCCTCAATAATTTACTCATCGTTGCACTGTTTTGAAAAGGATTTAAAATTCGTAAAGTAAAGTCGTTTCTCAATTTATATCATTTCTACAAAATTTGGATGCTTTTAAAAATTATGTATACCACTGGTTATTCTCAGACTCTCAGTTAAATTTTTTTATCTAAATTACTTATACCATCTTGAATAATTGATATTATATCGAAAATAGATCTTCAATTATTCAAATATTTATTTATTACATGCCTGTTTTGTTAAGGAAACGTCAACCACCAAACCCTGATATCTTTTCCTCATCACAGATTTCGGAATTTAATTATAGACGTGCATATTCACCGAATTCAAATCAAATTGCGTATTCCGGAGCAGTTAGAGGTGTCGTAGTTTGGGAAGGACTTATCTAGCTTTGTCAGGATACTTTTCATCCCTCCGGTTCTGTTTCGAAGCCACGATGTTGTGCTGAAGCCTGTGCATCCTCATCACCACCATAGAGATATACTGTGGAATCACCTCTTGCCTTGTCCCATGCCCATCGACCTTTCTGGCCTGGCTGAGCAACCAGTAGCAAATCCCGTGCAGATTAGCTCGCCAAGTCCTTGGAACACGTACAGCCCTCCACTACAAGGTATCGATGCACGAAAGAGAATTGCTAGTGCTGTTTTATGTAAATAAACGCGGAGGTGGTCTCTGTGAATCGCTCCGCTAATGGACAACTGCATTATTCCGTGCCTCTTTTGCATCGATCGGTGTGTGCGCGCGAGAGGGGAGTAGTGTAATATGTCACCGTTGATGAAAATTAAATGTATATTACGCAAATTACCATAATAATGAAATGGATAATTAAATTGATAAAGACTAGGATAAATCGGTAATTTGATGTTTAATTGGTACTAGGAGATGAATAGGCTTCTTTTTAATTTGTCTCGTGTGCCTAAACGCGTTCTATTTATAATAGAAGTTTCGTATAATTTAATTTTCTTGGTACTAAATTCACGTCCCGTGTTCTTACGGGGTAATCATTTAGCATCTGTTTCGTTAAAATTACTTTCTTCCAGATGTCTCGTAGCGTGCCACTAGCTTTGCGTGTATTTCTAGAATTACGTTTATTCTCAATTGTTACCTTGTGTCTTCCCGAAAGCATTTTATTCGTAATATCTACTCTGTTTTTAAAATATTGTTATTGTCTCAAAATAATATCATTCTGTAACTTTTGGTTGTCAGCGAGACTCAAACAATCGTCCATTATTCAAGTAGTTACTGATTAGCAACAATGAGAGGTTCAGAATATTAATTATATAGTCCTCTTCTTTGTTGTATTTTTACGAGGAGTATAAACGGTCGAGTAAACGCGCGGATTGTTTTAATAATGCTCCTCTCGTTGTACTCAACGCGTTATTAAACTCCCGCATCTACTTCAAAGACTTAACCAATAGAAACTTCTCTATCGGAAGACAAAACGGCTCCGTTAATAAAAGTTTCCAACAAAAATTCACAAAGCTTTTCCAAACGTATGCTTCGAAAAAGCGTTCAATTTCCATCGTTAATTTCTCGAACGTTCAATAGAATGGAAACGGACCGAGTGCTCGCAATAAATTTCTCCTTACGATCGGTCATTCAGATGGTAGCGGATAGCGCTTCGCATTTTTTTCCCCGAAAATGCGTCCTTGTCTCGAGATGAACTCCAAGGGGACCCGTAGGTTAACAGTTTGGAAATGATAGGGAATTAATGGAGCGGGTACAAGGACCGTGCTGGATCATCAACTAAAAATTTGCGCTCGGCTGGATCCAACCGTGGCCCTCCACTTGAAGTGGAAAAGATTACATTTGGGCACATCCGGAGTTGGTTTTTATCTCCAGCTCGATTCTTCCTCCATTCAGAGAATTTTCGCCCAATTTGGACTCGTTTATTTATTTGTTCGATACTTACCCTATGTCATTTGCCTATCATTCTGTCATCTGGTGTCGTTTGGCTATTATCCCATGCTATTATCTTATCCTGTTGGATATAAGCATCCCTTAACAGAATGATTGAATGCTACGGCTTGTTAGCTGAATGGCTAGAGCAACGGACTGGTTGTTGGGGGATCCGTGTTCGAGTCCTGTTTCTATCAGACGTTTTTCTGGTTCATTCAGAGGACTATGATATACTAGTGGGTTTTGATGTGCCAAATTATTATTTTAATGATGGCTTTCAACGTGTTTTTCCGATTATTAGTTCAGTAGCACCCCCTGCCATATGCCGAAAGGTGGCTTTTATAGCATACATGTTGTTCAACAAAGGTATCTGATGAGGTTCGAAACTGGTTTAGAATTCATTTCACCTTATATACATTAGCTATTTACAATTAAAACCTATGGTATTTTAACCTCATATTTAAAGCCAGGAAAAATTTATGCATCCTTCCATTTAATAAGGCCTATTAATCAATATTTGAAACTTACTAGCTCAAGCAAAAACTACATTTAAAGCACAGTGAGCTTATAAACAGGATAATAGTCACAATATTGTCTGGTCCGCGTAGTTAATGCATCATCCTTCAGGAACTGGATGATTGCAAGCTCATGGGGGATCATTATTTAGAATAGTTAATGGTACGAAGCTATGAGGATATTAAGCCATTTACTTCTAACTACACCCTCTCAGTTTTCTTCATCTTACGGCATCTTAACACGATATAATGCCCGCGATATTTCTTACGTATTTTTGATCCTATTTTCCCACGCTTTCTTTCGTCGCCCGGTCTCTTTCTATAGTGGCTGCAACACCCCCGTTTCCGTGCAAATCGGTATCCTTGTCTTCGCTATGTAGCACGCCACTTCCTCCGTTTCTGATCCCATAGTTTCATTCAATTTTCCTCCAGCATTTCCTAGGTTTCTTTCCCTTGCGCGCGCGGAATTTATTCCGAGGGGTTTATGAAACGGTTCCAAATGAATTTTCCGCAGCTTTACGCCTTCTTCTCGAGCAGCCATTAAAACCTCGGTCTGCGCGCTAGTCCGCGAGGACTAAATATGCTAATAATTTTCCCGTCCCGTGAGCGTGAGAAGTAACTTATCCGTGCACTCGAGTAGCTCAGTAAATCTCGCGCACTTGCCTACAATCCTCTCTTAAGTGGAATCCGTACTACGGTTAGTACTAGACTCTTCGTTCATTGTTGTGCCGCGAATTGTCGCCATAGGTAACGAATTAGTCCAACCATTGGATTTAATTGTGCGCCTTTGTTCTCGTTTCCCGGAGATATTTTAGTCTTTCTAAGCCAAGGAACTCATTCGATGGGTTTAAGTGGGAGTTCCTTACGTAGTGCATGTTTGCTAGTAATTGTGTTAAGAGTTTTATTTTTTGTATTTCTTGGGAGTACATAATTTTGTCTGTTTCTCTAAGGCTCTGAGACTGGTGAAGGAGTGAATAAATTTAACGCATTCTGGAATATTTTATTGTAACACAAATTGATTTACGTATGGGATAAGGGAAAAGTGAAATTAAATTAGCTAAATAGTGTTTAATGATGTTGATAAAGGATGATAATAGTGACGTTGTGGGTTGGCATATTCGCTCGGCATTAGTTGGATCTGGGTTCGGGTGTTAGTTAATTCTCTTTCTTCAGTTATTTCATCTTTATCGATGTATAATTTTCATAGCGGCTTTAATTTCTCTAAGCGTACTTTATAATAGAGGAGATCTTGGGAATTTAAAGATGAAAATAATAAAATTACGAATCTTCTATGAAGGAAAACTGAATTTCTTAAAATATATATGTTTTAAATTTCAAATTCATTCGTAACTCGTTCCACACTTGGTCTGCAGATTAGAAACGTAACATTTCTGCGACAAATAGCAATCTGGCAAGCGCCAAGCAGTCTAGCAATTTCTGGAAGCCAAATTGCCTAGTGGCACGGCTCTGTAGCAAATGATATCGTACGTGAAACAAATGAAGCGATTTCGTCCCTTGACGCTCCGTCGCCCGCCTTCCAAAGTGGCTCCTCGGCTAAGGATCTGAATGTTTTCGGCGTTCCATAATTTTCTCAGGACGTTCCGGAGCATCGTCTTGATATATTGCCATCGGATGTAACGTCTTTAAGTTGCGCGAGATGTTTTTACGCCTGTCCGAGCGAAAATCGTTCACAGTTTAATTTGGGTAATGGCTTAAGGGTGCGTGGTTGAGATCGACTATGGGTATTGTTGTTTTCAGTCATTGTTTGTTTATAAAGTCTGTGATTGGCTATAGAATAAAGGATCGTTAATCAAGGATAATTGTTGAGGTATGAGTTTCTACATTATCAGCGTATTTGGGAAGTATTGTTACCAATTTATATTTCATTTTTGATTGATGTAGGGGTCGCACTTGTTGAAACTATTGTTTACGAGAGAATATTGTTCTTTCATCGCTTAATTCTTACGTAAGATTCTTGGATATTGGATATCTGGCTTCCCCGGTCAAACAATAATCCAAGGCTTATTTTCTTATGATGTTGCACGACTTAATTTGATTCATTATTATATCCAAAGTCTTTTGTTTTAATTTCTCCACAGCAATTATTTTAAGTGCTATCTTACTACGCATGGGATCACGGCTGTTCTATATTTTAGGATGGTATCGTTCTCTTCTGTTTATGTAGGCGTATACGCATCGTGCGCTTTTCACTATCGAGCGGTGAATATTTCAGGCGGTCTCATCCCTTCGCCAAAGTCCTTCTCTAAGGGACCGTAGACGTGGGTGGAAATCGTCACAGGCACCCTCTCGAATCCTCAGGGCCATAAGGTATCGCTACGGAAACGCCCTCTACGTTTAAAGCCCCCTTCCTCCAATGCTCTCTTGGCATAGAAACCCTAAACTTGTCATCTCGCATCTCCTCATAAACTCTCCTCCAAATCTCTGTCTCCCGTGTTTATAATACTTTCACCCATGAAAAAAGACAGGTGCCGACGCGTGTGTAGAAACAAGTGTCTACGGATAATGGCGCGTCGTATACATTTTAATGGAACTCCCTGAACCACGCATTCAGCCCACAATGCGTCACGGAAAGCTTTCAGCGAGATACCGACGGGTTTGCTTAGCGTCGTCGGGTCCTCAAGGCAACATTATTGCGCCTTTCAGCCATGTTCTGTTTGTAAATAAGTCGTTATGATGTTTACAAGAAGGATAGGAGAATTTCCTAGGAGATGAGTTTTTATTTTGTTGCCGCTGTTGAATGATTGTTGCCAGCTTAAATGCTAATCAACAATCGTTGGAGTTCATTATTGCGGCGTGTTGTATTTTCAGCTTTATTGTTTAACTTGGATCGGTGTAAATCTGATGTATTCGTGTGCAATCAAGGGTATTGAAATCTGCGAGGACAGGATTTGATTTTTCTCTTTGAAAAAGTCATTGTTTATTCGGTGAATGGCTCATTACGATGGAAACGATTGGCCGGTCCTTGTCAATCATTCACTTTGCTTCCCAATTCGGCAGGTATAAATTTATGTAATGGAATTTTTAATGGCACATTAGAGAGAAAAATCACATTTGCTTGGTGGATAAGGTTGGACTAAAATTTGTCGTTTTATAATGTCTTTTCTGTCTTTAATATTGTCTCTGTTACGTGTTTGTAGTTTTGGTATTTTATTTTGTCTAATTTATCGTGATTTTGGTCTGTAATAGAGTATGAAAAATACTTCTCATAACGCTTGTAATGTATTTATAAATGAATTCTTTTACCTTCTATTACTTTTCTTCATATGAACGAGATGCATTTTAAGTCTAAAAAGTACGAATTTCATGATGAATAGTAATGGTCTGAATCTACTAAGTAGTAATATGATTTTTCATAACATTCATTGCCCCACGTAGTGCATTTCTTACTTCCTACATTCAAATTTTTCGTTCTAAATCTTACTTCTTTTGTGTACGAATCTTAACCATAACTCTATTCTCTGCATTCATGTAGCAGAGCTTCCCCTCCGAGTCATCAAGCAAGCTCGCCTCGGAGGCTGCACCCACCTTCGCAACTCGTTCCTATAAACATGTTTCGGGAAATGAAAAACGGAACAGGCGGTCCTGGAAACCGAGCTCCAGCCGCCTTCCCCAGTTGATTATATCGCGGGAGCTCTCTTCAGTCCGTAGTCCGGCGTCTGCCGCCCCTTTCTTCAACTGCCTCCCCCATAAAACAGACCACGGAGAGATTAATTCCGGAGACACCCGTTTTAATTGAGTTGGTTGTTGACACGGAATAAATTAAGGTCGGATTCGGGGAGGAAAGCACATCGGATCGAGAATGCGTCTCACGAGCCACCCCTTCTTTAATTATCGTTAATGACTCCAATATGGATGTGGACAGAGGTGGGGCTAAGTGAAAGTTAATTTTTTCGGTAGATAAAGGAAAGAGGCGTTAATCTCTTAAACGTCGCATCTTCCCACAATCGTTCAAAAGGACCCTTCTTTTTTATAAATTTCTCCGAGTCCCCGATGGTTCTTTATGCAGACGGACGCAGGGGCCCTGGGATGTGCCTTATCTCCTTCGAATTCTCCGAGATGGAATGTTTCCTTTCGGAATAAATTAAGACGAATGGTAAATGTCTCCGGGATTAATCAGTCTTTCTCCTGGGTTTTTTTCCTCCAAATTGCGGGGAAACGGAATTTTTTTTCGGATGGTGTAAACAAAGGAAACGTGCCGGAATGCCGGGTTGCCCGGAGAGATAGAAGCCTGCGGATTCTTTTTCTTCGCTCTAGCATTAATGAGCTGATGAATAATCTGTGCGGAGTGTGCGAAGAAAAAGGTCGCCATTTCGTATTGTTACGCATTAATCGAGTTTGGAGCCGCGTGGGTTCGTTCGATTGTGGCGAAGTGGTGTGAGTGAGTTAGTATTGTTGCTCAAATATTAATCGAGACGTAATTTTGAGTGTCTCATCCATTGTTGTCTTTCAAAGTTTATTTCCAATTGTGTTTGTTCGTAATAGTAAGTATAATTTATAACTTTTGGCATTCAAGTTCGATGAATCGTAATGTTTTACGTATTTATTGCCAGGATTAATAGTCAGTTACATCTGAGTTCAAAGTATTATTAATTATTACTATGCACTTAAATATAAAGTGAATTCTTTTGAAATGTGTTGGTAACCTTCGTAGAAATAGAATAAAGCAAATATAGTGTCTTCAATAATCTGGGACATAAAAGGAGTTGAATCACTATTCTAGGTCCTTGAAATTAAAATCCCAATGTGTACATTATTTTTAATCTTTCTCCTTTATACCGACTCGAGGATTAATCTATAACGTTTATGAGCAACTGCGGTCTAAATCTTTCATAAATTACGTATGCTCAAGGAAGTATTTAACCCGTATTACGCGACATGAGTCAGCCCTAAACTCTTCATTCCTATCTCCAATTAAAGCTCTAAAAACCCCTCCTTTAGAGATCTTCCGGTTTATTTGTATACATCGCAATCCACCCCATAACTTTGTGTTAAATTTCGAGATAAATCAAGACCGCCTCCGTCGTTAGGTAACGCTTTAATTCCTAGTTACGTTATTCAGCGTCACATTTCCCTCTGAAATACGGCCATGATAATCGTTAGGAGATTTTTATAGCCCTACTTTCTCCGGATTATGCGAAGATTTTTTCAAAGCAGGGGTGCTTTGGCTAATTGCTCTTTTTTTTGTTTAAGCCACTGTCTCCAAGTCCTTGGAGCATCACTGCCGTAGCTATATCATTCTCCAAATATCGTATCGGAAAGAGTCGTTTTGCATCGGATCCCTTCACTGCGGTGCTAAGTATAGATGACGCTCTTTTCCTCATGCTTTCGCAACCATACGAACCCCTTAAGAAACTCGATCCCCCTTCAAACCATAACGGTAATGTAATCCATAAGAGATTCCATCTATGTGCTGGCGCCAACCTCTAAGGTCTTTTGATCTCATGTGCCAACAAAGGAGTATCCTCAACTTGCGATTAGTTACCCTGCGTAAACAGCCGTCCCTTCACGATCATCCTCCTGAATCCATTTCGGTCAATCTAGTTTGCATGAGGGATTTTAATGGGCGACCCAAAGGATGGTGGTGGGCGTGCAGAGTAACCTGCGATTCTTCTGGAATTAACGATTGTAAAGCGTGTTGACGTATTGGGGAAGTTTGCTAATGAATTGCTGCAGAGAATGGTTTTTGTTTGGATATTATGATGTACGAAAGTTCGGTACTGTTCTTTGATTTTATTGTTTATCTTTTGCAATGTTAATTTGATTCCATAATGACTGTAAATAATATATAATACTTTTCAAGAGTTGATTGCATTTATGTGTATGTATATGGTATGCTTAATGATATAATTTCAATATCAGTAGGTAATAGGAGGATTAGGTCATTTATTACCGTAATTATATTGAGAAAATAAGAAAGCTTCAATTTTTGTTTGCTTACGATACAGTTTATCCTTTACGGTACTAATATTAAAAGTTTTTACTGCTGGATAGCCAATTTAATAAAGCATTTGTCTTAGGAATAAAATAAATTACAACAATAACGGAATTTATTACAATTCATTTGAATCTTGGTTTTTTAACTACCTATCCATAGTTACGTAAGGAGCATTTCTGCAGCTGTCCTCTGTATCTGTTTCTCTCTTCTTTTTAACGAGATCATTACAAAGGAAACGTTCGGATTGATGTATCGTGGCTCGTGCTAGACATTTGTGTTATCCTAAAACGTGGCGGAGTTAATTAGAAGATGGAGCAGCTGCGATTTTCGGTGATCCGAAAGTCTGGTGTAACGTGAACAGGTGATCTCACAAATGGCAGGTGTTGGCTACGAGAGATCTTTCCAGATTCGCCGCCTCTAGCGATGAACCCACGGAGAGACCTGCTTTCAATTGTTCGGGTTTTTTTTGTAATCCATTGTCACGTTCTCAGACACGTGCTATTGTTAAAGGTTTTAATTTTCATTGTTGATCCCATTATTTTCGTTTGTTTAGTGGTAATGGATTAGCGTACAGTAGAAGGTATTATTTAATTGACGATGTTCGATAATAATGAACGTAACAATGAGCCAATCTCAACAATTATTTCTTTATACGCGATTTATTATTTTACTATGAGATGAATTGTGTTCCTTGACTTGAGATAGTTATCATTCTTATACTTAATAAAGTGATAATGAATATCTATTTAAGAAGTTTGAGTTTACAACGATATATTTGCATGGTAATTATCTCTATTTAGGCCTTCCTTGTAATCAAACGTTTAAAACGCGTGAAAAATATATCCTTATGGGGATTCGAAGCCAGTACCTCGATGCTTACGCAACAGAACCTCCAAGGTTGCTATGAAACCCCTCTCAACCCCATTGTTGCTCGCTTTTGGAATAAATCCACCACCACTCGTAAGGCGAACAAGTGGACACTCACATTAAGAGGGACCTGCAGCAGATAGGACGATGATATCCAGAAAGGAGACGTTCTTCGCCGAAAAGGGTCCACCATTTCACACCCCGAAAATCTCCTCAAGAATCCATTCCCCAGAATCCTTATTAGAACATCATTTCGTCGCCCTCATCTCGATGCACCGAGACCTTTCAGATGCGCGCCTCGACGGGTCAGGTTCCGCGCTGGATGTGTGGGAAGCATCGGGTGACATGCATCAACACTCGATGCGGGCCGTCACACAATGCTCCCTCTCCAGAAGGTTTATTAAACATTCAGACCCAAGATGGGATTTTGAGTCCGGGTCAAATTTGCATTTTCACCTGGACGCCTTACATATTTCGGAAGAAAACGATTTTCTCACTATCTCGAGGCTGTATAATTTCTCGGGCTCAGGGATTTTGAGGGTTTATGTGGAATTCAGACGGTTTCTCCCTCCCTGCCTTTCTGTTGGTTCGAGTTGCATCTTTCATCAGGGGATGTTAGCTCGATGGGTTGTCGTATTAGTGCCCTTAAGTCGATCTGCGTTAATTCCTTTGTGTTCGCGTTTATAAGTTCTTTGTCGAGTACAATACGAGGATTGTTTGTCGTCTAAGTTTCTATTGTTGGTGGTTTTCGGAAGTGAATATTTGTTCGCCGTCATCATAGATATAACGAGAGTTTGCCATGGTTTTTTTTACGGTTACCGCTTTATTTTCACTGTACTCCGTTACTATGATTCACGTAAATTGATTTAGTGGTTGCTATAGTTCCTCGACCGATATATTTCGTTTGTGAGAAGAATCGTGATTATTTTAATTTGACTATCCTTTATCTGTCTACATTTTTAACTATTGGTATTTTAACTATTATTACTATTTTAACTAAAGATTAATGTGTTTCGTTTCTTAGAAAATATTGCTGCGTGTTTTGATTCCTTGTCACCCACTCCACTTCTGATTTACGTCATCTTACCTCTATAACGTTTGTCTTCCCCTGCTTGTTTCTTACTATATACTCCCCACCCTCCATGTACTTGTATTCCAACATGCAAGTAAAGGAGGCTAATGAATTTAAGTAAATGCATAAATCTTTACTGTGTACAATCATTATTTCTCATTGTATCTTCAAAATGAAATTGCTTCTTAGTCTGAAAATGTTGTTCTGCATTCTGAAGCTTATATGCTCATTAGCTCATGACAAAACGGATCGAAAAATTAGTGCAAGATCCCTTATGCATCTCTTAAAGTAAAGTGTATGTTTTCCGGAAAAAATTATAGAGTATTTTAAGTAGACCGTGACCCGCAAGTGATGTCATTTCCGTTCCTAATGTTACCTCTTTGGCCCAAGATTTTAATCTCCGCGCATAAGAATGCGGTTATTTCAAAATAACCTTCCTCCGTTTCGCTTCTGGGTATTCCGTCGCGTTTCTTAGCTCTTTTAAGGCACTTTACGTAAGTACTCGAATTGCTTCTCGTAGTAGTTATTTCAGGGATGCGAATTCTTGAAAGTTTTGGAGACTTAACATCTCAGACATGCGACTCCCACGTGAATCGTAAATAAAGAAATATTCCTGTAGTATATTTTGGTATCTAATTCGCGATGCTACTCAGTCTTGTTATAAAAACTACTGGTTTATTTTATCCAGATATTAAAGTCCGAATATTTGCGTTATTTGTATCATATTATTTTCCATAAAGATTTTAAATTAAATTAACGCGTTGAGGCATTCATTCCATTAACAATCTATCAACCTATGGATAGAATGAGAGCTATTTAGTGATGGAAGTAAATGTGTACATTGGGTTTGATTTAATTATCAAGACGTTATCATAAAGGTGACATCTCTTAACAAAGCACTTTCGTTTCCAAGGAAACGTCGTGGATAGTGAATTGTTTCCGTAGGTAGTTTCTCACCTGACAACGGTACTTTGATCCAAACCCTAGAGGAACATATCCTGGAAGCGGAGGGAATAAAGAAAACCCGTTCACCACCCCTGCGAAAGCACCAAGAGATCAAATATTTCACACCAAAGAACTTATTGGATTCGCAGACCGTATGCTTAAATGGAAGCCTTCGCTCCAAAATGGGTTTTCGAAAGCAAATTATAGACATCGGAAAGAGCTTCAAGAAATCGTTAGGACCGCCTTTTTCTTGAGAATGGCCATTGTCCATCCCAACAACGTCTTTGAGTCCCTCAGGCATTCGGAGCAAGATCTTTCGCGAAGCACAAGCGCAGCTCCCGAATGATCGAATTTTTTTCGAATTGCCATCGGGATGCCTTCGCAGGAGAATGGGTAATGGTTATAGGATGCTTTCGCATCAAGAGTGCAATAATGCCTATAGCCATCGTTCCTACGAATTCCGCACCACTGGCCGTTGCAGAAGTCCTCGCCGACGGTCGCGTAATGGAGCGCCGATGGCCATACGGATGTCCGACGGCTTAAGCCGAAAGCGTTACGTCGTTTAACATTTTCGGGTGACAAATGGACGCGATTATTCGGCCATGCGTCTTCCCAGAGCGTTGTTTTCGCCCGGGTTTATCGACACCCGTCGCAATCTGCCAGTCATCTTTTTACACCCGCATTTCGACGGTTGAATTATGGGAGCGAATTATTTTTGGATCGACCCACGCCCGCCGGAGCGAATTTCCCTTTTTCGGGACAAATTTGATTGCCGATCGTTTCGGGAGACTTGGAGATATCGACGGTCGTAATTGGGTTTTCGTTTTGTATATGGACGCGTTATTTAATTCTGCAGCGACGAGTCAATTCTCGAGCGTTCACTCGGTGGTGCGGAGTTCATACAGCGGCGCGTATCTATAAAGTTGAATTGATGATATTTATTCGGGTGTCGTTTATTAACGCATGTGCGCTATCAATTATTTTCGTGTTATCTCGCTAACGGTGGTGATGACTCTGGAATCGACCATTATGCGAAATGGAGTAATATCGTTGGAAGCATTCATTGGCTGTCACTCAATAATTCTTGGGTGGGCTTTATGATTAACTTTGTGCGTAAGCTGAAGTATTTTTTCTTTATAAACGAGGATGTGTCTCAATTTATATTTATTATAGTAAGGTATTTTTAAATATATATTGTGGAATTGATTGAAACATGTAATAATTTTCGTCAAAAATATTTATTATTAGCGAAGCTTTTGCAATAGAGTCTAGCAACATTCTAATTCCATAAGAAGTTAATTTCCATCTGTATAAGTAACAGTTTAAATTTTATAATACTGAGTTGAGCTCGTCTCTAATGTATGTTAGTTCACTTTATATCTAAGGTAAGTTAAATTCTGTTCTCAATTTTCTGTAAATGTCAGTATAATCTATAGTTTACTGTAGCCTACTTTAATTGTAGGATTTTTTTAAATCAAGTCATTAATGTTTTAACTAATTCCAAATTTTCTTTCTCTTTTCAGGTGAGTTCCTATTGATTTTCAATCGCTGTTTCTACCATTTAAAGGTGTCCTTACTGTGAGTACTTTAAGTTCATTTTGTGCTTGTATTTTTTTGTCTTTCCGCTACGCTCACGGGCCTTCATTCTCCGCAGTCAATACATTTCCTTCCCGCAATAGTTACTCATTCCATCAATTGAGATACACTACGTCTGTCGATTTTACCCTGAGTTACACATTTTATTATCTTCTATTCCCAAATGAAGCTATTCCCCTTATGTTTATAGCCTATATTCTGTAAATAAATAAAATATAAACTCATCTTAGAAGTACGTACATCTTCAGTCCTCAGGTAAACCCAAGATGTACTTGACGCAAACAAATTACTCGCGATATTAAATGAGGATCATTTCTGTTCTTTGGAATTGGAATCGATATAAACTCCCGAAATTCCCGTTTCGCGGATTCATCAAGGTGATTTTTGCACGCGATATTCCGCGCAATGTGTCTTTCGCCATTTATTCCCTTATCTATCTTCAACCCCTCCAATACGGTCTGGCCGTGTTTACTCCAGCACTCCTCCTGCAGAACGTGCTTTGAAGGGCTAAATGGCTGTTATCTTGGGCCCACCGTGCAATCGGTGAGACCCCCCCCTCTCATCTCAAGCACTCCTTCTCTACCTATCCCTTATCATTTCCATTGTTACTAAAGGCCCACCCCCGCCTCCCCACTTCGCAAGTATCCATCCAAACTTCACTAGCACAATATATCCCTGTCCGCCAACCCCAACTTTTCCCTGACTTTCCCTCAAGCCATTTCCATCTCTTTCCTTCCGAGCTTCCTCCTGAATGCTAATTGTCCATTCCTTATGCTGCCGAGGTGTGTTTTTCTGGCGTTTTCTCCTTTTGGATTTCTCCAAGAATGGTGGAGAATCTTGGTTTTTTCCCCTCTGTATTTTTTGTTTGAATTATTTTGGTTTTAGGTTGTTCAGTTGAAGAAACGAACGTTTTGAAAGAGAAGTGTTTTAAGATTACAGGAGTCGCTATTGAAACGGATTTACTTCATTGTTTTTTATAAATGGTCTTGGTTGTATTTATTTTAATGGGTATGAATGCCAAACGTTTTGGTTTTAGTTTTCAATTAGTTGGTAAGTCAGTTAGTTTCCCTAAGCCTTTAAGAAGAAAATCGTTCAACATTAAAATGGTTTAATCATTTTTTAAATCTTATATCTTAAAGATGCTTTTATTTCAAGTAAAATTCAAGCTAAATACACCAGTGAAGTGAGAATATTATGAAACAAAATTTAGTTACTCTCCAAATGTTATCTTAACTGTGTTGTGCATCTCACATAAAATTGTGTACGTATTCCACTTAAACCCAGTCGTGTTTCGTGTTGTGTATGTAATATAAATGAGTGTTAAATTTGCCCATTATTTTGTGCTCTTAAATATTACCAGCGAATTACAATCATTCATGTGAATTAGGCGTTTTCATATCATTTCTCTTAAGATTCAACAAAGCATCATCGAATTTTAAAATTTCGGCGAACACAAATTTTATTTATCCTAAAGTTTTCGTGATTTTTATAACTCGTAATCTTCACACCCGCGTAACTTACCCTTATTAATTTTAGTTGTATGCCGAACTAACGTCGACCCCTTGATGGAGATGGTATCTCCGCTTTATCCTATGTTTGACTGTGTTTCTCTATCCCTTTAGACACTTTCCCTGCTTCTACCACACCCCCTTCCAACCCTCTGCGGGATAAAACGTAGATTAGTCTCAATTTCGCCCTAACAAGGTCGTTATCTGATCATGTAGCTTTTTCTTCCGTCTTCCAAGCTTCCCTTTAATAACGCCCTCCCTCATCCTATTCATATTTACCTTCATTTTCCTCATTCACATCCTACCCGAACATCTCGCAGATCTCCTTATCATTTTATCCTCTTGTTTATGATATTTAAGCCAACGCAGGAGTATGAACAAGGAGAAATGAGCTTTGTTAAAAATGCTTTTTTATACCTTTTTATTTCTTTACGTTTATCAAACCTTTATCACATTTACTGAGGAGTTAAGAATGTATTCCTAGCTGTTATGTTTAACGATATATTTGTACGTAAATATATACATTTATTTGTTTTGTATAGTGATAAATATAAATCTTAGACGTTGTGATAATTGTATACATTGTAGCTTTGCCTTAAAGGGTTTATTGTTGTACGGTTGCTATTCTTTATTGTTAAAATCTGTTATATAGCGAGATAGCGGTCTTTAGGGATACTAAAGGACGTGCTTGCATTATCCTCAGCTAATCCTTCTAATGCTGAATAATCGCGCATTGTTTACTTGTAATTTATTTCAATCTACATTTATTTTGTTACCTAGCGATGTACTGTGTTGATACCCGTAGATTTTAGGTTTGTACGTATATATTTGAATCAAGTCGTCAGTTTCTTCATATCGTAACGTTTGAATTATTTTGCTTTAATTAAGGCTGGGAATCAATTCTCGAACGGTCAGGGGTCGTCATGGAATCCGCGCTTTAGGAACCAATGCATCGCCCTTTGATCTCCGGAGAATTATCAGATTAATGTTGCGTGCAAATTCGCCGCGAGGCAGTTAAAGAAGGCATAAATCGAGCAGCGTAATATTCATACCCTTGCATCCATGTGCTCTCGCTAATCTGCTCTCTCCTGCAATAATCCTGCGGCGTAACTCCCTTTTCTTAATATGCCGTGGCTTTTCTCATATCCCGTGTTTCCTTGCCGCCCCCTTTCCCTCTCGGCAAAAGGCTTGAATTTCTCTGGTGAAGCGAGTGGTGAAATTAGCCAACTTTAGCCCCTTTTGTAACGTCCACTACGTGAAGGCGTGTGTGAGCTCCCGTCGGAACACTGGACGGCAGTCTCATTTTCCTCAAGTTTTCGCTTGTCTTGTTATATTAAAAGGCACGTCAAGGATAGCTAACAGGGCCTCCCTGGGAGTTTCATTACGCCGGACTCCGTGATTTCAACCATCATCCACGCTTTCTTTTCGCCCGGAAAAGAGGCTCTATTCTCTCCCGGACGTGTCGAAAAAGAAAAGGAAGTTGTTGTACTCTTTGCCGAGTGATTCACTTTTTTCCGAACGTGATTCATTCATTGTCTCGAAAGTTTTCGCGCATATATTCTCTCCGGGGTGTTTTAAGCAGATGGCGGAGTCATCGCGCGGTCGGAATAGGTCCTCCAGATGTCCGATAGCTTAACGCGAATGAGTCGTAAACGCCCGAGTGTTTTCATAAAAGGATGTTTTAGTCATCGGGGTAATTTTGTCGGCTCTCGAAGTTTATTGGGGGTTTTCAAAGCGCTGAAGTTGCGGAAGTCCGTCGACCAGAAGCGAAATTTTACTCGTAGAACGGGTGGAGAACTTGCTGACAGCAGAGAGACGTCTCTGTGTTCCCTATTCTGTCAAATTTTCACCCAGTTGTTTGTTTTATCTTCCGCGAAATGAGGGAGCTCAACGCTTGTTTACGTAAACAACTCCGTAGCAACAATTCATTTAGCTGCTTCCCGATACACGCATAGTAGGCTGAGGCTAAAATGGTATCAGGTTCATTTCCCGGTGGTGAAACCGTAAAGGAGTTTCCTCAACCTTTGATATAATCATTACTGTATAAATATAACGTTTGTATGAAATGAGGTATACGTCTAGGAGTATAAACGTTAGTTGTAGCTTGGAAAGCTTTTGCACCTACTTGTTCGTTCATTTGGAACGATAAATTTACCCATTACAGCAGTTTGGACAGAAGCCTGGGAAAAATTCTAATTCAATAATTACACGTTCATATTTCGTCAATAAAAATTTCGATTGTTCAGGAAAACAGTTTGTGTACACCAATGGTGAATTGTTTACGAAACACCTTTATTCCAATATCCATTTGTTTATTTGTCGGTCGTAATTCATCGTAACTCGTAATAGCTTTCAAAGCATTAAAATTGAGCTCGCAAAAACATTTATTGTTGGCTTAATGAACTGACAAAGTGTTAGTTGGGAGGGACCACTGACCTACGGTGTCACGTCTTGTTTTCGTTGCGAAATGGTAGCGTGAATTTAGAACACGCAGAACTTGCATCGTTGCTGCAGTATATACAGTGGGCGGTAATGTTAAATACATTGCTCGCTTGATGGAATCCTTTAGGGATAAACGAGTAATGAAATCACAAAGAGGTGCTCTATACCTGAATGTGTTTCTCTCTTATGTTTTATATAATTAGGGGATGGTGGCTTTGACTGTCGTTAGAAAGGCAAATAGAAAATAAATGCAATTCTATCTCTCCTAATACGCTTAAAGCATATCTCTACCTATATGAATTGAAACCACTTCATAGTTATTATCGGATTTAGCTTGTTATTTTCTGGTGCAATTCAAATTCTAGCTCGCTTAGAATTTAATTGATATCTAGTTCAAACTTTTATATTCCTTTCTGTTGCTATTAGGAGAGAGAATTGTACCTGAATCAATAATATCATGCCTTTTTTAAAGCTTAGTTCAGATTCTTATACGATAATATTTTGATTCTCTACGTTCCTTATTATATTCTCATAGCTCATTACGATATGATTTTATTTTCCTTTTATAATTGTTTCAATTGAACTGAATAATAGCGGAACGGAAGTACTGGATGTGTTTTATTGGTTTACCTAACAATGTTCAACTCGTTCCTACGGCAACAATCGTGCTATTGAAATTTTTTTTCTTTAATTGTTGTCGTAATATTCGTTATCGATTATTATTAATTAAATAATGGAGCTATTTTGCTCTGATTTTTAGTTTTCTTTGGTAAAAATCTATTCGAGAATCTCGATTGAAGAGATACAACGTAAGCTTTCTTGGGTATCAAAATGGTTCTGAAGCGATTAAACAATGGTGATATAATTCCATCCAACATTTGTTTACGATCCCTTATTTCGAAGATGGGCAATTCATTTTCCACAAAAAGAAAGGAAGGTACTTGAAAATAGCGACTAGAATTTAGCACGGATGAATATTTAATCTCGCTTTGTTAATCCTGGCTTCACGGGGCTCATAAAACGTCTCTCGGGAGCTGTACAAGACTTACGTTTCGCAATTCAACCGGCAGTTTCCCGCATCAGAAATACTCCTAGACTAGATCAAGTTTTTCTTCCCTAATTAAGGCTGGATTCGAGGACGTAAAAAGTGGATATTTACGTAAATAGGATTGAGTTTATAGCTACGTTTCATTGTCTCTTAGAAACGCATCCTAAAATTTTTCTCGTTTCAAAAATTGTTGTACCACTTCGGTACGGTATGCGTATTAATGTTTAGCTTTGTTGGAAAGGACTGGAAGGCATCTCGTTGGAAAATGGCTTTCTCAGATTGTTTCGAAATATTTCGATCGTAATGGAAAAAGGTAGGGAAACGTACAATGGCCGTTTTGTATTTCTTTCGTTCCATTAGACGTACAATTGCGCCTTTATTCGTCATTTTAAAAGTCCCAGTTTACTTCCTCTCTCTATACAAATGCAAAATCGATGAAAGCAATCGATTTATTCTCATTTTTCTGCTTTTTTCACCTCATTTTTTAATCTTAGTAGCGTCTTCATATTTCTGAAACGGAGAGTTTATTTCCGAGAAAATTCATTTATCTCTATTGAGGAAATCTTCTTAGTTATTTTTTTGCCCACTTGGTCTGCGTTTCTTTATTTCGTTTCTGTTTTCTTTTTTGTTTTCCCTCAAGCACTTTTAAAATTTATTTAACATTCTGATTTCATCTTTTACCGTCCACAATCGTTGCACACTTAAATTTCTGTTTTTAATCCTTTCAAAACATTCTTTTGTTTTTATACCTCCGATTTCACCCTTTGTCTGTTTATGCGAATTATGTTTCATTTATTGGCTGTTGTAAGAATAATTTTACGAAAGAATCGTCAATTCATCCACGCATAAATATGTTGCGTGCTTATTGTGTTTCTGTTTAAATTAAGTCTACCCGTGTCTTTTTGGGAATCTAAATTCGTTGACTTTCAAATGTATTATGTTATTCGTTTATCTCTCGCTCATAATCACAATTTTAACTTTACAGATTATGTGTTTATATAGAATGTTTTATTCGCTTTTTACAATGGATATTAAAGAATTCTTGGATTACCATTGAACCAATTGTTGTTCTGTTTCTCATTAAAGCTCAATTATTTTTGAAGCTTTTTAGGTATCGGTTCGTATTCTTAGAGATTATCATTATTCATAATTACCAGTAGAAGAATTGTTGGCTTTACTAACAGTTAAAGTATTGTTACTAATGTTTGATCGCCTTGATGTATAGGTAACATTTAGTATGTTATTTTCTATTCAACCAAATACTTAAACCCACATAAAGATACGAAAGAAAGATATAGGAGAAATAAGGGTAGAGATATAAGTAAACATTCTTTATCCCGAAGAATGATGACGGTCTAGTACCCTTGTTAATATCAAAGCCCTATTTTCCGTGCCAAGTAGCAACCAATGTTAAAATTGCGTGCTTAGAGTGGAGGACTCGCATCCATAATTCAAACTCAAGACGAATCATTATGCGAAATGAATCATCATCAAAGGACAACTGCTTGAGTTCATGAATGCTTATCCGCTCCAAGAGGGGAAATATTTAACCGGTCTCAAGGTCCGAACCCTCAAATTTTAATCCCGCATTTCAGAGGGAGAGACATCTTTGGTGTCTGTAATGAGATCCCCTCATACCCAGCAGCCGTTGAACTTCTACGTTCTCTTTGAGTCCATTCGTTTCCTTGCCGACCGAGTTTGCATATCCTTGGCTGTCGGTGATGGGTTGCCCCGGTGACTGGCACACTACGACGCCTTTGGCATCACCTTTGAGGCAGTTAATGAACGTGTGTATTCCGGATGTAAGACCGCAAGCTTTGTGTCCCTGGCGCCGCTGTTAACGGGTGCGGAATGCCCACGTTTGGTGGAGACCATCAGGGAGTCCAGCGGTACCCTCCACCAACGAGGAGGCGTCAAATATGATCCCGATTGTGTTTACGCACGCGCAGATGTGTGTATACGTGGGCTCTTTTGTTGAGTATCTCCAAATTGCCGTGCTATGTGTGAGCTGTAAACGGTATGATTTTTGTGCGTAGTCTTATGAGGAACGATATCTCCGCGTATACTTCGTTGGGTTTGTCGTGTAGTTTAGCATAAGTGTCACGGGGTTTATTCTCGTGCAGTTAAGGTGTAAAATCGGCTGATAAAGTTTATGAATCTGGAAAGGTCAGTCTATATCAGCCTGTAATTCGTCGCGATATATGTTATTATTCAGATTCGTTTTCCGAAATTGAAACAATAAAAAAATAATGGTTCCGTATTGCTGCTTCATGCACTTTATTTATTTTATATTCTTTAAAAGTTGGTTCTCTCGTATTTATGAAATATCCATGAAGGTTCTCTCGTTTCATACTGCTATTGTCATTGAATCAGGAATCATGAATGAAAATCAAATTAATTTATTCATTGAATAGTTTTCAATTGTTGAAAAAAAAACTGTCATTTCATTGTTGGCATGACAAAAAAGTCTTTGTTGCTATCAACTAAGAATATCCTCGTGGGTATATAATATCATGGTTTAATTAATCATTAATTAATCAATTTCGCTTGGTTAATTCTTTGAGAAAGTATCTAAGTTTTAATTCCGGGTAAAAAGGAATATATACATATATTTCTGTGTGCGCGTTTCGGGACGCTGATAAATAAAACTGTCTCGGACTTAAAGCGATAGATTTTTTCTGTTTTTCCGCTCATTACTATTTATTGGGCGAATAAAAGTGTAGTCACTAATTCGACCATCTTGCGGCTGATTTCAGTTTAGTCACACCACACCGACTTAATTACAAAGCGGAATAATTTCTCTTTTCCTCTTAAGAATTAAAGCTCTCGCAATCTTTTAAAGACTCCAAAAGCTTCGGAATCTTTCGCAGATTTTCATTTTCATCAAGTCTTAATGAGCACGCCGTTACTAAATAACGCCGTGCATTAAAGTTAAACCAATTTTTGCCGCAATCCGTGTACCCTAATTACAATAGTTTCCTCGGCGATGTAGCAACGGAGATTCTTAAGCTACGAAGCAGACGTCGTAAGTTTGCTCCGGATCATCTCCTTCTGCATGACATAATTCCTCCGGGATGTGTTGGTGGAGTAGGCCCGATTAGCTTTTGGTGGATGCTTTAAATTTTCCTAAGCCGGTTCCAAGCCACGATGTCAGTGTTTCTCCAGCCCCACACCAAACGCATAGCTAAGAAAGTTCGCCCGTATATTATCCTTAAAACCGTATCTTCCAAATACCACGGTACGTTACCCGGAGCCCGGCGTGAATATGAAAGCGTATCTGGATTAATAAAACTCTTTAGGAGGAGTTTTTGTTCTTAAAAATGATTAAAAAATATTGGGGGCGCATGATGAATTGGAGACAAGTTTCTTATGAGGGAAATCCCTGCGGAGGTCTTAGAACGGGTGTGGACTTTATATTGGTCGTGTTAGATTTATTTTAATTTTATATTGTGCATAAAAGCGTGGATTTAAGAAGTTGTAATTTAGCTCATATTTTAGAAAGATTTTTCAATTTTGGTTGCTTATGTTTAGCATCTGCAGTCGTGCCTTGCAGGCTACGGTATTAATTATGAAGTTTTGTGGGTGATGTTGGTGGTCTTCTAAGGTTTTTAGGTATTAATCTATGCACAATTATTTATTCTTATAGAAATTTACAGAGTTTTCTTTGTAATATTCATAAAAATACTTCAGTTGCTAGTTAACATCACGTTGCCGTATTAAAGTCTAGTATAGGATGTTTATGAGTATATGTTTGTCGTTTCTAGTATGTCTTAACGGAGTACAGTATAAATATCAGTATTTATGAGTTAATACGGGTCTCAATGTTTTCCTGCTAGAGGGTAATACTCTAACAATGGGTGGAATGATGTTAAAATCGTTTTCATTGTTGTTTAATTGTTGCTTAGTTTACTGCTAGTAACTCCGTTTCTTACGTAGATTGTTGTTACTTCTAATGTATTTTTATAATTTTTACATTGTTGTCACACATTGTTATTATTTCAAGCCTTCCTTTTTATTCTTTTAACACGCAAAGAAATGTTAAGAGGCCAACAATCTCAGGCCATAGTATCATAACCATGGCTACGGAGCATTCGGAATTTGTTTCGTTTCTCTTCATATCTCATCTCAGTGCGCATATCTTTAAAAATTCCGTGTTTCATTTATCAAGCTTCGGCTCCCAAGAAAGTATCACGTCCTCGGGCGACCCTTTCAAATAATCCGGGATGAAATACGGTTCGATAGCGCCCGTAATTTATATGCCGTGAAATTCTTTCGCTTTTAATCATTCGAAACTAATATTGCGTCCCCATCTGCCTCTTTCCTTTTTCAATGTTTGAGCAATACTTTTTCCGTGTAGCAATAACAGGCGAAACCTTCGTCAAAGCGAAAGATGATTTCTCTGGATATTAGTGTCTCTCACGTAGACTTTAAAAAAAAAATTTTTCGGAGATTTTTTCTTCCTCTCTTCTATGAGGAACCGGATCGAATCGCCTAGATTTGCGTGGGAAAGGATGGAGTTATCTTCCGTATACATTCACGATGCTGATTCAGAAGAGTGTGATGGGTCTAATAACCATAGAAAATCTTGGGGTTTTTTCTCGCTTTTAAATTATATGGTATCTTTACGCGGTGAATATCATATCGCACATTATTCTACTTAAATGTTAATTTATCTTGGGTTAACTTCTTTTTTTCTTCATGATTGTGATAATTATTCAACCATGGGAAGTTCTGATAGGTCTATAAACACATGCCAATTATTCATTCAATATAATTTTAGAGCAGACACCATCAATCTTATTTCATACTTCGTTAATTGTATATTTTCACTTTTACTTTCTGCTTGCTATGAATGTAATATCGATAACCTTTGAGATGTTAAGCATTGGTATAGTTGTTCATCTCTATTTAACGAAGCATTTCTGACGTATTTGAAAAATTAAAAGGTTTCATTATAAAATTGAACATTTAATAATTGATAAGTTAAATGGTGTTACGATGTGTTGCCAGGTAACAGTATGAAATAGTATCAGAAATTATAGACTAACACAAATGGTATCGTAAAATGTGAATTATACTATTATTATGTTAATCATACAATTGTCTCTAAAGAGAATATATTCACTAATCTCAAAGGAAGTGAAGAATGGTTGAAACCATTCTATTATTCTACTGGGCACGTGGTCAGCCCAAGGGTCTTATACCCTACGTAGATAGCTACATCTGTATCAGTTTTCTGTTTGACTAAAGAAATCTAACCAATCAACATAAGTTACTATTCACGTTTTCATGCACCTTGCTCAAACAAACACCCTCCTTTTAAAATAAGGACCACCTCGTAATCGGAACCACGTTTCTCTTAATGTCCGCCGATTATCGAATAAATTACCACGACCTGTGGACTATCTTTCTCTATATCGTCGTTACTGTAGCAGCTGCCTACCTCACCGGTCTTCATTACACCATTCTCCCTTCTATTATATTCCTCCGGGTAATAGGTCACTTCGAGAGATTTCTACATCACCATCATCAATCCCCGAGAGGGCAATTTATGCACCCCACCGGCCTATCGGATGGCCTAAAAAACCTGTCGCGAAAGATTCCCCAACGCCAGCTGCCGGGCGCGTGTCGGACCCACACAATCGGAACGAAACACTTCGGATATAGAAAAGGGGACGTAGTTACAAAAGGGGGGATTTTTTGGGCAGGTGGATGCAAGCGATGTTTGGAGTAAGGCAGACGGCGGTTCACTAAGGGGGGACAGGTGGACGGATGTTTGAGTTTTCCCCCCTCTGGAGTAGGGAAGGTGGGCGACCCACGGGAGGGTCGCGTGAAAAGGATTTATCACCCTCGAAGATGCCTTCGTACGCGTGGAAGCATGCGGCGGATTTCGATGCTTTCTTGTTTTTTTTTTTATTCGAGGGAAAGGCTGATGTTCGCGGTTTGGAGGCAGATCCGGGTTGGTGGGTCCCATGGGTAAGGGGAATTAAAAAATGTTTTAATCGGGATTTTGTGAGGTGTTGATTGGTTGGTTGATGCGTGAAAAAGGGGTGTGGTTTTTTTTTACGAAGGCGGATGTATCCGAGTGATAGATGTTCTATTAATTGCTTCCTCAAGATTATCATGGATTGTAATGAGGGTGGCAGAATGGTTGAGTTTTTAATTGAAATGTCGACTGAAACAAAAGGGTAGAATGTATTTGTAAGAGAGATAATGTATTATGAATGTAGATATTGATAGATATATTATAAAAATAGAATTATTGGAAAATAGTGAGTGGAAGCTTTGTTGAATAACTCGGAGTTGTCGATAAATTATAGAAAAAGTAAATGAATGTGAAGTATATATGCAGTGGATTCTTTAACGAGGATTATTTATATATTTTTATTTATTAATAGAAGCTTTTCCTTCCACTAAAGAAGTAGCAGTTTACTTTATCGTTTAATTTTCTTTGGTCTACAGTTTTTATCGGCAATATTCTGCCAATATTTCTCAATTTTAAATTCTAACTCTTGAACAACAGAGATTGTTAAATTAAATTCATATATTTGTTAAATGATTAGTCTTCTTTTAAATAACTCTACGTCAGAGAATCGGTTCAAATCAAAAAATACATTTGTCTTTCTTGGGAATATATTCAGTCGCAATTATTTATTATATAGCAATTATTGTGTTAATTCATAGTTTCTTTTAACACTCGCTTGTCTATTAATTGGTTCTTATTGTATATCCTAAGAGTTTCTATTGATCCCTCGGTGTGGTAAAAATTATTAACTTAAATAAAATCTTCAAAATATTAGAAAAATGATAGCGTTGACAGTGAGGCATCAATTTACCAAATCGCTGTTTCATCTATGGCGTTTTTAAGGGTCGCTAAAACACAGTTAACCCTCACTTTAGTAGTCATGGTTTCCTTTTTCCACTCGAGCGCTCGCTAACAGAGCGTGGCGCCATTTGCTTCGAAGGCCATCATTTTTCCTTCTTTTTTAACTCCATAATCCTTTAATACTTTCACCTTCCATCTGGAGATTCCCTTATCCAGCTGCTCAAGACTGCAGTGGACACACTCCATTTCCAGAATAGCCCTTTCGTGGCAGGTGCACAAGTCCTTCCGAAGACGTCTTCCCCACAAATTGAACACCCTTTTCATCTATTGCATTAACATCTTAAGCGACGTAGCACGTGTCCGGAATTGTGTGCAGCTTTCCCATCCCTGTTATGGACTCGAAGAGCTTGTAAAGTATAAAATTCTACGTCACGATTGACTGGTCCGTTCAAGTGTTCGAGCACGTAGCACTATTCTAGGCCAAATGAGTGGTTTTTTTTTAAAAAAAGGTTTGGTTGAATCGAATCTGCGCTTGGATTTGATTTGAGCGTGGGCGCTGAATTGAAACTGGGATTCTTTTTGTGGTTCGCTTTTTTATTGCGTGTTGTCGCTGTCCTTAGTTACGTGGTTACCAAGCGCGAAAATTAAATGTATTAACTCTAAGCGTTTTAGTTCTCGTTCTAGCTCTCCTGAATAATTATATGAGATTGGGCAACTTCAGTATCTCGATACTAAGATGTTAGTAGCTTTGAATAACCTTTCTTTGAATCTATATAAATCGAGTCCTTTTAGGTTTATCGATTATTAAAATAGGCTCAATATTAGTGAACCATAAGTGTCTTAGGAGATCATCATACTGTTGCATAGATTAAATAAGGAAGATTGTACGAATAATGATATATTTTTATTTATTAATTTATTTTTAGTTATTTTATTCTTTCTTTTATATGCCAAGTTCAATTTTAGATTTTTTAACTCGTAGTAATTATGTAGCGATTAAATACGTAATTTTTAAAATATTTTTTAGTTCATTGGTATCTAATCGTGTCTTTCTTGAGGTTTTGCACGTATATATTTTAGTGTAATTCTCTTAAGAATTAGAATGTTGCTGAGTAAACGCGTTGAAAAGAATTACCATCGATCGATTCGCAATAAACGTATGAATAAGTCATCTATCACAGACTTATCTTTATAAGGAAATCTTTAAATTTACGCTTGACTTTTCCAGCAATTCCTCTTCAAAAAATCCAGTTTCCTGGAAACTTAAACGGGAGCTGCCAATTTCCAATTTATCCAATGACATCTCCCCTTCGTCACATCAAAAGAGCGAGAGATCTCATCCCAACTTAATTCGTTCATCTCCTTTCAAATCCCAAAGGAGAAGCCGACCTTTTTTCCTTAAAAAAGAGGATGAAATGACCCTCGCGTTATCTCACTTCATTGCGCCCATGTCAGCCAATCAGGATTCACGGCTTAGTCACAAAGGATCCATCCCTCCCGCGGAATCGATTAAGCAATTTCACACCCAATCAAAATGACACCTCTTCCTCCTTATGTTTGTGTTTACTTTTGGTTTCAGAGGATAATTGTCGATTTCCTTTGTGCTCCGCGCCGAGCGTGTGTATCCAATTAAACGTGGGGCAGCTTCTCTCTCTGCCGGATCCGGAAATTGTGTTCTTAGAAATGAGCCACGCGTGTTATCATGGGCTGGGCTTACTACATGGAAGCCATGTTCTCTTGTCGAGGCATGATTACGTCAGTCGGCAGGATTCCGAATCTGTGTAATGTCCGTCCCTGCGTTATGGAGTTGGTCTTATACATGAAGATGGGAGGAATTCGAGAATTCTGTTGTGCGCTCGAAACGTTACGAGGCTGTATGCTGTGTATGGAACCCTTTCTCGTGCTATGTTCAGGGTCCGTCGTTGTCCAAGTTGCGTGATTATGTGGTGGTTTATTATGCGTGTTAACTAGATCGATTTTTTGAAGGAGTAAGTTTAATCGTGAAGTTTTAGATGTGTTTGAATTTATTCATCGTATGGATGGGATTAAATTTTTAAAAATTTTACGAAGAAGTAAGTTCATGGAAGTTTACGAAATTACGAATTTATCCCCTGGGAGTTATGCATCATGTCGTAAGCAGTAAGGGGATGTTGATTAAGATTCTTTCAATTTAAAACTATCATAATATAACGTTTCATTATTGATTATATATTTTTAAATGGATGTGTATAAAAATAAATCGTTGACAACGGATTGATTTATAATTAAAAGTTGTATTTCGTTCTTGAATACGAGAAAGATTAGGTGCTTAGAACTTGCATCTTGCTTTTTTATGTGAATGTATATGTTTTCGTGAAAAGGCTGATTCTATACAAAAAGTTTCAGATTAAAACTCCTAAAGTTTGAAGACCTTTTTGGAAAAATGAAAAGAATTGATTGTAACTCTTTGCTAAATAATACTAGGTATTGAATGTTTCTTGTGATGCGAGAAATTCCTTTTCAAAATTAATTTAATTCAGTGGGAAAACCGCTTTCCTTACTCATGGATTCCTAGAAACATCCTAGTTAAAAAAGCTCAAAATTTAATCTTATTATCGCGTCATCCGAATTCTTAGAATTGAAGAGTTGAAGAACTCGTTCAGGTTTGAGTATTAAAGAGAGATAATTTTTTTGTGCTTTGATGTCTTCCTTAAGAAATTTCATCTCCTCTTCATTCTTGGATTAATTTTAAAAATCAACATCATTCCGCGCACCTGAATATTCCAGTTTTTCTTTTGATGGAATTCAATTACCGTAATCTTTTTGATGCAGAGCTGAATTTCTTAGAGCCGTCTACTCATTGCGATGGAAAGATGACTTGAAGGAGAAAAATTATTCATCATATACGTTTGATGCATCATATTTAAACGTTTTACAAAATTGGCTTGAATGAAATTGAATCGTTGAAATTGGAGTGAATGATATCATTTTCAAAACTACTTGTTAGGTTATCACGTTAATCGCTTACCGTCGGTTTCCTTGGTAACAATAAAGTACAACATTTGAAAGGGCATAACCATACGTCCCAACGTCATCACTATCATTCAATTTTGGAGCATCCTTCTCTATCGAACCATATTCAAAAGAAATTTGGGTCATAATTTTTTGTGTCAACTTATCGTCAAATCTCCGATTGTCAACGTAACGGTTCATCCATGGATTTAAATTATCGCATTATTTCTACAGCTCTGATTTAGACGTCCAGAAAAATTATATCAGCATCACGATCGTTATCCGGCGATAATCCCCATTGGTCAGCCTATCAATTGTCGAATTATCTAATTTTTCAGTCGTTCGCAAATCCATTCTCGCGATTAACCCCGGATCTGATAATTTTTTGGACAAACGCTACTGTTGTGGAAGCGTTAAAAACCAGGGAGCGGTGATTTCATATTGCGGGCAGTTTTAAAGTGCGGCCTCGTACCATAAATTCTTCGCTAATGCTCGCGAGCCGAAATTCGGACCCATTTCCTCTGATAATGCTATGGCATGGAATGTGTTTTTAGCTCCATCCCTTCACGCATGTAATTAACTACGCATAATTTTGGAATTTAAAAAAAATCGGGCTGACAGTTGGTGATATTCGCGCCCGATTTATATGGCTCGTTTCGTTCGGGCGTCAATTTTGCAGGGACGCAGATTTACGATGAGTATGTCGGGGTTGCGTTTTTCATCAGTCGGTATCCGCTTTTTTGAGTATGCGTTTGGTGACAGCTTTTTAAAGGGGTCATCGCAGGTTATGGTTATGCTTTGCTGTAGCATTTCTGTAGGTGAGTTCTGGGAGTGTAATTATGCGTGTATTATTGTGGATTGTTGTGAAAATTGGGAATTCAGATGGAAGAAAGCCGTTGTTGTAATTGTGCAGATTCAGAATATTATCCGTGATAATTCTGAATGCGTTCTAGAGTATTCTAATGGTAGACTAAGATGCTGGACTGAAACAGTATTGTTCATAGAGTCAAACGAAAATTTATTTGGGTCTTGCCTGTTAAACCAAACCCCTTTATCACAGCAGGATGTTGTAACTCTATGCTATGTATATAAAAAATTGGATGTTCTTTGAATTTCAAAAACTCTTCGACTTAGAAGAGCTAAAACTTATAATTTTCTCGAAAATACATTATACAACGTCTTGAATTTAATTCCTCTAGTTTCTTATGACAACGGTCCAATGTTTGCTCATTCAAAAATACATCTACTCTTTAATTCATTTGAAAATATTATCTGAGATAAAAATGATTGCTGCAAATGGTGTTACAGCATTTTTAAACTTCATTCACAGGTTGTGGTTATAAATTTTCCTATAGGAAACAGGATATATATTCAGCATTTATTCCAAGATTTATTAATGGCGAGAAAAATTACAGCTTTGAGCAAAGATCCACCATTTTAATTTAACGCTAATGAGAATTATAGAGCGACACCGAAGTAAATCGTTGATATTTATAATCCTGGTTTTTCCACCGGACGCTGAACTGAGATGGGAACCAACTTCTAAACCAGTTTTCATACTAGATTTGTTTTGTGATTCTCTCACCTCCCAATAAAAACTTAATCTTTATGAGCTCATCTCTTGAAATATCGTATTCTGATATGGATGCTTGCGACATCGCGATCAGATTAATATACCGGCGACTACCTAGAAAAACCGGTCTGAAATGTATTCCGTTTACATCTCACGGTAGCGGTGGGAAATTTCATTCATCCAGTCTCAGAGGAAGGATTACGTCATTCCCATTTGTATAGTATTTGTATAAATAATATTGAAGTCGAGTGTAACGTGCTCGAACTACTTCCCTTCTAAATTAAAAACTCTTAAAGAATTGTAGTCATACTTACACAATGTTACAGTTGTCAGTTACAGGCTATTACTCGTGCATGAAATTAATTAATTAAATTCAGGATATCCACCCATGTATAAAAGTCTTCGGTTATTTTCTAAATATTGTCAAATCGACATTTTCAGAAATATATTTCGCAAATTAGTAGTTTTTATTAACAGTTAACATTGAATTTAACAGCTAAGTGTTCTTTATCAATGTGTAAGTGCATTTTTACTTTCGTGATTTAAATATTTTGTTTTTATATTCATAATATTATATTTGCTTTCCTCTATTACCCATCCGAAACTATTTTCATATTTTTCTATTTATTATTATTTATTCATTTACTATTATTTTAAGCACACTGTAAGGAATAATAAAAATTAGCAACAATTTACCCATATGCATATTTGATAGTTCTTTGTCAAATATTTTATAGGAAATAAAACATGTCATATACACAGGTCGTGAAGCAAAATCTCGTCTATTCAAAAACAAAAAACATTGAAGTTAAGAGACCCGTTTAAAACCCTGGATTATTTAAAGTCTGAGCGCGTATACATCTCCTCTTTTGATAAATATTCCGTCGAATTAAAGCAAGTGGCCATTTCCTTAAATCCGCGCGTCCGGTTTTAATCCAAAGTGTCAACGTCATGCTGCAAGTCACGCGCCGTCGGCCTCACGCCCGTGCACCGCGATGCACTCAAATCTCATTCACCTCCCGTCCAACACCTGCGACCAAAAAAGGAACGTTCCGGTTTAAACTTCATTTAACTCGGTTTCCGGCGCTCGAATTACATGATGGCGACTTCGCTAATAGAAACTGTTCGATTGAAGCGAATGGGTTGCGAGTGACGTGTTTCCTTCATTACCTTCTCCTACGAGATTATTATGTTTAAGGATGTGTCGCAAAGTAGGTTATAATCGCCCTGATTGGCTATTTCCCGTAAATGTCAGCCGCATTTGACCCCAAATTTTTTCTTCGATATATCGATGTATATCGATGGCGATTCGATTTTTATCGGAACGATTTTGGTCGCACAATTCGATTGATCGTTATGCGATTAATCGATTTGAGATGCGTTGATGCTATTAGATGTTTAGGGTCAAGTCAACAGTTTTATGTATTTTATGTACTGGTGTTTTTTTTAGGTGAATGCTAGTTTATCGGATGGAACTTTTTTGTAGAGTTTTGATATTCCTCCTCAAATGAAGTCATACTTTTGATAATGAACTCTGAAAGGAGTAAAATTGGGTTCTAAACAGTTTATTTGTATTTATATATTTGGTTATTTAATTTTCTTTTCAATTCAATCGTGGCTTTTTATAAGGTTTATTATCTTAATTTAATTTAAAGGGTAGAATATTATACGATGTAGAGTATTATAACTAAATATTTTTTAATTAAATTTTGCCCTTAAATTTTATCATAATTCACGTATACGTATTAATATAAACATACGCATTCAACTGATCGTGGAACTTTTTATTCATTATATTGCGATCCATCAGCCTTTTCATATGTAAAAGTAATTTTGAATGTAGTAATACGATACGAGAAAACCCGCATAGAAAAATTCTGCGAACAGCCATTATTCGGATTCAGCATAGAAATTCCTTCTGTTGCCAGAGCAACCATTCCCGTTATTTAAATTACTAGAGTAGAATTCCCATAGTGATAGAAAAAAAATCCCGACGAATATGTTTCGAATATCATTTACTCCTCCCTTCTAAGTACGCATCCACTGCCGAGGAAAAGGCATCTTCCATTCGAGAGAATGCGCGCGGCCGTACAACAGCCGGAAGCTGGGTAAGAAGGGATATATAGAGCTCTGAAAGATTGGATCGCTGGATTTGCTCGATATAAAGGACCCTCGTACCGTGATCGAGTTGGAATGCATTTGCGTGCGTGAGACACGCTCCCAGAGAGAATGGTTACGACTCGCTATTTCGCCAACAGGTCTTTCTTCATCTGCTTCCGTGTTCCAGAAAAGATTTCTATTGATAGGCGAAGGTAAATGCTCCTTCTTTGCAGACTTGGCGGAATACGTATGCCTCCTTCCTCTTTATGTGTGTACCTCCTTAAAGGTGTAATTTTATCGCTCTCGATGCGTTGTCAATGTCATTGTTGCAGCACCTGGTGTTCTAAGAGCTCTCAGTTAACAATCAGAAGCTTTTTGATCGTTGGGTATTATTGTTATCGATTTTGATGCCTCATTCGATAACTTCGTAATTTGACTTCAGTCCACTCCATTCCTTGGCTTTAAATTTCTCTTTTCTATTATATTTATTCTAGATTCTCTAAATTCGATTTATTTTATCGGTGTTTTAGTTACTTTACTAAAACTCATCTTAGACGTATTTTAATGAGAAATAAACTTGTATTCGTCATCTTTAAAAACTAATGATTTTTAGTCGTTATTGTTTATATCGAGAGTGTTTCTTTGATTTCCCTCAATAACCCCCAATTTACCACTCTACCAGTTACGTCACTTCCTTTCCTCCATCGAGCTTTTTAGTAGCGTTTCGGTGTGAATGAACTACGAACGTTCCGTTCTATAGTAAATCTGTCCTTTATGCCACCGTGGCCGAGTCCTCCCGCCCGAGGCAAAATCATCCAGTTCACCATTTCATTCTCTTTTTTTTCTAATGTCTCTCTCCGTTATTCCCTTCCCCTTTCGCCTGTCGCTCTCCAGCATCCCCTTTCTCTGCCTACGTCACTCTCACGTCTTCATTTATTCCCTTTTTCCACTCGGACTCCCTCCGTCTAACGTTTTCGTCCGCTGCAGGCGTATACCAGAAGCCCCTGCGGTGCTCGGACAGTTATTCAGAGTCGCGGTCCAGAGAAGGAGATGAGATTCGAATCGTCTGCGAAAGAGTTGTCTCGCAACCCCGCTCGCAGATTTCTTGCAGCGGAGAAGTTGCGAAGCTTTATCTTTTTTTTTTTTTTTTTTTTTTGATGGTGTGCCTCAAAGTAACGTTTTGGGACCCAACTTTTTTCGAATTTTTTTCTCTCGAAATTGTTTACACTTTTGCGAACGGTTGCTATGGGGGGTAAAATACTTTTCAATCGCGCGTATATCTGCGATCGAGATGTGTTTCAATAGGAAGGTAAAATGTTTTTTTATGTATCTTCTCTATGTTCTGTTCCAAGACGTTCTCGCGAGGTGGTTTTTTTTTAACGTTTTCATAGTCTTTCGTGCATCAAGAGTGCTTTAGAAAGGAATTTAGGGTAGAGTCTTGGATGCGGAGGAACAATGACGTAAGATTTTAAAGTTGACTCGAGGGTGGTTTAAATTTTCAAGTTGCTAGGGATAGGAAAATTTAAGACGCATGTACTAAGAGAGAGAATACTTATGTATGTCAGTTCTGTAGCTGTAAGAGATTAAAGTTTATTTTTAGTTGATATTTTTTTAAAGAAATGAGGATTTTCCTTAAAAATAGTGTTTATATTTGAGTTTTCACTTTATACCTGTTAAAAATAAATCTTCGGCATTTTCGTGTCAAAATATCTTTTCTGAACCCAAAGCAGAGCCGAGTTAAAATTCTATCAGGACTTCACACTTTCCTCGAGATCCCAAGAATCTACATATTCCTTCGCTTGGTAACCGTAGCATCGTCTTGAGCATTTTTTCCGATAGATTTTTAGTCTCTGAGGAGAAACCTAGCGGTTCGCTCAATTACGAACCGAATTTCTTCGTAAATACTTCTTCCCTTTATAATATATTCTGCCTGAAGGCTGGTTCGAACTTGGTAACCCCTCGCTATTAACTTCCGAATAGGTAGGAGACCGACCTTCGTAGGTTTGGAAAGTAGTCTGTCATCTCTTTACTCTTTTTACTCGTTTAGAGAAAGTCTTAATAATACAGGTGACCATTTTTTTGATTTACAACGCGTTTCATGAGGTTAAAGGTATGATGACAGAAATGATTTTAATCATAATTACCTCATAGAGCATTATTCCGCATCAATCTATAGCTATATATGGTTGGTGAAAGAGATCTATGAAAAATTCATTTTCCCCGTGCAAGAATGTACATCGGTTAATTGTCCCGGTCGCCATGGTGTTCCAGCGGTAGACTCTTTTTAGGCTGTATTCCGAGACGAGTCTCTTGTTAAAGTAGCACGCCCGAAATTATTCATCTGTTCACTTAACCCACGCATCTACACGAGTCTGAGACAACTCCTGTAAATTATACATACGACAAGCTTTCGAATTTGGGAAGTGCCTCGTCTTAACTACACGCGAAGAAACCTTTTTGAGACGTTCTTTGAACTTCGGACGAGTTGAGATTTTTAATACGGAGATTGAATCATCACGGTGGACGTAATGTCTGGACAAAAGGATTGCTATGTTTTCTTCGCAGAAGAAACTAGTAGAATCCTCGGAGAAGGCGGATGGAGGTTTTTTTGTAGAGGTTTGTGGTTTCCTTGGAATTAAATAATCGCGGGAATGAACGGTCGTTTTAGAAATCTCTTTAATAAAGCGTCCCCGACTCGGGAATTTGTTCTAGATGTGATTTTAAATTGGAATGGCTGTGCAAGGTGTGTAAAATAAGCTGGAATTGTAGTGTATAATAATGAAATTGTATGATAATATTTGTATTGGTTGTGTGATACGGGAAACATGCAAATTTTTCGTTATTTTATTGCTGTAACTGAGTTACAGTAGCAGAGTTCTTTGGTACAGATATAACCGTAAAAGTTTGCGTGATTATATAACCGATAGACTTGATATGACTCCGAATTTTACATTAACTTTGTATGTGGTATCACCTTCACTAGCTACGGTAGCCTCTGTTTACAATATAATCAATTTATGTTCCTCAGTATTGGGAATATTCTATAGAAAGAGAGAGATTGTCTTTTGATTCCATCTACCAGCTTTTCAAATACTTTTCAGCTGCTTTTCAAGTATCGGAACGAGCAGTGACGATGAAGGATACGTTTTCAAGTTCCTGTTCCATAGGAGAGAAAAATAATCATATGTATAGATTCACGGCACCCTTAAAGGTGTTTAACAAACATTAATCTCTCTCGTTGAAGTTACCTTTAAAGACGCAGTATCGCAACCAAGAGAGCTTTGGCCTAAAACCGTGCTTTTTTACCGTGCTCGTGATCGAACCTCCCGAACGCGTCTCGGTATCGCATCCAATCAGTCGCCTTTAAAACGTCCTTTCTTCTCTGGAATGGGTTTCGTCGCCCGGCGTGCGTCCTGTATCGTTCTCCTGGATAACATCGGCGTCTTCGGAGAAAGAATCTCATCGCTTAATGGAACGCTCTTAAGATGGCGGATGTGCTAGATGGACGTCGGGCCGAATGGGGGGAAGGCGGGCAAAAAAAAGGAAGGCGATTGATGTTACGGTTGTCTACCCTGAAGAGGGCGGTCCAGTGGAGAGGGGGGGTTTTGATTTTCAAATGCCGGCGCTGGCGGTAATGCCAAGGATGGCAGGTGCTCATCGAATATTCCGCCAGAGGGACCTTCCAGATGTATTCTTATGTCCCCCGCTTTAATCTGAATGCACAAATAGCGGCGCGCGAAGATTTTTGGGATCACGCCGTCTCCCGTGCAGACGTGCGTCGGTCTTTATTGCAGAGGCGATTTGGGGGAACGGATCACTCGGAAGGAAGGAATTACTTATGTATGGGTGTACTTTAAGGTCGCCCTAACCTTTGAGAACGGAAGGAGGTGTGCCACACGTGATAGTTTTTGCACCTCCTGAATTTCGCGTATACGTTTATAGGTCCTCTTTGCTGTTGGTGCAGGATTTGCTGCAACGGCAAAGAGTTCATGTTGTGAGTGTCTTCAAAGGCATGCATCAGAGCGTACATTAGTGTTATTAGAAGTTGAATGTTTTAGTTAAGAGCTTCTCCAATTTCGTATCATGCTAAATATCTTCTATGAATTAGAAAAGATAGGAATGTTGTGATTCGAGTTTCTCTGTTCATCTACATTTATATATATATTCAACGATTGTTTATTTACGAGTTAGTATTAAAATTGACTGCGGTGGTAACAGTGAAATTTTATAAATTTCGCCATTGCGATGCGGTAATTGTTGTAAAAATACATTGTTGTGTGATGATATGCATAAGTCGACAATCAACACTCATTGCGTATAAAAATACATTTTCGAATTTACTTGGAAATCCTTTTCAAAGTCGCTTTATCTAAGATATATTGATATTGTTTATTGTAAATTATTACATCTACGGGTCTTACTTCATTCCTTTCGTAAATTGCTTGTTTAATGGCTTTTGACTTCCTTGTGTAATAATAGTTTTGGATTTATGCTATGGACGAATGGAGAAAAAATCGTTCCGTTTTTCATTCCACGGTTAAATTGTTTACTTGAATTCTCAGTCTTTTGATAAATCCTAGGCGACAAAATCCCTTTGAAATTTCAGTTTACATCGAGCTCTGTTTATTTGTATCCTAAATATCTCTACCTCTTTGATGTTTTCTCGTGATTTATTTGTCGTAAGAGTTTAATGCTCCCTCTCGTTTAGATATTTATGTGTTTATTTAAGGCACCGTTTTGGGAAGGAAAAATCAATGCGTTGCTATGTAAAAGTGAAATTATTTCCATAGTTACACTTTGTTGCTTAGGTAGCTCCATTTTTGTGAGAAAGTACAACTGTTCTTTCTGAACGAATCGAAACCCCTTCTTATACGAACTCCTATAATTTTAAATGCCGGAACCGTTTCACTCATTCCCGATCGCGTTTTTAAGTCCATTCCCATGAAAATCCCACCGATTGAAATTCCGCTCGAAATCATCTCGTTTGGAAAATTCATTTCGCCAACGAAATTCTGTAAGAAATGCGGAAACTCGTTGCCTAGGGCTTTCGAAATGAGATGATATTTCGCGATACTTACGAACGGGCATTGATTCATTTTCCATCGGTCGTCAGCAGCAATCCCACAGCCCGGAATTGATCAAAATCACCTGGGCCACTTACGGGTAATTATTTCATCAGCGTTGATTAGTCGGAGTAACGGGTTGAAAAATCGGTGCCTAGCAACGTGAGTTTCATCGGATATGTTTTGCTGAGTTTTTGTTGCCCCCTTTTACATATTTCGAACGTGTTAAATTTAAGTTTTTTCTTCCGTTTTACTTCCTAATATTGAAAGCGAAGTTAAACTGTGTCGCCCCGATATGCATTACTGAGTCACTTTGATGGTTTGACTCGTGTTACATCTGTTGTGTTGGCTAATAATCTCTGTAGAAACTAAATCCCAAATAGTTGGAGTATAGTGAAATTTTAATGGGATGTTATTTGTCCCCTTTGAGTGATATCCCTCTTTATTGATATTTTTATGTTTCCAATTGGGATATTGTGTCATCAACTGGTTGGATGTTCAAATAGACCCGGAAGTGAATTTAATTTATTTGATTGGCTCAGTTGACCAATACGTATTCAATTTTAGAAGGTAAGATTTAAATATATATGTATACATGTATATCGTATTTTTGGCACATTTCTTCGTTGTAATCGTCATTAAAAATATGTAACCCAATTAAAGCCATTCCTGTTTCGTTAAAAGCGAACACGAAAACTATTTTTCAATTTTCTAGTCGATCGTTTTCAAGCACAATTTTCCCGCAATTTAACTTGTATTTAAATATAAATGTTCACCCTATCACAGACGAGTTATCAAGCAGGAAACTCTTCCTATATTTTTTCATGTGAGGTATCAAATGTCATGGATACACAGATATATTCATTCTACTTGAAGTACGTATTATTAATCAAAGTGAAGGTGAAACCAATAAAATTCCTTTTATGAAATGAGTGTATATATAAATATTTAGCTTCTGTCTATTTCCTTTCCGTAATTATTCGTTAAAGTATATTTAAAAACAGGGTTGATAAAATGAGTCCATTGCGGAATTGCATTCACACGTAGTTCCCTCGACAGTAATGCAATTTGTCGCTCCACTTTCGAAGCCCCTTTCCCTTCATGATTGTCCCACTCTGGGAACCGTGACGCGGTGCATGGCAGTGGATATACATCATCCGAGCTGCATTTGCGGGATTCACCTAGAAATGCGCCCAAAATTCAAACGTGGCTCCCTTATCAGCACTTATCATATGAATCCGCGCCCTATTTAACCCGCAATTCCACTCTCCAAAAAGTACACCTTTTGTCGCCGGTTTCCAAAAGCCCGCAAATTTCGGTTACCCGCAAAATTACCTCGAATTTTCCGCCTAAAAAAATGGCACTGCTCTCCACTTCGCTAATCTGACATAAAAAAGCTTCCGGGCTCTAAATATATAACCAGAACGGTTACCGAAACAAAACCTTAGCGGCACGGTCGTGCAAATCGGTCGTTGCAACCGAAAATAATAATAAAAAAAGACGAGATCTCTGCATTGGAGAGCGAATTCGGACATCATACTTCGCTTCACTCGTCGGACAAACACGCTTTTTCAAACCCAAAAAAAAACTCTCTGATGGCACGAGAGCCGTGTCTCATTTCTCCAGCCAGCGTAGCGGCCCGCGGGTAAGCTAGCGAATATACACACTTCGCTAATTCCTTTTTAACTCTGGTAAAAACAGAGTCCGGTCCGCTCGCAATTTTTTTAGTTAAATAAAAGAGGGTACCTGAGCAGAGAAACGCCGTCCGTTACATCTCGGTTCAATTCGTCTGATTTTGGGGAATTCCGCGCATGAACGGCACTCGGAAATTTTTGCGACACGCCGTGCGAATTTGTAATAATTAGAGCAATTGCATGTCGAATGTTTTCGTCGAATGGGCCCCGATGCTCGTTTCGTCATCGCTCCGCGAGGGCGCAGCACAGGTTCCCGCGCGCGTTTCCAAGCGACGCCGACCGCATTTGATTGGTCATTTCCACCGGAAGGGTGCTTGCGGAAATGGAAAAATTGCGGGCTTACGTGTCTTCATGAAGGAGTTGCTTTAGCGTTTGGGAGGTTTTTGCTTGCTCTTCAGGGTTTTTTTTTATTAGCGAGTTCACTCTGTTTGGTCTTTCCGATGGTGTCTCAATTAGGAGTTCAATTTAGAGTACAAATGCACTTGGTTTAATGTAGTTGCTTATTGTAGTTTTATAGAATAGATCCAGTGATAGTTGGTTTCATTTCATATTAATTTAGTTTACCTAGCAAAGTTATGGATGAGGTATTTTATTAATCAAGTTGAAAGGTTGGTTTTTATAGTGACCAACGGTGACACAGCTTTGTCTGTTGATTAAATTGAAAAATCCATGAAAATGTAAAATAGCGTGGCATTGTTATTTAACTATCAAAATGAAGATCTTTTTTTCTTTTACAAAATTTCAACAATAGAACGAACTGATGTGAGTTCTAAAAAGGGAGCGATATCATTATAAATCTATTATTGCAAGGGGTGATTCAGTTAGTTAGGGTTGTTTGTGGAAAGCCATAGTAGAGAAAATACTTGGGAAAATCAAAAGGCAGGATAACCCTCGTAAACGGTCGTAAAGAATTTCTGAGAGGATTTTACTCAGTTCTTTAATCTTCAATATCATCATTTTGCCGTTCAATTTTCAGAATTTATACAATGCGGCGTCTATAATACCTTAGCAACATTAATTCCCGTACTTAAAAGACATGGAAACGGATTATATTAAGGTATACCTGAATAGATTTCTCTTTCGATTACTAAGTAGAATGCGCTTAAAGAAATCTGAAATCTCAACTTTGTTTTTGGTAGTAGACATAGCTAATAAGCTCTGGCAATGAGCGAATTTTTTGCGTATCTTTTCGGATTTACGAAATCGCAGTGTAAGGACACTTATCCACTCTGTGCGTACTGCAGATTTGTTTTCAGCAAAATTTTCAGTCGCCTTTCTAAATCCCTCATTTCAGCTCATTTTGGCCCGATTCTAATTTGTACGAAAACATCGCATGATTAAAACGCTTTAATTGTCAATTAGCATTAACGGGGTAATCTTTTGTCGCGCATTCGGACTTTCCTACGTTTTAATGAGTTAATAGTCGGAATATAATTGGACGTGAAATGGGATTCAGGAGGAGGGAGAATTTAATTCAATTCGTTCATCACTTTTTTTTATAGCTAATACAACCCCGCGAACCCTGAGCGAAATCTTGCTGGCCGAATGAACACAATCCCCGGAATCAATCGCGTAAAACGATTAAACCCTGGCAGGGAAACCGGGTCGAAACCCTCCCCGAAAAACGATTCAAATGAATCAGTCGCGACCCTTTATCGAATTATTCTTTTCATGGGGGGAAAGGGTTTTTTTTTAAAAGGGATAAAGATGGTCCGAAGGGGATAAATCTTTAATTGAAAGACGGATCGGTACGGGTGATTGCTTCGTATCGCGGTGGAATTTCAGCATACGTTCGTATTCGAAGCGTGATTTCATCCTTTTTTTAATTTTTTTTTGAAGAATTAGCTCATGTTCGGGTTGGTAATGAAGGTTTCTCCTCGTCATCAGTTTCGTTTCCAATGCAGTGCACTTACGGATTAGGGCTTCGTCTACGTTTTGGCTTAGTTTTTGTGTCTTCACTCGGTTGCTATGGGGGTTAATAATGTACGTGTCTTAATGATTACAAATTTTATATATTTTACTTGTGCCTTCAAGTGATTATAATCTGAAAGAAGTAGAATATACATCTCTATTTTATTCTAATGGAATTAATTGATTTTATTACTGTCTGCATTGTAATTTGTTTTAGTTGTAAGTTTTGAATTACGTAAATAATTTGTAATTAATCTAGAATGGTATATTTTACTCGTAAGTTTTTATCAAGATCTTAATCATTAACTTAATATGGCGTGTGTTGCGTACTAGTAGTATGGGAGTGTTGCTTTGATTTGAAATTTTGTTCTAATTTTCTTATTTCTTGATTTTTTTCAGGTAAGTTACCCTTCTTCCGCTGTTTACGTGTTAATTGTGGATTGTTGTTTCCCCAGAAACATTGCGTCAGTTTTCATTGTTGTAACGGTGAGTAATGCATTATTATCAATATTAGTCATGATTTCTTCCATTGTTGTCTTCGCGGTATTGTTGCCATTTCTTCCGTTTGTTACGTGTCTCCAAGTCCATTGTCGACCCCGCACTTAAGATATCCTGTTTCTAAATTCTCCGCCCAATTTCCACTACCGCGTTTTCCCGCGCTGTCAGTCAGCTAACCCTTCCTGTTTCGCCTTATTTAATGGCATCTCATTCGTAACCCGTCCGCCCGACTTTCTCTAATCCACGCCCACCTCACAGGCGCAATTACTGCCTGGGAGCGGCGAGTCATAGAAATAGGAGGAACCTCGGAATGATCAATGGAATAGTCTCATCGCCAAATTCAGTTTTCTCCTATTCTCTCACTGGATTTCATTTTGTGAACCCGAAAGATTCCCACTTGTTGAGAAATGGGTGTGATAGAGACTTCAGAGTCTTATTGATACCGTGGGAAAGATTGTTTTCGTGTTCTGGTTGTTCAGTTGATTTCTGAGGGTGCTCGTATTTGTTTCGTGTGGAAAATGGTTTGAGGGAGTTTCAGCGTATTTTAGGAAAATGGGATATCTGTTGGGAAAGTAGTTGGATTGCTGTCAAAAGTCTGAATTGTATGCTGTATTGTATGTGTTTATTATTTGGAAAATATAGGTAATGATTGTTGTTGACTTTTTATACTTTCCAGTGTTAGTTAAACTTATTTCTTGGCTTTTATCATTGTCTTGATTAATCATCCTTAGTAAGGATCTGAATTCCCTCCTTAAGTTTGGGAAGGTTAAAACTTGTTTTCATATACAATTTCTTTTTAATCTGTAATGAGATGTATCTATATGCGGAGAGAATACATATACCTTATTTAAGTCACTCTGGGGATTGTATTTCGAACTTACGATTAATGTATTTTAGTATACTGAACTTATAAAGCTCTAAATTTATCCACATCGGTTCACGGACTTGTCTGACGGTTCCCAAAAGACTATAATGACGAATTATATAGGCTTTCGAATTCGTTTTTACTGATGTTAATTATTGCGAAAACATACCTTAAAGCTGCTTAGTTACCGTCGAGTGAGTTGTTTATCGTGTAATAAATGGCAAAACATTTCATCCCCAATTTACAAGGATAACCTTTTTAATCGACCCCACCTGCCAGTGACGACTAAATAGGTCACGTTTATGATTCCGAATGGCGTCTTTGGGAACACGAAATGGCCTCCTTTCAAAGAGCAGATTCACCTGTACAGAATTAAGGCGTCTTCTCCATTCTCATAATTCGAGACGCAGTCTCTATCCGGTTAAAAGAGACGCTCTTTAGTCCCCGTCCTTTGTTTCAGAAATCCTGGACTCGGCGGGAATCATTTGTAACGCTCCCGTAACATCGCTAGATTCGCAGAATCCTTCTATCGTTGAGCGTGCATCTCTTGATCTCGATGTAAATTAATGGTGAAGTGTTAAACGTCTCGGCAAACGCGTCCTCCGTTGGATGGGGAATAAGGGCACAAATGGACCGTCTTTTGGGATCAGAATGTAACACGTTTAATATGAATGTTGGAGGGAATTAAGGGCGACCCGGGCGTGAGGAATGGTTCAAAAGACCCATAATTGCATGTCGGTAATTGGTTTCCGCAAGATGTTCTAATTAGGGTTAGATAAGGGATGCTCTCTATATGTTAGGTTTGTTTATCTGGGAGATTTGTTGTGCTTATTACAATCTTTGAATTAAAATGTAGTTGGAAACACATGTAGTTTTAAAAACTCTGGCTATAATTTGATGGTTTATATGCGATGATATTTTAACGTTAATGTCTTTACGTTAATATAGATATTTAATAAACAAGGAGACGTAAAGAATTAAAGCAAAATTTCGTCCTTTAATTAGAATTTTCAATGCTTAGTTGTGTGCCAAAATAGGAAGTTTTTTGTTTTATTTCATGTTCATTCGGTCTGTAGTATTCCCATTGAAAATTCGTGTATGAATAATGTCCAATTTGTAAAAGAAACGTATTTTATTTTATTAAAAAGTTTACATAATAGTACTGAAGAATAAGATTTAGAAGCAGTACGTTTATCAATTCAAAAGTGTCATTTTAAAATATTAACAGGGGCAAGAAAAATGCATGTAACTATTGAAAGGTGATTTTTCTTTGATAATTAATATCGAAATCCTTGGGGCACGTCTGTTTAATAATTGTATTTCATTATCTGGGCTTCTGGGGTTTCTTTATGGCAAATGTTTTTACTTGAAAGTTAGGAAAGATAGTTCACTGCGTTTATTCGGGAGGACGGTCTGAAACATCCTAAGGAAGGAGTCTGTTTATTACGAGAAACTAAGCTTCGCTATAAATCAGCAAATATCCAATCCGAGGGCGAATTAAGAAGTCCGTGTCGCCAAGGAGATCCATTGTTAGCGTCGACCTCACCCGGCGTCATCGTAGTCACGGGAATAATGGGATAAACATCCACGGGAGAAAAAGGAACCGTGACAAGGAACGGAATCCATCATTTTAATTCACGGAAACATCTCGTGAATAATCGCGAGTTAATGAGTGTGTTTCATTATGAGATGCACGTAAGTATCTAAGCCCTTGTGTCACGCACCGGTAGAGCTGAATGGGGCATCTCGCATCGGCAGATAGCGTTTTTTCCTTTTGGGAAAAATCTTTTGAGAAAAAAACGTTTATAGAAGAAGGCTTTTGCTCCGGTGCCGTGATGAAACAATGCGGGCTCGAAATAATTCCCGGCGCAGGACAAGGTGAAAAAGAAAAAGTTTTCGAACGCGACTTCTTGAGCGTGGCAGACTCGGAGTGACAGCGACAAGAGGAGAGCTAAGTTTAGTGCAGGGAAATTTTTAATTTCGAGCCTCCAAATTGAATTGTAGCGATGCGAAGAGGGTAGGATAGGGACACCTACCACCTCCCTCTATCGTTTCGAGATAAAGTGCATTTTAATGTTATTTTTGCTTTCCTATTAGCCGAGTAGGCAGTGCAAAAGGCGAGTTTTCATTGATGATCGGGGGCAACGGTGCATGCAGACGGTTGTTTATCTTGGTTGTCTTGGTTTAGTTCGTTTTGTTCCATTGTCTGAATATCGTACTTTGAAGCATTAATGATTTTTTTCTGTTGGTAACTTATTTGTTTTAGTTTAGCGATCTTAATCATGTTTTAAACTATCATATAGTTCTTCAGATTTTTTTTATACCACGAAGCTTTATTTAGATTCTCCAGATTCTCTTTATACTCCGAAGATTTACGTATTTGTTTGATTGATATAGTGAACGTACTACTATCCTTGCAATAGAGCCCTGTATTGTTATTGAAGGTTGTTGTAGTTTTGTTTTAGCATTGTTACGTTCGGACTTTCATTGTTGTGACTGGGTCATTATTTGTTACAGCCTTTTATTAGCATTCTTAGTATTGTTACGATTCGATTGATTGTTTCGATTACGTAAACTAATTGCTTCCCATTGTTAGCAGTTCCCTGCGAAGTTTCTCATCCGTTCTTCCATCTCTATCGCTCCTTTCTTTCAGTTTATTCATCGTATCTCTCTGTTCTTACAGATTTCGTTATTTCCTCGCCTTTTGTTCCATCCTCCGTTCCTTATCCTCTCCATCAAAGGCCCGCATCCCTCCGTTTCTCCGTCCCTTTCTTCTAGGCGTTCCTTCAGAGTCCCCCGCATTCATCTCCGTCTATGCAAAAAGGCCCCCATCCCACCTCACAAGTGCATCCCTTCCTCTCAGATGTCTCCACGAGTTCATCCCATGTCCTGCCATCGAACAAAAAAAAATGCTCTTCATTTTTCTTCCCCTCCCAAAACTAGAATGGATAAAAATCTTGGACTGAAATATTTTTTCTCTCCCCCTCCTTCAAATCTCCTTCCCTTCCTTTACCTTTGTGGGCGTTCCAGATACTCGTAAATGGGTCACGAAGGATTCAAAAATGCAGAAACGAATGAAGTACTGGCTGCGCGTCACCGTTCCGCGAAATACACTCACAAGAGGGAGCGGAGAAGACGTTTTAGGAAGAGGAAAATTAGGGACGGGAAGGGTTTAGGAAAGGTGGCGCCTCGCGAAGTGGGGTGGAGAAATGCGGAGATGGAAGGATTGTGTAAAAAGGGAGCCGGAAAGGGTTTTAAGGGGGAAAGGGTCCAGAGGATATCCGAAAAGAAAACGAGATAAGGTGGAAATGTATGTTTTCACGCGAAGGAGAGATAGGCGTGTTTAAATAGAGTGTTTTCGTAGCATGGCGACAATGCGATATTGTTGTTATTCCTATTTGATTGTGATGGTGTTGAAGAGTTCGAAGGACATGTTTGGAATAGTGTTTGAAGTTTTAAGGTAGTGTTTTTGTTGTCAATATTGTAATTGTTGTAGAAGAGGGAGGAATTTTTAATCGATTAGGGTTTATATAAATAGTTGTTTTTTTTTAGAACGATGTGATTGCTACTCGGACTTTAAATTGTTTCTTTTACTCGCGATTTAGTGAGATTAATTGAGTGTCAACGGGGTATTGTTGAAGGAGAGATATGTATTGCTGTGTTTCTTCGATGCATTGTTGTCGGAGTTTAATATATTGTTGTAACTGGTAATTGTTGTTTATTCTGTATCAGCTATAAGGGAATATAAAAATGAGTTTACATGATGAATATCAATTTGAATCATATTAGTCATAAAACAACTTTTAATTTTTTTTTCACTTGAGTATTATTCATTACAGAAATGGCATCCAATGATATTTTTTAATTATTGCTAAAATTATACCTTCATTAAGGTCTTTACTGAATGGCCAATTGTCATCCCACCGATTGGCTAAGTGCTGATTCATTTCCCCAGAGAAATACGAAATTAAAAATTCGAAATTTCGGAGGGCATCTTAATATAAACTCTCCAATAAGAAGAGGGGTGGATAAAATAAAAGACTGTAGATATAAACCGTCGAAGAAAGGGCGTAAAAGAACATTCATCCCGAGCGGGCTAAATATAGGCTTTCACGATTCAATCCTCAGGGAGTGTGAAAGAATATAAAGTGAAGGAAGGAGTCAAGTCGGGATGCGAAGGGAAATGAATGCTGGGAAGGAAGTAAACAAAGAAAGAAGAGCATAATGGGGGCAAGAACAGAAGATGGGTGGGATGGATGGTAGAAAAAGGGGAACGAACGCGGAAGGAAAAGAATCATTGGAAAAGAAAAGAAACTAAGGTTTGAGTTTTTTGTTTTTCCCGTGCCTAAATATAGCAACTTTCATTCAAGTTCTTTCCTTAACAAGTTATCTTTATCCTTCTTGGAAAAATTGAGATGCAAAAATACGGAGAGAATATCCGTCGTCAAATACGCACTTTCATTTTGAGAGGGAGGAAAAATGTAGGCGGATTTTTTTACGTCATTGTTCAACCTGGAAAAATAATGAAAACGTTTGAACAATTTGTATGTTTGTGTTTCATTGCAATCCATTTTGATTGATCTGGAAACTGGCTACGTTAAACCTAACAAATATATGCGATATGTTTTTATATGATGATTTTCTTGGTTGACTGTAAGTTTTAATCTGTATGAGGCCCATTTGACTAATTTGAACAGACTTTAAAACTTCTTAAAGTTTTTTGACTATAAATATTTCATGGACTTTACAACTCGGTTACTGTAACGGAGAAAGTAAATCTGTACTCGCCCCAATTCTGTATACAATTTTATCTCAGTTGTGTCCTATTTGACCGCGTGAGCACGTGGTGGTTGGCGTATACTCCAAGCTCTCGTACATTCTCACTTCTCTCGCTCACGAGTCTGGAAGCACTCGGATACTCCCAGATTTAGGAAAAAAATCTCGCGCGAAAACTAAAGAAAAAAAAATTAATCCGTAACCAGTCGGCTTACGGACGTTCCCGCCAAAAATCATTAAATTCGATCGATTACTCGAGAAAGTGCGTGCCATTGTTCGTCTCCCGCCGATAGCAAAAGACACGAAGGAAAGAGAATACGGACGTAAGCAGAGAAAGAACGGATTAGAAGGGAAAAGGGGTCGGGTTGGCTGTTGGCACCCCTTTTTCACTCCCGATGAAGAGTCGCAATGAAGATGTTTTCTCGCGCGGGTGCACTTTTTCCCCTTTCGCCCGTGATTCGCTCATCTCGATGAAAGCACGGACACGTCTCCGAAGCCACTCTCTAAGTTGGCCTTTCCATCCAAGATGGCGCCGAGCGCGACTTCGCAACCCCCTGTCGGGTTACGTACGCAACTGCGGGGCATTTTTTTTTTCTATTTCCATCCCGACATTGTTTCATCGGCTCGGATTGTCCGGGTTTTTCCGCGCTCCTCTTTTTAGCCCGTGAGTGTTCCATTGTAAGGGAAGTTCCAAATCAATGGTCTCGAAGGGGTTTAGTTCTCCAGCGTTAAGATGCTGGTGAAGAGGTCGACAACCGGAGGATGTGTGTCGCTCCGTGAGGCGTCTTTCGCGAGCGTTTTTGATAGTCGGGTCCGATTTTACGTAACGGTTTTCATTGGTAAATGTATCGGTGTTGGTGTTAAAGTTTTGCGCTATTTGAAAGGTGTTGGTTTAAGCTATGCATGGAACATGAAGTGCGGTGGGTTATTCTGTCTATATGTGACCTATATTGCAAAGTTTTGTGGTGATGTAACTATCGCACTTATAATTTAAAAGGTGTAAGGTTTCCAGTTTTATTTGGGTAATTTGAACTTAAGTAGAGGATGATGCTATCTAGTTCTCTTTCAATATTCCATTTGAATTATTTCATTATTCTAAATTTTTAACTAGTAAGTATAAGGAAGACTTGTCTGTAGCGTGATTCCTGATTTTTATGGTTTTTAATGTGATTCTTAATCATGAATTTATTACCAATTCACCTTGAATCGTATAATTTATTTATGATACTGTTCGAAACAATTCAGGTAGTTTATTTGATACGAGGATTTTCCTAGATTCATTGGGTTGAACTAGTTGTTAGCAATTGTTCCTCTTTAATCTTCTAACATTTAGGAGATGACATAAATTTTAAAGCTTTTTGTATCTAATCGAGTAATTTCTCACTACAACCATGACTATGGTGAAATATTATATATATAGGAAGAAATAAGTATTCTTACATTTGTTTTCTTAATTCCTCTTCCAAAATCGTTCAACCTCAGTAACGTGTGGAACGTATCATACATAATAGAATAGTTTCTTAGAATCATTCGAGGCAATAAAGCCTTTGATAAAATACAAGAATAATCTCAGTCTTTAATATAAATACCTTTCACTTATTTTGCGCTTCTTTTCATCCATCTCTCATGACAGCTTTAACCCGTAAACATTCATCGCTAAATTTCACGCGAAAAATTTCGGCAAAAATTCACCTCTTTTTTTACGAAAATAACACTCGCGACGAGCGATCCCGTCAACTACGGCAATTTAGAAAAGCACGGAAATCTTCCCATTGAAACAGCCGAAAGCGTATTTCTCCACGTGCTGCAAATAGAATTTTTTCCTCACTACAGATGATTCTCTAGACGTCTTCCGAAATAAAATCCGTCCCTATAACTATCAGTCCCCGAGCTCGCTTCATCACCACCTCCTCCGAAAACAAAACGAGCCATTTCCCAGCAGAGTTTTTCTCCGTTCCTTTTGACGCATCCTCATTTTCTTCGTCTTCCAACGCCTCTGCATGTCAACTCTCCGAATTATCCTTCCCGAGCGCTGTTTTTCTTTCAGACGCGTCATCCCTCAGTCTGTAGCTGTCCCTGCGCCCTCATCGCTGTCTGTCCCTCGGAAATTTTCACGACATTCTCATGTTCGCCGGGATCGTAAAAATCTCGCTAAAAACCGGGTTGCGTAAACAGGCCGCTCAGGACGCGAGGCGCTGCCTGTCCACCCCCAACCCCTCTAAACCTATTTTACGCGCCCAAACGAAGGAAATAGTTCGTGAACCAATGGAGATTTCCTGTAGTTTTGCGCGCGTAAACATAGGTCGGTGCTGATGGCGGTCCACGGAAGAATAACACGTACAGACTTTAAAATGGGTGCTGTGACAAGTGTAGAAGGTGTCGAGATGCGTTTCTTAAATAATCAAGGGCTGGATTGCATTCGGTTGTCGTTTCGAAGCGTAATAACAAAGGAAGAGCGTGAAGGAAGCTGTCGCCAAGGGATGGGTCTATAACTTTTAGGGCGTGTTTATTGGCAACGGGTGGAAATACATTAGAAACTATAAAACAGAGAGATGTTTTTATTCTGTTGTATGTTCTTCCCGCTATCGAGTAACTTCCGAGAACAGATTTTGTCCACGTGTTGTCAGTTGGTTTATATTTAAACGGAACATAAGTAGGCTTTAAACTTTTCATTATTTCCGTGTAATGAAAGGTTACCGAGCAGGTTGAAGCAATAAGACGTCGTTCGTGGGTAAGAATAACTCTGTATTTAAGGAATAGAATTACTTAAATCTTCTGCGACAAAAGATCGTCTTGTTTCCCTTTTAATCTCGATTTTTTATTGCCTACGTGTTTATTAAGGTGTATTTGCTTGTAGATCTGAATCGAAGCTTTATAATTATTTGTACGCATACTATAATTGTTCATACTTATTTTAAAACGAGAAAAATATCTACTCGAAAGTAATTTTTTATCATTTAGTAACTTATTATTAGGAAGTTCTTAGAAAAGAAATTCAATCCTCCTCGTGTGTACTTTAAATGGAAATATGACACTCTGTCTGTGCTCTGGTGTTTAAGATGCAGTGAAAAAAATTTTTTTAAATCCTGCACGTGTTATGCACATGAAGAGGAAACTTGGTAACATGTGGTATATGGAAAAATAGAAATGAATTAAGATTAACTCAGGTACCTTGTTTAGCTGTTGAATACTATTTAAAAATAAATTCAAATGAATCGTCATTTAAAATTTGATTAAGGAAAGTGTGATCTTTTTATGCATTGCATTTTAAGTTAAAAGAGTTTTCATTTCTGTTCCAACCTTGTTGATCTATTTCTACTCGTAAAATAGAGTTAAATTTCGTACGTGAATTTCTTCTGTGTAATAAGTCATAAACTCTCTCATTTGTATAGGTATTTTTGCCATCTGCGTGACGTATTTCATCTAGTTCGCATTTATCTCTCCTTTCGTAAAATATATTCTTCTCTTAATTACTTTGTTCGTGAGGATGTGTGTCATCTAATACGCTCTGCATTTGTTTCGTCTTCAAAGCTCTCATTTTCCCGTTAATTACATCATCTTAAGAGCACAATAAAACAGCGCATTTCCCTCCTCGTGGGCACAGCTGGATGCGACCAAGCGATCTCATAGTCCTCCTTCCGGAATTTGTGAATGAAATGCCTCCGAGAAGCCCTCTTGTGTCATCCTGATCTCTTATGGTTTCGGAGGAAGGCCCCGTAAATTTAGTGCGCTATTTTCAGATTGATCCTTCAGTTCCCAGTGGTAACTTCATCAAGGGAGGGCTTTCCGAAGGGAAATTTCGCTCAGACCAACCTAATTACTTTCAACTGCTCAGGCATCCGTAATCGAAATTTCACTGAGATGTAGGATATCGTTAACCCTATTTCTCCATCAAAGGGGCGGCGAGCCGTAATGAGGGTGGTATTACCAATCTTGCACATTTATACCCGGAAATCTTTTTTCGTTCGGTTTCCCAGAATTAGGCCTAATGATTTCCCTATAATGCATTAGTGCTACCGTGAGCATTCTTGCTAAATTAAGCACGAGAATCAGCTCTTTCTCCTGCTCCTAATTTTAGGTTTTCTCATCATTCATTGGATTATTCCAACATTATTCGATTTGAGATTCTGTACGTCTAAGATGATGAGGTAACTTATGAGTTCGAGCGTTTTTCTGGGGTTTTTAAAAGTTATCGTTAACTATTATGCACATAAATAATTTTACGTACATTTTGTATAGTAATTTTTCAATCAGTACTGTTATCTAGTTGCATACTCATGAAAATTTTGTTTGAAATTATCAAGTCCATTGATATAATTCGACGAAAGAATTATCAGTTCATTTACCATGTCCTTTTCAATTCTTTTAATTTTTTTTGTTTTTGTTGTTATCACAGATATTGTACCATGGCAACGGGTCATTTGTTTAGAATCAGTTAGTTCTTAGTCTTATGAATTATCAAACGTAAATGTTTTTATGACTCTTCATGATTTAATCCGTAGTATTAAGTCTTCAGAATTCTATATGCGGTTGTTTTAAGTTTAAAGAATTCTTGTTTATGAATCTATATTTTTTCTTCGTATTTTATACAACCTTACAGTCATGTCTGAAAATTTAACTGTCTTCTGGGATAGTACCCAGTTACCATATTTTTCCTCAAAAGCGAAGGTACTTAAAAGACCACACACAATTCCTTTGTCAAAGTTATCATCAGCACAAGTAATTAAAATTTACGAACAGTTCCAGTGTTTAAGTTCTGGTTAATACGAAAGGAGACCATCTGTCAGCTCGTTTCGTTTCGAGATCGTAAAAGTCATTCGTAATGTTTGGCAATGCAGAGACGCAAGGTGTTCATCTTACTCATGGTCTCCCTCCCCCCTCGAGGGCGGATATTACTTGGATGTCTCAGGAAGCGATGAGTGACCGCAAACAAAACTCGTCTTCCGCTCCTTGTCATTTCCTTCCGTCGTAAAGAGACGATGAATTGCCCTCGGCGAAGACGAACCCGATGGCGCTATCTGCAGACTCAAATAAACCGTTAAGACTCAGTGGAAACGAGAGAGGGTTGCAGCGTTTTATCTTTGAGGTCTTCCCGTTCAAATTGGCGTGGCTTCGAATTTGCCGGAGAAATTGCTTGTTAGCGCCGTGTTAAGTTTCTCTTCCTCCCTATAAATTGTCACCTTCCTCCGTCGTGGAATTGTCCCTTTAAGAACCGTGTTTTGGGAAAGTGCATGTCCGAATGCAGGTGTTGTTGGGAGAACTGGAATTACCGGAGGCAGTCCTTGTATTCGCTATAAATTTTTAAAGTTAACTACTTTTTCTCAATGGAAGATACACCTTGGGAGTTGGTGCTCTTTTATCAGATGTAAGATCTAACCCCTGTCGATGGCTGTTTAGAATGTTTTTCGTGTTAGCAACTATGCTTTTTGTGTTGCTTTCAAGAGGAAATGAGTTCGTTCGTAGACTAGTTTGTATTTGGAAAATTAGGGGATATCTAAACTCGTATCTTCTATCCATTTTTTAACCATGAATCTATGAGAAAGGAGGTTACGAAATTAATTTCTTTTTATGTGAACTTGTTAAAGTTAATTCATGTGCTTTACTATTAGATATACGTTTCTGTAGAAATAAATCAATTCAGAATTATATAAATTTAAAAAGCAAAATAGAAATTCTTTTTTGTGTTTACTATCCTTCGAAGGAGTTGACTATAGCTGTATAGCATAATGTGCATTGTAATATATTAAAATATAAAAAACATTAATGTTGAAGTAAATTAATTTTAAAGTTATTAGTTAATTTTTTAATAACTGAATAAAATCGGAACTACTAATTTTTGATCTGGAGGGTAAAATTTTACATATTAAGAGATTTTAAAAGTGTAGAATATTATTTTTTCATTGGAATTAAGTTCTTTCATCGTTCATTTTTTTCTACCAGCCTTTATAGCCTTTATTTTTTGTGTAACAACTGATAGAACCGTGTGTTGTGGCGGTGGGCTCTTGTTTTCATTGAAGTTGGATGCATTTAAACAAGAAGACCGCGTCTTTATTGGATAACAGGTGTAGGGCTAGAGAGAGTGGAACAGGATTAACTTAGGCCCGACCGCGTTTAAGCAGCTTATGCTAGGTAAGAGTAGGTAGCGATAGAAACGTCTGGCTGGAATGATGAAGATTGCATTGTTGTTTCCTGAAATATGGTCTGGTTACCTGGAGATCAATGTTTGAGGTTTAGTGATCAATAAGAAGAGTTTAGAAATGGTTCTGATTGTGGAAACCTTTCAGTAAAAAGTTGTAGCATTATACACGACATAATGTGTCCAATTAGACTGGAGGATTGTTTCGAATTGCAGGAAGTTCTATCTCGAATCGATTCAATCTACGTTTTATGGCAATTGAGTAATATCGACGGAAAGTTTCGCCTAACATCTTGTATATCCCCCTGGGAAACAGGTGAATGGAGCTTTCGAATAAAAAGGAATTCTAAGATGGCGCAGAAGGTAACCTATCACCCTTCATCGTGGTTTCGTAGTTTTGGTGTTAACCGAAACCGCGTAAAGCATCTTCCTGGGAGAAGACTTCTCTAAAGGGTCTCATTTTTGATGAATGGAGCCATTCCATATCCTTATACGCTATTGGCGACCGTGTGTCGACATTAAGTGAGCCGCATAGGCTTCATTAAAGGGTTAGCGTGCCGCATTTAATGTTACGTAGATATTTCAGTGTTATTAATGCGGTAAATCGGTGACAGCAATTCTACGTATATTTCACACCGTTTATGAATTACGTGCTTTGTTTACGTATGTTTTATTAACGCTATGAATTTTTTGTAAGCGAAGTATTGTTTGATACAATCAATGAATATATTATAACTTCATAGGCCACGCGTTTAAGGGTTAAAATGATTTAAAATGTGTATAAATTACGTTTTTAATTGTATATAAGTCTTCTTACTATTATTGATTCATTTGTGGTAAGATAGGAGGAGGTAAATATATTTATTTTGCCTTTAAATCCTTCCGCGTGATATAAATGATATACATATCACCATATTACGATATTTTAATGCTAAATTTCGCGAAGTATATTCGCTGAAAATATTTTTAGCTTTTTTTTATATAATTCGTCTTCCAAAACGCCAATTATATGTCACAAACTGTTAGTTTCTGTTTTATAAAATTGGGAGCTAACGAAGTGTATCGGGCGCCAGCGTTTAAACACAGGTCAAGAATGGTCTCCTTTCAGCCAATGGCCCAAAAAGGCCTTCGAAGATGGGCCACGTAGGCTAGGAAACAGGTGAACGGAGCTCCCGATAGCCAAGGAGTAAAAAAAACGAGGGGAAGGCGTAGGAGCCGGGGGCGTAATGCGGAGGGGTCGTGGTTATAAGATGGACGTGGGAAGAGTAGGCCCCCGCTCGTGGGTCACTGCGCTTGGGACCCGCTTCCGCTCTCACCAATGGGAACGGTCTCACGGAAAAGAAAAGCGTGGGTGGGGGGCCCATTGTCAGGGGCCCATACGACTTCGGCGGATGCAATTTGCATTTCACGCCGTCGCGGGGCGCTGCGAAGTTCCTCATGGGGGATAGTTGTGGTCTAGGCGGGAGGAGGGAGGGGGGAAACTGTTGCTCTCGGTCACCTTTAGGGAACTTGGAAGGTTTCTGTTATTTTCCTTGCCCTTTCGGCTGTTTACAGTCGATTGTTTTCCACCCAAGAGCTGTTTCGTAACTCACTGTTGCACCTTCGTAGGGTACATTATCACGGTGACCTGTCAGCTAGTTATGTTTTGTCGGGGTTTACGTGTTTTACTGCCGTCTTTTACGTGGCGGTCGGTAAGTTTCCTTTAACTGAGTTTATTAGGTTTGCCGATGTGTGAACCCTTTTGTTACATTACTTACGCATTTTTGTTACGCATTGCTGTGCTTTAAGCCTTCTCACTTTTTTGTGTATTATTTTAAGAGTTGTTTTTCGCTGTTAAGAGAATTTTTATTGGGTTCATGTGATAGTGTACGTTTTTAGTTTAGTATTCTGGTTGTAAAGGGTCGTATTAGAGAGAATTGTTTATTGGATGAGATTTGATTTTTAAATGAATTTGTTTTTGAGTTCGATTTTACTCAAGTGCTTGAATGTATTGACGGACGAAAACTGTTTTGTAGTTTATAATTTCATACTCTATTGTTGCCACTAAATATCTTAATGAAGCTTATAATTTCGCTGTCTTTGTAGATGTTATTTCCTGCTGTCTCATTTGTCAGCAGTATTATTTATAATACAGATATGAATTCCCATAAATCAGTTCTATAGAATCTTTGAAAGTTATCGGAATAGGAAATCATTCACTCTTAATTATCATATATATGTTCCTTTGATTTTTGCGTATTCTCCCGCAAGAATCCTATGGAATCTTCCTCTGCTAAATACATAAGATACAAAAGTATAAGTGTGAAATAAGTGTATCCTTTAACCTGCTTATTTATGTTGCCAGGGTTAGATATATGGATTTTAAGTATTCTTTTATATACCTCAGAGGAAGTCGATACTGAAAAAGTTGGAGAAGAGGATTATAAAAAAAATCACAACTCCCTTCCAACACAAAATGTCATCCCTCTTGGATCCCCCAGTCACGTCCGATTCTTTTAATTATCTCCCCAATTAAGCATCGGTGGGATTTTCCTTAAAAATACGAGCGGATATCATAGGTCTCCTTAAGTTAGTAAGTCCCACGGTATTTTACGTGGAAGAAACGAAGCGAGCAGAGCTAAGACACCTGTCCGTAGTTTAGCAGCAGTTTACCTGGCTTCTTCCGACGATGACTTTCCCTGAATTCCGGATGTAGTGCGCCCCCCCTTTCCCACGCCCCCCACTCCTGTCCCCTCTCAACAATAGGGAGACGCATCTTAATTATTAATCTAAACCGATTCCGAGTCTTAATTCCTTTTTTGCATTCTACCCCCTCCTCTTCCCCAAGACGCTTTCAAGATCCCACGCTTTTATTTTTTCACCAACTCCAAACGACTGCCTCGAGCGAAAATCCGCCCGCTCTTACCCCCTTTTTTCTTAACTTATGAGGTAAGAAGTCACTGTGGGCAACCTTTGAGTGCCTCAGAGCACCGCCTTTTTCGGTGGGTTGCGTTTGCCGTATGTTTTTGGGTGATCGGAGTTTGGTTACGTATAAATGAGAAGTGTTATAATTACGTATTTGTGGAAGTATGTGTCTGGTTCTCCTGGGGGTGTGATTCGGGTTAGAGTTATTGTATAGTGGATTTATTTATGTATTTTCTTGCGTAATATTCTGAGAAGTGTCGTCTTAACAGTCGTTTGGCTTCAATACTCTTTTTTGTTCCTTATTTAGCGTTCTATTTCGAATGGGAAACCAAACAACGTTTAAATCCTTATCTTGCCTAATGTACATCATTCCTATATTCTCTTTTGTGGTACTGATTGGCGGCAACCTTCGTATTGTAAGAAAATGTATTCAGACAGTATGGTAGTAGCTTTCATGTAGGATAATTATTCGAGATATGCCCTTCATTTCTTGATATTGGTTCCTTGAATTTCAGCCTTCATTCTTGCTCTTTTTTCTTAAGAATGACTCTTGTGTCCACATTACAATTAATTTCTTTTATGCTTCAATAAGTTTTAAGTTTTTTCGAAGCCATTTTCTATCCCGTCCTTAATGGGTTTCCATGGAAACATATATATACCCAAAACCTTCTCTGTTTACTATCGTATTTTTTTGGTATCCATGAAACATAGTCCAACCCACGCCACGCCTACATTTCCACGGTCACAAACATTGTGTCCTTTTCTTCAAATTCCCCGTTACACATCGTTGCGTCCAAACACACTCGAAATCAAAGATATTGCTACCGATTCCTCGATCAAGGTCTTCCTTCATCAGATCCCTTCGATTCGGGAAAGGGGGAAAGATAAACAGACGTACAAAGGGAGAGCGTGGCAAATGTATTGAAAGGGTGGGCGTTAAAGGAGCGGGAAACTTCCTTAAGAACCATTAAATGCAGAAACTCGTGCTTGCAGACCTATTGTCTGGCGGCGTGACGGAACGGTCGCTAACAAGTCCACGACTTTTTGCATGTGGGAGAGTGCAAATGGTGTATTGTCAGTTTGGGTCCCGTGGCTAAAGGGGAGGGAAAACATAGTCGTGTGGAATTTGGGTACGCAATGGCAGTCGGGAGTGTTAGAAAAAATAGGATCAGAGCGTTTTTATTTGTTGCTTGAATGGGAACGATTTCTGCCAGGTGGTGATGTAAAAGATTCAGTGTTTTGCCATTAGAAATGTAGGTACTTGGAATGGATTATGATCGAGTATGAATTGTCTCTAGAAAGTTATGATAAGGAAATTTCATATTGAGTAGTTTCCTTTCATCTTTGATGTTTTACTAACATTTAACTGTCTGTTAAGTTCTTAATGAAAACGTATTTGTGGAAAATATTACCTTATTTAAAGAAGATATCAGTTTTTCCCTTGTCTTGAGCATACAATATGCACCTATATCGTACGTAAGGATATACTAATTCGTGAAATGAATTGTTTCAAGCCGAAGATAACCGATAATGTTTTTCCTTCTATTAAAGGGAAATTGAAAAAATCTTTTTTTTTCACAAAGCTCTAAAAGCTTTTACTTTATATGTATGAGAATATTTTATTTAAAACCATTAATAAGCCATCGCGTTCTATTAGCTAAACGTTTAGAGTGCCTAAAATGTGTGAATTATTATCTCATAATCTCTATTACGTGATAACAGTCCATAGTATATGTCGTATAGTTCTTGTTGAATTCAAGTTAACTCAAATCATCGTGTTTATCAAAGTAAAAATCTTCTCATAAAAATCATCACCCATTCGTTTTATCTTTTCATGATTTTTAAGTTGCCTCTTTTCTTTTCGCAAAAGTCCTTAAACTGAATCGCGAAAAGGAAATAAAACGAATCGTCCTTCAGCGTATGGGATAGAGACGTTTGGACTCGTCATATTTATGAACACCCGAGCGATTTTGATGGGATCCCACGGGAAAAGTAGCAGAAAATCAAGACCGTGACTTACGTACTGAAAGTGAAAATTCAATTAATCCGGCTCCGAGTGTGAACGAAAAAAAAGAAGAACAGCGGAAACTGCGCATCGAAATGCTTTGCTCTTTACGACCTGATTTAATTGGATCATTTTTTTTAATTTTCCCTGGTGAGCTACTTTGATGCTTAAACCGAACGCCTATCTAGATTGCACGCTACCGATCATGAATATGTATGTGTTTTGTTGACTTATATAAGCTTACGATCTTCGATGTACTGTCTAGATTAGTTTTTGATTATTTACTCATTAAATTATTAACGTATAATTTTCCCTGATCAGAGTTACGTACTCCTCTCCATTACGCGGTAAAAGACGAATATATATATTTTGATTGATCAAGGAAGTATGATTTTACTGTAGTCTTATGTGTAAAAAAGACCAACATGAACGGCATTTTTATACGCTTTTTTAAGGAGTAAACAATAAGTCAGTATCTTAGTATCGTACTTGATCCTTTTTTCTTTAATTTCATGTATAATTTTTGTACGGACGTTTTTCATGGTATTGGAAATATTATTAATAGCCCTTTTCTATGACATTGATATCCAAGGATTCAATCATTGATTGTTGTTCAGATATCAGTTTAATTGCTTACAATTGTACTGCTTTTCTTGCTTTAGATAGGTGCAGAACTATCATCTCTGCTGTACCCAGTTTGAACTTTCGAGTGAATTTATAAATGGATGATATTATATTTATCTTATAAGGTCTTATTCCATTCTGTTCTGAGAATAATGCAGATTTATTTCGTAAAATATTTGTTCTTTTTTCTCTCTGCACATTGCGCAAGAAAAATTGTAAAATACAAGTATTTTATCGAATGCTTAATTCATCTCCTTCAGATAGCACAGATAAGGAATTTTTATCCAGGGCATCGGAATAAATTAATGGTATATCTGCTTCTATGAATATTGAATACAGTATCACCTTTCAATTCAAGTTTACGTCATTGCATATCTTATTATCTCTTCACTATTTTAATCGAATGAAACCCTTAAACTTTCGAAATCAAATCAGAATCTTAAACTAGGAAGCTTTCCTTTTTATAAACGAAAGTTCGTGAAGTAGAAAAACTTCGCTCTCTCCGCCAATTTTTTTCTATCGGAAGGCATTTAAAATGCGAACTTATCTAGCTGCATGTTATTGGAATCTATTCTGCATGTTCTGCAATTTCCTGTTCGTGTTTGGTGCATTTATAAAACCGTCAACTGTTTAATGTCCCACTTCCTCTCCGTTTGTCTATTTAGGGCATTATTTTCCCTTTATAAATGGCAGATTCCGTTACGTGAAGAAAGTAATTATCTCGTGATAGCGATCACCCTAACGTATCACTGTATTCGTATCCCTACAAGACGCGATTTTTTCGAACGCCTTACCATTTATTTAACGTCGCAAAGTGAACGGGACTTAAGGTTTGACATTTCCAGGTTGACTGTGAACTCTTAAAATGTTCGGAGGAAATTTTTAAAGCTCTTCCTGTACGTATACGCTCGAACAAAAGAAATTAGAAACTCTTTCTCGATGACTAAACAGTTATTTTTCTTTTATTTTTTATTCAAGTGGTGAGAGAATAAAGTTGCTGATTTGTGCTGTATTGCTAATTTTCGTAGAAATAAATCTGCGAGACGTAATAGCGATAATTTAGTAGAGTCGATAAATCATGGGAATGCACTATGGGAATATTAATTCCATGGAGCTAGGAATAGTGTGTACAATAATAGTATAATGAATATAGTATGGATATAACTGTGTAGAATTATATGAATGAGATGGAATTGACATTATTATGTATCCATAATTAGAAATTGTCTTAGCCTCTTATATCAATCTCTTATTCATCCACTGGCGAAATAAATATTTGGTTTAAACGCTATTTATTTAAATTATGGATGTAAATATGATGTTTCAAGAAATGTAAATTTTCCTATAACTATTATTATTCTTTCGAATGTTAATTTTTACTTTTTTGGTATTTACCAGTTTGTGCGTTTAAAAGGCATAATTAACATATTTAAAAGTGAAAATGTTTTGTATATAAATCCTTATTTAACTATTAGCATCCCTAAGTGTACACCATCCGCCCACTCCGGGCCCTTTTCGCTCAATAGAAGACCAACTTTATGGACTTGATGACCCAACCCTCAGCTTCCAGTATCCCAAATAATCCCTCCCCCAGAGACACCTATAGCTGTCTCCAGTCATCGAAGATATCGGCCCACACCCCAATCCCTCGATTCAGCGACATTTCAGCGCAGCGGTCCAATTTTCGTCTTCGTCGCATAGAAACCGCGACGGAAACTTTTAAGCGCTGACTACGCATCTACGCGATCAAATGGGGCTGTCCGATCGATCGATCGAATGCGGCCAAATCCTGTAGCGATCGTAGCTCATTACAGCGCCCAGATAATTACCAAGAGAGAAAAAAAGGGGAGACAAGAGTCCGTTCGCAGATTGATTTTAGAGAAGCCCTCGTGTCGGATGATTGCATCGGAAGAACTCGCGACAGAGCGAGGAAATTGGAACTTGCTATTATCAATGCGTTGAATTAAAAGGGAAAAGGAGAAATTGGTGTTGAAGAAGATGGTAGCCCTGTCTGACTGTTTTAGCTTTCCGAAAGGGGCTGATTATTTTGGCAACTAGGAGGGTTTTTGTCATTGAATTAGGAAGCTTTCACAGGTTTGAAATGGAAAGATTACGTGGTTGTTGGTGTCTTCGATGCTTGTCCATGTTTTGTTGATTTTTCAGGGAAAAGATATTGTTAATTTCTATTCCATTATACGTATGTTTATGGTTTGTTCGTAAAGTCAGCGTATTATCGCTGATTTTGTTAGATTGTAGTCTTTCTTATGATTATAATCATCAATCTTAGGTGTGTATGACACGAGAGAAAGTATTTCTTTTCCAAAGATCCTATAATCTACTTCAAAAACGTGTGATACTTTATTTAAGCTGTTTTAAAATTAATTCGTATTTCAAAACCTTATTCTTTAACCTAATAGCTTTAATGGACATCAAAACAATACATTGAAACTTTAGCTGTGAAGGAATAAATAGCATAAAATGTTAAACTGTAATGGTAATTATTTCATCTGTTCGAAAAAGGAATACTTAGTTGATTTTATTAGAGGATTATTACAGATTCTATGATGTTTAAAACCAAGTTTTACTCAATATTTCGTCGATAACCGGTAATGTGTGGTCTTGTTAGAGTAATTGTTTCTCTTTCCAGTCAAATTTAGGATTCAGATGTTAAATTAGACGTATTTATTAGTAACATAGGACGTATAACTTTCTGGTGATGTACCGAATCATGTTATCCATATTGGTTTTCGTCCTTCTTTTTTTAATTCCCTCACGTCCCAACTGTGTATTGCTATTAGCATCCCATTTTGTTTTTCATCGAAATTCCGATATCTCAATGACGAACACCGCCTTTCACGGAAAGGAAGAAAACAAATCGGTTCCGATACAGAAAAGGGAAAAATTACGTAATAATGGGGGATGCGTCGCTAATGAGAACGAGCGGATTGTAATTGTGATGGACAAAACGGAAACATAGGAAAGTGACAGGTCCGCTTGATTACGATTGTAAGGCACAGAGTTAATTAGTCGCTCAAAGCGTAAACAGTTGAACACTTGGGCCCCCCCCTCTCACCACCACCGCCGTTTTCAACCAACCGATGTGAATTACACGATTCCCCAACATTGTGAGGAATCGGTTTTATTCGAAAAAGTGCTCGTTTCAGATAATCGGATTTTCTCTTTAAAAATTCACTTTGTTACATTTTTGCCGTTACAAAGGCACGCTCTTCCCTCGTTTTATTTGATACTGTTACGCGGCGTGATTTATTATTCATTTTTGTGTGATCGAAATATTTGCTTAAGCTCTTCTCTGATAAAGTTACGGAATAAAGTTTGTGTCCTGTTGTTCCACGTAATACTTTAATCGTGTAGTAGTATTCTTTGGAATTTTGTGGTAGTTTAACGTGAGAAAAAATGCAGTTTTTAAAGAAGTATTGGCGAAGTTTAAGATGTATTATTTTAAGAAAAAGTTATTATTATTTTATTTTAATTCTGCCCAAAATTACGGGTTCTTTGTATCAACTCCAGAGAGACTTTTCTTGACAATCGTACATAATACGTTAATTCCTGCACTAATAATTTATTTTCGTATTATTTTAATTTTCATCTTTAATACACAAATGTGTTTTTCCAAGAAAGATATACCTTTGCTTTCAAAGTTGTACCAAAAAGTAGTTTTTATTCAGTTTCCCTTTTATATTCTGTATCTGATATGTAATTCATTCCGGCTGTAGCATCACGCCCACGGATTAAAAAAGAAAAATCCTTAAATTAAAATGAGTAATACTATCCTTCCCTTGGTTGCCTCCAGATTGCTAGTAGTGGGTTTAAAAGCTCGCATTTGGTATCTCAAATGGAAGAAGCTTCTTTTTCCATCCTCAGTTTTTGCTTCGTATTCACCGAGTGCAAAATAGTTTCTGCCCTTCTGACTAAGCGTTCTTTTCTATCTTAATATTTTATTCACAGCCCGCTGGATTTATTTTTCCCTCACGTTTCCTCCAGAATGGATATCCAGAATTAAAAAGGATGAAATTTTAATCCCCGAAGAGGAAAACTTGCTAGAGTTATAAAAGAGAGGCGAATTAGTGATCATTTAGTCGACCGTTGGCGTGCTGAAAAAGAAAGAGAAAATGGCCGCGGTCCGGGAAAGGAAACGAAAATCGGAAGTTGACCCAAGCTTTCCTTTCCGCTATTTAAAAGCCTTTGCAAAAACAAGACAGCGCTGGCGTGGTCGAAAAAAATTACAGTCCCACGATGCGGTGATTACACTCAATCTCTCTGTAAACGCTACTTAAGCACTCCTTTTATTCCTAATCACTCCTTTGCACTAAAGAAAATGATGGTTATATACAACTTTCCACGCTGCTTTGTTCTTTAGTTACTTTTTTAAAACTTTTTTTACTTAAATATTCACGATTACCAGTTACTATATGTCTATTGATGTACCAGTTCCAATGGTTGTGTGCATTTGCTAGGTACGTCACTTAATATCAAGTTCAGATACAAATTAATCCAGTAATTATGCGTTTCAGTTGTTTAGTACACATTCATTGCTCTAATAACAATGTTGATTATTGTCAAACTGAAACAATTAACTGCAATCCCGGGTTGATAGATAATTCCCGTCCTGTTTAGTATGGTTGCTATGTAACCAAGCAGCTTAAATACTACTGGTTCTCGTTTTTATTTACCAGTTGCTATGTACATCGGTCGTTATCAACTCTAGATAGTGTATACTCCAGATGATGCTAAGCCGTTCGATACCAATGGACAAACGTTCATAAAACATCTCGGGAGCCTAGCTCGATTGTTTACAGCTTCCATGACGTTAGTTACGAGTTGCTAGGTGCTCGAGCCCATCATAAAAGGGCTCGTATGCGTACTGGCTTATTTTCATCTCGATCGCAATAACTCTCGGGCACGTCGGCTTCAGATCGAACCCTAGGCTCTCGCCCCCTCGCGATCGTATCCCTGGGCCCGCGAACCTCAGCTGCCGCATTTCAGTTCGCCGTGGATATCCTCCTGGGCGAACGGAGTGCCATCTGCGGACCACGACGTGAATGGGCCCCATTTCTCAGCGAATCGGGCCGCGTGCTAATGTTTCAGGAGGCGCGCATGCGTTGGTAATTGGTTTTTGGCCGTCCTTTGAAGGTTTGATGGGACGATTTCTTTATCGCCAACCTTCCCTGGGTGTGTCAGGAGTCGAGGTAGCCGATTGTTTTCAATGTAGTATGATTTTTAGGGTTTAGGTATTTCGTAGTTGGTGTAGGGATTTCAGAGGCTATTTCTTTCTCGTAAAATGCCAATTTCTGGTATAACCCCGAAAGGTATATAATGAGTTTTATGATATATTTTAGTTATTTATGTATATTTGAAAGTTGTCTTTACTTTACTAAGTTCAACTATTGTTCTAGCATGCATTCTGTGCAATCTTTTAAAGAAATACTTTTACTTAAATAATGTTCTCGTAAAAGGTGTACATTTTTGCATTTTAACATTAAAAATAAATTAGTGGGTATTATTATGAATTATAGGAATGAATCCAGTTCTGTAGTGGGTAATTTTTTAAGCGCCCGATCGCTAAATTCTATTTCCCTATACAACATCCTTATAAACCTTGGAAATCGATACATTTTCGATGGTATTATGACCTAGTTAATTTAGGAAATTCGTACTTTCTTCTCCTTCAATACTTCTTGCATTTAAAAATAATTTTAGGGGTTTTTATTAACATTGATTCAGTGGGGTTGAGGAGTTAGTAGATCTTATTACAAAGCTATCGAAAGGTTTTGGTTCTCAGGTAGCGCTCTAATAAGCCTCTTCTCAAATGCACCTCTAGTTGTATCCCGGATCGTCCAATGGTCGTTGCTTATTAAAGCTAATTAAGTTCTCGATTCCTCTTAATTACACCGTGAACCCCCGAAAGGGTTTCGTGTTTCCCGCGTGATATCTTCGATGAGTGTTTTAATATATCACGGCGTGAGATTCGGCAAGAGGTCAGAGAGTTGATTGGACCGGAAGGGAGTGAAGCAATTGTGGAGTAACAGTTAAAGAAGGACATGAATCGCGGAGTTCATTTGCATAGCGCCTTATTCCCCAGAGTGTGGGAAACTTGGTTCATTCATTAATCGTACGTTTTGTTGATCTTCCAGAGCTGTCAGAGAAGAGTTCGCCAAGCGGAATGAAAAGGGAAGGGTTTTTAAGCATGGGAACGTTTGAAAAAACTATTGTTGACTTTGGTGCGATCTTCTACTATCTTTTGATTGGAGGGAATTATTTATCTTGTCGTATTATTGGGGTTGTTTTGTTGGCTTAGGTTCAAGGAAATATCGTGGGTGTTAGTAGTTTATTTGTTGAAGTTAGGTCGCAACAAACGATTTGATGTCAGTAGTCGAAGAAGTAATAAAATTTTCTTTGTCTCAAGTGAGCGTATTTAATCTATTACCTGTCATCTATGTACAGACAAACATATTTATCCGTTCTGTTATAGGAAAAATTCACTTTAGCTGGGTTTCGAACCCGGGACGTAAGGGCTGAAAAGTTTGTATGCTAACCTCTCCTCCTGTTATTATTTATTATTTATAGCGTCAAAATATTTAGTAATGTATCACTTTGTATAACAATGATTAGCTGATTTTAAATTCTCTATCTTACATGTAGTGAACTAAACAGGTGACTATTCTTTCATCTTGCCATTTTACGCTGTTTTGAGACGTTAAATAATTGTCTCCAGGCAACCGAGGTAGTTGCAACAATCGACTATTCCAAACATACGAGAAAGGCACTTAATAATCAACATTGTTGCACCGAATGCTAGAGCACGCTTTTATCAAACACGCCTATGATTTAATGCTTCCGTTGTGACGTCACTATTCCCTACATAGAAACATCACAAGGAATGATTTACTTTGTGCCAACAGGAAACAGCGTAGTGTGTAGTTAAACCACTCAGCTTCCCTCGTACAAGCCTCCATTTTTAACGACCGCGTATTTCATCACGCCTGTGCAATTTATTGAATCTCGGCGGTATTAAATGTAGTGCATGTTCTTATTTATGACTACCGTCCCCGGAGAAAAGTCGAGTGTAGGCCGGATAATTAGAATGCGTAGGTATCACAACTTTCGAAATTCATTTTTCCTTCTGCGTTTTCAAACGTGGGCGGAAACTAAGTCGGCCGTATGTTTCCTTATCGAGAAGGAGAGTGTGTATAGAATCAGGAAGTTGTAAAATCACTTTGCTGAGGTGGAACACGCTTTTCATGACCTTTACCATGCGGCAACTGAATTAGGACTACCGTCGGTGGATGAATGTTTTATCCACTATTTTGGCTTTATGTTTTCTATTGTAACTTAAAAGAAGGATTTTTATTATCGTATGAATGTAGGTTGTATTGTGGGAAAAGTTTTTTCGGTTAATGTTAACCTTATGTTTGTAAATAGTATCGCGTTTGAGTGAAACTTGCTTTATATACGCATGAAAATTATGTTAGCGTTTAAATATAAAAATTTATTATCTTCAAATTTATTTCCTTTATGGGTTGAACAGTACCTTTATTTCGTTTTAAAGGTAATATCTTGAATGAGAAATAATGATACCGTGTTAACACACGATTTTCAAAATTCTATTGAAATATAGATTATTCTTTAACTAGTAAGTTCAATAGGTGCAAATACACATTTGATTTAGATTTCTGAATCCATCTGTGGAAACAAAAGCACTCATTAGGTCTTATTTATTGTTCACTGTTTTTAACTCATTGAATTTCCAAGTACGATAAGTACTTAACATCATCTACTTTATCAATGGTCCATAGCCTTTCTGCTGTGATGGATGCTGCAAAACTATTCATAACCCTTTTCGTTGCTTTAATTCATGCTAATTCCTCTTGGCATATCACTGAATGTATCTCACAATCGCATTTGGACATTCGTTGGATACAACTCAAGGGTTCTGATTTTGTCATCGTTCATTTTTCCATTAGTTCCAAAAAAATGACGGAATTTCTCCATAATGATGCGCAGAAGTCTACTGCGCATATCTCGCGTTCCTCAGGATATCATCAGGTCTTCTCATTAATATTAATCTCAGCTGGCACTCTGCCATGCATTTCGGAAGCCCTCCACTGTTTCGCGAATTATGATGGCAGTGTATGATTGCTGACACCTGTCTCCTTACCCAATGATCAGTAGCATGTATCAGCTGCCTACCGAATGCCCCCACCCCCGAAACGTAAGGGATTCGAAGCCCGGAATTGGGTCAAATTGGGCCATCCCTCTTTCCGAAGACGTCATTTGATTAATTGAGCGATAAGTGTGATTGGCCAGTAGAGCTCCGCTATGAGCGGATTTTTTTCCGAAGCCCATATACAGAGATAATGCGTTTCTGTTTTGAAGTTGCTGGGTAAATTTACGCGGAGTGGGACGATATTTCATAATTAGAATACCGTAATCGAAAAATACGGTGGGAATTGTGTTCTACCCGGTCTTCATTTTTTCTCTGCATTACGAACTTCATTTTTACGTTTTTTTATCTGCAATGAGTTGCGAATTGGGAGATTTAAGTTCAAGATTTTAAAGCGATTGATTTTTGAAGAACGTTTACGATTTATTGAAGTGTCAATGACGTTTTCTTCTTATAATGTACTGCAATCGGAACGCAGAGATAATTGCATTGTTGTGGTAGCGTTTCTTTGTTAATCGTTATACTCCAATTGTCGCTTATTGTTGTTTATTTTTTATATTACTTTTTTACATTGTTGCCTAATACATTTCTATAACTTATATTCTTTTCTTTATACCTTTTTTGTTACGATTGTTAATGGACAATTTCAAAAAATACCTGATTTCGGATGGAATTCGAATTGAAGTCTCCATTCATCCTTATAACTCTTTGAGATTGCCTCTTTTCTTTCAAAAAAATCCATCTTTCGTGTAAAAAACATACATTCACAGCATACTCTCGCGTGTTTGGTTGTGAGATGATGAAGCTATTCCAATAACATCGTATCGTTTATCTTTTCCGAGAAGTGATTCTTCCGCATTACGGAGAACTTTTTGGTAGTTATGTGGCCGAATTGACTGGATGGTGTTTTATAGACCCATTATTTGTTTTTTAAGATGCCTATTTGTTATTATTATCCAATTTCTGGCGTATTTTAAACTTTTTATAAGCTTATAGGTTCTGCTTGTTTATTTGTAGTTGATGATTTTTTGGTGTTGAAATGAACCGTGGCCGTATTTCATTGATGAACGTAGACATATGTCTATCAACTAAAAGTTTAAGGGTAAATAAATTTGCGTAAGATTTAATATCCTCGTTTTATATCGTACTTTTTATAAGCTTATAGATTCTGCTTGTTTATTTGTAGTGGATGATTGTTTGGTTTTTTATATTTTATATTGCCTTTTTTTCTCGTTATATAACAATATACAAACATGTTTATTTAGGGCGTAATGGAGACTGGAAACTTCTTCCCTTTAATTCTGAGATACGTAGATTACTGTCATTGCTTGCTTGGAAAGTAAGGATGAATATTTCCCATGGTTTAGTATGTTATCCCTCAATTAATCCACATCCCCACTTATTCCCCTTTCTCCATGAAAATGCAAATCATCGATCTAATTACGAATCAGATAAAGTGACGATAGGTCGATGGGGGTCAGCAGGTGGCAGAGTAGAGCATTACATCCACTCCAAAGTGAGTGATAGATAAAGGCACTCTACCGATCCTTACAACGTAAATGGAACTAGCGACCGCACGGATAAGTATCGTTCTATACTCAAACGTCACTCAAACAGTAGTCTAGTCTTTGTGTATCGTTCGCTAATAAAGTTGTTTCTATCTTTTCAGGTAAGTGCGAACTGGTTGGCGGCCTAGGCTTATGTTCACCGTTTACGAGGTCTGTGTTTGTTTCTATTAGTGTTTGTCGTTCATACACGTTGTAGTGGTTTAAGTGGTTAGGAATTTTAAAAAGTAATTTTAATTTAATTTATTCAACGCAGACTGATTTCATGATTGTTTGTGATAACCTACGATGAAAATGCATCAGTTATATTTATTTAACTCTCTGAAAAATCACACGTATCGTTGATGGTAACGCATTTGTTTGTTTCGGATTGTTTCGTTGTAAAATTAAGTCGTTTGTGCCCAATCAAAATTAATTTTTCTCAAATATTTGTAATATAATACTGAATAGATTTAGTATTGTTATTTGTGTCTTTTATTGTGTCTATAACTTTTGCGTTTTAAATTTATTAACATCCATATAACTCTAAATGCTAGTTTGATCTAGGATATAACCTTATTTTTTTATATTGTATAATTTAATTTATCATTATTTTACCTAGAATCTATATCTCTTGTAAATTTGTACTTTTACGACTTCACAGTTACCATATTAGGTTTTACGGTTCGAAATATTACGTCGAAGTAGTCGTACCGTTAACACATCTTTAAGGAAGAATTGTGGGACGTAGTTTATGGAAATTTTCCCTCCAGATTTTTTTTTCAGCATATTTCACACTGCGTCTTTGCGTTGTAAAAATAAACTGGGCTACGAGCGAGTTGTCGGGACATCAACACGTCAACAAAGTCGGGAAAAGGGAGTTCTTAAAAAACTCTTTTTCGCGCCCACCTATCGCAGGCATCAAACGCAGGAATTCTTCCAGTCTGGGAAAGTTTTCTCTTTTCATAGCCCACGAAAAATTGTTCGCTGAAGGGAAAGACGTATTCGATTCCGGACTCTTAAGTGAGAGTTTGCAAGTGACAATTCGGAATGACCCATATTCCTCAACGTTGGAGACTTTATAAATATCTTTCCCCAACCAAAGCTTACAGTTTAAGGACCACGGAGGGAACGTAGCTGACAAAATCCTAAGCTATTTTAAGTAGACGTGGAAGTGTTAGCATCTTCACCGAAAATAGTCTGGTCCTAAACATCCTAAATCCCTCAGTTGGCAGGTGTTATGCCCTAGTGGAAACACGAGGTTTTCTGTTTCAATCGTTGCGGCGCGTTAACAGTTTGATTTCAGCTCAGCTTTCCTATTGGTTTAAGCTTCCGATGTTACTCTATCTACGAGTTCTAAAACGTATAGAGTGAATCTGGAACCATTAGGTATTGAAAAGGAAAGGTTAACGTAAAGAAAGTTGTTTGGATTGTTACGTAATTGAGCATAGTGTGTAGGTAAATGATGCTAAGTGATTTAGAGTAACCTAGTAACATCAGGAACCTAGTAACGATATTGTTTATAAAATACAAAAAAAATTTCTGGAGATGTGTTATTGAAGATAATATTATATGTCAGAAAAAAAATGAAATATGTATTTTATAGTACGATTTATTCTTTGTCCCTTTGACATTTTGTAATTGTCTCTGCCCTTTTATTTAAGTAATTCATCGCATCAATAAGAAGATATAGGCGCATTTCAACTGTAGTTTGGCTTAAGATATTTCTGTTTATTTTTCTTTATGACCATGCACTTGAGATCTAGTATCGAGATATTATATTTTAATTCTACCTTAATCATTGTTTATTGCCTTTGAGGTAATTAACTTGCTAACTCATGAACTATGAGGAATTGGTTTCAGTTACTAAGTACGATTCGAGTATATCCGAGTCGAGTAGTACAAGTAAGAGAATCGTATCACGTAAGGGATGTAGAGAATACATGCAAGCAGACAAGTGGCAAACTCAAGAAAGCGTTCCTTCTTTCACGCTACCTTAAGTCACGCAAACTTCTCCACATTCGGACATATTTATTTTTGAACGGCTTAATCCGCCGTTCCCTAGGATACCTACAGAGGTGTATTCATGAATGGGGGGCGTGATGGATTAAGTGGGAGTTTACTCGTGACAAATCAGTCGTAAAAGATTCGTACGAGGATTACCGATGTTATTCGAATCATAAAGTGACGGAATTCCGAGATGAATATTGCCATAAAGAGGGCTTAGAGTCAGTGGATTTATATTCCTGCGTGAGGGGGATACCTTCAGAGAAAGATTGAATGTATTTCTTGGTGGTGGAAAAGTTTGAGCTAGGTACGAGTTTGCTTAGAATGGTTAGAAGAGAATAAAAGTAATTATAGAATGAGATTGTGTAATGTGTTTAGTACATTATGACGTAGAAATAGATGTGGTACTTGCTGATCGTGCTTGAGGTAAATTGAGCTTAGAAGTAAAGGAAATAGGTTTTGTGGTATCAAAAGTTATCATCCACAATTTTGAAATACTTAATCCGAAATTTAATGTATTAGAGCTTAATTCTTCGGCTTAAATTTGCCGAAATTTTATCATTATTTAAATATAAATATATTATATTTAGGTGAAGATATTGGATGATATATTTGGCGAAAACATTCCTAATTACAGTCTAAATTAACGTATGCTAAGTTGCTAAAATTTTAAATACTTTTACGTAGAAATATTTCGACTACTAAATCCCATTCTTCAATGTGTTAAGCTAGTTTATTCCACATCTCTTTTGTCCCGAGTTTCCATGGATACCGGAATTTCTTATTCATATTTAATTATCAGCAGCCCCCTTACGAAAATCGCCGCAGCTCCCGTGAAATCTGGAAAATATTTACCAGCCTCCCCTCCACCCATGCCCCCTGGATCTTCTTCTTCTCCCTCTTGTAAATCCCCTGGGGGTACAAGGTCAAGAAACTCCGAGTCGCATCTGGAGCGGGCAATCACGCTCAAAAGGAGGAAAAAATCCGATCTTCTTCGTTAGCGTAGCAGTAGGGAGCCGTAATTTCTATCGGCCGCTCTCAAAATAATCTCGTGTGTTTTCAAAGAATTGTTTCGGAAACGCGATGAACCCGTAGTGACCTCTGATGGAGTTTCGTGGGAATTTTCGGCTTTGATCGCCGGATATTAATTTTGTAGTGTACACGAGACAGAAAACTGATTTGAGGATTAAAGATGTTGGGCTGTTTCTGTTCAGAGTCAAAGAGTATCTTTAAGTGAATCTGGTTAAGAATTGTATGTAAATTTTTACGCCAAAACGGATAAGTAATTTTAAAGATATCGGTATCTTGCAAAAAGACGAAGATAAGGTAATTAGAAACAGTCTTCGCAGTCGTATGATACGAATAAAATAATTAATGGGTGAATCTTCCACTATAAATATAATATTCTGCTATTAATTGATTTATTTAGAGTTATGAATCCTTTAAAGTTAATCATAGCAAAACGATTCTGATAACAGTAATTTTGGATCCGAATTAATTGTATTATTTGATAGAATCTAAAGTAGATATTACACCAATTAAGGACGAAAAGTATACAATGAGCTTTTAAATCAAACGATGGAAAGGAAGTGTTAACGCTAAATTCATGTTTATCGCGCTCCATGTTTAGAACGATAAAGCTGGTGTCGGGAATCTTTAGATGTGTTTAAAAATTCAACGCACCTCTGATTGGGTACATTAACAGCCAAAGATATCGAATCTGTTAAAGTATTACGATACTTAATTCCTGATTAATCGATTGGGATGCATTAAATGAATCCAGATCAAAGATAAATCTCGAGATCAATATCCTTTCGTGTTTAATAACTAGTTTAGGTTTTCAGGATGCTGTTCCCAGCTTTATAGGCATCAAAGGGAATCAAAACACTCTTCATTGGATGTATTCTCCGAGTAGTTTCACGAAAAATTAACGGACCAGCGGAAAACACTCAGATAAATTCGCTCCACAAATTTAAATGATCAATTTACCGAGTCTTCTGTACAAACGCCCCCTTTTCCCCATCGCAATTTCGCTTAAACGCACCAAAATGAAGTTTTAATTACTGTACATCAGAGCGCGTCGATTTCCTACAAATTGGCTCCCTTTTAAAGACTACTGCCCTCCATCAAAGGGCAGCGAAACTCGTTTGCAATCCGCAAGTTTGTACATTCTGCCCTCGCTCTCCGTCCACGAGTCCCTCCACCGGTCCATCTGGTTCGAACGCGTCAAGTTGGCTGCCCTGATGGCCCACGCGAACGCTCTCCGTGTGGGATGCTAGTCGCACGAACCCCCCTCCAACTCAAGGTCCCTCCCTCCAGGTTCCATCGCCCCACAAGAGCTATTGCTTAGCCCCCGGGGGTGGGGGGCAGACAGCCGTGGAGTGGGGCGAGGTGGCTCCCGAGGACTCCCGCCTCGACCAACTCATCTTCCCGCCCCTCCGCCCTGTCAAATGGGCCGGAGGTTTTCAACCCCGGCCACGGTGGCGCGCTGCCCCTACACCGGCAGACACGCGAGTCTCCAGTGTTTTGTTTTCGACCCGAAGATTTGTCTCCAGGGGTGTTTTCCGCCGTAATTGGTCCGTTGTATTCTTCTGTCACCGTCGGAGAAAATATATATATAATGCGTCGGTTTGGGTTAAAAGTTCGGATGGGCCGCTGTTGATTTTTAGGGGTTGCTGGAAGGTGGGTGAAAACTGGGAACCCGAACACGCTTCCTTGGTAGGTGGTTGGTAATTTGTTAGGGGTCGCTAGAGATCTAAATTGAAGTTAGCTGTTCGTATATGGCTGCGAGAATACCATAGATGTTTTGGTTAAGTCTTGAACTGTCGAAAGCAAGAGAGCTCATTCGTTAATAGGTTTTGGAGACGATTCTATAAAGTGGTAAGTAATGGGATGAAAATACTGAAATTGGGAGTCGAAATTGTACCATTCAGTATTTGAGGAAAGAAACAGTTCTAACCTGAGGTTCTCCTTTACTCAGAGGTCACGGTGTGTTATCCAGGACTTAATAATCTCTTTTGCCGCCAATCTTGTGAGCTTAAATTTGATGAAAAATTAATGTCACCAGTTCAAGTGTTCTTCAGTATGGGTATGATATAAAAGCTATCAATTATTAATCTGTCATTACGATATATAGATGGTTGTGTTTGATAAAATTATTAGCATCCTCTGGAATCAATTATCGAGGAAGGGATGAATTTAAGTTGTGTACAATTCTTTAATGACGCTATGGTAACGATTAATATCCACGATTATTAACTTAATCGCATCATCTGAACCATTACATTGTTTCAGTTTTATTAGCATAATAGGTTAGTTTATTTTGCTACGCCTCGTCGAATATCACGTGAGCTACAATAAATCTAAGTGTCTGAAACAATGAGAAGAGTTTCGTAATAATGCATCGGGTGGAGTTGGGACTGAATTGTTGCTGCAAACGATAGATCGTTGCCTAAGAACCCTATATCTTTTGTTAGTCCCGCTCTAATTTAAAAGAAATTTATGTTCAAGAGCGTAAAAGGAAGACATTCACTCGCAAATCCGCCATTTTCTTCAAGTTCGACCTTCACTTCCTTCCCCTTAGGCCTTAGAAGTTCTACAAACCGTAATATACGGTTTTACTTGTATAAATACTTGTTTGCCCTTAACCGAAACTTACTGTGCATGCGCCATTACTCAGAATCACGTATAGCCCCCGGCCTCTTTCCTAAGTACGAAGAGGAAACGTGCATTTCCACAGCGATCGAGGCGATTCGTAAAGTGCGCGTCGTAAATTCAAGAGTAAACGAATATAGGAGGCGTCTTTCGAAGCGTTAGTCATTGGCGCTGTGACGTTTCTATTGGGAGACCAGAAGTTGAAGCAATCTGGGGACCTCCTACTTGCATGGGAAGACCGTTATGAATCTATCTCTGTTCTTTTTTAATCATAGCGTGGGTCTTCTTTTAAGGATGGGTGTGTTTAGCGAGAAACTTATAGCGGAAGCGGTATGGAGTGTTTCCGAGAAATGCCATCGCTTACCGAAACAGTTTTTTTTACGTTATATATATATACCTAACAAAGCTGGTTTTAGTTAATACAGTTGGCAAAAAATTTGCGTATGAGAATTTGATTTCATACATAATTTGGCGAGATTTCGCGATCTTTTTATTTTATATTTCTTGAGATAGAGTGTTAACTGAAATAAAAAGCGTTCAAACTGCATTTCTTACTGTCCTTAATCAATGTGTTATACTTGTCAATAGGTATTGATATATCTTCTATCTGATACTTCGCTAATGTAAGTTTTCGATAGCAAATTATTCGGAATGAATTTTATTAAACGAATCAATGACTGTAGACTTATTTATTGATATAATACACATTCAGTTTATATATAAGATTCGTAGCACTAATCACATTGTGCAATTAGTGGTATTTTAAACATTGAAAGAACTCAGTAGAAACGAATTGTTTACGTATGCGTGTTCTTTTATTATTGGCAGAGCTCAGAAAACGTATTTTTGACTAATAAATCAAGTTAATCGTTTCAGTAACCTAGCAACTCAGCCTAGCGAGAACTGCGCATACGGAAGAACTACTGTTTACACGCTCCGACGCGGACGGACCCTTTTTTTCTTCAGTTCCCATCAGAATCTCCATTTATTAATAAATATAACGCAATGTGGTTTCCCTACGGTTTGATGTCGCATTTCTTGGATTTCGATTCGCGGTCGGAAGAGATAGAAAAAGATTAGTTCTGCGGTCCTTCGGCAAGAAATAGGTTCTGCACGACTGGTTTAGCATCATGGGACCCATCCACCATTTCCCGAAAAAAATTATCGGTCGCAACGAAGGAATAGATAGGTTTTTGTTCTACACCCTCAATTTCACGCCTTCCAGTTTTTATATTTTATTTACCGCCACCGGAAGCATATCCAGGGACGGGATTTTCACAGGTTCTATGGATGGAACTGGATTTTTTTTCTACGTCCCGTAGTCACGTAAACAGGTATAGAGTTATTATGTTCATCGCGTTCTACAGCAAGAAAGACTGGGAGCTAGAAGAAAAAAAAAACTCCCGAAGTCCATCGAAGTACTCTATCGCAAGCATTTGGAATACGAATTCCTCCCAAAGCGAGATTTCGTTAACTTTTTTTTGCTAGGCGGTCGAGCTTTCAACTGAAATCTATTCCGAGAATTTATGCAAAAACTAGTAAGTGGTTTTTTTGTGACGAATAGCGGAAAAACTGGCTTCTTTTTCTGCGAAGTTATCCTGGCGTATAATGATTCTCGCATTTCCATCCAAACGCTTTCTAAATGAAAATGGCCTTAAGTTGGACAGTTTTCCGTATTTTTTTCTTCTTATCTTTCAAAGGGAGATGAAAGGCTAATTTTTGCGTCAAATTTATTTATTATATTTGACTTCAAATGCTTATCAAGTTCTAAATTTTACCAAGGAAGCAATCATATGAATGATTTATAAGATTTTTATCGCTACAATTCCTATTAAATCTTCTGAAATTCGGAGGTATGTGTTGGTAGTGAGGCTTACTTTTTAAGGGGGAGTGAGGTATTATAGTCTTTCTTTAATATTAAACATGTAAGTTGAAGGAATCAATTGGTATAAATATATTTGTGTATGTGTCAGTATTATGCCTTGTACTAAACGGTGTGAATTTGATTACCACTCATTAATTCCTATGAACGCAAATTTGAAATCGTAATTTGGCATAGTGAATTTACGTGTGGGAAAATTAAGCGTGGTTCATCTAGTTACAATTTGGAGTAACCGCTCAAGTTACCTCCCAATAAATCAATAATTAGTTCGGTACAATGATTTCGGTCTACAGAACGCTGTTATCATGCATTGTAACCTTGTTATCGAGTAATTAGTACACTTAATTCCAGACCATTATTATCGTATATCTCTCTCATCGAATACAGTTTCAATAACCATTCTGTTATATATATTTCCTCCAATTACACTGCATGTATGAACGGTCCATATCTGCGTAGAGAATGCATCGTACCAAAGATTGAACGTTCTGATTTGGGTCATAAGATCTCCAACCACGTTTGGCATCTGCGGCACGCTTCTGAGTGAACCGCTGATATTCACTGCGATACATGTGTGACAGAAGATTCCGGGAAGGAACGTGCATCCCATTAATTCCGTTAATTTTTTGCCCTCCCGCACGATGGGAGGCTGAGAAAGCAGCCTTGAATATCGCAGAAGAGGTCCAGCGAGTGAAAAACCTCGGTCTGGATGCATTTTATGGTGGGGGGTCCCCAGGAGCGTTTTGCAAGCTGCTTCTCTTTAGCAACTGCGAGAAAAGAGTTTAAGAGCTTCACTTTGCGGTTTTCTGAAGACCGAAAGTAGTCCCTTTATTTACTGTAGCCGGTGATTTGTTTAATGTTCTGTGAAAGTTAATAGGTAGTCGTTTAAATTGTTATATATTTTACGTAATTTCAGTCGGTATTTATTAGGTACTGTTTCCATGGTGAAATCCTAAAAGAGATTATTTTCTTTCGATTGTTGTGTTCCGTTGTTAAGTCATTAGTTTGAGAGATTTATTTATGTATTTATTTTATTCTTTAATCATTAGTTGTTAACCAGTTCGACAATATTTTTTTAAATTTACATTTCCTTTCACCTCTCATTTTGTGCAGTGAATCAATCCTTGGTGACCAAAGATTTCACGTACATAATACCATGGGAAATCAATTCTGCTACTTTCTATAAGAATATGCGTGAGTTCTTTTTAAGAATACGCATCCTTAATTCGATGTCAAAGTCTTCCATTTGTCCTCACCGACCTTATTTCAAGGTCCCGCGCACAGGAAAGTTCTAGAAAACCGCGCATTTTCTTATTCGGTTTCCTTGGATACTCCTTACCATTCTCATGTAGCTACTCAAAGACATTGTTAATCATCAGAATATGAAGCCCCTCTTTGAAAGTGTGGGAATCGACGTGCTTCGGGGAACATTGCGGTGGGTCCGTGACTCGTAATCGCCCCAACACGGAGTTGGTAAGCGGGAGAAGGAGTGCACGGAAAGTTTAAGACAATAGGCGATTTTTTTTCAGGATCCCATGAGCACAAAAAGATAAAAGATGGGTATGAAACGCAGTAAATATGACAAAGGTTGTTGAGGAGAATATAATTAGTCAGAAAGTAAGGACAATTAGGTCTTTGTAAGGTCACGAAGTGTCCCTTTTTATTCACGCATTCACCTTGAATCGCTCGGTCTTTTGAAAATTACGCTTCTAAGTTTTCACAACTTATAAATTGTATGAAGAATCAGTTAATTAAAATCTTTTCTAACGTTTACGTCAATCTATTGCTTGAATTTAAAATTATTTCGATTAAACTAATGTCATATCTTATGTTACATCACAAGTAATTCTGTTAATATCGGATTTAAGTTGTGAAAGAAGAGTACCTAGTACTGAACCCTGTGGAACTCCTACAAAATCAAACCTAAGGTCGATAAATTTGCCCTCGCAGCCCGAGATCTAATCCGTTACAGACTTTTAAGGTAACTTTCTTTTTTTTAATCCGTTTCAAATGAAGAAGATGTGGTATCCTTCAATTTATCAGCGTCGGTTGGAATGAGGTAACATTTTATTAGAATGGCGACATTTTTCTCGAACTCGCAGCCATTTTGAAAGCAAAAAAACAAGCCGGGAAAGGAGTAAGAAGCCTCTTGATTCATTAGTCTGAGACTTTTTCATTTCCCAAACGATTAGGAGAGCGGTAAAACAGTCATTATCCGGGAAAACTTTTCGTCAATGCCCTAAAGAAAGAGAGACGCTTTCTTACAGTCGGTTTTATTGTTCGAGGAAAGCAAAAGTTGGTCATTTTAATGTTTGAAAGAATTACTTTCGCTCAAGTTTTTCTAGTTAAGGGCGTCTGCTTTCGGAACCCCTAAAGGGATAGTGTTTATTCCGAGAGATAAGAATTTGTTTTCTCGTGGAAATGTATTTTGTGAGCGAATTTACTCGAGTAATCAAAGGAAGATCGTACACAACAACGTAATTTGTAACGAAAAGACCAAGTTTTCCTGATGATGAATAGAAAATATTTAGCAAAGACTGTGTAATTCTTCTATGAGATCTTTTTTTTAACAATATTCCAATTAATTTGTTGTCTAATTTCCCTTTTTGTTGGCAAGACTCCATAGAATATTACATCCAACAAGGAAGTTGGATAGACTAGAAAAGTTGTTCATTTTGTAAGGAAAGTCTTGATCAATAGTTGAAATAATAAACCCAGAGGTCGCGTTTTAATTAAGGGCTTGTTGATAATTGGGAAATTTGTCAAGGTTTTTCCTTACATTAAAGGTCGTGGTTTGTTAGCTCTTTTATGCTATGGAGGTAGTTGTCTGGGTGTACTTTGATGTTGAATTAGCCCATTCGGGGTGAAAGTATTTCCGGTGCTGTTCGTTAAGTGTGTTTTATTTTTAGTTTATTTGGTGTACAGTTTTATATTTTCCTTTTGTTTTTCGTATATTTGGCGAAGTTTTGGTGTAATTAAGTCTAATTAATACGTTGAATTGTATCCTTTGAGAGCTGTCTGGGTTCAAATCAAAACTCCATATAATAACTTAGCATGAATATATTTTACAATATTTTAGTTACTTTACTTTTTTAATAAGTTATAATAAACTATAGCTTGTCTTCTTTCATTCTTAGATATTCATGCTCAATCGAAAGTAAGAGCTCGTTCCATGAACATTTTCCTTTCTCTTCCAATCTAGACTTAATCCTTTCGTGCGAGGAAAAATATATGTATATATATTAGAGAAGCAATACGATTCGTAGTTTCCCAAATGAACGCCTTAGTTTCCAACTCCGTTTCCTAAGCGACTCATTCCCATAATATTATTTCGCAGCCGCGAAAATACACTCTGGCTCGGGAGCAATAAAGTCCGCACTCTCCTGAGAGAGGACGAATTAAATCCTTTACATATTCATCCCCATCGAGTCTCCCGTTTCTATGACAATTTCTCGCCACCGCACGTTTTCGTCTCTGCTTCGATCTCGCGTCCACTTTCTCCCCCACCCCCGTCCTCAACTCCCCCACCCCTTCCCAACTCCCTCCCCCTTCCAAAGACCCCCTCCAGCCCCTTAACTCCCCATCCCATCGTTTTTATACCCAGTTCATTCTTTCGCTACCAACTTAAGTCTTCCCCTTCCCCTCGTTTCCTTCCTTTTTTACCAGCGCCTTTTTTATTATAAAACTCTAACCTCTCCTTCTCGATGTATCTCCAGGGGTCTTCCAAATAAAAAAAGTCTTCGGGCCGCCTCACCTGCTCTGCTAGTCTCCTGCCCTCACCCTGCTTTCCGGCCCTCGGGCGCCCTCTCCCCTTCAACCCGTCCCCTCCCCTACTCTAGTTCTTTCTATTCCAATCTTTAGACTGCTCTTTCCCCGTCTCCTTCCCCAGCTCCTGAACATCTCCTATCTGAGCTCCTCTTTCAGTTAATACCTCCTTCACAGCCTTTATGCCTCTGTTTCATTTCTCACTTTTAATTTTTCCTAGTTCGTAAGGCGTTCTTAATATACCTCAATTCTTTCGATACAACTCGCTATTGCTGTCTTTAGCGTTGAAGAAGCTTCTCTTGTAGTCTTTAACGTTCTTCTTCGTATATAAATACACTTCAAGACGCGTTTTTGGATTCCACTTTCACTAAATTCCACGACTGTTTCTTTGTCTCGATCTATTTTCTAATGATTCTCATCCGGTGTCCTCAAGTATCCAAGTTACGCCCACCGATTTGTTGCATTTTCTACGAATTATAGGCTATAGATGTACGTTTTCCAGTACGTAAGTGCGGTACTTATCAGTAGGATCCCTTGCACATACGCTACATGTTGTTTCATCGACTAGTACGTTTTTTTCTGCCATACTTTTATCATCAGTGCTTTATTATCTGTCGCTTACGTCTTCTTTTTGTTTTGTCCCCATCGCTTTATCCCATCCGCAATTCATCTTCGTCCAGTATAACCTCCATTTTGCCCCTTTTCCCTTCTTCTTCTATCTTATAAGCACAATTTTCTTCTTCTCGCCTCTCCTTTTTACTTTTCTTCGCTTTTCCGTATTTTTTTCTCTTCTGTTTACTTTGTGTGTCACTCTTCCGCGTCGTATCTCTACTCTCCCCATTTCTCTATCATTCCTTTTTTCTTTTCAATACCTCTCGACTTTTTTTTATCTTTTTTTATTGGTGACCCATTCAACCTTTTTCCCTTCTTTTACTACGGACTCTTTTCTAACCTTCCTTGAAGTTTTCTTCGTAAAACCTCTTGGTTCTTTATACCTTCTTATAGATTCTTATACCCTTGTTATTCGCACGTAAAGTATCTTAAATGATGTATTTTCAGTATATGATTGTTCGTGGTTGTTAATATGGTTGAAACTTCTCTGATATACGCGTAACTTAGTTGGCTATCATCGCTTACTGTTGCTTATGTAAAGACTTTCAACTGCCTAGCATATATATTAATATATTCGTCTATATTTATCTTTATTATTAAATTTACGTGTATATTTCTTTCGTAGTCTATGCAGAACACTCTTACGTTTAACCATACATTACATTTACATAGGACAAACGTAGTTAAATCCAATCAAAGATAAGATATTTCCTATCCTCCACGGCTCTTACGTGGGACCGTATATGGATGGAAAAATATTTATGTACGTATATGTTCAAAAACACACGCACGAATACGTTCCGCCTGTCTCTCCCTATCTCTTCACTATATATATCTTGTCATTCTTCATTCACAGTATAGATTCCCACTTCCCTGTCGTCATTCAATCTTCGAATACGTGCTTTCTTTTCCCATCTTCCCTTTGATCGCACCTTACCCACGATTTCACTACATCATTCTCTACCTCACTTTCCGATTCCCTTTATCTTCCCCTTCTCATTTCTACTTCCTCTCCACATTCTCACCACCGAGTTTTTGCATTTCTTCTCCCCCCCAAAAACCTCCTCTTTCTCGTCGTTTTTCCTCGACTGTGCCTCTTTTCCATCAATGTCTGTCATCCGTCTTTTTTCTTCTTTTCTTCGAGTTTTTTCGCCCCCATTTCATCCACTGTGTACCTCTTTTTCCCGATATAATCCTGTACTTCTACCACCCCCCTCTCTCGTTCTTCTACGTCTCTCTCATTTCCTCCATCCTGCCCTTCCCCGAACTCATCTATCATCCATTACTCCATTCGCTATTCATCCTGCCGACCGCACGGCGTTTTACGCGAGTGACTCCACTCTTTCTGGAGTTCTCCCCTTGTCCGCCTTTTATTTTTTTCCTCTCCCCGAAATTAAATTTCCTAAAATTTGCACCTTTCGCAGATTTCAGTCGCCGGCTCCCGCGGCGGAGCGGTGGTTTCCAGCCTTCTTTTTCGAACGTAAAAAGTCCTGGGTTCGAGTCCCGGGTAACAGCAATGTTTCCAGGAAAAAATGTTTTATTACAACCCTCCGTTGCTAAGTACCTAAACGTGTTCGGCTCACTGTTTAATTGTCGTTTTTTCGAGTGTGTTTTAATGATATTATACAACCACTCATCCGTTCTTTCTCTCACCTTCTTTACTCCTCTTCATGCTTTCCGAGGAGTTGCACAATCGATAAAAACACATTTCCCCTCATCTTGATCCTTCTTTGCGCGAAGCAAAGGAAAAGGGATTTTTTTTGGGAAATCGTCGAAATGCGGGATAAGGCTGATCGTCTCAAGATGTTGCCGCGTCAGCCGTTTTGCGTCATTTATGTTTTGCGGATTATAATTTTGTCGTCGTCAGGGGTTGAGAGAGAGCTCTCGCGACTTACCTCCGCTTAATAAGGCTGAGATGCCTCTCCGATGTACGTCGCTTTTACTTTCTTATTGAGATTTTTAGAGCAAGACGGTTGCCATGGAAAATAAATAAGGCTTCGCTTAAGAACGGAGCGTGTTTGCGTTTATAAGGTTATCGTTGTTACCTTGGTTATAGAGTTGTGTTTTTAGAGACGTGTGTCTTGGTTACTAAATCGTAAACAATAAAACTAGGTTTCTTTTCTAATACGTGTTGATAGATGTTCGTTTTTGTATTACGTTCATTCTTTAAAATGGAAGTTATCATATTTATTAGTATATAATGTGAATATTTGTCATGGTAAGTGGTGTTAATTCATTGTGAATTTGTGGTAATCCATGGTTCCCCAATTTTATGGGATTTCATTCACTGCTGGCATTTTCGGATGTATCTCAGCTCTCGACAGTTTCATTGCGGATCCAAGTACCTTCCACTCGTGTAAAGTATGTGGAAAGAGCTCAATGGAAATAATGGCATAAGAATCCATCGTCTGCCCTCTGATATTGCGTGCGAAGATCGTGTCGGACGACCTTTTAGTAAGAACTCCGTCAAAGAGTTCCAGCATTCGGGGTGAAAATAGGGGAGAAGTCCGCATAAATCTCCAACCTTTTGGTAATAATGCGGGGTAATGGAGTCGGTCGGCGTGAGAAATGGAGACGGGGGTCCAGAGGTTATGTTCTCGAAGAGGATTCCTCCACTTCTGGAGCATTGTCGACGTTTGCGTCTTCATCGCCGGGAAATAATGGTTCGAATTCCGCAGTCCAGGAGGACAAAGCGTCGCCACGAAACAGTTTCCAGTTGGGAGGACCTCTTTCTCCCAAGATTACCTCCGCGATGGATATTTACAGCGTCTGCAGACTCTCTCACGCGCCCAAAACATCTTCCCCCGATGCCCTCTCTCTCGGAGCCTCTCGGGTAAAGGGAAATAAAGTAACATAAATGAAACCAGCTTGACCAGGTATAACCGGGAGGCCTCATCCGGTGTTACCGCCCCTCCCGAAGCCACGCTTACCCCGTCTTTCCCCTCCCCCACGCATCCTCCCTGGATACCCCCCGACGGCAGCCCCATCCTCCGGGTCGCGACCACTCCCAAGTGCAGCCGCTTCCAGAGGCGGGTGCAAGTGCACGCTTTCTCCAGTCGCGAGCCCCCCCACACCACTAGCCTCCCCCCTTCTCTACCCACCCTCTTTTCCCCATCTTCATCTGCAGCTTCATCTCACGGAAGGCGTCCAAGTCGCCGGTCTCGGTTGCACCAGCGACGGCGCGCGTCCACGCTTTCTTTACTCTCCCCTTCCACGGCTAATTCCGACTGATTCGAAGGCTTGATCAGCGGTCTTTCTTAGGGGGATGGGAAGGTCTAAGATGGTGGAAGAAGCTCTGGAACGAAGGTGGATTAAACAGGGAGCATCATAGCAGTTCGTTGTATAAGATAGTGGAGTGTATAGTAATCGATGGCTGAAATTTTTTGCTTTGAATATTTATGAATTTTAGGAGGTATAATATCATACTGAATGATGATGATTATGAAGATGATGTCTTGCTTCGTGATGAAATCAATGTAGATTTGGGTTTGTCGTGTTTAAGTTTGCCGTGTTTACTGTGAGCATGATCTGGCTTCCTTCCAACTAAAAAGGTTATAATCTTTCTTACATAGTTTAGTTTTGAAATGTGGGAGTTACTGAGGAGGATTGTTAAATGAATATTTTGATGCAAAACTGAAAAAATTAGGCTTTTTAGTATCTATGAAGTACTTGAGCAATGTATTGGTTTTAATTTGTGGGAATGAAGTGTTTGCGTTTCGGGTTTGAGCAGTTGTATGAAGAGTATTTTAATTATGATTACCTTTGAAGAGTATTATAAATGAAGATGTAATCAAGTTCACGGGTAAATTGAGCCAGAGAGGCTGTAGTTCATTGCGGAAGAGATGATTTGAATGAAAATAACTCTAGATATGGCTCAGGTTAAAGTTTTTCGAAACCTTAAGCTAAAGGGATTCTAATAAATATAAATCGTGCAGTTGAAAGCGAGGGTAGAGACAGGTGGGTAGAGCAAAGGTGTTGGAATATAGGAAAGGCGTTATTACGAGCGAAGGACATTTAAATGGGAACATAAAGGCACATTAACCTACCGAAAGGTAAAACACCCGAGTAAAATTTGCATTTTCTGCGGGACTATGAGGGTTGGCCGGAGATATCAACGGGTGTAGGAAGTTTAATGAATCCGGGCCGTATAAGGCGGCGTAGACTGTTCTTTAGGTCGCAAGCTTTTTCCCGCCGACCATCGGCGAATATCAACTCATGTAGGATGGACAGTGATGTCGGTCCTAACAGGTAGGTTTCGCCCTCTAAGCTCCTTGATTGGCCGTTATTCTGCGATATTTACAGCCCTAAGATGCTGTCTCCGCCTGCTCAAGTTTTGAAGCTAACGACGTCCTGTTTATTTATGCCATCCGTGTGTACAAATTTATGCCTTCGGTGTTCGAATGCTCTCCTGGAAGAACTTAATCAAGGGCGGAAGGATTAAAAATACCGCCGTTAAAATTTTTGCAACAGTTTTTGCTCTACGTGGGACGTTCGGGTTGGATATAAAAGATCCGCTTGGGTTCAACGGTCTTCATGAACTTATGTTATGCGGTAATCTTCAAATGGTTTGAGGCTGGTTTGCGGTTTAATTGATGATGGAGCTAATCTTGCGTTTTTATCGGAAAAGGATTACGGGAGGTTTTTCCTTATCTTTATTATAACAGTACACGAGGAACTTCTGTAGGATTTTGTTGAAGTAGTGTTTGAGCGCTATTAATCGAGATAGTTTAGATTCGTTTCTTTATCTAACGGGATTACTTATGAACAGGAATGTTTGACGGTACTTCTTCTCAAAGTAATTGCTTCCTTCTAAAAAGGTGTATCCTCAAGGTAGGCATATTTGTCATACGCATGCTAAACATATTTTTGTCTCATTATTTATTAACTTACGAAATCATGTTTACTTTTAGATCCTTCATATTTGCCCATCCATCTTCTCGATCGAGTATCTGTAAGTTTTCCGTTTCCTCACGTCCTGAGAAACCCCATTTTCTTATAATCGCAGTTTTGACGCGTATGAGAGAGTATCTCTCTTACGTAATGCACTCCACGGCTCTTCCGATACGCCGCGGTAACCAAGCAACGAATCTTCCAACTTCCCCCGTCGCTAGGATTAAGGCAATTAGCCCCCATTCTCCCCGTCTATCGACGCATTTTGTCAAAGGTAATTGAAGCGACGGAGTTTAAAGTTTCGTTGATTGCAGAAACTTACTCAATTATTTCGGGAAGCCAATTCTCGTCGGGGAGTCGCGATAGATCGCGAGCTCCATTTCTAATAGGGCCGCTAAATAATTTGCGCCCGTAATGGAAGACTGCGTGTCATCACAACCGGAGCGCCTTCGGTGTCTGGATCGATAACTAATTGGTTAAAATAACCGATAGGGGGTTTTGGAAAGGTATGAATATTCATCAAAGGATTTTTTTCTTATGAAACATTGATTTTTTTTAATTTAAAATTTATCAAAGTTCATCTTACGTAATTATTGGTATGGGATATTGGTGGAGCGGGTAATTCAATTTATCCACCCTTTAGATTCAGTAGGGATTAATGAAGAGCGTAAATATTATTGGATCAGTTCGGAGATGATTCGTTTTGTTACCTTATTGTCGTAGTGATACTGTCTTAGAATTTCTTATGTACTAGAATATCTTCCTCCTTTCGATTTTAGTTTCGTTGATTTTTCCGATCAAAACTGCCCTATGTATTGGAGGCTGTATATATATTCTATGATATTTCTATTTCCCTTAGGACCAAAACTATTTAAATCGCAGTTTCGCAAATTCTTGCAATAAGTTACCTGGTGTATGACGGTTTTGTAACGTATATTCCACGTTATAATGGAGAGATTTACTCCCTGATGAATCCATTGAGTTTCAACTTTAAATTTTTAGCTCTTTGGCGAAATCGAAGAAAAACGAATCGCAGATTTTAATTGCCAATCATAATATGAAAGATTTAAGAAGGGAAGACAACAAAGGAACTTAATAACTCCATCAATTATTCTCACGATTATGAAAGTCCGTGTCCATGTTCAAACTTTTCTGCCGACTTAGGTTCGTTCCATTCCTAAACGTAGCTGATCACATCTGCTGACGTCACGAATCGTAATAATCGCGGATTACGAGTCGGATCTACTTTAGCACGTGAACGTTCGGGGACAGGTGTCCACGGAGGAATCGCGCGCTGCCAGTCGGACCTATTCGGACGATTAAACCCTTTTTTCGAAACGCTTATTGATATTCCCCATTTAGACCGTGAAGAGAGCTTTTTCAACCGACCAGTCATCTATATTCATGTTCGGACCCGATGCAGAAATTCTTCCGTACGTTACGGGATGATTCGCGAACCAAGTCGAGCGTACAAGTCGTCGGCGTGAGTTTTCACGTTCGTAGATTTTTAGTTCTGAAACTTTTTGCGCGCGATTTTAAACATTTCCACCTGCGGAACGACTTTCACTTGTTTGTGTCCGAATGGATTTCAGTCGACGTACGTTTTTGTGTAAATTACACGATTTTTTGTGCTGTATCCTTGAATATTTTCGCGGTTGAATGGATGGTGACATTATGGAGTCCAGCTGAAATGCCCCGTCAGCCGCCTTGTACCTTTGATTTTTTTACTTAAGTTTGCTTAAGTTATTCTATTGCTTGGACTTCCTCTTTTCCATACAACAAGCTCTTTTTTTCCACGCATGAATTCTGCTATTTCTCTTTGCAATACACGCTCAGCTTGTATGTAAATAAGAACTGTTATGTGCTTACTCGATAAGAAACTTGGAGTCAGTATCCTATAAAATTTATATTTAGTAAAGCTAAGAGTGTTTGGCGAATAAAAACGTAGATAAATGATTAAATGTTACAATAATTCTATCGATGCTTTATGGATAAACTAAAGGTTTTTGGCTTTTAAAATCCATCCAGCTATATTGCGAAAACTTAATTAGCATCTTCTTTGTTTATAGTTCAAAATTCATTTGATGTACAGTCTTATACTATGCATTTAATCCAGCCATTCACCATTGACGTAGTGCTGAGAGTAGCAGTATTTTAACTCGAGTTAGTTCGTTAAACTATCAGTTCATCAAACTTACATTCGATCACGTTTACCTTTACCATTAGCTTACGAAGACGGTTGTTAATGCTATTTCTTATGCTGAGCATGTCTGGTCGTCATATTTTACACACCCTTCCTCCGAAACGTGCTCATTATCCGAGTGCAGAAAGGAAAGAAACCGCCTTGTATATTTCTCAACCTCGTCTATAGATGATTCAATCCTGACCTTAACTCCCGTGTATCGAATCACGTCAATATCAAAATGCCCGTAAATTTTTTAACAGGCCCTCGCGAGCTCGGCCTGGGGCGGGGCTAATCCTCGAAAAGCTGTTAATCCTCTTCCAAGGATCATCCTCAGTCGGATGATCCAACGCCCCCTTCAGACCGAAAGGCGCATCGCCTCCCAAACCTGTTTTACACGCTTCACCTGCCCGTAATGTTTCACGATTCCTCAACATCTCGGAGAGCATTCAGTAATTTTCCTCTCCACCCACTCACACTCCGTCTCTTTCCGTCCTACCTGCTGCCATCGACGTCTCCCCTCCCATTAAACCCTCCTCATCCCCCACCACCATCGGAGTCTTCCACCTGCCGCTCAGACCAGCTCTCCACCGGTTCCCAAATGCCCGTTCTTCTAAGGCCTCCTCCCGCCGGCCCCCTCTTCCGCTCTCACCATCATCAGGTAACCTTAGGATGTCTCCCATCCGCTTAAACCGGTCGCGCATTATATTTTTAAAGCTCGAAAATTCTCTGTTTTGTTTCACCTACATTCACCTCGCGGCAGATTCCTCGACGGGCAACTTTTCCCTCGGGTAATCATCGCGGCGTTTTTCCCCCGGGAAGCGGCGCTCCAATGCGCTCCGGAGTACGCGGTCGTTACGCGTTAATGCCGGGAAGGTTATGAATGAAACCCAAGAGGATTCTCGCTCGATTCGGCGGCGGATCGTTCAATCGCTCGGGAGAGGGCGTTCGAGGACGTAGGCTGATGATTATGACGTGAGAACTGCTTTGGAAATGCCCACCCTGCTGTAAATAATGGTGTGCCACAGGGAAACGTTTTTGCACCGCTCGGTTTTCATTTTTCGAGCTCGATCTTGCGATATAATTGTTGCGCGTAATCTTGATGGATTGCTCAAGCCGTCAGTGGATTTTAATTTGAAATGGTAATCCAGAGATTTTCATTGATTGTTATAATTCGCTGCGCGAATTTCTTTCGCTCGACGAGCAAAAAGTCTTGTTCATTGATCGCGAAGATTCGAGGTGAATGAATGTTTGTCTTTTGGGTAATCTTTCTTCGGAGTTTTTCACTCGAGAGTCAAACAGACTGGCTCCATTCACGTCTTTCTCAAAGAATATCACTGGGAATCTTGATTGGTGTTTTTTTTCGCACAGCTTTTAAAGTGTACGTCTTGAACTTGATCGAACCTGACTGTACTAGAGTTAGTTGTCTGACTTCTTAAGCACCTGCTCAATAAAATTCGGTGTGATTCAGAAAAGAGTAATTTTAGGGCTTAGTTTAAGAAATACATTCATGAAGACTTAAGTAGTTCTTGGCTCTGTTTCAATATTTTAACTACCTCTATTACTCCAGACGATGATTAAACAATGATGAATCGTGTAGTTATGGGAATGTTCTCATCGATTCAGATTCTAAATAAACTATGAGAATTTTATGCAATATTAGCTTTAAAACATGCTTTAATTATGGTCGCAGAATTCTTTCGTGTCTTAAGAGTATGGAATGTCGACGCTCGTATGATTTCTCTTGTGTAGTTATCCTGAAACTAGGCGTCGTTCAGAGTTCATGTTCCAACGTTTATCTCACTTACAGACAGTTTCTCCGCACTTAGCCATCCTTAGATTGCTTTTGCAAATTCCGCTGGGTGATTTTTTATCCCTGGTAATGAGTACGTCGAATCCAAAACACGTAGCGTCTGGTCGTAGACACAACTATCCATTATTCTTCGTTAAAGAAAAGTCGTTGGAGAAGAGCCCATTGGCAGTTTATCATTACCTTAAAGCAATTTGTCTCTCATTAGTCATGTATGGTATTAGTAGAGCGCGGAGCTCGTTCACTATTCCTCTATGCATTGGAATGATGCAGTGGTAGTTAGGAAGGGAATTTAAGTAGCGCGGTTTCTTTTGGTAACCATTTTATGGGCGAACTTTGATTTTATGGTTCTTTACGGATCGTAGACGTTTTGCAGTATTTCCTTCCAGCGTTTAGCGGTATTAGGTTTGGTTAAACTTGTAATAGAATGTTGATTTAAGAGTATTATTCATTTTAAGGCTTAGTAGTGAACTTAACAATGTAGGTTAAGAATGTATGCAGATATATACTAATTGTGATCGTAAAAAGTGCGTTATATATTAAGAATTTAAAATTGTCTTGGAAAGATGTAAGGAACCCATTGGAATTGTTTATACAATAGCCCTCTCTATTGAAAAATTATAAATGACGTTAGTTAATAATCGAAATCAATATAAATTGAATTACTGGTTACCGGTTACAGTTGAGATCTCAACCTATAAGAGATAAGAGTCGAATCTGCTATCGTCGTGTTAAGTTGACTCAGCGGAAAAATCAACTATCGAAAACCGCCTGGAAAGGAATTGTTGCGTCCACACATAGAAATCGGTTCCGATCTTTTCAGAGGAACACACTTTAGGGCGAAGTGGGATTGAAATTTACATCTGTCGATGTTACGAAAACGCTATCTCATCTCGAGGATGCCGAAGAGGACAGGTGAGGTGTACCGGCATCCGTCGGCGTTACATGTCCGTCTTTGACCGTCGAGGACCTTTTTTATGGGCATCGACACGGACGTTTGCCACTTCATCCGATCGCTTCCCAATTCACCCACTCCGCGTGATTTCTCCGTGGATTAAAACACAATTTAGATCGCCGTAGGGATAGGGGAAAAAATTATCGTGTGCGGGAGGGAAAAAAAACGAGCGCGGTATCGGTGGATCTTCCCACCAATGGAAAGTGTCCGTGGAGAAGCGACAGGTGCGAGCTTCGGATCAGGAGATGTGATAAATGAGATGGAAGTGAAAGGAAGGTTTAACGAGGAAATTCAGTTGTCTGCCAAGTCCCCGCTCGCGAGTTCCGAAATTATGAAACAATCCGAAGGGTTTTGCGTTCTTCTAAGAGTTTTGGTGATGCGGAAAGTTTTGCCCATTCTTATGAGTTTTTTCCTAATCGTTTTCAGCGTGTATGGTAATGAGGAAGGGAACTGTGGACGATGAGTATTTCTGTTCTTAAATTTGTTTCTTAGCTTATTCCTCGTACCGAAACAACTGTGATATGTTCAAAGTTTGTGCTTAGGTTTTAGCTGATTTAAAGGTGGAAATAATCTGTAATGTTTGTAAATAAGAGACTTATTAGTGGCTTTTGGAACTTAAATTTGAAAATAAATATCCTTGAATTATTCGGGATTATAAACCTAAATTATCGTTTTTAAGTTAGTAGATACGTAAACTTCAATTTGAACAATTGAAAATGTTAGTAATATTCTGAAATAAATATGCGTTCATTAAATGAGATTTTAAAACTAACCGTATCTAAGTAACACCATGATGAACGAAAATTTGATTGTTAGAATCGTTAAGAAAACTTTTATTTTTTGTTACCATGGAAATGTAAACTTGTGTTAAAAGTCAATACATTAAGTGTACCCCTACCAAATATGCTGTTAACTGGCAATGTTATGCTCTTTTCCCGTGAAAATGTGTTGCCATTGCATAGAACTATTTTTTTAGAAAAAACTCATCATGATAGCAATCTTAAAGGGTTGAATTTTCATCTAATTCACTCCCATTGTCCTCGGAAATCCATTTCCTATTCTCAGAGCCTAGGTGTTGATGAGACAAGAAATTAGGTCCCTCTAATTTTGAAGCTGTCTACTAAATTCCATTAATCCTAGGCTAGATCTTGGAACGGCTGCTTTACCTTTCAGATTGTGAAGTATCATCATTCTTCTTTGGACATAAGAATTTTTTTGCTTGGAAGAGCTTGTATTTTTAGCACCAAATTATATCAACCGTCTGAATTCAGCATTCGAATGTTTCTATTCGTTGACGAGATATTTATTTCCTCTTCGAATTAACGCTGGATGTGTGTTTTAATTACGTAAAAGTATTTTGCGGTCGCTACGTAAATTCCCCACGTCCGTAACTAACAGGGAAGGCGATGATTTTTTAATAGCATTGTTGTCGTATCCTTGGACACCGTAGAGGTCAAAATGGGTGTCGTAACTTTTCATCTGTCATCTGACGGTCAGCCGTCGTTGGAGGTTCCACGTCATTCCGTAGTCATGGTCGATCCCAAATCCCGGATTTAAATCTGAAATTGTAAATCAGTAGATCCAAATGTTTTCCCACCACCGCCGTTTCCCTAAAAGGCTATTTTTCACACGCCTACGTTTTCATTTGGGGAGCCTTTCGCAGATCAATACGCGGGATGGATGGCCGGACATCTGAATCTGTGAATTGCTAAAAATTCATGGAAGAATCGAATCGCTCCGTAAATATATCCCGAGGGAATTCGTAATATATCGCTCGCCGTGTTTATTCTCTACGGATGAACGTTCCTTTTTCCCGTTGAAATATAGGCGGAAAGAAAAATTCGCGGTGGAGTTTATTGTGTAGTGGTAATTGTCCCAATGGCTGGGCGTGCGTAATTAATTTGGCGATCGATAATTTCAGTGTTTTTTCTCTACTTCTCTTTACCTTTTTGCGTCAGTTATATTCCCTCATGAGAAAGATTAATATTATTAGTTATGTCCGATTGTTGTAAATTAGTTTAAAAAGTAGCGTATCGCGTAATAGTATTACTTAAAGCGATTTTTATAGGATATATATGTTAATTTAAGTCCATTATTTAATAACAAAATTCTTCTCTATTATTTTGTGCCTACTATTGTCCTTTAAATCTTTTTTAATGTTTAATAAATTTTTCTAAATTAATTTGTCTTAATTACATCTCCAACTTGTAAAGCTCTTGAAGGATTTATTGAAATTTAGCCTTCATCTTAGTTTGATTTTGAATGAAATTGCAATAATTTTCGCGAAATATTACTATGTGAATTCGCGAACATTTTCCTTAAATTTTCGAGAAGAATCAGAAGCTATGGATGGTGCGTAAGTGATCCAGCAGTATGAGGGTTCGAATCTCTTTTAGGGCGTGGTTTTTAGGAGTCGACGATGGAACAATTTTTAACGAAATTGGGTGGGAATTATATTAGGTTTATTAAAGTGTTAATTGAATTACTAGAGATGATATTAATTAACGTAATGTGAACAAGTTGAAAGGATAAATGAAAGGTGTCGAGATGACAAAGGTCACACAAAAGTATTTACCTCGTGAGAAAATTAAATATCAATGCCTTTGAAATCTCTCGTACGCGACGAATTTTACGTAAAATATTTCGACCGTGAGGGAAAGCTTTTGTGAGGAAAACATTCCCGCGTAAGGTCACAAGAAGCCGAGGCTTTTACTTTTGAAATGCGGATTAGCCCCAAATTCATAAAAAAAAGTTTGACGAAATTTTCTCCCTTATTAAATAATTCTGGTGGAAGGTCTCATTTCCCTTCGACTCCACACCATTGTCGAGATCGTTTCATTTCCATCCGGACCATGTTACCCTGGCAACAGACATCCCCTTTTAATTCTCTCTTGCCCCCTCGCAACGTTAGCCACGCTTTCGCCCCCTCCTTTGTCTCCACGCATATCTTCACTTTCTTTCCTCCCCTCTTTAATTTTGCACCTCTCTCTCTGTTTATCCCGTATCTTCGCCCCTTTTCGCCATACTCCCTCTCATTCGGGCCCCATTGTCGCCTAAAGATTTCCGTTTCCCATCCAAAACCACCCCTTGATCCGTTTCTTTTCGTTCGGGGGCGGCTCGAGCCGGTGCTCGAGCGTTGCGCGTCCGTGTGGATTGCGTTCGTCGAAACTAATTAACGCACTGGCCCATTGTTCTGTTTCGGGAGTCTGCAAATGGAGCAATAAGGGGTGAGCGATTTTCTCCCTCGATTGTTTCATAAGGTTTTTTTTTTCGTTACGCTTTTTTTTGTGAGGGTTGCGAGGATTTTTGAGTAGCAGAACGGGAAAAATGTCTTGGTTGTGAGTTATATGGATTTCTGTTGAGTTTGGGTTCAGGTTGTTTTGGTAATGAGGTAGTAGAAGAGTAGGTCTAATTGGTGGTGTATTATGAAGAGTAGAGTCTGTTTGTTTGTGAAAATTAATTTTTAATTTAGCTTATAATTCAAATTTAAATCGAATATATTTTTTAGCCAGTTCTTCTTACACGAAGCAGGCTTTTTTTTAATTATAGTGACCATTTAGTGTGATATTTGGCTCACTCGTTTAATAATCAATCTATCGTAGTTACTGCTGAGATAATACTAGTTTCTTTTGATATTATTGTGAATGAGTTATTTAGATTATTGTCTATTAATCTCTACAACTTTAGCTATATCCACCGAATGCTTTGGGGCTGGAACCAAGTCGCAAAGTGTGGCAGTTTCCTTACTCCTTCCTCGCTAATCCATAATCTAGTTTCCTGAAACCCTATTAGTTTGTGGAGGCCAATCGCGAATCGAGTGTTCCGTTCAGCAGCAGTTCACCAAGAGAATTGCAAACAATGCTTTTCCTTCATCGAGTTGCATTTGAAATTATTCCGTTCGTCCAGAAGGGGGTTGTGAGTGCGTAAGATTGCGTACCATCTCAAAGTATGCACCCTATCCTTCTACAGGAAGAACCTTTCTGCAATTCTCCTTCAGCAGCCCTTTTCTCTCTCCTTCCTGTCTGTAATCGTCCCCTTTTCCTACCATTACACATCCTTCTCGTCCCGTATTCTCTTCTACTAATCGCCACCTAAGTTCCCTTTCACTTCCTTTACCTCTCTCTTTAACTTCCGATATTCCCCCTCTTCCGTCTGCACTTTCACTTTCTTCCCCTCCTTACCGGTCTCTCCATTCATCCTTCTTACCTTTTTAACACCTTAATTCCTCCTCATCGTACTATTTTTACCCGTCTCCTTCTTCGCCATTTATTCCCTCCGTCCTTCCTCCTGACCCTTGCGGTCTTCTCAGATCCTCAGGGCCTTCCTTCCCACGCTTTCTTAGGAACCCGTGAGATTTATGCACGCCTTGTCCTTCCTTCACTATTTACAGTCCGGAAAATCTATTTGGGCCTCGGGCATTAAAACTGTCGCTACCACCGCTATCTTTCGGGTCCGAGTGCATTCCCAAAGTTCTTGTCCTCATCTACCACTCAGGATGGCTTATAGTTGTTAGGACTTCGCAACCAATTGTTGTCCCGTTCGTGTTTTCCCACCCCCCTGTGGTTACCGTGCCCTCTTCGAGGTATTTTCGATGCATTTTCATGGTCCAGTACCGTTCGAATGGATCGCTGGAGTAGCGGTAATGCAACTGTGGAGTTTCTGCTGAGGCTTCCGGGAATTTCAACGCTCGATTTGCATTAAATGCATTAATAATGAGATGAGTTTATTGTGCAGCTAACAGTACCCAGAACTCATTTCTGTGCTGGGTTTTTTGATCTATGTAGTTTAGCTTGCAAACGCGAACAAGTGAAGCTGGTATTTTTATCTGTAAGACTCACTTTTCCCAAATGTTAATACAGTCTTAATATGATATGTAGATAATTTATATATTCGTACAGTACCGATTCAGATGTCTACACGAGTTTTCGCGTGCAACTAAAGCATAATTATCTAGAAAGCCTTATACTTTTCTTACGTATAAGCTATACAGAGTCAGGCGTTACTTTTTGGCACTTAGTAACAGATGATGAACTACATGATGTGTGACTTATATTAACCACATCGAATTACAATGCTACAACCGTGGTAGTCCTAGTTCCTAATCTGACTGAATATGTGTTTTTTTATGTTTACACTTTTCGTTGGCTCTGAATTCGTTCTGCTCTTGTGTTGGTTGTATATTATGTTTTTACCAGTTGTACATTTATTCCGTTCGTTCATACTCCACATATATACTCATTTGTTTCTCACATAATCATCTTCCAGTTCGTATTTTCCAAAATGGTGATTCATCGTACATCTCCTTTAAGCGTCGGGACCCGTACATTCCGCTTGATTCGTCTCGCATCCCGTTCGTTTACATGCACTTCCTTTCCACTGCACTCGTACTCCGTCATTCACCCTTTTCCGTACCCATCCCACCCTCTCAATCCCTCCCTCTCGAGAGAAAGCAATCATCTCGACAGTCATTATCTTCCCGGAGAGCCAAGTGTTTCGTATTTCGCATTTCAGGCGGCAGCACCTCCTAGGTGGGGCGGAGGGGTAGCGCGTCGCCGAAGAAGATCCTCCTCCCGCCTTCCCAGACCGTCTTCCCTGCACGCTCTTTCCACTTTACCCCATTCGATTCCCTCTTCTCGTGGACAGGTGCTCCTTTCGCCACGGAGGAACACTCCGATTAAAACTCAATCCCCTCCCAAATGCAATTCCCTCCACCGGTCTTAATTTCCGCAAGCGGCGTTGATTTGCGAAAACGCGCGGATTTTTACGTGGCCATTATTTCCCGCGACCAAAGGTTTTGTTTGTTTGCCTCCCGCAGCGGTACGATGTTTTTTTTCGCGCGGATTCCGTTACGGCGAGCGGAGTTCGGGGCCGCGATGCGCTGTTGTCGCCCCAAAACGATTGTCGCGTGTTTGTTTCGTGCGCTTTGTTAGAATTCGGGCGATTGTCGGATCGATGTTGTTGTCGGGGCGGTCGGCAGTTTGGGGCATTGTTGAGTTATCTAGGTTGTGTTGGGAAGTGCGGGGGTTTTTGTTTAACAATGCGTAGGTTGATTACTGTTTATACGACAATGGTGGTTGATAAAGTAGCTTATTGTGACGAATTTAGAACAATTTTGGGTTTATCGTGGAAAAGCTGTTTATAGAAGCTGGGTAAGATAGGAAATGATTACAAGTTACGTTGTTTGAAATGTATCTCATTCGATTCTATTTTAGACTTAATATGATTCGTCCTCGATTTTGAAATATATGGAAGAGCTTTGTCAGATTATAGAAAGTATTAAAAGTTTTATTTCTAAATAAATTTCACAAAATGACTTGTTATGGAATGTCATACACTCAAATCACTCACTTAATTAGAATTATCTATTACGGTTTAAGTACAATTTTACATCTCATTTAATCCATTTTATTTCGTAAATCACATTATTACTCAATTTTAGTCTATCTTTCATTGTCCTTAGTGATTGAAACTATATTAATTGTATTCGTAATCTTTTATTCACTGATAGTAGTTATTTATAATGGGTATGCATCGCAAAGTGTTTTCTGATGATGTTATACTTGATGTACCTTATGAAATTATGGAGTTCACGGTGTTCAACTGTAATACATGAGCCGGAATTTCGATAAACAAAGTGAAAATGCTGATTCTATGAAGCATAAAAGAATTAAAGAAGACCTTCAAGAGTGTCATCACACACAGCCGTGTTGGTACAATAGATCCGATTTTCGTTTCCTCATTTCTGAAGAATCCGCGTCAACTATTTGACCCAGTTCCATCCGACTTATCAACACAACACTCAAACTGGCGATCGCCATATCGTGTTAATTCTCATGGAAATCAACTAAGTTTAGAGAGAGAGACACACAATGCCCCTTTTTACGTTCACGACGAGGGTTTCTGAATGCTGAAATTCACGCTTCGCCAGAGCAATCCGTCCCACTTCTTAATTAATGGAGTTCTCCCAGTGTCGGGATGATCATGGACCAGGGAAGCGCACCCGAAAAGAGGTATCTTCTTAGTCGTTACTTTCCTAAACAATAGGGATCCAGAGTTTCACCGAGATCAAAAGATTTCCCATTTTGCACATCCTCAGATCTATTAGACCACCCACTCCCTCCCCCACCCCCTCGTCACGTGTCCCCAGTCTTCTTAATTCGAACCCCCGTATCCGAGCCTTTTTAACACCTTTCCATCCCAAAGACCACCCCCATACCCTCGTTTTTTACACGCCCCAGTTCCCAGGAAACAAAGCCACTTACAAGACTCGCCCCTCTTCACCTTCCAAGAGAACAACTGCAGTCCGAGAAGCCGTGACTTTTCAAGAAACGTCGAACGCGTCGCGATGTCTCTTTCGGAGAATGGGATCCATTCACTCGCAGTTGCCCTTTCTTTTCCCCGTCCTATCATAACACGCCACCTATAGCACATCGCCCGCTCCAACTCCTGACCCTGTTTCCAGCTGCCTTGTCCGTTCTCCTACGTGGGTGTTCGAGTAAACTTCGACTACCATGCTTTATTTGTCGGAATTTTTTGTCTTTTTTTTTTAATCTTTGCTTTGGTATCGTGCTCGTTATTACGTGCTTTCTATATTTAAGATGCATGGAATGTTTTAAGGGTGAATTATTGCAGATGAGATTGAACTTCGCTTTTTTTAAGTATCTCTATAATTGAAGCTGTAGCCATGAGGAATTGATTCGAAAGATTTTGATGTTTAAAAACAGGTTTGTTGCCTAGAAAGATTTGGATTTGGTTGCTATAGATGTAGAATTATTCTGGAATTGGTTAGTTTGTGGTTCCAGTCCTATTTATCCATTTTTATTTTGGCATAAGCGAGGCATAAATTGTCATTATTTGCTCCTTAGTTATTTATGAATCTTTATTGAATTTCTTTCTTAATTAGTAGTCGACTTCTAATAATTTTTGAAGTACAAATATTATTGGTGTAAATGGAGTAAAATTCTATGATTGATTACGTATTTATCCCTCTTAAGTATTGGGAACAGAATTTTCTTCTTTGTACAATAGTTTTTCTTCGTTGATCCTGATTTTTTTCTTCTTAAAATTCTGATGCGAATAAATGGAAATAAGAACAATTGATCTTCTCTAGTGTTGCTATGCTTATAAATAAATCAACGTATCCGTGGCAATTGTTTTCGTATACTGTAAATTCATTCCTAATGCTTTTTTTAGTTATTGCATTTCCTAAAATGCTAAGCGAACACTAAAGAAGCCAGACGCATCACTTTAACCCTAATTCCTTACGATATCCTTCCTTTTTCTTTTTACTACATTCCCCCCTTTTCTTAATGCAACTCTTTTATCTCGCGGAGTACATCCCCCTCGGTGAATTATCGCAGCTTAGCTACTGTTGCAATTCTTCCTAATCTCTTACTTCTGTATTCCATTAACTTGGACCAAGTTCGCCAAGATCTGCCGCACACCCCCCCCCTCTTTCCATTCCTTCCCTGACATTTGTCGCTAATCAGCTCGAATATTTAAATTTTTTTTTTAAGACTCCATTTCCCGAGTGTTCCCATTTAAGTGGCGGATTAAATCTACTTAAAGCCCTTTTCTCGGCGGTATTGAATCCAAGGGAACTCTTAAAAGGATCCCGAAATGGGCGGTTTAATATGTATTATGCTCGAACGTTATCGTGAATATCCTTATGAGGGTTAGGTTTTGAGATGGTACGTAAAAGGAAGGCGGTATTAGGAACGTAATATATTACTTCGAAGGAAATGTGTGGGATGAATAAAAAGGGTATAAATGATTAAAAAATTTCGTAAAATTGATCTACCAATTGTGCTGTCTTTTTTCAAAACCATAAGGAATTTATGGAAACGCTATTTAATTAGATTTATAAAGAATTTGTCTGTAAGAATGCAGTTTACAGATTGTATTAAAGCTTATCTGGTCATCTATAAGGTTTTGAATGCAATAAATGTATTTGAGATCGTCTAGGAAGGGCTAGAAGTTCTGTATTTTATTCTATATTTCTTAAATTTAATATAAATGAAAGGCTTTTGAGTATACGCTGTATTTTTTAATCAATTATTAGTAATAGATCGGTTGATTCCGCTACTCAGTCGTCAATGCTATCTGATAGTATGTCTTCTGAATATAAAGGAATTATTCATTTATATTCATCCCTTACGAAAGAAGAAATAACTTGGTATTTAATATTCAAACGACTCTTCACAATCGTTAGGTTTTTATTCAGTCCGGGAATATTTTACAGCACTGGTTTTGAAGTATTCAAATATGATTACTCCAAAGGTTGCATGCAAGCGCGACCTGCACAAAAGGATGCACTCTAAACGAATTCGAAAGATTTGAGAAGTGACGATTACACCGGCGGTAAAGGAGGTTCATTTTCTACGATTAATTTCATTATAATTTTTTATAACTATTCGTAAAAGCACCGCTTCATTTTAACTCGCAAATTAGTCCGTTCTAATAGGACGATTCAAAGCTCGCGTATATTTACTCGACCGCTCGTCCTTTTTCCCTCCCTCGACCGAGTTCTGCGTTCGAAGCATCCCGTCGGCGTGGATAAGTGTAGCCCTTATTGCATTACATTCGAAAAAATGCACCTTTCTTTCCCTCGAGGGATTCGCTTTGATCGGCTAAACGCACGCCGTCAAAGCCTTCGTGAAAAAAAAGACAGGGCATCAAAGTAAAGTGGAACACGAGGGATGAATATCCTTTTGCCATCACCGAAATGTTGGTACGAATGATCTCTGGAGAATGCTTTTTAATGCGACTCCATCCTTTCATTCTTTGTAACAGTCGCCATGGATACCCGGACTGTTTAAACACGTACTATTCGAACTTTATTCGCGCCCGATGAATACATCGTCTTCATCGTATCATCGCATCGTTTTTCCACGTATTGAATACGTTCGTGGATTTTCTTTTCACGCGGTTTTCTCTTCGGACGAGGTAATTAACGGTGGTGCAAATCTGACGGACGCGTCTACGGGTGTGGCGGGGCGCGAATTCCGCCGGATTCGACACCGTAAGGAATTAATCCGTTGTGTGGGAGGCGGTTGTTTGCGATAGAAATGCCGGGAATGTATAATCGCATCCAAGTCTGCCAGCGCTTTGCAGCGGAATTGGCGAATTCACTCGCGAATTGATGGTGCCCCCCAAGGCAACGGATTGTTGTACCAGTAGCCGGACTACTATCGATACATAATCGTTTTTGTTTCTTATTTGAGAATGTCCAAGAGATATCGAATTGTTTACGTTGTTTGGTTGTTAAAGTGGGGGTTGTAGCAACGAGTATATTTTTCGTAATCGATGTTTTGTATGCCCCATATTTCGTCTTTTAAATTGAATGATGGGTTTGTTTTTGATGTTTTTACTATCTTAAATATGTTGTTGAAGTTTAAATGGGAGTTAAGAGTGAATAAATTATGTTCTAGTTTTATGAATGTGATAGATACGTATTTATTATAACTCCTCTTGTTTCTTCGTTATTTTCTAGTGTATTTATTACGAAGGGTTGGAGATTGCTTTCTTGCTAACGATTTTTTCTTTTTCTTTTTTCAGGTGAGTTCCCCTTGATGGTTTTTACAGTATTATCTGCTATCCAGGACCATAAGTCCACGATTAGTAAGTATTTATTCTCATCGCGTAGGCGTCGTCTACCCTCGTTAGGGTCACCTGTCCTTTTAAAACTCCTCTATTCAGTACATTATCCTTCTCCCTTTAGCCCGTTATCCAACCCTTCAAGTCTTCCTATCCTTTTGTCTCTCCCCCGAATCCTTCCCTCGTATTTAACTTCACAAATGCTTTCTTTAGAACCCCTCTCGATATACGTGCTTTGTCGACGCTGAATGACTTCAAATGAAACCCTTTACCCTTTCCGACCATCTTCAACACTTCCGTGTCAACCTTTTGATATCGTCTTTTCAGGTCTTTCATTCCAAAAGAGTTTTATACGCCAAGGATCTTACCGATGATTTTCTGAATCTTTATTTATCTCGTATCATTATGTTCTTTTCAGTTTTATGTTCTTTCTATTATATTCTCCTGACGTCGCATGGAAAAGACCTAACTGAATAAGCCTTTCTTTTCCAATTTATGTTCTACGTAAAGTCGTTTGATTTTCAGTGGAAATACGTATATCAGGTTCTTTGAACAGTATCTTCCTTCGTCTCTCTCTAATTAGTACATCAGTTTTTTATTTCCACGCGGTTTAATAATTTTCATCTCAAAGTAGCGAATTTATTTAGTTAAACTCTTTTTAAAATTTTAAACTGAAAGCCATTTTTAATCTATTATCGATTTATTCGTATTTTAATCGTCGTTTAATTATTTTTTTAGCTCTTTTGGTTACTCGTTCGTAGCACTTGCGTCTAAGTAGGTTATTCCTAGAAACGCGATATTTCAAAAAGCTTAGTAAAGCCGAGTGCACCTTTTTCAAATTTTATTTCTATTCGCCGTCGATTCCATCCGGTAATTGCGATTCAATGCCAGGCACAAGATTCGTATCAGTTTCGGAGAATACTTCATAATCAAGTGGGGATTTTGAATTTTTTTTAGAAAACGGGCCGCATCGCGTAGCCCAAGTTATGGGAAATTAATGAAGAAACTTATCCCGCATCGATCCAGATTCCCGATAACTTATTTTTCGCGGCATCGAGAATAATAAACCAGGGAATTAAGATCTTTTGATGTAAAGGCGTTCCAAATAAAAAAAGAGGGTATTCATGAAGCCGTGGGAAGTCAACGGAGTGATTTTTTTTATTCGCAGCGATCCGTTTGCTTTTGCCAAAACCCCATTTGATTAATTAATCGCCGGTCTAATCGAGCGAAAATTCCGCTCTTTCCGAAATCTGTGTGATGGCGAATTCTAGAAATGAAATTTCGACTTTTCCGCGTCCCAAAGTCAAATGTAAATGTAATCACGAGGATAGGTCTTTGAAATTTGAGTTTTTTTTAAAAAATCAGGAGATTACGCTTTCATGCATCGACTGAATGTCCTCGATTTTTTTGTATCTTTCGTGTATCTATCGCTTTTTCTCTGATTAATATCAACTATGGTATTGGTTCCTTTTAGGAAGTATCTCCATAAGATTCATCATAGCTTATGGTTGTTTTATGCATTGAAAACTCGATGTTATAGATTAAAATTTTTAGAGGTCAATTAAAATCGTTTATCGAAAGAAGTTTGTTGGTCTTATTTGTCGTGATGTAATAAGTAATACGATAGTTTCTTAGTTAAAGAAAATCAATCGATTTATATTGTTATTAATTACTAAGGACGAACTCTGAAATAATAGTTTAATTCTCAATTAATAAGTTTAGGTAAAAATGAAGGTCTAAGAGAGAGAATACTTATAAGTTATGTATGTTTCTTATAGCTCTGTATCTGTATTATTTTATGTTAACTATACGTTTGTGACGTAATTTTATATGTACGTTTTTTTTCTTATGTTCAGAAGGTCGAAATATAATTTTCCGGAGACGGAATTTTTCTCCCCTCGTAAATATTGGGTTAATTTAAATCCCAAAAGAGAATCAATCTCCTTGTATGAATTCGTTACAAATCCTTCCTCCTTATCTCTCTCTTACGCTTTTTCTTTCCTTCCTTCGTCGCATTTAAACCACCCTATAGAAGCAAATAAGATATAATCTTCCCTTCCGAAAAAATCCCCCTCTTTTTCACGTATTCCAAACCCCCGTTTTTTTCGCAAACGGCCACTTCTTCAAATGGCTCTGCCATCGCAGATAATTATCCCAACTTTCAAGTCTCCCCTCACGAGGAAAAAACTTCCGGGTCCCACCTAATCCTCCACTCTTTCATACAACCTCGATTTATCCATATTTATATCTTCGCATTCAATACGCCACGTATTTTCCCCTACGCAAACCAGCGTATCGGTCCCTTCATCCCGAAGGCACAGCCTCCGGCGCGTTGCTCCTGAAAGAGGATCGAGCCACGTGCTCCCTCTTCTCGTAGTTTTGTCCCCGCGTTTTAATTTCACAGTGTGTCAACACGGTCGCGCGCGTGCGGGGGGGTGTTGAAAAAGTGCCCCCGGGGTCAACGCGGGGGTCTTCTTCGTAAGGGGGTGGGTATCAGAGACAACGGTGACGTCTTTGTTTCGCACCAAACAGAAGCTCTCGGGTGTGTTTAGGATGCACCGTTTTAAAGGTGGATTCAGACGCTTCTGTCTCCTTGGAGACTGTAAATAAAGCGTATCTAAATTCACGAAGCGGTTGTGTGTGGTTGATTTGAGATGTGTACGAGTTTTTGAGGGTCTTATTAACGTTTTGGGGTGTGTCGATGGTTTAGGTTGTTGTTATGATGGGGTTTATCACGCACATTGGGTGCGGTTCATGTGATGGAAGTCTAGGTTGTATATTTTGTCTAGGTATCGATATGGATGCATTAAGTGTAAAATTTTGGTACCTAAACTGTATTGTCTAGTGTGAATGGAGCAGTATTATAATTAATGAATTATCGTATCAATAAATCGTTATTACGTATCGTAAAAAAGGCTCTCAGCCTGTTAAATAAATTATAAGATCAGTATAACATTGGGTCTTAATAAGCTTACTATAATTGAACGATAGTTAAAGTCTTTATGTAGGAAAATTAATAACGAAATAATATTATAAATCTTACCACAATGTCTCCAAATTTAATATGTGTCGTTTATGGAAAGTTAGTCATTAAAGTAAATCGACATTATTTAATAATGAGGACGTCTTTCCATGGTTCTTGAGTTATTAAGTAATATGCGATTAAATTATTACTTATTTTGGAATAAAGGCTGTATTCTAGACGAAGTTTTTAATCGTTTTACTTACATTTTACATTTTGCATAAAGTATGGTCCATAGGAAAGGGTTTTTGGAAGTGAGAGATGAAGATAAGTATGAAGTCGAAATGACGCCGACAACCAACGAATTCCCTCAGATTAATTCGGGTATTTGAAAATCTCGCTTCGCAACGGGGGAGGAGGGGGTTGAGTTTAACTCCATATGGATATTCCGCGAGAGGGAAGGTTGGTAACGTCGGCGAATGTATATATTCGGAGGTAATGAAACATTCGCACGAAGTAGGTCGTGTACTTTAGCATTCATCGCGGATTGAAACAGTCGCGGAAAAATAGCCGAGTTTATCGGAAAGAGGTAAAACATCTCCTTTCGCAATTAAATCAAAAGCACGCATGTCTTCGTAATTGCATTTCCGCGAAGTCTCTTTGGATGGGATGAAAAGATTAATGAGCGTTTCCGAAATGAAATGTTTGTAAGCAAGGAATTGTGGATCTCGCCGAGATTCGGGGATGCAATTAACATGCCTCAACCTGATTGATAACGATGAAATTGTGCGGTATTCACGTCTGTCTTATTTTAGGATTTGTGGTGATTATAATGGCCTCCTATTAAATTCTTTCGTACGTGTGAGAGTTATTTTGCTGAGCGTAACATTAGTTTATTTTTTTAATGATACTTGTGGTAGAATTAGTACACAGTTTATTATGTGTTATATGTTTGGTTTTCTCCTTTCTAAACTCGTAAATTCTATTCATTAATAGTAATAATTCCAGATTCTACTGTTCACTATCCTTATCCTAATGATAATATTTCCAGAAATCATTCTGAATGTCTTTGTTTACGAGGGGAACATTTTCAAGTTTCGTATTGGGAACATTACAGGATGAAGTTCTACCATAATATTATGACATATACACCAGAATAATATTTCTGTTATCACATCTATTATGTATATAGAAGTAAATCGTGTTATTTTAGAATGTCTTCTCTATCAAGGCTTATGGAAAATTTCTAATAAATAAAATATATTTGCTTCTTTTATCTTCTTTCTTACTCATGAGCTGTATGTATGGATGCTTTTGTAGCTTGCTGGGTAAGGAAGTAAACACAAACACATATACGTTTTTCCCCTTCACGAAAGGCATACATACAAGTAGACTTTCCCCTTCTTTTCTGAGCCGTTTCACATCCTTGAGGCAAAAAAGACGAGTAATTATACCTTTATTTTAGAAGGGGATGCGTTAGATAAGACGAACCCCGATAGGTGAAAAAAGCCCGAGGTGAAATGCTATGCGGTACATGTTAGGGGAGGAAAAGATTGGATCGGATAGGCAATATGAGAGGGGGATGTAAATGGAAAGGTATTGGATGGGAGGGATTTGGAAGCATGAATAAGATCTGGAAGAGAAAGGTGGTATATATAGCCGAGATGAAGACATAGAAGGTCGGGTGCGATGCATCCATGGAAACGGTTTCTACGCCAAAGTAACGCGATGAATCGAGTCTTAAATGTCAAACGCTTATAGAATTAGAAAGGATGCGTTGTAGGGAGTGTGGGAGCTATATGCGAGAAGGAATAAATTACGAAAGAGCGTAGAGGTAAACTAGTCCGTCAGCAATGAAGATTTAAGAGATAGAAGAGTCTCTTACAGTGCTCGAGCATAACCTTTCAAGGGTATTGTTTTCTAAGTCGGATGGATTCTCATAATTACCGTGAGAACAGTGCAATCTCGGAAATCTCATGTCGGAAATTTTGCAGCCGAGCATAAATTTTGCCGAAGAGCCGTTTCGCGCCTCTTGATCCGACGTGCAAATGTGGAAGTATATATTCGCGAAATTTCGCATCGCTGCTCGAGTGTTTTATACGGATCGTTAAGGTGAGATGATGAGTTAATTTCGCGAATTCTTTCGAGTTTAATTCATTACCTTACTCCTTTTATGCTCTTACGTTTTGAATTTTGTGTGATAAATATGATAAATGCTGTTATTATTAATAAATTTGTCTACAGTATTAACTTTTGGTAAGGAAATTCCTTATTGTGATTGTTTACTGAATACCTGGTGAATACCGATTATTTTCTTCCTAAATTATCATTCTTACAATGTGAACGAGCTAATTAAAACGTGACGGGTTCTTGTTGATAGAATAATTGGTGTTTGTTACAATGTATTATACCTAGAGACGTATATAAGGGTGGATTATACAAAGTCGTTTATCTACAAGGTAACGAACAATTATCGTAGTGTATAATATACTTTTATTATAACTATCATCGTCTCGGTAGAATTTTATGATAATAAACATGAAATAAATTAGGTTTAAGTGCCTAATTATCAATTAGTGCATGATTGATTATTCTCCTACTCTTACTGATTCATTTTATAGATTATTATCGATGGAAAACACGTTTTTAATGTATAATTTTCGCCATTTAGTTGTTAATTCTTGAAGTACGAAAAATATAATATTTTCCGTAACCTCGTATTTGTAGTGAATTTAAAATACGTCATTCTGCTAGTTTTACTCCAAAACGCGATGGAACGACTGTATGTCTTTCCCGATACAAAAAAATTCGTATCGAAAAAAAAAAAGCTTCCTACCTTTCGATACTCAGAAAAGTTCCCTCCCTTTCGCGATGAATCATTCCGTCGCAAAACGGCTCGTTACCCAGCGACGAATGAATTTTTAGCTCTTCTTTCGAATGATTTTTTCAGTCCGCGACAGAATCCGCGCACGAAAAAAAAAACGAATGCGTCCGTCGAGGGGTTTTTGAATTATGCAGCGCGAAAGGGATAGAAATTGGAAATAATCGGCGGTTGGGAACAAAGAGCGGCTTATCGGGTGGAGGGAGGGTGATGCAGCGGGGGAGGAGGGAGACTTGAACGCACGGATGCATCGGAGGGATAAAGTCGCAGTGCGCGTCCCATCTTTTTTGGGATGGGGTTTTGTCGTTGGCGATTTACATTCAGCCCTCGTCTAAATTTCATCCCGCCTCCCGAGCAATTTTTATTCCCCGATAGCGACTAAGGCGTTTTCTGTCCTGCGGGGAAAAATATCACGTATGCTTTCAATTTCTACGTCACGATATCTCTAAAAGCGTTCGAGACAGTGGAAGACGTTTTGGATTGAATATCGTCGGAATGGCGATGTTTTAGCGTCTCCTAGTCCCACGGGATGAATACGGAATCCACGGGTCGAATTCCGCGCGATGCCTAGGCGGTGGATGTATAAGGGGTATACGTGTCGAAGGGTTTATTCGCACTCTATTGTGTTGTGTGGTGAAAGGTAGAGGGAGGGGGTGAATGGAAGTGTTTCGTTGAACGCTTGAAGAATTTTGGAAATTATGGATTGAATTTCAATTCTATATAGTTGACTTTATATTGGTAATGTTTGTGTTGGTTCGATGTACTTTTTTCTTTTGTTTAAGTTTCAAAATTCGCTGTTTAATAATAACATATATTATTCGTAATATCTGTTCGAAAATACGTTAGCTAGTTTTTTAAATGAATCTTAGTTTGAGATCGATCCTTAATTAGGAATGATATCATTCTCAACGTTACGCTAGTATTTTATGTTGATTAGAATGTATTTATTTATAAGTTTTGTATCCAATTAGCGCGTAATACTTTTTTTTCTTTAAATTATCGTCAACTAATGAATGAAAATCCATTAGTATGATTAATATTGACGTAAACTATACTTCATTTATGGTCTCGTTGTTCTCTGTGCATATTTTATTAAGAATCGTACGTATTTTTTTAGTAAAACTCGTTCTAAGTAGGCTAAATGTACGGGAAATAATAACTTACGCAGAGAGGTGATAAGAAATCTATGTCTATCGCATCATAGGGTCGAAGCGATACTAAACTCTCGAGGCGTTTATTGCACAGTGCACCGACCCGTTCAGAACTTACGTAACGCTGCAGTACTTTCCGGAAAGGAAACAAACCGTGACATAAAAGTTAATATCATTCCCACCAACGCACCATCAACCCTTCAGAGATTTCCCCTCGGGAAAGAGAATGGTCGTGGGCGAAAGATACGGGTTTATCGACTAGTAGTAGACGGTGCACTCGGTTGCATCACCCTGCACCTTTCCACACCCTTCACCCGCGTAATGGTGCGCCGTTCACTTACGCTTTCGATGGCGTAGTAAGGCTTGGGTTCACCAGAGGACACTGCGTACGCCCCCTCTGCGGTTACGAGGCGTGGGAATAGAGCAACTCCTTTAATCCACACCCACCAGCGATCTGCGGTTAGCGTCTTCTCTGTCATAGGATGGCTCTTCTAGAAAAAAGGAAGGGTGGGAGGGTTGTACAACCTTTATTGAGTGAAAACTTCTTCAGCGTGCTGCCCTCACGGGGTCGTAGAGTTTTAAAATTTAAAAGGAATGAATTAGTCAAGGGCTATGCCGACTTTGCAGGTGTCTGTGTTTATTTTTTTCCTCTCCCTCGGATGTTTGTTTTCGGAAAGGGAGTTGCTTTTTTATCTTTACGAGTCCTTACTTAGTTTCGGATTTGTTCAGGTGATGTTTCTGTCGCGGTCCCCTAGGTAGCGTGTTTTTAAGGGTGGATTGTTCTTCTGTTGGTTTATTTGTTTCGTTCCGTTTTCTAATTAAGGGTTCTATTGTTTTTAATGTTGTTTGCGGTGAGGTTTTTAACTGTACGTAACTGGGAGTTGAAACAGAAAAACGGAATTTTATCAGGATTAAGAGAACTTTTAGCACATAATGGTTTATTATAGCCTCAGATTATTGCAAATATTTCAAATTCATCTTAATAAAGATCTATTCCCTGTATGGATTACACTGTGAACATGAATAATTTGTGTATTATAACCATTTATTATATGAATTTGACAGTTTAGTAAATCCCTAGGGAATACAATATTATGTAGAACAACAGCATTAATGAATATTAGAGATATCTTGATCCTCCAATACATTTTTCTTGGTTTTAGTTCGTTCATCTATCATATCCATGGTATACGTGCGGTATTTATCAACGAATACTTTACATCAACAAAGTCTGAAGTATTCTTGACCTTTCGACTTTTGTCCAAATATGTTTTCTCGTATTCGGAACCAGGTTATTACTTCATCCTGACTTATACTGGTACTAATTTTCCCCAGCACATGGGGGCGACCCCAGTTTCCCGATCCTCGGAATCATAATTAAATGAGAGACAGTCGAATGGGCCAGCACACACACTCGTTAGTCTTACGTATTCTTTTTTACCCCTCGAATTTTGCATTCAGCCGCTCAACCCTCGTGTTAAACATTTGGGTCACGTGCCACCGGAAAATGTATCCATTTTAACGATCGACTTTTGCGATCCACCTCCCACACGGTGGGGCGGTGGAACCACGTAAACATAGGAGGCAACCGCCCCAGCGGACTCTTTTTTTTATTCGCTACAAAACGGTTGACAAACGTAGGTTTAAGAGCGGTTCAGTTTTTCGTGCCAACCACAAAAAGTTCGGAGGGTAATTCAGTTAGGAAGACGAAAACCGTCACGACTTGGCTCCCAGAAACCCTTTGGGCCATTCAAAACCTTTTTGTGTGCTCGTATCTCGGACGAAACGGTCCCAAAGTTGACTATCAAATGAGCAGGTCGTCCCACGGTTAATAACAAAGGTATCGTTAGAGATAAACCGGACCTTAAACAAGTACGAGGCTTAAAGCCACGGCGTTTTTCCTCTCTGGTACTCTAAAGAGGGCCCGTGCGGAGTACGAATTAGAGGTTTGGAGTTGGAAAAAGCGCTTTGACGAGAGAGATGCCACTGAAGTTATTTTGGTTGTAAACATTCCTCAGCTAATGTAAAACGGACGGATGGGGATTGTACAATTCCTGTGTGCTGTTATTCGGGTGCCTTTCATGTGTGAAAATATTATGTATCGAGTTTAGCTCTGTAGTATTAAAAGGGATTGTAAAATACTAACACGGAGTTAACGTTACTATTCAAGGAAAGGATCACGTAGGAGGATGTTTCTTATTTCGTTTGTGTTATTTCATTACGTAGAAATTCCCAATGTGTAGTAGAATTCGATATTTTTCCATGGGCTGATCCTTAAAACATTTTCTATCGGTGAAGGCATCGTTTTCTTTTTTCACTCAGTCTGATTTTGACTGAATTAGGTTAATTTAGTTTTGAATTCGATCGCAGTTATGAAGCTTTCGATTAGAACTATGTTTTCAATTTCTTTCCTTGTTTCTTCATTGAATACCATACGATAATCATGTGTAATAAAAGAAAACATAATTACGATGAATTTTCAATTTAACTTGACGTCCGTATTTTAGTTCAAATATCAATTAATTGCGGGTTAGAGATGGAACAATATTTTCATTTAATTTTATGGTATAGCGTAATAAGTCTCTTCGTAGAGTTACTTCTATTGTAGCTGCGAAATCTTACAAGTAAAGGAAACTGAAGCGAGTGTAATTAAATTTTCTCTCTACGTTAAATAAAGCTGCTGATTGGTATTGGAAGGATTTTTGATCTTCATTTTGATTCTTAAAGCGAAGACAATTAATTACTTCAGCCTCTTGAGGAGTAAGGTGGTGAGGGAGATGCCAGATTTCTTATAACTCGCGAATCTATTCTTGAACTTAAAGGAAAGAAGATGTGCTTTTTTGCTCTTTTAGCGTAGCTCTCGAAAACAAATTGATTTTAAAGTCTATTGAAGAGGGTTTGAGATGGAGTCCGTAATGAAGAGAACACAGAAACTTTTGTGCTCGGAGAAAGAATATTGTTTCAGTTGGAAAGTCGAAAAGTTCAAAAAACCTAATTGATTTTCGTCGCAACTCGAAGTAAATGTTTTCAAGTCTGGCAGTTTTTAAGTGGCTGATTTTTTGAAATATCATCTCAGACGCTGTAACTAATTCTTTCTTCAACTTCCGGCCAAACGGATTTATTCATCCTCTGCGTTAAAGCATGTTAACTGGCGGAGGGACTTGTCCAAGAGAAACTTCTCGATTAATTATCGAACTCTTTCCATCATGGAGTTTAATCGAGAGTGATTTCAAGTGTGGTATTTTTATTCGTGCTCTCATTGTATGAAAAAGTACGAAAACCTCTCGGAGACTGAACGAGACTTCGGAGCAATTCACTTCGGGTTCTTAATTAGTAATCCGCGTTGAGAAATTCCTGAACTTTTGAAGATTTATGGTGTCAGAGCGGAAAGGCAATCCGGTCCAACGTTTCTCAGCCGTCGGGGCAAAGTAAATTCTCACCGGAAGTCGTATTGAATAAACAAGGCCAACCACATATATGTTAAAACGAATTGAACCAAGGACGATTCCCTGTGGGACACCGGTTTCATCAGGAGCTTTTGAAATTGGGAAGGCGAATCGTTACAAAATGGTTAGAAAGCGATGACGAATCGACGGACGGACGGACGGTGTTATTAGATCGATTTAATACACCCATTTGGGAGGGAATTCAGACGTTCGTGCGGTAATCCTATGATTATGTGTCAGCGAGATTGGGAGATGCTGCTGCCTTGACAGTTGAAATGAAGGTTTTTCTGGAAATTTCTCGTCGTTACAAAAACCAGGATTGGGAATGGAAAATGAGTGTTTTCTCAGTTTCGTGTTATTGCTGGATCATTCGAGGAATGGTGGTTAATATGGACGAACAGGAATCTGGGGATGTAACTTTTCTCAACATTCCTGTTGTTGAAGTTTCAAGGTGGCGTTTTAATGGATGGATGTTCGCTGAGATTTTGAGTATAATTTGAATTAACTGTTGAGAAAATTGAAATCTTCAAACTTATGAAAATAGTCCACATATGTTTTATATGGGCTCAGCATTCGTTATAGCCATTACGTGATTCATATACCTTTTTTTCTTTGAAAGTTGGGCATAGCTTATTCATTCTCCCTCTAGTAGGTACCTTGTCTGTTTCATATATATATGTATTGATGGTCTTTTGTCGTATTCATGTCTTGGGTAAATCGTTTTTTCTTTGTTAAAGTCACTTTGAGTTTTGTAAGGATTGTTACTTACTCGTATAATGTTTGTTTTTAAGGATTTTTTATCGTTAATAATTTAAGTGAAATTAAAAGAAAATAGTATGCTATAAGTAAGTCTATGGCACTAGACTACTACTCTATGGACTAGCGTTGTGTAGGAATTATGTAATATCTTATTTATAGATACTGTTTATCAACGTTATAGTGTTCAATTCATTACGGTTCCTTAGCAACCAACCTCGGTCCCTGAAGATCGTATGAAGGTCTCTGGTCAGAATGATACTCTGAGGCACCGAAGTTTTTCTTTGAGAAATCGTGTTTTGTTTCGGCTTTATTATGAAAACGGTAGCATTTATTCAGAACCACATTTCAGCAGTCTCTAATTATCTCAGCCACGAATTAAAGAGAACTCTCGTTTACCTCATCCCAACCAATTAAACATATCCTGCGTAGCCATGGAAGCAGGAGATCACAACGCCGACTCAAGCGTCGACTCAATGCTTCCGATTTCCCGGGCTCTTCCACTCGAGATGCGTCCGAGGTAATCGGGCAACCTGTAATTAAACGAGGCCCCTCACTTTCCCCACTTTGGCGCAACGAAGCTCCTCAAAAGCGTCCTCACGAATGCACGGAGGTACTCGAATAAAAAAAAGTGTACGGCGTGAATCTCCGAGAGGGAAAATCACGGTTGAAATCCAGCGGCTTATAGAGTCACTTTTCTCGGAGTGCATGTCCTTGCCGCGGACGGAGGGTGGGTGCCCAGAGGCTCCGGATGGCAAAGCGCCGTAGGGGGAGAGATCGAAGGCCAAGAGCAGGTGGGAAAGGAAGTGAAGCGGTGCTGTGGAGTGGGAAACCTGCCGCTGCGAAAGGATAAGGTGGGGGGTGTTTCGCGACGGATATCACCTCCACATATTCTCTTCGGTTGCCGCTGTACCATCGTATATTTTACGGGTTTCAACATCTCTCTTTATCAAAAGGTCTCGGTTTTGCTAGGATGGTTTAACTATATCGCTGGCGATGTTCCATCCTCGAAGGCCTTCTTCTTCTACTGGTGAAAGGTACCATCCAAGATGTTCGTACTGTGGGAATCTCTTTCGAAGAGGTCTGAGTTCAACTCGTCAATCTCTATCTTTGAATGTACTCGAAGGTGAAACTCGAGTGTTAGATAAAGTTGAATATGGCTAATGAGGTTTAAGTGCGAGATGCTATAAAATAAGGGATTGGGTTTTGAAGGGAAATTGTGGGCAATTGGGATTCACGAACTCGTGAAGTGGTACGTAGATTTTTATTATATAACTAAGCAATTATAGAACTAAATAAGTTTTGAGAGAAATAAAACGAAATATGTGAAGCTAGAGAGCGGATGTTATTATAATACACTCAAGGTATTAATCCTTTCTGCTCCATAACTTAACGAGTGTACGTTGTTTTAGTTCATTATCTATCCTATCACAAGGCTGTTAAGCATAGATCGTGGGTTTTCTGTTTTTTGTCACGATTAAAGTGATATTATTGTCTATATTTCTGTTACTATGATAGTCATTTTCCGCTACATTAAGTCATAGGTTACCAAGGTGATTGCAAACTTCCTCACTGAACCACACCCTTGTAACTTTCACGTTAGCACATCCACCAGCAAGTACAAGACTACTAAAGAATTTTTTTTCCCAATTTCCTGTTTATTCTTGGAATGTATATCATGTCAAGCTTGCAGAAACGTTTGGAAATGCTTTGAAATGTAAATTACGGCTTATATGTATTGGGGATAGAATGATATGTCAGGTCTTGAGCAAGACAAGCAGCGGATTGCGTCGAATGTTGTAATTTTGGAAGTCAATGCGTAGATATACATTAATCAAAGGTGTTTTCTTATAGTCCTTGAGAATTTATTTTTTTGTTCAGTCTGATATTGGTTTCAGGTCGAGACGTACCTCAAAGAGAGCTTAATTTTTACTTTTTTCGTATCGGACTAAGGTCGTTTTAGGCCACCGGATGTAGCCCGTTTGGCGATGGCGGGTTTCTCGAGACAGTCTGGCTTAATAACCCAGTGGGAACGCTAATTTCAAGACTGAGAATATAAAATTTCGGAACCTATTATGCTTTCCGAGTACGAGGTGCCGTGGATCCTCATTAATACAGTCCCATGCTGCCGACAATTCAAGGTTTCGGTAGCTTCTTGTCGTTCGCATTTGCGGATTCAGTTTTTCGCGGTGTGAATTTTTCTAAATTGCGAATTTAATAAAGCGCAATTGTGTTCTGTGAGAATGGAGAGCCCCCGTTTTCTCTTCTTCAGGAAGCGACTGTGGGTCGTGTTCTAGAAACCCTATGATATTTTTAAAAGGGTGTAATGTGATGACCTCGAAAACAGGCTGACGCCTACGAACCCGTATTGGTGGTGGTGAAGTCTTTGGTATCAGAAGGCATTCTGGACGTGCACAAGTATTATCTATGAAGAAATGATCCTATTATGAAGCGAGGACGCTATCAAAGTTTGATAGAGCCTTATTCAGCAATTTCTACTATAAATTATCGGAATAAACGACGTCTATAGGGTTCGTCGAAAGATATGAATATTGTTTTAATTTCAGCATAAGAAACGTAATAGTTATTTTTGAATGATGTGTCAACAATTTTTCGGATATTCGCTTTTATTACCCGAGCTCGTTAAACATCGTTATTGTCAAAAATAGGAAATGTTCATCCGTTTAAATTCGTCATTTGCAGATAACGGTCTTTCGACAAAACAAGCAATGCCAATTTTAACGAGACGGATCTGTTTTTAACCGAATTATTGGAGAGGAATTTTATTTTATTTTAATCCCGATAACGTTCATTTTGAGCGATTTGTTAATTGCGAGATATGATTATATTTCTGCCGAATGAATGATTATATTTGTGAATTTTTTTGCCCACGAAAGAAATCGAGGTAATATCCTGGTGAAAGATTAAATGCACTGTAATGCGTTGTATTATCCTCTTAATAAATTATAACCATTGTACTTACCACCTCGTAATGTGTATTTATGTTAAGCATTATGTACGCAAAGCATTTGATTTAGGCTTACGAAAATCTAACGCGAGTAATTGTTTTATTCGTGTACTTCATATACCATTAATTGAAGTATTTTTATAATTTAAATTTCGGTACCATTCAGAATCACAGTGGAATATCAATGTAGATTTAGATGGGGCATTTGAAATAACGTGATGTTTATATGTATATCCACTTAGTATAGCTGAATGTATATAAGTAGTATAGGTATTTATTTACTTGCTTATTTTACGTAAAAAAGATTCGTAATTCCAGTAGTTTTCTAAAAGAACAAATAAAACCTTTCTATTATATTGATATATGGGAAAAGTAAATATCGTAGTGTACAATGTGTAGGAGACTAAAGTTCATCTTTATTTGAAGTCAAGCTAAAAAATAATGATTTTTCTCTTTCCAAATATTAATATTATCTTATTTTCATGTGAATAATTCATTGCGAATTTCAGAAATGATAACGTTCCATTTGATATTAAAATATCCATTTGTTCCAGGATCGATATTTCCATGTTTTTGTCGTCCATCATTCTATTTTCAAAAGAGAGACTTCCACGAATGCTTAAATCCTTATGCATTTTTGGATCATACATCAATCCGTGGATCATTAAAGTGTTCTTCTAAACGCAGGAAATTCAAGTAGAGCGCCCGTCTACATTTTAACGGTCTTTCAAAGCACTCTAGTTCTCTAGAGAGAGAGAGAGAGAGATTCGAAGAAAGGCACTCTCTTTTTGTATTTTTTACTCCAAAACGATGCCAGATGCGTGCAGCTGCCTGCCAGTTTACTTTCCACCGCTTCTCCCCATTGTGTCGGAACGGTTTGTGATAAGACAGACTTTACTCGTCATTACAACACATTGCACGATCCCTTCACTTCAGCAAACAAGCGTATTTTTTCGCATCGGCGTACTCTCTGATTATTTATCCTTCGCGGACGGATCAACGGAACGCTATGCGAGGGTATAAAACCAATTTCCTCGCCAAGGCAACGCCGCTGACGTCTGCTAAACAAGCTCAGTTATATGGAGGCTCACGAGGTGGCACTTCCGAAGCTGTTTACGCCCACAACAACGCGGTGTCTCATCTCCCGCTTGTCGCCTTCTATAGTACATATCTCCGGGGGTCAACGCCTAAGCACAAAAAACGTTACCGAATTTTGGGGTGAGATGTGTCCAGATTGGTGCAGCCTCAGATTCAGCTCTGTGCCTTCACAGCTTCTGTCCTCTTAATCTCTGTTAAAGAACGATCTTACGGAACTAAAACTGCTTGTGATTCCTTAAAAAAAGGGTGTTAATTTCAGAATGTTCTGTTTAGGTTACTGGAAGATTTATGCTACTTACCACACAATCGTTGTTTATTCAAAGTCTTTAATTAGTCCAAGATGCATCCACGATTTGATGTTTTGAGTTCTCTTAATTTTTTCTCTCTAAATGACGTGGGATTGTAACTGAATCTGTTTTTAAATTACCCAGGCAATGGGTGTTTTGCTTCGGTGAATCATGGGACCATCCCGTCCTCCATTACTGAGTAAATAAAAAGTCATGAGGTCGCATTTTCGGAAGCATCTGGTCGCACTTGTCATAGCGTCGCATACATCCAAGCAGACCGGCTCGAAGATTTTTTTTATTTATATATTTTTTTACCGTTCCCGATGCCCCCGCAAGCATCCATTTACTGGACCCGTTTCAGTGGTAGGGACCCTGACAGTTGGAACATAAGAACACAAACATTCTCGTGCAAGTGAATCCCTATTGGGAGACGAACTTAGGGCCTCAGCATGAATGATAACATGTGAATAACTCCGTCTTTAAATAGATGCTACGTATAAATAATATGAAATGGAGGTCATTAGGTAATCCTGTATATAGATCTTAGATATTAAGTATTATATGTTTCTTAAAAACAGTAGGAAAAGTAATCATGCGTCTTTCCTCTTATTAATGATTATATTTCCCTCAGAAGAAGAATGATATAATTATAGTTTTCGATGGTCAGTGAGGCAATATTTATTTGTTGTTATTCGTCGTTCAGTTTTTTTATATTGTGACAGATAGATAAACCGTGAGCTAATATATTCTTGCAAACCACAACAAGGGAATGAATAGGTATGAGTGAATTTCTACTTTTTCCCATGCATTTCAGATTTCATCGTGTTTTTTTTCTGATTCTCTCGTCTTTTATTTTCTCGTGTATCATGTCACAACTGTCTGTCGGTTTTTCATTTCTTCTCTTGATCTTGTGAGAGTTCTCTTACAAGGTTTCAATATTCAACCCTCTAAGTGGGTATCTTTTTTTGATTCCATATTACGTTCCTTTAATGGTCATCCTTTATTTAAGCGAATCTTTCGATGAATTAATGTTCCTGTGCTAATATGAGGTGTGGTTAAATGTGTTTATAGTCTATAAATGTTCACTATGATTTAATTAATGATTAATATATTTATTATTATTATCAAACTTTGTTCACGAGATGGCTCCCACTCCACCACTTCTGGCTTCGCATCATCCACTTTTTTGTTCATAGCCCTTTTGTATAGCTTTCTTATCAGCTTCCTCTCAACTCTCTCTTCAGTAATCCATCACCTTACGGAATCATTTCTAAAACATCTCTTTTCCACAAAGATGAATTATTCACGCTCAGCCTACACTTATTTATTTAGGACGTATTGGTTTTGGATCAGCCATACTTTTTTTTCAGAAGCTCGAAAGTTCATAAAAACACGAATTTGAGAAAAGGGAGGGTTGTCAACGTATGAATAACAATGTACCGATAGGTCATCCTCATCCGTGGGTGGTGAATTGCGTGTCTTTCTTTAATAGAAATCATGGATAGATTGGTTACTTTTATCCAGTAATGCTTGGATCATGTTGGAATGAATGTACGAGTAAGAAGTTGGAACTAATTTATTTCTAAAAAAACGAATCTTATAAATCGAACTGTTCTGTACCAAATGACAAAACACCCATCACCGCATCTTCTCTCGTCCGGAATCAATCCTCCAACTGGTTTGACGTTAATCGGAGACACATCAAGCGAATTTTTTTGCCAGTTTCCGAGTTTTGCAAAACCCATCATCTGGCTATAATTGACAATTATCGCAATTTCCTGCGAAACATTTCAGTTTATAGTTCGTTATCGCGAATCTGACCGAAGGACGGGAGTTAATAGAAGCCATCGGCAAGATGAGACTAATAAACACTCCTACGACGTCGTGAGTGGTCGTGTCACACCGTGACGGGACGATATTAGGTCACGCGCCAATCTATACGGAGTTGATTGCTCTTTCGTGTGGGAAAAGGAGTATATCGTCACAACAGAGCGCTCTGTCGGAGGGATGGAGAAGCTCGTTAGAAAAAAAAGCGAGAATCGTCGTGCGAGAGCGGTGTGTGGGGGTTCGGAGCTTGAGTTTCCCGAAGGCCGCCGACCACAAGCAGAAACCACCGGTTCTCAGTTTTCAAACCTTCATCTGGTCTCCCCCAGCAGCAGCCTTCCTGGGGGTGCACACATTCTCACAGGCTCACACACACACGCACTGTCGTACGCGCACCTCCGATCCACTTGTCGCCGCCACTGCACGCTCTCTGACTCACGGGTCACGGATTCGATTCTCGACATTGATGGAAACTCTAAGACCCTGAGAACCGATGAAGATGTTGGATGCTGGTCTCGGAAATCGTCTCGGAAGGCGGTGTTTTAAAAATAGCTCGTCTTTTAATCCTGACAGAAGCTAGCACGCAAGAACACGCAAGTTTGAATTCGAACCCAGACGGCTTTTCTATAATTTCATCGGAAGTCCTCGCTTTGATGGCGGATGACGGTTTTATTTCTTTTGGGGTGGTTTGATTGGTGGAGCGAAACCGCTTAATGAAAATTATCGCCTTAGTTTAAGTGAGAAATTGACTTCAGTTGCCTAGCAACTTCTGGTGTTTGTTTCATCATAATGTAAATGAAGTCCGTATATAGATGCATTTGAGTTTGGTCATTGATACGTCCTCTACTATTTGGCTTTATCATCAACGAAGACGTTATATAATACTAAACTGTGTTAAGGATTTCTGTAATGAAATAAGTTTCTTAATATTAGAAGCTTTTATTTTATTACTATTCGTCTAGGAGGAGTATATTATTATTCGTTCTCAATTTAAAAACTTCTCACTGTAGAAAGTATTATTCAAGATTTAATTAGTATCCATGGAGAATTTGGATGGAAAAGGATAAAATTAACTTTGATGTATATCGAACTTATCTTGATTCACCTATAACATGTGTGTTGGATCGAGTAATCCACGTTTTTTCCCGCGGTTAAAAGAGAAAGGGAGGAATCAACGTGCCTTAGGTATAGATGTAATGAAAGTGTGTGAAATAGAGGGCAATTTGTGGTCAGCATTCATTTTACGTTGTAACTAAAGAATGTACATTCGTGAGGAAAATATTGATCCACCTGTATGATTACCGAAGTTTAAAGGAAACCTGTACTAGTTGGTTGTGCCTTGTGGTCAGAAACGGTCACTTTATGAAGACCACCCCTTGATATTCTTATGGCTTCTTTACTCTCCCTCAAAGACGTACGAGTGTCGATTTATTATTAGGAGTTTTGTTTATAATTCTGAGTAATTAATGGAAACTTGGCTCATAGTTATTTGGAATGTACTTTTGTATTTGTATGGATTTTTTTATTTTTCTCTGATTCTTTTGCGAAAACTTGTGTGATTGATTTGAAGGAACTTCGAGAGAATGAACTTAAATTTATGGCTAAAAATTTTTAAATATCTATAATTATTGTTTATTTTAATCATACATATAACCAAAGGACATTTTAATTGCATAATTATGGTGTTAAGTAAGTGAAACCGTACTTGTGTAAGTGCTTAAATAGTTGGAAAAATGGGGAACGAGGTCATAAAAATAATGCACGTATTCTTGATGTGGATATTTATTTCTAAAGCCTTTGGAGTCATTCATGAAAATGGGCTGAAAAGCGACTGTAATCTATTGGCGAAGTGTTCAAGTAGACTGGAAATAGAAAAAGTTTCGGTGTGATGCAATCAAAACTGATTCTTTTTTACTCTTTATCGATCCTCCCATCGACAGATTCCTCATACTCCACAATATCCCTTTGAGAAGAAACTTAACAGACGAGGTTATCGAGTCATGAGTTCATTCCGACCCTGAAAATATTATCCGCAAAGAGCATAAACGATTTTTTAATTGAATTGCAGGGGCTGCGAAACGGCACATTTCCTTGCTGAAAGCTAGTCTACTTATCGCCCCAACCTTCGGCACATTCGCTTTCGAAAAACAAAATTCCATCTCTTTCCCGCAGCGAATTTCAGTTTACCGAAAAAGTCCTTCTGCTCGTAATCTGCATATATATTTGTCGTCCCAACCGTACCGCCGAGTTTATAGGTCAAGCGCTGTACATTTTCCTTCATTTCTCCGCCTGCCATTCCGAAAACCATCGGGAATATTTTCATCTCATATTGATTCAGTCGTTCCCTTCTATATGGGCTTTAATGCCGTCCTAACGCTACGAGAGCTCTGGATTTATGCAACCAAGATATTGCTCGTAAATGCGCCGAAGGATGGGATAACCATGTTTCCGAACGCAGGATAAACGGAGGGAAGAAAGTTTTGCTTCGAGATCAATTTGAGAAGGGAATATTTGTCACGCTTAATCCCCGTGAAATTGTTTCAGAGACGGTATTTACGGACGGTTAATGCTGAGCAAATGCGGAGGGGAAAGAACTAGACCGTGCGGGACTCGATGGAAATTTTTCCCCCATCCGCCTTCAAAAAGTTTTGAGTGCTCACCAGGCGTTATCAATTCAGTGTTTACTTTCAGTTTGAAAGTTTCGAATAATTTGGGTCACTTGGACTGTTTTTTCTTCCTGCAGACGTTCGGAGTCGGGAGAAGAAGTCGGGCAAATAATGGGGAGAAAAAAATAAGTTAAAGTGCTAGAAGTTAATAAAGAAAGTCGTCCTATTCTTTTCTTAATTTCCGCGCGAAATATTGTCACATTTTCTGGGAAAGATTTTTTTTTCTTCCTTTTAATTCCCTACTTATTTCAGCGGACGCTTTTAGACGCTACGATGCATTAAAATGAATTATCTTATTAGATCGAGATAGAGCAATTACTTTTTATGAGAAAATCCCTTTTATTTTACGAATTAAAGCTGAATATATCTTGTAAAAAAGTGATTAACCTTCCTACCCAATTGTGATCGTTTAAAGTTTATCTGTTGTAAAAATAAATGACTAGCGAATTATGATAATAGGGTACTCAATAAGTGCTATCTCGTTGATTGAAATGAACTCTTCTGCGAAACAATATATTTTTTAAAATGGAGTATAATTGTTATGAGAAAGATATAATGTTATTTTATTTATTAACAATATAATCGTTGTTATAGTAATAGTTTTAGTATATATCTATTACTATTTATAGTGTTTTGGATAAATTATATTTTATTTCCTAGACGTCATCATTTCTGTATTCTAATGCAATTCTCTTCTCTTTCTTTTAGGTAAGTGTGAGCTGTACATCTACATTCATTTCTTCTTTGGCCCTATGGTCGTGATTCCCTACCAATTCTTTTACTTCGGTACGTATTCATAGATTCTATATATACATAATAATACTTAAAAAGCACGCGTATTTCCCAGGCGGGCACGAACCAATTACGATATTCTGATCATAGATTAATGAAGTCGTTCCCGTTTTAGAACATTCCGCGCCCTTAACCCGTACGCGAATAAAACTTAAAGATTTCGAAATGGAATTCCGCTCGAGTCGCCTCAATATCCTTTCCACTCGAGATTTCTTTCCGTCTCCTTTTCGTTTATGTTCGAATCGTAGTCGGTAAAATTAGATGTGCCGCGTTAACTGGGCTATACGTTCAGCTCCTCCCGTTTATTTCGCGTACTTTATTCCCCTCCTGCGCAGAAAAATTCCGTCATTTTCCATTAAAATCGATTCCAATTCGTGTGCGATAGTGCCCTCATCTCTTTTTAAGAGCGAACCCAATGACTGAGACACTCAACGATCCGTAAATTACATCTCATTGTGCATTCTACTCGAGGGAACATCTGCACCTCTCCCTCTACGGATTCCCAGAAATATTCGTAGGGAAATCATCTCCGGCAGTGGACGTCCTTTCTAGACCCGTGCACACCCCAAAAGAATCGGCTTATTAACGTCTCGAGTTAATTATTGTCTGAGGAAAGTGGTTGGTTGCTACGGAAACGAATTCCGCCCAGCATCATACACCCTTCGCCTTTTTAACGTTTTTAAAAACTCTACAGCCACCGTAGTTCAAAAGAGATTAGACCCATAAAACACGTCCAGGATCGGAGATCTAGACTCGCTTGATGTACGGGCTCCGTGAACTGCATTTTTCCGGGAGGTAATATCCTTGATTTGACAAAAATTTGAATAACTGCCTCTCTCTGGAATCGTGTGGAAATCGAGTGGAATTGTTCCCTTAAGCGTCACTGCTACGTGAATCGGCGTGCATTCCGCTCCAACGGGCTCTTTTATTATTTTTTGAACGATGTAGACTCGTAACCTTTTGTTTTTTTTTTTTCTTGTTTTTAGATCTTGTCTAACGTGTGTTGCTACGGAATGGTGTTTTGACATTCTTTGTGAACGCGTGATCGTTCCCAATTGTGGAGTTTTTGAGATTTTGTTATTCGTAATTTCCGTTGTAGGAACCTTTTATTTTCTATCGTTTTTTTTTCAAAGCCATAAGGATTCACTAAAGGGGTAAGGTACATGTTTCCGATCGTAATTTTTATTCTATTTCTAGTTTAGGGATTACATTCTTACGAATTGAGGATACATTTGCGTAATAGATTTAGTTTATAGTAAGTATAACTTTTCTTTTTTATGTGAACGTTAAATTAAAGTTGGTTAAAGAAGTAAAACGGAAATTCGATGGAATTTTAGTCATAAGAATTAGCCATTCAATAAATAAATTTTGTTTACCTTCGGTCAATCTCCGTTTCCTTGGGATACGTTATTAAATTTCAGACGTTTCTTTTTAATCTTGTATCGATGCTGATATTTTTAATGATCGAATGCATTGTAGTATCAATCGAAAATAAATGTAGTTTCGAATCTACTTAAATGCATCCGAATTTTTTACAAATACCCTCTTCGTCGAGCCGTGTAATCAGCTTCATCTCCGGCGTAGTTGATGCATGGCTCCTTGAATTAAGAGATACTAGCTTGCCACTCTTATCAAGGAACGCGCCATAAATAATCTCCAAGGAAACACTGAGATTAACAAGACAAGCGGAAAGATATCTCACTTTGTTGTTTTCCTTTTCATGACCTCAAAGAAGCCCTGAGTTGTGTATTCGTTCCAGCATCGTAATGTATTATCGCTAGGGGTGATAACTTACTAAGAAGAATGCCTTTTTCAACGGGTTAAGATCGTCCCTTTTGCAGATTGCTTCTTTGTTCGCATGACGTCAGCGCCAGTTGGAAATTCCCAACTCGCTCATACACATTTTTTTTATGTTATTAAGTCGCAGATAAACAGATGAAGATGTGGCGCGTGTTAATTGGTGTGATTCATCTCGAAGCAGCTCCTCTTGACCTTTTGATCTTAGTCTCGTTTTCAATTGAATCTTGCGAAATTGACATGGTCGCCGCGTTAGCGAAAACCCGTCCTTCCCATTTTCATATCTTAAGCCAATCACGATCTCCGGTTTACGCCGTCGACTCCTGGCAGACATCGAGATGAAGTTTGCGTAGAGTCAGCATAAAACGACGTCTTGAAGTAGATCACCCTCTAGAGACGCCTAATTCTTGTTAGAAGAGCGACGTAAATACGATGGTGCTTGCTTGAATTTCGTTACTATGGCCCAGCGTTGCATAGCGTCTCTTCTTCTTTGTTTTTAGATGTTGGAATATAATTCCAGTAGCGCTGAGTTGATTTCGGGAATACAGGTTTAGTTAAAACGAGTTGTGGCCCTAAATTAGACTTCTTTGCTTTCATCCACGTATATTTTAGCATAATTTGTGAATAAGAGAATCATAGTTGTTTTAAATCATGAACAGTGTTAAAACTATAAGCTTTATAGATTTTTCGGGTACGTAATCAAAATTTTAGATATATATTTACGATTTCTTAGTGCAATTAATTTAAAAAGAAGTGTTATCCTAGCTACTCGCACATAATTCACGGTAATTATAATAATACGACAGTAGTAATACTCAACGTTTAGAACCAACTAAGAAAATTTTTCTTTAACTGACAGTTATTGGAACTGATTAATGATACTCTAGTGAAGTCATCTAGAATTTTACCACATTTTTTTAATGGTTATCCCTTTGATTCATCCAATTAACTCATTTATTGCTGATGCCGTGGAAAGATATCTTACCCATCACAAGGGCATTTAACCAGTTAGTGTGATGTCATAATCGGAGCCAATGGAGTTTGACAATAAGTTCTATAATAAGGCGTTCATTTGGAATGTCGTAGGATTAGAAAAAAAAAACTAAAATGAGAAAGGGTAAGGAAGAAGATGAATTAGTGCGTTTTTCAAATTTAGAATCATCATCCAGTTCAGTCAAATTTTCTGTTGCATCGTATGAACTTTGTGCGTTTAAGTTGCCTTATAATCTAATTGTCTGTTGTATACATTTATCTTGCGAAATATTTTGTATTTTCTGCGTAATTGCCTCTTCACTTTTGATTCAAACAGATCGCTTTAAGTGTTCTATTTTGAATGCCTCTTTTAATCTAGAAAGAGCTTTGTTTCATATAGAGATCATATTCTCTCAAATTGGCCTCATCCTAACCGTAACTACTTTATAAATTTTATCAAAGCATTTATCCGCGAAATTTAATTGAAATTAAATAGAAACCGCAGTCAAACTTCCGGTTTGGAGGAACCCCCTTCTCCCGAAGTAAATCCTTTTGTTTTAATTTGCCGTCCATTAACTCTAATCCAGCTAGCTTCGAAGTAAAACATGCCCCCCATTAAAACCGAGATACTTTTTATCGTTTTTCTGCCCTCCCGCCATCCATTAGTGTGTCTAAATTCATTTGTTTCTCATGCGGAATTTAAAAAATAAAAATAGCGGGGAATTATAAGCCCGGAAAGAATCATGAAACTAACCGTGTTTTTATGAGGAAAAAAGCTCTCTCTCTCTTTTCCTTTATCCGTAGGATTCGAAGAAACACCCACCCTATGAGCAGAGAGTTACTGTAATGTTGGCTTTACTGCGGTTCAGCAGGAATTTCTTCTTTTTTCAGTAGAGCGTTTCAAAAGTTGAAATTCTATTCCGTGTTTATTTTTTCGCATTTCCTGTGTTCTTAAATCGATTTGCAGTTCTTTCGTGTCTTTAAATTCTTCTTTCGTACGTTGTATTAAAAGAATTGGTGAACTGATTACCGTTGTAATTAAATTTTTGTAGCAGTGGGAATGTTCCGGTAGTGATCGTGTTTACGTATTTTAATTTTGACGTGTGGTCATGAAGGATTCATATAGTCTTATTATAATAGCATTCCAGATCATGAAACCTGTTTATTATTTTCTCGAAACTTGTTCGCGAATCAGGTGTTTCGAATTTCTAAATCTTGTCTCAATCATATCGATACTAATTATTTATATTCCTTTAATCAAAAAAACTTCAATCTACTTTTATTTTGTAAGTTTATCTCAGTAGCTTGTTAATTCTTCGTGCTTTAATATCTTTTTCAGCAGCAATTAAATAGATATTTATTGAGATGATGAATTACAACTACGGGTTGTTTTTTTAATTGGTGACTGTACTTGTGCTTTTAAGATACAAGTAGGGAAGTTGAATTAAATTTTAACGATGCATGTCAACAAGAGTATTAAGTTAACTAGATATAAAAAATAACTGGGACTCCAACCCAGGTCTCCAACTTCTCGGGGAGGTATCCTGAACTTAGACTTTGGTTATATCTTAAGAGGGTGGAGAGGATCATTTTAGTATAGCGTTTAATGTAACTTAATGGTAGAAAAGGAAATCGGGGACCTAGGTTCGAGTCCTAGTCTTGTCGAAATAATGTTCATGTAGTTCGTAACAGACGTTTCTGTAGACGTTTGAGGCAAATTATGTAAAATACTTTTTCTATGGAAAGATATCTATCTAATTATCGGAAGTCGAACTTGGTAACTCGGATCTGCTTATTCGTTCGCCATAGCCATGGAAACAGCCGTATTATCAATATTCCAAGTAATAATAATGTGCCCATTTCAAGGTAATCCAATCCGACGAGTTTGGAGAAGCAATACTCGAAACGATTCCTTAACATCCCGGGTCAACTGTTGAGTGGCAGTCGAATTAACAGAACACCGTATTAAGGGTCCTACTCCCAACTCCATCATAACTTTGGCGGGCACCAGTGGTTATCCCGGTTGCCTAACATCCCAGGAGTTCGGGGAGAGAGGAGTTCTCCCGTTTTCGGACTCGATTCACGGCCGTTCACAATCGCTATTATTACAATTGCGAATTCACATCCCTTCACAACTCTCCATCTTCCACGCTTCCTCGCATATTCTCTCCAGCATCCCTTGCGGATCTTCCCCTACAAAGACGTGGAAGAGAGAGAGAGAGAGATTAGACCGCTGGTTCTCTCAGAATCCCTCGAAGGACAAATGGAACGTCTTTCGCACCATCTCTTCCTTCCTCTCTTTATTACCTATTCTTATCGAGGAGGCGCTCCTAGCCTTAATTACTGCCGAACAAAGCCCCTTTCTTCTTCATACCCCCACCCCTTCGTCGCCCCTAACAACCCACACCGAACGATTTTCTTTTTTGAGCCCCACTACGAAGGGTTTTTTTCCCAAAATCTTCGCTCGCGAATTTTTTTAAACTTTCATCAATCGTCCATCTGAAAGGACGGTAATTAAATGTAAGAGATGTGTTTTTTTCCAGAGGTGAGATCGGACGCGATTTTTAGGGAGAAAAATGGTCTCGCCGCTCGGCGTAATTCTTTTTTTTTATCGGAAAGAATACGTTCCAGCATCGATCGCGGTTTCGGTAGATTACTTAACTCCGGAGGCGCTGCATTAAATTACGTGAGGGAGGGTTCCATTTTAATGGAATCTCTCTCTCTCCGTACGTAATCGAGTTAGGGCCAAGGTGTGAATTATGCCCGGACGAGGGGTTTTTTTTGCGACTGATTTGTCTGCCGCGAATCGGTTGTATCGATGGATTGATTGGGGGGTCGGTTTTTATCGGATGGGGTGTGCATCTTTTTTATTGTTGGGGGGTTTTCAAGGGATGTGTTGTTGTCTTTGTTGAAATATGTATTCGAAAGATTTTATATATTATGATCGATGAATTGAAATTGCCGATTTGGATTTACGGTCTTATTAATGGTTAAATTTAATGCCTAAATTTGAGGTAAATATTGTTGTGATTAATGAATATTAATTTTTAAATCGTTGAAAATATGCAATTTATTATTAATTATTTTTATTAAATGACTTTTTAATGAGAATGGAGCATTAGGGTTAATTTAGTTTAGATGGATTTGGGAAATATGAAGAAATACTTATAGATATTGATACGTGTCTTGCATTTTTGACATATATACTTCGGTTTTTATTTTTTTACATTTCTAATCTTCATTAATTTATTTTATAAAGGAGAGAAATAATGCAATAAAATTCAGTAAGAATGTAAACATATTAACTAAATAGCTAGTAGACTTTACGTATTTTCTTTCTTGTACCTGCATCGACTAAAAATTGAATATAAAACAATGCGGAGACTGTACCCTTATGCAATCCTCCGTAACGCCTTTTCTTACGTTAATGTAGAACCCTCATGAATGATGTGCACGACCTTGAGAGTAAAAAAAATCCCATTTGATTAAATTTCCAGAAGCAAACCGCGAACAATATAGAGAATATTGCAGCGTCGTTCAATCTTCCCTTTACTCTTGAAATAGGAGTCGGAAAAAATTCCCATGCCGCCGGAGTATCCCTCGTGAATATAATATACAAAGGAATACTCTTAGAGAGACGACGTTAACCTCTGACCCGGTTCTTTTTTTGTCTACAATATTCCTTTGGCTTCCCTCCTTCATTTGTTCGCTTTCTCCCACGGCGCATTCGACTCTTCGGATCTTCCTTAACAGAATTACCCCTTTTGCGCACTTGCTACGTTTTTTTTTGAACGGCTTCCTCAAGAAGTTTTCAGGTGATACTTCGATATTATCCTCAACCGACCTCTCCTCAATGCGCAGATTAAATTAGCCGGAGATTTTTTTAAGCGCATCGCATGCCCTATATTTCAAGGTTTCCTGTTAGGGGTTTGTTTGCAGAGGGTCTCGTAAAATTCTCTTTTTTCCCGCGTATAAAGGGTGCGGAAAGTCGTGATTCCAGACGCGGAATTGCTCTCCTAAGTGGTACTGCTCGGTGAAGGCGAAGTTTGGCGTTGTTTCATACGATGGTTTTTATGATAGGTGATATGATGTTTCTGAGAATTGCGTGTTATGTAAATTACAGCGCGGGAGGTTTTTATTATGGATTTGAAAAGGGGGTTGAAATTTTTCCAGGATTTTTGCCGTTTTTTGGGATTCGATCAGAAGCGTTTTGAGTTTTAAACTATAGGATTTATATGTAAATGAATTTTAATTTAGATACTGCGAGCTGTATTTTATTCATGTAGCATGCGGTTAAGAGATTTAGATTTTCAATTGTTTTGTGCTGAATTTTTTATTACTTCTTAATAGTCATATATTTATTGAGTTTCAGTTATATGAAATAATGTATCATTTTATATATATAATTTAAAAATTAATATTTCTCTATTAATATGATTCAAAATTGATTGCTATGATTTATATACCTTTTTATATTTATATTTTATTAGTATTTGATTTAATATTTTTTTATCATTATTAATTTTACGAAAGTAGGCATCTAGCCTTTTTTTATTATTAATGTACCTTTGATTTCTGATGGACGTTACATTTATTATTAACTGACGTTCTGGAAATTATTGAGTTTCTTTCATTTAATTGAAAGTGATGAAATATTTGTCTTTCATAAATCTATGGCTAAATATTAATATTATTCCATTCTCAATTTCTGTGATTTCATGTCGTAATATCTTTTAGTATATGATTGGAAAGTACAACAAAGCAGCCCAATTCAGAGTAGATATTATTACCGAGTATGAACCGTACTTTTATCTAACGAATCAATCTATTTTATGAAAGCTTTTCATAGTAAATTAATTTCCTTAATTCGCACACATCAAACGTCCGTGTTTTTTTTTATTCCCTTATTTTCCTCCGCTTTCTAGCAGCATAATACGGCACGATAATAACATTCAATCGTGGAAATTAGGTCTGTCCTCTCAGAAAAGGGTTCCATCCCATTTTCTTATCAAAGAGACCTCCGTCCGTTATTCCGTAGCAATTCGGGAACGAGTTTAAAACTCCGGCCGCCAATTACCGAAAAAAAGCGGGGACAGCGACCCAATTTCGGGACGCCCTCCGAAATCTCCGCGACATTATGCGGAAGAATTAAGAATTTTCCTCGGCTTTTTGCGATACATTCTCTCGGTCGTAAACCCTATTTTAAGCCCGTACTTGATACGTAACTGCTCGTGTACATTGCGATAAAGAAACGCCACTCAGGGCTCGTCTGTTACTGCCATATCTTCCGAACGGAGGCAGATCAAGTAGCGAAGGCGTAGACGGCAATTATCAACGCCCACCTGGAATTAGTTACACACTATTCCTTCTCTTGCGTGCTTTGAATGTTTACCCATCCGCCTCTACGTTTAACCTACGTACGTTCAGACTTATATTCCGCTAGAGCGCCACAGAATTTATTTCCTCTTTTACCAGCGGGTTATTTGCATAATGTTTAGGCGATTGCTCTTCTGTTTACGAGGAGACACCTACGTCTTGATAGTTAGCGACTCCCAGTCTTTAGGTTGCTGTGGTGTGAATGATTTGCCTACTGATGCTATGACGACTACTGGAGGGTTTTTTATGTTAAATGTCGCTGAAGGAAGAATCTTATGGTCTTAAAGTGTTTGATAAATTTTTGAAGATGTTCATAAATATTTTCCAATGTCATTCTAGGATAATATTGAACTTTAAAGACGTTTTGACAGTTATGTTATATGACAGTAATATGAATGAAAATATTATTTAGAAAATATATTCTTAAGCGACTACAATTAAATTCTGTATGGCTTCGCAATATTTGTGAATTTATGAAGGATTATATTGTAGTTTAGAAAAACAATATACGCCTACCACATATATAGAAGTTATAATTAAAACATTGTTCCTAATCTGTGTAAGTTAAAAATTTATTTCCTAAGACCGTGGGTACCCTGTAACTTTAAATTTATTTAGAATATATTAGTTCTTATTGTTATTAAATGGTGAAAATATCCGATTTTATAAATCCAGAGCTTACACTTGTTTTATGCGATATTTTACGATAATTATACGCACGAACATTTTTACGTACTTGTTATCAGATATACTAAAAAGAAGTATTTTGAAAGAGATATAAATATGATTAATAAAGTGTAAAGACCATCTTATAGTAGACGATAACTGGTCTGTAACAGCGTCTCTTAATCGTATATCATTACGTATGCAAATGATGGTTCCTTCAAGTATTCTAATCCAACGTTCAAACCGTATCAGAGCGTCATCTTTAATCAATTTAAGAAGGTCCCATTCTTCGCGATGCCTCTTTGATAACGTCCTTATTGTAAGGATCCATCTCAGTGAGGCAGTGACCCTTTTCCGGAAGACTGCTCCAATGCATCAGGGTGTGCGACATCCACCTGGAACTGTTGGGTAACGAACGATCCTAGGAGTAGGACATATCAAGGAAAGGGCGGAACAAATCCGTAGCGACTAAGAGGACCATGGCTGCAGATAGGGACGTCGAGGAAGAGGGTAAAAGGGGTAGGAAACACTCCCCCCTAAAAAGGAGGTGGCAGAAGACCTCCGCGCGCTAAAAGATATATTATGCAAAACTGTTGGGTAGAATACATTATCGTCTGGGAGCCATTAGCTAATCCCGGAGACTAGCGTTGAAGATAAATCCCCGGCTTGATGCAAGGAGAGGAAATGTCGAGGCTTTATCTTTTTATATTTTCCTCATTTTTCTCTCTTTTAAAAATCCCCGCACTTTTTCTTCCCCTTTTTTTAAAACTCTTTATTTTTCGCCGGGATTTGTGGCGGCATTGATAAGCGCGGTGTGGCGCTAAGATATTTGAAGGAGCCATGCCAACGGAGGGTGAATCTTTTAAGCTAAAGAGGTCTTAAGGTTCCGCGAAGAAAAGGGGAATCCAGGTCGCGAATTTTGAAATTCCGCACGTCTTTTTTTTCGCTTCGGAATGTAAGTTTTCCGGATGGAAGAGAGACTTAAATTGAGTTTACGGGAATGTACGTCGGATTTAGTCTAGACGTTTCGGATGAAAGCCATTACAAACATTCGGATTTCCTGTATTTTTTGGGATGGAAGTTTATTTTCTTTTTTTAGTTTTATTACGTAACGTCTTTTTGATCTCGCTCCGTCGGTTCGCGGTTCGTGTCCCGGTAAGGAAATCGGATGTATTAAAAGGAGCGTTATGGAGATCCTCTTGGCAGGGCCCGATCGAGGTGAAGAGCAGGATGTCGGGCGATTGCCCAGTGCCGCACCAAGAGGAGGCGCTCTCGTAAATCTCCTCTTCTTCTTCGAGAGGAAAAAATTTCCCTTCGGATCAGTCGAGTTTCCCGTTTGGCGCATTGGACCCGATTTCTTGTCCCATAAGTAAATTGGCGATTCGTCCTTTGGTTTAATCTCTTCCTTGAATTTTTCATGAACTTGGTCTTAAATGGTTTCTGATCGTCGTATTACATCTCTTAGTAACCGAGATTCATGACTTTTAATGCTATTTCTACTTGTGGAAGTTTCATCAGAGGATGATGGTGAAAAAATTGATTCGAAGTTAATAAAGAAATCGAAGCTGCCAGGTTATGTCTACTTGGAATATTTAGAACGCAATAACGGACGTTTTGTATGTTAATTATGGATTTGGAAGACTAAATATATATATGTAAATGTTTTCGTTTTTTAAGTTCTAATTCTAAGTTTATAAGACTCTAACAGTCAAGATAATATAATTTTCTATTTATTACAATTCTTCGCGAGTCAAAGTCCTATTTTAGTTCGAGAGTTTATGAATTAATTCGAAAAGATTGCTGTGATATCAGAAAAGTATTATGAAATTTTAATCTTTATCCTATTACAGCTTACGATCTTCTTTTAAAATCGTTTTATTTATTATTTAATTGTAAGATTATTTATTTTCGACAAAGGTTAAAGATTTCAAGTATGAAAAAAGTCGCATCAAAATTAGTGTACTTATAAAAAGTTCTTCGCTTTGTTATATCCGTTGTTTATCTTAGCTACACATTAGGTTCACATCCACTGGTAGTCCTGGAAATATCAATCGTCAACCGACCCTTTGGGAACACCGTCGTCAGCACCTTGTATCCGCCGTAGAATGCATTTAATTGCTGAACTAACGACTCGGTCGTGTTACGCTGTCCCTCTTGTGCTCAGCATCCTTCTAAGCGCGTTCCCTAACTGTTGGCCATGCTTAAACCCTGGACCATAAAGGAGCCATCCCCTTTGTTTAACCGACTTACGGTGGCTGCCTCCTCTTCCTCATGGTTTCTCTCATTCCTCAGCTTTTGTACCAATTCCTCGGGATAATCCTTCGTGGTACTGTTTGTCTCCAATGGCTACAGACCTTTCCCTTCAAAGATGAGGCTTCGTCATAAATCCGTGGTGAATTTTCAGGGATGCTTGACCAGAGAAATTCAGAAGTTGCGTCTTGATGTGTTTAACTGGTGCATATTTATTAGGGTCGATCTGTTTAAGAATCGCAGCTAAGTACTTGGTTTTTTTATGGAAGATATTTGTGTATCACGTTTGGTTACTACTTCATCGAAACTTTGAATGAATTGTATTTTTTATGAATTTTCTGCGTTGTAATTATTATCTGATGATCGCCCTTTTTCGTTGTATTTTTTATTAGAAATGAAGGAATACGATGACGATGAATGTAGAAGTACGATTTATACCTTTTATAATGATAGAGAATGAGTATGCTCTTTCTTAAACGTAGATATATCTTGTTTCGAAAAGGAGATTGAAGTGAAGTCGTTAAAAAGCGTTTGCTTAATGGCCGCAGTAACAGGGTATTTAACTTCGAATCCTTTTGTCGTAGTTTATGTTTTTGAAAGAAGTTTTCTCCCGAGATGATTAATTTCTGTATCACAGTTTCTTATGGTCGTCAAGGCCATCAATTATATTTAATTTATATTAATAACAGAAAGATGAACAATATTCACAGCTCTTATGTTCTTGAATAATATTCTAGAATGTGTAGTTTAAAAACCTTTAAGTGCGAAATGAAGCGTTAATGGGTTGAGAAGTAAATTGCAGAGACGTTTTATACGTAAATAAAATCATACTACTCTCTTCAATTCTTAGTTTTTTAATACATCTCTGAATCAAGGACGCATTACAGAATGATGAGTCCTAGTGTGGCAGATGATTCATGGTCAGAGTGAGGCGTGCGTAAGTGGATGACTGTTTTTGCATTATATCTGGATGCAATTGCTTGAAAGTGTATTTTAAATCGTTCTTTAGATGTATGCTGTAGAAGAATGTGTTAATGTGTCAAGTGAGATGCCATTTTATGAAGAAATTGCGAGATGAAATCGTTTTCATCGGTTGTTATGTACTTACGTTATACGATGCAAGAATGAAGACGTTTTAGCCAAGCTTTTATTAAAGTTTTTGTGTATTCTAATGGGCGTGAAACCTGTATGTAATTATGTTATTTTATATATATTTATTGATATGTAAAGGTAGTTGTGAAGGTTAAGTTTCCTCGTTGCTGTGGGAAACTTCCGGTGGTTGTTGTCTTAGTGAGTAATTTTTAATGACAATACATTTCGTACATTAGGCTTTATTTTAATAATAAATTTAAAATAAAAACCTCGGAATAAATTATTTGCTAGAAATTGATAGAAGATGTCTATGAGAATGTCTCTGAATGATTAAAGTCTCACAGCCTTATGCACTGCTCTGTTTCGATGCTAGTTGAACGGAGAGGGTAGAAAATGAGTTTTTGAAAAGTAAGCATCCTTTTTTGCAACACGTCGGCCGGAGAGGGAACTAATGATACTTTTTAGGGAAACACGCGAGAGTCGTGAAATACATCCTCAAAAATAAAGGCCAAACGAGCTATGAACTCATCTGCCGACATATCGAACACTTTCACCCACGTAGTCGACATTATTTTTTTGCTCGTCGTATAAATTGGCGCTGTGACGTAGCATCGAAATATCAAGGCAGAGAAGAAATAGCTGCGGTATAATGTACGTAAGTGCCCCGGCTGAGAGTAAATTGAAAGAGGCGGATTGGGAATATCAATCCATCCACAGAGCATCTTTAAAGACGTGATGAATGCGCGGAAAGCTACAAACCCGTGTGCCGTTCGTCGATATCTTTTATCAAACCGTTTCCATGGAGAATTCGAACGCGAAATTTGTTTCCAAAGGTCATAGTTTTTTCGTATTCGCGGGAATTTTGTTTGACATTTCGCATAATGGAGTTGTTGCGTACGTGCTCGGCTTTGTTTCGTCGGAGTATTATTTGCGTCAATGGTGGATTTTTTATTTGTGTGATTGTGCCTCGTGAGTGGTATCTGTACGTATGAATACTCCGAGTAATTGAGATTTTCTCTGTGAATTACCGTACTCTGGTTCTAGAGTTAGTCAGTGGAATGAAAGTGAATCCCTTTAGAAATTAAATAGCGTGCCTGGGAGATTTGAAAGACGTTAATGTTTTTTAAAGATGTGTTTTACTTTAGAAATCATTTATATTTTACATTTTAAAATTTATTTTCGGGTTTTAATTTTCGTGTTTTAAATGTCTTAATGGCTATGTAGATACCCTGTGAGCCAGGGAAATGTTGAAGGTAAATGCTGAGGGTTAATAGTCCTGTTTGATCAGTAATATAATTTAATCGGCAATTCATTTTATTACTAGGATTAGAATAATACCAAATAGATTTATTTTCTTTGAAATATGGTATGGAATTTAATGTCAATTACATTTTATCTGTCTATATTTTAGCGTAATGTACTTTTCTTCAACAATTCTTATATGTCAAGGCTTTCCAGATACAAATCACACTAAAAGTCTCTATTACGCATATATAGACCTCTGTATTATATAAATATAAATAGCTTACCAAAAGTAACAATACTCTATGACCCTTCTATACATTGTTTTCTAAAAATATCATTCGGGATGATATTTTTGGGATAGAGAAAAATACGAGCGAATAGATCTCATTCGAAGGTTACATTCGACATGCAACAGAAAGATGCTGCGTCGGTATATTGGATAGCGACCGGTTTCCATCCTTATCTCAACGTAGTGTATAGAGTGCATTCTTGGGTTAAGAGCCCCTCCCGCTAAACTCTGCTCATAGACTTATTTCTCTCGGGGGCGTCTCGGATTCCGAGAAACAAAAGAGATGGGTTTTATTTGGCCGAGCCGAAATCGATAGCGATGGGAAATATCTTTTCGTTTCCGGTAGCTTCCTCAATGTCTCCATCCTTGCGTTAACGTTCGCTTTGTGATCCCGCGTTGTCGCCGGAATTTCTCTTTTCCCCTTCTGATAAAACTATATGATGGATCCACGTTTTTACCCCTCGAAAAAGAAAACGTTCGGAGCGGAAATTTTCGGAATTTGGCGAATGTTATTGAGGCAATCGTTGCTCATTTCTCTCAAAAGCGAAACGTTCAAGTTGAATTTTCAATGGGTTTGTTCGATTGTTTCGTAAGAGAATGTTAGATAGTGGCTCTTTTAATGTTTGTTTTTTGAACAAAGACGTCTTATGTTGATACTATAAACTGCGTAGTGACGTATCGAAAATAAATAGTAATGCTTTTAGAGTTGTCTCTGTTGCTAGGGCGATGTTATGTCGCTGTATTTGTTTATTTGTATTATCTGTCTACTCTTAGAGACGATTGTTTAATTAATGCTGATTCTGAAAGAATTTATTGAGGATTTATTTTGTCGAAGAGGGATTTTTATGTCGAAGAATAATATAACGTTTCAGGAATATTAAAGTTTTATAGTCTTACTAAATAATATAAGTGAAACATCATATAAAGCATATAATAGTATAAATATTTCAGTTAAGTGAGCTAGTATGAGCTTAAAATATTCTTCAGCTTTCTTTTTCTTCTTTTTTGATCAAAATGACGATAAATTATTTGTTAATTTTAATTATGAATTCTTTGTTAAATTTTAAATTACTAAGAGAAAATAATGGCTGTAATGGCATAGGTTGTGTAAATGATATCTTCCTTTTGTTTAATGTATTTGAGTCGAAGTTCATGTAATATATTTTTATTTATTATGAAAACTATTTTCGTTGCTATCATCGAAGTATTTTCTCCGATTTTCAGAATTTATTTAACGAAGCTTTTTTGAGTAAAACATATAAAATTTATGTTTGTATGTTTACAAAAAATGTTACGCTCAGATATATACGTTGTCTTATTGTCTTGAATCTCTACCTTGGCATCTGAACTACTTTTTACAACTCTAAAGTACTGCAAAGATTTCATAAAACCTGCTGAGATCGTATCTATATTTAACCGTGCCGTTGCACTCCATGCAATTTCATCCGTTGGGCATTATTGGAAAGCTTTGATACCGGGTCAAACTTTAAGCATCCTCGGAGTTGAACTCCATAAAGGATTACTTTCTTCCAAGAATCCCTCAGAGTTATATTTCTTTCGTTCGTCCAAGGAGTTTAATATTTTCACTTCCTCCTGCGAGTTTCCCACACACGGCGAAGTGTCGGTGAAGTTTTCGCCCTACCTGTGCCTTAGGGGCTGCGGGGTTTGATTCCCATAGGAAGGGAGGCATTAACCAGGTTAAGGCTTTCAGATTTGTGTATGGATTCTCCTAATCAGCCACTTCTGGCTGAGAACCTCTTCAAAGACGTGCTTTAGGTTTGAGAGATGCCATTTCCTCTTCATACAGCAGCTCTTTAAGCGAGGCACTTTAAAACCGTTTCCGAATAAAACATCTCTTTCTTGGCCCGAGATACCTTTGCGAGTTCCGGCGCTGGCTTTTATGCAGACGGAAGGGCATTCCGTTCGGATTCCTCCGAAGGAAGTCACCTACATACTCCGGAGAGGGTTGCTTGTTTCCTTCCCCTTTTGTCCGCTTAGATAAAAATGTTTAATGGTTTCATAAATCCCTCTCTCCTTTAAGGGCGGAGCTCGCATAGATGGCCTTTTATTTAGTCCCGAGTGTACGATGCGCTCGGGAAGATTTATCGGGAGTTTTCGGGGTGTAATTGGGGCGAATTTACGTCTCCCCTAGCAGATTTAAGGTGTAATGCGTCTCCGTGTTATGACGGGGTGGGTAGTGATTTGGGAGTCTTTAGATATCCAGTTGCTTCTTTAATTACTCGTGTTTTTTTATCTGGCGAAACTGCTCTCGTGGTTGCGGTAATTAAGCTGAGTTGAGGTCGATTTAAAGAGGTATTGTTGTTGTTGTTTGTTGAAGAGTTGGTCGAATGTGTGCTCTAGTTTTATTTCTTTTTGGTAAAGGTTGGTGCAACCTTTATCCTTTATAATACTCATTATTTTCTCCTATTTATTCTCTTATTTGTATCTTAATATTTGTTCAAATTATAGTTCACATTCTAATGAGGTCATCAATTATTTTACTGTATGTTTTCTGTTTTCTTTGTTCCTGTTATAGTTGTTGTTTTTGTACGAGGATTTTTTTACAGAATTGATTGATTTATTAGATCACTTTCATAAAATGCACTTGATCCATAATGGTAATATACTAAATTTGTTTTCATAAACCATCACTGTTTACAATTTTTATCAAACCCTTTACATTATTTTTAGTTATTTTTTATTTTTAGCTTTTTATTTACGCTCATTTCATCGTAAATTTTATTTTACCATCTTCTGCATTATTCCTTCATAAGTGTTTGATTCTTAACCATTTCATCGTAACAAAGAAAACGGAATGTTACTATAAATATAACTCATACCTTTTTCCATCACATAATCCAAGTTGATTCATTATTATTATTATTTTTTTACGATCATCATTCTATGATACATTCCGTTTGGAAAACCCCTCCCGTATCTCCTGACACAGATGACGGATTAGGTCCAGCGATTTCTTACGCAAGGGTTATATAATGCCGAACACAACAGTCACTTTTTTATTTAATCCATCCTCGATGGCGGGGAGAGAGCATTTTGACAAATACATTCCTACCGATGGATGGTCACCTCGCATAATTCCCGGAAGCCGGGTCGAGAAGAATTGTGCCCCGAAAATGCAAGCAAAAAATACACGGCCGTCAACGCAATTCTCTAGGAGATATTTCGTTCTTCTATATATGGAGAGGGAGTGGGGGACATTCGGAACGCCCTATCCCGCCCTCCGTGCACACGCCTACTCCGCACCACTTTCCCTCCGCATTGTGCTAATTCACGCGGGAGGCCCCCTTGCCCTTTCGGTAAGGAACTCCCCTCTACTGCGGCTCTCCCAGCCCGTCCCATCGGCGCCTCCCCTCCCCGACGGAACAGGCGTCGTTTCGGCGTCTTCCAAGTGGTCGGCGGGGGGATGAAGAGATTGGAATGCGTGTAACACTGCCACTCTCTCTTCGCTTTACATTTTAAGGGCCGCTAAAGGAAGAAAACACGACCATCTTCCGCAGTGTTTTTTTTCCTCTCGGGACCAATCGGTGGTGCTATTTCTCTTAATATGTCACGGGTTACTCCGGGAGGAGGGATGAGTCGAGTCGGATGGGTGGGTTTGGTTCGTGACTGGAGTGCGTGAATTTTTGTGGGGGGGATATTGCCATGGTAACCGTGATTTTTTGAATGCGTTCAAGAAGGCTGAAAGTGGTCAAATATATGCGTTATGATCGGGGTTGAGTGCTAAAAATAGGCAGTGAACCTATCTAGTATTTCTTAGATTTAAATCCGTATAATTACTCATTATTTCATTGGTGAATTTTATATTTCTATTCTCAATGTTTCCATGTTTATCATAAATCCGTATGTTATTAATGAGATAGGCTCTGTAGTTCTTCCGTGATGACAGTGTCAAGGAACAATAGAATTTTCTATTTACGATCCTTAATTTATGATTAATTATAAACTGGCAAATGTTCGTTCTTTCAATATAATTATATTTTAATTGCGGTATATTGTAGTATATTTGTTTTATTTTATTTTAATTAGGTTTTCTAATGAATGAAAGAGGTTTTCTATGTTTTTATCGGAATATTTTATATTCCCTTATACTAAAAATAAAACGCGAGGTAGTTATTGCGTTGGAAGTATCCTGTAACTTATGCATTAATTTGTACGGGCATGAATTGCGGTAGGTTTTTTTTCCTTAAAATGTTTACCTTAGAGATTAATTTCCTTGGAAAATTATTTATAATATAATAGACTGTAGTAATGGCATCTACTCAGTCTGCAGCTTGTTTTCTTATGGAGATAGGCAAAAAACTACACCCATCTATTTTTGAGGAAGTAGGGTAAGAAAAGAGTGTAGACCACAATGAGTAGAATGTTTTCTTTGAAAGGAAATTTTGATGAACTGCCGAGGATTAGGCTGTCAGTCAAAAGAGATAATCAGTTGCAGCTGAATGACTCTTATGCTTGCGTTGCATCCTCCCTGAGCTTTGTGACGTCAGCTCATCTTTATGAAATTCAAGATTGCATCTAGAAGCAGCTCGGCTAAATTATTTTTCTCATGGTTTATGCTCCCAAGGAATGATAATTAAAGTCAGACTTTGGACGTTAATCCTTAGGAATTGTTAAAGCTGCGTACGTATTTAGTCTTCAGAATTCCTTTCTGATAACTATTTTCAGATGAAGACAAGTTTATTATGTTCTCAAAGAATTTAATCTCTATACAGTAGCATGAAAATGTAGTATTGTTGTAGTTCTTTAAAGAGAGATTTTTTGTTGATAAAACTACATTACCATGTGTTGTGATAAACGAACTTTAAATATTTACTTAATTATTTGAAACAAAAGTTATCAATTCAATTTGTTTTTAAGGAATTAGTTAAATTAATCAAAGGCTAGGTTTCTTAATAAATCGCTATGGAATAATCGCAATTTCAGTTAAACAATTGTTTTATAAATACAATTAATGTGAATTTATTTAATTCATATTTTATTTAAATCGTTTCATTCTCTATGATTATTGGTTGAGGTTTTATCGTTTGTAGGTGTTTATTTTTAAAGCAAAGTTGGCGTATGTTTTGTATGCCATCTTTTTATTAATAAAACGTTTAATCTTTGCAATTTATAGTTTTATGTTACATTGAAAATAATACATAATTTTTCTAGAATTTACGTTAAATTTGAATTAAAATGTCTCGAATTAGAAGAATTATACCTATTTAAATATGAAATTCGCTGTTTTTGTTTGAGATTTATTCCTTATTCATTATTATTTACGTGAAAAATAGCTACGTATTTCCTCTTCAATAAATTTCAATACGAAGATAAAATGGGTCGAACGTAATCGAAGCGCTCTCTTTTCAAACTGCTTTGAAAGGTGTGTGTGCGAATTCACCTCCCCAAAGCGATACTAGCGCCGCCAGTTCTCATTTCCGGTCTTCTTTTGCGAAGGATTAAGAAATAAAAAAAAAGAAACTTCCTCTCGAGCTTCAGTAGATTTAAAAATTGAAGAAACTCGTTTTATTAGTCTCCCAAAAAAATTATTGCGATGTAAAAGGATATAAGTGGCTTCATCAAACTTACGTTTTTCTTTCTAGAAAAACATTTCTCATCTTCGGAAGTTGGCATCTCGAAGGCTTCTTCTTTTTCCTCGAGCCAATATACCAGAATCTTTTTAATCCTCGGCTATTTTAAAGGGAACATTTTTTCCTCCCTCAAATTATTTTTTCCCGAGTTAATAAGCAGTCCATTAAGAACTAATAAAGGTCGGGTTCGGATTAATGAAAATTCTATCGATCACCTAAGAAGGTTTCTGAAGTGTTTCAAAGCCATCATTCCGTTCCCTACGACCCGACGCTCCCTTGGATTGCTTTTTGCAATTATCCTCTGATTAAACTGCGGTAATTTTTATCGCGCGTCCCTCCGAAGTGACTGTTTTTGCATAGAGACGCGTCGATCCGGTATCGCAGTAAATTATCCCACGCGCTCAATGCTCGTATTGTCATCTCTCTATGCAGACGAATGGATGGATTGCGTAAACCATCACAAAGCTATTGTATAGCTGAAAGATTCTTATTCATTTCTATATATTTTATTGATAACTATCGTTATAAAATTGCGTTGGAAGCATTACACTCCTTTAACTTTTTATAAATGAATCAGTTGGATTAATTCTTTTTAGCTTCTTAAATTAATAATGCCTGAACATTATTGTTTAATGTCGTCTAATTATTTTTATACGGAGCTAATAAGCTGAGAACAAAAATCGAACTTTATTATTTTCCTCATTGTTACAATTGAGCTAGATCTCGTATATTTTAATAATGGTGTTTTAATTTTAGTATCGTACGTGTCTTTCGTAATTTAATTTTAATTTACACTTTGTTTATTATCAACCCGTTGTTGAACAATGGCATGAAACTATTGAAATGCCATCAAATTACTTTTATTAATTTAACGATTGCTGAGCATTTTGATTCCGTATCCAAGCATTAGCTAGGTGATTGTTTATGTTGTATTTTGTTTCTTCGGAAACTAGTTCAGCGTTATCTCGTTATCTTAATAGTGCATGCATAAATAAGATAAGACACGCATCAGTTCTAAAGCGAAAGAAAACTTCGGTTCCCAAAATTAATTCACCATAATTTCGGAAACTATTCTAACCAAATTTCCGCTTTCAAAGTCCCGAAGTAAATCCACTCTTTTATTTCTCGCGAGCATGTGTTTCGGCGGGAACAAAGAAAACTTTTCCTCGCTGCAAATTGCCCCGAATCTGCGTTAATGTCATTCGTCTGTTACTCCCCGAGCACCCATTCATCTTTTCGGGCCCATTCGACTCTCCCCCCCACCTCCTTTCGAGAGTAACGCTCCAGTTTTCGTCCAATCAAATACTTAAGACCGACCCAGTTCTTATCGCCGTGTCATATTTCTTCCGGAACCCATTCACTTTAATGTTTTCTCATTTCTCAGTTTATTTAATCCGTTCCCGCTCTCCTCGGATGTTTCTATAGCTCGTCCAACATAAATTGAGCCCCGAGGCGGGATCTCAAGGAGGGATTTGGCACAGATGAGTCTATTCTCAAAAGACAGGAGGAAAATCTCCGCGGAGCAAACTAGATTTTCCAATTACCCGTCTTTTTTTGCGTATTTTATCCCGTTTTTCTTTACTTCCTTTCTCTCCCGGTGTTTGATTTTATGCGCACGAAACGCCGTGAGATGGGAAACGAACTATTCTGGGGCGTTTTACTTTCAGAAGGTGTCTTTCCTCTTCCCTGAATCGCCATCTTTTTCCAAGGATTCTGTTCGTTCACGAGCGTCTCATCAATGTAGCGAAACGACGCGATGCACCTGCGTCTATGTCTTCCCACCGCGCATCCAGATGGGCGGGTGTTTGTTCGCACGTGGATGGTTAGGTTGGAGAGATTTTTGAAGCACGCAGCTCTTCTAGCAATGGTACTATAAAAGTCAAATGTACGAATCTAGTTATGGCAGTTTTCTTAGATTCTAAAAGGCATGAAAGATGCTGCTAAAATTTGAGTTCGACTTCCTACGAAACGGATGCTTTTTTGCGGTTTGTTTCCGAGATTGATCTTCATTTGTTTATGTTCTGATGGGAACTATAGATGTGGAAGATTTAAGAGCTTAGAAGAGCTATTATTCAGCTGTAAATAAAGATAATGATGTTTTGGTTGCGGAAATTCGTTCTTACAGATAGGCTAGACTTTAATAGATAAAAATCAGATTTATGTACATTTAATTAATAATATATTCTTTCCTCGGATGTTACTACACATGTACATTCTTAAGTTTGCAAGGTGCATCAATACTACAATTTAATATACTTTTTTGAGAATATGTTATTTATCTTTAGGTAATTTTATCCAAATTTTTTTATTTTTTGAAAATCAATTCACGAACATATCGTTGTAAAATTTCTCTTCACAACTGTTAAACATTATTCTAATACGTGGGTCTGTAAATCAAGGGTTTATTTGTGTGGGTGTTATATTGATTTTGTTCATGTAAGGATTACAGTTGATAATCTTCTCTACTGCAAACTATGTAGTATGATAATTTTCAAACTCGCTTATCTGATTAAATATACATTTCATCAAAGCGGTGCTTGGGTAATCATCGAATGTATTGTCGAATGCAGTGCGGTTTTGTTTGTCAGGTAACTGAATCCAAACGCGAAAACAGTCTCTGACGTTATATTTGTCGACAATTATAAACGATCCCGATTTAAAACACTCCGCAAACGTTAAACGGAATTTTCCAGTTGAAAATAACCGCCGGATAATGTGTCACCAAGCCAAACAATACCGTTTTGTACGTGCGTATTCAAACAAAATCGCGTTTTTAAATTCAATTCGAAAAGGTCTTTTTTGTTAGGTTGCTACGAGACGCGAGAATGGGCTTGTTTATGAAGAACAAGCGTAGGCACTTCTTTATTTACGTATCCCTTAAGTTCCCCCTTTTGTAAATCCCCAATTTACCTCCAATTCGAGTTACATAAATACCCTCCCGAGGACTTATTCAACCAGTAAAACCTTAATATATATATATTTTTTCAGCGAATAAGTCTGCGGAGATTGAGGCTCTGTCGCATGTATCAAAGATATCCGTCCCCTTCTCCGAAGGAATAAAGGAAGGATTTGGGATTGGATGGCGGAGAAATAGTGAAAAGGAATGGCTTTTTCATGCTTTGCAGGAGAAGGGAAAGAAATCGTCCATGTGGATTCCCTTTCCAAGAAACCCTTCGCGATGGGGTCCCCAAGAAAAACCCTCCGTAGCGATAGCGCGATGAGAGATGGAACTCGCATTTATCAGATCTGTTGCAGTAATAGCTTTTCCCTCCCCAAAAGTTTCTCGGAGTTTTCCGAATCTCATAACCTCTCGGAGACGAGGGATACGATATTCACTCGGGGTCATAATCTTTTTTTTTACAGATCGATCCCTCGCTAATTACCTTCCCTAACAGGGTCTGGTTCCTAGGGTTCGAACTCCCATCATAGAGGGAGCTGTTGATTAGTCAGCTTCGTCCCGAACAGCTGTACGCGGTCGCGGAGGTTTTCGGGAAAGTTGGTCGGAAATATTAACGAGGGAACAGGCGTAGAACGCACTTCGAGGGCGGTGCCGTACCGAACCGAGCATCGAGTCCACTTGGGCTATAATTAACGGGACGCAAATACCTGCAGAATGGCGCTAACGAACAGCTAGCTAACGAATTTGGTCCGGAGCTAACGAGGTAACTTAGAGCAGGGTCTTAGTAGAAAAAACTTCACGCATGGTCTAGGCTGAAGGAGACAATCTCTGATAGGTGCTGAAGATGGTTTTCGTCTAGTAGTTGCTAGGGATATCCTTACCTATCGTTGAATAAAGGGTAATATTTAGATCAATATGTGGCCTTGTTAGAATCAGAGTAATCCCCACCGAATCTCAATACCGATTGTCATTGATTCAGCACGTTAATTGAGGTTTGGCAGGCAGTCTTTAAGCCAATCTTTATTAGCAATCTTTGAATTTTACTTACGTTTCGAAATACGTACGCCCAGTGGGTTTTTGTAGTTGTTTATCCTTTTCATTTGAGGTTCAATACCTTTACTTATATTGTTATTTGAGCACTTCGTTGCAGAACATCATATACGCACCACTTCGAAGTCCTTTGTGCTGTGATTTCCATACACCTTCCCACTGTAGCGTTTCCTTCGAGAACTCTTTTCAATTCGGACACATCGACGCATCTTTTCACGAATTGCCTTTCATCCCTCAGACTGCGTAAGTTCCGGATCTCTTCCGCTACATTCAACCGACTCGCCTCTCCTCTATTTCGGATATCGCAGACCGATCGAATGCCATCTCCGAAATTCTACTCATCCTCTCCACGTGTGTAAACCATCCCAAGGAACATCATTCACTTGTATTTGGAGAAACGGTCCGGCTAGTCGACTCCATGACTACCGTGGGCTGTTAAAGGGAATATCAAATTTTAGCTGTAGCATTGTCATACGCTGAAGTGTTTCGTTTCTTTTAAGAACTACATTAAAAAGAGTAAGTGAGGAAGTATAAATTGAAAGAATAATATACTTATGTAACAATATCATGTTTTTATCGACAAACCAGAAAGATGTTTTTAAATTTAAAGTACGTATTAAGTGTCAGAAAACATTGAGTTATACTTAAGCTGATTTTTGTAAGAGAATCTTTTAATGTATATCGTACATTGTATCGTAAATCTGATATCCCATCGTACTGGAAAATCTTATATCGTATCATTAACGTGTTACTAATTTGGTATTTGGATTTAGAGATTGTACAACGTTAGCAAGTAAGATATGCTCTATGATACACTTTAATATAAGGCGTATTTTGTGTACTCATTAAAAAATAGGTACTAACTTTTGTAGACCTTATTACTTAGTCAGAGATAACCTCTAACATACTTGACGATACCTGTTCAAAAGGTGTAACTTGAGGAATTCATTTCTTTTTTACTGTTTTAGCCTTTTATAGTAACCATGGATCAAGTTTTCTACTAAATGCACCACGTTGCCATAGCCATATGAATGCAAACAAACTTGCTGTCGGCGACAAATTTTATTCGTTTCCAGGAAATATGCTCATACTTCACCGAGTCGTCAAAGCTACCGATAACAGACGCTGCGCCCGTAAAAACCGCGGTCTCACCTGTTTCAACATAAGTTCATCCAAACACGCCGCCTCTAATTTATTCTCCTGCGCTCCTCTCCCTCGTAATCTTTAATTCATAAAAGCATACTTTCCTCATGAAATCCGTCCTCTAATAGTCATTTCATGCCCTTCAACTCTCCGTGAAACGCGTCTTAAGTAGAGCATTCCCGGGGAAGAATCTCGTTGCCCGTATAATTCCTCCAACTATAATTCCCTATCTTACAACTTCATGTAATTTTGCCTATAAAAACTTTCCAAGTACTTCTTGCAGTTTTTCTCGTACGCCTGATATTCCAGATTAGCTCCGGCCAACTTCAACAGTAAGCTTTTGGGGATTTTTTTTATCGCTTAATGTGGTCTTCTTTTGCGGTAAATAGGTTTTACTCGGATCGCTGAACACATGGTTCTCGTAAGCCTTATTCGAGATGTATTTTTTAATCGGGTAAACAAAATCTTTGAAATTATATCATTGACTCGTTATAGGTTTATGTATGATATATTTTTGTTTTGAGGGTTTCTATTGGGCGAAGGAAATAGTTCATTCATTAATTTAGAAAATCTTGAGTCTGCTCATAGTTTCCGACTACTGTTCCGTACGGTTTCAGCATCTCGAGGCATCGGAGAAACATAAACTGTCTCTGCAGGCGGAGGCGTTGCGTTGATTGGAGAAGTTTAGTTCAAGGTGAAGAGGAGGAAGCCAATAATGAGGTATTAAACTTGGTAGCTGAGTCGAGAATATTAATTAAAGAAATTAAAAAGACGTAGGAGGAACTCGTGGTTTAAATTCTAAAAGGGGGACTCGTGAGGAATCTCCAAAGAGGAAAAAATGTATAAAAAAGAGGTGGGTGAGAGGCAGAAGAAATTTCCCAAAGAAACGTTTTCCCTCCGCCACTAGGAAATAAAGTAGCTAGGAACGTTTTAAGTGGGCCACCCAAAACCGCTATTTCTCCCTAGAGGAGGCTAATTATCGTTGATTAACTATCCATTTATGTTTCAAAAAGGGTTAAGATTGAACTCGGTTCAGAGGTTTTCCCCTTTGAATACATAAACTGGTGAATCGATCCCATCGTATCCTGTTTTTGTTTATGATAAGAGAGCTGAATTACAGAATAGGTTGTTATTAGTTGGACGATTTAATTAAGCCTCAGGGTGTACGTAAATCGGAAAAGTTTTCGATGGAGTTCTTTACATTATGCAGGGCCTTTTGATGTTTTAAAAAGTCTCCCCTTGTACAGTTTAATTCAGAGTCGATATAATCTAAGGGAAATTAATTTCAGCTTTCGTCAATTACGCGTTAATTGGTCTACAAAACGATGGCAATTCTGAAACTGTTGAAGGTTCCTCTTCGATATAGCTATGTAATGTTCTGTATTAGCATAAGAATAACTAATGGTTCGCATTTGTATTTTGAGTATATATTTCTAATATTCTTATCGAAAAGTTTTAAAGTCTCGTATGCTTACGTATTTCTCAAATAACCTTGGATACTTAAATGTTGTAGGAGCTTAAAGCGAGATAAAACAGTCTTATGTTTAAGAAAAAGGTAATTTGCTTCAAAGAAAAGGATTTTTCGGGAAATTTGTATGGTGATAACAAAGAAAGGGCTGGTAAGTTGAAAGAAAATGTTTTTCGTGTTAAAAGTTCGTTTAATTTTTAAAGTTATTATTAGAAATGGGAGGATATAGAGGCCTTTATAAGTCAAGCTTATCATACACGCGCGAAGGAAACTTATTGTTATTCCCATCATAACGCGTAGATGAATCCCATTCTTCGAATATCGCGATTAAAGCTCATGAAAATTAATTCATCTCCCCCTATAGGATCACTCTTCCATAGCGCTAATAGTTAACGAATCAGCCAAATTTAATATAACGCCCAACAAAACGCCTCTAAATCATTAATCACCCAAAATACTTTCTCTTCCCATTCGCGGGCGTAAAAATTACGCTAAAAAATAAATCGAAATTAGCTCAAAAGATCGCGGATCTTTGGCGTTCAAAAAAAGAGCCGCTCCTCTCAAAAATTCCTTCCGATACGTACCATTCCTTCGCGTTAATTAAACCGGGGAAGGGTGACGCGGTAAATCTCATATTCGCTGGGGGTATACCTGCCCATTCTTTCCTCCTTTCCCTTATTCTTCGGCAGCTCTTTCGCACCCTATCAATTACCCCACCGAGCACACCGCCCGCCCTACACCCCTTGCATACGCCTCCGTCCACCGCCGCATCAATCAACCTCTCCCGGAAGTACCTGCCACCTCCCTTTCCCAGACATCTTACTCACCAACCTCTTTTATCAATTCCTTTTTCTTCCCTACAATCTTTCCCTTCTTCCCCGTATCCCCTCAGGGTGGCTATTGGTTCCATTTCCCTTGTCTCTTTCACAGCCTCCCTTTCTCCATCGCCACGAGCGATTCTCTTTTCCAAGCATTTGCACTTAGGAACGTCAGGGCCGATTTCACGGCCCGGAGGGACCTTGTTTATGCAGGCGAGTTTAGGGAAATGGCAGAAGGCTATATCTCGGCGTTAATGCGCTTTTAAAGTTGTGTTAACGGTCCATGCGCAGGATTTTACTGTGGGATTCGGAGATATTAACGTAGTCCAAAAGGTTTTGGTCTATTGTACGCGTCCGGTGTTTTTCATCCAGGTACTTTGATTGAGTAAGTACTCACTGTGATATTGCAGTTTTTTACGGGTGTATAGTTTTAAATTTGTCATAGATTTCAGTCAATTGCGGCTGATATGTCATGTGTAAATCAATGTTTACCGTAGTAAAGTTTTTGGATTAAGAGTCCTTTATCTATAGGTTGTTATATTTTTGAGAAGAAGTAAATGCGTGAATTAGGTTATCATGTTAATTTTAGAATCTAATCATCATCTAAGGGTCCAACTGTCAATATTATCTATACTCTTCAGCTCTTTAAATGAAATGAACAGCACTGTTTCTTCAGTTTCAGGAAGACTATGTATGATCTACTTATAAATCTCTTCTATTTTTTGGATAAATATGAAATATTCACGAGCCAAAATGCGTTGTATTGTAGAACTTAATCGCATTCAGATACTCGGTAAATTCATTACTAAAAAAATAATAATAATAATATTCTAAAATTTAATTTTTCAATGTCAAATTTTTGATATCATGGGCTACAGTTTTAATTTTGCATGTGGGTACTTTTTTTACAGCTGTCATTTTGTCCTTCGTTTGGCCTAATTACTATACGTCCAAATCATTTGAAAAATGAAATTACAGTGGTACCTTGAGATACGAATTTAATTCGTTCTGTGATCATCGTCGTATGTCAAAAAAATCGTATCTCAAAGCAATTTTTCCCATTTAAAATAATGTAATATATATTAATGCGTTCTAGCGATATGAAACTAACCCAAAACACAGTTAAATTACATATAATATACACAATTTGTATATAAATAAACGAGAAATGACACACAATGTTTATTAATTTATTTATTAATACATTAATAACACATGTAGCGGCCATCGGCCGTCAATAATCGCTTCAGAAACAGAGTCACCTGCCAATTGCTTCTCCTTAATCCATAATAAAAGTAGCTGTTCCATCTCATCATGTATATTAGTTCGTAGCTTTGAAATAATGGTGACGCCTTTAGAAGGTTGCAGCTTCTTTATCGCTTCCTTCTGCTTGATGATCGTGGATATTGTAGAAGGATTGCGGCCATACTCATTTGCCAAGTCGATGATACGAACGCCACGCTCATGCTTTGCAATAATTGCATGTTTCACTTCCATTGAGATCATTTTCTTAGGCTTTTTCTTTTCACCAGCTTTGTCTTTAACTTTGGGATCCATAGTTAAAATAACAAAATATGCAGAGTACGGTATATATACCTACTATCCAAAATGACACCAAAAACAGGGACAAACAAAGCGAATAACACAGCGACGGGTGAACGATGCGGCGTCAACCACAGTCCTCACCTATGCAATTATCGCACATCGTAAATTCGTATCTCAAATTTTTCGTTGTATGTCGAGGTATAAATTTTAGAATATTTCATGTTGTATCTCAAAACATTCGTATGTTAGGACATTCGTATCTCAAGGTACCACTGTATACATCGAAATTAGATGAGCATGAAAGAAACTCGGTCCAATGGAAATATTATGCATTATTTAAAATATTTAAATACGGCCATTACTTCCTAAAAAATAAAACTCCCTTGTTGCTCGTTTTATTATTTTTGTAGGTCAATCTCGTGCAGTTTGACATTTCATTTTTGCCTCGTGTAAATACGCTTAGTGGATGTAATTTTGATGGATAGAATTCTATTTTATATTTATATTACATACATCTATTATATATATATTAATCTGATATTGTATATTAATCTGATATCTTATTAATAGGATAGAAATTACTCAAAAATCGTCATTATACTGTATTTCAGTGGAATTTATATCCTTGATAATCGCATGTAAATTCTTTGCGTTCGTTCAAGTCATAAAATACGTTAGTCAACATTATTATTTGTAGTGTTACGTACGAAAGCTGGTTTCATTTTCATCCACGGATATTTTTGCATTCATCCTTAAGGGACACATTGAACCCCTTCGGCTAATAAGGGTTAAAGCCCATCCAACTCTCCAATACCCTTTTTTCCTTTCACAATTTCCGTGTGTTTTCCTAACCCTTCCCTTCTATGTCTTTCTACCCTTTTACGTTTCCCTTTGCAGATCCTCTTCTTTACATACCAGACCCCTTTCTCATAATCTTCTCGCTCCCACGCTTTTATATTCTTTCTCCCCTCCTTAATCCTTTCTTCTTTTCACCTTTTTAAATTCCTCATTCATCCCGTTCCATTGCATCTTTCCCACCTTTTTCTCATAATGTCGCCCGCACCATTTCCCCACATCGTTTCTTTCTTCCCGTAAACCCTTGTCGTCAAATAAATCACGTACGAAAAACTTTATCCTTCAAACAGCTTGACGAATAGGAACCTTTTGGAAATTCTTTTATGTAAACTTGATTGAATTCTCTTTGGATTTCCATGCGTCAAATCCTCTGTGGTTCTTTTCGGGAGTTATGGTGATATCTTCTTTTTCTAAACACAGTTACCACCCATTATTTAGGTGTCCTGGAGATTCGTGCTTTATAACGGTAACTATAGCTTTGGTATTTGTTTATTGCGTAATAATTGCCCACGGAATCGGATTTTATAAGGTTCTTTCACATTCTTGCGCCTAGTTACGATGTATCCATACCATCATATTTGATCAATAAGCGTACCAAAATATCCCATTAAAGTTTTATCATCATCTGCTGAATTTTAATGTCATATATGGCGCATCTAGAACACCAATCACAAATACTCTAATAGAACTGTAATGGGTAATATACAGGCGATACATTAAGTAAAGAGGCTACTAGCATTTTAATGGTGGGATTTTAATGCATCCATTACAGCTCGTTGCACCTATTTTTAACGTTATTATAATTCGCTAATTGCCAAATTCACTTCGTTGACATCTGTAGTAGATATAAGAGCACTTAATGAAGGAATTGGTTTTTGATATTTTATGTTGGCAGTTTATGCTTTTGATTGCGGATATACTCGTTGTGAAGGGTACTTTTGAGGGAATTTAAAAGATGGATGATGTTCGTTTTAGATTAGATAATTTTTTTCGATGTAGCGTTTAAGGTTAAAGGTCAATTTAAAGTTTGATATACATTTTGGTTAATTTGCATTGGTATTTTGGCCCTCATTTTTAAAATTAAAATTAATCTACCGCGTAGAAACTATTTTACATTAATATAAAATGATCAAATAACGTAATTTTCAAAAAATTGTCTCGAATAAAGATTTAATTGTAATATATTGTATTAAAGAGATTGTACGGATTGAATATTTTTTTACGATATTTCATTCCAAGCAGTATGTATCGATAATGAGAAATACTGCTTAAAAAGATAGGCTAGAAGGAATGCCTTAAGGATACGAGATTAAAATCTGTATAAGACGCAAAGATAGGCAAGTCTTAATTATACGAGATAGAGAATGTTTGCTCTCCGAAGATAAAACGGACATCCTTCTTCCGTGCAATATAGGCCACTCTTATGCTTTAAGAAACGAATCACTTATTCCCTTTATGTTGAAAAATGTCGCCGGAATTTGCATCTCGAAATCATTTTCGCCTATAATCGATTTGGGAGGCGTAGTCTCAAAAGTAGGTTCTCTGGATACATATGTAGACGTTAACGCTTCTGACGTTCCCAAGCCAAAGAAACTTCGGAAGCAGCTTTTCTTGCAAACCAAATAATTTCGGAAACAGAACTCGAAACACTCGAATCGAGTTCGTGCCTCAACCCCTTTATTCCTGCGAAAATTTCAGACGCCGAAGAATCTGTTCGATTGATGTGCGAAGTGGAGTTTCAAAGCCACACATTCGCCGCACCCTCCTTCTTAGTACTAGAATTTCATGAACCGAATGGAGAAACTGCAACGTAAACAAGGGAAGGATAGGGGAATCAATTTTTGGCCGAGTGCAGAGTCGTGTAGGTTGTTGAAGTCGGTGCGCGCTGAAGAGAAGTCCAACTATAAGGTTGCTATGTTACGTCTCGAAACGTATCGGTAACCAAACCGCACGGAAAGGGGTATTAATGAGTGGAAATACGTAAGGATATCTATATGGTTTTTAAAAATTTCCAAGCCCGATTTTTCTGTTTATTTCTGATCTATCTATTAGCTCAAAGTTTACCTTCTAATTCCGAATTCTGGAAGTATTTCTCCATCATCATAAGACCACCAACCTTATGTTTTGTTGTTGTAAATGCGGGCTGTTGGAACTCGGAAGGAGTAAAACTTTACGGAAACTGAATTTACTTCCGCGTCTAATGTTACGACGGCGATGGAGTTCCTCGGATCCCCCAATGTTTCCTTTTAGATGAGTTTTGTGATGTTGAATTCCAAATTGTTTTGTTTTGAATCGGGATTCTGCACGCGTTTTGATCCGAAGAAGTTTTGAAACTCGAAATTTTAGCGATTTCGTCGGAGAATTCCGATAGGGTATTAGTGTGTGGTCGTATATTTTATTCCAATTATTTTGAGAAAGACGATTCGTTAACATCCGATGAATATAAGTCTTGAAATGTTTTCAATTCAGTAGTATATGAAGGATAAGGTAGTTAATTGTTTTGTTCAGAAAAAGTAGAGTTTTAAAACTGTTGCTATGATTCTATTTATTATCTCTCATACTTTCTTATTTACTAACTATTACACACTCTGTTATTACATATTAACATCTCATTTCATTAAGTTCACTATTATTTTATGCTGTAAGTTTTTTATGTCAATAATTGTATATTTCTCTACGCAGCAATGTTCGTTTTTCGTTCGTTTAAATGTTCATTTTAGCAGTAATGTGCGATAGTCTCAATGATTGTTATATATAGTAATAACGAATGTCACTTTTCGTAGGGAATTTTCTTTTAGAAGCTCAAAGAATATATGGAGCGAAAAACTAAAAGGTTTTTACTCACGTCACAGTCTCGCACAGTTACCGAATTATAAACCCGCAACGCATTCCGTTTTAAGATTTTCCGCTCATATTATAGCATTCACAAAGCTTAAATTAACTCACAAAGCTTCAAATCATCAACTTCCTCATCCGGAAAGGTTCACGTACTAAGTTACTTAAAAGCATTTAGAGCAACGTTAATGCATCATACAAGACCGAACGCAAACATTTATAAAACGCGGGTGCAATCGGGAGATGATGGTTTTACCGAACCCCTTCCATGTTTCCATGGATATCCAAAAAGACTCCCGTAAATATACAAAGGCTTCGGTCCGTTGGTCCGCACTAGAGATCGGTTCCTATTTAATAGAGAAATTAGGACGCAACTGTGTGTGATCCGTCCAGTCGGTTAAAACATCCCCCGCGCTGTTTGAGGTCTCCACGAACACTGGAAGCTGTACATACGTGACTTCTTTATTAAATCTGACATAATAGGCGCATTGTGTTCCCGTAATTCGGGGCGCATCTGGCATTAACCGAAAGACATACTATCGCAGAATTTCAAACGACTTATTGGCCAACGATTATATTCTTCGTTTCGGTTTCATTAGGAGTAGCGTTGTTGCCCCTGGAGATGACGAACGGGGTTTTGTTGAAACGAGTGCTTTAGTGTAGCGTAACCATAAGGAAGGAGTTGTTTGATTGGGTAGTTTTCAAGGTGACGTCCCTGTTCGGTAGATACGTAATTCGTGAGGGAATATTTCTTTACGTTGAGTTCACTGGAATAAGGGGACCAAAATGTGTATTTAATTTCGGGTTTAAGTTATATTTTGATTACGTTTTGTGAAGTACTATGTTGATTTACTTCTCAGGAGATTAGAATATTTATTTTGTCTATTTAATCATCCCATTTTTTTCATTTAGAACTAGATTTATTATGAAGTTAATGGCTGAATTAAGAACAAGAGATTTATCGAAGAAAGCGAGTTATAAATATTTTAAGTCTTGCAAAAATTTTAGGTATTATCTGCTACATTTTAAATTATTTCCATTAACGAAAGTAATAATTTTAATCTCATTTAGTTATCATCGTAACTACATTAATGGAAACTTATTCACGATTTTTTAACGGTTTAAAATATGAGGCTGTATCTTTATATTAATGTATAATTTAATTTATAGGAGCTGTAATATTAACGTGTAAAATTCGATTAATAAAAGTAAAAAGTTGATCGATTTGAATATGCCCATGAGAATGAACGATTTCATGGCTGTCGGGTTCCCACTGCAGTACTGCGTTGAGTGAAAGGTCGTCTCCCCAGGAAAAGGGATCGTACTTTCTCATATAAGCAGCAAGGAAAGTGTAAAAACATCCAATTTTTCGAAGTGTCAACTTTCCCGGTTATTTTTTTTCCCTACGAGATCTGTCAGCTCGTATTCTAATGAAGGATTTTTGCAAGATTCCAGCGGAAAAAGGAGATCCTATCTCTCTAAGAGTAGTATCACTTTGAATAAATCCCGCTCTCCCATAAAAAAGTTGTATGAATAATTTTATATTATGTCACCCAAGTCTGTGAAATCCTCAGGTTTTTCTGCTACTTTTGTAGGACTTGAATAAGAATGTTTTTAGATGCTTTTTTATAATATGGTATCGATGTTGGTGTGTTTTTTCTGTTAATATCAGTTGAATGCGTGCCAAACATTATAGTTTAGTCAATTTATTGTGTTTTTTAAGATAATATAATAGCTAATTCAATTTCAATGCATTTATTATAGATTGATTGAACAATTTAATTATTTTATTCATACAATCATTTATTTTAGTCTTGTGTGGCTATAACAATTCATATATTTTCTTAATTTTTTGGATTTTTAATGTAAATGTAATGATTATTATTCCTTTTATAACATTTTTCTCTCTTTTCTTTTAGGTGAGTTCCATCAGACAGTCAAGCTGCTTTGTTTGTGAACGAGGGTCTATTAATACCTAGGATGAGTGAGTTTCGTTGCCGACTTTTCTTTTTAATTTCATACTATGTCAATATATGTATTTTAACAGTTCCCGTTGATTACTATTCATTGTTTTAATTCTTCGTAGAATTTAGTGAAATGCGGAGGAGAATTGATCCGGCAAACGATGTTTTCTTAGTTGCGTAGTTTCAGATAATTACTTGATTCATTAACTGAGGTCAATGACCGATCAAATGCTCTGCGTAGTTACGTTGAGTATACGAGTATTCAATTGGATCTATTGTTTTCATCTCATATCCAAATAGATATTATATACACATAGTAATACACATAATTAGGCGAGTGAAATCTTCGGTAGCTGCCGTAGATTATATTTATAATTCTCTTTTTTATAGACGGTATTTGAAAGTTTGTTTAATTGCTTTTATTTCGTTATATTGTGTTGCTAAGATACGTCTGCCAGGATAGAATGAATTATCTCCAATTGAATGTATCTTAAATTAGATAAGTAATAATGAAATTTAGAGCTCATTTTCCATCCATCTTTCATTACGATATTTAAATACTATGCCCTTCATGGGTTGGTAGATGAAGTAATCGAAAACCAACGAAAATGCCTAAGAATCGTATGGCTGCAAAAATCTTTGCATTCTCCATGAATGGAAGCACTCAATGGTATTGATTATGACCACGCAGGGACCAAGTGGGTGTGTGGGGAGGACGCCTCTAAAGTTCTCGCTTCGTTGGCTTAGATACGTTTGTATCAATCCGCTGAAATCCAAGAAGTAGCATAATTGGATACAAGGCGTATGGCAGGTGTTATACTCACGCCTTTCATGGATCGTGGCCAAAAACCTCTTTTTCCCAGGGTTCGATGACAGTAGAGGATATTTTATCACGTTGGGATTATTCAGTTGCTCATAATTAAATAGTTTTATTATTCTGAATTATTATATGAGCTTAATTCGTAGATGGGTCGTTAAATTTGGTTTACTTAGGTATTTATGATGTTTTTATTTTCTCCATGGTAACGTACGAAAATATACCGTTGCTTACGATAATGATACTAATAAAATGTATATAGAATATGCTCCAATAATATAGCATAAAATGTTAATAATATATTGATTCAGTTGTATTAACAGTTTTGCAAAAACTGTTATAGATACGTTTTTTATTCAAGATGCGCAATATGAATTCGATCTAAGTTTTGCTTTCATGCGATATTTTTTCCATTTTTCAGCCAAAAAGTAAAATATTAAGCTCTGTATGTATTCCTCATTTTCATTAAGTATAAATTTTATTAGTGATTCCGTACATTAATGGTATTTTTTTTTTAATTCTAATTCTAATGAATGTTTTCGTTAACCAGTTAATCATTATTCTATTGGAAATATTAAAATCGGTATATCGCATCCTAAACATTCGATTTTACTTTAACTCCATCGCTTTAATGTACCAAGCAATTAAAATTCTTAAAGCTTTCGCATAATAATACGTATTTTGCCTGCAATATAGCCTGTACGACCATGTCCTCTTGAATCGAAACATTCCAATAGTCACAGATCGTGTTTGCGACGAAACTTGCCACCTGAAGTGTCGGCCTTCTCCGCTAGGTGGAAACGCTTACGCACACCGTTGTCCCTTTCGCACATTCACGCCTTCTTCATCAAGGTTTGTTGACACCTCTCATGGCTCGTTATTGGTGCCCTTTCTCTACTCACCCACGCGCCTTCCGTGCACGTCTCTCCCAGCACGCCTCGGAGCATCCTAATTGTTCCCTAACAGGGCCGGGAAAGATATTTTCTCGACCCGCTGAGATGAAGAATTCTCTTTCGGTGAAAGTTCTTTTTTTTTGGGTCGCTTTTGGAATTTTCCTCACGGGTTTTTAAATGCGCGTGGGTTGGGTTTTAAAAAGCGCCTCCTCCTCCTCCTTGGCCCATCACCAAGAACGAACTTTGACTAAGTTATGTATCAAATCGGGCTAATTAAATCGTTCGGAATTAATTTTCAATGGAATTGTGTTTAGGAACATAAAGATCGTGTTGTTCACGTTGAATATTGGATGTTATATTTATGTAATAGTAATGTTTATATGCTGATTTTATGGTATGATAATATGATATTTAGGTGTTATGAAAGTTGGTTAAAGAAGTAATATTTATTATTGATATATAATAATATTAAAATAAGCGTTAGTTTTTTAATAAGCTCTGTTTTAGTTTCACTTTTCATCATTGTAAATATTTCTCGTATAACCATGGAGATTGAGTACAACAATAACCTTATTGATTCGTGTAAACAATGACGATTATTTCAAGAATCATTATGGAATCATCATTGTTGTTCCTGTTTACTCGTTTATCTATTCTGGTCGAAATATTACGTAATTCTATCAGAAAGGAGTCAAATTAAAGCTGTATGGTCATAGAAACTAAATATATAGAATTCATATCGTATTAGGAATAGGGTATGCATCCTTTTACTTGTATATTTTTATAAGGAACACATATAGACGGAGAAATAATCATTAAGCCATTAAATTAAACCTATGCGCTTCAACACTCGTTGTATTAAAACCCTATCCTTACATTTTAACCGCGTCCCTTAAAGTCAATCAGTTATTGTCCTGGCGGTTAAAGACGAGTCGAGACTCAAAAATTGACATTTCATCTCAAATCTATCGCTCCCTGCTCGTCATTTATCTTAATCTCCCCCCTCCCTTCATATTCTTTAATATCCGAACACCTTTTCCCATGTTTCCAATACCCTCCTCGAAATCTATACGCCAAAAATTCCTCGGGGAAAATTATAAAAAAAGTGAAGTCACACCCCATTCATTTCGCGTCGGCAGAGACACTTGGGAGTCGGGCCTCCTCCTCCTTCAAGTCCTAACAAATAGGCCCCGAATAAATCTGAAGCCTAATATTTAGGCATCTCTTTCCACGTCCTGGATTTTTCCCAAAAAATTTTCATTTCTCATCGTCTATGTGATTAAATTCCACCGAATTTGCCCCCTTCTCTTAAAGGCTTCGTGTCAAGGTTTTCGTTTAAATGGCCCATTCCCGCGAGAGGTCGTAGATTAACGCTGTCCTTGGAGCATTGTGTCCCTGATGTCATATGAGGCTCATCGTACAGCCATCTTGCATCCATTTTCACTTTTTTTCCGATTAGATTAGACTCGCGATTTATTAAGTTTTCGTCGATGGGATTCTCTCCTTTAATTTTTGGTGTCGAAATTCCCGTTCTTTTTTGAATGTCGTATCTTACGTTGCCTTTCACTGAAATTAGGATTTCATTTTTGTTTGTTTTGCTTAATATGCTAAAAAAATTTAAATATTGAGTAGTTGCTATTTTCTCTCATCCGTATAATTTACCTCACTCTACATCATGTCATTCCTCATCAGTTATATTAGATTATCCTGGTATGATTTTTGGTCCAAAATTGTAACCTGCTACTGAGTTGTATTATCTAATTCATTGTTTGAATTTATTATAAATAGTGGGTTATTCTTTTTGATATTAATCATCATCTAAAACCGTTTTTATTGAAGTGGTCTATGATTATTTAATACGCACAGATCTTCAAAAAATTCCTTTGAAGTATTTTGTTATTTATATCATCTTACTCGCTTTTTGTGTTGTCAAAGTAACGTTCATGTAACTGGTACTGTGCTATTATTGATATCTCTTTGTTCGCTTTACGTATCGTCATGGAAACGTAAGTAAGTTGATTGAATTCTTACGTTGCCAGTAGGTAAAAAAACGTGAATCTATTCTTATATTCTATTTTCCATACTTTTAGTTCTTCGTATATCAGAATTTATTCTTCTAGTATTTTTCTCGTGACAAGGTTATTATTTATGCATCTATGACAGCTCAAAAACCCAATTTCCAACCCTATTCCTTTCCTACTTTGACTCCATTCCATAAAGAAGGCCAATTTAAAGTATCTGTTGTAAATCTAGAATTTTTTCATGTGTGACAAATGGTATCAAAGTATCGGAGAGGATTTTATTCGTTTTTTTTTTAATTGCCGTATCCGATAAAGTGTAGCCGTACGTTTCCATGGGTGCGAGAGGAAGACAACGGTCTAACGAATTAATTATTCTCAGACTGTCGCTTGTCACGGGCACCTTATTTATAGCGGAGGATATAGCTTACGTTTCTCTTTTTCATACATATTAAGGAAAATAAATGAGAACAATTGAATCGATACATTCGGGACAGTTCCTTTGCAGGAACACTATCCCGGGATCAGGTGTTCGGCGTTTAAAGCGGCAGGTTGTTTTTCATCGGAGTGTACTTGTGGGTTCATACTCTGTAAACATCTCGTTCTTTTCGTAATTTTCATCGGATGAAGAATCGGTTGAGTATTTTTTTAAATTCACCTTGAACCTAATTCTGTTGCACGGTGTATTTCGGCTAAATTACATTCCCATATGAAGAAGCTGTTTTAATTAAATTTTATTTTATTTTCTTGGGAATGCGTATTCTCAGTTTTGGTTACGAATCGTCATTGGTATTTCGTTCCAATTGTTGTTCTCAGCTTTTTATCTCTTTCTATCTGATGCTAAATTGATATATTATCTTTCCTATGCCTCACTCTACTTGGCTTCAGTATTCATACCTTGATCTTCGTCTTGGTGTTCTCTCATATTTGCCTTCTTCATCGGTTACAAATATCTTCTTTTTATAATATATTCACTTATAAAATCTTCCATTTACTTCTTTAATTTATAACGCATGCCAGATAAGGTTTGTTTTTCCCTTTATTACGGAATATTTAATCCATCCATCGATGCATCTTCCGTATATTTATTATCTATTTTTGTTTCAGGTTACATTATTTCATCATTCAGAAAATGACAATTTTGAAGATATATCTATATCTCTCAATTTCATCGTTTTTCGTCAATTAAAATCGTAAATATGTTGTTGATCTTTTCGATATTCTTTTTTGGCGTTAAAGCGTCGTTTTCTCTATTTTTAGAAATTTAAAATTGGAAATAGAGTTAAAAAAGTAAAGCTTTCTAGAACAATCCCTTTCTATTTACTCATTGTTTAGAAGAGAATATAAACAATCGCTTGTATTCCAAGTCCAGGAGCTTATCAGTGACCAATTCGGACCTCATCGACACTCGATCATTAAGCCATTCTACAACACGGACAGCAAAACTAAGTTTAAAATTAAGCACTGTATTAAAGAGGAAAAAATTGAGACCTCTCCATCCCACGCTGCGTATTAGCGTTCAATGCTTTTATTTTCCCGTCAGCAATAAACGTATATCACGGTATGAAACTCGTATATCGGTAACAAACGACCAAAATAAAAAGGATCGAAAAATATTCGGCGAAGGGATTTTCGGCGTGCCCATGGCAACGATTGTTGCAAGGGCAAAGATGTCTTTACCAAGTTACTGAATTCATATATATATTAGAGTATTAGATATTACTGTGGGTATGCAAGTGTGCGTTTGATGTGGGAAGAAGTCAAAGTACGAGATACTATTCTACTAAGAATTCAACGAGGATAAGTATGCTTTGGTAAGGGATTTTTTAATTTAATCGCAGTGTTGTAATATCGTCTTTTGAGAAGCTCCAGGAGTTTGAAGGACGATTTTTTTAGAAAATAAGAACATTAAATCTGCAATATTATCGTCGTTATATAATCAGAAGAAAAATGTATGAATATTTTTAAATAATGAAGGGTAAAATTGAGTTAAATCTATATATCTGACGAAAGGATTTCATTAGGTACCCAATACTGAAATTACGTCCTACTTAAATCTTTGAATTAGTAAAGATTTTTCTTTCACAATTTAACTTTGTATTGCGAACTTTAACATCTAATAACTCTTAACTTTATTGTTATGAAAGACATTGTATCTGTCAATACCAGTACGTTGGAACTCATTGGTACGTTTATTTTCAGTCTTACTGTACGCTCTTCTAGTTAGGTACTCAGCAATGTTTCGCTAAATTCGCACAGTAAAATATTTACCCCATTTGACGATCTTGGACTTTTTGTCATCCCGCGGCATTGGATTTATCGTCCCCTCATTTCGTTTGCGGAATAGATTTCAATTCCTCTCCATTTTTCGTCATTTCCCCTCTGGCCATCCCATTTACCCCCTCTGACCATCCCGTGCGTTATATCCCCTGTGTGTCCACCGCGGACCCCTTTTTCCGTATCCTATAATTCTCGGTCCTCAGCGGCCGGATATTGTCCATTCGCTACCGGGAATGATGAATGCCCCACTCCGCCTGCAAATTCCTTATTTTCTCCTCTTTGATTGCCCTCCAACGCAACTTTTACGAAACGTGTCGCCGTACACGGGAAATCATTACTCCGCCCGATTGTTGAATATTTATTCACAACGAATTTCGCTTTCGCCAGAGATTCGGGCTTTCGGATCTTCTTTTTATAGCGCTTTTCTTTTGTTCTCATCCTCCATTCATTCCCCGCCCCCTTTTTTTCGCTCTTTGATATTCCTCTTTTCGGGTTTTACATTTTTTTTTTCGTTCCGAAGTGCCTTCGTTTTTTTTTCTCCTATAAAACCCGGAAGTTATGTTTTATAACGCTTCCTTTTTCGTCTCTTGGTAAAATGGGGCGGTGAACAAGAGTTGTGACAACTGGAGCTCCTTTCGTTGGTGGGATTAAGCACTGATTAAGAAATTTGCACCGTCCGGATCTTTTTTTTGGGAAAGGTCGCCGTGTCTTTTTTTGCTAAGGAATAAATGTCAAGGAAATAGGGAAGAATAGAGCAAAACTTTATAAACTTTATTTTATTGAGTGTTGTAAGATCAAATATAAATCATGTTTTATGGTTTCACGAAAGATATTTGATTTTAGATTGATGATTAGGCTCCCAGAAGTAAAATGGAGAAAAGCATAATAATTTTCGCTATCATGAAAGCAAGATATCAATTTTTTACGGAAGCTCCGAGTATTGTTACGTGAATATATATTTTTACATTTTCTAAGTTCAATGACAGTTGATTTCAGGCTTCATAATAAACCTTACAAGTTTTTTTAATCCTATATTTATATTAAGTGAGACATTTCTATTTTAAAGTTGTAAAATTGTGTAGTTATGACTACAAGTTTACGGATTATGTTTCTATTAGAATTGGTTTGTGTCCATTATCTCGAATTTGACTAGTTTTTAGTTAAAAAAGCAATTTTCTGTACTTTTTGAAGTGTGCAAATTTTCATAGCGGTATCAAAGCTATGTATGGTATCAACTGTTTATTTATTTGATTTAGTTTCCGATGTCGACTCAATATCTCTTCTTTATGAAAACTATGTTCCATTCCCGGTAACTTTATCTTTAATTTTTTATCTTTCTTTAGTTTTCCAGTGCTTGGTATAAACGGCTTATTCATTTCCAAAACTTTATCTTTCCTCTGCAAAACACAAAACTCCAAATAATCGTCCCTTAATTATTTTAATCAAATCGAGAATTTTCGACGTTTCCGAATCGGACAGTTTCAAACTTTTCTCTCATCGTATCGGGGATCTGAAGCGTTAAAACCGTTGTCGTGTGGAAGTGACGTAACAATGGAGAAAAGCAATCAGCGTTAGATGTTGGAAAAGAGCCGTGCTCCGCATTTAACGGAAGCAATTCTTTTAAAATTCCATAATCGCGATTCATCCAGAGATTTAGGGTACGCTAGTCTTGCAACAATGCCCTAGAGAGAGAAAGAGAGAGATTTCCGCTAAAAGAGTGATTGCTCTAGTCCAACACCAGGAGCACAAATGAATTTTCGCCTAACCATATCCGAATCGGGTTTGAAAAAGGGGCCAAGGAAAAACTGCGAAACAAAGCTTTTCTTTTGAACGTTTTTATAGAAAAGGCTACCGAATTCTTCGATATATGTTGAATACTAAAGCGGTCGGAATATTAGTTGGTAGCTATGGCAACAAAGCAATACTTCTGTCGATATAAACAATACGTTCAGATACTATGAACTTAATTAACTTGTCACATTAATATTAATCACGCGTTTAACTATACTGTTATACTATTAATATACTATTAATATACTATTATTATCATGTATATTATTATATATCACGCCTTATTCACGTATCGTTATATTTTATAAAGATAATTCCATACCTTTATTTATCTATATGATTTTCTAATGGTTGTCGTAGAGGAAAGTACATCAGATAGCAAATTGTACATTTGCCTCTAAATTTTAATGAAATTGCTATATGTTAGCTTTTCTCGTAACCTAAAGCTTTCCGAATCTTTAGACTACATCCTCGTTAAGTTCCCATCTTATTAAATCCATATCTTATGATTGACAGCATTACCCAAGTTTAGAAGCTCGTTGGGTTCTAAAGTGTTGAAAAGATTACGTGTCGCGTAAAACGCTCGGACCAAAAATCCATCGACTTTTAATAAAGCAAAGACCTTTTATTCCTTCAATTTCCTTTTCCCATTTCAGACTTGGGGAAATAACGCCCCCATTCCGATTGATTTCCAAAAGTTCCATCTTCTTATTTCTCAGAAATCCAAATTTCGCAGCATTCCTCAAACTTTCAATAGCCTATTAACTTTGATCCTTTCTCCTAAAAACTTGCGTACGCAATCCGTCCATTCATTCGGTCGGTGGTTAGCATATTGTTATTGTATTTACTCTCTAATTAATTGTTATGGAAAATTATTCGGAGTATGAAGTTTTCCTGGCTTGTGAGTTCGTATCAGTTGTCTTCAATTTGTGGTAGTAGTCATGCTAGAATTTTGCCTCATCACAAAGATATGTATATGATTAAAATCGGCAGTTTCAATTTAAAGTTTTGATTGTACTGTTTAAGTCCATCATGGTTCTATAAGAAATGTACGTTACCTGTATCGTCTAAGTATATTTAGAGTCTAAGGAAAGAGTTCATGGAAAGTTATAAAGATATATACTAATATCTGACTGGTTATCTTTTGTAGTTATTTAGTTACTTCAAAAATATATGTATATTTAAATTTCTAATGTATTTAACTTGTTACATCTATAGTTGTTTCCATGGGAACAGTAAAAATTAATAGTTGACTTAATTCAGTCGATATATGTAACGGATTTCAGCATGGTTACGTCTCAAACACACCATTCTGTCTATTTTCTCCATTGCCTTCCTCACGCAAATTTGTAAGGGATTGTTCGCAAATGTCCTAATTACCCTAGCCTTCTGTACAGGGATTATTTCCAGGGGATATCCTTTACCATATGCTAATTTATTCCCTCTTCAGTAATCACTTCATTGAGGCATCTCCAACATGCATCCCGTGTTCCCATACCGCATTCACATTCCCTTTGCCTTTTACATTCCACCGCTTTCTTTCTTCCGATACGCAAAGTAGCAGAGTGTTCTATCGTAACACGTAACCCCTTCGAGCGAAAAGAAGAAAGCCTTTCGTAAGAAATGGCCGAAAAATCACAAAATGCAAACATCCCATCCGAAAGGATACATCGTGTATTATTGCAGGGCTCAATTAATATGCTGAAGTTGAACGAAATCCGTAGCTATCACTTCCCGAAGGTCCCTTTTAAGTTTCGCTAATCTACTCCTCACCCACGTCTGTAAAGGCTTTGATCTTGCTTAAGTCTTCCTTTCTCTACATTTCACGGGCGTCGTAACCCGTATCAACGTTTTCTCTTATTCTCTTTACAAAGTCCTCTCGTTGCCTTTCTTCCTGAAAAGCCAAAACAGCCTCTCCTTGTCCTAATTTCCCATTTGCTAGGGACGATTCGGAGCTGCGTTGGTTCTTTGCTTGTAAGGAGCACAAATTTATGGCTTCGCTAAAGGTTATATTGGGTTGCTTCACGTAAGATCTTTATGGATTGATTGCGCTCCAGGCAGATTCTCCCAGTCGCTTCTCTTTCGTAATTATTTGAATAGTGCTCTTTCGAACTAGGTTTTGTCGTGTTTACCCTCAGCCCGAGCGATATCAATCTTTCTGCATCAAGGTTAAAAGTTTCGTTACAGAGAATTTGAACGAAATTTTGTGCTTGCGTCGTGCCCGTTTTTCAACTTTGATTACCTCTTCCCTTTGCGATAGGTGCATTTTCCTCTCTCTGTATCCTGATATATGATTCTCTGAACGATTTCCTACCAAAGACGTCTAGTATCTATTCGCCGTTTGAACTGAATGGTATTTTACATCGTTAAAAGTTTATAAGGAAAAATGGGTTTGAGGAAGAGAATTCGTTTCTGTACGAAAGATTTTTTTCTCTTAAATTTATGGAGCAGTTTCTGCCTTTAAAAGTTTTATTCTATTGTTTGAAATTGTCTGTCAAACAGTATAAACGTGTTGGTACTACTCAGGAAATAAGTTGCACGAAGCGTTATAGACATATTTATAATGTTGAAATCACATCGGTTGAAAGGAAAAATGATTCAGGACAAGCAATTTGAAACTATCGTAAAGATATCGATGTATCCAAGCTACCGAACGCTACCTCTGAATTTTAAGTAGCTGTTTCTATCTTTTAATTTCTAGTTTAAGTATTGCTTTAAACATGGAGCATTTTAATTTTCATAAAATTCCTTGTAAGTTTTAAATTTTTATGACAAAATGATAAAGATAGGTGAATAAAATTTTTAATTTAGTTCTTGTGCGCTCGTCTCAATAGCAATCAAGTGCACAAGAAAGTTATGCAACCGGGTAGACTTAAACGCTAATATGGTTGCCTCACTTGCAGGAGCTAATGTAAAGCGTTCGTAATTAATAGCGTATTCTTACATGAGTAGCAGCAAAGTTAAGGAGGTATTTAACGACTAATCGTCAATAGGTATAATTACATTTATTGTTGGAACTAGGCTCCGTAAATTTCCATAACAAGATTCATCTACGAAAGTAGTCAATAGTGAGGGATCTAATTTCGAAAGAATCGACTACGTTCGGTCTAAAATCGTTTCCCCATTCTTATGCAGGGGGACTGAAAGTTAGGCCCTCCGATAACATCATTGCATACGGATGATGGAATAATTAGCAGAGCGTTGTCGTGGGAGGAACGAAGTTGTTAAATCCCGAATTTCGGAACCCATTCACTGCGCTAAATGGGGAATTTAAGAAGTGTGTCATTAACCGGAATTAGCGGTGAAGACAGAAGAAAAGGTTTTTTCCGTCGGTTCGGTTAAAAACGATTATACCCCCAAAAGCCCACGGACTTACGGAGAAGAAATCCAGGCAAGAGTTGTGAAAGGACCTGAAGGCCTGAAATCGCTTCCGCGTAAAATAATTCGGGAGAATTCCGTTCAAAGAGAAAGAGTCCCCTGCGATTGGAAATTAGCGGACCCGGATCCAGTTTACAAAGGGACAAAACAACTCCCTGGATTTAATGCAGATTCCACCTTATCCTCAACCCTTCGAGGTGTTTCGGTATGTAATTGACAGCTCCATAATTATTTCTTTATCGGTTTCTCGGGGGATCGGTTGTCATGGAATCCGTACGGATGTAAAAAATGTACGCGGTGGCATAATACGAAATTTATGGGAATGTTTTATGTATGGAACCTGACGTTTTTAGAAAAGTTGAGTTCCTTCCTGGAATTTACCGTTGTGTTCAGAATCTGAATGTGCTTCGCTCAGAGTTTGAGGTTTGGTTGAGCAGGCGAAATGAAAAGGGTCGAAATTTCGATGGCATAACGAGGAGTGCCTCAGGTGATCGCTTTGGGTCCTTCATTTCTTCGTAATTTTGTTATCCGGTAGCTTCGGAATAATTTCGATTCCGTTGCGGGAGACAAAGTGGAGGATAAAAGAAGTCGGGTTTCGTTTCCATTCCAGATCGCGCTCCATCCAATAGAACGAAAGAATCTTATTTGGAATGCCTTTAAATATGTTAAATAAGTGCCATATGCTATCAATTGTGGAAAACTGTTCAAAAACGCTTTTGTGTAGTTTTCGGTATACTTTAAAATGACAAAATAATCTTGTGTGTAGATAAACTTTTGAACCTACGTAAAAAATTTACTATTCTTCGATAAACATGTCAATAATATTAATAACATATTCACTGTCTAAAAATAGGACTAATGAAATTATAGAAATTAATTTCGGCGTATTTAATACATTGAATAAAGAAAGTAATCAGAAAAAATAATTAGTTAATATATGATACTAAAAGTATGTCTTTGAAAAAAGATTTTTCTTGATAATAGTATTCCAAATTTTATGTCAACATTATGAACAGTTATTACTGTTTCAAACCGTGATTTTAACCCCTTGTATCGCAGACTAAATAGGTTATCTGAAGTAGTTGGCAATGGCAATTGTATACAGTTATCTTTTATACTGTTGTCATGCTTTTTGTTCACAATTGTCGGAGAATTTTTTTTTAAGTTCTCATTTTAGGGGAAATCACAGCAATACGTGAAGATAAAGATCTTCGGTTGCTAAGTAATTTACGCTCTGATCAACACCGATAATTTTAACGTCATTTCCTCACGGGAGGTTCGATAAGATAGATTCACATCTCACGCGTAACTATCGGCAACGCGTGAGAACATCTGGCTCTCATCTCCCGATCCAAGTGCCATACCAATCACGCCTCGACACCGGCACTTCAGGGGTCCCGTCGTTTTTCGCTCTTCGTCGATATCCCGTCGAGCTATTGATCTCTCCCCCTCGTCTTACTTGCGCATTTCCTCATCCATTGTCATCCCCTCCCAACGCGACCTCGGGTGCGTAACTTTCCAATCTGCCAGTCCCACGGAACGCGTCGTCGTGATCCATAAAAAAAATCAAACGGCGGAGTGGGAAGGGAGGATATCTACGCGATGCATACGCTCCCTGATGAGAGGCGGTGAAAGTTTTGCGGGACTCCTGCGGGAAGCCGTGAGTTATGCGGGTCTGAGTGGTAAAAATCCATGGAACAGATCCTCGTCCCATCCCCCCTCCACCGATAACCTACAAATTTCCAGTCTAATTTCGAGTTCCCGTTTATCACCTTGGTGATTTCCCTCGCTCTCCCATCCCCCTTTCTCCGCGTGTACATAGGTGGGGATCGGGCCCAGAGTTTTATCACTATGGAGTTATGTTTATGCGGACCGGCGCCTTTTTTTGGTACCCGTCCGCCCCACCCCGTCGCGCCAATTTTATCTCCCAAGTCACGTTGCATCGGGACGGATAGAAATTCGCGCATTACCCAAAAGCTGCAATTACCACCGCGTATCTAGTGGCCAGAACATTCCGCTAAACTGTTAATCTCCAACGGGAGGATTCTATTTGCGGCAACTTTATTGTTCTTTCCGTTTTATGTTTTCGTTTAACGGGCGATTCTATGAATTTGTCGGGAAGCGCGTGTCATGTTGGTTTTTCGGAGGTTTGGGCGATGAAGGCTCCGAATATACGTTCGGCAACGGATATTTCTACGCCGTACCTCCGCATGTTTACTGCAGTTGTAACGGGGAGTTTGTTTATTCGGAACTTTTTATTTCCTTTTTTTTCGTTCAGAATTTATTAATTTGTATTTTAGGTGCTGGATGTTTTAGTGGCCCGTGAATTTAGATTGTTCCGCTAGTAGTGCTTTTCGAAAATTAATTTTGTGGAAACTGTTGTAATTTTTGGTGATAGGGAAGGAGAATCTATTACATTTTTGTTCTACTTCGTAGCACTTTTATTTATTTCTTCCTACGTCATTTAACGCGGCTCTTTTATTTATGTAAATGCAGAGTATTTAGTTCTTGTTTGATTTCATTATTCACGGTAATTTAAAACAATTACTGCGCATAAACATTTTACAAAAGTTAACTGCATATTAGTCTTTTTTAAATACACAGACTGCTAGAAATGGTACTTTTCTAAAGCTCTTGCGTGATTATTTTACATTTGTTTAAAATGGATCTTCTTTATATACACAGAAGCAATTTCTAATCAGTTTCCGATAGATATGATTTCATGAAGAAACATTTCATGAGGTTGTCATTCTGATTTATTGTTGTGACTTCGATGTATATTTTATTTATCTATTATTGCTTTCAAAAATTTATGCACGTTTAAAAATTGCATTTATTCGCAACATGTGCTATTTTTGCTAAAATCGATAGAATTGTGGTCTTATTCATCACTCAGCTCACCGGGAATGATCCCTTAGTCCCAAATAAGTCGAGACTCTCATCCAGCATCCAATACTTTTCCGCCTCGTATCCCTTTGTATTCATCGAATGCTCCCCCATTTTAACCGCAGCCCGTCGTGATTTTAGCGCTCTCTCCTCCTAATTTATTGATCATTTCCGTTACGGTAGCATCTCTCTTAAAATTCCCTTGCGCTTAACGAGCAGCTGTTCTTAGCAGCATCACCGGCTTTGCAATCACACCTACTAAGTGGCGTGTCTTAAATCATAGGCCCGCATAGAGCGATTAAGCTAATTAAAGAGTGGCAGTTTAATGTCTTCGTTCTAAGAAGATTTTTTTTTTCATAACCCGCATCGTACCTTTAAGGCTTCGAGCGATGTGGAAGTAATGCTCTAGGTGTGCCAATCCTTTAAAGCTGTCACCCGTCCTGTATCATTAGGACTTGATCTGAATTAATGATTTGGACCACTGATTTTATTTTCTTCTTTTTCGTTGTTTTAATTTCATTCTTAATTCTCGCTTCTTATCAGCTTAAAAGATCATACTTCAACCTGTCATTTCAAGCATTCAAAAATTTTTACTAATTGTTGTGGTCCAAAATGGTTCCCTTGGGGGACTCATTCGTAATATGGTTTTATCAATCCAGCCTTTCTCACTATTTCAGTATTTCAGTCAAACTTCTTTGAATTATAGTGATCTAGAATTTCCCTTTTTTAAAAAAAAAATTTCCTGAGTAAATTTTAACTGAATCATATAAATATCTCATTTTCTGTATCGTTATCTAATACTGTACTGTTCATTTAATGCGTAAATCTCTACACGTTGAGCTAAAGCTACAGCAGATGTTAGTGAAGATTCATTTTGAAGTGAGCTGTAAAATGTTCCTTTTATAATCTATTTTACGCGTGAATTTCAAAGCAAGCTGTGATAATTGCTTCTAGGAATATTTCTTTGACTCAAGAGGTTACCCTTAGGCTTTCTAACGCTTCACGTTCCAGCGTAATATCTCAAAGCCCTTCTGATGCGCATTTTCAGAATATTCTCCCCCGTGTAATAGCGATTGCTACGCGAGTGAGTTCTCCTTACCCGATTGGCTTGTTAACTGGATCCTAATCTTCTTCCTCAGTTGGAAGCCATCCCCCCGCCCTCGCTCTCCAAGTTCGCGTTTGGCAAGTTAAGGTCAACGGCGATAGTTGTTTACTTGTTTACACCTAAAGCTTATCTCTCGTCACACCCTAGTTACGACGATTTTCACCGTGTGTACGCATGCGCGATGAATCCTACTTAATAGAGAGGATTTAATGAGATTTACGTAAATTAGATTATTCGATAAAGGATGTTTTATTAGGTTATTCAGCGTGATAATTATTATTATGTACTTAAGTGATGTAGTTTAGATATTCAGAAGTGCTATAATACGAAGGTTTTATCACGTTTATACGTAAAAGTATATTCTATTAGGCTTAATCATATTTGTAGATTAGCAGTTCAGCAGATTACTTTTTATTATTTTGATTACTAATTTCACATTTTTGGTAAGCAATAGTTACGAATTCGAGATAACTTTTAGAAAATAGCTATGATTGGCTAAGAAAAGGTTGATATTGTCCAAATGGCTACAATCGTTGCCATTGTTGTCACCTGAAATCGGGCTCCAGAAGCCGTTGTAAAGGCAGTATTTCTCTCCCTCAATGAAAAAGTCTCTCCCAAATAATTTCGGCAAAGAGTCGATTTGTCCGAAACGACAGCGGTAGTTCGATTAAATTTAATCCAATTAAAACGATTGAAAGGGAGGGAAAGCTACGCTGCATCCTGAGGAAAAAGGGCGGTTCGGAAGGCACGGTAAATATTAATTTTCCGTCAAGCATCTGTCGATTCATTTTTATGATAGCAGCGACGATGAAGTTTTCGCGTCGAAATGTGCGTCAGATTTCGATGCAGGGCACGTAAAATAATCCAAAAAAGTTCATTTGATTTCATTTGTTAATTCGTACATTTCCAACCTGCGAGGTAATCCGGGATCTGAATGTTTTATTTAAGGGGGAACGCAAAATTTTGACTGCTTCGGAATCTGACGTTTGCCCTGAATTTGGTTGTATAATTACCTGTATTTCCTCGAATATCAGGAAGCCCATTTTTAACTGATGATGTTGAATTTGTGAGTGGGTCTGTGGAGCATTTGCCCAGAAAAAAAATTATCGAAAACTATTATATTTTAGTTTTTTTTTCGAATGGATTATACCTTGGAGTTTTTGTTATTTCGACACTCTCTGCACCACAATGGCATGATGTTGAATTTATATTTCTAATATATATCATTGGTGTTTGAACTAGTTTTGATTTTCTCCTCTTATCTTGATTGATAACTGAATCGTATTGCACGTAGAATGCATAGCGGTGATAGGAAATGTACCTCCATTGTTAATAGGTTTATAACTCAAAGTGAACTTTATTCACGAAGTCCACGGGAAGATTACCATGGGAACCTTTTTCGGACGAGCAGATAAATCTTTTTAGCGTGGTACTTACTGTAATTGCCGCAACCAAAAATGGAATAGCTCCAGTGCGTCGAAATCGAACACTTTACAGCCACAATAGCTTCTGTTATTGTAGATCGAAACACTGAAAGTTCGCCGCCAATTGTGGATAAGGGAATTAATTCGCCAGAATTTCCATAGGACGGACTTCTGGACCGAATGCTATCCAAATCGTAGCTCATCCAAGAAGGGAAGGGGGAGGTTTGCCAAGTGTTTATTACACGAGGGAACTCTTAAGTATACGCCTAATCCAGGGTCTTGATTAACTCCAACTTAAGCCTTAGATATGGGGTGTTTTAACCAACAGGATTGCGCGTTTATTAATTTTAGCGTTGAACTAGTTGTTGAATTAATGCTGGTTTTGCCCAAGCGCTAAAGTCTCAGCCCACATTTGCGATTATTAATTTGAGAACAAGATGTGTGTGGGTTTAGCGCTGTAAATGATGTGTTATCTGCGAATTTTCGTTCTTGTTTGCCGCATTGGATTTTGATTCAACAATCCTTGCCAGATGTTTATTCGTATTTATGATATACTGGAAGAAATGTAAATTGTTCGGACAGGCAGTTGGTGTTTCTGTATAAATCGTTCTTGCTGCTTTTAGAATTCGTTCAGCTTTTGTTTTAGATAGTATTACGTTTTATAGGTTTAAGAAATTGAAATAGCATATTGCAGTTAAAACAAGACGCAAATTTCCAGCATTTTCTTATACAGTAAATAAATTCGTTGAATTTCCTTTATTAAGTATGAATATTTTATTGCTTGACTCAAGGGGTAACAGAGTATTTATGCTTTGGGTATTTTTCAAAAGAAATGGTGTTAAAATATTGCGGATTTCGTTATTCAACTTCAACAAGGAATTGAGGTTATGGAAACTTACATTTGTTGACTGGAGGAGTTAAAATTTAGGCCATCCTCTCTAGTTGCGATGGAAACGGAATGAAAAGCTATAAGTAAATACAATTAACTGGATTACAAAAAAGAAATATTTATCCGTCAATATGTTTGAATTGAAGATGAAAATCCTGCTGTTTTACCAATGAAGGTCAAAAGTGTAGCAATATTCCGAAACTTTCAGCTTGGAAGAATTTTGGGAAGTGTTTTCCCAGGCTTTAGGTTGATTAAAAATCACTTAATCTATCCCCATTGGCGATATCTTAGCTCTCTGCCCATTTCCAAGAGCGTCCATATTATTTTTTCGTGAATTTCGTAATTTTTTCTTGTCCGATCAAGCCTTCATTTAATTTCCCTCGCGTGATGTGGATGAGGAACCCCGAGGGCCTCGAGAGATTTTTAAGAAGCATCGAATATCTTTGGATAATTTTCCGGAAATTTCAACTTTTCGTGGATGGGAATTTTCTTATCTGACCTGGATCCCAGATTCCGAACGATCGAACACGATTATAAATTTAGCCGTTTTGAGGCTGTTTTGTTTTCATATTAATTTTCTATTAATTTAATGATTATATATCGTTGTTAGTTGTGTGGGAATGATTTGTTTTTTTTTCTAGGTATAATATATGTATAATATTTTTCGGTTATTAAGGTATTATTTTCCTCATCTAGTATTGGGGTTCGAATACATTTTGAAGTTCAGATTTCAATTTCGAGTTTCTTATGGTCGTTGAGTTATGTATTATTTCTTAATCATAGATTTATGCTATGTTCAGATTGAATTATGTTTCATTTCGGGTTACGGGTCTAAACATAACTTTCGAGTTTTGAATCGTGAGGAATTTTTCAAATGCTGATAGAAGTTTTGAAATTTATTACGAAAATGTGAAAAAATTTTATGCAGTTTACATATTTTTCATGTAATTATGTTTATAATTTATTTCTTTATTTATTATTCTATTTCATTGAGTTTTTGAGGTATTCAAAGGAGAAGCAAATGAAATTTATAGAGAATAAAGATTAATGTTCTCATAGCTTACCTCTACATTATTATAACCCATCAATGTAATGCTGAAAAATTTGAGAATCACGCGATTCATTTACAAGGACTATTTAGTTATAATATAACGATCGTGGTACGCAATCCGTATTCAAATTTAATGTCGAAATCACTACTCCATTCTTCAATGCGTCATAACGTATTCAGGTCAGGATTCGACCTATTTATTACCCACAAGTTCTGTCGCGAAGTATACGATTTTATCGGAATTTTCCAGCCGATTTCGCACGATAAACGACTCAAATTGGTATCACTATCCCTCCCCTCAAAACTCTCGGTTATTCGTCTAATCCTTTACGAGAGGGAGCGTTCTTAAGGATCCCCATCGGCCCGTGAAAACCCCCTCTCGAAAGACAACTCTCATGCATCGGGAGGTTTTTGATCCCACGGATGATCGAGAGGATTAAGGGTTAGTTGTGAGGATACCGTAGTTTTAAGTCCCTCCCACTCGAGCACCTGGTGTGAACCCTGGAGATTTTATTGATTCAAATGGGATGAGGAGAGTGGAGTGGGGCATCGGGAAAGGGGGCGGGGTCAAACCGAATTTCATCGCGGAAGAAAATACGCAGTTTTCGATTCCGTCGCATGGCAACCGAATTCTTTTTCGTTCGGAACTTTCGGGGCAACTTTTAAAGCATTAATTAGTCGCGGAGTTTTATGTCTGCGAGGCTATGGAAACTGTCCCAGGGTGCGATCCCATCTGCCGTCGTGGATTAGGAACGCGTCAAAGGTTTAATTGCCAAGGACCATTTTGGAAGGGAAGATGGCCTTCGTGAAAGAGATCTACCCATTTTGGAAGTGTCGGAAGTCATCTGAAGGGATGGGAGGAGTGTGGGCGTCGGTTAACAATTTAGGCCCTGAAGACAAATCCGGGGGAGTATTGAATTAGGGGAGAATTGGGGGTTGTCGCTTGTTATCGGGCTTATTGACGGAATTTTGGAGATGGGGAATATTCTGTCGATCGGCCCCTTTCTCCGGAGATTCCCCCTTTCAGCGCGGCTTTGATTCGACCGTATTAAGGGATGTATAAGGCTGTTATTTGGTGGTATTTGGGGAGAGGACGTGTTGTAGTTATGTGCGAAAGTAGCTGAAAAATATACTGGAATCAACGGAAAGGGAGGTTTATCTGTTCTGGAGCATTAGATCAGTGTGTGGAGAACATATATAAATTAAACGAAAAAATGAATGTAATCTTATCGATGTATTGTAGATTCAAGTATCTTAGCTTCACGATACGTATTCCCTTAGTTTTTTATTTTCTTTCTTAAGAATATTAGACTTAGAATAAGAAAAAACTTCACTTGGAGCAGTTTTATTTATAAATGAGTTTAGTAAATATTTATTACATATATATTGTATTATTTATGAGTTTAATAAATGAGTTTTGTAAAGGCTTTCGATTAGGGATAGAATATGTATGTAGAAATTGAAGAATAAGCGTAATCTAAACTGTTAATATTCTCACTCTAAGCAGTTGTAGTTTGGTAAAGTATCATTAAAAATTAATAAAGTAAGTTAATATTTATATATTTTAATTTATTATGTCTACGAAAACGGTTTTGAAGCGTAAATATAATCTTAACTCATACTTACCTAAATATGACATAATTGCTAGTCTGAATGGAAAAATATGTTGAAATTAATCGTAAATATTATTGTCACTAAAAGAAATTTTTTGATACCAATATTATTTTTATCGTAAAATATTATTGGTGAACAGAATCAGTTTGTGCAGTAGCTAAAAGAAAAGTATAAACCCTCCTTCAACCGTAATTGATAATTCAGATAAATGAAATATTCATCTTCACCATCATGTTTCAACAAGGTTCTTTTATCTGTAGAACGACCCATGGAAAATTAATAAACTTTGCCGTGAATTCTCTTTTTGAAATCGGGTATTTACACGAAAATCCTGATTCGATTCACGTGTTCGAGGATTTTGATTGATACTGCGGATTAAGAGTTTATCAAAGTGATACAATTCGGAGATATAAACGTCCAAATTTAATTTCGCTTTCTGTTTTTCATTCGTCCGACTTCAAGCAGCTTCCTTCCTTTTGATAGCAATCTAATGGATATAGCCTCAGAAGGATAAAATTTGGATGACATTGATTTTCGTCGGAGCGATTACATCTTTGAAAGCTTGTAGATTAGAATGAAAATTCGGATGGATAGATGTTTTATTAACGTGATATTTTCTCGCAAATTTAATTAACTGTTTGGTGAATGAATCTTTTTTTATTTTTAAGCGCAGAAACATTAATGTTCTGCCAAAATGTTGAAATCATTTCTGTTTCTACTGTATTTATTTTATCTTTTCGCTCTGTAAAATTTTAACCTGAAAAAGTCTCGTAAAAACTGACTTCTCGCTTTTTCTGTTATAGAATCTACAAGCGGAATTTTCAGATTAAATGTTTCGTTTTAAATTTTTACGTATTTTAGAGAGAAACCATTTCTGGTTCTGTAATGGAAGATGTTTCATTATCCTTTACGTGAATCGCTCAACATTAGTTAATTTGATTCAGTAGAAAATGCTTTATTTTTGTTATTATATCCTCCCTTATATTCATCCTCCCTTAAAAAAGAAACTTGGACATATTGTGAATGTCTCCCTTTATTTCTTCACACTTTACATATGTATATATTTAGATAGTAATCCGTTGTAGAATCTCGTAATATGCTAGAAAATATTCCTGGTTTTATGAATGCAAATATAATCAGCTGATATTCTTTATAACCAATCAACAAGGTCTCTTGTATCTCCTCAAGCATTTAAAATCTTTGTCTCCGAGAACGCGTATTAAAGGCTAATAGAGGAGAAAAATTTTTTCCCAATAAAACACTACACCAGCTTTCGAACTTTTCAAGTGGACGTTAGTTGAAATCGATTGACTGGCAATATAAATGCCTGGCTTCACTGTATCGAATCTCTAGGGGCCAAGAACCTTGTGTATGAGGTCTTGACCCTCTCAGACGTCAAGTACGCAATCCCGCACTACTCCTAGCCCATCGTACGTCACTGTCCGAAAAAATTGTTTACCCGGCAGCCATTTACAAAGGCCGGGCATATTTGCCTCGAATCTTACACCGCTCGTCGAGTCGAGTGGGCGTTTATTTTATCTTCTGCCACTTCCGACGTTAAATTATTCTTTCGCCTATGTTGGATATTCGCTGTAAATGTTGGTACTATTCCTCGTGTTTCGGTGAGGGGAGGACTGATTTATTCGGATGCATTATTTGCGTTTTTGTAGTAGACTAATATTTTCGAGGGTTTAGAAAAATGGGATTGTAAATCTGAAGCTGTCCTCAGAACGAAGGGATGGAGTTTTGGAAATCACTCGGTGCGTGATTCTGTTTGAGGTCGTACCAAATTGGTGAAGTGTTATACGAAGAACGATTGTTGGTTTATTTTTTTTTTTGAGTGAGATAAACTTTTTGCTCTTGATAAATGATTGAATTTTACGGTAAGGGTTCACGGATAATGGTGGAGAATAAGTTTATTTCTTACGTGAATATATACGTCTGTTGCGTTAAGTGTAGTGGATTTTTATCTTTGAAATTATTGTGATTTTTCCTAAGTTTTGAGTTTCCAATCGATTTATTTTACGGTTGGATTTTGATCTGATTCATCTATAATTGGCTGTGTTAAATTGCTTCATTACCAAGAACATTAAATATGCGTAATTGTCTTAGTTAGGCTATAAATTATTTGCTTGCGTATTCTTTTATTTTCTGTGGTTTTATTTCGATGTTGAAAGAAATTATGGCAAAATGTCGTATCTAGGAGCTAAATAAACTCGTATTTTCTTAATTAATGAATTAGTAATTTAAACGTATACTTCTAAATTCATTCTGTACAATTCTTGCAGTCAAGGGAAAATGTTTACTATTCTTAAACTTTGATTTTCCTAGCATTTTCTCTTATTTATATTCATTTATAAACATTCCCATAGCAATTATACTTTTCCGTTGCTAGCATTACGTTAAGAGCGCCGTCATTTCGTAGCTCATTGTTGCGTGGCAGAGTAACATAAATCGAGAAGACGCAATCGGAGCCAACTTCGTCTACCTTAATTTCCTTGGGAAAATACAGAAGGACTTCTCATAACTCGATTGCCTACAGTCACATTGGCCAAGAAGTTGTTCGTTTCCAGAAAAATATTGTATTACAAACACCCACTTCTTCTCTCACCTTTCCACTGTCATCCGTTTCTTATTAATAACATCTCTCAGTTTCAGAACTCATTACAGATCCCGTCCCCTGTTCCCATTCACACGTCCGCAAAGATGTCGTGCAAAGCGTTTCGCAATTGTTTTATTCCGATGGAAAACATCGCTCGAAACGGGTTTGAAAGATAAGTCAAGCAGTCAAGGACACTCATGAATGAAATAGATAGGGCGAGTAATAAATAACTGTATCGGTACGGATGCTGGTGTATGTATCAATAACCTTGACGCCAGCGGCGGTTTGTCACCATTCTCCTGAAGGCCTCGTTGTACACGATTGAATTTATGGATGCGATAATCTGGAACCATCCGTTGATGCAATGAAAGATCTCGTTGTTTCATTTTCGTCCAGACTGATTTCGATTCGGTTTTCTTTAAGATGTCGATAGAATTTTATTTCGCACTGGGTATGATTTTTGTTCGAAATGAGTGAACTAGGAGCAAGTTTCTCGCTTAGATATTATATCAGACGCTAAAATCTGATGGTGTATAGTTATCAGTCGTATTGAGTTGATCTCTTTACAAAAATGGTTTCTATATTCATTGAATAAAGTGATTACTTTTAAAATTTTTTGGAGTAGTTGACGAAATCTACTGCCTTGACTTCTACTTAGTGGTAGCTGTTCTTAATTTCTTTTATTTCATTCTCTTCATGTTTATTGAAATTTGTCCCAGAATAGACTTTCAAAAAAAAGTACGAGTGACAGTAAGTTTTTATAAGTTCCTCAAGTGTTATCGTCTCGGCAAACCGCGTGAACAAAATAGTATGGAAATGATATGCCTTATTTTACGTCATAACCGTATGTGTTTTACGCATTCATATATCTTTAATTTCTCCGAATGGAATGTTTCAATTACCTCGCCTGCTTATTTTTAGCCCTCTTTTTTAATTCCATCACTTCAAAGCTCCTCCAGCTAAAAGTGGGCTCACTGCTATAATTGATATAATAATAACATCAACATTCCACTTTTAATGCATCTAGGTCGACCAACACGCAGAATTATTTCATCGCACACGGAATTCGGGCGAACCGCTCGACCTTAATTAGCGTTTTCCATTAGCGCTATCATTGTTATTCCGTTGAAGGCTTCTCTACTTTGCGCGTACCGGTATATCCCTCGTTTTTGAAAGGTTAATTGCCTCTGATCGAAGTGGAATATAGTCCAAGATGTCTGACGCAAAGAAGAATGATTTCGCGCGCCAATGCACGTACGTAATCCGCGCATTGTGAGGAAACAAAGTTGTCCACGGACTCATGCGCTGCTTTCTGTCGAGTGATACAGAGACGATATGATATTCTACGTATATCGCACCTTTCCGTCAACATCTAATTAAGTTAATTCGCGTCCCCAAGTTTATTTTCGTAGATTTCAGCTGCCTCTCTTTAAAGAGGATACGAGTTGTGGAGTTCCGTTGCTGAATATTCAACGCCGTGGGCTTTTGGTGATTTATGGCAACCTCCCTTGAACTGTTTGGTTCGAGGTCTGTAACTCCACGTCCAGCGCATAGATTTCACATCGTTTTTGAAGTGTGCGGTAGAAAGAATTTTGGCGATAATTAGACTCGTGAAGGGCTGTTCAGAGGGTGTTTAATGATTGGTGTCTTGAGGATTGGGTGGGTGTTGAGATAGGTTTTATGGTAGTTAATTTGAGAATGGATTTTGTGGGAGTGATTTCTCTGCGTTAATCCTGGATCGTGTTATTTAAAGGTATTGTTTTTCTATCAGTTGCTGTCGCTAGACTTAGAAATGGTTTTTGGATCTTTTAATGACCAATTCAAGCTTACGATGTAGTCGTTGACAGTTTTGCGAAGTAGTTTTATATATATATATTTTATTCTTTTGTATTATCATTATTAATATTTTTCATATCTGTTAGAAACCTCTGGCTTTATTATTCTTTTTAATGGAGTAAATTTATATTTTATAAGCCGGTAAATTTGTGTTTACATTTTTTGAACTACAAAACTGTGATATTGGACTAACTAAATTCTTTTTTTCTTGTTTTCTATTACTTCTTTTTAAATCTCTTGCTGTTCTTATAACTTCCGATGAACGCTATGCACATATAGCTAACCATCTCGTTAATAGACTATCATCCTGGTTCTCTTGGAGAACACGTAAAAAAATAGTAAATGCCATTCCGTTCGTCCCATATCCACTCTACGAATTTTCTGCACATTGGTCGCTATTACCATCGATAGGCATTTGTTTCTAATGCAGACTCTCTCGCGTTTTACGCATCGATGAATGCTCAAACGATTTCCTCCCGAATTAGCATAATCACAGCTATAGCCACTTTTTGATGCTCAAGGGATTTGAATGCATCGTTTGATCAAAGTGTTCTCTTTATGAATGGATGGAGTTGGCGGTGTTGAAAAGGGTATGTATACTGCGCACATATAAACGTTTCTCCACTTACAATTTAAAATATCTTCATTAGTTATCAGATATAATGGGATAATGTCCTCTATGTGATATGTTTTTGTCTTTTAAATCCCATATGGGAAGTTAATCGATGTTGAATTTCAAATGGAAATGGCTTAATTGGCCGCGAGATGTTCCGAATTCTTCAAGGAGAAAATAACAAAAGAATATTATAAAGGAAGCATTTAAAATTATGTGAATGTGTTTCATTTCCGTTTGTAATCAAAGATAAGCATTCAGCATTAAAAAGGCCAGTCATGCAGGATATGAGCATGCTAGAGAATTTTTGTTTGCTAGCGTATAAATTAGTGATGTTATGTGATCGCAAGCAATATTATATCTACGCAAAGAATCTTCCCACAATATAGGAACACGAAGTACAAAAGCTGTGTATTCTTTTGAAAGAAGTTAAGCTTCTAATTAAGGTGGTGAGGTTTGAAAACAATGAGATTTTAGAGATGAGAATATTGGATTGTTTTCCGAACTATTTGAGTTATTATATCGTATTTGGAAGAGAGTTTTCAATATTCTTTGAGTAGAATAAATATATTACGTTCATTTCGTTATCGGGAAATAGATTTCTTATTGTAATATACGTAATCTGTCTTTTGGCTGACCGATTTCATATAGATAAAATTAAGTTGGTTATCTAATTTTTGTAGTCGATATCTACTTTACATTCCGTCGCATCGCCGCATTAATTTTCACTCTCTTACAACACAGTACACGTAATTACTTTCTCTCATAGTCTATAATTGGCGTTCGCTGGTTCTTTGGTCGTAATCAGCCTTTCCCAGCGCAAACATCCCGCCTTTGATACAAAAGGCGCTCATTCTAAAAAAAACCGTACCATTAAACTTTTAACGACCGTTTTAAAGCAAATCATCCCAATGTCCCTCAACCAAGGAGGGTGATTTATTCGCATTTTTTGTCCTCTTCGCAGACTAAATCTTCTGAGAGATTCGTAAGCCACGTCTTCCGCCATCCATTACGACAAAATCCTTCCATTCTAAAGATGGGTTGCGTTAATGGATTTAATAGAATCCTCCTATGATTTTGGAGAGACCATAGTCTAATAGAAAGCACTCCTTGGATTCCTGCCGTTTAGGAAGCGTATTCCGTCGACAAGGAAATGGATATTTCCTGTGTAAACTCCTTGGATAGTTGTACCCAGTGACGTCATGCTATCTGATCTCTCTCGCGAGCTTAGTAAATTATCCTTTGCAGGGATTCACGAAAGGTCTTGCTTCAAACTAATCCTTTTGTCGCTCGTTTGGAGAATTTAGGTTCCTATTATGAGTCATTTCCCGTTCACTTGAGCAGCTCTCAAATATTAGTTCTGCACAATCGTAAATGGATGTCATTAATGAGTTGGTTTCGAGTTCCCGCAGTCGTTAAAGTTTCCGATTGTCAAATCAATGGAAGTATTATATAGAGATAATTAAGAATTGCCTAGATTATGAATGGAAGTTGTCGGGTATGAATTAGTCATATTTATTCTCAAATAAATCATATTTATTCTCAATATTATTCAAATATTTTCTCTTATTTAATTATTCTATAGCATAGCATTCTGTATCATTAAAAAAATTGTTTGAAACTGGAAAGGCTACTGATAAACCTCAGTGTTGTATTATGCTATATTTTGTGCTGATCGTCTGATACGACTATTCGACGTTTAAATTTGGTTTTATGCAGCACTGGATTGAATGACGTTTTTCGTGATATTATGTGCATTATTAATGAACTCAAAGCGTAGTTCCTGTCCAATTTTTTTCGCATTTTTTTCGGAGTATAAAAGTAACCCTCGTTAAATACTCTAGCCTTTGAACAGTTCACTATTCCTTTTTCATGCAAATCACACGTCAACTCCGCAGCCATTTTCGATCGCTCTATCTATATCAGCAGTGTTGTTCTTGCATAACCAGCATCCATCTGCAAAAATACGTCCGCGGAATGATAACCACTCTCATTACCATTTTAATTCGGCCTCTATTTACCGCCACAATCCCCGAATTCAGGGCTCGCTCTTTGTTGACTCTGGCACCAAAAATCCTTTGATTTCTTGCTCAAGATAGTAGATCTCACAAGACTTCCAGAGACCCTTTTCCCGACTTACAAATGCCGGGACGTCAGCGTAGGAAATGGATTTTTAGGGGGGCGGCGCACCTTTTAAGCTCGGTGTTATTTGAGCCGAGAACATGCGCTGAAATTTCCCGGAGGGTTGTTAGGTTTAATTGCTTCGAGTTGTTGCTACGGACCTTTTCGTCGAGAGCACTACGTTCTCGATAAATCGCCTTCGTATGCAAATCTTCGTGCCCTCCGGGACGCGGCTTTTTTTATTCGACGAGTGATCTTAGCGCTTTAATACCCTCGAGTAAAATCCTCGCGGAATCAAAAGCGAGTGCCCCGCAAGGTACTTATATCGGGTCTTAAATGTTTTAGGAGCTCTAATTTGTAATTCGGCGTTCGTTTCTCGCGGGTGTGTTTTTTGACGGCGACTCTCTTTTTTCGAGGCTCGTTATTCGGTGCTCTTGAAGATTGTTTTCTTTGAGTTGGATAAAGTTCGTCGACTCCTACGTCACTCGCTTGTTTTCAATTGGATGAATTGTTCTGATGAGGGATCGTTGTTGATGGTTCCCGTTCCTTTATTGTTATTATACTTACATACGTATTTATTTTCATTTTAGAGTTTTGCTTAGCAACTAGGAGTGACTTGGCAACGTGAAAGAACCAATTCAGAATTCACCAACCAACTATATTGTAGTGTTTATCAAAGGCTGAAATACCTCTTTTCTATAAAATTGCGTATCTTATTTTGAAATATAAATTAGGAATGTTACTAAAAATTTATATACTCCTATTAAGGTTCCTATGGTATTAATGACGTGATGTAAAGGATAATACAATTAAATTCCTTTTACGTTTTAATGATTATTAGGAAAAAGATTTTATATATTTGATTTTATATTATAGATTTTTGTTTTGCTTCTCTATAATATTTTAGCACCATCCTCTTCGATTAATTGGTTTTTATTTCTTAATACTGAATTACATCCAACTTCTTTAATAATCTAGGACATTTTACTTTCATTTTCCTACATTTTAATTCAAAGATATATTTAAACGTCCAATATGTATAGCACCATTTCCTCTCTCAATATTTGACTCACGAATTTCCTTTTGTAGACGCTTAATTACTTCGATTAAACCCTTCCCCTCCATTAAGCGAGGTGGGAGTAATCAAATGCTAATCAAGATAAATTCTCAGACTCATTTCCAGTTAAATTTACACCTTTGTCTTTGTCCACAGTTTTACGATGAGGCAGTCTTTGGATTCTAATTTGCTTCTTTGGTGTTAAAAGCGTTCCCAGGGATACACCGAAGGAGGCTGTAGATTGATCGAGAAATGATACCTTCCCCTTCCCCCAAAAAATTGTCTCTGATGCTTTATTAATCGAGTCTGTTATATCGTTCCATTTTACCGAAAATTTTCTCTCGAATCATCAGAATTGTGGAGGGAACTGGTTAATCACCTTTTCCATGTAGGGAAATTCAGTTTTTTTGCAAGTGTTCGGTTGACGTTTCGCGGTAAATGTAATTGCTCTTCAACTCCTCCCGATTCCCCAAAATCCGCGACAAACTTTAGTTCGGCCGATTGTTACCGCGGCGCTAGTTGGGCCCTAAAACGTTTGATTATGGAGGAGAAGCTAAATATTGCGGATTGCTAGCGTCAATACCACTTCCATTTAGTTTTATCATCATCAGCGATCTGTGATTGAACCCCGTTCGCGGATTTATTGTCATCGAATCTCTCCTCTGTTTTATGACTCGGCGTCATACATTTGGACAGTAACCATTAAGCCCTCGAGGAGAATTGGGTTTTGCGGTGTTCAGAAAATTTTAGCTCGGACCTTACGTTTTTACGCCGCAAAAAGAGCTGCGGAAAACTTTCGGACGTCCCTTCAATAATTCAAACGCATAAATTGGAGGCTTTTCTAATGGATGGAATCATAATTAACGAGGAACGCGTCTCATTTAGCTTCCTAATGGTACGGGAACAATATTAGCATTTGTGCAGTAAAACGTCGAGGACAAAAAAATTTGACTGTAGCGTGGCGCTAGTAGTCAACAATAACATCGGAAAGGCATAAAAAGCCGAGATGAACGATCCGGACTACTTTTCCGCCTGTTTTTCCCGCTGCCCGCTTGGTGGCGTTGCATCATCTCTTCCCACGCCGGGAGCGTCATCAATTATTGTTTATAGGGACGCCGAAGTCTTTAGTTCCCCTGTTCACGTGAGAGAGTATGAATTATGGCCCCATCGGTCGTAGATATTTGATTTGATTGAGTTGGATAGACGTCATGATTTCTTTTTAATGACCAAGATGTTATAAAGTAGATATACTTTTCTTTGCTAAAGATTTCGATACGAAGTTTTATGTTATCTTATTATTTTTTCAAATAATTATTTCGTAATAGGTTTTCAATTAATTTTACTTATAACTGCGCCATTTACTAATTCTGTGACTCTTGAAATATCCATCCTTATACAAGATGATAATAAGAATGGAAATAGCTCAAAGTAAAAACTCAGCTTCTGTTTGCTATTATATAATAATGGTTTATTTTTACGCACAATTTATTTCCAATTTTATTAATTAAAAAAAAATAATATCGTCATAATGCTGGTTAACATATGTATCCATTCCTGGAAACGTCATCATAATTGTTTAATTATCTCTAAATCTAAAAGCAAAAAAATTTGTATCTTATTTTTTTCTAATACATCAATTATAACTGTACGTATAATGATGTTTGCACAATATCCAAACCAAACCAAATAACCAATTCAACACTATAAAGGTAGCATCACACAGGATATTGTCTTAATACACGTATTTTCATGGATCTCTAATTTACTATTTTTAACGTCCACAAAAATTTATAGATGAGAATTACATGCAGGTCGTAATAAATGCATGAAGACATTAGAAAACCTTGAATAGAGAACAAAAGAGATGAAAAGAAGGTTTACACGAGTTTTTCCCTTGAAGAAATGAAACCTCTAAGGCTATAAATACGTAAAACTTCAGAACGTACAGAAATTTGTCTTGCGTTATTTCTCTTCTTTTATTCTCTTACATTATCATGTAAACTCAAAAAAAGAACGTGCATGAACCCGTGCCGAAGAGAATCTCGACTTGAAATATCGTTCACGGTCACCATGACGATATAACCCCACCCACGACCGACACAAGAGCAAGTCTTACCAATTTTTTGGAATGGAGAAATAATAAATTTTTAATCTGATGGGAAACAACTGGCTCGGATAAAATAGATCCAGTCTCCGATGGTCTCGAGATAGCGCGTTTGATAGCAGAACAAGAGCAGAAAAACCCTCAGCGGTTCTTATAGAACAAAACGGCAGAGGTCAGCATTTCTCAACCAAGATTCTCGTAGCTCCACCATAATTCTCTCTGCATTTTTTTCCGCAGACCAGTAAATCTAATTTCTTCATTTATTCAGGCAGAAAGATTTATATTCGGAGGGTTATTTTCTAGCATGGAATGGAAAAATTTGCTTCGAATCGATCGGTGGGCCGATGTTACCAGATAATCCTATTTGTTTTTTGCCGCTTTGCATTCAGAGTTTTCTTTTATTTTTCTTTCGTGGGAGAAATTTCGCGTATCCCCCTCAAGGCGATGCCCGTTTTCCCTGTTAGTCCGAGTTCTTTTTTTTAGGGAAAGTATGAACATTAAACCCCCCTCTGTTAGCTTTATGTAAATCACTAGAAAGATGTGGAAAAACGTTTTTAAAAGCACAGCGGACTAATTTTAATTTTTTTAAGCGGATAAATATTTAATGCAATTCAGGTGAGTGGTTCCGAAGTACGGGGTGGGGGGATAATTGCCTTTCATTGACTTTGTCTTAGTAATCAGTCCATAGAGGTTTCTTTCGCACGCTGCTCTTTGGTTGCTACGGCCGGCTGTTTGGATATGTCCGCGTGTTTGAACTTCGTGAAGGAATGAGGAAAAGATGGAATTATCTCGTCTTTTTCCTTGTTCCTTGTGGGGAGTTTAGGAAAATGCTTAAAAAGAACTATTTTGAGAATAATAGATTATCATTTCATTGTTGGATCAAATAAAGTAGCTTTTTATCCACGAGGGCGTATAATTTGTAATGTATGCGGTACTCGTAAATTATTTAAACTCAGTTATTTAAACTCGGAAACGAGATTTAATTAAAACGATGCAAAATATTTTACTGTTTAATTGTATATACTTTTCCTCTTTTTTCATTATACTCAAAGTTAGTCAACAAAAGATAGCGAACATTTAATTATAGCCTATTTAATGGGATTATATTTTTTTAAATGCGAATTGAGTTATAGAAAAATAGATTCAATCCTGGGTAATTAATTAATTGATAGCACATCTACTCTTAGCATTCATCGTAATGTAAAGTTTAATTAAATTCACGATAGCATTGTTGAAACTTTACTAAATAAGCATGGAATGAAACAAATTACTATAATTATACCCATGAATTATTGCATATTGTCACGAAATCTCATTGTTGTTTATTTATTGAGAATGATCCATGGATAACAGTCGCCAGACCATTGTCAACCATTGTTACTTCGTTACAGAAACATTTATGATGACAATCGCCTCAAATGGGCGGGAAAGACGTATCTCAAGTCGACGACAATGTCGAGACCTCTTTCTGAGTTACTTCCAACAGTATATATGGGATAAGAAAAAGTTTCCGTCAGAGTCTGCAATTCAATTATCCCTAGCCAACTCGGGCCCACTTCATATTTCACTTTACTCACCTAATCTCTCATGAAAGAAACATGTGCCCGGGGTCTTTACGCCCATCGACGGACCCACAACTGCCCTCCGCTATGGATTATGTGCTGTTTTGCGAGTTCCTTTCCTCTCTTGCCGCTTTTGGTGACTTACCGACTCGTTTTGTTTTCCTTTAATCCAGAAGCGTTTAGAGTTCAAGATAGTCTTCGTTAAAATTCACGATTCGTTTGTTTGTTTCGTTCTCGGTGTATCTGCTCGCTTTTGAAGCGGCCGAAATGCTTTGAAGATCTCGCTTCTGAAGCGGAAGTGTTTATGCTGGTTGCTTGCGTTTTATTCTGTTGCTATGAGCCGAATTTTCATTGTATTCTATACAGAGAAAAATTTTAATTCCTTTTATTTGTTATCGATTCTATTTATATTGGAATATAGGAATTTTATGACAATCATTTGAAGCATTCTTCTCCGTATCGAAGGAAAGCTTATTGTCCTAATACGTATGAGGCTGATTCCTCTTAAATTTTCCACATAATGTAATTGTTGATTTGAAAGTTCTTTGTTCTTGTGTAAGTAAACATTTGTTATTTTTCTCTTCCCATTCCTCTATTTAGTTTTGAAATAATTCGTTATTTACGAGAGTAATTGTTAAAGAAAGACGTAAGTATATTTTCAACTGAGCGCTATGTTACTCACGTATCTCTCATTCCCCTCTTTTAAACTCCCGGTAGCATTTGGCGGAAAGAAATAGGGTTCCAACCGCCCGTTGGGAGCTTATGAATATGCCGTTGAAATCCCTCCGACTCCGGTATAGCTTATTTCCGAAGTCTCCGTCATAAAACTTTTATTGAATACGTTATTTTTACGAATTTGACTTGCACAACCGTTTCCGAACCTTTGATTTTTATCGGGAATTCGTAGAAAATCCTTTCCTTTCGTTTTTCCTTCCCGTATCCGTAATTTTTGTATCGCATCCCAGCTCCTCTTTCCCCTCCGTTACCATAGCGCTGTTTATGTAGGTAACCACCGATCGGCGATTCGACCTTCGTTTGTTTTCATTGTCTCCACTTTCTCCCGTAAGTGCGCCCCCGTCCTTACCCAGTTATTCCGTAAGGACGGCAGTCATGAATGAAACATTATTTCCTAACAAGAGGGCGAAAAAGTCCGCCGTAGTCATCCCGTCCTCCTATAATTCTCCTTGCTTTCTTTCCTCCTCTTACTCAGGGATCGTTCCTTTTGCCTCCTTCCGCATCTCTTATTCATTCTCACCCTCTTTCCTGCACCAACCCTTCCCAGTAATGTCACTCCCCCGTGTTTTCATTTCCCTTTTCCCAACTACTCTCTCCCCTTTTCGAGAGTGTTTTTTTTTAAGGATGCATCCACGGAGATATTTTGCGACGGCATTGCGCGGTTTTCTGCACGTCGTACGTTGTTTTTTTTTCTGCGGACGGCATCTGTCTGCCGTTTTCCGTGCATCGGGATATTGAGCGGTTGTGTCGAACCGGAAGGAAAAGTGATATTTTTGGGAGATGCGAAGAGGTGGGCGTGTTTAGCTCGCTCTCGGATGGGTTGATGCTGGATGCAGCGGGGTTTTGGGGTCCTGAGCCGTGTGTGGGTGTTTTCTAGGCCTCACGAGGGAAGTCTGGGCGTTCTCCGCGGTCTCTAAGGCTGTTTACGAAGTTGATATAGATGTTGGATTGTTTTGGGTCTTCAGTGACGAAGATAATGTGCTGGATTACCTTAAAGAAAGATGCTTATTAGTAAAGTAAGATAATGAAAGGGTTTGGATAGGAGCATCAGGGAACAAGACCAATTGCCCCATGGATCTTTATAAGGAGTATGTATTTATGCATTGTCTCATTTATAATGTATATAATTGGAATGAAGTTTACAGAGGCGGTAAATTCAGTATCGAGTTAGTAGTCCGAAATCTTAAAAGTTGCTAAGAATCATTTATAGAATGCATAAAGATGGGTTATTCCTTATATAGTACAATTAAAGGGTGTGAAATCTACTTTCTTTCCTGTCATATCTTAAGTAATGATCATTGCAACTCATTTAGTTGTGTCTTATTACTCACAAACATTTTTCATAGCTTCTTTAATTTGATAACCAAGCTAGACGTTTCCTAGAAACTCAGAAATTAAACCAACGGTCAAGATAGTGAATATGCCCCAAGAAACTGCTGAGATTGAATTCATAAGAACCTCTCCCCCAATTGGACGAGCGGAGATATCGAGTGCCCATCCCACCATAGAGAGCTGATGACTCTGCAGACATTCACGGCCAATTTCTCGAGATGTAGATTTCTTTCTCCGGAAAACGTTCCTTCGTCACCGTAGCCTCCTCATCTTCAATTCTCGCCCCTTCCATTAACTCACCTCTTTTAAACCCATCTTCCTCCTCTCCCACGTTAACCTGCAGCCTTATCTCGTGCTTTCATATCCCCCCCACGCTCAGACAGCACTCATTAGAGCCTTCCCGGCGGAACACCTTCTCAATACTTCTGGCGTCCTTTCTTTCCCGCCATTTCTCCCTTCTCATTAATGCATACCTCAAGGGTGACCGTTTTCCCTTCCCGCCAAGAAAAACCCTATTGCGAACTATTTCGGACCCTTTATCAAGAGCTACCTCCAAGGGTTTTAAAAAGGAAAGAAGAACCCCTTTTTCTCGCCAGGGTTCGCTTTACGCCCTCCCCTCTCTTCATCGTCGATTCTAATTAATAAGTGATGAGGGATTTTGTTGCATGATTTATGCATCCGGATTGAGTCTCAGGGTCCAAGGACGTCGAGTAGCGACTTCTCGTTTCTTCTCCCGAAGGTTTTTCTTTTTTATACCTTTCCTTCGATGTCTTCAAGTGCCTCGATCAATTCAGAGGATTTAATTTTGTTTTCCCCTCTAAAATAACTCTGTTTCGAAAGATATCTCATCTCGCGGGGCTGTAAACAAGTGGAGGTGATTAAGACGGTCTTTATTTGCGATTGGTTTCTATGGTTACGGATCTTGTGGATTCAATCGATGTTTTTTGAGTTGTGTACGTCTTGTGTCTTAAAAAGGGTTATAAGTTTTCGCTGGAGTGACTTGGTTCGATGTAAGTACTATCTATTATTGTTTTGCTGCGTTGATTAGCAACGAAAGTGGTATCATTGTTGGCAGCAACAATTATTGATACGTTAACATCTTATTCATTATGCTCCCTCGTTCTCAAAATATCATTTGAATCAACTCGTAATATGGAGCTCAGGATCAAAGATACATGTTACACGAGTCTCTATGTTGTTTAATTTCTCTGGTAGGAATTTTATTGGGTTAATTCTCCCTTGCTTAGACTATTCTCTGGTGAAGTGTGCTACAAATATCTATCTTCATTCGTTAGATTTCAGTTGAAAGGAATGGACTCCTGGTTGGATTGGTTCCCTATTTTGATAGCTCAATCTTTTCTATATGTGTTGTCATACGTCTGTCCTCTGCCTTGTACATTTTCCTCCACCTGTTTGTCTTGGTTCCTTTTTTTCTCCTCCTCTTGATGTTCTTGTCGAGTTCTTTCTTCGTTTTGCGATGTTATTCTTGACTTGTTTTCTTCCTTTTTAGATATTTTGATGTCCGTCCCAGAATAGCATTGGGTCGGCGTTTTTATTTTTATTCTCGGTCTTATTCGGGTCTCGAATTTTGCGTCTTGTGTTCGGCCGTGCGTGGTTGATACATCTGAGAAGGTAATTGCGATACGCGTTATTAAGCCAGGTCAAGTTCTCCCGTAACAGCATCTCCATCGCAGATGTATTGGTCGCTTTATGGCCTAATAAAGTGGTTTATGTGTCTCGCAAATGTGGATCAATCGTCGGTTCAATAACGGCTGTCCAATCCGCAATATCCGATTTAATCAGACACGCCATTGTTGTAAGTCTATTGTTGCTGCGGTGTCATAAGAGGTCTGTTGTTATGGCTACCCAAGTAAAATTAGGCTACGTTTCAGAAAAAGAGTTCGGATATTTTCGTATATCCTTGTTGTGAGAAATGAATAGTGACGTAATTGACCGAAAATATAGGTTATCACGATTAATTAATGGCATAAAAGTAAGGATCGATTTACTACTCATTGTTAAATGAATCGAATGTTATTTAATATTCAGCTGAACGTTGAATAAAACTATTACCACTCACGCTAAATTACTTATTATTGTTTGTCTCCTGAAGTTAACTGTCGATTTACTGCAAACGATTGTTCATTGTTATTTTTCCATCTCATTGTTCTAGTAAGAATCGTAACCAGCATTTTGTTTACTATAACTGAGTATTGTTTGAGTTATAGATTGTACCTTACGAATGCTACGTAGGCATGGATTCATGGTAAAATTCTCGAGAAGGGTGGGCCAGCGATGATGAATTTGGCTTTGTCAAAGTTTTTCCGACTTCCCAAGTTGTTATCTTTGCCAGAGTTTAGCATATGCGTTCGTCCTTAGTTTTGGATAAGAAACACATTCGACATAAGGACTTCTCCAACTCGTCTTCATTACTAAGTTCCGCGAACAGGGACCAATTTCCCTTTCAATAATATCTCGCTTTGTGCTTTTCTTTGGGATATATCAAAGGACGCACGAATGCGTCATTCCCCTCGAATCGATCATCCAACTCTTCCGCGTAACTATTTCCCAAAATATACGGAAAATGTCCTCATCTTCCTAAAGTAAAGAAACCGATATCTCTCTCGCCGAATTCATCGATAATTTATTCTATTTGTATCGAGTTAATGTTTTTGTTGGAGCGGCTAATTTATTTTCCAGTTTTCATCGTGTTTTTCGTAGTGTGTTGTTAATTTGGTATCTAATGGAGGGGCTTAACGGTTAATCTCGTAATTTAGGTTAATAGTGATGATTTTGTTACCATGTGAGATTAATGTAAATGCACGGCACTAAGAATTATAATATTCATGTTCGGTGGTTGTGGAGTTAATGTAGTAATTTAGTCATGTATAATTCTATCAACTTCATAGTAACATAAGTTAAACTCTTTATTGATGGGCCATTATCTATTGTTTGAATTTATGTTTGTTTAGTTTCTTCAACTCTTTGCTTTTATGAAAGAATAGATCCAGTCTAGTAGTTCATTTGTAGTTTCCCTATTCTATATATACGTATGTATATGTTTCTGCAAAAATGTTAATTTTACAGTCATTTTATTTCAATTACTATTTTTATAACAATTTTTCTCTCTTAATGATGAAATTCTCCTATTTCTATTGCTTTCATCGAGGTGTGAAAGTCCGTGCATCTACTGGACAAAAATGTCTGCCCGCATGTACCTCCACAATGGTTGTTATTTCGTTACCACGAAACTCCTTCCCTTATGACGGTTCCATCATGAATAAACATACCAGCCAACATTTCAGTAAGTGCTTGGGGTTCCTCAAGGCTCTCCATCTCTGAAATTCCGTTCGGTTTGCACTCAGTTCACTATCCCGAGTAGTTTGCGAAGCGCCCGACCCATAAATACCAGCGATCCCAGTATTATTTGGCGTGGTAATGCTCTGGATATATTTACCCAGTTACTTAATGTTCAAGCGGTTAGTTCGCCAGATGATCATTTTAATTGCTAAGCAGGAGCTGCGCTTCCACCCGAGATCTCAAAAGCTAATAGACCTAGTCCGACCAAAGTTCGGTATATGTTTCATGGATAATGCGCCGGTCCCAAAACGTACCCTTGCTGGAGTCGGACTTCTCCGTAAGACGTCTTCAGTGCAGCGGGAGATTTCTGTTGGAACTCAGTCGGGATTTTCTGTTTTATTTTCATCTCTTAATGAATTCGTTCAGAGCCCCTTTTCCCTCTGAAAACTGTCTTTTCCGAAGGTATTAGGAAGGAATTTTTGTGTTTCTGAAGTAAAATTTCAAGGCTTCCATCCTCGTTAAGTGAATCAGTAATTTTTGTTTGTGGTTTTTGGGAACTTTTTTCATTTTCCGGAATGAATAATTCATCCGAGCAATAAAGAGGTGAATAATTGGTTTATGTTATTCAGATTCAAACATATTTTTAAAGGAGGAATCCTCATGAATGGATTATTTATTTTTCGGAATTCTCTCTCAGAGCTAAAGTTACAAGTGGAATAAATTTTGCGGAGGCTGATTTTTATGAGGTACGCCGATAGAGAGGTTTGCAGTTTTTAGTCAAACTACTTTTAATAGTATTGCTGTAAAAATGAATAATTAAATCCTTAATGAGATCGTTATTTGATAAAGTAGTCTATAAATCGAGTACCTAATGGTGGTTGAGTTATTGAAAAATTTATATTTATTTACTCTTATCTAGTACATGTACAATTATTTTAATTTTCTATTAATCGATGATTTTAATGTATATCTTTGTATGGATCTTATCGAAACTAAATGACATGAATGATCGGAGTCATGATAAGTATAAAACACACATCTTCTTGATCAACCTTCGTAATGGTCTCATAAGGTAATACAATATAGGAAGTCATGGGATAATTCCTCATCAAACCGGTTTCACTCCACAACAGCTTTATTATATATAAAGAAGTCAACCAAAGTCACTGCGCTTTCCATGAGTGAGATGCGTGCTTTTCTCCCACGCTAGATGGAGATCTGATGACGGCAGGAAAGTTCACCACATTATATCATCACACTACCGTGACTGAAAGTCTTTCCAGAAGCCCTAGAAGTTGAATGAAGGGTCTACTCATTATACATTTAATATGTTGCGTTTTAATTCACTTATAATTGATGTATGATTGGTCTCAGTAGTTCATGTCGTGAAGTTTACTTACATACGTGTCATGCAGGATTGAATTGAACTCGTGTATCTGACAATTGAAATTAGTTAGCTGGGAATTGTTTGATGTACTGGATATAAATCGAATCTCATTTGTGATAATCATTATATTTTTGGAAACTATTAGATATTAAAACAATTAAAGCTTCCATATTGTTATAACAAAGGAAATAAATAGTCTGTTGCTAGGTACAATTGTAATTTGTTATATATTCTTATAATAATAATACATTATTCAATGATAGATTAATGGTTGTTTTAGTTCTGAGTATTTAATGTTTCTTAACCTTTGTTGCGACTCCGGGAATCAGTATTGTGAATTTTTAATTGGATAGTGTTGTAGATCTCATTTTAGGTACACTTTAGAACTATTCTTGATAGCGTGCATTCTCCATACATGGTTCTTAAAAGTGCTGATAAATATGGTGAATAAAATAGGTACATTTAAGCCACTATTACTCGTTCTAGAATAACGGAAAGTTCTTCCACTGAATATCATTTTTGCTCCTCAAACGCGGATACGTCCGACTTTAAAACGACGTTGATGTAGATTGAAGAACTCGGCGTAACCGATCTCTTTCCGTAAAGGAAAACCATGTCATATCCTTTATTTTGTCACACGATATTTCGCAGCCTTGGATTTTCCGCGTATGTATCGGTGTGCTTCTTCTGGAAAAAGCAAACGTTTATGGAAAGTCTCAAAGGTCAAGAGTCCCCTCAGAAGTTGAAAGGAGAAAAGAAAGGTCCGGAGTAAAAACACGGACAAGCAGTGCTTTTTAACCAGAAGGTCTCAGTGCGTCATGCACCGAGACTCGGACAACGGTTTTCGCTTTCAGTGCACTGCGGTTGTGGCCGCGTCTGCAGAAGGCCTCCGGAGCGAACCAAGGTCCCTTTCCCACTGTATAGAAGCGATCATATCGCCGTGTTTTCTCATTGGAGTCGTGGGTGGCTGAGCTCTGGGTTTTACTCACCACCTCAACCGCTGTCGTCAACTCCTCTGTTTTTAAGCGATTTCCGTCTGCGGTTTCTCCGGAGGGCGGTTTCAACCATTGGTGTCATTCACTCATCTCGTCCCCCACCTCTTATCCCGTATTCATCCCCATCGCGGAGTTTTTTTAACCGATGGTAGCACTGTTGCGTAATGGTTGCCGTCGTCAAGTAAGTTTGTTTTCAGCAGGATTGAATTATTTTGTTTGTTGAGCGATTGTTTGGTTTCCAACTGTTTTATTGGGTTGGGTTGTTGATTGCTATGGTTACACGTTAGTGTTGACGTGTTTTTTTAATTGTCATGGTTTATACGTATTCTTGTTTCGATTGTATTAATTGTGTTGTGCTTTCTATTGTTACCTCAGCAATATTATATCTATGATAGAGACAGGATAAGTGCCTCTGTTTTGTCTGGAAGAACCTCTTCTAATCTTATTCAGCCTAGTATTACGGTTACCTTTTTAAATCAGCTCCAAAGAAAGATTTTAATTCCAAGTTAAAATTTTAAGTGAAGCATTATATAATAATAATAATACATTGAATAACGATTCAATTACGAAAGGTATGAGCCTTAAATTTTACATAATATATTTTTTAGATGTCTTCAGTAGATGACTTTCTTATATTTATAGTTCAATGCTGTGCATAACCTTGTTATTCGATTGTGTAACTCTGATATAATATATACTACGGTAAATGTTTGAGGCAATAACTAATCAATTTTCTTGATGTAAGAATTCCTCGACAATTATGAACAATAATATTTTTCTTGATATTAATAGAATCATCACCACTTAACCTTTTTTTTTGGATATATGAATGCAAGTAGATTGAACAAGGAATTTCCGTGCAAGATGTCGATGCATTTCCAAAATAGTCATGCAGCACCATAACTGTTACGAGTTGCATTGTTCCGGAATTAAAAATTTTCTCCACAGCGCATGCGCGTGGCTCGTTCTTGTAGGATATCGCGGTCGCCAATCATTTCAGCAACCGCCTACGTGAATGGACTGTCACCGCACCGGACCGTATTAACCGATTCAGAGATGAGGGTTGGCAGAATCAGATTACCATGGGAGCATTAGCGAAAAAACTTGGCGAATTTTTTGCCAACCGGCCTGTTTGTCAAAGATATTTAAAGAGCGTTGTGGTAGAAAATTCCCAACATCCAGCCTCCATAGCGACGTGGTGGCCGCGTTGGTTTTTTGTACCTCGATGAATGTAGTACTTTTTTTTCACAAAAACTGTGGAAGGCTTTGATCAAAATATTGGCCGAAGCTGATCAATAATGCAATTACGTACAACGGGGATTTTACTAATCTAGATTCACGAAAAGGTGTGTGTATACATTAGGTCTTTATTATTATTTTTTATTATTATATTATTATCTAAAGGTATAATAAAAGATTATAGAAATATCTTATCGCGTATTTTTATAACAGAACTTGGAATCGCCATCGAGTAAAGAGTTTAGTTTGTTGGAGTCGATTTTTATTCATTATTAGATCGTCCAATTGTTGACTACAATGGTAATATAAAATTTTACTTTGTTAAGGAAAATTCTTAACAATGAGTCTATTAAATACAATCTTCCTTGTTGCGTAAGAATGCTTTATTTTTTACGTGGTAAAGCGTTAAGTTGTTTAGATTTTCTTTCACGTATGTTTATGTCTGTTAAAGTCTATTGGATGATCGGGTATCTCTTCATCTATTATTTATAGAAGCCAAAAGTTCTTAACAGGATACGAAGAGATGATAAGAAACCAAGGAGAAGGACGTATGGAACAGATACATAATCAAACTTCGAGGGGTTAGTTGGCTAATGGAGTTCCAGAATCGTGAAAATTAGAGAAATCTTGGGTAGGCCCGCTTCCGTCGTCGAATTTAAAATGGCTGATTATGATGATTTTCCACTTATATCAATCGTAATTTAAGACCGGCCGCATGACAATGAACTAGCCTCCGTAACGATCAATCTGAAACGTATTTCCTTCTTCTGCAATGAAACGAACTCCCGGGAGAAATCGTACAGCTCTCCTTTTTTATCCGAAGGTTCAACTTACGGAAGTGCTACTTTATTCATTATCCTTCACCCTCCAGTTCCTTTTTGTCTTCGTTTCTTCCCATAGTGAGGTTTTCTTCTCACGGGAACATCCCAGGCTTCCAGCAGAGGGCGGGGGAAGCCAAAGGGATTCACGTGCACGAATTCACGCGTCGCCGACCGGAAGTGGTCGTGGAAGAGCCCACGGCCAATTAGCCTCTCTCTATTACGACTCAACATTTGAATCGGCTAACCCAATTAAAAGTTCGGATACTCCCGCTTCGATTCCTTTAAGGTTTTAGATGCGCAAATAGATAAAGCGTGGTTTATATTTTTGTTCTGGTACGTTTGAAGTCAGCGGGGCATTGTGTGTACACACCGAGGTCGCCCCGCTTGTAGAATAGCGTCCTTATCTAAGATTCGTTGCCTAGCTACCGTTTAGATACCATTTATTTTAAATCAGATCCCAGGCCGTGATTAAAACCGTGGGAATTTGGGGATAAGTGGTAAGAAACCGTCTACCGAATCGTACTAAATCATTTCTGCTGATGTAGATACGTTCTACTTGCGTCTGACTAATGAATGAGTGCGTACTGTAAATGATAGCTTAGTAATGGTTCACGTTTATTCGCGGTGGGTTAATTTTCGGAGGTGCTAAAATTGGGCGGGTTTCCTGGAAGATAATCTGCTTGGATTGATTCTTTTTTTTCTAATGATAGTGTGTATGAAGTATTGTTACGGAAATGTATCTGAAAATCTCTCGAAGTTGTTACCAATGGATGATAACGAGACGGAAACATTTATACGAAATTTTCTTTTTCCAATTTTCTTACAAAGTGATACGTAAGTGTTATTAAATAGCTATAAAATGGATTCTGTATTATCTGTAAGCGATACGTATCTTCTTTTCAGTTTTATTACACTTTATTAGGTAATGAAAACTAGCAATTACGTTAGTCATTCATTTTATATAGCAGAAGGAACGTATAATGAAATTAAATAGAAATAAATACAATAAATACGACGCGAAAAATTTGTAACAACTTACGATAAATTATCGCGTTATATTATAAATTATTTCTCTACCTTTACTTATCTTAACTTGAGGAAATGAAACGTTAATCTTTGATACATCTATACAAGCAGAGAAATTCGCATTTCTTCCTCTCATGATTAGTATCCCATATCAAGGGTATAGTCTCTTGTGCCATTGTTTCCATGTGCACGAATACTGCATACGTAAAATCACCCCGATAACATCACGTAATAAGGCATTTTGCGTAACACAGCCTTGAATTTGAAATCTGAATTCTACAAAGCCTGTATTCGGGTTAGGTATTTCAAGGGATTAATGTTATCTCACAGCATATCTCAGAACGGATTCAGATTTCCCCTCGTGTTTCGTTTCCCGCTTTGAAAGAAGAAAGAGATGATCAATCCTTCACTTCAGTGAGCTTAGCCTTTCGAAAAAGGAGGAATAAATGGAATTATTACTTTGGCCGTTTGGAAATGAGCGTACATTTCGGAAACGGTTTAGTATAATCCGTAAGACTACTCCACACAGGTTTCCGATGAGAGCAAATTATAACTAGGGTCTCGATACGGAATTTAATCTCGGAATTTTCTCGTTTTGGATTGGACCGTAGAGGGGATGATGTATGCGGAGAGATGTCATCTCGCTAAGGGAGTGACAAAAAGATTGGTAGCGGCATTGTTAAAGCTTCTTATATTAGGAATGATAAGCTCACTTATGAATACGTATTTCTCATGAGTTTTTCGACGTTCGGAAAAGTACTTTGCAGTACACGTGTAGCGATTATCATACGAAAATTGGAAAGCTTTAAATAATATCTTTGGTTGATTTCTTTTTATCATTTTTTTAGTAATTGGAAATGTTTTTCAAGTTCTAGTCATGATGAAAAGTGTGTTTCGATGATTAATCCGTGTAGGTATTTATAGCTTGCAATTGATGTAAATTCATCATTCTTATAAGCAGTCTACATTCCTCACATAATCTTTTCATTGTAGGATTGGTTTTAAATGAACAATAACTATATTTTTACGTAAGATACTTTTGCTTTGCGATAGAAATTGAATTAATAGCTTCTAAAATCACATTCTGGTGTTGAGAATTTGTGACATTACTTGGTATTAGTTAATTGTATTACCACGTACTATAATTATTATGTTCATTCTGTAGTATATTCGCACCGGTGTTGGATTTAGAAATGATTGTATTCACCTTAGAATTAATGTTTAAATTTCGAGAAACTTTTCTTTCTCACCTCCACATTTCTAGAAAGGACTGGAATCTAAATTTGAGACTTTAACTTCGCGAATTTTTTCTTCCAAAATCAATGGAAAAGTAATTTCATCAAATCTCGCCAGAAACTTGTAGGATAGCTAATTGGAATAGAGTAATTTGCCAAGTTTTCTCTTCTGTTCAATCAGGATCACAATATCTAAATCCTTGACCCACTTATACCAAAGTTAAAACGCATATCATTAATCGTATTTCTTTTATTTCCAGGTAAGTTCCTGTCTCTATTGCATCGGTTGTCTGGATAACAAGCTTTGAAAACAAGGCGTCAAGTGTGAGTATTAATGCATGGCACCTTAAAGTACCTCCTCATATGGTCTGTATCTAGGTCACTTTCGATCAAATCGCTACTCATTGCAACCTTACTTACGTCTTCATCTGAGAGAAAATATCGATAGCCTGAAGCCATTTTTCTTTCGTTTTAAAGTGTGAAATGAAGAGACTCGTATGATAATATGTCTCTTTTTACAAAGTAGAGTGTCAGCTATGAAGGATAAATGTACTTTTTTTCTGAAGGTTCTATACTCTAGTGTTTTTAGGGCATTAATTGTCGTCCCTGAATAATTCGACTATTGATCGAATCTGATTGTCTCGCCATAGAAACGGTTACGTCTAATCATCTCATTTGTGTGCCATTGTTGTGGGAATCAAAAGGGTAACAATCCACTAATTAACGCCAATCAGTTTGATCTATAGCTAATTAGATTCGATTGAGAAACAATAGTCATTAAGTTATTTTCAATTATTACCTCTCACCAATTTTAGATTTTTTTGTTAAAAAGTTTATTGCAAAGAGTTTATACTTGTTTTATAACCAGAAAGGAAAGCGTTTGGCAAACTAGCTGGATTTATATTTCGTATTATCAGAGTCATATTTTTTGAGACAGTTTCTTGTCAATGTTTCTGTTTAATCAAATTTTACTGCAAACTTTTAATACTCGAATCACGAATGCAATGCTTAGCTCTATATGATCCATTAAGGGATAGGAATTTAAATCCTTTTTCCAATAGATAAACAACACCCAAACACATGAAGAATTGATTAATTGGCTTCAGAATTTTGACCCATCCTTTCGATTCTCTATTAATTTTTAATCCTTCCCTTTCGTTCACAAATGAAGTTCCCCAAAAAGCGACTTTTTGCAGAGATATTTGCACGTACACATTTGCTCCCAGAGCCGTTAGTTTTTGCAGGAATTTACGTTTTTGAATCCGCGGTCTACAACCTTTTTCTTTATTTTTAGAATTCTCGTGAATCATTCCCATTTATTCCAATCGAAGTCACATTCATTATTTCTCTCTTTTTTGCGGAGCATTGATTAAATTTTTCTCATTCTTTCTGTAGTCCAGAGGGACTTAATTATAAGCCCTTTCCCGTTCATTCTATCAAATACAGCGGATGGCATAGTTACGCACAATAATCTAATCCTCGTCTTGTTTAGATTCGGGTAACGATGTCCCTGATTGTTTTATTTGTCTCGTTATAATTGTTTGATTCATGTATGGAATTTTTTGTCTTATTGTTGCAATTACAACTGTCCAACTCTCTTGATTATTAGCGGATTGATTGTTAACTTGGGGGAAGACTAATTCAATTTTCTCGTAAACTTAAATAATAAGTTTATTTTTTTGTATATGCTCTTTTATTTGGAAAGTTTTTTTATTTGTGTAAGCGTAATGGTGTTTAAATATTGTGTGCTTAAAATAAATATTGTTTTACAATTGTGTGCGAAATACGATACATTTAGTAGCTCGTATAGTAAACTATTCAAAATGTTTGGTGATCTATTATTTTATTGTGAGTTTTATCTTAATTTATAATTTATGAATAATTATTAGAATCGATAACATATTGTCAAAATTACTCTTCTGTATTCGAACCCAGAATGTCAGGGTATTTTTTCCTGGAATACCTCGCTCACCACTTTGTAATCGGGTAGATTTTAAAAATCACTAGACATTTCTATTCCAAATTAGTACTATGTAGCACTAAGTATTTCCCTATATATTTTCCCCTTGGTATCCTCAAGAAATCTGATGCATTTAAATTTTCCCCATTCAGCACTAAAATTTCACCTTCCTACAGTAATGTTCCGAAGGCTTCGCTAAGCAGAAAGTAAAAGTAAATTGCCTACACGAGGAAGAAGTTTGGAAAATCGATAAATAAATTGCCTCCATATATCTGTATAAACTCTGGATTGGGAACTTAAATCTCGCATTTTTCCGAAAATATTTCCATATTAAGGGAGTACTGCCAATGTGTCACTGCCAAACTTCGGGCATCGATCCACGTATTAATTCTAAAATACGCCGTTAGGGCGTGATGCGAATACGGCATCATCACCCTTAGGGTTGGCATGTTATAGAAGATAAGTGTGATGCTCCGAGGAAATGGATTGAATTTTTTTAAGCATCTTTTCCGGGAAATTTTTCTGCTATCTGATGCATCCACGCAGCTTCTAGGAAATGTGAGGCTAATTTAGTTAGAATTTTACTTTACGTTGGGCTTAATATCTGTTGGAATTTTCTTGTAAAAGTAAAATAGTATATATTAGTTATGTTAGAATTCCTATGCGTATAATTCAAATGTTTGATTATTTAATCTAAATAAGATTATGAAAGTTTCTCCTTTAAAGTACAATCGTATGGAATTTAGGAATATTTCTGTTTTCAATCCTTAGTAAAATCATGTAAATCGTGTATAGAATATATAATATCAATGGATTTCAATAGGAATTTGGGAACGTATTTTCGAAGAGACATAGAATTATGTAATTTTAATTTTATTTGTAAATTTGTATTGTAATTTGTAATTATATTTTTGAGTTTGTAGATTTACTTTCCTTTTATTAAGTTTGTTCTATTTGCATCTTTTACCAATGTATTACGGATAAAATTGTTCATCACTTACTTTTGATGGCTCAGCATTTTTTTCAAACAAATGGCTGTATTCGGAAATAATTTATTTGTTCCGTATTTTAAAAAGAGTATACCTGTTCGTGAAAGTATCAAGTAGTTTAAAAATGTCTTTTTCATAGAATACCGTAACGTAAACCGTGATGTTATGGAACCTTAAAACAAGATGCTTCCGTAATGAGGAAAGATATTTTGCGTATAAATTTTCAATCCGGGCTTAATTTTAGTAGTCCTGATTATACTTTCTGGCTCTAGTTTTCTACGGAACAACACGAAATCCCTCATTTCCTGCCGCTCACGATGGAAAAATGTTATTCGTATCAAGAACTCGTTTCAGCAGCGATTTTTTTTCCTTTCCCGTGCTCAGAGATATTACCGCGGCTCCTTTGTTTTCTAGTCTCCTACCGGCCTTCTTACGAACCTTCATCCCTTTCGCTCTTCAACATCTGCTCTATCACCTGCGCCTTCCATTTTATATTTGCGATTGTTTTCCTTCACTCTCCTAGTCGGACTTAACTCTTCAAAAAGCCGACCCATCTGTTACTACTCCTTATTAATTAAATCTTGCTTTTAATTCCGCTTTTATATTACGATACGCGACTCATAACTCTTTCGTGCTTTCTTTCGAAATGAATTTTCCCGGATTGACGGACCTACTCTTTATTTAAATATTTATTCTATTCCTGGACCTAGTTACGTAAGGATTTTCACGTATATCATTTTATTTTTTTCCTTCTTGATCCGAATACTTTTTTTTAAGTTTCTGTAGACTTTTGAGGCAAAGTTCAAACAATTTTTTTGGCGGTCGGAGCTTACATACCGTCCGCGAATTTCAATAATTTTTTCGCGCAAAAATTGGCGGATTTTTGCGAATATTTCGCGGGGTTTTTCAACATGCGATACACGTCCGTCGAATGGGGCAGTTAATCGAATTGAATTCTGGGAATTATTTCCCAATTTTTGAGCGTTTCATTTGCTTGGTTTTATCCTTGAATTCTCACCCGCGGCACGTACCGGCGTTGGAAATGATGCATTCTTTCGTGAATGGAACGGTTTGCACCCGTTTATTATTTTAAGCGGCTCTGTAAGCGATATTTTCGCCTTAGTCCCGATCGAGGAATTTCCAATGTTACTTTAATTGCCTTCGAGGTAAATTTATTTTGTAGCGCTATAAGTTCATCCTTCGCTCAGCGCATGGTGATTTTTTTAATGCAGAAGATGTTCCTGAAATGTGGCTTTCGTATTACAGCCCATGAACTTGATTTGATGTTTTTTTTTTCGTTTCTATTTCACGTGTTTTAATCTTAATTTTCTACGATTTACTGTTTTGGTACCATTGAAAAAATTTGTTCGCGATCTAATTTATTAAAATCAATCATCTGCTCTTTTTAATGTGTTCGTGATGATTCAGTTCCGTTAAATTTTAATTTAGATATTAGTAATATGTTTATATTCATTCATCTTGACGATAAAAAGAGCATTCATTATCTGTGTTTACATATGAGAGTGTTTAAGATAAACAAACAGTTGCTGCTAGGCAACAATATCAGTTTCTCAATAGATATACGTGTATTTCATAAAATTTTATTGCTTGCTCAGGAACAAATAGTAACTTCAATGGTACATTGTTAGTGGAATTATGTAGAATTTACTCGTCATGTCGAAATTATAGTGTATTCCAAAAAAATGGGGGGGCTTTTAAGTAAATTAAATATCTACTCTACCTTTTCTTCACATTTCACTTTGCGCGGATGAATATTTCGCATCTATTCATGCTCTCTCTTCGCCCGGCAGTTAATTTTTTTCCCTTTTGCCCAACTCGCTTTTTTTTTTCTCTTTGTCGGACGAATGCGAGTTTTATTCCCATTTTTTCCGCTAGGAGGAGCCGCGGAAGGTGACCCTCAGAAGTTCGTATTTTAAATTCCCGAAGCTAATGAATTGTGGAACGCGGAAATGACGAAAGGACATCAAAAGATCGCCTTTATTCGCGTAGACGTGACACAAGGCGGAGAAAGTAACTTTTCTCCCGAAAAAAAATCAAAGGAAACTGGCGAAGAGGAAAGGTTATTGATTGAAGAAATGAAAAAGATAGAGATTGCGCTGTGGGACCTCGAAAAGGGCTATATTGCTAGAAAAAGGTTAGAAAGGAGGCATTCTTGGGAAAGACAATGAAAAAAAAGTTGAAAGGAAGGTATCTGATTGAAGTTCCAAAAGGAAATGGGTATCGAGAAATGAGAGGACGAGAGCGAAAGTAAATATAAGCAAATATGTACGCCTTTGAAGGCGTGCTTTCATGTTAGGATGGTAAATAACGATACTCGTTGCCGGGGAAAGGAGATAGCGTTCCATTCAAAAGTGCGCACTTGAAGTACGTTGTTTACACCCACCGATGGCGCCGCTATGCGGGGAACATTCGTACTTGGTCATGAGCGTCATATTTTTATGGGAGGATTTTTGCTACGAAATTACATTTCTCCCGTTTCTTCGGATTGAAAAGGCACTTTCTGTTTTCCTCGCAAATATGCTTTCCGAAGTTTTTCTCCTTGATCTCGAGAAACGTTTCGTTTTTGTCCTATTCTTGTGTCGATGTTCTTTTCTGCAGGTTTTCGCTTCGGAAAACGGTTCTAGAGTTATAGGGTTCGTTTTATGATCGTTAAATGTTAATTTTAGCGTATTTAGTTCCCCAAAAAATGGTTGAATCTACGTATAAGTATTGGTATATATCGGTCCTTAATTCAAATTTCACATAATTTACCTAGTGATTATTAGCTAGTGTCCACATAATAATATTTTATTCGCATATCGATCTGGAACTCCTCTTTATTTTTGAAATCTCTTTTCGGAAGATAGCGATGATCTTTAATAATATACAATAGACAGAAGAACACTTATATTTATGGATAATCTTTGAATATAAAATCATTTAATGTATTTATCTCATTCTAAATTATAAGAAAAGAAAAATATTCTCAATCTTTCCCAAAAATTATCTAGTTCACAGTTAAAAGCTTTATTTGTAAATTTAGGAGAAAATAAAAAGTGTAGTTTTTTCTTCGTATCCATAACAGAAAGCTTCCTTACTAGAGGGTGTCCGTTTTCCTTAATATAGATTGATATTTTTTGTACTTGTATAATTTATTGTAAGTTTTATATCTTTTAGTTGATTCGGTTTTTGAAAATAGGGTGAGAATTTTGGCTACAGGCAGAATGGATGAAAAAAAGAAAAATAAGTCGACGTAACTTTGGAGATAGGATGTTCTTCTAGGAAATGAAATAAAGAGAGTTGAATAGAGCGCTTTCCGAAAGGTATAACTCTCTCACGTGTGTAAAAAGTGACCGAATGGGAAATTTTCCGAATCTGATAAAATTTTCCGCCGTTCATCTCGCATCTGTGCCCTAGAACAGTAAAGAGCTCGCGAGCGAACTTTTGCTTTGCCAACTTCGATAATTACCTGCTCCAATTTGGATCAATCAATCCGTCCTTAGCGGAGCAAATTGACTCAGCGGGCGAAATTAAATCCATCGGGTCTGATTACAGGCGAGATACCTCCCTCGCGGTCTCCAGCATCCGTCTCCCTCCTTAGCATCGTCTCCCATTTTTATGGGATGATAATTCCCTCAGAAGCATCACCAAGCTTTGAAGTGGCCCTCACACGCCCCTGCATTCCCTCGCTTTTGTATTAATCATCCGGATTGTGATTCGCTCTCTAGCCTTTTTACTCACGCTCGGGTGACCAGAAGGTTTTCGAACGTACGTAACAGGTCCCCGAAAAATCGGTGATTCAAACGACCAATTTTTCAACCGAGAAACTTTCACGGGGGTGGCATATTCCCTCCTATTCCCCTACACTCATCGATTCGACCTTTTTTAAGGAATAACTGGCGTGGAAAGATGGGAATTGGGTGAAACCCCCCGTTCCGCCCGGTGTCCCCCAAGGGGTTTATTTTGGACCGTTTGTATGTTTAATAGTGTAACGGTCGTTTAGCGATTTATTACTTTGGTAAATTAATTCTCGGCTCGGGCACATTTTTATCGGGTGCGTATCAATTCGTGGTTGACTTTTGATTACACAGCTTTGGCCGATGAAGATTTTGATTCGACTCCGACTAATTGGGTTAAACGCTCCAGTTGATTTAATTAATCTACACACACTCTGAGTTTGGGCTAATTATTTTGGGACATATGCTGTTAAATTAAATCTTTGATTCATATCATATCTGTGTTAAGTTTTTGTTACGTATTCTGGGGAGTAAACCGATTAAAATGTAGATTATAATTTAGAAAAAATATCTGAATTCTTGTACATCTTCATATCTGTTCGTCATCTGTATACTGCTGAGTCATAATATCTCTCTCATCCTTTATAGCTTTAAGTGTATTCTTTAATTTGTTGAGTTAGTAGACTCAATCTCAAAAGGATATTTTCTTTTTGTTTTAGATTTTAAAATTTTAAGTAAGCCTTAGATCTCCAGAACCTGAAATTATGTGGTGTTGAGAAATATTAATTGCATTCACGAAAGGAATTTAATCCACTGAAGTAAACATATCTAAAATGATTACGATAGTAAAATTTAGAGTTCTTTATACAACTGTGGAGTTTATGCTCAATTTGTTTTGTACTCAATAATTTGAAAGCTCTACCTTGTAAAAGTTTGAAGGAGAAGCAATGAAAAGTTTGATGCTCTATATTCGACTATCATCTCCTAAAGTTCCTAGTGAAAGAGATTTGTATGGAAGACCTAGACGTATATATCCCTTAAACATTTATTTTCAATTTATGCATTTTCCTTATGCCTGTGCTTCTAAATTGAACTTTTTTCTCTATCTATTATGTTTTTATCTATATATCATGTTATTATGAAGCTTCCTTTAGTCGATAGTAACTGACATGTAACATAGAAGTAGAATAGACGTGTATAGTGACATAAGTTCAGCATTTCATGGAGAGTACTATCTTCTATCTCATTGCTTTAGTTAAACCTGTATAATGCATAAAACCTGCTTGTAAAACGGACTGTTCCATAAATGTTACTACTCACGCACGTTCGTGTGGAAGATGCCGTTGTAAAACAGCATCAGTTATGATCCGCATTTAACTACAGCGCCCTGAAAAATACCTTACCTTGTTTAGGAAAAAGGTGGTAAATTATCGAATTAGTTAGCTCCGTTGATTAAGTCTCAAAATTATCGCCAGCTTCCGTTGCCCCGGATTACGACACAGTTCATCCATCTTCAAGAAAGCGAAAGAAATGAATGAGATCCGAGGATAAAGGGATTATCACGGAGAATTAAGGAAGGGAAACAAATGCACTCGTCCCCTCCTTCCTCATAAATAGAGTTCTAACAATTTCCTCCGCTAAAGCGTACATAATCATGTCCCGTCGAAATACAGCACGCGTTCTTCTCCGAGAAGGGTCCAGACTGTATAGGGAAATATCTTCCACGGATACTCTAATCCATTAGTGTTATCTTCACTTAACCCCGTTTCGCCTCCTCCCCTCGTTCATCTAAATTATATCAACCTACTCCTTTACTCTGTTTCCTTTTATGTCTTCCCGCTCGGTTTTTCCTCCCATTTCCCTTTCGGTCCATCTTCCCTTCCCTCCATGGCCCTTCTTTACGACACGCATGAGTATTATGTCCCCTAGCGTAAGGGTCAAATGGCTCGAAAAAAAATACAAGCGAAAGGTTGTTACTATTGTTTTAAATTGGATGGGAAGGAACGGGGTGGCGGGATACGAGCGTTATCTAGCACTCCGCCCCGTTATATAGGGCCCGAGAATGAGTTAAAACCGCCTTATCGCTTTAATTAAATAAACGACGGAGGTTAATCCGGTCGGCGTCGTGAAACAGTTGACGAACGCGAAAAGAGTCGTGGAATCGGAAACTGCGAAGGATTTTTGGGAGTTTATGGAAAGGAGTTTTCATAAGTTGGTTTATTATTGGGAAAGTTAAGGAGTAAGTAGGCGGATCTTTACCTTTCTATTTCTAGAAAAGCCTACTTTCTCAACCGTTTTATCGTCACCCCATTCTCGAGGTCGTAAGGTGCCCTCGCGTTTGATAGAGTCTCCGGATAATGTCCAAAAAGTGAGTTGTTAAAAGCCAAATAAGAGGGACGCCAATGATAAACATCCGCAGTGTCCCGGAGTCGAAGTTTCTTCATCTGCGATGGGGTTCTTTATGGACCGTTCCGTTGTTGGAATTACGGAGGAATTAAATAAATAATGTGCGAATCGTGAACGTAGGATCACGTACGTTAATGGATTGAGGCAAAAGAATAGGATTCCGTAGTTCTAGCTCAATGTTTCATACGTCTTGTTGGATGATCAAAATTGGAAGACATAGTGGCTTGGTTGTGTAATAATTAATTTCTTGCGGCAAGCGTTGGTCTATTTTCAACGCAACTTGCTTTAATGACGTCGATTATAAATACGAATGATGAATGCATAAATTTCTTTTGTCGTCACGGAAACCGTGTGTTATGTAGTTGGTGATGATTATGTATAAAATGTTTGACTGTTTTCATTTGTGTTTCTTAGAGAGCTTGTACGAAATTGGCTTGAAGAATAGATTGAATTATACCAGTATTTTTCGTGCTGGTTGGCTCTCATTTTCTTCGATCCATAAAGTATACTTTTCATTAGTTTAATATACTAGTATTACACGAGCAATATTCTGCGAGGAAAGCAATAATTAAATCCTCTGCTGGGAAGTATAATTCTTATATATTACGTGTGCATGTACAAGAATAAACTCAGTTAAGTATATCACATAAAATCTTAACCGTAATAATAACTAGTACTGGGCAAGGAGCATAACAAATAGCTCCCAGAGTGTAATTTCAAGGTACGTGAATCCACGAAGCTGCTGGAGAATTATGTTAGGAACCGTCCTTACTTTCTCCTCATCTTTATAAAATAGAGAAGCGTAGTAGTGGAAGGAGAACAAACCTGCAATCAGCAGCTGCTATCCAGTCTCCTTAGACTGCGAAAGTTGAGTTATGCGTCTTATTAAAGGTTCTTCGTACCAAATGAGGAGGCCATAAAAATCCGACTTTCTCCACGGAATTTCGCGCAGTACCCCGCTGATGACGTGTATGCCAGCTCTTCTTATGGCAACAATGTGTAACCCTCATCTTTTTTTTCTTCCTCAAAGGATTTGCTCCTAGGATGAAGAGGATCGTCCTCCGTTGCGTGTAAAGATTAAATTTTTCGATACGTCTTTTTTTAGACTTACGACTCGGATGGATACTTCACGGTTCCTTTTATGGCGTGATTTTTCTGTGATAACGTTTCGAGATGGAGGTTTTTTTGATGGAATGTTTTTGGTCTTATTTTTTCGTGAAATAATGTGTGCCCTAGAGATTTGTTGTTGAAATTCATTCAAAACTTGAAATTTCGCTGTATACATGTATAATGGTATTTTGTGTATCAGCTTGGTGTAATCAAGGATTAGCATAGAATTTATATCAATTTACTGTGGGAATAATAGCTAGCCTATACTGAACAAGTGCCTTTCACAGCTTTTTTACTAGAAGCACTGTAAATATTGTTAATATTGTTGTTCTCAAACCTTTTCTTTATTTCTAAGTACCTTCAATTAATAAATACCTATGTATTTGATTTAAAGATTACTGAAAAGCAAGTAATACGTTGATATATTTTTCTCTCTCAGTTCTTCGTCTTTATTGATTATTATCCTTACAGAATATGAGTTCATGATTTCAAGGGTACAGAGTAAAGGCAATGGTTTCTTTAAGTAACCGAATATATATCATACCCTTGACTCAAACCCATGAGCAAAGAAGTTGAGTATAGTGATATTTTAGCGAAGCTTATCATTGATAATCTTACGTTATACTATATATAAAACTAGTATTACAGTTGAAGGTGTAATTTAGAGCTGAAAGATATAGGGAAAATTAAGGAAGAACCTTTATGGCTCGTTTGTTAGTATTTCTTTAAATTTAATTTCATATTTATATTCGTAAGTTATCAGAGATGCGTTTCTCCAGAGCCTTCAGTCTTTAGTCGTAATGAATGTGACCCAGAAAGGCGTTCCAAGCATGGATACAGAAATGAGAACAATAACTCCCTCTGATTTTCCGTAATACGATTCCCTCACATCCTGCGGACCGACTGCCTTTATTGTAGCATGAATCGCCTTCACATCCAAAAAAAATCGCCTTTTTTAAGCGTTCATCCTGGAATATCTCCCTCCGAATCCCTGCTCCGAGCACGTCGCTAACATTAAAACGCCAAAATCTCTCGAATTCCCTGAGGGGGAGACGCCTTTTCGCATGTCATCGAATAAGCGATTTCGCAACAGAGAGAACGTGCCCCCTTGAGCTTCTGCACCCTGCAAAACACCGACGCTATGCCGTGATGCCGCTAAACTAGGCGTTCTCTCTCTCTTTGAGGGGAAAATGAAGAAGGGTTCTCTCTCCCACGCCGGTTTCCTTCACTCCACAACGGGGCTTTTGAAAAGTCTCCCCGTAGCTCAGGGAGACAAAGAAACGGCGGTGGGAGTGCCCACCCCATCGGAGGAGATGTCAATCCCTGGTCGCGCACGCCTTTCTCATCGGAATAATGACGTACCTCGTTTCCGGTCTAGTAGCACCGGGCCTAATCATCTTTCGCTGTCCCGGAAAATCTCGCGAACTGCGTTATTGGAATGTTTTTTTTTGAGGTATCCATCGGTTTTGAGGCGCTGAAAGGGTTTTTATCTTCGAGTAAAATTCCGCTTTTATTTCGCTATATCCTTTTGTAATATCCCATATGGGAAGGGAATCTTTTCCGGGGTGGGACCCGTATTTTTTCCCCTCGGAAAAGCTAATCTTACCCGAAGCCGGATTCAGTCCGCGGCCCTCGTATATGATTGACGTGACTGCGCCCACGGCAGTGGACGTCTTATATGAAAAGTACGTTGCGCGGAACCTTCCCGAAAGATATTCCATAGCTACCTTTTGTGGTTCCTTCCTTCTTGTAATTTCATAATGGTTCCTTTCTGCCTCTTGTTGTTTTGTTGGAGCAGTTTCGTATCGTGCACCGGCCCTCCAGGGACGAGGTTGCACGGAGCTCAGTATCGCTTCTACGTTGACGCACCGGAATTCATTCTTAAGTCTCCTCTCCGAAGTTTCTCGCTTCCTTTCGTACGAAAACGAATTACCCAGAAGGGTTGGAATGCTCGAATTGTCGCCGAGAATAAGTTGGAAGCGATGCAAATGTGTCGGAGTTGTTTATTTATATCGCAGGATACTAAGCAATTCTTCACTGAGTATTTGTTCCTGAACTTTAGTCGAAAATGGGTGATGTTTTTTTACGCTACTTGAGGCAGTATCGAGGGAAATTCTCGGAAATATTGGAGTTTTCCAATTTCTTTTAGAGTATAGCTCTCCGAATATCAAACAGTATTCTGTCCCTGGATAGTTCACTTTATTGTCTCCCAGAGTGGCTTGTATTTCATCTTTTTTTATTTGGATTTTTAGTATTGATTTTGGATTCTATATAGTTTATAATGTTGGCATGTTAGAAATGATATAATTTTCCGTATATCTTAATCTTCCAATCACATTTAATAGATTTAAAACAGCTTTTGCTAAGAGTTTATAAAACCATTGAGTCGCAATTGGTAGCAAAACCTTTTGTTGTTTTTCTATAGTATAGGTTTAAGTTATTTGTGATTGTTGCATTCGTTGAAAACTAAACAACAATCGCATTGTTTGTATTCCTCCCTTAGCAACCTTTTTTCCAACCCTCGTCGGTGGTTGACATTCTTTTATGGTAAGCAATCAGCATAATGTCTGAGAATGCTTCAAAGGGAATCAAGCCACAGTCTCTCCTCTTCATACGCTCCTTTAGTCTGCGGCTTGTGCACTATACTGTGAATTCCATCCGTGGGAAAAGCTGATCGGATTCGGGAAGAAAAAGAAGCAGACTAGGTCGCCGAGGTTTGAGTCGCTCAGCCGTTCCAGCATCCTCGGAGGAGATCTTTGCTAATCCTTCTATCCCGAAAGGGATCATCCGAGTCTCTCATCACTCCTTCGCGTTCGATAATTGCAAATATCTCTCAACAGTACGCGGAAGGAGGAGAAGAAGAACTCGCTGTCGTTTCGTTAGGATACGCGTCTACGAAAAAAACGATCGTTAATATTTCGTCGCGGTTCGCGTCTCATAAACGGACACCCACGACTCCGATTTCTAATGTTACGGTACGATCCGCGCAGCGTAAAAACGAGACAAGAAGTGTTTTTTCTTCTCCCCATCGCCCGGATTGGAAAAGGAACGTTTTGTGGAGCTCTCTATTTTTAAATATCCGCGCGAGGGATCCAGGTCCTCGCAATCTTCCGACTTCCTTTCTGCGGGGTCGTGCGGTTCAAATTGCCTGCTTCGTATGCATGAGGGGAAAAAGGAGAAAGAGGGTAGGAAACGCCATATGGAAGGCTTTGTGCAGTCCCACAGGAGACAAAAGGTGAGCGACTCCCGCCGAGGGAAGGGTGGGGGGTCGCTACGGAGATGAGTTCGGGCCAGAGTTGTAAGGTGGCGCCCAAATTAGTCGTAAAGCTCTTTCCGGGATAAGAACTGTCCCTCCCCCGTTCGCAGTTCCGCGTCTCCTAGGGAACCGACGCCCCTTTCTATGAAATTGCCCGCAGCAATTATTTAAAGGAATTTTTTCCTCGGTTTCCGTTCATGTCTCCCCCGACGGCTGCGGGGGAAATATTGGGATCTGCGATAGGAGCGTGAGTTCTGTTTTTTTGATGGATGGTTGGTGGTAAGAGGTTGTGATGTGATAGGTGGTGTTGTAGGTTAATGCGCAGCGATTGTATTGGTTGATATAGAACTATTTCATTAGATCTGTTGGTGCGTATACTTTTACTCTTTCTATGGTGTATGCAATACTAGTCTTAATTAGTTTAAAAGAGGTGTTTTTAGTTATAGAGTAATTCAAGTAATATAGGCAACTGCTGAGACAATTCTACTGAGGATCTGCTACAGAAAAGAGTAAAAAATCTGGTTCAGCAGGAAGGTTTTAATTGAAATGTTCAAGTGACGAGAGGGGTTAAAGAGTGGGTGTTGATGAAATTAGAAATTAAATGAGGATGCAGCAGGAAATGCTGGGTGAGGGGTAAAGGTTACAGTCTTTTGGGATGGGGAACAGCATTGGCTGTTTGTATGGCTAAAGGGAAATATTTTATTGCGGCGTAATACTTACGTTTTATGTAAATCTTTGAAAGGGCGGTAAATGTTTTTAAATTTAATTACATTTGATGAGTAAAATATGAAGCTATATTAAATTAATAATATATATTTGGTATGTAAATACATAGTGTGTGATAATTTTTCGAGAATAAAACCTAAAAAAAATCCATTATTTTTAGAGAACGTAAATTATTTTCAAAAATCCGAGATTACTGAAATGCGTGCATTATACTAATATGTCTGATGAATTGGTCTTCCAGTTGATTTTGCAGCTTATAAAACGTTCATTTTAATGCATAGTGAGGTTGCTTTTAGAAAGAGATAATGTTATGGATATTTATGCATGAGTTAGAACTGGATTATCGTACGAGTATTTCCAACATGGAGCTTGAAAGGCATAATGCCATAGGTATCACGAAATAGGATGCAAGGTTACGGTTCAGTAAATCGGCGGACTTTAGAGGGAAACGTAAGACTAATGATGAAGGTGTATATCCTTTTTCCCGTGACACAAATGCAGTGTGTATCACGGCATTGCACGTCCGTCAACAAGACTCAGGGGACGTGGAAGGGAAGTTCCTTCGGATAAGAGCTTATCCGTGTGAGAACTCTGGAAAACCGCACCTAACCTTAGCCGTGAGTCGCATAGCAACGGAACTGTGACTGGATGACAAATGAATGGCACGCGTACGTGGAGTGTCACGTGGGACGTGTTTGCTTACCATGCATCTTCCTCCCAGTTTGACTTGCTTTAATACCTATACGCCCAGCCTCCGCTTGCAGTTAGTCTTGCATAAGACTGCGGTCCTGCGGCCGTCGAGATATATGCTTTACATTGGATTAGGTCGAATCGCGTTATGTACGTGTGTATACATATGTACATGTTCCCAATGCCATCCATCGGAAAGTTATGAGATGTGTTTTGTCGATGGTTGTGATTGGATTATTAAGTGGATGTCGCTCGCGATGCGAGAATATTTGTTTGTTATACGATCCATTCATTTGATAATTAATGTAATAAATGATAATAATAATAAGAAGCGTATATAATTATGTAGGTGTTATAAGCCAAAGTTTAATCTTTTTTTCGTCTTACCCGATTTTTTAAAAAGTGTATAACCTATTGATGAATATTATTAATATATTTATGATAGTATGAAGCGTATTTTTTTAAAATTCGAGGTATAATCTACTTGGTAATTATACAAATACTAATATTAGGAGTGATTTATTTATCAATGTCAGATAAGGTTCCCGGAATACATAGAAGAATAATTTATGAACATTGACTCCTTGAATTGGCTCCTAAACTGTGTTTTTTTGTCTTATTTTTAAACTTTTATTTGTACCAACTTTCGTGGTATTCGTAATGAATTTATACTATGAGGTTCAGTACTTTAGTTGGACATTTCGTTATACAAATCTTTTGAGTCCAGTTATGGTCTATTTATACGTTCCTCCATTGAAAACGTGCCATCATCTCTCAGAGAAGGACTCAGAAGAACCCGTGGGCCAAAAAATAATCACTCCCCGACCAAAAAAGGAAGATCATAATTCCATCGAAATGTCCGAATCGAATTCCGTCGCATTCAAATGGACTTGTGAGTGTACTCGGGAAACATTTTCGGCTTTCCCATCTTCATATCTTCCGGCGCCGGTTTCCGCTCTTATCGACTCTGACGTCTTTACGTCCGACGGAAAATTGAGTTCTTTATTCTTTGCCGAGGGTCCGAAAAGTCCCACGGATTTCCACGCAACGTACGCATCCTTCAGAGGAGAGATGAGTGTTTGGATACAGAGGAGCAGGATTCTGTGAAAGACCCCAAAAATCCCCTTCAGAAAGGCTGTGTGGATGTCGAACGGAGCTTTATTTGAAGTCTGGAAACGGATCTAATCGAGGCAATCTTCTCGGTGTCCGACGGAAGGTTTTTTTTTACTCTCTCTTCAAGACCGTCTGCCTTACTTTTGCTGGCGCCTCTTCCCAATTAGCTACTCTCTTCTTATCTTTCCCCATTGCGATTGTTTTTTTCGTTTCGATCAAAAACGTCGGCCATGTTGGTTCGGCCCATTTTACGCTCGATTGTCGTAAGATTCGGAAGTCGTTTGTCGGTTTCGGAAAGTAATTTGTACCCGATTCGGATTGGGGTGCAATGTGAGTTGGAGGGTGTGTTAATTGTTGTTTCATTTACTTTTACGTAATCCTATTAAGGAATAATAATATTGTTTCGTCATATTTTACCTTTTTACGTAATATTTATTCGACTATGATACCAGTACAGTACTACTTTTCATGATCTCTATTGAATAAATTATTTAAATAGGTTTATGATTTATGTTATTAATTTAAATCAAGCAAAGCTTCTCAATAGAATCTCTCTGTGATTAATATCATGGACCATGATCTTAGAAAGTATATATTGGCTCCTTAAATAAAGTTCCGATAAGTTTTGATACTATCCTGCCTTCATCTAGTGAATCAGTCATCTTTTTCATGATACGAGGCTGAAAAACGTTTTATATCGCAGTTAAATATTCTCCCCAAATTTGTGTCGTAACTTCGCATCAATATGCGGTAAAGAATTTTATTTTTTACCATTCATTTCCTCCGAATATATTTTAGCACCTTTTTTATTGCGAAAGGTAAGCATCTCGTGATATTCCTCCTCAGAGATAGAACCCCATCCATTTACACGTGAATCAAGTTCTTCATTCCTCCAACAGCGTAAAGTAGTTCGCAATGGGGAAACCTTAAAAGATGCACACTCTCGCCAAGTGAGCGAATTTTTAAACCCAGAAGAGAACGTTGGAGTTCGCACGAGTAGGTCGCAAGCGAAGATGGGTTTCATATTCGAGAGTCGTCGATTTATTCTCTCCCATAAAAACGTGTCTACTTATTATTGACTTTGGAGAAACGTAAACCTTCCATCCACCTCTAATGGCCCGGAAAAGATATTCTCCCCGTGCATCTTCTTCGTTTCAAAACACACTCTCGCGATAGTCTGCGTCAGCTGAGGATGTCGTAAAAGATCCGCCGAACGAAAGGTCTTTCAGAAAACGTTGTCAGATTATAGCCTTCGTCATATTCTGCGGGGCGTAGAAGGGAACGGAATCATGGAAACAATATGTGTCGATTACGTATTCAGAAATGAATGGAACGCTATCTTCACGCCTTGAGTTGGATCCGTGTTGCAATTGATGATCGAGAGATTTTATTTTCTTTTTCTAGTCCTTGTATAGTTTGGAGTTTGAATGGGTTTACATGAGTTTTTATTCTGAATATTCTAAGCTCTGGTGGTCTCAAACATAAGGTTAAAGTTGCAGCTGTTTGTCCTAAGTATCTTCTTCATTGAACTGCTTTGGTTTCATAAACTAATTTTTATGTTTCGGTGGGATTTTTTGAGAAAAATAGTAGCTTTTTATGCGAGGAATGTAGGAAGGGAATATTCTATATAGTATAATGTACTAAGTTGGTTTTCATGTTGAACTTAGTTCCAGTAATGTCTCCTGTGATAGTATTAGAATGTTCTAGAAATTTGTCTCGAGAAAATTCTTTATAAGGTATGCATTACGTAGATTTTAATATTTTTATCATACGCTTATCCTTTTATGATTTTCGCTATCGATTGATGTATTTCTTTATTCAGGTTTATTTCAGAGTATAAAATCGTTTACTGTGTAAACATCGAAATATTTTTACTAACAACGATCAAAGGATAGTGCTGCCATTTAAGAACATCTCAAAGTATAAAAATAAGGCTCACATTGGTACGGTATTCAGTAAATTCTGGTGTCAAACAAAATGTCTCTTCTCTGGACCGATCTCCGTTCCAAATGCCTCCGCACAAAACTAAAGAGTTTAAATCTTTTGTCTCTGCTTACGCTGTGTGCGAAATTTCCAACCCGACCGTACAAAATACGTGTAAGGAACGTAGGGTATTACGCATTGTTCCAGTTAGTGCGTGTGTACGAAAGGCGACAAAATCCTATGGACTCAACCCTTTCAGAGGAATCGTTCGATGAGAATGCATTGTTGTCAAAATTCGTCCTGAAATAATTTCGCAGATCAGTCTTCCTGTTATTGAAGTGTTATTACCGGAATTCGCAAACAAACACTCATTGTGTGTTATTTTAAGGTTCATATACGCATGTGAGTTTTGCCTTTAGTTCCGAACGAAACTTATTTTAGCTCATGGCAACAGAAAATACTATTGTATTACCGCACGACCTTAGTAACCTATTAAGGAGCTATTTTGCCTGGATACAAAGTGTTGTTGAAATCAATATTTCTAATCTTAATCGAAGCTGCAAATTTCTGTTCCAATTTTATTTATGCATCGATATATTTCGCTCTCAATGAGAAGTCGCAATTCAAGAATGAAAAATCTTCCATTTACATTTTAATTAAATTAAGAACAACTCCATTTTCTTTGAACTCGATTTCCTGAAGGTGACTCACAGTTCTCGCTTTTGGAAGAATTACGGTTCCATTAGAGTTAATTATTTTCATTCTCCTTGATTTAGTTCATGAGTAATGGGAAATTTTCTTAAGAAATTCATCAACGCCTTGACATTGTACCATCAAGCATTGTTTTGGCGTTCCCATTATTTTTTCAAGCTCGTCTCTGTCGTTAAGGCGTGTTGTTGCCATGAATTGAATTTAAAAAAAGATAAGCGATTGTAGCGTAATTTATAGATAATCAAAGCATTAATGAATGAGATCCATTGTTAAAAAGATGTTACGTAACACTCGATTACTGTGTAATTCTTTTAATGTCCATTATTTTCCTTTAATCTTCTTCTTAATCGTTGTATTTCTGTATTAATCTCTTTAATAAGTATTAAATAATTAATTGTTCTTTTATTAATCCACTTAATTTTTAATTTATATTCGTTACTTTCTAATTTCAACGAAAGGAAAAGCTATAAATTAATAGAACATGTTTATTTTCTTAATTATGTTTCTTAAACAATGCTTAAGACAAATTCTAATGGTTTTTGTTCTTTCTTTCAGGTAAGTGTCCTTCATCTGTGTGTCCCATGACCTCATCTGGCATCACGGGCCTACAACAGCTGCGTTAATGCTTGACTGACGTATGTAGCCTGGGATTATTCCTCCCTAGTGATTAGCGTATCACCAAATCGATCCGTTCTGTTTGGTATTAATTTAATTAGACGGAGGTGTGGATTAGAATCAACTTAGGACTGTCTTCTCAGACCATTAATTCTTCCGGATTTCACTTTTGTTCATAGAATTTTCTCGTATTCGATATGAAGATAATTAATTAAAAATAAAAGAAGCAATTGTGTCGGAGCTCTAAGTAACAATGGTTTGTAATTTTTAATAATCGCGATAACCTCAACAGTTGTTGTCAAGTATTTGTTTCCAACGCTACAATTAAATCGAAATAATGAGATTAAAATAATAAATACTCTTCAACTGTACGTAGAAACTAAAATCGTATATCACAAAACAAAACTTCTTACGATGCTTAAATTGCTGTCAAATACAGGTATTCAACGTATTCGTTCTTCTCCAAGCGTATATCAAAAGCCAAAGATCACCTTCATCTCTGTGATTTGCTACTGAAATTCTTCCAGTATATGTTGAAAAGTGTCCAAACTTGGCAGCAATTTTTTTAGCAGCTACATGCAAGGCAAACATTTTTATGAAGGAAATAAACCGGGAAATTTTTTCAAAGGTTTATATTCAGAAATGACCGGATTCCGAGTAACGAGCCATCAAGGGCGTCCCTGGATGACATAATAAGAAGCAAGTTCCTCTCGTAGAATATATCCGCGGAACTTTTTCTCCGTTCAGTTTGTTTTTCCAAGATGAATTCCCCGTTTTGAATTTTAACGATTTTCATTTTTCCTGGTTTCGTCCCAAGAATCGTTAAGGAATGCCTTTCGAAAAGGGCTGTTGGCACACACTTTAATTCTTCGTAATTCTACGTATCGTTAGATGAGTTCTAGAACTACTGAAGTTACTCGTACGCAAAATGTAATGAGTTTTTGTTTCGAATTTTCAAATTTTATCGTGTATCTGTCGTGGACATACACGTGAGAAACGAAAAACTATTTTTATGTGTAGGAATATTCCGTTTTATTTAAAAAAGTATATTTAGGCTCTTAAGAAGTTATGCAGTATTTATTATAAAAACCTCTTATTTTTTCAGTTTTGTGTAAAGGTATAATGCTTATTTAAGGAAAAAATTTTCGACATCGAAAATTTCTCGTCTCATTCAGAGAAAATTGTATGTCAAGATTTTACTGGAGTTTGTTTTATTTATTCAGTATTAAGGAATGAAATATACGTATAATTTCTAGATAGTATTTGAGTTCTTGTGCATGAGATTCGTAACTTAAAAAATTTATGCAACATTGGGAATAAATATTTGTTAATTATGAATTTAAAGTGCAAAATTTTTGGTAGAAAATTTAACGTATCAGTCTATCAACTAGAACATGAATATTGACGATTAAATTTCATTTAATTTCGACAATCTTCGTGAATGTTGCACCATAAGCAATTATAGAATGTTGAATTTTAATTGACTTTTTATCTTGTTGAAGTTGAATTAGGTAGGATAGGAAGTAATTAGTGGTTCCCTGATGTCTTCAACTTAATAGCAGTTTTCCGATTATCCATTCGTACCAGAACTCCCACCAGAAGACTTCAGCATATCGGTTCGTCCTTAATTGTCGACATAAATCTAAATTCAGGGCTGTCAGACGAGATACAGCATTGATTAGGATCCCTAAGCACTTCGATTAACTTGTGCGGATTGCTAAATATCCAATGAATGCATACGCTCAATTTCCGGACCGGAAACGAAGCGACACGCCCCCTGGACCAGAAAGAACTCGGATCAATCGGGAGGAATCTTGGATAACCTCGCACGGTTTCGCAAATTTGAATATTTCCCCGACATTTTCTACGGAGCGTGGGCTGGGAACACCCGCAGCCACCTGCCTCATTGTATTCATTATCCAGCAATCAGCAACCGCTTCGGAATCAAACAAGAAAACACGCATTTTAAAAAGGATAAAATAATTTCCAAAATCTGTTCCATTATTTAAAAGCCCCGTTTATTTCCTTCGGTATTCCCCCTCATTTTTCCCCCACCGCGACGCGAAGAACTCTTTCGGAAAAGCTTTATTTACCCAAAAAATCCCATCTCGTCCATCGTTCTAGTTCTTCCCTCTTCGGAAATCAACTTTTCTTTCCCTTCTCGTATTTAAATTCGCCGCGGGGGAAGGCCGTAACTTTTTCCCCCGCTTTCCCGGGCAGATCTGCCGGGGAAAGCGTGCATTAATGCCCGCGATAGTTTATCCCAGGACTTAATGCGTTTCTTTATTGTTACTCTTTCATCTGTTTCCTCGTGTCTTTTCGTTTATCATTTTTTTCCTCCCATATCGCCCGCTTCGGAAACGTACGGCGGTATAAGGGAGGGATCAAGGGAGCAGGTTTTTTTTTAATATTTATTTTTAGTCGCATGCGATATCCCCCGGATACGCGGAGTTAAACTGCTAGGGAGCGTCGGTTTTAATTCTTTAAAGTGGGAGTTTTCATATTTAGAGTGTTTATTTATGCGGCGGTATTGTTTGAGGTGTAATTCGGAAGGTAAAGGTCGTGCGAATGTGTGTGTTAGTGCTTTGTCACGGGAGAAAAGGTGGTGTCAAGGGTTCAAGGTTACAATTGTTACCGCGGAAACTGTCAGCTTTTTTACGGCTTAATGTGGCGAGTGTTGTGACAATGGGGTTAATTCTTAGGAATGATTGTTGATCGATTGTTGACGCTGTTCCATTGTAGAGATGTTTTCAGAAGGTTCTAATTGTTTGAATGCATAGCGAATAGTTGTGTTGTGCTTTTTTCTAACTTTTTACTCGAGAATGCTGTTCATCTTTTCCTTATCGTTCTATGTATTCAATTATCTATTTTCCCTCGAGTTTTTGTCTCAAAATCAGTCGTATTTAACTTATTACGTATAAAGATTAAAATCTTATATCTGCTTGCTCAAATTAGCTTCATACTAATCAACTAGATACAACAATAACTATATACATACTATTTTCATTTTTTCCCTAGTTCTACTCCTATAAATATAATAAAATATAGTTATCTTAGTAACGAACGGAACGAGTTAATTTTAATCACAACTGAAGTATGATTTATTATGATTTACAAAATGAGTAAATATCAATGGCCTTAATCGTGAATACGAACCCTATAGGATTACCCATTTCCCACTGAATACCACATTGCCAATCAACCAATGCACTTGGCTTTAATTGCACGTGAAATTTTCGCCTACGCCATCCAAACGTCCGCAACGGAAAGGGGTATGGACAGGAAAGACGTCACTGCAAGCGATCGTGACGTAGTTGGCCATACAAATTTCAAACCCCAAACTTTGTTCGGAAGAGAGGGTACGTGACACGTTGATCTCGCATGGATACCGGAGCACCTGTCCAATGATCAAGAAGTGATGAAAAGGTGCGAGGAGAAGTGGAAATTAGGTTCACTCATGAATCCCCTGATGGAATTAAAATTTAAGAGTGTACGAGCTAAAGTTATGGGTTTATATGTTTAGAAACTTTTTGGTTAAGTTATTAGTTAAATAATTTTCTCGGGTTAGTTCCTTTAGTGTAGAAACTATATTGTTTCTAGTAATCAGAAGACAATTAGTTTTAGGAAAAGACAACAATGAGGCTTTTTATTAGAGACAATAGAGTTAAATCTATAATAATGACAGGAAAAGCAGTTCCAATCGAGAAGAGTTAAAAATCCTTTGTTAGTTGTCCACTTAGAAGACGTAATGCATAATTTAATAATGCCTTAATTAATAAGTGTATTATGTGTAATTCATGGTTATGAAGGAATATAATAGGGCTAAGAAAACATCGTACATTCATGTAGTTGCTTGAAAACCCAAACGTTATCAACGCTGCTAATTGCCATGACTACGAATGGCCTATCCTTGCAATCATGTTGTTTTCGTTCCTTTGCACGAAACCATAGTTTCTGAGAAGCAATTATAGATTTGGCGGAACAGTAATAGACGTTTCAATTGAATCAGAAACTAAGAAAATCCGTTCTAAAATGTTCGATAGAACTGTGTGTGGTTTCTAGCTTTAAAGGCTATGATCGTTGTACGCAAGGAAGGAATCGGTAATTTTGAAAATCAACCAATTTGTAAGAACTCGAACGGCGCAATTACGAATCGCTTAATTTTCTCGTGGGAAAATGTAGAAAGGGGCTGATTGTTCCCAAATTTCCCGGACTTTTCTCCGGGAGTCAGGCATTTTCAGGGTTACATCGTCAATTCTCATAGAATCCGATTCCAATTAGTTTGCATTAACTGGTAGCCGCCTAAAAATTCCGCGCGGTTCCTTCCGGTTTCCGGGCACCTTTTCCGGTACCATCCCGGAAAATAAAATCCGGGCGGAGTAGAAAACGTTCCGAGAAAAAGGACCGGGTTTTTCCGGGAAAGGTTTCAGTATTAAGCGCAAAGATACTCCGCCTCGACTTCCCGACTGACGGAAATAAATTCGCGAATGTAAATTTGCGGAATTAAACCGTAGGATAGAGGGCACGGCGTTTGGGTTTTTCGCGCAGAATTGCCCAGGAATCGACTCCCATCAAATTTTCTATCGCAGTGCGCTCTGCCGTTTCTTTTTTTTCCCACGAAAATTGAGTCGGCGTATTGGGAAAACATCTCCGACCGACTCGATCAAATCATAGGCAATCGAAGCGATGCGGCCGCAGCCGTCAGCTGTTTGCTCGCAATCGATCAAAATTTTTCGAAAGTGTCGAGTGAGTTAATTGCAACCTTTTGGGCGCGATGAAAAGGTTTGCACGCGCAGATGGAGTCGGGAACTAAGTGTAGAATCATTGCTTTTTGCAGAAAGAGTGCTCTCGATCCGTATTTTGATGGGAAATTTTGCGTATCGTCCGGTTGCCAAGTGGATTGTTGAGATTTATAATTGAAGGGTGTAGATGTTTTTTTTTATTTGTGAGAATCTGTCTCTCTAAGTTGTTGTTGTTTGTGTTTTTTTTCGTCTATATCAGAGACATCAGTTTAATTTTTACGTTTGAAACTCGCTGGAAAATCGCAAAAATGATACGGTAAGTTTCGACGAATGATTATGCGATTCTTTAATTTTTTTCCAGCTTTGAAAAATATTTTGAAACTATTAGTCTCTATGCATTGAATTTAAGAGCAAAATTTGAACTTAATTGAGTTAGTAATGTTTATTATTATATTGTTGTAACTAATGCGCAATTTCGTCTTCATTACTACCATATTGTTACCGATTTCTTTTATACGTAAAGACGTTAAATTTCGTTTCTCGCTTATCATTTTTGCTTAATAATTGATTATAGCATTGTTTTAATTAATTTAATTTGATTGTCACCTTTAATCGGTATTGTTATTTTATCTCGTTTGCTTTTTATTATACTAATTCTCCCGAAATGTACATTGTTGCCTTCTTCCTTTAAGTCTTGGTTTTGCATTGTTACGTCATTTATTTTCGTTGCCCACTTAAACATAGCGTTATATTCTTGTCGCATGTCGCATTTTTTTCGAGTAATTGTTTTCCTACATCGTAATGTTCCGTATTCTTTTTCCGAGAAATGCAAACTTTTATGCGCCTAAAATAACATTCTATTTCAACCCAATCAAAATCTGTTCCGTCTTACCCCATTTCCATGATACGCCCACTCCCATCGGATAAGCGACCTTCTGCACGGGAAGAGGCTAAGTAACCTCTCCCGCATAGAAAACGATCGTGGTTATATGCCAAACACCATTACCCCTTCTTCAGAGGTTCATCTTGCATCACTCTCTTGAGGGAAGACCCATAAAGCAATTCAGTTTGCACTCCGTGTTTTAAGTTCTAATTGAAGTAAACAGACTCGGAGACAAAGAGCGCGTTTAAACGGGCACGTACCCATTTTCGTAATTGGATACAAACCGGGTACCATGACGTCGTGCCATTTTTCCCCAGTCGCTCATGGTAACGGTGGTGCAGAAAGGCGTTACTGCCGTCCGGGTTTTAAATCGAGGTCAGAACTATAGACCCTCCGCATGTGAAACTCATCAGCCACTTTCAGGGATAATGTTAACAGTATGCTCCCGAAAGGATATCTATTAAGTCTGCGTGCTCACAAGGTGACCCAGTTTTTCGCGTTTCCAATTTTTTTTGTTTATAATAGGTCAACAAAAGTGTGGGAGGTTGTTATGTTCTCGTATAATCACCGATGGAGTATTCCTCATGTTTTTAAATTGGATGGTGAAATCGTCTTGACAATGTGCTTTTTTTTCTTTTGTGTTAATTCTATATGCTGTTCGGTATGGCCGTATGGGTATTTGTTCCATTTAAAAGTGTTCGTTTTACATTAGCTGCGAAGTTTATACTTGATAGTTTTATAGGATTTAATTATAAGATTTATATATGTGATTTTCATAGGTGGTTTGTTAAGGACTAACAATTATATAATTTCCATAGATTTACTTATTTTTTGCATTCGTATTTATATATCCTTTCCATTCTGATAATTAAATAGTTACTTTTTATAGGAAATTTTAGAATTGAATTAACCGTAATTCTTAAGTAGAGAATCATTATGGAGTTTAATCGAATTCAACCACTGAATGTATTTATAATATGTTTGTTAATAGTTTTATGAATTGAAAAAGATTTTCTCACATTTTTCAATAATTCAATGTACGGTAGTCATCAATAATACGATATAAATACGGAAGGGAAAAGCTCGTCTTTGTAACCTGGATACTCAGATAATAAATTCGCTTCGTAAAAATCACCCTCCAATCCTAACCAAACAGCGTCCTTTTCGCTAAACCATTTCCTATTAGGAAGAGAGGGTATCTCAATCATTTTCTAAATCCCCATCTAACGCCGGTTTAGCGGAGATAAACAAGAGACACACGGTAAGCAATTCCCACGACCCGTTACCCCCGCCTAGAATTCCTCGCACCGATTTTTAATTAGTCGTTTTTTCCCCTCTCAATCAGGCCGATTTTTCCAATCCAATTTCTGTCTCCCGAAAGCGCCAAAAACTTCCGCGATGCGACGGAAGGATCGATGTGTGCACAACCTCTTTTTACCCGTCTTCCCTTCAATTTCCGGTCTCTTTGTGTGTGTTTGGAGAACCTCGGTTTGATTACATGTTTGCCGTATGAGCGAGCCTCATCGCGGACTCCCAATGGAAGCAGTTTGCGGAAGGAAGTGGGTAGGAGACGGGGCTTTTTTTTGTTATCATTTCCCGGGATTTGGATCTTTACCCCTCCGAAGGCCGCGGGGTCCCATCTTTGTGAACGGGGTACACGGGTTAAGTTGGTCGTCGGATAGGTAAACTTTTGATGGATTGCCCGCGAGGATTGTTGTAATTTTCTGAGAGGGACTTGTGTGGGATTTGGGAGAAATCTGTCTATACTTGGTAGATCGGTTGTCTGTCTCGAGATGGTTTACGTATGTATTTGATTCGTTTTTTTTATATTTGTGGATGTTGGTTTCTAAGTTTGGGGTTGGGATTTGTCGTTAAGGAAGGTAGGTTTTGATGGCTTCGTAAGTTAGGGTCTTTTTTTTTATTCCAATTATTTTAGAGAAAATATATTATAACTTTTTATTAATTTAAATGATAGACAGTGGGAAATGATAACTAAAAGGCGATTTCTTTATCAGTATAATGTGAGTATATATTGTCGATGTCAATCGGTCAAAAATGTTTCGTTCTATTTAACAATATGTCGTTCCCTAAATAATGTACTCGATTCTTTTTGGATGTCTCACGTATCAGTTGACTGTATGATTTAAATATGAGAATTTAGCTTACTACTAACTGATATTTTGGATACTTGTACATATGTACGTTGATAATAATTTAACGAACGAACCATTGAAGACGGTAATATTATTCATCTACTCGTAAATTAATATAATACCCTAAATAGCATAATAGTTTGCGTATGATATTATAATAGCGCTGTATTCTACAAGTTGATTTCAGTGTGTTTATGTATTAGCCTCTTATTGCGATTTTATTATGAATAATGTGGTTTCGTTTAATGTTCCCTAAAAGGTTTTAACCATCTCCTTATTTCAGCCATACCCTATAGGAGAAAGCTATTTTTTCCCCTTCGAACTCTACTCTCCCGCTTACTCCCTTGTTTATGTTTAATAGGTAATTGATCCTATCGGAGACTTCCCCACGGACTCTGGGATGGGCCTTCGTCCCCAGTGATCTAAACGTCCGACCGAGTCCTCCAACAAGCCCACTCAACCCTCGCCCTGTTTGCCTTCCTCTCGCACGCGTGCACCTTCGCACGGCCGAACGAACCGAGGCTGACGTTAAAGAACGCTACTTGAAAATGTCACGTCTCTAACGACCGCAGAATCGATGTGTTTCGTGTCACGGACTCCCTTTTTGTGACTCAGTTGCAACTTCGCGATTTTTCGGTCACTGGGGTCACAATGATGCGGAATCGATATCCCTTTCACAAAAGTCCCCTCGAAATGTGCCACCACGGTTATCCATTGGAAAAGGATAATTTTCTCTTAGCCAAAGTAGTTTCCTGCCAAAATTGGCCGTTTTAACATTCTCTAGTCACATGAAGGCGATTTCTCCACTGTATTTCCACGTTCAAGTAGCCTTTATTAGGAAAATCTGATGCGTCATAAACAACGATAATGACTCACATTGATCTATTATCGATTGGGTTAACGTGTATTTTTATTTGCGTACGCAAATTGCGTGTGAAAAGCATCTGTTTCTCTTGCACAAGATAGGATATTGTATCTATTTTACATAATATTTAATTGATTCCTTATTGTTGTTCTTGAATCTTACATTTTTCTTGAATTATTTACGTAACAGTGTATGGTTATAGTGATTTAATTCGTTACAGATATATTTGTAATCCAAAATTGGATTCAATATGTTCATACGTTCCGAATATCTAAAAATATGTTCCTGAGAAATTAGCATAACATATAATATAATGTTTAATTAATATATATAACAGTTTAATAGTAATTATAACGTAACCATAGTAGCGATCCTTTTTGAGCTCAATCCCCTTCAATACATTAAATTGCTTTGATATATATGAGATTACGTAAGAATACCTAAGTTCCCTAGCTATCATCTGGCGTCGTACTTACCCTATTATATTGCTAAAAAGTATCACAATTAATTTCCGCCTATTTTGTTCATTAAGTATTGAAATAGCGCATTGGCGGGGGAAAATGTCACCATACTTCCTTCGGCAGGATGGGACCATAACAGCGAAGTATCAAATTGGTCCATTTTCCGCTCACCGCGTAATCTCCCTTTCTTTTTCATTTCATACTTCCAAAGACCCGAGCTTTCCTCGCATCACGTCGGAGATTCATTTCCAAAGCCATTATCCTGTTTTATATTTTCCCATCCTCTTGTATAAATATGTCTAGGCTCTTCCCTTCCTCATCCGTCTATTTTGCCTCACCTCCTCATCCCGGCAGTAATATGGATATTAGGGGATGGGTTGCCAAGGCCCCTTTGTCGGGTCGATACGGCCAGAAGAGAGAGATATCTCTTTCCCCTCTTTTATCTTGTCCTCTAGCGCCCCATCAGTTATTGTCTTTTCTTCATTTCCCCAGCTAGGACTTAACCTCTTTCCCGGAGATCTAAGACCGAAAAGAACCCGTTCCTCTCTCCCGCGACCCCTCCAACGTTAATTGGAGATCCGTATTAATTAGTTCCTCCATTGTCAACGAAATTCCTTCCATTACGATTTGCGCGGGGAGCATTAATTGTCCCACGGTGATGTAATGCCCGGCGACGCGGTAGCTATGGATGCGTTTCAACCCCTCCCGAAGCTTTCGGGTCTAATTAGGCGGGGACATTAATGTATGCAGACGCGAGTTCTACACGTTTCGGCTCGAAGATGATTCGGAGATGTTCCAAAGGAGGTTCATCTTTCAGAAGGATTCGCGTGTTTGAGGGTTAGAAATGGTTTCGCGGAGATTTTTCTTCGAGTAAATCGCCGTACGGGATTAGAAGGGTTGTGGGAGTCCCCCTCGCGTGGGTAATGAGCGGGTTGATTAATGGAGCGATAGGCGCGCTCTCGTGAGTGAAGTCGGTACTATGTTTATGGTGGTTGGGATCTCTAGCGAGGGCGGCAGAGTTTAAGCCGTGGTGATTTCTTCTGAAGGAATAATTAGACGTGTTTCACGCGTAACTTTTATGTTTTTTCTCGGATTGATCTTGAATTAAGACATAACTATGCAGATGAACTAGTTGGGAGCTGTTTGAGGATTTTTTAGTATTTTCTCCACTTACGAGTTCTCTAATCTAGTCTGTATTAGGCTGTATAAGTGAATTAATGCACGCTATCTAATTATAAGGTGTATACCGAACAGATATTTTCTATACTCCATTATTAGTCATTATGAATGTTATTAATTTACTCTCCCATATTATTTCTCCCGTATCTTTTGGGAAAGGAATATAAATTCCAAAAATATGAGCGAATTAAGAAACCATAAGATACAGGTGCCAAAAGCCACTTTCATTCAGTATGCAATGAGAAATGGGATATATTTCTCACTCGTTGGCGATGCAAGGGAATGTTAAGCAGAGTGGCGGGAATTAAAATTCGATCAGGGAAAATGTAAAATACAACTGTTACGATATTCAAGCCCCCTCAAGATTTACCATTGCCTATCCAGCACGCATCCATTTTCCTGTACGCCCATAAATAAACTCTGACGTTATACTTTAGTTTTATAGCCTTAGATATTTTATAGCTATCATCATACTTTAGTTATAAATCGCTTTCGAATCACGTTTGTTTTCGCATCTCCTTGGAGCGAGACGGGCGGGTTGCCATGGTGATAAACACGTAAGAAAAACTCTATACTTACATTCTTATACCTTTGTCTTTGAGGATGGATGCTTTAGAACGAAATGCGGTGTTCGTACGTGTTTATATTCTCGAAAAAAACTCGTAAGCTAATTTCGCAACGGCGCTAAATCTCTTGTGCATACGTATGTTCCGTCAGCATCCACACACGCGAAAACCCGTCTTTAGCGCCTCTGTAAGTTGTTACGCCTCAAAAATCCCTTTCGTGACATTTTCTTTGCTGCACTGTGCGCCAAAACCAGTCCCTTTGCATCAATCGTTTCGAAGATACGTCATATAGTTCGCGGAATACAGTATTTTTGGGAATGTCCGTTTCACTGATTCACTCGCGATCAAACGCTAAAAAGCTGTTTGCGCAGAAACGAATTTCCGCTCTTTGAAACGCTGTTTATCAGCGACTTGGTCCAAATAAATAAGGTTCTTCATTTTCCGACCCGGGTCGTTAAGATTTTTAGGGGGGACTCTTTAATTAACTGCTGACCTTTTGGGATCTCTCTCTCTTAGAATCGCTCCAACAATGATTAACCAGAATTCTGAAGAGCATTCGATTCTGCCATAGACCAGCGTTTTCCCTCGTCATCCACTAGAAACGCTGCCGTTACGCTTTGGGGGATTACAGGATGAGCCTTTCTGTCGACACTAAACGCGATTAAACTCGTCATTAACTCCTTGCTTTACCTCTCAGCCGTTTGTCCCTCATCTATGCAAAGCGGAGTTGTTATTGGATCCGAAGTTGCGTGGGGACTGAAACGGTTGCCGTGGTTTCTCGGGTAACGATGTTTTAAGTGACGTGAATTCACCGGCAGTGGGCTCGATCGCGATGGAATGGGAAGCCTATCAGTTATACGTTGAGATTGCGCTTTAAGTATATGCTTAGGATATCTATTAGGATTGGTTGATGTATTTTACTTTGTTTATGGTGAATGGTTAGTATATAATGGGATGTATTTAATCAGGTAGGGTCGGACCATTACCGCTTACGTCAGCTGAACTGGTGTACCGCGTGCCGCATCCCGACGGTGTGCCGCATTGCAATCGTGCCGCATTTAGGCGTGGTTCGGTACTTTATTTCGAACCGTTTTACTCGTCGATAGTTGCATGAATAAATGAATTTCTATTTCGTAAGAATATATTTAACACTACCATTAAGTTTTTATCTTTTATCATTTCCGTAAAGTTAGTCATTTATATAGGTTAATTGGACTTCATAGAAATTCTAGCTCGTGTTCACTTGAGTTAATCATTCAATTTTTTTCGCATAAGTTCTACGTTTTGTCTATCTAGAGCATCATTTTCTTCCAGCCTATTTTGAGTGCTCTAGGTTAATTGTCAGCATATATGTTGAGAAGTTGGAGTATTTTAAAACCTAAGAATTTACGTACCATATTTTCAACTTAAATATACGTGTATTTTAAAACGTTTCAGCACATCTCAAATCCGCCGGCTCGTGTTGAAATGCCATACTCGAGCACTTACATACATTCGTACATCAGTTTACGTAAAGCGTGTTCTTCCATTGAAAATAGTTTATCCATCACCGAGAGTGAACGACGTGTAGAAAAGCGACGTCCGTGCTTCGTGTAGGAAAGAAGTTGCGGAATGCATTTTACTCTAAACTTTTCAGTGGCAGTGCACGTAGCTGTGCTTGTGCGTGACATCCGCAACTCCTCCAGTGAATTTGGGTAAAGCGGTTTTATTGGAAAGGCGCTTCGGACGTTGACGAGTTACACATAGGAATTAGTTCAGGCGTTGTATGTATGCCCCGAGTGGATGATCCAATAGAGATCGTCTGTTTCCACTCAGTCTCCTCACGTAGAATATTGCGCGTTGAAATATAGACCGTGTATTGTAGATAGAGGTAAATTATTCACAAGAATAGAGAAAACCCATTTCAACAAGAGTTATATATTGTAGACAGTGGTTAAGTATTAACAAGAATAGGAAAAACGATTCCAACAAAAGGGTTATATAAGTTCGGAATTGGCCTATTGTTGTGGAATTCTCGCTTGTGTAGTTGCATTTTTAACATTGGAGAAACACGTTACGTGATTGGTTAACCTTATTTGGACGTGCGAAAGTTGTATGCAGTTTGTTTTTCAATCTTTAAGAAATTGTTTACTTTCAAAGAAAACAATATATTAGAGAGAACTAATTCCAAGGAAATAAATAGCTTATGTTGGGTTTCATATCTGGCATCCTTCCTTACTCCTTAAATTGCATCACTGCTGTTACTACATGAGAAGTTTTTGGCAGTAATGCACGTATTACGTGATTATAACATTTTTAAATTGTACACCTATGAAATATATATTAGACTTAATAGTGTGCAATCATTCATAATACTCATTGGTGTTGGTTTAAATTTTTTATAGCTCAATTGAAACGTTTCATTCATTGAATTACGTCATAGTTGTAGTATTTTTCCAATTATATAAAATTGAGGTAAATAAATTTTAATAAAGAACCTATTTATAAGATAATATTTAGATTAATTAACGATGTAAATCAAATATTTAGGTATGTGGATAATGATACGGAAAGAATTCTCTGTTCCCCGTGATATTTCATAAATGTTAGCGTTAATTTTTTCAATAGCAATTATTCGTTAATAATATCCTATATGGAACGGAAGTAATACAATTAGGATGATTCAAAGGATGTTACGAACTTGAGGTGAACTTCATATTATAAAAAGGTAATAGTATCGATATTAACCATTGCGTACCCGTATGTATCGAGTATCTTCGCATCGGAGTTCATATTGCGCTTTAATAGTATATATAGTTTTTCATCGAGTGCCTTTCACAATTAGTTCACTCCTCGCTTCCACTCCCAGCATTTAGCCCCGATTCCCTTCTTCCATTTCCACACGCATCTCCCATCCACTGACCAGCCTCTCTCTCGAGGAAACTGTAATTACGGCAAGGGAATAAGGAACACGATGTGTGGGTTTCCACCATGCTGAACCCGCATTCTCTCGCATCCCAGAATCCTCCTCTCGCCCGCATTTCATATTTCTCCCAATCTTCTTCCTCCTTATCTCCATACGAGGTTCGTTCTTCATCTTGACCCCATCCTGACGGAGCCGCTTTGCAGCTGATTGGCTTATCTCGTTGCCTAGTTCGAGGGTTCCACGGTTGGTCGTTCTTTCGGGAACTAATTCGGGCTCGTGGATGAGTGGTTATCGGCGATTCTTCCAATGCGATTGCTGCGTAATTCCCACGAGAGGATTTCCCGAAACTAACTAACGCATAAGCTTACGATTTGGTAGTGATTGGAACGGAATCCCGTGATAAATTGAGGAAAATTTCACGAATTGTGTTCAACACTGAGGTGTATGAGTAATTGGTGGATCAAAGGTACATGCGTGATGAATTATTAGATACGTTTTCCTATACTTGTGACGAAAGTTTGAGTTTAAAAAACACGTCGTTAATTTGAAGTCGGTTTACACTCGTAGCCCATTCGTCTTACTCACTGTTTTGCTTTTATGTTCCGTACTTCCACAATGGTCGGTTCTTAAGAATCTTTAATTAACTTTTGAAAGGACCAAGTACCGGGAATCGCTCGTGCTATTTCAACTTTGCAGTTGTACGCCTGCTTTCACGGTCTTGCAGAGTACATCGGGGCGTAATTGAAAACGTGATGGCCTTCCTAGGTGTCGAGGAAACGGTCTAGAAGTGCGTTTTTAACATCCCTTTTATCATGTTGTTTCGCGTAACTGGTTTCTTTTTGGAGCTTTACTCTTTGCCGTCATTCCGTCGATATCTTTTCGCCTTCATTGCCATATAGACCCAAGGAGTTGGGAAATTAAATGTCTCCGGAAGCCATTAACTTGCAGAGCAGCTTAATTTTTGTTGCCTTTCGAATACTCCGCAATTTTCCCGGAATTAAAATGAATCGCTTCGATTCTCAATGGTATTTTGACGGGGTCATATGGTTGTTGACCTCTTCCAACGACTCCTTTTTCCATTCAGTTCGTTTAATAAGAGCCATTCTCGAGCCTTTATCAGTTCGCATCGGCTGCCCACCCGCATGCGCCCAGTCGAGTTATAGGTCTGCTTGAAATTGCCATCGTACGGAAATTTGCTCGCGAAAAAAGTTTTGATTGTCAGCAAAATTTGATATCGGAATTGGTTATGGAATAAATGCCCAGAATTCTTACGGAACGAGTACGAAAATTCATGCTATTGGTATCTTATAGTTTAGCTTTTAATTTGTCTTTTTTTGTATCTTTAGGGTGTTCTTTGCTCTTTTTTCATTTACTATTATTGGTTTTTCATGCACAGTATCGTAAGCGATGTTTCATATTGCGTTTGGTTTGCTATAGCAGCTAATAACAGCATGTTTCTATTTATTTATTTACATTTTATTGAAAAACGTTTGAAATTTTATTTACCATGGATACCAAATATTTGTACGTACGCTGTTGGGATTGTAAAATCTATAACGCTCTATTCCGAAAATGAATTATCCTAGACTTCTCGAATACCCTTTCTTTAGAATTTTCCCGCAGACTCGTGTTTTTTGATGTCGTATTTCGTTCAGGTAATTCACTCTCGTGTAATACCGGAGAATGCCATGCTTTCCTTGGGTCTTGTGTTTCTTGAGTTTGTCTTTTGCCGTCCCTCCTGAGGATTGCCCTTTCTTCTTGACATATCTAGCTCCTTGGTGGGTTCTTCCTTCCCCCAAAAAACGTGAGTGGTTTCTTGTTTTCCAAGTTCTCTTTTACTCCACCCACACACACTTTTTTTTTCGTCTTTCATTTCTCTTCACCTCCAGTCACTTCTCGTGAATATCTAAAATTCATGCCGCTATTCTTTTGTTTTCATCTCGTGATTGTTTCTGTAAAAAGGGCTTTCTCCCACCAGCGGAAGGAATGGGATTATTTCAAGATTGGAACCTTCTCCGTTACCATTTCTTTGCAATTGATTCCTTGAATTTGTCTGCAGTAATCGTACGTGTTTTGTTTTTGCGTATTTTATCGTTTTTGTTTTTCCTTGTGTACAGCTCGTTGTGTTAATGTAAACGTGAAAGAATTCATTTTTTGGATACAGTTTTTTAATGAAAAGTGAAATTATGATAAGATCTTATTTATGAACTCCACTTGTATGTATGTGTTTGAATGTATACTTATGGGATTGATTTACGGTTGTGGTAAAATAAATAGTCTTAATACTTTTTGATGGTGACAGTTATAATGAACTTGTCTTCACTGTACTAAATTCTTTTCCTTTATTTTGTACATTTTAGTAATACAACATTTATATGCTTATTATGTATACTGGTTTATTTTATTAATGTTATTATGAATTATATACTTTTACACATATTTACGTAGCCTCATATGGAATTATGACTCACTTTCCGCAATGTTTACATTCATACAATACTTACATTCTGTTAAAAATGTACTAACACGTACCAAAGTACTGCATTAATTTTGCTTGCACAGGAATGACATCCCCTCAACTTTAAGCCTTTTAAAGTACGCTCCATTTTTATAATCGCCCCACCAAAAGCTAACAAATTCCGAAACATCACCTCACTCATAACAAAAACGTTCGTTGTCATGCAAACTTTTTTATAAGCACACACATCCCCCTAGAAACGCTGTTTATGGCAACCGATACGAGGGGTTTCCATTTTTGAATCGAGAGCAAAGGAGGTTACACAAGTGGAATTACTTGTTAACGCAATATCTCTCGCCGCAAAATCCCAGGAGGGCTTTTAATTTTCACGGTACTGCAAATAGATCACGTGATTCCATTGTGACCGCCGACCGCTGTTCACGTAGAGCGTGAATGCAAGATGCATTTGCATGTATGTTTATGAGCGCACTTAAAAACGTCTCTGAGCTTTGACATTTTTCAGGCCGGATTGAAACGCAGTTAATTTCGCGTCCGATACGTCCCCATTTTGTTCTCTATTGCCGCATCATGTCATCATTCCCTAATGGATTTCAGTTCGCTAAAATGTCGCGAGCTTTTTGGATCGGTTTTGTCCAAGGCCTGAAAGATATATAGCGTAATGTTTATCTAAAATGTTGTACCGTCTCCGTAAACAGGCTCGTTTAAAATGCGTTTATCTTGTAAGTGCACGTAGTGACATGCACGAGTTTGACTCCGTTCCGATGGAAGAGTCGAATGAACTTAAATTGATACGGTGTATCGTATGTTTGATGCGAACGGATCGATATCATAGTCTCCTCTTGAATGCAGTCTACGAAGATTTAGAGAAATAAATGATGGTTTTTAGTTGAAAGAAGTACTATTTTAGTTCTTAGAAAATAGAAAATGGTTGTAAGTATGGTATCGGGGTAGAATTTTAATTTTCGAATGCTTAACTACCCAAATATTTCGTAAATTCTTATGGTATAATTGTAGCTACGTTTACTGTACGTGTGAAAAACTAAAGTATGAAAGATGACCTTGCAATATGATTGAAGTAAGATTCATATACTTATAAAAATAATTTTCTAAGAGTAACTTCATTATATTTAAAACTCCTTCTTTTAGTTTTTCAGTCTCAATTTAAATTTAATTAAAATACTCACGTTTTTTGTTGTGACAACTAATAAATAATTCCATAGTTACCAAGATCAAACGGTAGCCATATTTTAAAATTCCCGCACGAGTTTTATTATATTATTTTTAAATCTAACCCGCCTTTATTATCAATAATAAATCATAACTCGGGGAAGTAAAGGATTATAAATCCCTTCTAGATATATTTACTTCCGCTAACCGGAATCGCTCCATAATTTAAGCGCTAAGTAAGGTTGATATAGTGTAGCGAAGGGAAATTCTCTCTCCAGGTCCCTTAAAGTCGCCGTATCGCAGGGAACCCCTTACTTTCTCTCTCTCGTGTTTTCCCATGTCAGCACGTTAATCTGAATGACCTGACGCAATGCCCTCGGGGGTTATAACTCACACAATTCTCTGTCTAAGGAGCAAACCGCTTTCCGACTAGAGAGTTCGGCGTAGGTCTAAGGAGACTTCCCTCAAGTGTTACAAATGGTAATTCAACGTTATAGATTGATGGTGTAGTTCCAGGCGTTATTCTTAACTCCGGTACATTGAGTCCTCCCCGAGGATTAAACGGAGAAAGGGACATAGGGTTCCGTAGGGTTCTTTATCGATGAAGGCCGAAAAGTGTTTCGTATTTTAAATGCGAGGGAAAGCGAATTCAATTCCCCTTAATCCCGTTGATTATTTCGCAGTCGGACGAAATTCTATTAGTTTAAATTAGCTTTTCGGAAACTAGTAAAAGTAGCGGTATTTATTTACTCGTTAATGAGATGCTTTTAATTACTCCGTTCGTTTGCAGTTTATTTTTAGTTTGTTTGTGTTTCCCTAGCGATTAACTCTTTTTTATAAATTTCCTTTACTGAGCGAATTTTGAGCTTTATTTTAGTGTGTTATTTTGCAGAATTGCTTTATCTTAATTTTTTAGAACTTCCTCTAAGTAGAGTTAATTTCTCGAGGGCCTATCTTAGAGTCTTCTTTAAAAGTAGCAATATTTTCCTTTCCATTAAGTCGATAGATTTTTTATGTATTCAATTCTCTGAAGATCCATGCATACTGCGATATTTGATTTTTCGAAGTACAGTTATACTAATAATAAAGAATATTATTAGTTTATTTATCACAAACAGGCTGAACCCAATTACATGTGATCAATTAATAAACGACAATGTAAATACATGAATACATAACAATAATAATTATAAGACATAGGAAAGAAATAACAATTACAATATACTTATGTTTAATCTTCAAACTTTTTTACGTATAATAATTGTATAATTCTATCTATTTTTTCTCTTTTCTTCTTTTATATTTGGTAACTTAATTGACTACGTTACCTTTGTAATGTTATTGTTATATTAATTGTATTATTCGGCATTAATTCCGTATCAATCGTATATCCCTTACATATGACTGTTACTTGAACATATATATACGTCATGTATTTTCTTTCGATCATTCACTGTATGTTTGCACACTTTCATACGCCGAGCTTAAATTCATCGTGACTAATGCAATCGAAATACGTCATCAGTGCGCTTCGGGAAATATTTCGTTCGGTTCGAATCCGCCGTGACACTCTTAAGCTGGGAAAATATTAAATTTTTATTTCTTTGACAAATTGCAGCTTCATTTAAAACGAAACGTGTGACAGCCGGCAACTCCTATTTCAATGCCTCACGCTGCGTACATTTACTTATTCAAGGTTTATTTTGGTAGAGCGATACACCCATCGGACGAATAATTCTCTTATTTCATCCCTTAGCATCAATATTCGCGCTGATATAACTGTCAAATGCTCGTAACATCAATTTTAATCTTCCATCAACGTGTTTCTTTAATATCGTTAGCGCGTATGGGTTTAAAAACCCGTTTTAATTGACCCGTGGTAAATTCTAGGTCCTCCACGGCTTTAGTAATTCTAGTTCTATTAGAGTTTTGAATTTGTTTCGTTTGAATCGTATAATTTAGGTATATTTTTAATTTATGAGTGGTAATGAAACATTAAGCTTACTTGTTAGGCAGAAGTACAATGAGGTTTATTCATTGCGTTAGAGAAAGTAGTAAGGATGACAAAGGTACCTTAGCAACGATGCGGAAGCATAAGTAGCGCATCAAGAGCATTGTTACGTCTCCAAACACGACATTAAAGTCTACCCCGATTTATCCCCTCTGCGTATTTCATGCAATGATGACCCCTCCATTCACATTCAGTTGTCAATGACTCTCCATCCTTAAAGTCTCGTCTCTCAGTTTCGTTGCCATGGAATGGTTCGTCGAATCGGAAAAAGATGTCTCGTTCACAACGAGTATATCTTCCGTCAAACGCAAGGCGTGGTTCGTCATCGCTCTTTCGAATTAAAACGCGTCGCCGGGCAGTTCATCGGAGCGATACGTCTGCCCTCTCTCAGGCGTTCTCTTTCTGTGCAGGCTCGCGATAGAGCTCGATGTATTGCGGAATTATATGGGATCGCAGAAACGATTTTTAACGGGGCGCGAACGTCGGGTGCTAGGCGACCAATTTGTTTTACGGATATAGATAGCGGGCGAAAAGCCGCGTGGCTTCATTACGATATCCGAGCGGCGTTTTTCACGGTTCACACTTCGACGCAGTTCAAGCGGACGTTTATCATTTTCACGCCCGTCTCCTTGGTGATTGTAGAGGAAGGGTATTTATTTGAGTTTTTTATAGGAGTTTCTATGGTGACTAGTTTCCGAGCCTTTTAGTTAATAATAACTAACGTAACGTAATTAAAGGTAACGGAGTTTTCTTTTCCAAAAAGGAGGTGTGTGGAATAAAAAGAATTGTGTTTTGTTTTTTGTTACGGAAGGTTAATTATTTGCGATCTTTTTACTATGAACATAAAATACATTGTATGGATTGTTAATTCAGGAGTTATGCGGAAATGAATTAACTTCATGGTGAATAATTCACTGACTGTTGCTACCGAAGAATATCTTTTTGTTTAACTTGTGAGTATTACGCTGTAGAATATTTGCAAGGATAGATTTTATATATGATTTTAATCTTTTGAGTAGCTTTATTTATGATTTATAATTTTTACCAAATTTAAAGTTGAAAATTGTTCGTTATAATTGTAATTAGGATGCGCTTGTGATAAGAGGAAACAACTTTTTTTATTTCCATAATAATTAACGTAATTATTAAATAATTTACATCCCATACGTTTAACCTGTGCAAAAAGATGTTTTTTTTACCACAGTACGTATATTTTTATTATATATCGAATGTAAACATTAGAGACTAAACTGCCACGAATGCATCGCTAAACTTCGCGTGGTCAAATACATTACGTGCACACGTGTCCATACATTTCATACGCTCGTGTTTGCGGGACACATCCGTCTCTCGTCTGCATTTTGAAAACTCCTCGTCGTCGTCCTTCTGGGAATTTCGCACGGATCCGCCCATCAAAACAAGCCAGAATGATAAAAAAATTATTCATTTGCGCAAAAAAAAAGAAATCGGAAACGTAACGGTGGCGATGTTGAATTTATTGGGCTGCAACTCACCTCCGGGACTCATTATGTTAAATATATATAGCCCAGTTCGTCGCAGGATTCCATCATTATCAGTTCACCATTAGAATTTTTGATTGAGCGTTTTTAATACCCGCATAAAGAGCCGAGAAGGGCACCTAAATTTTAGCGAAAAAGGTCCATTCGTTCGGAGCGTAATGTTAATTTCTGCCGTGGGACTTAAAATATCGGAGGGCTCATATGGCTTCATGTCAGCGGTGTTTAACGGTGTTTAAGCTCCCTCTTCAAATAGAAGTTATTGTGATTTATTCAGCTTTTCAATTTATTCGCGCGTTTAAAAAGGTCGACCGAGTTTTTTATTTGTCGCCATGGTAATTTACCGGGGATCCTAGCATTTGGAATGATTAATTTTTTTCCCTTGTTAAATCGATATTTTACGATTCTAATGACTAAGTTTCAATCAATATACATTCATAGTCATTTACGTATATCTGCATTCTATCAGTGTATTATTTTTTATATAAATTGGGCTTTATGTGGAATAAAATACATCCATTTATAAAGTTACTTATGAAAGATTATATTCGAGGGAAAAGGTTATACTATGCATACCTTTATTTATTTATATACATTGTAAAATGTATTTGCCGTTAAATATACCTCAGTAGAATCCATAGTGTAGCCTAATGAATATAAAAGTATGTCACCAACATGCAAAAATTTACAGCTTGGAGTGTGATGAGTACTCTCTTTTAAATGCCAATATATTTAAAATCTCAACATAAACCTTTTTATGTATTTTATTGAATAACTTTGGCGTTTTCATCCGTATGAGCGTGATAAACCTCAAGTAACATAAATTTATAGCTTAAGCATGCACAATTCATTTGGATTTCAACATATTCTCGTGGTATTAAATTTAAATATCCGCAAACACCAGGGGTTACACCTTGATGATATTCGTTACAAAATCTGCTTGCACCATTTCATTGGAAATATCCCCCGACCGAATTGCAATCCATGTTTTTTTCCTTACAATTGCCGATAACTTCTGAATCCTGAAATTTCGGTTGATAGCAATGCTGTGCACAAACATCACACTAAATATCTGTACCCGACAATCCTATAGCCTAGAAAGAACGAATGTATTCATCCTTTTTTTCCGAAGCAATTTGAACGAAATGAGTCATAAATATATGACGTCAGAGTGGGCGCTAGGGCAACGTCTAAATGTTGTCTATAAAACAGCACGATTTGTGGCTTCGGTGTCGTTAACCATCGGAAATCCATCGTTTATTCCATTTCTGGGCATGTTTTCAGGGACAAGCGAAGCTATGGGCCAGACTGAAATATTTCCTCAGCACTTTTTTTTTATCGCCACCAGAAAATGATTTCAATTTTAGCTGCCGCGTGGCAAGTACGAGATAGATTAAAAAATAACGTAAACAGAAATTTACGATTAATATTGTTATTTTTGTTTGCTAGGTCGCCGTTCGATAATAGTATTGTTCCAAATTGATAGAACTATCTCGAGAAGGGATAAATTTATTGAAATATATACATTAGATAATAATAGAATGGTATTTATATATTTATGAGAGGGATTGTTTGTTTAATTCTCGCTGTATTGTTGTGGCAACCGAGTCGGGTACGCTCAAATGTTATTCGTTGAATTAATTTGGTAACTACAACACTGATAGAATAATTGTATCTTCGAAGTAGCCATTAGTCTATAATTGTATATTATCTAATGTAAATATATAACTTAATTTTACATTCCGGATGTTTATAATTGGAATTATTTCTGTAGCTTTTTAAACTGTGATTCTCTTAGTTTAGGAAACTTGTTGGCGTGTCTTGTAGTTATTTAACTTTCATCTAGGATTGTGTATTTTAGTACGCTGATAGACACTCCAAACTCTCTATAGGAAGGTATCTATGGTTAAACAAGCAATCAGCGAGGTTGTAAACCAAACAGCATCTAAATCAAACGAGCGTTTGTTTGTTATTATAATGCATCCATAGAAACGTGAATTTTACGTATTCCACCTCCTTAGAGAAATTTCACCACGCACTAAATTCGTGTCGGAATTCATCGATCGTGATCAAATTCCGAAAAGAAATTCTTCCGAGTGTATCTTTGGCGGAATCGACTTGCGTGAACGATGCTCACTCGAAATTCTCGGCTCTTAAAACCCGGAAGCATTAAAAATCCTCGGTCGCCACACAATTTTGAAGGAGTTTTTATGCATCTGGAGACGGAAAAATGAGCCGAAGACTTTTCTCGTGCGTCCTCTTTCAAGACGCCGGAAACCCTCCGTCTCACGCGGTTTCGAGGACAAGCTTAGACTCGAATCCGTACGAAACTTCCGGCCCAAAATAAAGAAAAAACAAAATGTCTCCCCTATTACCATAGTCGCCAGGAATAGTCCCGGTATATAGGGAATCGATTTGATCTCTCGCAATAAAATGCGCGAGTGAAGAGTTGGCGCTAATAAATATATATGAAGGGTTATATTTTTTTTAGGATGGGACATTTTTGCCCGCCGGCGCTTATGTTTCTAACTATCGAGTGTGTCGAGGGGGCGGTAGGGCGGGGGGGTGTGTGTAGCCGTTGGGGGTCGTTCTACGTATCAGCCGGAATAATTTATGGGAGGGAGTACCACGTGATCAATATGTCGGACCATTTCCCCAAGGCTCCATGCTTCATATCGACGGCCACAGCGCCCACACACGCGTTCTCTCACCAAGTCTTCGTCTCCTCCGTACTCCAACCCTTTACTCGCACCGTGTTGCCATTCAACCCGCCGAAAAAGGGGATGGAATTTCCAGGTATCAAAATATGGATTATCCGAGAGTATGCGGGGTTTTGGAATGTTATTTCACGTTTTTCCGTCCCCAGGAATTATTTTAATTCCGGTGCGGGTGGGGTTTTTGGGGCGGGTGCGTTGATGTTCGGTTTTTGGAATTGTGGCTTGTTGGGTAAAAATGCGGGCTTCATTTCGTTCGAGAAGTGCCTTATGTTTCTCACACTTTTTTGATAGGTATATGTATGTATATAGAGGTCTGGAATGCATTGGTTTTTCGTTTGGTCGGTTCGGTTCTTTATTTTATTAAAGAAACAGTTAATTTTTGGCAGAACTGAAAGAAATAAGCGATGATATTAGGAAGATTAGAATGCATAAGGGCGGAGGGAGTCAATGGTTGATGACTTTCGGGATGGTATGAGCTAGGAATGTGAATGAATTGGCATTTAAAGGGAGTGGTTACTTATTTTATACCGAAAGGTGTTCATGGTAAAAAAAAAACTTAGTTAAACTTAATTAAAATTTATAAGGAGGATCCAATTGTTTGACTGAATGTTCTGTGTTACAAGGTAAAACAGAATACTTTTCTTTTACCTAGCAACTTGCAATTGTATTGTTGATGCGGGAGAATTAAGTTGTTTTCTAATTAAACCACAAACTTTATTTAATTAATTTGTGCAATTAATTCCTAATATCCAGTTGATTACTTCGCCATGTCAAGGAAAACATATTCGATTAAAAAATTAATCGAAATTCAAAAAAAAAGGTCAGAATAATTCCCCCTCCGACCTCATTTTCTTGCATGCAAAACTCGTCCATTTTGAACGGTATGTACGGCTCAAGCCAAATTGACTTTATTGGATCTCAGGAGCCAATGAGCAGTGGAATTCCTCCTTCATCGAAATTCAGCACTTCAACTTCATTGTCCGATTTTTCGGCAGAGTGATTCGCGCAGTACAAAGCCGTCCGTAGATTCCACTAAATCAAGGCAGTCTTTAATGAAAGGGTGCGAGTCAATTGCCCAGAACCACGCGCTTCGGCTGTGAAATGTACCTTAGCGACCGTGGTTTCAACAATCTACGAACGACGCACAGCTGTCCATCGTGGGCAAGAGGCGGACAATCCACTGCCCTGGGCTTCTCATCAAATTGCGATACATGCTAATAATCCTGAATCACGGAGGTATTCCACGTTAATCATATTCAGCGAGGCAAAGAAATTAACTGCACAAGGGATTGATTACGTTTTGAAGGCCGTACCCTTGCACCAGCGGAAATACAAGTTGTGCAGGATGGCTACTACTCTTGGCACATTGTAGATGTAAAAAAAATTGTAGTGGAATTAGTTGATTAGTTTTATACGTAAAGAAAAATACATTCGATGCTAATTTGATTCACGAAAAGATTTTTTTGACTTGCGATTTTTTAAATGTAAAATACGTCGAATCTTATTTAGCTTAAAATTATATCACTTACAAATTAGATAATATAATAAAAATGCGTTGAAGCTGTAAAAAATTAAGGCACGATTTTATATTGCGACCCATTATGTTTTCTATTGACATTAATTGCTGTCAATAAATTAAATAAATGTTTGATATGATATGTCAAAATGAAGTGGAAATGTGGAAGGTTTCTTAAGACCATATAAAGTATATCATAGCACCATTGATTTAGTTTTATTTGAATTATTTATTTTTAGTATTTCAAGTGTTTTTAGAAATTCATTAAATAGTAACTAAAGAAGTATTTTACATTAATATATTTATAATTTTTTTTATTCGATGTCATAGTATTATATTTGCATGTATTTAAGTGGGAATGTAAATGAATTTAACAAATATCTAAGACCTACTTACTCTCAAGTAATCGCATTAATTTAAATGTTTTTATCGTAAAAAATATGTAAGGCGATGATTTGTGATTTTATTATAATTTTAGCATTTCGTAGTCAGTTAAGGCATTTCTTTCCTTATTCCATTTCCATTGCTTCAGCTGCAAATCCTGGAGCATTCTTAACATTTCCGGTAACGTAATCCTGGAAACTGGAGCAATATCTCAAGACCTTCGGAAGTGTTCCGTGTCTATCGAATCGTGATTAAACACTCACGGAAGCCATCCCGCGAATTGCATCCCGCACTGGGGACCACGCTTCCTTGAAAAAAAAAACGAGAGATCCCGTGCCAGTAAATATCAATAAGTTTTCTTACAGTGGTGCAGGAATTCGGGAGGCTGGGGAAATAATCTATAAATCTCTCACTGCGAAAGGTTTGCGGATTGGCGCTGGGCGTGTGGGGCCAAAAGGTTAAGCGCCGTCAGTTGATACGCATCTGAGCAAGGGGACGTTATAGATGGAGGAATTTCGCGATAGGAAAAAAACGCGCGATCGGAATTTTCCGCATAAAAATCCCTCGAATTCATCAGCCGCCGGTCGATTGACATCAATCGCAGTGGGGAATGTTTTTATTTCCATCGCGCGTATGATGTTGCAATATTTCTGCCCCCCTTTACTGGAGGGAATCCCCCCCGTCGCGATTTTGATCGGTCCGTGCGAAATTGTTCGCTTTTTTTCGAAGCGGTTTCAAATCGCCAATTGACGTTTTTAGAGTTATTGTCGCATTTATAATAGGGTTTTTTGTTAGAGGGAGGTTGGCGACCTCGTTGATTTACATTCGTATCTATCTTTGTTTGCGTATTATCTTTATTCTACGAGACGTATGATGATTTTGAAGTTTCGTCTTCTTTTATGTCTACTTTTATCTTCCAAATTGAACTTTAATTTATTTATTACAATTAGATGTAATTAAGGAAGAAGTGCTTGTTCAGGTGAATAGGCTTCTTAAAAGATGATTATCTTAATTAAGTTCCCTTGATCTCGTCTCTTCTAAATTTAATATTACCTGAGGTGTACCACAAGGCAGCGTATTTGGACCATATATTTTAACAATAATTATTGATGACATGGATGAGCAAAATATAAAAAGATATTAAGGTTATTTTAAAGGACAATATTATAGGTTTAAAAATTTCAAAGTATTTCAAGTATTTAATATTTATTACTTTTCTGTCCTAAGAATCCTGTTTTTCATTTTAACCGTACAGAATGTTTCGTCGTAACCAAAATCTCCGGAAAAGAGTCGGAATAACTTGCAATGAGCGAATAGAATTAAATGTACTAAAAGCGGTCAAATAACTCGGAATCATTCTCGCAAATAATTTAACCTGGAATTTAGAACGGTCTCTCCGGGAGTGGAAAAGAATTTGCTCGCGTTAGATATTTCTTTCGAATAATACCAACGTGAGAATCACGCTATGCAACTGGAAACGACCGTGCCGGCAAAGTACAAATGGCATTTTTAGATTGTAAACGCTATTTGGGACAGGTAGGGAAGCTGAAAGTTATGATTATTAAAATCTTTAAATCTAATGAAATTGGAAATAATATCTCGTGAAATGTGTGGTTTTATGTAAGTTTTGCAATGGAAAGGTAGTATATAGAGGGTTTTCTAGAATCGAAGGAAATATATAATCGGTTAATTAATAGTTCGTCTAATTTTTTATATTTTCCCTTCTCTATATTTTGTTTAATTTATATTAATACGTCATTCTACTCGTATTCGGTCGCTCTTAAAACCTATATATTTCAACCTTTACTTTTGGGTTTCCATTCTTCATTTCGTTTCTAATCCTTCCAACCCTCTCCCAGGGTCAGAAAAAAAGCAGTCATAAATCCGAAAGCGTTCGAAAAAAAAAAGAAAAACGGCGCGCGAGACACGTCAGTAAAGTTTAACCTCGAGCGGGCTAAAAATTTGAAGCCGTCGATGTAAAATTCATCACCGTCATCGTAGAAGGGCTACGTTCATTAAATAATTACCGGCTTAATGTGTGATGTTTCCATGGATACGTACGGTGCGGTGGACAAGCACCGAAGCGGTAATATGGAAGTGAGGCGCTCTAAATTTTCAACGGTGCACATATCGAGGGTGCGCCACTAAAAAGATCGCATGGATACATCCGGCTTGCCGTTGATGACCAGTCGGTGAAGGGCGCGGAAGGGTCGGCCCGCATCCACAGACCGTTGGCTCGGTGTCGTTCTGCAGGTTATAATACGCACACAATGCATTGCGCATGTACCTTTTCATAAGTTCCAAGGGTGCCGTTTTTCGCTTATCGGGTCGTTCCAACTTTTTGTTTTATTCGGTGTGAACGGTCCAACGGTTTCCGCGGGTTGTTGTGGAGGCCCTTTCGGTGGCCGTGCGATGGAGGTCATTCGGTGAATTTGAATTTATCGAAATATCAGCTTTGGATTTTCGGTGTGGAATGGTCGCGATGTGGCTTAGGATTCTCATATTTGATATGTAGATAGGAGTTTGGATTGTGGTTTTCGTATGTTGATTTTTTATTTAAAAAAATAATTCTATATACTTTAAGCTACGTATATAGTAATAATTGTAAGGTATTTGCGATCAGTATATTAATTTATTTATTTCAATAGGAACACATCAATGGAAGGATAAATATTATCATTTTAGAAATAATATAATAATTTAAAAAATTAGAACGATTGTATTGAGGTTACGGAATAGTAAAATTAATATTTCTGACTCCTTTTCAAAACTTTGTGTTAATATTCATCGATTAAGCTAAGTGTGGCTGATGAAACACTTTCCTCATATGGGCATTGAATTCTTGATGTCAAACATTTCGAATTACTGAAAAAATTAATCTTTATCAAGCGTTGGAGTATGACAAATTCCAACACGCCTATCATCTGTTTCAGTCCTTTTCAAAACCTTTTCATTTTTAAGCTTTTCTTAATTGAATCTGCTGAAATATTTTCGGCATATTCCCATGGTGACGATTGCTTTACACGAGGAGGAAGTAGACTTTGGTTGCGTGGCAACCATGTGTACTTTCCAATTATGCGCGAACCTGTAATAGTCAAACGCGGAATCCGAAGTACGTCACGTAACGTTTATTAATGTAGTTCCACCTCATTAATATTCGCCTCTGCAGAATTTTGGATTGATTTAATGTCAAACATTCATAATGGATCGGCAAAAACTGAGATGGAGCGAGGTACAGTTGGCGGACGGAGCTGATTACGCATTTTTACAAAGGCATTACGTCCATACTTGCGATACCACAACCCGATCGTTTTAATAATTGACGAATTGTTCGCCGCGAATTAATTACAATTTAATTTATCTGGCGGTAGGGCTCTCCATCAAAACCTTAGATGCATAAATTACGGTCCATTAAACAAATGAAAAATGATTTTCGAGTTCATGAAATTCTCTCTCGCTTTCAAAAGCTGTCAATTATTTCGTCATCTTTTCATTGCGCTTCTGTTTTAAGAGCTGGATTCTCTTTTACAATTTAGACAAAAGCTTTTTAGTAACCGTTTGTGGCTTGAAAATGATTTGAATTTGTAATGCCCTCGGTATTGTATTTGTTACGTATTCTATGCTGTGAGTGCTGTTGCCATAGCGATCATATACGATGTTATATAGCATTGTAATTAAGCATTTTTTCATTCGTGTTTCGGAGTAATAAATTCTATAAAACCCCTGCTATTTAACTATTGTGTTATGGCTTGGAATTGCATGAAACTTAAGCTCTTATCTTGGGAAAAATATTAAATTATCCATCTGCACTAATAAAATACGGCCAAGCGTTTGCGGAACATATATTAATGGCTGGTAGATAAGAAGGATTAAGAACGTATCATTGAAGCTGCGAGGGAAGCTTTTAAACGAAAAAAAAGAAAGAGTTCCCTTCAATCTATATCTGCCAATTCTCATATCCTCATCCTTCAGTACTCATATTTCTTTCGAATTAACCAGAAACGGCAATCCCCCAAGTCACACGACAGACATTTGTCATTCCGGAATCCAACTATTTAGCTAACTTTCCACCGACTTTAATCTCGGCAATGAATCCTCCTAGCTCCTCCTTTATCACATATTCCCTGTCCCAATCGATTTCAGCGTAAAAAACCCTTCGGATTTATAGTTTTTTGCGCTCGTTGGCCGCAGTTCGCGAAAACTTTGAAGCCACACACGTCCCGTCGATTCCTGATTAACGCCTACAGAGATGTGAAGTGTTTTTCCATCTCCAAATTAATTCTGGTCCGGCTAAGTGACTGAGAGAGAGGAAAAATTATTCGTCGGGATATTAATCAATGAACACGGCGGAACTTTTAATAGCCACGTGTGAAAATTTGTTATTATTCGAAATTTCGTCGTTTTGTGTTTCTACTCTATTTCACGCTTACGTTAGATACCAGGGATTGTAGGGCTGAATATATAATGTACTTTCATACTTTTCAAAGCTGTCGTTCGTGAAAGATTTATTTCTTTATTGAAACTGTATTTTTATTGTGTTCTGACGAAGTTTCGATTATTTTTTATACATTTACGTAGCCTTATTTTCTTTCGTAAGATTTTATTCTTTTATCCCAATTGTATTGAATACATAAAGTATTTGCCAAACCCAGTAATTCTCTCGATGAATGTTAAATTTCTATATGTATTTTGTACCCTATCTCGTTTACGTATGTATATTTATATCTTTTCAATCGAATGTATTATTATTTATATTTAATCTTGATTCTACATTTCGAAGACGTACAGTCTTTTTTTCTCTTTTTCACAAGGTTCCCGTTATACACGTAATATTACTCATAGCGAATAGAATCGTATATTTTCCTTTTCTATTTATATTTTACTCGAGCTTAATGCAATTTTATTTTTTATTTAGCTCGTAGAGTCGATGTTCCCATTATCGAAAATCATATTTTTCCCTTTTCAGAGAAAACGTACAGCTAACAAAGAACGTGGATATATTTCAATTTTAGATATTCCATTCTTCTCAGCAATTCACTCAACTTACCTTCCTAGAAATCTTCTTCTGCGGAGAAGTTATACGCGGCATGCCTTCAGCAGTATGGAAGTAATTGTACCAAGAATCGCATTTGAATCGTTAGGCGACACGTGGAGGAAATCATAGATGAACATAGGAGGTGCATCTTGGGATTCAAGTCTCTAATCGAGTCATTCAAAACAGGCAGAATTTCTAGACTCTTCGGGAGTTTGTTAATCGCCTCAGTTGATTCGTCATCCGGTAGTCGTATCCGATACAGTAATCTCATAACTGTCCCCCTTGACGAAGAACACTCCGTCCAAAATCCAGCGGATCGCCATGGCTACTGGAGAGTGTTCCGCCGTCAGGGGGCGTGCATACTTCCTCTGATAATTAATCTGAGAACGTAGAAGTGATCCGGTGCATCTGTGTTCGAATCTGTGACGCCGTTTCCCTACGCCCACCAAAGCAGACTGGATGGCGTCATCGTGCGGGTATCCGAAGAGTACGATGTTACTGTATAAGGGCAGGGGAACTCAGAGTTGAATTGTGCTTCCATACTTCTTTTGTTGCTATTCTTGATGAGTGGATGGGGTATAGTATTGCTACAAAGAATTCAGTTTTAAATATTTTTAAACGTATTTATATCATTTAAAGTTACAATATTAATTTCTTTTAATTCGTTTTATTTTAGTTATATTTAAAATACTAATTGTATGTTTTAAATTCGATGTGCGTTTTACTTCATTCAAAAAATTATTACTAACGATTACGTAAAGGAATAATTCCAGTAAAAAATACTGAAAAGTCGAGTTTCCATGGTGATTTTATTTGATCTTGTAATCTAATATTTCTCTCGATTTTTTTTCTTTTTAATTTTACGTAATTTCAAGTTTTAAACAGTCTGAAGAATGGAGGAAACAGATACGATTTTATAAATTATGAATAAAACAGTTGAAATACGTTTTCCGAATTGAGTGATGTTTTGGTCGGATGGCGTTCAAAGCATTTCATACGCCTTAAATATATTTTGGAACCTTCCTCTCAGTGAAGCAGATTCGCTCTTCGATATTTTTAATCTCTTTCGTAGTTTGATGGCGGTAGTCACACATCCGTTTATGAATCTCACCCAATTTGTCGCACGCTTTAACAGAATCGCTGCAATACAGAGGACGTTGGAGTTAAATGCGGCAGAAAGCTTTTAGTTGGATGTTCTTCCTTTTAAAAAGGTCCAGGACCTCAGATGAAAGGACCCGTCCGAAGTAAAGGAGTTGGGCAGAAAGGTCAGGCGGCGCTGCGGTTCGGGAGGCTGTTTCTAAGAATTTCCTAATATAAAGAGCCTAACAGAAGGGGGAGAGAAATGCTACAAACGTTGCCATAGAAATGGTTGTGTACCCCAGTAGCTTTTTTTCACTTTAACTACTCAGCGCGTGGGTTTGGTCAAAGATGTACCGTAGCTAATTGAATGTTTGTGTTGGAATATTCTTTATTAGATTTGCATTTGTTTTATGTGAGGTATAGTTTGAGTATTTTTTTTTAATAGCAGCTTCGTTTTACCGGTTGACTCATCCGTCGTGTTCCATTATTTGATTACCGTTATTGCTTTGTATTTATATTTTTAGGTTTGGATGTCGTTTTGCTTTGCGAAGTGTATGTATGGATTCAGGACGAATTCTTGGAATTTTATCATTGCCGTTTTCCTTATCGTCAATATTTCGGGGGAATGAAATGCGTCGCTGATGGAGTACTACCGATGATGCAATTTGTTTATGCAATTCCGTGAATTTACTGGGAAAACAGCTTTTTCCGAGCTACTCCCGTTTCCCTGTGCTTTGCAAATAGTGTTAGCGTAATATGGATGTATGAATTTAGTTAAGAAATGAATCGTTAATCTGTTTTTAGCAAATTGTATTTTCAAACTTTTTTGTTGTGGCTAGATTGTCGTTTTATATTTTTACCCCCTCAATATTCCCTTATTATCTTAACTAAAATTCATGATGAAATAATTGATAGTTAGTTCCCTATTATTTTCCCTATATTCCCTAGTTTCTATAGTAACAATGTTATAGTTTATTTGTGGTGATGAATCTATTTATCGTACGATAAGTTTGAAGAAATAATTCTTTCGAAAATTTCATGCGAAGAATATTTTCCTCTTTCTATTTATTTGTTCTTCGTTGCTTGGTTACTCTACTCTAGTATATGATCAAAATACTTATAATTCCGCCTGTTCTATTTGATTTTTTTTCACTATTTACAGAGATCTCTTTCACTCTTTATATTTTACCCTTTCTCTTCTTCGTCTGCCTTAAATTAACGGGCTTTATACATTTCTACTACTAACTTTGGAAATTTAATATTTCCTATCAAAACCGTATACTTACTCCTCTCAATCAAAATCCTTTGCAGGACTTTCTAATTTCTATTATTATATATAAAAACTATCTCTGTAGAATTCTGTTGGAAAGCTCCAAACAGATCCGATTGATATAAACAGAGGGATTTCTCATGTCGGGAAACTTGGCAAAAGTGGCATGTGTATAAACGCGGGAAAATGGTTCGCTGCCGATAATGTCTTAAGTCTTCGGAATCTCGAAAATTGGACGCTTCATCGGTCGAGTGAGGCTGGGAGAAAGTTGTGATAGCTAAAAAGTTGGAGAACTCTTTTTGGAAGACAGATTGCCCTACGGTTCCTAAATGTGGTTGATGTCTTCTGAACGTTCTAGGAATTGCTTCTATCATCGAGGAAATTTTCCTTATAGAGTGCCTTCGATAGTTTATTTCCTTTCTCTAGAAAGTAGTTTCAACTTGGACATTTTCTTTTTCAATGAAATGTTTCCCCTTAAAATGATTTTTCGATGTGTCTCATTATTGGTGGTAGTTTATGTCATTATTTGTACTTCGGAAGTACTTTCAGTGAAGCTAATTTTTATTTCTTCTCTATTTTAGGTAAGTGGCCTTAGTAACCATGGGATACACGTGGATTTTGCTTTCTTTATGGACCTACTGCAGCTTCGTCTCAGGTAAAAGAGGGTAGATCATTCTAGGTTTTGCTGAAATTGACATCAATGTATCTATTTTTTCGCTTGTTGTTTGTTTTATCCGTGCTTATTTCAAACTAAATTTTTCATATTGAGTATGAATTATTAATTGATTTAATAATACTATCGAAACATTTTTTCCTCTAATATTTTAAGTACCACCGTAATTTACTATTTGTTTTAGTAAAATGCTCGTTTATAAGTTAAAATTGGTTCAGATACACGTTACCAAGCATAGGCATTAAGTTTATTTATCAAATTCATGGTTGTTTATTCGTTGCTAAGACAGCCGATCAATAACAACCTAAGAACGAGAGAGTTTAGCGGTTCATCAATATACCTTTATTTATATGTAATCCAATACTTTATTATGATAAAAGTTCGGTAATATGTGGAGTCGATAAAATTTTGTTTCCCCTTGTATCGATTTCACACACAAGAGAAATACTTCATGTCAGCCAACCAGCGTTGGAAATATCGCCCGGAAAACACGCGTTCAAGTTATAATGTTCAAGTTAACTTTCCAGTATCCTCTTATCCTTGCTCCCCAAAATTCTCTCCCCGGATTTATCGAGGATTTCGAACCCTTTCGATTTATTCGCTCGCGTTGGAACCGTGCAGCTAAAATTTCATTCTCACTTCATTTATTCCGCGTTTAATCCCCGCGCGTTTTAAGCCCGAAAATTTCGCCTGTTTTGGGAGATAATTGATTCCACTCGGTCTAGAAGAGAAGATAAGTAATGCGATAGTCCGCGCCCATCAAATTCATCCGAAATTTTCCCTCGAACCTCTTCATCCGACTGCATTCGAGTGAAAACCCAGCCGATACGTCCCTCTGTGGTTCCGTTCCAGCTCCCCCTGGAATATCAAGGAGTGTGACCAACATCCAGCGGCTCATGTCCGTCAGGGCGTCGAACTGGAACCCTGGAATGAAAAATCGTTATTCGTACCCGAATTAAAAACTGAATAACTTAAAATTTTCTTTGTTTCTCATTTCAATACGTGGAGGGCAATTTTATTTATTACGTAAGGCCATTATACCGCTAAAGTGAGGAGATTTCTTAAAATGGTAAAGTATATGCAACCGCGAAAGCTTTTCGTGTTTGTTGCTATGTCGATTGAGGCTCTAAACCTCCAAGTACGTAACGATGTTAACTATAGCAAAAACTTTCATTCAAAATACCTGAAATGGAAAAGTATAGGAACGATTAAATAACCGGTTAACCGCGGAAGAATTTCATTTGTTTGTTACTGCAGTGATTTGAGCCATAAACCGTGGGATGCATCGAGATATTATTTATAGCTTTTCGTTGCTATATTTCATTCAGGAATCCTTAAAGTGGGGCAGTGTAACCCTACATTCTCTAACCGGTTAACCGCGAATGTTTTGGTCCGTATTTTATTGATAGTGATCTAGACCGTGGAATGCCTCAGTATATTCATTTTAGCCTCTCATTACGAATATGATTTTCGGAAATTCTCTGAAATTGGAATGGTCTTAAGCGAAAAAACCGGCTTTGTCGGTTAACCGGAACATTCATGTCCTCTCTTGTTGGAATTCGAGCGAAAATAATTACCGTTCCCCGACGGGCGTCACTTTCCTTGACGGCATGACACCCACCAGAGGCATCTCTCGAAATTTTTTAAAGGTGATTGGCAGGGGCTGCGAAACATCTCTAAATCACATCTTCCGAGCGGAAAAAATAATAATTCCTTTTTGTTCCGTGCGAAATGTGTTTGTACGTGCTTCTGGGTGGTCAACGTGTCGCTTTATATATCGAGTATACGTTTTCTTTTATTAGAGAAGATTTCGGTAGCTCGTGCCAATCCATCCATCGTGTCATGCAGTTAAAACTCGTCTCCGATTTATTAAGGGGGCGGTGTCGAGGCTTGTCGCTTTTTTTTGGATTGGATGGATTCTTTTCGACGATGATTAAAATCGATGGAATCGGGCCTGTGTTCTTTAGACTTCTATACAAATTTTTTTAGAGCTGCGATACGAATAAGAAGTAATGCGCCTCTGTGATTAAAATAGAACATTTCCATAAATGGAAGGGTCGTTCGTTCCTCAATGTGTCATATCCTTAATGACAGATGATGTTTAAAATTTTTTCTCGTTGTTTATCGTGTTCCTTTTTCATTGTTACTTATAAATATACGTTCTGTATAATTATCCTATTTAAAGCTAGTAAATTATTGCCCTTATTTATGTATCTCACTTAAATTGATTCTGAATTTTAGAAAGAACATAATTTATTTCTCTTAAATTACATGGACAACTTTATCCTTCAGTAGATATAAAAGTTTTCAATACTCACCTTCTGAGATATTTTTAGGGTAAAATGGAATGAAAAGTAACATAGTATGTGTTCTTTAATACGCATTATAATTATTTGAGTCCATTAAAAGTGTGCAGGAATAATATATAATAATTCTGATCCATATCTTTCCCATGGATTGCTTAAGGAACATCCCAGTTGAATAATGTAAAGACTATTAATTATTATGTTCATGCTATCACTATCGATTTTATTTATTCATAGTTTTGGCCTTTTTTTGAAGTAGGAAAATTCGTCAACTAAACCTTTATTATTGAGCATAGCTCTAAATAGAGTGAAAGGATATAATCATGCGTTGCTATCGAAATTTCATTAAAGAATTTCAAGTCGCGCGAATACAGTTCTCATATCAGCGATGGGTTTGAGAATGTTGATTGTCGGTGAAATTCCATTGTGCGGATGACCGTAAGAGAACAAAATGCCGCGTTTTGTTATCAGATTCGCTGTTGTAAATACAAGGCCTCGCAAATTAAATCTACAGGAAAATGTCCGTCAGGGTGATGGTATGTCAGCGCAACTCGTCTCTCAACAATGGGTGGCCATTTTGGAACGCGTGCGGTTTTTTTTATTCTCTTACCTCAACGTGTATTCTCTCGCTTTAATGTAACCTTTCTATTAAAACATCTCATTTTACTGTTGGTATAAGTCTGAATATAAACACGTGTGTTTTATATTAAAGAGTTGTTTTCCTTAGTTTCCATGGAGATCAATCAAAATTGCCTTTTATGCATGATATTCCCTCGCTTAAAATACTTCAATAATGATCCTTGCACAGCAATCGAAGTGTCTATCCAATGTAGCTGTTAACTCTAAATTTAGTGTAGTATATATTCTGTTAGAAGTCTACTAGTTATAGTAACAGATTACCAGTATGTTATTCATGCTGTTGCCGTTACTAAGGTCTTGTCCAACTTATTTTTTGGAGATATCGTATACTTTTGGTCTCCTTTTTATAGCACTTAAGGGAATTAGACCACTCCCTCGAAGCATCTTCAGGCGTATGAAGACTCGCTTTCACCATAGCAAATTCGACCTTAGCATAAATTATGCTGAAGAGAGGTTTAGTAAGTCTAGCTTTCATATATTAGTATATGATTATCTTTTAATGTGTATCGTTCACACTGAAATTGATTTTTTATTAATTCGCTTAAACTTATCGTGATTTTTCTTCTTTTATACCATTCAATGCTAGACAGAGCTATGTATACTCGCATTCCCAATGGAAGTATGTTGAGAAAAAAGTCTAACTAAAAATTAATTTTTCTAAAGGTTAACTTGATGCTTATATTCTCGCTGTACCAATTTTATTTTAGTTACAGTAATTTAAGTTTAAATACTAACTATCTATGAGGTTTTACTATACGTGTAATATATTTTTAAGCAGCTCCCTATGTCATGTCTCCGGATGGTCATCGGACGAGATGTTCCATAATCGATAGTGGTCCGTGTCTGCGTGACTATGGCCTGAAACCGTTGTGGGCGCTGGCGAAATATTTTTACGCACACTCGTAAATTTTCCATGTCCAGGGACCGAAGGTTTTATGATCATGCACCGTATTGTTATTATATCGTTCCATCAACTAAATTCGCGGTGCAGAACTGCTTGCTCACACGCGTATTTTATAGGTAAACACGTATGGGAGTTGTTTCTTAAGTTAGAGTTATTAAATAATTAATTTTATCGCTTTTTTGTGGCAAAGAATAAGTGATAGTGATCTTTTATAAGTTTCCTAGGTAACCATCGTTTACTTTAGATTTCTCTATCGTTGTTTTATTTATCTGTATACAAGTTCTTTTTTCTGAAATACTTTTATTTAGGTATCCTATCTGTACTTCTGTATATCAACGAATTCTTATGGAATGCTTTTGAAATTCTATTGCATCGCTCTCTCTTAACCTTCTTTTGTTCATCTTTGTTCAGTTTCTTAGAAGTTTTTTCCGATTCCTTGCAAAAAATTGTATTTGATCGTATGTAAAGTCTTCATATATTCTCCGGAAAGTAAGCGTTTAGTGGCCATAAAAAGAATTCTTTACTTTAGGATAATATTATAGTATATACTATCAATCTTGAATTAATTTTCCTACCTGAAATTTATGTTCTTCGCCACTCACGTCATCACTATTGGAAATTCATACTTTTCTACTCTTCAGGTGGTACAAGGTCTTGATGAACATGTTAATCCATGAGATGTCATCACCTTTTATTCGTCTATTGTTTTGATATTTTCACTTTTACTTGAATCAAAACTTGAGTTCTATTGAGTTTATATTCATGCAAAACTTTCCTAGTTTTACTACATTTTGAGTTTACAATATATCTGGTCGCATAACCATGGTTGGCAAAACTGAAGGTAAACTATGGTAATAATACATGAGAATATCTTGTTAAGATGTTCATTTTACAAATGAAGGATAGCAGTTTGAGAAACCATTAGAGAAACACCGACAGCTGTATTTATGATCAAGGATGAAGTTATTGAAACACTCGTGCGATAAAATCTTAATTTTCATCCACTTCCCCACATTCTCGGCACGCACTTGGGAGCAAACGATCTGCGGGCAAATCCTTAAGCAACTCACCGATAAAACTTTAACACGCAATCCATCGGAAAAACAACCCCTCCTTGGGGAAGTCCCGAATTAGTTTCCAGGAGATGATTCCCGGTAGATACCGGAGCGACAAATTCCTCCAGTGGAACGTCTCAAGGTGTCCCACACTCGGCCGACCTCCAGAACACTTTCCGAAAAGCCTCAGAGAGAAGCATTAAGGGATAGGTGGAGGGTTGTAGAGGGTTCCTGGATCATCCCTTTTTAGAGAGAGAGAAACTCCTGGACCCTTTCGCTCCAGCTCCCCCGCGAATTAACAAACGGAATGGATTTCCCGATGGAATCCTCATCGAAGGAGCGTGGGTGGGTGGGCGACACGGTTACGGGTCGCTCACGAAGAACGAGATTAACGCGATCGAATAGTCGAGAGCCATCCAGTTCCGTCTCCCTTAAATATTTAATACTCCAAACGTTGAATGTTTTACACTTCCTTATCTTCTCAAGGGTTGTAAAACTTCCCGGAGGCCTCGAGCGTTTAGACTCTTTAAGGATTTGATGACGTACTCCTCCCCTCATTATCTCCACGGTATTAATCTCTGCTCGAAAGTTCGCGCGAAACTCCGGGGGAGGTTTTTCGGGGCGTGCTGGAGACATCTTGAAAGTAATCATCTCGAAAGACAAAATGGAGGAGGAGCGTGGGAACGGTGCGAGGTTAAGAGGGTGGTGGTGGCAAAGTCTCGTTTGTGATGTCGTGTAAACCGATCCACTTCTTCAAATGAGCAGGTAGCCCTAGAAAGTTTGGGGAGGCGAAAAATTGAAGCCAAACATCGCGCTATTTGGGTTAACACCGAACGCAGTTTGATTCGGGTCGTCCAGCAAAAACGGTTAGTCGAAGGTGAAGAGGTGTAGAGTTAGGGTTTCCGATTTGAAGGAAGTTATGTTTAATTATCTAACGAAAGGGAAATGTTCTCACACGCTTTCATTTTCTACTAGGTTTGCTTTAAGATAAAAAGTATCTTTATTGTACTCTTTTTGTGTTTATTTTATTTAAATATCGCTTGTTATTAATTCTCATTCGTTTTGGAGGTTTATTTCAACGCGTGGCATGCGTTCACAGTCCGCAACCAAGGAATTGTTGTAGCAGCCAGTAAACATCCATTGTCGACAGCATCGTGCGGTAGCCATTTTTATTTTCCCGACCAATCTACAGTACTATTACGCTTGTTTTATGTTAGTGTTGGAACGTGTTCCATTTGTTTCTCGTATTCTTTCACTCTTACATAGTTTTAGTGCCTAGTTTGTTTTTCTATCCTCTCTCTGTTAACGTTCACCCGTCTCGTGCCGTCGTCATCCGCCAACCACAGTACCCATCTGATCGAAATTCATTCTTTCCGCGCATTCGAAACATCTGCCACTTAAACCCCTAATTCTTCCCGTCCAAATTCATTCATTACAGTCACGGTCCCTTGTTTTCTCGACCGGAGGAACGTGGCACGAATGAAAGACAGGAAAGGATCTCTTTCACATGCTGCAACGGGAGGTCAAAAATACTCGTATTTATATTCGCCTTTTGATTGATTGATCTCCCCCGTTTCCAGTGAGACGGAGGCTGATAAAGCGTATTTGCCTCCGGACAAAGCAGAACGTTCCTGCTACAAGCACAAAGAGTCATTCGATACTGTCAACCCGAACTTTCTCAACATAAATCGCGACCAGAGAGGATTTGGTACGTTTTATGTCACGGCCGATGTTTTGTTATTACCCGATGTAACACTTTTTGCGATCGTAACCGGGATTAGACACAGCCGACAAGATGGATCTCATCAAATGTGTCTCCGAGAAAGATTAACTCCAGCCCCCCCGATTTCCCGCAGAATGCCCGTGAGGACCCATTAGTTTTTCTCCGATAAGTTAGTTATGTTTCGCACACCATAGGGATCGAAAAATTGCGTAATAAATATCGAATGCGAAGAAAATGGTTAAGTTCTGGTCATTTCTAGATCGGACACGATGTCTAGTTATTTTCCGGTTACATCCAATTCCGTTTTAATCATATGATTTCCGATTCTTCGATATTAATCGATCTGATTCGATAATAATCAGTCTTCGATTTTTAGCGGGTAAATAAAATCTTATTCGAGATTTATTGAAGGAGCAAATGAGTATAAGTTTTCATTCCGCTCCCAACTATTTCTTTTCTAAATTTTAAATTAAGATTTAGTAATCGTTCATTATATATAGATTTAGCTATTTATGTTTTATAGCTTTATTCATATATTTGATTGATTGTTCAACAACTCATTATTTTCAAAAGTTTTATTAAAGTTGTATTTGATACGAAGTGATTGAATTACGATATTCAGTATTGAACGACCAATATTTATTTATTTATGCGATTATTTATATTTACTTTATTATTTGTATGTCATTTATTCATTATTGATAGCGTAGTTTCATCCCTCAATACACGTAGATACGAAGAAAATAGTAGTTTCCTTTCTGCCCCCGACCTTCCTTTCGCAATTACACCCTAATTGTTTCAGAAGCATTTAGAGTTTTAAATCCTTTGGAAAGGTTATTACTCGAATACGCCTCGCGTGCGAAAGAATGAAACTAAGCGTAAAATATGTCGTTTTGCGAAGTCTCTCTCCCCCTCCCACGGCGTTCTTTGCAGATCTACTCCTTTTCTCCTACTTATCAACAAAATGAACTCCCTGTAATCCCTTCCAAACTTAGAACTCTCTTCGCACGGTCTTAACAAAATGTTCGCCCGTGGAACACCCTTTCTGCTATGGAAAATGTTTGCACGCTTGGCTGAAGAGGCTTAGAAAATTTTCTAACTCCGAGGCAGGTTCTTTAACGATCCGACAGGCCTATCTGTGTATTCAATTCGAAACGCAAGTTACTTTAATGATCTCGGGAAAGGAGTCGTGCTTTTAAACATTCTTCTTGCGGCTGCTTTAAAACTTTCCTCTTCGTTTGGGAAAGATCGGAAGGTATAAATCTCTTTACTGTTGTCTTTAACGTATTTAATGCTACAGTACAGGATTAATAATGTCTTTATTTATGTAAATATCGACTCAATTTATCGGTTGGCTCCTTTATACTTACGTATTTTTCTAGTTAGTAATTTACTGTGGAAATAAATATTTATCACGTATCTTTTATACTATTCACGTATATTATAGATGTATAAGATAGAATTGCGGTAATATTTATGCTTTTATTTTTAATCTTTACGTATAGAAAATGCGAGTAAATTTTCTTTATTTGTGAAGAATTCATCAATATTGTAATTTTATGTCAAGATTAGTGTTTGATCTTATGGGCAGAATTAGTACATATATAAAAATATATGGTCAGAGTTCACGATTAATTTTTATAATAGTTCAGAATATAAATTTGAGAAATATAAGATTTTGTAACACTTCTTGGATGAACGTAACAATATATATAGTTAGTTTTTCATTAATTAAGACTGTGTTAACGATTGGAATAGAATTCTCCCCCTTCATAATCTAATACAGGTCATATATTATTGAAATGTGTCCATGACAATCGAATAGTATTCCCAACAATTCTTGGACGTATTGTTGTGTGTGATGAACTGAAATATGCTATTCAATGGTTTCTAAGCTATATATTCCCTTTGATACGAATAATGTGAATAATTGGATCAAAAGGGTAGCACATCATTGTATATAAACCTTTCTCATTGTCAAATATTTTAAGCATTCTGTTCATTGTCGACCTCAATTGTGTAATTAAATTTATCGCGGTGTTAGAAACGCGAATATTTTGAGCATAAGTATGCACGGGCGCGTCTATCATAGAACAGCTATCTCGCTATAATTTCGTCAACTCTACAACAAAGGTCGCGCACATATTTTACGGATTAAGGTGCCATTTCAAATGCATATTTTGTATCAGAGCAGAGCTTTCGGAAACAAAGGCTCAAAGTTGCTTAATTCGGGACCATTGTGACTGTAAAAGGAGGCACCTAATGAAGACAGAAAACATGTTCTTAGGCAATGCCGTGGAAATGGAAACTCGCTTGTTTTCATGCAAAATGGCACGGTATTCAGGGGGGTTTCGCGGGGCCCCAGTATGCCCTGCAGGTCTTTTTGAAGCGCGGACCGGAAATATCAAAGGCGGTTGTAGGACTGTGGCTCTGACAAAGGGAGAACAGATTCTCTCTACTTTTCCGACCTTGGAGTGCCACTTTTGCCCCTAATACACTAATTCGCAAAAACAAACAAAATTGTTGCAGGACTGTTCAAATTGAGTGCCTTTCGAGGTATGCGAATGCATTAAGGGACTCGTCAACATGAGCTTTTATTTATTATCCCGTGCTTTCCTTCCAGTGCAGCTTTAAATCGTGCGGAATGCTTGAGGCTTCGCCTGATGCTTTAGGTTATCCCGTAGTTTTGTAATGTAGAAAACTGCTCGCTTCATCTCACTGAATTAAATCCGTGTTTCCTTATGGAGTGTATCACTTAACTGGACTATGAGGCTAAGTTAATAAAATTTTGCAAGCATTTTCGCTCATGTTTTTGACAACCTTTTAATCGTTGGAAAGGTGAATCGTTTTTAGATTTGTTTCTGTAATCTTATAATCCATCGATCCTCATTATGCCTTAGCGTACGATTTTGGTTCTGAACTACTCCATATATTACTTTTTATAAACCATACAGAATATTTTTGTTATATATTTTCTTTATTAATTTTCACTAGATGATCGTATACTATTGAATACGAAGTTACTTATTAATAGCTGCTGAATTATATTCGTGTACCACAAGGGTTAGTGTTCGGTCCCAAAATTTTTAATAAAATAGGAAAAAACTAAGAATCATCATGCTATTCCTTAATGTTATGATAGCATTAAATATTTAGTATTATTGATTTCAGTTCAATTATATCACTCTTTTTGCATCTTTTAGGCGATTATAAAAAATATTGTAGTTTACTTGTAAAAGTTAAGTAACTTTATAGGAAATAGAGTTAATTCATGAATAAAAACCTATTAAGTATTTTTATTTCATTTTATTCACGATAGGGAATAGAACTACTAATCTTAGCTATTAATTCTCACACTTCAGTTGCTTTCGATTCCTTACGGTAAAGAGAATCAAGTTCTTATCAACCTAGGTGTCTCAGAATACTTAAACTTAGGGAAGATACCCAAGGAATCCTATTATTCCTCGCCTCACTCTCATTTTCATTCGCTAGGAAATAATCCCGCCTCGGGTGCATTTAATATTCGATAATGGAACCGCGGTCTCCATCGACAACCGTCGCGTTGGAAACCGACTCCCATCGCCGCGTAGGAGAAAGCCGCAAACACCGGGACGACAATAAAATCCTACGATTCCCTCCTCAATAACGGGGCGTTAAAAGCTCCCCTTCGCGAGGAGCACAAAAGACAGCGGGGATTCCTGGAAGATCCGGCAAAACACGGCATCCGATTCCGGTCTCTCTCGAAGAGAGTTCGATAAGCCGATCTCCGGGAAGAAATAATGGAAAGAGCGCAGCCCCCGCTGTTTAATTGTTGGGAAGCTAGCGATAATCGATGGAGGAATACTCCTCATGCTCCTTTGACCTCCCCGATAATTGCGGAAGAATGGAGGAGACTTTGGTCCTCCCCCATCCCCTCCTGGACTTAGCTTTCGTTACTTCCGTTGCCCCTCAACACCGACCTTTGGTTTCCCATTGAGCCACTGTTTCTGGTTTCATCGGAAAATCCATTGTACCTCCACTTGACGTCATGGAACGCCCCCCCGTAACCGCCGTGCCCCCCCAACTACCCTCCTTCGCAAGACCCCTGCCGAAACACCATCGGTCCCCCTCATTGGTTCCGATATATATTTTGCTCTCTACGAGGCGTTTACCTGAGAGAGGTAGGTTTTCTTTTGTCCACGTGTGGGAATTGGATTAGGGAACGGCCACTGACAACTGAACGGGTGGTAGGTGGTCTGAGGATGGGGTTGGTAATGGGTTAAGGGTGTAATTACTGGTGGAGGAGTTGGTGGGATTGTGTTAGGGTGAATTGGGGAAATTCGTATACTTTACGAGTGATTATATTAATATATGTTCGTTGTAAAATGTTCTGATTTAATAAAATATCAATAGTGGATAAGTTAATTAAATTTATTTTGCTAATATTTAATTGTTTGCTCGAAAGGTAGAGTTTTAAGTAATATTAGGATTTGTGAGACTTATACCCCATTTTTATGTGTATTTAATTGTAATGTCAAAGGTAATGAGAGGTTAATTGAGCCTTGAACTAATGTTTCGTTTTAATTTTAAAGAGTTCTTTGCCGACAAGTCTGGGTAGGACATGATATACTTATTCATTGTTTATATTTTTCTTTACCCTAGATTAGGGTCAATATCTGCAGTTGGGAGTCTACGTTTCTTCAAAATAAGGGTTAAGTTAATGAATTATTAACTAATAATCAAATTTAATCTGTTTAAAATCTTTAGTTTTTCCTCTAGTGATCGACTTTGGAGTACGTAATCTATTATTATGTATTCTTCTGCGAAATAATCTAATACCCGATATCCAAAACTAGGGGATAGGTTTATCTTTCTTTGATTTCCCCGGAGGAAGGAAAAATGTATCATATTCTACTTTTACAAATTTTATCATAACCCGCTTGGTGTTTTCTTTTCATAAATTCAGTCGCAGATTTCTTCATTTTTCGCCCGCAGAAGGGCAATTATTTTTCCTCGTATTCCATTCATTTCCGACTTCGATCACCGGTGGCGCTGCGATCAAGAACCCTTTTCCTCCTCCAGAACCGCCTAAAGTCGCTTTTTTTAAAGCAGCGAAATAACATCGGTCTTCCCGACGTAGATGTTTTTTCAAACGTTTCCGAGGTTAAAGTTTTCCCTCCCTCACCTGCCTAGGAATTTACGGAATATTTCCGTGGAATGCGGAGTCTAAAATATGTGAACCGATACCAGAGGGCGCTCTCCCGGAGTTTAGATTGGGGGAGGGCTTCCAGACACGACTCATTTCCTTAATTAAAAACGAAACGAGGAAAGATTTCGGGAATTACAACCTTCACCCCTCGAGTATCTCGTTCATGTTTTTCGTCCGTTGAAATTGAATCGAAAAAGGGCCGGCTTTAAGGGAATCAAATAAGAGTCCAGGGAAGCATTTTTATTAGAGGGGTAAGAGTTGTGGGCTTCATAATCAGTTCAGTTACTTATTAAGGGGATTATCTTTTTTAATTGCGAAATGCCTGCCGCTGTTTCCTCGAGTGGCCCACGAGGTCGCGTTTGTAGTGGGTGCCGTTTGTTTTTTTTTCGGAGGTAATCCCGCGGCATGCCGGGAGTGATGTCAGAGGTGGGGAAGGGATGAAGATGTCGTGATGTACGTGGAAGAGGAAAGAGTAGCGTAGGAATGAAAATAAGGGAGTTTTAGTGGTGAATGCGAGGGAAATGAATCTACTCTCTTTAGTGAAATATCTCGTGAATCAAGGGTGTTTTATTGGTTGAGATTTTTAATACGTAGTTTAAGCAATGTTCTTGTTGTTTTATAACCGGATTTACGTTAAATTTTTGTGGAATGTTTTTAGTTGTTTACGTTGACCTTTTGGGTAGTTCTTATTAATAATTATTATTAAATTGAAGTCGGTAAGTTACACTATGATATATAAAAACGTATAAAAGTTACAAAACTTATGAAAGTTACTGAACAAAATACTTATAAATAATAATAATTCAAAATACAAAAATAATCAACAGATAAATAGAAAATGACGCAATATGACGTAATAAAAGCGAAAGAGGTTATTTATTACCTCATTTACGTAAGAAGTTTTTAATCTTTCTTTTAAACTATTGAGGTTTCTCAGGAAATAGCTCAGAACCTTCTGTTCATCAGTAGTTTTATTTGGAGGAGAATACTTTCCCCACTTCGTTCTTTATACACGCATTAGTACGCATAACTCACTCGTCTCATCACCAGGCTCCATATCGTTTGTACTAATCAGTGGGAAATATTTTACCTCTACTTCCCGTTGTTTAGGGTGCGTTAGCGATTTTAATTTTCCCTTCCCCTTTTCTTTGTAATGTCGCGGTTTTTAATTAACGTTTATTTTTGTCCTCCGAAAGAAGTGCTTCTGATCTTCGTTTTCATTCGGACCACGAATTAAAGCTCCGATTATATCCTTTCGAATGCAAAGTACGTCCGCTGGAAAGCGGCTTGGTGCAGATGAAGTAGAATTGTTGGGGTCGTTAGCCCCTTCAAGGTTATAATCTCGTATTTCATGCAGTCGGGACTTATTCCCCCGCTCTTCCGTCTGAGATTTTTGTTCTTTCTGCACTGATGAAGTTTCTCCCGCAGCATCATTTCTCAGGAGTTAAATTTTGCAGACTCGCTTTGTTTCTTTGGCCCCTTTGACGGATGCGCGTCTTTTTGTTACCCTCATTATTGCATTCGTTTCGTCATTTTTTATTTCGAATCGGGTAATCTAATTGTCGAATTGTTTCCCGAGTTTTGTGGAGGAATAGTTACCATGACGACTCCTAAGTTTATTATGCTTAGATATAGGCGTAGTTTGCGGTAGTGAAGCTACTTAAAAGAAGGTATGCCTTTTACTCAATTTGAAATTTACTCAAATTGTTATCATGTTTGCTCTTTATGGAGTTAAAGGATTTAAAAGCTTTTCCATCGACGCACTGTTGTATTTATTCAATAATCTATTTATGTTCAATTGTTTTTGCATAATACATTTCAGTTTGTTGTTTAATACATCCTTTCATTGTGAAGCATCGCTAGCAAGTGACAGAGTTTAGTATAAAATACAGTCCACTTTATTAAGTGAAAATTAGTCATCATCATTGATTATTCAATCCGAGGATTGGTTAACTACAACACTCCATTCCTCTCTATCTTTATTACATATTGAAATCTCCTTTATTCTCCATCCCTCATTACTTGGTTTAAATATTTATCCCTTTCTTCTACTTTTCCTTCAATAACGTCACGAACAAATTCATTGTGTCTCGTGATATATCCAATCCATCTAGTTCTACTTTCCCATATGATGCTCCATATTATAGGTATCTCTTCTTTATATACATCTTGGTTTCCATATCTATCCTTAAATATAAATGTTCATCAAATCGTCTTTCTCGGTGTAATTTTAGTTTTCGTTTGAGGACCACATAATTCTTCCGCTTATAAGTTCCTATTACATTCTATATTTCATTTTTTTAATCTCAGACATCGGATAAATTTCCCAAGGCTCACGTGTTTCATACATCACGTTTCGCTCCGAAAATTTAATTTCAAACTCGGAATTAAAAGATCTGGAGCTCCTTCCGTAACAGTTCCTAAACCTCGTGAAATCTTTACACCAGCAGTAACGGATTTTAAAGGGATTTTCTCTATGAAATTACGAGGCACGAGCGCAGTCCTACGGGTCGTACATCGCACGCTCGTATTAACTTAACCTCGTCGGCTATAGCACGCGCGTAGCCCCACACCGTCAGTCCGAATTCGTCGAGCGCATTTCGCCCCAACCCCTGGAATTCCGCAACCCGCCCAACGTACCCCTCATCACTTAACCACCCGCCCATTCGTCGGACCCGCGAATCGGCGTTTGAAATGCAGATTTCGATAAATCATCCATGCCTCGGGACGATGCAATCGAGTATCGGACCTCTCCTCTCCCAATCGGCCGTTAAAAAATCTACCGGGACCCACGAGCGTGTTTAATATATCCGTTGCTAGGTTGCGCACGAAGAATTAACACCCTCCCTTCCGCTCGCTTATTTGAACCGAACGAATCGTTCGCGAGTTTACGAGCGCGATATTCATTTCGATTGTGTTTTGTTTGCAACTTTCAGCATTTCCGGGACCTTTACGTATTTACTTTGCGAAGCGTAACCCAATGTTTTGGACGTTTTATGAGGTAACTATGACAGTGATGAGTTTTAACGCCATAGGTCTTTTTCTGGTCGGTCAGTCCACCCCATTACGCAGCTCGCGGATTATATTTTCGATGATCGACGTATGCAAATGGGGGCGCCATGATTTTGGGCTCGGCATTGTTGCGTTATCGTTCGTAATTGAATCACGTTGTCGGAGGTGTATTGTTGTTTGGGAAGAATTTGATCGGGAGTTTAACACAAGTTTTAATTTGAGATGTAATTTAAGTCACCAAATTTTTTATCTTTATTAATATTTAACTTTTATTTTAGTCCATAAATTGTTGATATATTACTGTTCTGGGATTAGAATAGAGATTACTTTAAATTCGATGATAGGAAAAGTACTTTTAGTTGAGTACTGTGGTTATTCCACTTTCGAATGAAGACAGTAAAAAAGCTCGATATTTTTAGAGTTGGTTACTATAGTAATCAGACAGCAATTGGTCCTGCTATATAAGAAGAATAGTGACGTAGTTTCTCTCAGTTTATTGCACTTAAATGTACCAGGAGTCTTTTCACTTATTTGAAGGAGAAAGTCTAATAGTTTCGCTTTATGTTCCTTATAAATCATTGGATATTTAATGGGTATTAAGTAGTCATCGATGTCTTATATCAGTTGTGTTTTGGTTCATTCTAGTAATTATCAGGTCATTTATTTCTTTTATTTTATGGATTTCCAACAGTAGCATTTCCAAGCAACTGAAATAAACATTTGAAGCTGTTATCTTTTTCGTAATTAGGCGTTGATCTTTCCTCGTAATCTTCTAATATCAGTTTACGTATTGCAGTATAATCTATTTCAATACAAATAAGAGTATTCAGCGATGCTTAATTCGTTTCCATGCCGACGTAATTTACCTCAGAGACGCACCCTCCAAATCCCCCAATAGATGTAGCAGAATAACGAGCCTCTGGAATATTTAATTTGGCCCATTTAAACCGACACCTCTGCCCACGCTCACGACTTCCTCATAAATCTGTGGACGGCCTGAAACGGCTGTCATTAAGCCCTAACGACGCCAGAAAACTTTTGCCGGCGAAAAGCTGCTCCGTCAGGATTTCCCGCTCAGGATTTCTCCCTTATCAATTACCATTGGCAGTGGGGCAAGAGGGATCGTCCTTCAATACCCACTTGACGTGCTATTGGCCACCTGATGATGGACAAAAGTCGGGCCTTTCCTGTTCATTATTCCGCGTGGATTTGTGGGAGAGGTTCTCCCCCGCCGTGGGCGTGACGAAAAGCGGTATTGCCTTCGTGATGTACGTTCGTGACGGACTCGGGAGGTCACCCAATTCGGGTCTCTTTCCAGTCTCCAGTGAAGATGTGCGAAATTGTGAGTGGTGGTTTGAGTCGGTGTTGAGTAGTCGCGAACTCCCGTTTAAATCTCCGATGAATTGCTATGGAAACGCTGTTTTGTTAGTTTATGCTGAGTCGTATATGATATGTATTCTTTTAGTAGTATTATGAGAGAATACGGTGGTATTTAAATAGGAAATTAATTGTTTGTGTCAGTTTTTATGATGATAAGGAATGGTGGGAAAGAAATCTGAATTTTGATTGATGAACTTTAAAATTCATCGTTTTATTATCGTAATTTTTATGAATATGTAATTCAGTGGTAATTCTGTATTAGGTATCTATGTATAATTTTTCTGTTTTTCCTTTTCATAGTTTATATTCCGAAAACTTATTTGCGAATTACGTAATAGATTATTATAATTTACTTATATTAAAAAAACTACTACGACAAGTTGAATCGAGTAACATTTCGTGCATAAATAGGAATTCATTGAACAAGTATCTCAACTTTAAATCACGACCAAAAGCTAGGATTAGTAAAACAATTCTATCTTAGGTATAGTTTATTTAAATCACTAGCACCTTAGTACTGTCCATCCATCTGTTCTGAGCATATATTTGCGTATCTAGCGCAGAATGGACGCGAGCGTTCGCCGAGTCACGGCTTATTTTCCAGGAGACAGAATGGAAAGGGGGCCGTTTCCAAATTTAAGTTCCCAGAATTTTAGATTATTTTCACAAGTCGAATGGGAGCGAAAAAGCGGCCGGACCCTTTTATTTAAAAAAATAATTCCGAGTGGGGAAAGGGAACATATATCACGCGAACCATCTCCGCGAGGCGGGTAACCGTGGTAACATACATATCGGCCCACCATCCGCGTACACCTGTTGTTAAATATTCATTCCGGGGGCATAGCTACCTTGATTAAATAAGCCCGGAAAGACCTTGGAGATAAAAAAAGAAGGGAATCTTCTTTAATCGCTTGGAGGAAGCTAGTTTCTCTCTCTCTCAAGTTGGTATCTATAGGACCAGATGGAGTCTACGTCCTAAAGAGAAGCTTCGATTCGAAAACCTTCCCCGGAGGCTGGTTTTATCTCGGAAAGACTCTCCTGGAACGATTCCAAACAGCTTGTTCGCTATATTCTACCGTGCATGGAGAATCCACGCCCATCGCCTGTACTTAGAGGGCCTAATAGCTTTTCGCCAACTATCAAAGAGGCCGTATGACGTGCGGGAGTTTGAAGACGTGGACTTGATTAAGTGGACTCGAAGCTTAATTCTTCCGAAGTCTTTATCTGAGTTGTCTTTTGGGTAAACTTCGAACGCCGCGGGTTTTGGAATGGTATGTAGCGATTGTTTCAGATGGGAGTTAAGATTGTGGAGTTTATAGATGTGGTGATTTACGTACTTTACTTATCTTATGAAGGTTTTAATGATGATCGGAGAAAAGGAAAATATCGTTCTATAATGCTAAAGAGAGGGCTAGTTTTGTGATTAAATAGAAGCAGGTTAAACAGGACATTTTAACGTAAAAAGTAGTCTAATTTGTTTTTAATTCTTCGTATTAATTACGTTGCATATAAATATCTTTTGAAGCTAACTTTCAGACGTAAGTTTTGCTGAAACCTTAATAAAAGTTTCAAATGTTTTTATAATCTAATTATTCTTTAATTAACTGAGTAAATATTTTATTAATGGAGATTTTACGTAACCGCTGACCACGGAGGGTATCTCAGACGGACTCATATACATCTCTAACTGATTCGCTTCAAAATTGTATTCGAATCAAGTTTCGCGAATTTTGAGATTTTTCGCAAATCGACCCACCTTTAATTAGTTGAATCGCGAATGCGAAAATATTGCAAAGGTGCGAGGTCGGAAGGTATATTTTTGGTGGAGGGATGGACTTATTTCCCAGGAGAGGACATGTTCATCTTTTAAATTATTTTTCTGTGGCTCCCCGAGGAAATTTTTGCTTAAAACTGGTTTTCGTGGATGTTCATCCCAGTTTTACGCGAGGGTTAAAATCACCCTATTGGGGGCAGCCTTTTATCTAGGATTTCATTTCCCTGTCAAAACTGGGGAATTCCTTCTTCATACAATTCCAAATTGAGATTTGGCCCCGTTAGGGTCTTTTATTCTCTTAACAATCAATGCAAGGTTGCATCTCCATGGTGACACTTGCATTGATGAAAACATTAGAGATAAAAGGTCAGCACACGATATGCTTTGGTTCAAACGATTAATGTACTTGTTTGGTAGACAGTTGATAGTTTTTTGGTAAAGTTAAGATTTATATTTATTCTTGTAAATATCGGTTAAGAAGGAGATGTTTAATTTAAGTTTTAAATGTAGCTAAACTCAACTCCTCCGTTATGTATACGAAATATTGCTGTTTATATTTGTTTTTTCGATGTAAGGAAATAAATAATTTTCCTTTATGACTGTTCCTATAATTCACTGAAGAAGGATTTCGATAAATGATTATTTAACTTCTTTTCTGCATAATTATGAAACGTAAAGTCATGGTTTGCGTTTTATAAATATCCAATCCAAAATTGTTAAATTGTAAAAGCCAAGGTGCTTCCATCTATGTGAAACTTTGTAAGTTCCTTGCAATCAATAAAGAAACAAGTGAACTGGAAACTAATTGTATGAATACATATCGAGAGCAACAATAAGTTTATAGTGTAAACAATTGAGCCAGAATGAAGGAATATTTACAATACTGGACTGTAATTACAAATATAGGTTGCGGCCAATGATTGCAATATTTCAGTCACGATGTGTATACGAATATCCTTACAATTACCAGCATATGATTCGATTGTTGATGGGTTTGTTTGTTTCGATTGTTTACGAGTTATCATGAATACATTGTTGGGTGGAATAATTGTTATTACGTTAATTCGTCCATTTCTGTTACGTTTGTTTATCGACCTTTCTAGGGAGATTTTGAAGTGGATAAAGAATGCTTTACTGCAAGCAAACCACGAATCATATTGTATTTTTTGCGTTTCTTCTTCTTTCCTTGGATACGAGCATGAAATGTTTAGATCTTAAACGTAGGATAGCAGAGAGATTAATACGCAAGATGTAAGAAACTGATCGAACGCTAAACTCCGTGGATATAGCAACGTAAACCAGGAACGGATAAAAAAAGAGCAGAGAAATACATTCCGCGTCCGTTTCTGAACGCGTTCCGAGAGTAAAATGCTGAAAATCCAGTCCGCGGCATTAAAAAGAGAAGGAGATTATGGTAGAAATGTCGACAAAGAGGAAATCGGATTCTATACGATGGAATCCCGGGATGCTTGTGACGTCACTTGATCGGTCACCGCTTTGGGAAAAAGGGGGTTTTATACGTGTTGAGACCCTTGCATAGCGGATCGCGATTTTCTTTTTTTTTCCATGCCCTGCATTATGATGGAGGTGAATTATCTGCTTTAAAAATGGCCGACATTTGATCCGTCGTCCTCAATCCATTCCATCTCCTTGGAACTCTCTTTTACGATACGTAAGCAAATAGCGGAGTCAGGAATGTGAGTTAAAGCGATGTGGAAGAGATTGTTGTACGTTTAACGGCATCGGCCGTAGTCCAGAAATCGCGGTTACCAGGTAGCCATATTCTTCGTTATTGTTTGTAGAATTTATTTATTAATTTCAGTTATTAATAACTTCCTTTGTTCTCCTTGGATACCACTCATGGTTCAATTGTTATTGAATAATAACAGTTGATAAACTTTTGCTCAATGACTCATTTTATGGTGAAGTATATATTAATACCTAAATTCATTTATTCTATTTTTGGTCTGTCTGTTATGTAAGCGAACAATTCAAACTTTGTAAAGATTATCAATCTTACGATTTAAACGAGTAGTTATGCTATTGCTAAATAACTTTAATTTTATCTAGCAAATGGAAGAAGTAGTTTATCGCAAAATCGGAAGTTTTGCTGTATTCCAGTACGAGATTTTTTTGGTTTTCATCAAGACAAAGTGGCATTAGAAAAGTTAAACAGAAGCGAATCCATAATGTATCTCTAGAAACGCCCCTAATTTTGACGAAAATGTCTTTCCAGAAGTCTCCCGAGTTGATACTGGTTATGTCAATACGACTTAAATCTCCCTCGGAGCGTTTAAGGTCACATTTCTGCGACCTCCAAGTCCATTGAAATCGCGTTCTCCAAAGGTACACCAATGTTCTTCCATCCACAATCGATATTTCCATCAAGGCATCGCTGTCTCCAGATACTTCAATTCCTCATTGAACGCAATCCTTATTCGCAAAAGTTTTCCGTGCTCTCGTCAAATTCCGATTTTCAACCAATCCATCCAAGGTTAATCGTCGCCAAGGTTACGCACACTTAAGGGAAAAGTTTTAAGGCCAAAGTTTGGAGTGGAAACGAGGTGCGAAGGCGGTTTAAACAGTTCCCACCCACAGATTGTGTACACAGGTCTACGGTATTCCATCAGGGTCTGGAGGCACGCGTATAGGGGGCGGAAAATTTTTCGATAACCTCCAACCCATTTCACGGACATCGGCAGACTTCGTTTCTGGGGACGAGATTTCTCATTTTCTATCCCTCTGGGCACACACCCTCACACTCTTTCCATTTTTTTCCTTTTGAAAAGACATTGTTAAATTTAGCCCGTGTTTCTCCAGGGTTATCACAACATTCATATTTGATATCTTCAGGGTCGAGTGGGAAGGTCGTGCACAGAACATTTTCGGTACATTTTCTTCCCTTCTATGTGATAGGTCGGTAAAGAAGAGGTTAATTCTTCCAATCGGACAGATTTTTTGAAAGAGTAAAGAGATTTACGAGGCCTATTTTATTGCGCGGAGGAAAATCACTTCCGAACCATTTTTCGCATCCAACCTTCATTTCGTTCGTAAATTTTGCATCCAGCTTGTCCATTTTTATTTTACACCAGCTTCGAATATAAGCGAGATCGTATCGAAAAAGCCTTCTTTTCTTACGTTTCACAGCCCTGTTTTATCGTCCTGTTTCTTTCGCGTGTTTATTTACGTTAACGTATCGATTTGCTTCCGCCTTTCGCCGTCGTTGGCGCTCGAGTAGCGCGGTTTATTTATCTCGTTTCGTACCAGCTCCGCGCGTATTTTTTGAGGGCGTCATTTTATGAATTCAGCTCGCAGCTTCGGCGTATCTTAAAAGGGGTTTGAGTTGAATTTTTTTTATTTTCTATTGCTGGGAAGTTATTTAGGAGTATCAGAGATTAAATACGTAATAGATGAGTGTGAACCTGTAGATATTTGTTAGTGGATTCCTGAGAATCGTTCCTGCTTTCGCTATATATCCTTGGAGCTCTTTTCTGTTGTTTATTTTGAAATCCTTGCGTTGCTAAGGATGAATTCTCGGTTGATACCTAAAAATGTACTTTCTATGTACATAATTGATACTAAATGATACATATAAAAATAAATATAAAGATATAAATTGCTAGTGTATTCTTCAATAGCAACATAGTCGAATTGAATGAATATTTACAAATAAAATATATAATTTTGGTAGAATTTGCTTTAAATTTTTATCTAACCACTCTCTATGAACTACGTATACATTTTTTATAGTTTATATAAGTGTAATTAGCTTTCACTTCCCTTTCAGTGAAAAGCAGTAAATTAAATTTCTACTCTATTTAAATTTCGGACTATTTAGTTCTAAATAACCCTTTTTAAATGTTTATATTAAAATATGTTTGTCAAAGAACGTGAAAAAGGATTTCGTATGCTTTACTATGGAAACGGCTTAAGCTGAATTAATTAAAATTGCCTCTAATTTTTATCCATTTCTAGTTAGCTGAACGGGAGGTTAATTTAGTAAGGGCATCATAATAATTGTATTCATTATGTTAGCTTACTTTCAAAGGATTCGGAGAAAAATCACCGATTCGTGAAAACCACTCTCCCGCCCGTATTCGTCCCAGTGAATTCCATCCATTCTGTGTATGTGTGTGTGTTTCGGTTCCTCATTTTACATTTCCCCAAATTTTTATCCGTCCCTTATCTTAATTAGAGACTTATTTACATTTTCATCTCGTGTTTGCTCTCCCCGCCGTATTTATTCGCGGCGTTGTCGTCCGTTTCCGGAGAAACCATCGGGTGCCGCCGTCATGAGAAAGAATGGAGCAAATTTATGTATATGTATGAACACGGAGTCCATCTTTGGTTTCCGTTCCTCTTTCTTCTTATCGGAAGGACGAGTTTGTTTCCCTCACAAAAAAAATCCTTTATAGGGTTTCTATAAGAAGGTATTCCTATCTCGGTTTGCCGTCCCAGGATTTTAATCTCCGAAATCTTTGAGTTCTCTCCCACGCTCCTCTATATTTCGGACTTATTTTTCATCTTCCAGTCGATACTGAAGGTACACAGAAACTATTTATTGCTTCGTGTGTGTGTGTGGGAGGACTGACAGCCAGAAGTTCGGAAATGGAAGGAATGTCTCGTTGACCTTATCTTTCGTTTCCGAGTTTGAAAAATTATTAGGAATTTTACGATGAAAACGTATGAGATGTTGAGGAATTATTCAGAGATGTATCTGTTCTTGTGTAAGTTTGTTTTTAGAAAGTGTTTAAAAATATTTTATCGGTACCTAGAATTGTTATCACGAGCAGTAATTCTGTTTTTATAATGATAGAAAAACATGCTTCTTATTTAATTATCATTCTGGTATCGTCTCTTAAATTTTATTTCCTGCATTTATGACAAATTATATCAATAATAGTAACTATTTAATATTGGACAGTGAAGGGATTAGAATTAGATATTTAAGTTTCCATGATAACAAGAGGTAAATCATTCCGTTGCTAATTTAGAATACAAGAATAGGGAAATTATTAATTCCTTGACATCCATTTGCATCACTCTTCATATTTTTTTGTCGTAATGCCATCGTGAATATTAAGATAAATACCGAAACTGCTTTAATGTTTGAATTTATCTCGTTATTAATTTATCGTAACTTTTCCTTACGAGCAACAATGTTTCTTCCGATTTCTTCATATATTTTTACGCCTTAAATAATAAAATTCCCAAACGTAACCATGACGACCATGACCTGTAAAGGAAGAAGACTCCTTTCACGGGGACTCCGCTTCCAACAATCCCTCACACGCGATCAATTAGCCTTATTACCTCGGATGTGACGTGGCCGTTTCCTCCAACGGCCAGTGTCTTCAGCAGCGGAAGTTCTTAAGGTGTGGACGAGAGAAGGAAGGAGGCAGTGACGGGGGAGATATAGCGGTGGTGGGTCAGAGGTCGGCCAAGGGGTTAAAAGGACAATAGAAGGAGAAAGGAGTCGTATTTAGATAAGGGAAAGGGGAAATTTTTGAAAGAGGGGGCATATCATTGTTACGAGGGCGTTTCCTTATTCTTAGTAGATGGGTTTCCGAGTTGGAAATCCCGCGGACCGGAAGAGAAGCGTTGAAACCCGAAATCTCCGGAGGCCGGAATGGTGCTTCTTGATCTGGTGAAATAGTGGTGGCTTCCCACGAAGTGCAAATAGTCTTTCTCTAGAAAGGTCTTTCCCATTGCTGCGAGGATGGAATTTTTTCCGCGATCTAGTTCCAAGGTTTTCTGGTTACTATGGTGTGGAGTATTGTTTAGCTTTTAACTTTCACCATAGCAACATTTATGAAAATTACGCTTAGTTACTTAAACGCATGTGCTGTATATCGTATTAACTACTGAATGTTAGGCAACCGGTGTTACGTCGATGTAATGCGAGACGTATAGCTGCGTTCGTATTTTTTACGTATGCATAATTAGTAGTTAATGTTTTATTTTTTTGAATATACATTTAATTTAAGAGATTGAAGAATGGAAGTCAAAAAAACTGAAGAAGTTAGATAGAGTCGTGTTTCTTTACGGGGATATCAGAGGAAATAGTTGTTTTCGAATCGAATTTTTGTTTCTTGAAATGCATTTAATTAAGATCATTGAATTGATTCATAAGCATAATGATCATAGCACAGTACAGATAACTGAACTGTATTATTAACAGCGTTAAATATTACAAGAAATAAAAATTTCGAGGTTAGTAGTACGGTAGATTGCGCATTTATAATAATGCTTTTTATTTAGGTCTATGTAGTTAGAATTAAATATTTTTCCAGGGTCACATTAAGCTTTTGTTTATAAGGACCAGTACCATCCGCTACCCACTAAGGTAGAAATGGTTTCCTAGCAACCCTCCTTACGTAGGTTAAAAAAAGATCGTAGAGTAACCAATTATCAAGGAAAAGATAATGTTGTTCAGATCCTAGAAGCAAATCTTTGCCAAGGTGCAGTTGTTCGTTAGGCCGTGCTGACTCCGTTAGCCTGCGAGAGATGACTGCAGATCTCATTACTTGCTTGAGAGTCCGGTTTCCATCGTTAGACCTCATTGTCTACGTGTTACGCGCATGTCCCTCAGGGTTTCCAGTCAATCCCGAGTAAATTACCCGCGCTTACATTGCAGAAACCCGGGATATATTGTGTTTCTTGAGTTTCGGAAGGGATGGCGCTGAATTCGCATCCCCTCCGAATTGTCTAAGACGCGCCTCTTCCTCTAATTGACACAGTATTCTCACGAAACTCGATGCAGACGGAAAGATGTTCCGAGTTATCTGAATCCACCTTCTGTCTTCTTTCCATCCGACGCTTACTCCTTCATGTAGGATTTTGTTCCTGCAGTTAAAGGTTGGAAAAGCGTTTGCGAAGACTGTTTGTTCCCTACTTTAAGTAAGAGTCAAGTTATTCGTTTATACATTTGTGAGTTAGTAGTTCTTTTTTATGCTGAATGAACTGTTATGAAAGATTAAAGGGTATTAATTTTAAATTTCTGTCACAGATGTTTACTTATCGTTACGTTGTTACTATGTATGCTCGGTTGCTATAGAAGTTTATATTTGTTTAAACTACGTTATTCAGTGGAGAAATTGCATTAATATAGTTCCGCTATTGTATTGATGTGTTTTTTAATTAATTTTTATTGTACCTTTTCATGAAATATTATTTCAGTTTTATTTAAAATAAAATTTAATATTATTTAGTGATAACTTTTGAAAAAATACTATTATTTCTTTACACTAAAACGAAATTCTAATTTACGAGAAAGAATACGAGGGTATTGTAAACAAAATTGGGTGCATAGCAACGCGAGTGAACTACTTCCACCATGCTGAAACGTATTCAAAATTTTACCCGTAATTAACAAAGTTAATTTTTCGCGATAAATTCGCGGAGTCTTATTTAATTCCGCGAACCGTGTAAATTTTAATCATCGTCATTTCGCGTCACCGGAACGCTGTCCATCTGTGACAGAAATCCGGCAGATTGGGGCTCGTTTCGTAAATCAGTGCAGCCAACCCACAGAGAGCGCCAGTTAATTTAACGAGACGTCCAAAATAGCATTAAATAACCGTACATCCCAAATAATTCCTTTCCCCACATTAAGGGTAGCGCTCATCTGAAATATCGACCTCTCCTGTATCACACAACCACGCATGCGCCGTTCCTTTAATGCTATTCTAAACCCCTTCACGCGAGAGAAAAAAGATACAGAAAAGCTTAGGAAAGCTCCCTTTATCCTATGGAAAAAGTCTCCAACGTACTCGAACGGAAAGTCTAAGAATGCTAGAAGACTTTGGGATAACGTAGTTCTAAAGAAAGGAGGCGAATTAGTGTTGCCATGGATTTGTGAGGTCCGTCGGTATAAGTCGGTTCGGTTCTCTTGATTAACTCCAGCTAGATGTTCCTGTTCCGGTCATAAGTAAGGGCGTTATCGTTATATCCCTCAGCTTTTTCAATTTAAGTTTGAATTACTTCCAATCCCGCCCTCTCTCTCTCTCAAGAGAGGAAATAAAAAGATCGAATCCTCTTAAAGCTCAAGAGCGTGTTAAAAGAGTCGATGGTTTGGGCGTCAAATCGCGCCTTACGATTTTACGCCGAATCGTGTTCGATAGAAATCCGCGATTTCGGAGTGAAAATGCCGGGTTTTGATTGGAATTGAGTTTTTCTCCTATTTCAACGTTTTTTTTATTCCTTCCGTCCCTGCATCAAATGCCGAACTCTCCTTTTTAATTGCGTATCTTCCCAGAGCGATTACTTTCGCCCATCTATGTTTTTTTACTTTCGTTTTATGACACAGCAATCTTGGGGACGGAATTAAAAGATACAATCGATTCGTGTACCGAAGTTGAGTTAGTTTAATGGTTGTTTGACCATAGAAAGTGAATTGGAGATGTATATTATATTGTTGTTCTTTCATTGTGATATTCGGCTTGTTTCAGTAATTTTATCAAATAATTCATTTGATATGAGTATCATGGAATGAATGTATTTCCGTTGTTTTCCATCAGGTTGCATTTTAATAATTCCCTTAAGCATTGTCGTTCATTATTAGCATTTAATAACTACCATAGTTACCGTTTTCAATAATGCTCATCGCGTAATGAAGTAGGTTAAATTCCGTAGGCCTTGGTTAACGAAGAATGACGTGAAAACGGTTGAGTCTAGCTGAATTATACTTAATTCTTTCATTCATTATAGAAATCTAGTGTTTGGTTTAAGAGTTACTAACTGATATAAAATAGAAGTTTTTACTCTCTACAGTATTACTAAAGCATCATTGGATCTTTTTTCTTTACTATGTGTTTCTATGCTGTCTATATATCATCAACCTTTTGAAAGTTTTACGCCCATATCAAAACCATGGCAACGTCTCAAGAAAAAATACATCTCTATTTTGATCGAGGAATAGTCCTAGTTCAACCCACGTCCCACTGTCCCACGTTTAAAGTTCGGAAACAAATGTGGGAGGGCTAATGAGATTTGGGAAGGCAGCAGTATCGTCTGATTCTATCTCTGAGGCAATGCATCAAACGTTTTTGCTCTGCTCATCTTCGACTATTTGAGAAATTGCAGTTGAGTTTCTTCTTGTAAATTTTGAGCAATGGCCGGAAGGAGATACGAGGGGATCATTTTTACCGGAATTCATCCAACTCTTCGTCTCTGGAACATTTTTTTACGTCCTTGAAAGTATAAGATTCTCCGTGGCCCTCGAATTTTGTTTTTCGAGTATCGTACTCCTTGATCTTTGATATAGAAAACGAAGAAAATTCTTCAAAATGTTTCTATGCCTGCGTTGGATTCACAGAACTGCGCATCCATCAACTTTAAAATTAAAAAACTAAAATGTCGTTTCAAAGATTCTATTTAATTACTCTGTTTAAAATTACCTTTTAGTAGCTATCCTACTAGTTCATACTAGTCGGCCATGACGTACGTAACGTGTAAGAATGATTTCAGGTAATAGAGTACAGTAGGTGTATTGAAAGGTCGATTGTTCCACTTTAGAGAATCAATGTCGAAAAACGGTGTTATAATACTTTACCGTTCATATTTATTACTTGGCAAGCCTCGAGGTTTTGAGATTGCTTGAATAGGTAGCATTTTTATTTCCTCTAATTTGGCAAGCTTTGTTATTCATTTCACTGGAAGATTACTTTTAGTTTTCTTCCAACGTTATTTCTTTTTTGAGCTCCAATTATTTCTATTTATATTACTGTGGAATTCTGGCTTTAATTAGCTGTGGTATATTCGCGTTAAAATTAATCGCAAATTGCTATTAAACAGAGTGACATTCTCGTCTCTAGGACTACGTATTTTAGAAATTTTATGAATCCTAAACGTCCACGGTTAACACGCGATAAAAACCCACCTTTAATGACGTAGTCGCAGAAGTGTCGCATTCGACCGCACCACGTCCTAAGCACGGCAGAGAACAATCCCTCCCCCATCGGAACAAATCTTTACGTCACCCTTAACTTTTTGCTTTTAATTCGCTTCCCGTGCAGAAAGCATTCATCGCTCGCAGCCACCCGTTTTATGCAGAACTCGATGAAATCCTGGTGCAATTACGTCTCTGACCCACATCCCCGAGGGAGGGACGTTTTTTCGCGGCGCATCCATGGCTATTTTGCAGACCATTGGTCGCTAAGGCATCAAGGAGCGCGATGACCCTGAAACGGCCCAAACGCTCGATAACGATCCCCAGGGATGATCTCTTAAAACCCGCCAAGATGAGTGTACGTCTCCCGCAGAGATGCAGCGGGGAAAAAGCGGGAATTCGCCGGGATCTTTATAAATAGCATCAACAGGAAAGGGTGGCCACTTTCCTCGGAGACAAAAACGCCGGACGGTTTCATTTATCGTGGAGGAGGCGATACAAAAAGAGGTCTCTAACGGCGTTGGGCGGAAACGGGGCGTTTTTTGCAATTAACTGTAGTGCCGCGGCTGTGTATTAAGGGTTATAGGAAGTTTTTAGTCCCCCTCCCTTAAGGGCTTAGGAATAGAAAGGATAAATAAAGTACTGCCATTGACGTGACAGATAAGTAATGTGCTCCGGCCCCTGCAGTGCTAAAAGGGGGTGTTGGCTTAATCCAAGTGTTCACCCCTTTACGTAACGGGTTTGTCTCTAATGGATGGAGAGGTTTGGATTTTAATTATTAATTCATTCGAAAATCTGAGTCGATTTTTTTTCTGGTTCCGCTTGTATGTATCGACTGACCTGCTTTATTCGTTGCTAGGTAGCTCATTCTTCAATATCGCCGTTGAATTTTGTTCGGAAGTGCTGGATTGATTGTTTCTCCGAAGCTGTTCGAAACAAAATTTCTATCATTTGTTAACTAATTTTAAGTATCCTCGTTTCTTCTTATACTTATTTATGTATTTCGTTATTTCATTGACTTCTATAATGCCCTATACTATTCTATAGTTATCCCTGTTTACTATTTTTAAGTCCAATATTATATTTGTATTCATCTAAACATTTATTTATTAGTTTGTCTTTAGTTTTTCTTATTTCTCTGGCTTTTTTAGAAGATCACATCATTATTATGTCTGAACTCTGAGTGTTTATTGATTGATGAATATATTTGAGGAAGTTAAAGAACATTTCAGTATGATGTTAACAACTTGTCTCCTTAGGTTTTATTTGCATTAAATATATTCATCTCAATATCTAATCTTTCCCTCAATAATCGTTAATATCCTTACAACATTCAACGTAAGATTATAAGAAGTATATATATATATATAGTTTAAGTATAGACGCTTAATGTTCTACCATTATAGTCTTCTAAATCAACTTCTTTATATTCTATCTTTATCAATATTGAGTGTAGATGGTATCAATGTAGTTTATTTCTAATCTTCCTGATTGTTAAGAAGAAACGGATTATTTTATTTACTCGTGTATTAGTACTTGTCTTAGTATACTTCGTTGTGTCTTGAGATATACTGATTAAACTCCTTGTTCTTGGAGAATAACTTCATCCTTTATGTAGTCTCGGAAACCATTGTCTTCACCTTCCTACTTTCCTGACATCTTACCGTAAATTACATTCTTCTTCCTCCCCTTCAAATTGCATTCTGCAGCCATTCCCATTGAGAGGATATGGATCGCTGAAGGAAGTAATCGAGGGTAGAAAGCTACGGATGAAGGCGGGAAGGGAAGAAGAACGCGAAAGATGCGGGGGTGAGGGTTGGAATGGGTTGCCAAGAAATTAATGAATTGTGTTACACGCATGAAAGAATGAACCGACTCTTTATTAAGATCAGGTCGAAGTTGGCGTATCATCCTACCTTGGCTCGAAATTGAATTATTAAGTTTTGTAATTAGATGAAAAATATTAGTTCAACTTCAAAGGATATTGATTCGAGAAATGAATTTTGGCTGAGTATTGAAGATGTTTGTAGCAACCCTTTCGTGTGAAATGCTCCCGAGAAAATATGCGTAGTATGAGTATAAAATATCCTTGTAATGAATTTTTCTTCCGAGCATTTAATTTTACTTTCATTCACAATTTCATATAAATTAGAAATTAAAAACTACGCGCAATTTTGGGTAGTGAGGGTTACGAAGTACGAAGATAGTGGAACTCTGATTTACGTTGATGTTACTCCTTCAATATTAGACCATCACTATTTGTATCTCGTATAGCGTTCCCTTAAGTTCAATAGCATTCTCTTCTTACATTCCCAACCCCATCCCCACCTTTCCCACAAAATCCCTTCGTCGACCAAAAGAAAGAATAAACAAACACCTCGAAAAATTCCAATTTCTTCCAAGCATCCCTTCAATTTCTGTGGGCAGTAAATACGCGAGCTCCGTACATCGCGGCCGGTCCATTCACCGCAGCGAAAAAATCCCTTTGTCCTCTTACGGCGGTCCACGGAAGCATTCCACGGATGCGTCGTCCCTCGCATCCCCCCGAAGGACATCGGCGAGGATTTTCAGACGACGGAAAGTTTCAATTACTCCCCTGCGGCCGGTGAAAGGGAAGGGGTCCAAGGACTCACCCCTGCGGGGCACCGCGAGCGGTTTCTTGTCGCACGAAGAAGGCCTCAAAAGGGACCCGGATGTCTTTGTGGTGCCGCAAAAGCGCCCTTTATTCGCCCCACACCACCTGGCGCATGCCTGGCTTTTTGTTCAGTAGAATCATCCCGCTTGCTCTGCGAATATCCCCCCTCTACGAGTTTTCGTGTCATGAAAATGACGCCTTTTTAAAATTGCATATCTCTGTCTCCAGCCGCGTCCCCGTGTTCTCCCCTATCTCATCTCGACGGTGAGGATGAGAGTTTTTCGGACGGAAAATTTTTCCGCTTTTCTTTCGGTTTTCGGGCTCGAGGTGGGTTATCCACGGAGGTTATCACCAGCCCAAGCCAGTATTTTTAACGTTATTGCGTCGCGAAACACAGGGAGCGGCCTGGATCACAAGGTGTAGATTTATATCAGCGGATGGGCCACGTCAAAAGGTTCCCCTCTTTCCGTGGAAGTTGCCTGGTTACTTTCATTTGTTTCCGGTCAACGGCGACAAACAATGGGTGGATTCAAAAGGTGTGTGGGATCGTAAAGTGGAAGTCGCTACTGAGCTAAATGTTTCACTGATTTCGGTATCGTATTTTCATGAATGTAAGGTTAAGGGTTACTGGGTACAAAAACTGCCAGTGAAAGTATCAATTGATAGAAATTTATATTAAGAAACAAGCAACATGTCACCATTTAAATCTTCATAATTAATGTACTTTGTGAAGAATAGATAGCTGAATATTCTTTGTTTTCCAATACCATAGCGTTTTTATTTAATTTAGACATACTTGCAAGCAAAGTTAATTATGGTGTAGTGAATTGTATCTTTGAAAGAAAAAAAGTAGAGATTCGGTTTTAAATACCTTTGTGTGTCACAGAAGCTTTGAAGTAAGTTTTAAGAGCACAGATATAACTCGAAAAGTACTTAATTTTTTAAGAAAATTTTCCTGCATGTAATGATAATTACTCATTGTACTACGTAAAAAAATTTAACTCGCATTAGCATTTCCAACTGAACCTTTTATTACTAAAGTCATAATTATTTTGAATTACCGGCAATTTTTTCTTATTATCGTAAGCGCAACAAATTACTGGAAAAACGACCTACATGAATTTTCTTAATCAACCTTACGTATTGCGTATCTTGTTTAAACGCCCTTCAGCTTGAAATTACCTAATTGTCTTTTCTACTTCGAGGAATTACTTCAATGCGTAACCATCGTCTCGTCCTAAATTCAAGGGCTGCATTTTACCCTGCTCATTCGTTTACGAAATCCCCCAAAGGCATTGCACCCACGACGCGCTCTTTAGTGTGTGCGAGCCCCTGAATCTTATGCACCAAGCATTACTCCTTGGGAAATCGCGCGGGTGTCGGCAAACGTCTTCTATATCTTCTCATCAAAGGTAAGGCAGTCTCCTGATAAAGGCGTTATGCATTTACCAGAAAACGCTTCCCGAAAGGTCTCGGCGTTTATCGTATTTGCCCCCAGGTCGCGCCTTTGTGAGCCGAGTTACACGCGCGGTTCTTGAACGCGATATTCCTGCCATTAGTTTTAGACGAACGCGGTGTCACGCGCAGTCGTATCCAAGGAGACGGAAGGAAAAAAACGCGTATCTCCATCAACGGAGTTTCTCCGATTCGGCGGATGTTGCGTCTTACGTAGCGGAATCTCGTTGAGATTAATTCGTCTCCTTTCCTTCCTTCTTGCACGGCTTAAGAATATCGGTGTGGGTTCTGTTTGCAATGGAGGTCGGATTGCCATGGAAATAAATACGAACGCGGTTCGGGAAAAGGAATCTCGAGTAAAATCTTAATGCGTGTTTAGGTGAAGTATCTAGGTCAAATATCAATAGGAAAAGGCTTAGGAACGTAATCGAGAGTCGAATTCAAAAGGATTAGCTTCAGCTTTAGATTTATTGTATCAATGACTCGTAAAGTATTAGATACAAAGAAAAGATTTGAAATATATTGTGAAGGTGATCCTTACATTATGCACACGAGTTGTAAGGCCTTCGTAGATATTTGAATTCCCATTTTACAGCTCTATCTCCCTCCCCGTATCGAAGAAGATTGGATGGAATCATCATCCCTTCCCGTGTCCTGGTAAATCTCGTTTCTCAGAAGCCCTCCTCGTTGCTAAGAGGCGCATAGTGAATGAGGTTCTTGCGTCACCGATTTCCATTCCCTCCAATTAAGGACGATATGCACGAATCTGCGACTTTGGTCGGAACATTGGTTGCGAGTCATAATTTGACATTTCTACGAAAATTTTTAACGAAAGAGTTTTTGTGGTTAAAATAAAAGACTTTTTAATGTGATATTGACCAGTTCCAAGTTCGCAAAACGCATTCTGAAATTTAGTAGTTTATTTTGTTGATTTTTTTACAGAAAAGCATCTATTTTAATCGGGTATAAAGCACTTTGATGGTGGAAATTTCGTCTTAATTTATTTATTCTCCATCATTTCTAAGATAATCGACTCTTTATTTATCCTTATCCGTTAAAATAATACCATGTCGCCTTAAATACAGTTTTGTAAGGGAGAAATTGTTATTTATCTTTGCAGTTATACGTAGATTTCAATATCTTATCGGTTGCATACTGCAGTAACTAAGTTGCTTGGTAACCAGCTCCGTTACGCACCTCTGTAATTTTTCCTATACGTTTCTGTTGATTTACAACGCAGTAAGCAAAGACTAATATTTAAGTAGAGGATTAAAACCTTTTTGCCGTAACGAGTCACGCTTGTCGGCGCCTACGAGCACGTCCTAGTCAACCCACCTTGGTCGTAGTTCGTTACGCATATCAACTACCGCTTTCTTCCACTCCTTTAACCATATAATGCTCCTTTCGGGGAAAGGCGTTCCCACCGTAGGCTCGATTTATTTATCAAAGCGGAAAAAAAAATCCGTTGAGAGGTCCACGAATCACAGCGCCGTCATCGGAGACGCGGCGGGAAAAGGAATTTATATTCATCGATAACGTATATGGGGGAGAAATGGAAGAGGCGTAATGAGCGATTTACCGCTCAAAAACTCCCGGGAATAATCCCGAGAAAAATGACGTCGAGGTTTTTTTTCTCCTCAAGGCATAAGGGCTTCGCTTTATCAAGCGATCGCCACCGACGGAAAGATCCCGAGAATCGGTGGTTTTAAGGGGAGATGGGAAATATGGAATTCGGAACAGGTGGCGGTTTTCGCAGGGATGCGGAAAGGAAAAATCTCGCGGTGCAAAAGATGAATCGTTCCCATGGAAGCATTGTCTGTCACGGACCAAACTTAAGGAGTTGGGGATGGATTTTTACGCGGAAAATATGACTTCCAATTTACCCTTCAATCGAGCGGGTAATACGTCTTTAAATCTGAGGAAAATGATTTTGCATCGGAGGCGTTTCCCGGAGAAAAAGTTTTGAGGGATATGGTGCGTTTGATGTGCCCAAGTGCGGTTTTTCCATTACGGTTTTGGAAGCTGGGATCTGTTGGTGATATGTCAGAAATCGCTGGTGATTTCATGCGGTGCATAAATATTGTTTTGTTGAATATATATAATATCTATCAATATAATATAATAATCTAATATATATCAATACATACGCTCATTTGATGTAATAGACATTATATCTCTTAGAAATTATTTTGAAAAATTATATAATATATCGTAATGTCCCCTAAATCCATATTTCTATTTATTTTTTATAATATTATATGCGTATTCATTTTGTCGTTTTCTAGAACATTTTATATTATATACTAACATTCTTTCCTTAATTCCACAATTTTGACTTTTAAGAAACATTTATACATAATTTTTACGTGATTATTATAATTTTATAATGTATTTATTTAACTACAGTTTAACTCGGAATTATGAAACGTCTTGAGCAGTTTTTTGGGAAAAATTAGTTATAAGCTGTTCCGTAACGCTATCTTCAATTGGCATCTTAAGTGCATATACAGCTGTTTATTTTATCAGCCGACATTACTTCTTTAGTGGACATTAATATCATCTTTGTTTGTGGAACACCTCTGTACATCTTTACACATACTTACTATGCAGTTTCAGATCTCAGCGTGGTTGTTATACAAACGAGAAAGATTAAAGGATATTAAAACAGATCGCGATACTTTTCCAGTTTTTATAATTTTTGCGCTTGATAGCGTGTTTCGCAATTCGCAAAGAGATACGGACGATAAAAATCGCGTTTTAGGCAACGTTAGCACACTTATAGCCTTGTTTGAACATCCTCCCTCACTTGGAGAGATAAAACAAACAAGGTCATAAGTAACGGTCTCGGAAGACAAAATTCATTCCAAAACAGTTCTGGGTCAAACCTGTTCAGTGCATCCAGAGTTTTAATTGGACAACGTAAAATTTACTACCGAATGATCGGAAAAAGGCGATTCTATTCTTCTTAATTGCAACAGAACTGCCTCGCATTGTTATCGGAGTGGTAATTTATTACTTTTAGATTCATTCCTTTTCTTCGCGATATAAAAATATCTAAGTTTGGTTTTATTTTGGATGATATCCTTTCATTTAATGCATCTTCTTTTGTTTCGAATAGTACCTCAAATTTTCCGGGCAAGATTTAGTAGCAGGTGCCTACAGCATCCCGCGAAACGAATCTTTTTAATTTAATCATTTAAATCAGCGTATTTATTCCTCATGCAGTGGGACTCATCAGAGACGAGATGCGGAAAAATTCAAATAAGATGTATTCGAAGCCGCAAATTCAACGTTTCGAAAACATGCTCGTGTATATGGATTCAAATTCACGTATTACGTGCCACTCCGGATCGACTCAAAAAAACCTAAAAGTTTTTTAAAATGTCATAAAGGCGGCTTTATTCTGAACCATTTAATACACTTGCGTTTATAAAAATCCCATTAATTAGCAATTGAAGATTAACTCGTAGGAAAAAGTTCGTACTTCAGTTCCACTTAGGTTTTTCGACGTCCAAAATATATCTCTTTCCTATTTCGGAATAGTAGGAAACGTTTTCATGGTGTCTTTTCACTGAATATCGTACGGCAGTTGAATTTGCGTTTATTTATGCATAACTGGGCATAGGATTATATCCTCCACGTATAATATTCAATGAAAGATGCTGGATAAATGTTAATGGAATCATGCTATTCGCCTTTTTGAAATTTTCTAATATGCAAATAAATCCTAAATTTTTAAGCTACTCTCAAAATTGAATCCTTGTAATTTTAATCACGAATCCAGTCTTGTTTATAGAGGAGAACTACTATACTTTTATTTCAAAATTCAAATTAGGTTCCTCTTTTTCATCACATATTTATTAAACACATTTATACGTGTATTTCATCCGTTTATTATTCACGTAACCACTGGATTATTAGTATATTCATACGCTACATTCCCCTTGTAAATCTATGTGCCCGAACCTCGCCGCTCATTCCTATATATATTTTCGTGCCAATAAATAGGTAATCAGTTACAGCGTTCTCAAATTGTGGTTTTGCTTATGGGGAAGCGTAGCGAAGCTATACACGATCACAGATGTTGGTTCGTAGCGTATGTAAAAGACACGAGACGACATACCTCAGAATCAGCGTTTTCCAACCGCTAGCCGTCCCGTAAAACGTGAGAGTTAAACATTTCTCGTTTACGATTACTTTTCGTCCTTTGATCATTCACCAAGGCTGGTGAGATTTGGGTGCCGTATCAAATTAAATCTCATCCGAGCGCGTGTTCAAACTGTCAACACGCGTTCTTGATTTTATTTAACTAAATGCGGCTTGATAGGAGCTGGTTAGTTTGCTGGTACTTTGCTGCTGGAATGAGCAACGCTTGGAACTTTTTACATCGTGTTTATACTTGTTTATGCTTTCGGAAAGTATCCGGGAGGTAGCATTTATAATTACAGATATAATGGTTGAATTCCGCCTGTATGAAGTATGCAGTCATTTAAATACCAGACGTAAAATGTCAGCAGAATCGTGTGTGCAAAATTCGCACCATTTTCGTGCTTTTTTTAATGTATTTGCAGCTTCTGTTTGACTGCGAAATACTTCTTTGATCAGGTTAAGAGGACGGAAGCAATCTCATTCGATTTCACGGCTACCGACAACTTTACCGTGTCAGTGTGGATGTTGAACCATCCTGTTAAACCGCGTGTCGCGTAAGCACTTTCCACTTGCGAAGGAACGCCTCCCGAATCGCATTTCGCACGTAAATTCGCAAACGGAGGAATTCGCTCAATCGCGAAAGAGGAGAAGCCAAAGAAAGAGGAAAAATCCTGGGAGAGGCGAACGTAATGTATCGTCAGATAGGATCCTAACTACTTCAGCACCTGTTGTTTGCTTAGAGTCTCTTTTATCCCGGAATATTTCCCCCTTTTTCCCCCCCAACTCCACCAAATTACGTTCCCACCCTCCCGTCCCGTGGAACGTGACTCCCGGAGAGTTCTTCTCCGCAAAGTCTACAAAAGTGGTGTTCGGATCGCAGGTGCCATAGGCGTGTTTCACCGAACATCAGCCGAAGAGTCCCACGAGGCGAGATTAGCTGATTGGGCACGAATCGCATACCATCCACGGAGACGTTCTTCAACCGATACGGTGTGGGCCCATCAAAAAATTCGCCCGCGATAAAATTCATGGTCCCGTTTTCATCCCGCTGCGTGACGACCGAGCGGTTATTATTAAAAGCCGTTAGCAGTTTTTCCGTGCGTCGGAAAGTTTGTCGCGAGATTTATCGTCGTTTTCGACTCACGAGGAAAAGCGAGGGTTTCGGTCGGAAATATCGATCCTTGGGAATTAGGTGTCAAGTGGGGTCCGCGCTAACCACAAGTGGCCCTCGAAGAACCACCTCCGAGAAGGTGTTCGAATTATTTTATTTGGGAAATCAGGGGTGTTGGTTTCCGTGGAGATGTGTTTTGACGTTTGTCGTCCGTTTTGTATGCGAATGTGCTGATGTTTTTCGATATTATCGCGAATTTGCGATGGAAAAATCTTCATATATATTTCTCTAGTAAGGAATTCATTTTATTGTTCTATTGTTACTGTTTTCTGCCTTTTAATCGAGTATTTTAATGGGATAAAATTGATAGTAAACTTTGAAATTTTTCTTTGTAAATTATAAGATTTTTCTAATTGAATGTAATATAATTTCAAATTGTTCTTTCAAATTTTAATTTCAATGAATATTAATCGAATAGGAATTGAAATTTAATTAAAATAAATTGACATGCAGTTATTTCATAAATTCAATGGCTATTGATTTTTATGAATTTTGATTACTGAGTGAATTAGGAATAAATATTCTATCCATTTTATTTATTTTATTCCATTAGTTCTCATTTTTTATTAGAATTTAGAGTTATTTTTATATTCTTAAATTAAATAGCTTTCATTTCCATTTTTTCTTTATAAGATAAGCTACTTATGGTAGTAATGTAGTAGTAGTATGGTATGCAAGTATGCAAAATATCAATGAAGAAATATATACTAATTAGGTATCGTATATATTATACTAGAATAATTCAGGAGCAAGATATTCTATAAAAATACCAAACAAAAAGCTACCACATACTTTCTCTCGAAAAGCATGTTTACTTGATCAATGAAAATCCCTTTCCATCAAGGGAAATGTTCTTATTACAATTCATCCATATGTAGAACCGCTTTATGTTAGAAAATATGAAGAAAATGGCTGCCTATAAATCTCCAGCAACAATGAGTGTTTATTCGTATCTCGGGCGACAAACAAACTTTCGAATTAAATCCGCATCAAGCCGCCGCGAGATTTGATTAATTTCACTCGCTCAGTATCAAAGAAAGAACGCGGGGAAAATGGAAACGCCGGAGGGATAACGATTCCTCTTATCGACAGCCTGGTGGTATGGATTTTCGGAAACATACGAGGGAATTGCGATCCAATTATTAGAACGGTTCAAGGCTAAGAAACCTCCGATATCTGGAGAGGAAAAATGTTTTGCGGCGAACGGGAAAAATCAATTCCGGCCCGATTCCCATCTTCAATAGTTCATTCATACAATCCTCCATCTCTCGGGTTCCGAACCCCGGCCCCTCGCATAGTTGTTCGGATACCGGAGGCTGGCAATTTACGTCCGTGGAAGTTTCGCTTTTTTGCTTCGTGGAAATTCCATTAATATGATATTCGCCCGGAGATTGTTTATTCTCTGGGAATGCTTTGGGAAAAGGGTTCCATGGCGATGGATTTGTTTGTTTTTAGGAACGAGTGGAATTCTTCTGGGAAGATTAAGCCCAGAGAGGTACGAGGTCTTTGCATATATTAGTGGAGATACTTTTGGGTTGTAATTATTACCTTATGTTTCTTTGGGGTCATTATGCTATTTGCTTACTCAGAAACTATGAATTATAATACGTTATTACTTGAAACAGATGCGCGATAAATTTGGTGGGAATTGAATTAATTTTTCATGACTGATATGAGTTATAAATAGAGTGTCTGTACGAACTGGTTAATTGAAGTGCAGTGTTCATGAATTGCTCTGACATTTCTTCATTTTTCAGCGTTAAGTAGAATGATTCGTGTTTGAAATTGTTTTCAGTCTATTCATTACAATGTATCTTAATTCGCACAATCTTCAATTCTATATTCCTGTGTGTGAGTTTAAATATTTCAATAGGTTTTATAATGAAACACGACATTTAGGATATCTGAAATACGAAAACAAAATATGTTGATAATTCAAGGTGTATAAATCAATATGTATCATGGTTTTTAAAGTGCGTATCGGTATAAAGTATCTTTAACTTTATAGCATTTATTTAAGACAACGTTTCCTCGGTTTATATCTAAGAGTAATATTAAATGACCGAATCTTGATGATCCGGAGATATATATATTGCCCCAATATTTCATAAACTTATAAATTCATGTGTGCGTCAAAATTTTCTCCTTTCAATACCGTTCCAATGCTTATATGCTCCTCCAGTTCTCTTTCCTTCCGTCACTTATACCAGCATCCGGTCTCCCGCGAGGAATAACCCCACCCACTTCCTTTTCTGTTTGATTTAATATCGTTCCCATCCACATCAGCATATCCACGTATTCCTTTCAGCCTTTCCTTATTTTAACGTATGTTCCATTCGTATCCCATGAACCCCGATCTATTTACGTTGTCACATCAGTACGTGCGTAAAATAAAGAGTATAAATGTAAAATAAATAATCCCTCTGAAGTACAGATAAGGTTTTCTTAAAATATATAGTATTTTAATTCGTAAAATATTTTTATCGGTATAGGATTTTAAAGTTTTAAATACTAATTTTTACAGAGACTAAGCGTTGAAATTTAGAATTGCATCTTGTCTACATCTCTTCTTGTTACGTACAAATCTATGTACTTTTTAATCTAATAGAACCATTTATATTCAAGTATTTCTTTCAATTTACTGCTATTGATATATGTAAATTATTTCCTTCCAATTTATAGCTTTTAACTAATAACTTTGATTCATTTTATGGTTTTAAATTTGAGATTTTATTTGGTGTACAATTCATTTATATGATTGGGTGCAAATAATAAAATTTTGCATAATGGAATGGTCGAATCATTGAACTGTTAGTCTCTTATCTTAAGGATTTTCTGAACTCTATTATTAGAAAATAAAACAAAACCCTTATGTATTTTGATATTTTAATTGATTTAGGATCACATACATGATTTACACTATATCTTTACATCTACTTAAGAAAAACTAAATGCATGAATAAAAAGTAAACGACTAAACCCATATCTGTTTCTGTATAGGAATCTATAACTTCTACCTTTCCTCTTTGGATAACGGTTGGTTTCGAGTACACCAAACCCTTGCGCATGTTGATTCGGCATATCCAGTTGGTAATCCTCATCTAGTCCATCCCTAAAGGAATTCCAAACTCGTTCATATCTGAAGGGCAATTCCCAAAATCGCCCAAAACACTTGCACAGCGTTATGATGAGGACGTGGCATTTCATTGGCAGTAAATTCTTTCCCTGACCGCCTATTTTCCATCCAATCTAATATTGTCACCGTATATCCCGTGCGCGGGGATTGTTTCACCCGGATGAGGCATGCCTTTTGCAGTTCGCGAAGAGAGTTTCCCGGAGATATGAGTCCATTTAAGCAAACTATCGGAAACCCCGGATTCTCATACCGCCAAAGTGGTGCAGACGGTAGTTTGCAGCGAAAAGAAATAGTCCCGAAATTTCCAGTCGCCAGAAATAGAAGATGCTAACGTTCTTACCGGATTTCGAACTCTCCATCCTCAAAGCCGGTGTTAGCTGTGGAATAGGACAGGATTTCCTACCGAGAAACTTTTCAGATCTCTTCTTGGTTTTATTCCGGTCCATACTCTCTCTTACCAATTCGATATTCCACGTTTCCGTCTAGGGATATGCATCGGACGAAAGTATTTCGAAGGAATGAATTTTTCCTTTACGTCAAGGTGGGGGTTCAAAGCCGCTAAAATCTGAGCTGAAGAAAAAATTTACTTTTCAGAAAGCTTTTAAAATCGATCGGGATATAGAGTTCAGGTCGATTTATGCTCGTATAATCGTTAATTCATTCGAAAAAATAAAATATGAAATTTAATCTTGATTTTACAGTTCATACCTTTACGTATTTTTAAGGAAAACTTTCAATTTATATATTTTTATGTACATGTTAGGTACAAGATGTTAAAGTTTTTTCTTTTAATGATAAAGAATTTTATATTATGTATTTTCCAGAATTTTCTGTAATTGAGTGGTTAAACTCAAGTGAAATTCTCTAATTTTATCAAACTTTATTTCTGATAAATCAACGTTCTATATTTAAATGAAAAATTTAAGGTTTTAGAATACTATCATTATTAATATTTTATGTTTTTATTCGTGTTGTAACAGTATGAATGAATTATTCTCTATGACTCTACTTTCCTTTGCTATAACTTACAGTACTTACTGTTCAAGTTGGAGTTTATCATACATTTATTATCATTTAGATTTGTCGTATTGTAAATTCAAATAAACATTATTTTTAATCGTTGCGATTCGCACATCCTATAGAACATTCAACCACGAAGAAAGGATTGTATTCCCGTTACTACGAGTGACAAAGAAGCTGACCCTATCCAATATTAATCCAGACAGAATTTCTGCGTTAACGAGTTAACCGCGGGCGATCCTTTTTTTTGCTCTCATCCTCTCGAATCATCGGCATAGTTACTCTCGAGTAACTCATTCTTTACTCAAGTCGGTGACCTAGGCCATTGGAAGTCGTGTTTCTTTTGTTTCATAGCCATTCGGGTCCCAGCCTCCGAGTTAACTTGAAATTCAAAGTGCCTTCGGCATTGTCCGGGCGGATTTACCCTCCGACGAAACGAAAACTTTACTTCCTGATTAAATTTGCTTTATCCGCGCCTTCAGGTCATAATCGTTCTCCAGTAATCTTATCTTCCGGTCTCTTTCTTGATCACTTCGGCTTTACCCATAGTTCCCTTCGCGCGCAATCAAATGCTTCCTTTTATTTCCGGCCATTTTATTTTCCCTCCTTATTGGCTCGTGTTTTCCCAGACCCCCTCGATGTTCTCCATAATCATCGTTATTCTTTTCTTCATAAGGTTCCGCATTTATCCCGTTTTATGGCGCCACATTCGCGGAATCTCTTCATTTCCATCGGTGCCCCATTTAACGCTCATTGAATTCGGATATCGCCGTGTCTGTTCATATCTCAATCGGCAGAATGCGTGCAGTTTTCGTGATTTGCCCCCGAATCCATATGATTAGGCATTTAACATGTTCGTGCGATAATCCTTCTTCATACGCCAGATTTAGTGGCGGCGTAGTTTCCTGATTTCCCATAAACACGGAAAATTGGGTATTGTGGCATTAAAACGGAACTTAATTATGTAACAGTAAACGGATGGTAGTCGTCGCTAACCCTATCGTGCCTTCCCATGCTAATTATGTCTTTCAATATCATTTGCGTTATCATATCGATGTTAAAATTTGTCTTCGTTTGAGTTTGTTGCTATGGGATGATTTACAAGTCGTTGTAGACTATGTTGTAGTAACCATGGGTTGTTGAATTGAGTAAATAATTGAAGGTAAGTTTTTTCGGACATTTTTATTTAAAATTACTGGCTATTTTCCATCATATTAATCTCTCTAATTAAAGTAAGTATTCTTACGGTATATTTTTATAATTTTCAATATATATTATCCTCATTTATGAATACTTCTCTCGAATTTAAGAAGCGTAATTTAACTCAGCGAAGTATATTAACTATAAGGATAGTGTGTATTGCGGGAGAAGTATTTCTGAGTTTTTAAAAAGTGATTAAAGGAATTCAAAATAATTTGATAGCTATTTATATAGGTCATATAAATATTCGCTTCCAAGGAATGATCAAATGAAACTCATTTTGTTGGAGTCCAAATTTTAAACGACTTAGAAAAATATAGCATTGCTTTAAGAATTTCTAGGTAAATTCATAACCGGGCTCTCATGTTTGATTTTCGGGAAAAATAATTTTGCTAGTAATGCCCTCAGAAGTTAAACGTTTTTCTAAGTAATCTCGTAATTTAAGTTGTTTTTTCGCTTTTTAATTTTGTAAGCCTTTTCAAAGTCAAGATTTACCGAAAATGCAGAACATTCCTCGACTATTTTATTAGAGATGAAAGAATAATTTTTTTCCTTGCAAGGTCTAGAATCTTTCGAAAACCTAATTTTCGGCGGAGATATTCACGGAGCGACTTCTTCAAAAATCAAAGCGAGCAAAGCTTTTGCTACAAATGGGACATTGAAAATGTAGGTACCGTAGTTGACTCTTTTACCGCTCGTATTCTATTCATTCAGTGATCGTTTCTTTTCATCATTCTTCAGACCCGCCAATATTCCTCATATAAATAGATTGAATTTAAAGAATACATTCTTTTTATTCGATTTAAACCAATCTCTTTTGGGTTTTTTCGATCGTTAGCCTTGTTGAGGGAAAAGGCAATATAAGAGTAAGACGAGTAAGTTTCCTTCTGTAAGAGAATCTTATTAGAGGAAAGAAGGAACTTAATTGTTGCGCACTGTTTTAATATATTTCGCAACAATAACCAATAATTATTCTAACATCATAATTCATGATAACAACTGAAAATATGCGATTGGAAATATTCGGGTTTGGTAACCAAGGAGTTACGTAGACTATGACGCAAGTGTCATGAATTTTTCAGAACCTCTTTTTCTCTCGCGATTTCAACACCTTCAGTACAACTGCTCCATTACCTCCGATAAACAGTTCCACAGCACCCTAGAGAAGGGTTCACCGCACAGTAATCCCCCCAAATATTTCAAAACGTCCCCTCGTTTTGGGGAAAAAAAATAGTCCACCGAAAAATACGCAGCTTAGGATTCAATCTCTCCCAGCGTGGCCCATTCGACCGTCTCATCCCGCCAAATCTCCGCACAATTTTCCCATCCCCCTCCTTCCTGCATACCTGTATTATAGCAATAGGTTTCTTCTCCTCCCCATTTAACCACTCAAATTATTTCTCCCCACCCGCACAGCCCAATCTCTATTTCCGTTAATTTCCCCCGAAGCGAACGTATTTTCGGCCCATCCCGCCGATCGCCTCTAATTTCCTTCGCTCTACCTTTCCATTCCTTCTTCTCCCTCAGCTGACCTTTTCATCGACAAAATCCTGTCCTCAGGTCCTCCTTTATATATATATATATGGTCTGTGGGGGTGGGCTGGTATATATATCTATATATTTATTTACCGCCCCCGCAGACCGTCTCTTTCCATTACCCGCCGATCCGACCCATCTTCAAGCTGCAAGGGTGCGAGCGGTTCTTTCAATGCGTAGAGGAAAGCTTTTCCAGCGGAATTGGATGTGGGGAACGAGCAGTAAAGGAAGGAATTGGTTTTGATCGTCTGCCGACCACACTCATACTATGGAATTCGGGGAGGAGAGCGTTTGGGGGGGAAATTGGTGTTCCGCCGGGTCCGGAGAGGTGAGGATTTCAGAGGCTGAAAGGAAATGATTGAAGAGGCGTATTCCTTGATAGAAGTGGATCTTTCGCACACTCTCTCTCGTTTTTTCTCTCTCTCTTGCCTTTGACCAGCTGTCCGCCGCTGCCGGTGGCCACTTGCGTGTGTGGAGGGTCGGCGGGAGTTCGGACGATGTTTGGTTCTGTGTCCAGGGTGGGAATTATACCGATGTGGTAGTGGTGGTGAAGAGGGCGCATCTGGGGGTATTTGGAGGTGGTTCACTCGATATGATGGGATTGCCACGATTTGTCTTCGAACGCAGTCTTTGAATGAGTAATGAAATGGTAGCACTTGAAGTAATACCAGTGATGGCGGAGATTAAGGTAGAGCGTAAACTTTATTCGTAGAGTACTAGTAAAACGTATGTAATATTCTAAAGTAAGAAATTGGAATTAAAAGTAGTTGAATTGTGAAAAGTAATGTCTAAAAATATATCAGCATTTTTCCTTTTGAGGCAGTAAAACATTGCTGATCACATAAGGCGTAAATTAGAAATTGATATTTAGGATATAATCGATTCGATAATAGGAGGCTTAATTGAATTTAGTTTCGATTATTTTTGTTTGTGTATTTAACGATTATCAACTGAATATAATTAGTTTCTTCACTTGTTCAATTCTTTCTTATTCCTGGTGTAATTTCTATGGTATATTCATTATTATTAAGAGTACGATATGGATCGAAGATAGTTGAATTAACTTCACCGAAACACACTGTTCAAAAGAGAAAAATATGTAAATGATTGAATCCCTATAACGTATAAAAGAGTGTAATTCATTGATCTTTTCTAAAATATAGATTTGTTAATCCTTTTTGTCTCTCTATTGTCAAATAATATACAACCAGTTTCTTAGCTATAGGAAAATCTATTATGTGCAAGAGTTAGATATACTACTTTGTGTTACTTTTATCCTGGGTACCGGATTTAATTACGAACATCTATTTACTTTTGGGATAAAGAAACTCGGTTGCCATAGCGTTGTTAACAAAGGTACAATAAATAATTTTTGCCTCTTATTTACGTAAACTGAATTAAATAATTTAACTTTCTCCTTTTAAAGCAATTAATTAAACACTACGGATGCCTTTAATAAGATTTACTTCCAAGCTTTCTTTCTAAATAATTTGCTCGACCCGTGGGAAACTATGTGGAATCGATTCGATAAGCATAATGCCGAGTCGTAATTCGTCTCCGGGCATTTCCCCCGACGGGCGCGTCGCATAGAATTCTGGAATTCCTTTTGTGAGTAATAGAAGAGAAGGTGAAAGGGAGTGTTAAATTGACTTCCACGGCAAGTGTTAACCTTAATTGAGACGCTCCCAAAAATGAATTTCCACTCCGCGTAAGGTATTTAATGCCGATGTGCAGATTCCAGAGCTTTTTAATTAAAAAAAAGTGCGTTGACGAACGAATGGCAAGCCTTTATCATTCTGACCGTAATAATTGTATCCGAGACAGGCTGGGATTCGTGGGCGGCCATTAAGCAAATGGAAGGACTGAATAAACGCAAGCTCAGGAGGACTTTGTAGCGTCACTGCGATCGCGCATTCAATGGATGGTGAAAGGTGGCCGAGCTCAAAGGATGTCGGAAAGTAGCTTAGCTGGAAATCGGAGATGATCAAATTTTAGGAAGGATGTTTTAATTACCACCCATTTCGATCAATGCGCATCCACGAGAGAGAGTTTGGATTCCCCTAGGTTTGCGTGCGCTCGTAAGCATCGTGTAGCCTTTTTTATATCGTATGGGTATACTCCGAAGAAATCTAGTTCGATATTGTCCGGAAATATTTAGAGGTAAAAGTATATGTGGGATGATGTTTTATGTGTATTCTCAATTACGAAATTCAGGAGTTAATTTTATAAAAGTTGCTGCTGTTAATAGTTAAAATTTGTCGTACGTATGGAATTTCTTTAGGGATTGCTGTTGACCTTAATGGTGGGTTAATTCAGTTTTCTTAATTCTTCACTTTAATACGTAATTTTATTTAGAAGCAGTTATGTTTAATTTCTATAAAAAGAGCTCTGTTATTATGATTGCTCGCAAACTTTATTTATCGTAACGTAAATTCCTGTACGTTTCAATAATGGAATCACTACAATACTAATTTTCCTAGTTACGATTATTCTGTATTTCGATTATTACGAACTACAATATCGCATTATTCAGTCTCGACAATGAATGTAAGAGCCTCCGTTTCTTTATTCCATTGTTTTCGTAAGGTCAATCGTCATTCATTTCCTTTCCTCGGGAGTCAAGATGCATAACCATTCCATTCCAGGGTTTCCCCCGATTCTCTCATCAGCGCGATAGAATGCGCGTCATTGTAGGGGCGACAAAGATGAACATTGTTGTCCCATTGTGTCTCCCTGAATGTTTCCGTCGCGTAATCTCACCTGAAGAAGTCCCGCCATAAAACGTATGCGATGAAGTCGCGACTGATTATGCCAGCAAACTGGTGGGCGAAATTTGATCAAAATCATGCCGGAACGATAATACATTTCACAGAATCCTTAACACAATGCTCCCGCACAAGGCCTCTCTCACAATGGTATCAATTTCCTTCTCCAGGAGAACCTATATCCGTCTTGAATGAGCTCTACCCACATCTCTCCCCAACCTCTCGCCATATCTCCCGTATTCTATAAGCACGCGAGTAAATAGGCGTTTGATGTAATTTCAGCAGCGCAGGCCGGTCGCCTCGGCGGACGTTAATGCGAGATTCATCAAGCCCTCCGAATGGATCCAGTGTCAATTCCTCGACCTTGCAATCCGGGTTATGGATTCGCGTATTTTTAATTTTTTTAACATGTAATAACAATATTTTTCCCCTATAAATCTTTTAAAATAATCCTTTTCCCAACAATGTTCGAAAATTAATTTAATACTCTCTATCTCTTGACGTAATATTAAACCGAGTTCAGATCATTAACAATGGGCTATTGTTATTAATATTCCTCTGTTGCTTTCTGTGTTTCGTTGCCTCTACGATTGTTGTGTTATGTTGCTCTTTCATTGTTGCTACAATGGGAACTTGATTAAAACGTTCTACCAGGCCGAATTAATACGCAACTGAATATATAAATAGATCATAATTAATGTATCTAATAGTCAGTTAATATTGTTTCCTAACAACATATCGCATAAACCGCTGCTGCAGAATATTTAAGCATAAATATATCATTATACGTTACAAATATTTTCCAAACTCAATCTTAGCAACATTTGTTGAAATCCTCTATTGACAAGTGTAATTATGTATAAGTATATATTTAAATATTACTTAAAAGTAAAGGACAAGTTTTAGCGCAAAGCAATACTATTTAGAGTAGTATTTTTAGAAATCTAATCTTTTCTCGGAAGCCTGTGATGTGGTACGATTCTCCGGAATCTAACTAACGATGTGGTTTCTCTATGCTCGTGCTAAATAATCTGCACGAACTCCACTAATCCACCTTTAGCGCGAGTGAAAATTTGATTATTCTTAGTCCTTAATTCGATTCTGACAAAACCATTTAGGATCAGAAGGTATCAGCGTCAGTTTTCATAGAGGGCGGTCTAGAAATATCCTCTCTCTCTTGGTTTTATCTTCGGGAAACGTTTTTTGTCCGCAGACTAAGCTCCGTTTTTTTTGGTGTAATAGAATTATAGAGATGTTCTGATAACGAGGTAGGGTATCGGCATCTCGGGACCCTATTAAAAGTTCACGTACATTTTTGGTTTTTCGATAAGATTTATCTAGAATGTCCGTTTAAGTATGTGGCGACACCAATTTTTCCTATTTTTTACGTAAAACTTAATTAGGGTTAAAAAGGTTTTCTTTGAGCGATATTCATTTACTTCATAATTTCAAAGGTGGTGTTTTATGCAAGAATTGTCAGTCGTTAACTGATTTTTTTATTTATTATACATTCTACATGAAGAAGTAATATTTACTGGATTCCTCATGCTATATGAATCTTTTAGTTCTGTATATCCATGATTGCGTAATCTGTAATTTAACTATGTTTAAAAGTCTTTGGAATGGATTTACGTATTATTGGAAACTTCCTTCTCTTGCTCATTATTCTCTGCTCTGTGAAAACTTCGATTGATATACCAGCTATAGCGAATTTCTTTAAATTTTATTTCCGTAATTGATGGTCAATATTGATGAGTCTTGCAAATGATTATTTACCTAACTTTAGCCTGTAAAGTTCAGTGGCTACAGAATCCATTCGGAAATTTGTAAACCTCGCTTTGATTTCGTCTTTCTATACCTTTAATCTTCCGGCTATCCTTTGTAATGCGAATTTGATATCTTTAGCACATACTGCATCCCATCAGCGATTGGTTACACACCACCTTTTCGAGTCAAAGTACATCCTGATTATCTAACGTCAGAGAGTTAAAATCACCATCTCCTTTTCTTGTTTATACGTAGCGAACGTAAACTTAATTCTTCGAAGTTTCCTTTTAACTCGCTTCGTACATCAACAACGATTAATTGGATTCTTTGTTTAACGAAGGCTTCGGAAAGAAATGCGTCAAAGGATGAACAAAATGGATTCGTATACGGAATGCAGATCGGTGTTTCTGGGATGGCTCGTGCAAATATTTCCGACTATCTAAATGCGCCGCGCGTAACTTTCTGGAGGTGTTTGTCGTACGTTTGAATTTGTATTCGATTCCGAATGTTTACACCACTGGCTTATGCTAAATCCATTTAAAAGCGGATCCCGTCTGATGTTGTTTGCGTTGTCACGCATTACCCCATTTTACCGCGAGTCGCCGCCATGTTTGCGATGCTCGGATGGTCGAATGGGACCGTCCAAAATTTTTTATGGTTATTTTTGAAGTTGAAAGTTAATTTTAGGAATCGTTCGTTTTCTTCAGGCACGGCTCTTTTTACTTAATTATGTTTCATGTCCGTTAATTAAGGCGATTTGGATATATTGCAGTGTTGGCATACTGGTGTAACAGTACAGTAAATTAAACTTTCTACATGGTGTTTTATCGATGTTATTATGATCAAACATCATCATACTTTTTAAATGTTTCACTGATTTAACTCACTCATCTAAAGTATTATCTTACATCAGCCTAAATTATTTGACCAAAGAACACCATTTAGTGCTATAAATTATTTATGCGTGTGTTATGTATATGCACTTTTATATGAATCAACACTAGCTGTCTGAATTTCTGCATTATTTCATGGATTAGACAAGCATTCGAGACTTAATCAACAATTAGTATTCAGTGTTTTTAACAATGCACTTAATAAAAAACTGTCGCACTAGATTTGTTACGTTTTGGAAACCATGGTAACCAGTGTTGGATTGGATACAATCAGGTAATTTACAGTCCTAAGTTATACTTCATTATTATATATTTCTATAGTCATTGTAGTTTAATTTTTACGACCAACGTTGTTTGTTGTTACGACTAGGTTTAAATGTCTACCATTGTATAGAACGTATTCTGTAGAAGAATGTATACCATATCGAGGATTCGTGTCACCGATCTTAATCTCTCCCTCTTGTATCTTCCAGGAGTGTCGCAGCAACAGTACTTCCGCGTGCTTCCGAAGGACGTAAGGGTTCAAGAAGGAGGCGAAGCGATCCTCGAGTGCGAAGTGGGCAACCTCGAAGGTCAAGTACAGTGGACCAAGGACGGATTCGGTCTAGGTAAGTCGCAATCGACTTTTTATACGTTAATCCATCAAAGGGAGATGTACGAATTGAACGCGCAGGCATGTGAAACGGTTCACTATCCAGAGAACGTATCTAGTTTCTTTCAAGGGCGATGCTATGCTGAAAAAGATCGTTGTAGATGTCAAATCTGATTCGTATTTGATAATTTTCATTACTCTTGATTCAGCTCTCGTCATTTCGGTGTATAACTTTGATATTACTATTGAATGGTTGGTTAAGTATGGTATTCATCAGTCCAAATCTTGATAAAAAAAACATTAAATTGATGTTTTTGGGCTCTAGAAAACTTAGAATCTCATAATTTTGATCAATGAAGTATATATGCTAAGATTTCATCGCTAGACAATCATGTAAACCGTAAATTTTTTGTTTAAAGTGAACGAGCTTTGTTATTCGAGTAAAATAAGGCTTCGTTCTGTTGAAATAGCTATATATCTATCGTAGTCTGCTACATTAATCGCTGATGATGTGTATAAGTTATCTTTCGAAAAATGAGTATCGATCCCATTATCTCACAAATTTCTAAAAATAAATATAATAGTTTTAACGACTATTGTTATTTTTAGGTCTATTGTTGCGTGTATGCTTTTATTAGTGTATTGTTGGAGCGCCATTGAGCATAAAGTGCCTATTCTTGTCTAGAAATAAAGCTTTTTAATAATAATTTCCTATAGCTCGTTGACAGTATGAAGCTCTTTCATATCGTACGATATTGAATTATAAGGTACATAAATAGAATTTTGTTCATTTAATCCGAACAAGGAACGAGGAAAAATGGAGAAATGAATAACTTCTCGTTTGTGCGGCGGATTTTAATTTAAATGACATGAATAAAAATAGAGAAACGCGTATCTAATATCGTTCCGTCATTAAAACAGTTGAATGGAATCCGTCCGCTATTTTTTCCATTTAGTAGACTTGCGTACGAAAAACGTATTTCCATGTAATTAATTCACCAAAATTCCGTCGTGCATCGAATTCAATTTGAGATTAGCTGGGAACTGGTCTATCACTCCCGAGCATTCATTTTCTCGATAGAATAGCGTGATACGCATCAACACCATTACGTCACCCATTTGAGGGCTTAGCACCTTCATCTCACGGAAAATTGCCTCCTACGGAAGCGTCGATTTTTATCTCGAATAGTTTATATAAACTCATTTTTCGTCTATCCTTTACCTCCTCCTTAATACACGAGACGACGTCGATCTACTTAAAAAAAGAGGAACGACGCTATCGGCCGGGACACTCTTCTCCAGTTATATATCGATATCTACAAATCATCCACGGCGGGAAGCTTAAATATTACTTTTTCGTGATACTTTTTCGGAACGTGGAAAATTAGCTCTCTCTCGCGCATGATGATGGCACAATTTCCTCTCTTCAGGAACTCCCTCGATCCCTATTACATTCCGAGCGTATCATAATCGAGAATTACGTCACATCTTTTCCCCTTTTAATTGATCCGCCCACCCATATTTCCCCCTCATTTCGCATCCTCCAAGGTTCAGTCTTCTGCCCCATCTACTTCTCTCTCAGTTTATCGCACTTTTCACTCCATTTTCCATCCGTCCTCCTCCCCGGGGGGAGTTTATTAATGTTTCCTTCACTCCCACCTCTTCTTTCCACCTTTCCCTCCTTTGAAAAAAAAACTCCCGGCCGAGCGCTATGCATAAGTCATTCGCACTTCGAAGTGCCTACCCACCGGTTCGTTTCCCTTCCCTCCGAGAAGGGGCAGCACTGCGGGCGATATCTTTTGTTGTTGATTTCGCTCAGAATTTTATTCCGGCCGCGAAATTCGTTTTCGTAGCTTCCCTCGTAAGAATAAACATCTCTTCGTGATGATAGGTCTCCCTGCCTCCCCCCGGGTGCGAAATTGCTGTGAAAAGGGATGGGATTCACTCATGGGTTGAAAGGGTTGTAAGTGTCCACGTAGGCGAAATTGTGTGCCACCTAAGTGTGGATTGAGTCCAGCCCTGATCATCTACTTCTGCTTACGTAATATATATCATATCTCATATATATATAGAACCTCAATGCTCGCTCTATGTGGTGATAATAGTGTTTTTATTCCGCATGCTGAATCGGACCTTTTTAAATCCTTTTTTCGTTAGCTTCTACCGATTCTTGGCAGAAATAGAACACCACGGCCTTGACTTGTAGGGAGGACATTATATTAAGTGAATTAACCGAAACGACCCCAGCGCCGCTCGCGTCCAAAGTATTTTCGACTAAAAAAATCCCCGGTAATTGGGGTATATCTCTCTCTCTGAGTTACTCATCTAATCACGGCTAATTAAAATGAACCTCGGTAGATCCTTTTTTGTTTTGTTTTTCAAACCGCTGCTGGCTCCGTAACGTGTGAGAAGTCGTTAAAGTTTAATTCGAGCGAAATTATTTCTTGTATGTGTGTCACACGGTATGCTTATGGGTCCTATTGATTTTTAGGATGAATTGGGTTAGGCTTTCACCCTGCAGAATGGGTCTGTGAATGTAGAGTAGTCCGTGTATAGTTAGAGGGTCGTTTCTTCCATCTTTAGCTACCAAGAGTGGAAGGAGGTATGAGAAATGCTTGGTAAGATGAGGTGCGAGGTAGTTAATGTGCTATTTATTCCCTTTGCTGTCTGTATGAAAATGCATTTAAACTTCCATCTTTTAGTATCGTATATCGTAAGAGAATACGTCTAAGTTAGTAGTACGAAGTCTGCTTTTTAGTAGTTTTTAAGTCTAGATTCTTTTAAGTTCCTCAGCGATCTGAAGATAGCATCTGAAGCCCCGTGATTAAATGGATTGAGCTCTAAAGGTCTATAAGTAACCAATAATAAATATATTACCAATAAATAACAAATAATAATCCATTTTTGACACTCCTTTATCAATTTTTAAAGTTTCATACTCTATATGTTCGTTCGCATGTATTTTATCGTCTTACGTACTCACGTAACGTATAGTTATCAATCATTTACTATACTCTTATATAGGAAGTACTTCTTCGGAAGGATAATTTTTATAATTATTAAAACCTCCTTTGGAAAGTATCGGGGTGTGGTTCGGTTACGATATTTTATTCATGTACAATTTCCTCTTGCAAGTGATTATGAAGTTACTCGTACGTGAAATTTTTCGACCGTCTTACAATCATCCACATCGAAACTAGTGCAAACTTCTTTCGTCATATGCATAGACCAATATTAACGAGAGACTGAATAAGTATATCTCAAACGCGCCCACAGGATAACGTTTAGAGAGGCATTATGCGACGAGATGATCCGGTGGAGGGATTTTCAATTATGTGTGACGAGAAAGTTCCTTGTGAAACGAAACGCCACGGGGATATGGGTATTAGATTTACCAGTCGATCGTATCTAGTAGAGAAGCATCTATGTGGAAGTTGCTCTTGAATAGATCTCTTTTAGGGAAGATATGAATCTCTTTGGGAACCGTAGGAGATGGTAAGAGTTAAGGTATATTGGGAAATGCAAGAAGCTGTGTAAAGAACAATGGTAGTTTAATTGAATGGGGTAAGATATTTTGGCCGTGTGTAACTACTTTTCGATTATATGAAATTCTGGATAGTGGAAGTTAGTGTTGAGTACTTGGTGACTGGAATATATAGCTAAAATATTCACGTTTATATTTTTTAACGTAACAATTTTTTATTTTGATTTCCGTTGATTTTATTTCATTAATGTGATTATGATAATTTTTACGTAGCGGGTTACCTAGGTGACAATTTTTTACGTTAAATATTATCGATTCATGTCATATCTTTGTTTCGTAATGTAAAGTGAATTTACGATTTTTCTTTGCGGAAATATTTAATTGCCTCGTCATGATTCGAATTGATTTTATATCAAGACTTTGGCTCATTTTCTCATATAATCACTTTATTACGCAGTAATTTCGTCATCAGTGTGCTGTAAGGAATAACGTGGCAAGTTGTAATAAGATTAGTATCCTGTTAACTATGTCGAACGTCTGAAATATCAGAGACAGTTATTAGCTTCTCGTTTAAGGTTCATCATAGTTCTCTTGCTGTAACAGATGCGCGTTAAATTATTAAAATGGTCTTTTGTATATTCATGAGCGCCTCTGCATTAGCTGAAGAATCGGAAGATGGAGCGACATTGTTACCAATTAGAAACAGGAGTCTTCATTGCGTAGTAGTGTCGTATTTTAAAAACAATTTCGATGATTCAGATTTTCTGATATATCCGGAGAAAATTTGCATGAACTGGATGAATGATGTTAGGCATTAGTGATTATAAACGGAATGAATTAATCATTGATTTAATTAGAGAATATCGTACGAAAAATTAGCGGTAGATGTTAATAATTCAAATGACATTCATTCTGCGTTCCATATTCCCTATATATTGTCATTTAATTATATATAAATCCCTTTATATTGTTATATAATAATACGTATTTTTACTTAATTCCATTTCAAATTAAAATTTATCTTATTATTATATGATTTTTTAATGGTTAAAAGTATGGTTTTTATTTTTACGTTACTATCAGCGGTAACCCTTGGTAACCAACTGTAATAACAGCCGAAACATTAAGATTACCCCCATAAAATTTGCGGAATATAGAAGGTGGAAGTGCAAAAAATTACCATATTCATTACTCGGTTTCTCATCATCTTCCTAACTCACAGAAGACCTGTGTATTTTTCGAATGGAAACGTTAGGAATTCAGAAAGAGTCGGAGAGTTAGTTGAGATGTCATCACCTTACTCGTATCTCAGAGGTGCATTTGCGTAGGGCAAACAGTAGTTGCTAGGCAGCGTGAAGTGGAAGCTGAGGCGAGATCAGTGCAGAGGAGCATTCCGAGCCACGTCTGGAGCAGAGGTCAGGAACCTCGTCACGAATTACCAGGATTTCGCTTAAAATTCCTCATACGCCGTTGTACGAAAACGTTGAAAAGTGCTTCATTTGATGACCCTTTAACCTTTGAGTGGGGCAGACGTTTAATATTTTCTCTGTTGAAAGGAATTTTGTTTCGTCTCTTAATTTTTTTAGTATTACTGTTTCATTAAAGAAAATTGTGCATTATTTTTTTATTCGCTGTATGCCAATAGGAAATTATCTGTTAAGATAATATTTTGCTACTTCTTACTAGAATAATCACTCTAACTTTTATTGTTAGTGATAACAAAATTATAGTTGGAATATTGATGTGAATGATAACAAATTTTTACAGGTGTAATTTGTATGGTTTCCGAAATAATTTCAATATTTCACTGTGAGTGTTAGTACGGGAGTTATTAATCAATTTAGTGTATGAAAATATCTTGCTATAGTTCTTAAAATGCTGATAAATATTAATATTTAATGTTATGATTAAATATTTGTCCATCCTTTCGTATCGGATATAATCATAAAAATAAATTACCTCTTATGATATTACAAAATATCTTATGAACATTAACGCAATTTTAAATAAATCAATAAAAATTAACTCTAAGATTTTAGAACTAAATTTATTATTTACTGTGAAAATTATATTATATGTGCATACAATCGTCATCTTTAAATGTATGCATTCATATCTACGATCTTTACTTTCTTACGACCATTTAAATTCCGTGTCCTTAAATTTAAAACTGGCATTTTTAAATTCATAGCACTCACTTTCCGTCTCTAAGCTTTTACCGGTTCGATCGCGATTGTTAAATTTACATCACTTCACATCGTCTCGGTGCGTTACCCGGCAACGGAGCTTAAACAGTAATCGCCGAATTTGCAGCAATCACTCTCCTCCCGCTATTTGCGTTACGTAGCGACCGAACTCCCGCTACTACGACCGTCGCATCCACAATCATTCCCGATCCGGTAGCTTCCCTTTCGGGGCATCAAGCGAATCCATTCCGATCGCTTGGAGATTCTCTTCCCGTCTTCCCAACTTTCTTCCCTCTTCTTTCACCCGATTGCGTTTTGTCACATTCCCTCCGCTTTAATCTCCCCACCCCTAACTCCCCCCCATCAGTCGCGTGCTCTCCTAAATATGTGCGGGCCGAGGGATCTTTATTGGCTCTCTCTCCATCCGCCTTTTAGCTAGAGGACTCCTTAATCCCCCGTCTACTCGGAACTTAAACTTCTTCGGATTTCTGGGGGGGGTCTCCCTTATCCGCAGCATGCGACCAACTCCGAAAACAGCACACTCCGGACTCCATCTCTCCCTCTACTTACTAACTTCATTCCCACACTCTCGGCCGGCGATCCCTTCGCAACTTTGTCTCGGAAGGGTGGGGTCCACTCGTCAGGGCAGGGAAGGATATCTCCCGAGGAAGAGGAATAGTTTTTATTAGTTTATTGAAGAAGATCCGAGAGGAGTATTTTCCCCGACACTTTCATGGCCCTCGTAAATCTGAGCCAGAAGAAGTATTCGTAATGGGCACGGGAGCTTTTTCAGGTCGTCTTCGTCTCTCCGATATATCTTTTTTTTTTAATCCGGAGGATGAGTTTTATTCCCGCGCCTTATTAGTTGCCCCCGTTTTCGTTTGTTTTACTCTCCGAGCGATAAAATGAGGCGGGGGTTTGTTTACGTGTCCCTCGGTTACGGTGTTTTTAGAGTCCCGAGATTAATCAGCGGGTTGCCTAGTTACGGTTTCCAATTTTAATTAAATCGTATTCTTCTTGCGAATGGCGCTGATGCTATTTTAGATTTCCGAGTGCTTTTTAGCTGTCTCTTTCAGTTGGCGGTCTTGATAAGTACTTTTTGATTAGTTTTTATCACCGTTTCGATTCGTTTAAGGTTTCTGTACGTAATTTTTGTACTTCTATTATCTCTGGTATGTACTTTATTTTTTATTTATTTTAAAAAAGATTTTTTAAATTGTACTTTTCAGTTTATAAAGTCAGAAAATGTTTGATAAACATATCGAGAATTTTGCTATTATGAATTACGATTTAAGAAAGGTATTTCGATTAGTTTCTCACAGTACTAACTCAGAAGTAGGTCTTTGAGAACTCATTATTATCTGGTAGATAATGTTATTCTTTTTGCCGACTTAAATTTAATGAAATTCCTTTCATAAGAAACGTAAGCTCAAAATTAAATGCTACTGTTCAATTATATAATCAGTTAAATATTATTATTATAAGAAAATGACGTGGAGATTTAAATTAAAAAATTCGTAGAAATCATGCTATTTAAGTCCGGCTAATTATTAGTCGAAACCTAACTCAACCACACTCTCCGTAATTAACGATTTACGTACCTTTCACCGATGAATTATTCGCTCCGTGTTCGCATCGAGGAATTTCGAAGTCAACACAATCAATAAGTATCGCAGCTTTTCTGAGGCCGTTCGTTAAGGATCGTTACCGCTTATCGCAAATTATCGGCGGAATTCTCCCTTTTACCTTTGGTAGGGTCCGAAATCTGCCCATGGGAGCAGGTGTTCGGAGTCATCCCATTAGGCAAGACAATTCGCATTTATCACCGAAAGATCAGGGTGTTGATCAGCAAGTATCTTCGGGAATGCAAATAAAGATTCGGGATGGGTAAAATCGTTAAGATGTACTGTTTGAACGTAGCTCTTATTGTCCCTTCTGATTGTAAACATAATTAAAATGATAAGAAAGTAAAATTAATTAAGGGAAGAGATGTCAATAGATAAAATCTATTAATGAATTAATCAGAAGTAGGTTAACATTGCCTCGAAATTTTATTTGAATAAGTTTAAGTATTTTTATATACTCGTAACATAATTATTCCCCCGTAAGATTGTTCTCATATATTTGTTAAATTAAATTTATTACCTCTTATAGGCTGGTTATCAAAACGTGTTAGTATCTATAGGTGTTTAAATGATAGGATCACCTTTATAAATAAATTTTTCGTATATTTCCGTTTAAATTTTAAATACCTATGTTACTCTGTAACCATGGTAATGAGTTACTTCTCAAAAAGACGTTTCGCATCATATTTTACGTTTAAATAAGTAACAACCTCACGCATTCGAAAATACGATCCCTCCCACCTTTTTGTTTAAAGCTACTCCTCGTTTCATTGGCATTGGAAAACTTGTAAAAACCTGTCAATGCCCAAATTCTTTAACGGCTGACAATCTAATATCTGACGCAGTCCAACGCAGCGTTGGAAGGATCTGAGAGTGCCCCTGTACCAGTAATTCCCCCTCCAAAAATTTTAACGCGAACTGTGGGGAATCTGTTATAAGTGTACAAGAAGCATCCGTCGAATTAAGCGGCTTGAAATCCTTTACTTCCCCGCAGCTTTTATCGATAACATTCTGGGAAATCCTATCAAATCCAGTAGCCCTTTTTGAAGCGGCTACATTTGCCCCATAAAATGGATTCCCTCGGAATCTTTGCCGAGTGACGTCATTGTTTTTCTCCGCCACGTTGTTTATTTGGTGCACTGCATTTCGGCTCGGAACTTTTTTTTCCGCTCGACAAAAACGAATCGAAATGGGAGGTCGTCATGGTGACAATCGCTGCGGAAAGTAGATACTTTGGGATGTTTTGAAGGATTGCTCTTAAGCTGTTGGGAGTTGCGCTTCTGGTAAATTTCCAGAAACATATCTATGCCCACTGTTTTCAATTAATAAGTTTAGGTTATCGCGTGTTTATAATGTGATTTTCTCCTAGTGTTTGATTAGCACACGTAATTAGTTCCAGTACGAAGGAGCTACCTTTTAAGTACCCTCTTAACATCCAGGGACCGAAAGTAATCTGCGAAACGTCTGTTCTATTTTGCGTCTTTTGTGGTGGATGTGTGGGAGGTGAATCCATCTCCCCTAAGGTTTCATTAGCATACTAATTGTCCTAGAAATTCCTATTGGATCATGCTTAATCTGTTAACGGGCGTTCCAACGTGTTCCTGGTATTCCTTTGTGTTCTAGGAAATAATTATTGCTTATATTATTAGAAACCGTGCGAAAAAGTTTAGTAGTTGTGGGAGTGTATAGGGCTGTCTACTGTCTCCAATTGTGGAAATTAATGTTAGTTCAATGTATGCGCTATGTGAAATTAGCGAAAATAATAGTAATGATAATAATATATCTTCGAAAATTAAGGCTGAAATTTTATTATCAGAATGGCCTTGGTTCATATTTTCTATAAACATCATTTTACGTTTTAAATGCGTTCATGTTCCATGCCAAAAAATTAAGAGAATTAGTAGTTGAAAATGGAAATGGAAAATTCAACATCTTTTGAATTAAATTATTATACAAGTCTTATGCATTTCATCCGCCCATTAGATAATTAATCGTCATAAAGCGATCCAAAGAGAGTTTGTTATTACGAAAAAGTTTCCCGCAATCAAACGGAGTAGAACTTCTGAGAATTCCCACCCCTTCAAACCTCCATGGACCATTGCGACTTCCGGGTTTGCAGCAGTTCCTCTAAATTGAAGAATTTACTGTCGCTGCCTCTAAGAAAGATTGGTCTTTCCAAGAATATAAGGCATGAGTTCATGTTCACGAGGTCAAAGGCCCAGCCTTCAATATTTTTCGTTCAATTTTATCTCGCCATAAATCATTCTTGGGCGTGTGCAGCTCATCTTATGCGGCAACATCTTAAGCTTATGTTGTGTTGAGCGTTTCTTATTTTGTCGCGAATGTTGCTTCAATATTCAGGAGCGACGTGGAATTTTATTGATATTTTTCTACGCGTCTTATTTTCGTACAGTGCCGAACTTAATTTATCGATGTTCCATTCATTCTATTCTGTTTATATATTATTGTATATTCCCGTGTTGACTTTTATCTATTTACTCTTACCGTTGCTAAGTTATATAATTCAAACACTAACAGTGCATTTTTGTGCTTATACGTATGTTTTTATTAACAACCGAACGTATTCTTTGCATTCCAAGCCGCGTTAATACTTCCGGTATCTCCAACCGTTTAATTCCTTCATTATGCGTATCAACCGTTTCAATAGAACTATCAAAATTAAATTACACCCATTGAGTCTCGATAAATTTACGCTACTTCATTCCGAACGTGAGAAAGGGCGCATTCGACCGCCCCTAAATCCTTTTTTTTTAAGGCCCTCCGCGAAGCGTAACCACCCAATCACGCTTCACGAATAAGGCACGTCAATCCCCCATTGTGTTCGTGAACCCGAGCCTCCTTTTAAAAAGACTTTCCAACCTTCCTTAATTCCTCGCCTCCCGGCCCTCTGTCGGCGAAAAGCTGAATGTGAGCGCGTGGCTGCGAAGCAGGTAAAGGATTTCAAACGGAGGTGTTTTAGGCGTTCTTTGTGGAGGTGGGATGGGGCCGCCATTGTATTGGCGTAGGGAAGGAGGCCCTAAGGAAAGGAGTGGCGATGGAGATGCGGTCTCGAAATGAGAAAATTGGAAGCTGCTGCAGAGAGAGGGGCGGGCATGAAGATGCGGGAAGAACAAAGGTAAAGAGACAAGTTGAGGGCTGGCGGGTGAGATAAAACCTTAGGAAAGAGGAGGTACGATTAAAAAGGATCCAAGATTAGTACAGGAAGAGGCTGATAAAAGAAGCGTCGTGGGCAAAGGGGTGACGCTGTAGTACAGTTTGACATCTCTAGGATTCCATCATAGCGTTCCTCATCGCGCAGCCTTTGATTCTCTAGATAATCCTTCGTTGCTTGATATATTAGCCTCTGCCCTTTTACGTCATCTAATATCTTTCTCTTTGTCATCAAAGATTTTTTCTCGTTAATCGTGGGGTGTTATCTCTGTGTGCATCGGGTGGACCGAATCGGTATTCCGATTAATAATGACCTTTTTGTGGAAAATAATCCATCGTATTAATCATAATAGACAATTTAAGATATTTTTCTGTATAATTCGCGATTGAGTGAAGGACATGACTTGGATTCGTGTTCTCTTTGAATTCGTTAAATTTCAAATAAATCGAAATCAAAGCTTTTGATTTTTATTTGAGAAATAAATAGTAACAGTTCCTATAGTAACAAGCGAATGCCTTTAAATAGTTAGTGTTTCGGGAGCCTCGGATTTATTTGTGAGTATAAATGAAAGTAAACCGTAATATATGAATTTCTGTACATTTTCATCGGGAAAGTCGCGAGTTTATGCTATCGTGATTCTACCGTTGGACTGCTTATCGTATAAACATTTTTTCAGAGATAAAGATACCAGAATTTCCAGGAATAATATTCTCTCTGAATGGGAACGATATCTACCTTTGTAGGGTATAAGAATCGGAATAATAATATTTCCACTCTTTTGTGTGTTTACAATGAATGTCAGTAAGATACAGTATCTTTTCCGTATAGTCTTTTAAGAATCTCGAATAGAGGATAATCGGATAAGGAAGTAGACGGGGAAGGGTGGCGAAGAGGCAAAGAGATTCAAAGATAAACGATAAGAAAAGGAGGGGTTGAAATGAACAGAAGTTGCGGAGGGCATTAGTGCTGAGACAGTTGGAGGCCAAAGAACAAAGGACCAAAGAGGATGAGGAATGAATATGGTGGCGAGAGGTTGAAGAAGAGATGTAGATAAAATAAACTGATAAAAAGAGGAGCCCAAGAAGAGAGCATGGGGTTCAGGAAGAGTCGAGTTAAATAATTTTATGATGAAATCGCAAAGTTTTGAGAAAAGGTGAAGAAAAGATATGGGAATGAAAGCAGCTGGGTTGAGAATAGCAGATGACTGTCGCAAACCCCTGAAGACGAAAGAAATGAAAAGTGAAACGGGATTGAGAAGTGAAAGGAAGTGAATTAGGGTTTGTGGTTACTATTTTTGTCCTAATGAAAAGAGTAGAATTTAATTGATATTTTAGAAGAGTATTTAACGAAAAGGCTGCATAATAATCAGGTTATAGACTTGAGCATTTAGCTAGGTAAGTTAAAGCAGGAAGTACGTTAAAATTTCGTGCGAGAATTTGCTTACAGAATCAAAGTTGTTTCCAAAAAGAAGCACTCATTTCGTTCCCCGATTTCGGTTACCTATATTTGCTGGAATAACTCCGTCATTATTCTAGGTAGGTTTATTTTAAGTTCAAATACGTTTTTCTTCTTGAAAATTCAGCGTCGAACTATTTGAATGTTAGCAGTCTTCCCGTTGAGTGAGGCTCGATGATTTCATATCCGTCCAAATGTTTTCTCCTTCATTCTTCCGGTGGGAAAAGGTTCAAGGAAAAGCGGAGATAAAAGTTAAACGAATTCATAATCACCACGATCATGATCTAGCAAAAGTGAAAGGTAAATTAGCACGGGGATTGAAGGCCTAGGAAAAACAGAGTGGGAAGTTTAAACAGAGAGATTTGGTTAACAATAGTGGAAAAGTTAGATTGAGGATGAGGCTGAATAAAAGTGAAAGGTAGTCGGGATGAAAAAAGTGAAAGGGGGTGGGGATAAAAAAAGTGAAAGAAAAATCGGGTTAAGGTAGAAGAGGAATGTTGGAAGAGCCGAAGGAGAAAAAAGGGCTGGTGGGGGAAACTTGGAGAGAGGGATATCAAGTGAAGGGAAGGAAGTAATTGAAGAAGAGGAGGTTGTCTTGGGAAGGCAAGAAGTGAATGTGAGGAAAAGCGATGGAATGACGAGAGGACGGAATGGGAATAAGAAAAAGTGTTGAGGAAAGGTTGAATGGGGGAGAAGAAGGTGGAGGGCCGACCCAATATCTACTTGTCCGTGACTACAACCGAATGGAATTCCCCTTGACGTATTGGACCCTGGTATTATTTGCTTCGGATCTTCCTCCTCTCTCCCGCATTGTATTTTTCCCTCGGGATCCATCTTTTCCATAACCCGCCAAAAACTGACTATGACATAGAATTGTACCCGGTAATATGTGTGTTTGACAGAGGTGAATGGAGCCCGGATATCATTTTAGGTTTGAGAGAAATGGAGTTAATGGAAGTGGAATGTGCGTTAAAAATACATGTGCCCGGCTGTCTCAGGTGTTGAAATGGAGTGATAATTGATCTTACGTAATTCATCGAGTGAAGGAATCGGTCTTGCTGACAGGATATAAGAATCCTGAATATACTTGTGCTGTTGTGGTTCTTTGTTGTTGCGTCGTGAATATCGTTTTTTGTTGTTAATCTTTACGAAATAATTTTTTTCGTCTGGTGTATTCATTCCGTTGTATAGTTATTTTTATAATTCTTACATCAATTTTGTAGTATTAGCTCGTATTAATAATTAATTGATGTCAGCTTCTTCTTCTCTTTGATCATTTTTTTACTTTTATTTCATCTTTTTTCAAAACATGTCGTCTTATTGCTTCGTTACGTTTAAAGACACTTCATTACAATTTATTTTAGTTATTGATCCTTATGTTACCTGTTCTTTCTTTTATTTTAACCCTTTGATAATTCAGAGGGCCTTAGATGGTAAGTTTAATTTTTAAAATATCATACCTAAACGTATTTAATCGTCACTATATTAAGATGTTTAATCCGTGAAAATAATTCTGGTAATTTGTTCATATACTCGTTACCATTATCTAGAATTAACAATTAAATTATGAGCAAATTATTTATTTTTATTGTTACCATAATGCAATTAATATAGCATTTACGAGATAGCAACGTTGTTTTCTCATTGTATTCATTCAACTCTAATTGAAACGAACTGTTCAACAGTTGGATGCGTAGTTCACTTAACATTAAGAGTTTTAAATAACGCAAGAGTTCTCTCGCCAAGTCAAAGTTCTCTCATAAAACTAGCTATTCGTATAATACAGTCGCCTCGAAGTGTTCTGTCCTTCACGGTTTTAAACTCTATTTACTCTTGTGAGCTCGAAGAGTCGTAGGTCCTTGTTTTTGCTCTCAGTGCTTCTGTGTCGGTCCCTCCTCTCCCGTGCATTTTAAATGAATTTTCTGCCCACTTTCCAGCCGACGGAATGACACTTACGTGGTCACGCAGTGATGGGCCTTCGCCGGAGAACAAGGCGAAATTTTGGGAAATATTTAATTTTTCGCCGGCGATTTTCATTTTAATATTTTCGTTCAAGCGCGGCCCTTGTGTTATACACCCAACAGCAATTTTAAATTAATTTTTTCTGATATCAGCCAAATATATATCCCTTTCACGTTTGGAGCTGTTGATTATAATGGTTGTAATTGGGAATTATGGTTAACTTAATTTAGTAAACATTCTGCGAATGATTTTACTTTATTTTTATATATTCTTTATTTATTCATGTAATGTTTTAACTTAAGTCTGTCTTGCTTTGGAGGAATTTCATTTTTGAATTTTTCTCTGTTTTACCTTAACTGTGAAGATAACTTTTAATATAACATTTCTATTTAATTCTCCTTTTAACAGTGGTCGTCATGGATATGATTGTTGGTTTTAAAGTCCAAATTTAATTTAATTTGAAGTATGCTGTTGCAAGTCCAAATTAATTACCGAGACAGTGGAAAGTAATTGTAAAATTTACATATTAATGCTGACGTTCAGTAACAATGCTGTATTCAGTAATTATAATTCTAACATTTCCGCAATCTTTATCAATAATATATAGCTGTTATTAATTAAAGGACATAACAATGATATTTTAATTCTACTCCATGTTTAATGTCTTTTGGATATCCAACAATACATCAATTAATATTCATTCATTTAAGGAATTCGCTGCTCAAATGTGTAATACTTTCAATTATTCGAGCCAACAACTTAGATTATAGTAATTTTTAGCTTCAGGTTGTTTAAAATCGTAACGTCCTCGTAAACATTTTTATCTTTTTCTACGGCTTAAATATTTGTAGCGTAGCTATATAAGTATTCAGATAACTACGTGATTTATTGATTCTTCCAAATTCGAGTTGGAAATACACGCTTAAAAATTTGGACCAGAACAGTCGTGATCAGATTTTAGGAGAGCATCCACTGACCAGACGTAGTCCTTATCCGGCAGTAACTCAAAGTATGATAACGTCACGGGAATGGCCATATGCAGGAAGATGGTGATATCGGAAGAGGTTTCACGTACGGTGACCTCATGGCCTTTTTTTTCCTCCCCAAAAACGTATCCGATAAAAATCGGGGGAAGCATTTCGTATCTCCTTTTTGACATTTAAGTTCCACAACCAATTTAACGGCCGCCCTTCTGGGTTATTCAGTTGTGGTTATCGCCGAGAACTTCTGGAGCGGACATATATTTAGGACCTCCCGGTCATTGGCCAAGCGTTCATTTGATCGAAGTTATGAAATCAAGGTCTCCGTAAAGCCGACCTCAAAACCTCAATGCTTACGAAGGCCTCTGTTTCCTTGGATGTGTTAAGAAGGGCTCAAACGCAAGTGCCCCCTTGCGGTATGAGTTTGAACCTCAAGGTTCCGCCCATAAGACGGTCAACGGGGACAGAGATATTCGTTAATATACTGTTCTGATGGAAACTGAACTGCGGTTTATATAGAGAACTTAAGTATGACTGTTCTATGACGTATGGACTCAAAAGGATTATCTCTTTGTCGGTATATGTTCATTAGCGTATGTAATCAATGTCATGAATTCTTTCTGAATGTGAAGCATCGAAAATTTATTTCCATATTTTAAGTTATATATTAAAATATGTTATGTATCGCTGTGCTTTCTTTGTTACGTCTTATTCTAAATCGGTATCTAACGAGATTTATATTCACAGAATATTTAATCCATTCCCTTCCCCTTTAGTTCTTATGTGTGTTTTGCTTTCCAATAAAGTTCCTGTTTTCATTCTATTTGAACTAGTTATTTTATCACTCAAGTGCTATGATTTCACTTTCAAAATTTTCAAATCTCATACCGGTTTAGTTATATATTCTATCAATAAAGAACTTAACGATATTTTCTCTCTTCATTCATTTTATTTTTACTTATATTATCAGGATTAATTTTACGTAACTCTCAATTGCTAATCACCTTTAAATTCACCAACGCAAAAAAATGAAGAATTTTTGCTTCCATCAACTTTTTATTCCATTAATTTGATATGAATAACCGTAAAAATGCTTTATACTATACAGCTAAGTAGTCAATAAACACGTAAACATTAGGATATTTAAATATAAGATTTCTCTGTTTTATATTTACGTTCCCGACGCATTTAGTCAAGTGAATTTCAGCTCTGAAACAAGTGCAACCGTTTCTTCTTTCTCCTCATTCCCGCCCATCCGAACCCACCCCCGCCGCTCCACCCGCACACCAATACACGCATAAACGGTAACGCACTCCCGACCTCTCAAAACTTTCACGATTTAACACACGTTATTGATTTCGGAAAGGGAGATATCGGGGATCCCGGAGGACAATCCGGGGACAAGATTGAGTTCGGTTCCATCACCTGCAGGGACGGACAGGAGCGCTTTTTTTGCCGCCGACCCGAGGATGGGAAAAAAGAAGTTCTGGTGGAGGGAGGCGCCTCCGCCCCACCGGAGGGCGTTCACCCGCGTCCGAGAGGAAAAAACAGGGAAAGAAACTTGTTTACCCTTTGATTCATCTGCATTATTTCACCCTCTACCCACTGCACCCTAAGCTCGGACTCCGTCGGTTTGTCTTGGATCAATGGACCAACGCTCTCCCTGTCCTGCTTCCGTAGCTCGTGCGGGAATTTGGGAATTCGTCCTTCCGTCCGCGTGTGTTCGCAGTTGATCTCTCGTAGTTGGAGATTCTTTTCCCGTTGTCTCGATACGTCTTTATTTGTGCCTGGAGGTGTGCGAAGTTTTTATTTCGCGAAGTGAATATCAGTGGAGTATTTTTCGTATGGATCACGTGGGAAAAGTGTAGAGTTTTCGCGATTAAATTTGAAAATATATTGTGCTTACTTAATATAAGATTAAGGACAATTTTATTGCTGAATATCAATTGCTATGACTATTAACTATTGGATTAAATAATATAATTTGCGCATTTCACAAAGAGACTATTTATTCTTTATCTAGTCCTTAAATAGAGCGGTTTTATTGTTATTATATTCGGAGGATTTTATAGAGAGAAAAACCAGGTTGTTCGTAATTTGCAGACGTTCCGTCGGAAAATCGCCACTGTTCAGAGGAATTAGTTTTATTAGACCATAATTATTATGTGTTTATTTGTTAGAGATAAGTAGATTGATGCAGGAGATTTAGTATAAAGTAAAAACAAACTTGTTTAGGATTAAATGTAAATAATGTTAGCAGAACCTCTCTTTTTATTCCAACTCTTTCGTATTCTTTTAATCTGGATAATAGGTACTTTGTCTGGGATGTGAGAGCTTTAATAAACTCTCCTTCAATACGTATAGCCCTTTATCTCGTGTAGGAGAAGGTATAAAAAAAACTCCCTCTACATCGGAATCCCGGTCATTATCGAACGGAGCGAAGAATCCCACCAGAGAAAAACTAATTATTTTGTAATTCTCGATGGAATTTCGGGTGACGAATCTTCAATACATCCTAATGAATCCCTGTTGGGAAGAACTGGACGATTGCCGTATTACGACTTAACTCGGTTCCATTAACGGGCTCCGAATCAATCATCGATTTCCTATCAGTTTTGTTCCATGACAACGGTGGCTTCGGAAAATAAAATATCCATTTCCCAAACTTCCCACCAGAGCGATACACTGCGCAAGGGTTTTTAATCCCCTCCTGTTCTTTTAAAGCGAACACATCCCACCGCTCCCTTTAAATCGTTTTCTAAGTACGAGGGTTTTTTTTAAGTGGTTCTATGTGAAGAGCTCGTAAGTGTCCGAGTCGGAATATTCCAGATTATTTCCATTTATTTTCTAATGGATGGATGGTTTGTCTTCCTTGGAGAGCAACTCCTTAAGAATCCTCGCTGGAATGCAATCTTCGTTTGAGTTATCCTCTCTTAGAAATGATAACGATCGTTTCCATGGGAATATCTCCGTTTTCGTCCACGTTTTGAGAGTTCCAAGCCAAAGGAGATATTTCCCAGAAAATACTTACCTCGGTACTTCTAAACGATTCTAATCTGTGAGAAGTGCTCTTTATGTCAATGAAGGGTATTCATATCGACTCTAAATTAAACGTATTTCAGCTTAAATTATATTTTGGGTTAATAATCCAGCTTATAATTCTCTTCCTTCCTAAATAAGCGTACTGATAAGTGCATCTCGTACATATTTTAATTTTCTACGTTTATAAATCCGCGAGTTCTATTTTCGCTATTATTTAAAATTATTCTGTGCATGCATCACTATCTCTTCATAGCTTAGATTATTCAGAATTCAGCTTTTTAATAATTTTTATTTAAATTCCATTTTTGCTGTCGTGATTTTACTGAGCAGATTTCTGTTAGCTAGGACGTCTCTTTGTTGTAATGTGTTCATTATTCGGAAAAACATATGCATAGGGATAATATGTTCTTTCTTCTTGGAATAATAAACCGAATACTAAAGCAAAAACATTTATATGTGATAGAAATTTCGTTTTGTATTTTAATGTACCAACCGTACTCTTTAATCCCTATGATCTTGTTCCTTGTAGGAAGCTGTGGCTAGGTCATAAATTTGTTCTCCATTGCTTTCTGTTGCCTTTAAAATTTCTATGAAATCCAGTTCAGATTTAAAAGTATATGATAAATTTCCAAATTTCGTAATGAATTATCTTCAACCATGACTGTACGCCGACATCTGTGCTCGGAATAAGACCTCTAAATAAAATTTGACGATTTTTGAAGGCGTTGATGTCTTGTTGTCAAGTAAAACGGAGTGAAACATGTAAGAATCAGAAGTTTGCGTAACAATTGTGTCGCTAAGAGATAGAAGGAGGCGATCAGTAGAAAAAATCGCGTTAATATTCCCGCTAAATGAGAATTTATCAAAACCGCACTAGAGGGCGGTCTCAAATCTCTCCGACTAAAGGCGAAAGCTGCGGATTCACTTCCCCATTCTCCTCTCCATTCCATCCCCGCTTTTTTCCGAATTTCATTTTCCGACTAAATTCGAGGTTAGGGGAGACCCATGTGGCCTAAATTCACCAATAAAGAGCGGAATCAATCAATCAATCAATTTCTCTCCCACGTCTTCTCTCTTAAACCTTTTTTCCTCTTTTCCCTTTGACATCTCTTTTCGCCCGGACCTAGTGAGAGAGAGTAGTTAATTGTTACGTCGTTTCATAATACACCGGACCTCCCCCCCTTCTCCCCCGCTTAGCAATTAGCGAGGCAAATTGAAAATTTCGCCACCCTCGGCTCCAACGCCTTTTCCCGTTCTCTATGAACTCCCGCACAGTTTTTTCCCCCCGAGCGCATGTCGGAATGATTTTACAGTAATTAGAGCAGATGTTAATTGTGAATACTAATTATGGGAGGGTTTTTTTATGTCGCAAACCGCCATGAGGGATATTTCGACAAAACTATTCCATTCTGCAAACGCTGATTCGGTTTCCTTCGAATTTTTAATAATTTTGTTGTTTTACTTTAATTTGAGCTCGTTTCATTACTTTTTCGCGTACGTTTGTTTCGTATTTATTAGTTTTTTTAGCGGGAATTTTAGTTTAGGTATAAATACGGAGCGATTTTGTCGCTTTACTGTTTTGAATTCCTCGTTGAAATTAAAGGAACGATGCAGTTAAAATTCCAGTGACTCTATTCTTGTAATATAATGTATAATTTAGTTGAATATCAGGGTTATATCATCTCTTTTTTTAGCCCTTTGTAAGCCTCGGATATACTATACTGGAAGATTGTTATGGATCCTATACTTTAAATGAAAAAATGAGTGACGTTTCATATCAGTTACCATGACCTCCTTACTGTCCCTCAGAGGTCGTTATAATAAAGCCGACTCGGTAATGTAAGCAAATTGAGAGGTACTGTGAGCAGTAAGGTTTTTATGCGAATTTTTCTTTTCGCAAAAATTTGGAATTACGTCCGCCAAGTGTAACGCTTGTACGAATTTATTTGGAAAGTTTTAACAACTAATTTATGATAAGAGCATAAAAGCAGTATATATTAAAGGAATAATTTAAATAATACACATTTGATTTCCCGTAATTACTTCCGAAAATTTAATTATTTTCCGTGTTTATCTTCTACATCTAGCCGTGTTTATCGAGACGTGTAATCTTTTAATGGAAGTTGGCTTCCCCATTTTTTTTAGTATCAAACTTCAGAGGATAGAAAATGGACTGCTTTATAATGAATGTTGTTGGTAATTCGTAAATGTACACAATGTAACAGAGTTATTAGTAGCTTATCGCAAAATAAATTCTAGCAATCATGCGTTTATCTTTATAATTATGTATATCTCTTTCGTGAGATGAAATTATAATGTGTTCATTTAATGCGATGTATATTTCGTACCCCAGCTCTTTTTCAATTTTCCGATTGCATTCAGAAACACATTTTTCGTCGTAATTTACGCGTTTCAAAATTTCGCCAACTATCCTTCAGTGAAGATTTTATCAGAAAGTTATATCTTCGCGTTAACCTAGCGTGAAATTTCTCAAATGCAGCGTAAGAGAAAGCTTTCAAAAAGCCTTCGTGTCGACCTCTGTAATGTTTACCTCCTTGAATGACTTGACAAAGGCCTTCATCCAAAGTTGGCCTCTCTCCAGCTATCCCCCCCCGAATGCAGCTCTTTTCGGCAGAGCACCAAGTATTGAGTTATTGCTGCTCTATACATTCGTATCCTTTTGAATCTCAATTTCAGCTTTGTTGGTATTTTTGGCTCTTTTTTACGCTCTCCGCCATGGAGTTTTTTCCGCAGCTATAAAGCGTTTAAGAATTTTTTTACGGCCACAATTTTTCCTCCGTTCCATTTTCTGGGTTGATTATAACCATTTCTGAACCCGTTCCAGAGTTTTTCATCTTTATCAGCGAGCTTTTATTTTCGGAGTTCATACACCGTATTCTTTTGAGCTACACATTGATATTTTAGTGTAGGTCAGAGTGGCACAACCTTTGGACTACTGTTCTTAACCTTTCTTTCATTAGGCAGCTTCTTTAGAGAAATTCGCGTACATAAAGGCCTAAAATCGACGTATAAAGTTTTATTTTAACGTAGAGTAAGTACTTTGAAGTTATATTAAGAAATTCAGTCGTACATTGCACCGCGTTGATGTAAGAAGTAATATATTTCATAATCAGCATTTATTCAGTTAGGCACTCAACGTAATTAGAAGGCATCTGAAGAAATTTAGCATTTTATTATACCGTGTTAATGTAAGAATTAATATATTATTACCAGTTTTAATTCTTATTTTTAATTAAATTTGAAGAGCAGCAATTCCATGAATAATGGAAAACTTTTTTTGTCCATTTTTCCACATTTTGGCATCCACCTTAGAAAACTTTTTCTAATGAAATATTAATTTTCAACTCGTTACCCATAAATTTATCGTTTAAGAAACTCGTGTTGCTAGGTAGTTCGTGGTTTTATTGTCCCCGTTGAGTTTCACGTTTGATATCCTGATATTTATCTCTTGCTAACTAAGTAATCAAAAGTTGGCATAGGAAACCGTCTGAAACCTTAAAGTACGAAAAAACATTCCGTACGGAATTGGTTCGACGGCTTTGAGGGTAGCTCACCCCATCTTTATATCACGCAATAAATCTTCATCTTCCCTCCATCGTAGATACTTATAAAGACTCGGAAAACCTCTCTCAACCCAGAAGCCACACCCGAATTTGCATTTTGAGGAAGTCTGGAAACCTACGTAGCCCCCCCTTCAGTAGAAAATTTCCTCTTCACCTCGTAGTCTTTCTGTTAACAAAGTGTGCGAGCGAGTTCGATTTTTAAAGCCAACTTCAACTGGGCTGGAAATGCGAGAGAGGGGAGTTTTAAAGTCGATGGCGTAAGGTGGAGAGGAATAAAATACTGCTTTGTGGATGGAATACGCGTGAGTATGTGGAGGTAATGGAAGGGTGGTAAAAATTCTCACCCTACCACGCCAGGAATTCCCTTAAGCTTCCTACGGGACCGCCCATGTCCCTCGTTCCCCCCCAACTCAACCCCCCTTCTACTCCCTCCACGAAATGGTGGAGTGTGTAGGGTGGTCTCGCACTGGAGAAGGCGCTCCGCAACGGAAAGCTGTCCTTTTCGATTCGTAGGGAGAAAATATCCACGGGATCTTTATCGTTCTCCTGGGAAAGATGACCACCCGACCCTCCTAATCCAGCCTCGAACCCAAACATCGTCCCCGTAAAACGAAGATCCCCCCCCTAAGAAAGAGGACTCTCCCTCTCTGATGGCGTGCAGGATGTAGCGATTGGGTCGACAGGCATAAATCGAGAAGGATTCGCAGGTTGCGGGGGGTTTTGTTGAAAGATGAAATTGCGATAAAATCTCGGTTCCGAATTAGAACAGGTTTCCGGGGATGTTACGCCCCCTTTTTTGTTGTTATGCGGAGTGACTGAAGACCCGGATCGTTTTTCCGGGCGTGCGCCCTTTACTCTCTCTTGATGGGGTTTCACTAAACCTCGCCGTGTTTTGAATAGAGGACGGATTAGTGTGTTCAGTATTCCTGATTCTCGTAGTATAATTTCTATTGCGAGTCAATGAAGTCGAAAAGTGAAATTTATGATTAATTCTCTTTCATTCAGAAACTTAGTGCAGTTCATCTTTTCTTACGATATGAAGATTTATCCTACTGTCTTTTAGGAAGTAGTAGTTCCGGAATATATTTCTTCGTTTACTTTCTCATGAATTCGTACATGTGAATTGGCATTTGTGTGCGATATTCGAAACTGTATTCTAATATATATATATATATATATATATATATTCAGTATAATTTTTGGTAGTTGTCACTGATTCACGTGGATTTATTCATTAATTTTTAAATCGCTCATTGTCGCTCAAATTACAATGATAACTTATCTTTATTTCATTGTTTGCGATGAATAAGCCTATGGTAACTAAGCGTAGTGAATGAATCCATACTTTGCCACTGATATCTTCTCTTTGTTTATGATTACTATTTGTATCAAAACTATCACTATGGTTTGAAAACAGCATGATAGGGACGTAATGGGTGAGAAGGATATATTTTATAATGCCCTCTTTTAGAAAGTGTATGGAGCTTATATTTTAAAACTAAAAATTCTGTCTTCGTATCTAATACACTAAAAAATAGATAATTTATTTTCTTCGGAAATAGGAGCAATCTCATCTCGTTTTATGTCATCTACTGTAAGGATACGACAAGTTGGCTATGTGGCTTTCTTTGGATATAATTTCTCTAGTGTGTTGCGTCAGAAATTTGGAAAATGTTCAGTTATCGTAAAGTAGTGATTTAGTTATGAATAAATCCTGCTTGCGATTTACATCCTTCAACTTTTCGAGAGGTTAACATCCATGGATCTCACCGTAACTCGGTAGGTGTATTCCATATTTACGACTTGATCAAATGTGGCATGTTTAAGTGTGCATCCTTCGAAAGTTTGGGGGGATATGGGATGGATTTTGGATCGATCTTCATCCCCATACGTTGTGTTCATTGGGTAGAAAACAGCGGAATTACGTTGGCCGCCGTAGGGGAGTATTTTCTAGACACGCTTCAGCTATTGATGGGATTGTAAAAAAAGTTTTATGGACAGTCAACTTCTAACAACTTTTATGGATTTTATTTGGCTATAAACATTCAGGCTGGAAATACAGTCGGAGGGGGGAAAAGTTCCGACGTCCAATGGAAAATGAAAGTCGTAGATTCGTGCCAGAGAACTCGAGTACAAGTATTATTACGCGAAAGGAAAAATATTGGAACGCCATCTCTTCCAATCTTGGAGACATCCGTCCGTTATGAACTAATGAAAGCGGTGGATTTTTATGATGTAACTTTTACGTAGGACCAAGTCTCTTTGATAAAATCAGAAGTATTATACTAGCTAGTAATCAGTCCTTATCACATCGTGATTGAGAGATACATTCTGTTGATTGTGTACTTTAATTGTTTCTATAATGTTCAGTGTTTGAAATAGATTTTTAAAATGTTTTTTTATTTATTTATTAGGATTTTTTCCTGTTTTAATAATAATAACTTTTATCGGTCCATGGAAACAAAAGTAAGCTGTAACCTATCTCTTATAAGATGCTGGAATTCATTTTGTTGTAAACCTTGTTAAATTAGTTCAATTATTATTGTATTCGTGTAAAGAATGCCATTGTGTTTAGCCTCAGATCATGAGTTTATAAACCCTTTCAGAATATTTATTATAGTATTCTTGATCAACATTATGATATTTAAAGTGCATTAGAATTTTTTTATATATTCTGCATCTCAAATTACATGATTGAGTTTAAGACTCTGATATTTACGTTTGTATTTCTTTTTTGTCGCTTACCGATGGTTTATTACGTCCTAAATATACATTTTTTGTGTCATTTGTAATGTAATTGCAATGCATTTTTTCTGGAGTAGCTAATAATATTGCGGCGCTCTGATTTGTATTTTTACTCCAAATAATGAAGGCTAAAATTGGAACTGTATCTCTTTATTATTGATGATTATCGCCCAGTCTCCGAAACTCAAATCGCGACAGGCGGACAAATGAGAAATTCCTCGGAAATTCGGTACTATGGGGTACTTAATTATCAAATTTCCGTTTCAAATTCCTCAAATTTATATATATTTCTGCCCACGCGAATCATCGCACTCCAGAATTCGTTTAATCCGAGCTCTCCGAGTGATTTACGTCGATTCGGACTCCCTAATGCAACGGCACATTTGCCATAACCCATAATTTTTCCTTTTCCCCTAATGAGGGAAAACACGGAGAGGGAACTTCCCCATCATCTCCGACCAAGACCTCTTTACTATTACGGGCCGAAGATGGGATTAAACGGAAATTTTCGGTCAGGATGCGTCGGGTAAATACGCTGACGAAGACCGCGTATACATAAGGCCACGTCAGGCGGTCAAATTGGTCAGATTCCCTTAGTGCTCGGATATATTTCGCAGTTCTCTTTAAGACCACTCCCCTCGCAGATCCTGTGTCCACTCGCTCGCCAAATATTCTGCCTGCGCCATTCCATTCTCCAGTTAACCTTAAATCCCCTCTCACGGCCTTTCACCTCCGTGCCCCATTCAAGCCCGTCCCATCTGACTCCGCTACCGCAGCGACACTCCTCTTCTCGCGGCGACCTCCTAACCTAACCGACGTTGATAAATCCGTAATTAGTGAACTCCCAGTCTGGATGGAGAAGATTATTACTCGGCTATGGGGTTTTGAAGATGCCTGCAAAGAGAAGGGATAAAGGGGAGGTTCGGGTGTTATTGAAAGAAAGACAGTACGTTTTCCCTGTTCCGTAGAGCTTGATTTTCAGCTGGTGTAGACGAGTGGGGTTACAAAATTAAACGAATTTTTTACTGAATTGTGAGGTCGAGTGAGAAGAAATTTTTTCATAGAATTATTCTTTTTAGAATCTAAAGCATTGATGCTAATTTACTGGATATTTTGATTGATTTTTCGGGGTTTTTCGTCGTAATTGTCCTTTTTGTAGGTCATCATGATTATTGATAATGGCGCGTCCATCCTCTTTTGTCGTTTTTTTATTCCTCATCTGATTTAAGTTAGTTATAGTTGACGTGTAATGTGTGTTCTTTTACTTTTTTTGATGTTGAGCTTCAATGATGAGAGTTAATGAAACCTTATTAATTTCGTACTAAAATTTTTATTTTTACTGTTTCTACTAAATTATTGTACTGTTCTTCTATTGTATTGTATTAGAACAATAAATAATATTTTATAGTATAATTTAGCATCGAATTAAAGGTAATATCACATTCTTTTCGTGGTCCAAAATAAGCAATGTATGCAAGACAATAAATTCGCCCACAGAAAATTTACGCGTATGCATATTTTACCGTATTTATTTTCCTCTTAGGATATTTTAAGGTGTTCTTAAAGTTACCTGCCGCTATATTTCTACTTATCGTAAAATTTATTACTTATTGTGAAGTAAATAGTAACTGTCATTCAAAGTCGTGTAAAGCTACATTTGAATTACGTCACTTTTAATTCTTCCAAATTAACATTAAAATTTTTTGGACAACATTTTTTCAGAATCAACTCGTTTCGCATCACTCAAGGGAAGAGGTTGTATCTTTCTTGGAGTTAATTCTTTTTTTTTCCGAAATTACTCGTAAATTGGATTTGCGTTGTGAAGATGGAATTCCCGTATTTTTCCAAAAACATTTTATTATTAAATTAATCGAATTTGTTAATTGAATCAGCCTAAAACAAAAACTAATTCTCATTCTAATTCCTCTTGAATCCTTTCCCACCGGATTCATGTGTTTCATTTAATTGAATCGTATGCTAATGAATTATAATCGAGTTTCAGGGACACCTTGGAATTAACCCTCGCTAGAATTTGTTCTCTCGGAATGAACGAAGTTCCATTTACGTGGAGGGGAAGGCAATTTCTATTATCCCCCGAATTCTCTTTCTTCTTTTATTTGATTGGCGAAGCCTACATCAGAGGAAATCAATCTGTTTTGAGGGTGATTTTATAAGGAATTGATCCTGCTATCAGAAAACTTGTTCCGATAAGTGATATGTTTACCATTGGCTCGTCAAAAGATGATATTATCTGCGGAGTTTATCGTAGGCGTGTTTTAGAATTGTATTCTTCCTCTTAATCACAACAACACTGTCTTAATGTTTCAATCAGTGCTACGAAAATTATCGTATAATAGACGTTTCAGGAGTTAGTTTATATTTCTTTTAATTTTTCCTCTTTGAATTCATCGTGATCGTTTTGAATAGAGATATTAATATACTTCACTTTTATACTTCTCTAGCCGTAGAGTTTGAATACCAATATTCTCAATTAGTTTATTTTCCTTTCTAATTATACTTTAACTAATTTTCAATTAACTAATTATTCTTCTTCTTTCGATAATAGTATCAGTTGTATTAGAATTCTTTATTAAGTACCATTTAAAAGGCATATTATACATACGCAAATTATAATCGTAATGGTTTAGGATTTAAGAGCCAATTAAAAATTTTGTAGGACTTTTTAATTTGAATCTTAATTATATTCTACTGGTTATACTTCCTTTCAAAAATGTGATAGGCTGATGCTAGAATAGGTAACCTACGATAGAGGCGTTCTTTTATAAATTTTCTCATTCATTCTGTTATACCCTGGGGATAAATTTCACTGCACGGAGCTTTTTCTTTCCTCCGTCAACTCCTCGTAATGAAATTCATCTGTCGATCGAACATTCTCCCAACGCATACTTCGCGAACTCCGGGGCCACCTGAGATTCGAAAACCTCTGGTCCGATGTGTACCCAAGCAGTTTCATTCTTGTACGAGCACCCTAAAACTTAAACAAATTTTCCAACTCGTTTCCAATAACCCTTTTGTGGACATTTCATCAGAAGGGTTGGGCGCACGGGAAATGTGAAAATGCATGATTTATCGAGGAAATTTGCTCGAAGGAGTTTGAACTTTTTTGGATTTAAAAGCCCAATTAATGCGAGCGATTCTACCCGCTCTTCGACGTGGAAAGGTTTTCAAAACATGTCTGCGGTTTTCTTTCGGTACCTGATATCGGTCTTTTGTTATCATAGGTCTAGTTTTAAAAGCGATCTTTTACGTTATGATGTATAGAATTAATGGATTCCTTTTTTCTTCTTTCTAAACTCTTTCTATCGAATTGAAAATCGAGTTTGATCGATCTTAATTGGTTCTCACACCTCAAGTATCAGTTTTTATTCCATTACTCTTTCATCTCGAAATTCTTTTATCTATCTGCTATGGATACGTCTTATATTTCGAAAGTTTTAAATGTAATTACATTGCTTAGTAATCCTTAATGAAATGTTTATTGTTTGTTGATGTTTACCTACAAACATTAATATCGTTTTTTCCCGTCATCTTTTTCTTTTTAAATTCTATTCTCTCTTAATATCCCGATCTTTCTTCTCTTCTCGATCCCTTGCCCACGTTTTTCGATAATTAATTTCATCAATTTATTGATATCGTTTCTTTCCCGATAATCTTCAGAAACCAGTGTTTGCTTTGGTATCAAAGTAATTACTTTGTCTGCTCTACATCGTTTTAATGTGTTCATCATTTTCTACGTTCCTTTTTCTTAATGTTTATATTTTAGATACTAAACGTACCCAGAAGTATGATTCAATATCCGTATTTATTTTAATTTGAGTTTACGTACGTCTTTTCTGTCAACCTTTACTAAATCAAACAACCTCTGTGTTATAAATAAATCGATATATCAATTGAGCTTTGAATAACGTTTTTTATTTACATCGAAGTTGTCATAACATCTCGTTGCTATGATGATTATATATATATACGCTTTGCTCTTCTGCTGACTCATTGCTCCTAAGTTACTACATAAACACGTAAAAAAATCGATTATCGTGATATTTCTTACTTAATTTACAAATAGTTTCTATGGTGATTGAGTCTCAATCATTAGCTACCATTTACGCTTATACAATGCGCGTTATTTAATTATTTTTCATTCAGTTTTACTCGCTTATCATCGTAAAACTTCTGTGCAGCGTAATATCTACGCAATACCTTCCGTTCAATTACCTCACACCTTTCTTTAGAGAGTAAAGAGAAGCTACATTTAGCCCCGAGAAATAAATCCGCGTAAGTCAAAAAAAAGGAGGAACCCAAAGGAAGATGCGTAGGAGCTCGAGGGTGAAAAACGTCGTCTCCTCTCTCCGAGAAAAGGAACGGTTAAATGCCTCGAGAGGAGGGTGCTTGGTACGTCTTGAGCGTAAAATGGGACTCGTTATTCCGCGCTTCCACACAAGGTAAGTCGCTCTAATTGCATCTTCTCCGGGGTTAATGAAGAGTCGCGAGAGAAGGAGAGGGAGCGTGGGAAAGGCGAAGGTGGAGGCAAGTGTTTTTCGGGGAAAAAAAGAAGAGACTCAAGGACCCAGCCCTCTTACGTCGCTAAGTGCGCGCATGAGAGGCGGTTTACAACTGGTTGCGGCCCTTTTAGATTTTATTTTTTTTTTTTACTTTTCCCTTTCTTGACGCCCTCAACTCCCGCAGACGTTTTTACGAGTCTTTTCTGCGGTTTTATTCTCAGTCGAGAAGTGCATCTTTGTGAGGTTAAGTTCTCTCCTTTTTTTTCATCCTCCTCGTCTACGAGATGTACGTAATTGTCCGCTTAGCTAAGTGGCGTACCGATTCGGTGTGTTTGTGTCTTTCCGAAGTTGCGCAGGGTCCTTAGAGGAAGCTGTGGAGCAACTCTCTCGATCTCTCTGAAGGGGGAGTTTTTTTTCTGGACCTGATGATTCTGAGGAATGCACTGATTCTCGCTTGTCGATGGATATCTGTCGTATTTTTGATCCTTGAAATGTTTTAGTTGGCTGTTTACAAACAGATTATGTTCTCTTTGTATTGAAAATACTCCTCACGTTATGAGGGATGAGTGATTCTTTAAAATAGAGCTATTATCCTATTAATTATATGTTACTATTGCGTAGTTACACCTCTATATAATTATTACGTTATTTTGAGAGAAGTTACGGTGATGCACTTCTGGCGTCTAGTACAATGTAGTATTCAGAGTATGATTTAGATGGATGTTTTTGCTACTCATATTGTTTTCTCTCGTCCACCTTTATGTTAATGGTTTTTAAATTTAGAAATTAGACCAGCATTCTCAGAGTAGGTTTAAATGTAAAAAATTCTAAATTATCGTACTTCTTAATTTAGGTTTTTTCGTACTTTTGGTACAATAATTATTGGCTAGATGGAAATGATAGAGTGACTTAAATGACCATGTAAAACTCTTTCATAGTAATTGGGACGTTAGAACGTTTATAGCCAAATTAATCATTAATGACTTCCTGTTAATGCGAAATTGCAATTCCCTCATTTCACGATTGATTTATCAAATCCTTTTTTTTTCGTTAGAAGTTGCGAGCTTCATTTGACACCTTAGAAATACTTCAGAATCTGCCATCTTCACCTCTGTGCTCAATCATAGTTGTAAAAGTGTCGTTTTCAAGAAATGCAACGTCAGAGATGGAAAAGTTTGCTCTTATTATGAAGAGCAGATGTTGGCAGGATTGTAAAAGTAACACTCCGGATAAGTTCCATCTTTTATATAACTCCGGCTTGTTAGTGACGTGACGGAGACGACTTCTCACGAATGCCGTAACCTGGTTACATTCAGTCTAAACGTCATATACTTCTGTCGTTTGTTTACTTCCCGTTTCCTTCGATACGGAGTTGTTAGAACTATTTTTATGGATCAGAAAGTTGCGAATTATATTTACAGTACGTATCCATCGCAGTTTTCAGTCAAGTTGACGCGAACTTGAGTTATTCTTCAAATGTTGCCGAAAGTAGTGTAGAAGCTGGACTTGTGGTTGAGCTTCTCCTGCCACGTAATGCTAAAAGTGACCGAATATTTCCAATCGTAGTGTTTATAAAATTAAACCGATCAAATTTAGAACTTTTTCATAGAAGTGTAACCCACAAGCGAGTCTTTTTTATTGTTTGTGTTTATACGAGTAATTAGGGTAAAATGTTCGTGATGGAAAGGAAATTGGTTACAGATGATTAGTTGATGAAGAAATTAAAATATTTCGATAAATATCGTTAAATATTGCAGTAATACATAGTAAATTTAAGTATATTTAGTCACATTGTTTACTTCAAGAAAATGCGTGGAAACATGAATCATTCTGTAGTGTATACTTATTCAATAGATTCGCAAATTTAACGTGCTCGTTACTTCAAAGAGAACAGAGTTATTTACCCTCATTTCTTTTCAAAACCGATCCGAAAGCATACCAGAACATTCGTAAGTCAAAAGTAATCATTCAGCAGTCTTCAGAACATCAATTTCTTCGCCGTAATGTGTTTATACATCATCGAATACGCGTCATCGATTGAACTAGGGTACGAAAAAAAAATTGAAAAACCCTAACCAACGTATCCTATCGATACACCCATTTTGATTGGCTCGCGATCAAAGCACCCTCATCAGATTCCAAAAAGAAATCCCATCACTTAATCGATGCCAAGGCAAACCGATAAAATTCTTTTTCGCAAGAAGTTTTTCACGTCGATAATTGGTGCCCGGTGACGCGAGGTTCACAAAAAGCCGAACATCGCGTTTAAAAACTCGCTAATGAAGCCACGTTTTATATAGTCTATCTTTAGGACACCCATTCGTTTCCCAAGTGATCATTCTTTCATTTTCTCCTACAATATACTTACGCAGCACTGCTAACTAACTAGACCCTCTCTCTGTCGCAACATCTCAGTGTAATTCTCCCGCCCAATATGAACTTCTGATGAAGAAAAGTTTCTCCACCCACTACCGCCCCCACGCCCTCGTCGCAGCTTGAAAACTGTGGAGCGAACCGCTTTCCGATATCAGATCCTCTTTATCCGCACAAGGCTTTAAAAGAAACGGCTGCTACTGCCTCTCATGAAGCCGCCTTTAAAGATGGTCCAAAAAAGGTTTTTTTTTATTTCCATGCGCCTCATCCAATACGATCAATTTTTTTTAGAGTTTCGTATCGAAGCATATTTTTCTCCTTCCTCGAAAGCTGCGGAATCCGGCGGAAAAATCCCCGTTAAAATCCCCGTTCCACGGATTTTTGTTACTTATCGCGTCTTTGTCCGTTTCCGATCGTTTTGTTTTTATCTCATAAACACATTTTCCGAAATGGTGATTCTCTTCTTTGGGTACGCGTGCTTTTTTTGTAGGTGCCCGAAGAGCTTGACCCTTTCGCGGAGGAATTCTTTGGGAGTTTTCGCCGACAGTTTCTGCCGGAATAGTTCGCAGCGCCGAATCCCTTCGTAATCGCGAGTCAAAGGATGTTTACGCGTCCATGACAACGGAAAATTTCCTATTCCATTGGTTTTTTGATGGAAGAAATTGTAGCGAATGTATATGAAGCTAATTAGTCGTCAAGGATTTATTGACGTTAGCAACGAATTAATCTGTTACATTTGATTGGTTGAAATACGTAGTTTGTTATATATATATGATATTTTAAATGTGTGAGTAAACGGAAATTCACGTATTCGGTCCACAGTATGTCTTTTACGAATCTTAGATAATATAACTACATATTTTACTTAATGATCGATGTATTTTTTATAATGATACACCTTACTTTTGGTCAGGTTTTCAAAAGAAGTGAAACAATATGCTTTTGTTGGACCCATTGTAAGCCTCCAAAAACTGCGTCCAAATTAAAAGTCGATAAAAATATAAATATAAGAAATATTCACTTTTGAATAGCACAGTTTCTTCTCAACGTATTGGATTATAAAGATGTTTTTCAAGCACCGAAGACTTTTTCATCTCATAAATATCCTCCCGTCTCTTATATTTTAATTGGAACGACCTTCTATGCACGTGAGCCATAACAAAGATTCGATAGACGGCTGAAGAACAAGCTCACCTTTCTAGTCTTTGAAATGGAAATGAATGATCGTTAAAAAAAACTCGAAGGATGTCCTTTAGTTCGAGTATAAAGGTGAGGTGAAAATGAAGAAACTCTCTCGTTGTATTCGTAATTTTTATTTTACATTTTTTTAATCTGCGCCTAGAAAATCAATTTCTAATTCGATATTGAGGAAAGGACGAATTTTTCTAGACATAGATTTGACCGCCCTTCTATCCTTTGAAATGGAAATGAGTTGTGTCGACCCCTTCAATAGAGAAGACACCATGTGTAAGCGAATCGGAATCCTTTTTTTTATTTAGACATTGTCTCACGAGAGGGAAGCTGTATGATACGAACGTTTCGTTGAAGTTACAAGTCGTTACCAGTTTCTGAAATTTACACTAAATTGAACGTATATTTTAGAGTTAGAATAAAGTCTGAATTATTGGTGCATCTGACTAGCTTTGGGAGGTGAGCTTTATTATCTCTTTGGTTATTAGTTTTTTTTCTCGAGTATTTTTCCAAAGCCATATCCATAAGTTTAAAATAGAAATGATTATGGTTATTTTATACAATTTACTGACCCATTTCGAAAATTTCAGTGTATTAATGTTTGGATTCCTCAATGAAGCATTATCTATTTGAATGTTAAATGATTATTGATTATAAATTATTATTATAAATTTAGGATTTAAATATTTGGGATTCCATAGCTTCGTGATATATCAAAGTATCGTTCGTAATAAATTCCGAAATATCGTTCGCTTAATTTAGAAATTCGTTCTGTAGCTCGTCAAATCATTTTCCTATGTATCGCAATTTTCGGTATTCGAGTACATTTTACAATTCTTGTAGTTCTAATGGATTGATTTCATTTCTGTCAGAAATTCTTCCTTTTCACTGTTTCGCTGTACGCTGCACTGATGTGGCGAATTACTCTTTCGAAACATATTTTCAGCATCTAGTTTGACTCTATCGCACGTATTCAGGGGAGAAATCGTTTGTGCTGGAATTCTCGATGTATATACCTCGAATATCTGCTTTTATTTCCCTATTTTTTATAACTAACGTTTGCTATTTTTATCAATCCTTGCGTAAAACCTTTTCATACATCGGAATGGGGAAATTAATTTTTCTTGAATAAACTCTTTGACGCGAAAAAAATTCCTCAGTTCGAGAATTTTTATGATCAACTGTCAATAAATAACATTCGTATCTATCGCTAAATGACCAATAACGGAATACGCGCAGAGTTTACTCGGGCAAAAATGCAATTTATTCCTCGATTTTCCTGTTAAATGGAATATCACACGGAATTCCTTGCGTTCACTTTTTTTGTAAGCGATTAGAAAAAGTAGCGTAATTCTGAGAACTGCGGAGAGGCAACCTTTCTATCGTAATATCAAAATTGAACATTCCGTGACATAGAATGTTCAATCAAGATACATTTTAAACCAAAAAATATTAAAATTTTAAAAAATGAGCGACGCAATTCGTTCGACCGATGTTCGATTCACGGAGTGATTTTTATTTATTCAATCAAAGTGCCATTAGTCTATAGGTTAATGGAAGTGAAGGAATGATTTCACACTCTATTTACTGATTTAGATCCGAATTATTATTAAAGTTAATGAAAGAGGTATTCGGAAATATGCTGTATGTTGCCCTTTCGAAGGTTTGTTCTGCATGTTCTCTCGACCTCTTTAAATGCGTTTTAATGACGTATTTCCTTTATCGTATGCATTTTTAAAAAGTAATTATCTCCGTATTTTTTCATTGCTTTTATTCTCATTTTATTAGCGTGAAGTTGTTTTTAAATCAACTGCCGATAATTTAAAAATCTCACGGTACAATTCATACTGTTTTGCTGAAGATAATTTTTATTTTGTTTAGTTCGTTATATATTTTAAGATGTTAACAAATGTTGCCCCATTGTTATGGTACTAAAGCACTAAACTTTCTTTATTTAATGATTGTTTCTTATTTAATTAAAAATAATTTAAAACGATCTTTTTTCGAGAGAAAAGCTATGACACTGCTACTTTAGTGATAATTTCTTTACTGTATGTTTTTTTAATTAAAATACTGAGTAACAAAGGTTGGTATAATAAGCTCATTGCTTTAAGTCAATAAAATTCTAGTTGCTATGGTAATTATTTTTATTTACATTCATTTTCCTCTTCAGTTTCTTGGATATGTACATGTAATAATAATTATCATTCTTTAGTCACGTTGACTACTTCTTGATTTTCCCTTTGGCTTATATGGTCGGAAAATCTGAAGGAAAACATAAAATTCTCCCTCTTCAAGCACTCGTGGGCATGTGGCAAGTGGTCTTTCCTGCGAGTTTCGAATACTTTCTCCTTGCCGAGGGTCACATTTGACCCTTAACAGTTCGATGAGAGTGGCTCGGGTCAAATGGCCCCCTACTCCTTGCCCTTGGCGGTCAAATTATTAAATTTTCACCGCGATTTCCCGTGCCCTCTGCGGAAAACCCTTTCTTATTGGACGCGGACTGAATTACACACACCTGTAACCTGGAAAAGAATGCTTAATTCAAAAATGTTCGAGGAGACAGGGTTTGGTAATTTTCCGTGACCTTCTCTTTAGCTTTTGAGGGAGGTAGAATGGTTTCTCAAGTTCTCAAAGTTAATTTTTTCTGTTCTTTACTTTCAGGTGAGTACTGCCGCTGGTCTAGATAAATTCTGGGCGCCATACGATTCTTCAGGGTATTCATAAAGGTGAAATTGTTCTCTGAAATGTACGGTAAGAGTATCATTTAAAGCTACTCCTCTATCGTTTTTAAACGAAGGATTTTTAAGGAATTAAACCTTAGCATCTTACTACGTAGTGCATTTAGTGTTCAGTATGTTACAATAAGTTACGCCGCTACCGACTTGGAAACAGAATCTTAAACCGTCATTTTTTTTGTCGATATTGAACATCGATATACATTGATCGATAATCGAACCAAATATCGATGGACTTTTCTCGTTTACATTTCAAGATATCATATATTTCTATACAATGGGATGTAATTTTATGTTTAATATCAAAATTTTCTGTGTAATTTCATTATTTTAATTCCAATTATATTTATTATGACTATCGATCAATTCATTTTCATTTCAATCATCCATTCGATATATCGCAATCGATTCACTGTTCTTTTTGTCGCATATGCATAATTTCTATCATATCTCTGATAGGTTGTTCTCATACGCTTTAGAAGTCTTTTATAGAGTTAGGAAATAAATTAGAAATATTCAAGAGAACTTAAGGAAAAGTAGCTTTAAAATTTACCTGGTTTACTGGTCCATAATCTCGCAAATGTACACGACGCTGAGTCTCGCAGTGCTCAACCTTGAATTTACCGTGCTAAGCACCGCAGAGTTTTATAATTCCTTTCAGGGCAAAGGTTTTTCCCGTATTTCACATTTCGCCGGCGTTTTAAGGAACAGTACCGTAGTACTTAACATCCTTTACGTTTAAGAGTCTAACTTTTTCCTTCTACACGGTGAAGCACACCCCAATAAGCGGAATCCGTCTGCCGGGAAATATTTCAAAGATGAATGATTCGTTTTCGATATTCCTCCAGAGAAACCCATAGAATTCCTTTACCTACTCAATTTGGAAAGCGCCTCACTGTATCCAAGCCGATATCTTTTCTACTTTCAAAAAGATCTATTGGGGGTATCTCTCAGTCCAATATTATATAACGTATCAAAGGAAATATTTTCATAAAAATCATTCTCTCGCGAGAAGAAAAATGTAATATATTTATGTATAGAAATAGACGTGTATTTTTATCATTTCGGTGCAGCTTATATTAGTAGGAATATTTCGAGATTAAAAATGTTGTTGCCTATTTGCGAACCTTAGCAACGGTAAGAAGTTTCGTTATATAACTGTTATTTTTTATATAAAAGCACCGTGTTTTATGATTTAAAAGTTGCGCTTTTCTTTCGAAAGCTTTATCATAGAGTTTTTAATGAAGTTCGTAAAAATATTGAAATGATAAAAGTGCTCTTGGAAATATTCATCGTTTTTTTTATGATAAGTTGTACATTACGTAAATTTACAATTATAAGATATTGGGATTTTATGTATTTTTATATTTCAATGTTTTCGGGTCTTTTTTGTTCTTATTTCACTATATTTCTCGAAGCATAAATCCGTGCAAATACAAACAACCACTGCGAGAATTATTACAAACAAACAACTATTGCTTCACAGTATTTCTGTTTATTGGCTAGTGGATATTTATCGATTTAATTCTTTAAGGCTGACTGATTAATTTTAATTTCAAATTTTATTAATTTATAATTTAATTATCATCATTTGTATAAAATTCCTTTAGTAATTATTATTTATGTCTGTTTTATTATTACATGTCGCGTAAAATTCATAATAGTGTCGCATGAAACTAGCGAAAATTTCGAACTCAAAAGAGGAATTTATTCGCAAAAAAGAGCAAATTTCAATGATCAGGAATAGCAAAAGTACGACCGAATTACGTAGTAAAGATTACTCTGTGAGCAAGAACTCTCTCTCTCAAGGAGAACAAACTTTTTTCATCCCATTCATCTAACTCGACTTCAATCGCACTTCTACTTCGAGAGTAAAGGAAAAGGCAACCCAACATTTTTACGCGAATCTCAGGACGTTCGTATCTAAGGGAGAAAGAGAGACACTTCCCCTAAATTTTACGCTGCAACGAGCATCGCATCCCACCGCTTAATCCAGCCACAGCGGTGGTTTCCCCTCTCGAGAAGTATAGATCCTTCGCACGGATCAACAGTTCAACGTCGCGAATGACTTCAAACGTTTCTACGGCAACTTGCCTAGTCGGAAATGAGTTCGAGTAAAAAAAAAAACAAAAAGGATCCGGTAATGAATAGGTTCAAGGTGGAACTGAAAGGGTCCTGACAAAGAGAATAGATCAGCATCTTCATAAGCTGCAAATGGGGAACGCATTACTCAGACTCCCTTCTGCTTCCGACGACCGATTCCGAACGGGAAAACAGCGGACCTTCGCCTTGTATCCGACATTGTCAAAGCACTGTGCCAGAGCTTCCACTAATACTCCGACGGACTAGTATTTTTTTCTCTCTCCCGCGGAACGTTCACGGAAGGTTAAACCCCTTCCAACGTTGGAAGTATTCATTTCTTTCCCTAAAAAGTGAGCCCATCGGGAAAGTTTTTATTTTGGAAAGGAGTTCTCGCAGAAATCCGGGAAAGCCGTCTGTAAGTGAAGAGAAATTAATGAGGGTATTTTTCGCCGTTGGACGGTTAGGCGCAGTCGAGTTCATAAGCGAGGTGTGTTACCAGAGGGTTAGGATAGGATTCTTTTTACTTTTATATGGTCCTAGAGTTGAGGATGAAAAGATACAGTAGTTATGCTTTAATGGCGAATTTTGCCATGTCTGAGTTATTGTCTTGTAATTTTTCCTTTCTCGATTTTTAGAGTCACGATTATGTACGAGTCAAATTTTTAATTTCGAACGAAATATGTCACGTTGCGAATTTTGTGCGAAATTTTCGTCTCGTAATAATTGCGAACTTTATTATATTTATATTATTAGTATATATGATTAAAGAAAATATTAATCTGTAATTTTTTAATTAATTAAAGTTCGTTTATATACATGCGCGAATATATTGATCATCGAAATTGTCTTAATGGCGCATGGAGCACCGAATAATATTCATCTTCATGATACATATTATTGTTTTCATTTCATCAAGTATTTAATTATTATTTCTCCGTATTTAGTTATTCTTGCCGTTCGTTAAGTATTATATCACTGTTTCAGCATTATATATTTTATAATATCTTTTTCTATGTGTTATTTATTCTACTAAATACAGTTGTATTCAAATTTAACCCGTGATTCGAAGCTGAATTGTGTTGATTATTAATTTAAATGTCAAGTAATAAATTTCAAAGTAATACGTTATATGATAGACCCTTTCTTCATTACTATCTAATTTTATTTCTATAGTATTCTCTCTATAGTAAAACTATTCGGAACGTAACGAACCGACCTCAAAACGTACGGTTAAACCGGAAAAGTAATCCCACATTTCATTCTTTCGGAAAAGCGACACTTTTTGGTCCGCGATGGGACGGCAGTCTTGAGATCGTATCCAGGGTACTCTTCCATTTTTATCCACATTATCACCTCTGCTGGACCCGTTTCCACCCACCCGAGCGTGCTAATACGCGGGGTTGCCTGTACCAAATGGTAGAATTATTCCCGGAGACAATTCCACACACGTCACTCTGCCCTCCCATCCTTCCTTTTTGTGCCCGGCTTTTTGTCTCCCTCTCCATTATTAATCACCCCATTTGCCGGACTTCTCTCTCACCCACACTTTCTCCTTTCCTCACACGCGGCCACTTTTAATATATATCCCCCCCGACGATCCGTCTCTCTTTCACTGTCCCAGTCGCCGCCGCCGAGGCTTTATTTTATGGTCTTTTCCCCACCTTCCGATTGCCTTATCTTCCAAGTCATCGCCTCCTCGGGCGCAGTGTGGGAAAGACTCCCTCTCGGGGTAAATGGGAAATCTGGAGTGCGACTGTTCTGTGAGAGATGTCGTAAGGGTGGGAATGAAGTCCACCCCTTCTCTCGAGCATGTTGTTATCTATCTTCCCCGATTGAGGGATGTGTGATTGGGGGTTATCGAAAGAGCGGTTTTTGTCCATTAGCGGTGGTCCTAGTACTGTACCGTGTGGGACTCGCACCCTTATGATTGCGGCGTTGATCGTTTAACTATGGATGGTTGGTTTTTGATAATCTAACTGCTCAATTTTATTGTTATGAATTATCGTTTAATAAATTTCAATAACCTCGGTATAAAATAAGAAATTTATTTTGTTTATTTAAACTTAAACCCAGTATTGCGAGACCATTGGGTTGCTAAGGAATCTCATTCATATTATTATATTTAAATTGTTTGATACCCGTTTATTATATACATATTTCGCCTTTGATTATGTGTAGGAATGAATACAGTTCTTCGATTAGCTCTTTCTTACAGTACTCCTTTGTTTTGTGTTGCCATTATTGTGTTGTTCCACTGAACAGTATGCGTGAACAATCTAAGTTAAGGTCTTATCATCTCAATCTTTAACAAGTGTGAACGAAGGAAATTTATTTTTCCTTTTTAAAGTATGATTCCTTTATTCCATCCCACCTTCCTTTCGGAAAAATATTCGACTGAAATTTGGCCACGCCCTAACAAATCTCTTTTCTCAAATCGTTCCTAAAGTCCTTATTTCAGCATTCTTTCAGATAAATATCTCTCTCTTCTGTATCAAATATGTTTCCGCATCCCTCTTGTATATATATTAATTCGCAACATCAATCAGAAAGGAATACCCTTTCGAAGAAAAAAACCGTAGAATCGGAGAATCCTCCTTAAATTCAGTTTCCCATTTCCTTAATGCCCCTTCGTAACAATTGGCTCGCCGTTTTCTCTCCTCTGCATCAATATACCCCTTTCTCTCTCCTTTAGACCCTGATCTCCCCTCGAAATAACTTAATGTAATGAATGTTTCTGTAATTGCTGAATTCCGCCGTTTCACTCTTCTTTCCTCGCGGGAGATCCTTACAGTCTTCGGGCCACTTTCTCTTTACTGATAATTAGCCTGATATCCGGCCTTTTAAATTGCTCCCTCTGATCGTTAAAGAAATCCCTAAGGTTTTTACATATTAAGGGAACTTGATAGCATAATTATTCGCTCGTTCAATTCGTCGGTTGAATTGCACGTATCGGAATTAAAGATTACGCTTAAATGTCTTCTAAGATAAGAGATGCTGGCTTGTGTAACAGTGGGATTATAGAAGTTCGAGGTTGATTTTCTGGATGGAATATAACGGAAACTTTATTTTGTTTTATGCAAATTTTGCGGTGTGTTTCTTAATACTGAAATTCGTTAATTATTGATTTTATATTCTATTTATGTTGAATAGTTTATTAGTATTTTTTCTGGATGATTCCGATTAACGTTCAGTATTGAGTTAGTAATTGTAAATTTAAGATTACTATATAAGAAGAAATAAAGAATTATAATAAAAAGAAATATAAGAATGATTTAACTACTGATTCTCAGTATTTTTAAATATATAATTATAGCTCGTGTTTAAAGGTATAAGCTAACGAATTTAATGTTGTATTAAATTAAAACAATTAAAAAATGCATCCAAGAATTAATATTTGGATTTTTATAGTTAAAGATAAAACTGAAACGCATACAAAATTCGAATGTATTGAATATAAAGAGAAAATGAAAACATTTACTCATCTATTTTTAGGATATATATTACGATTCCAAAAACTTCATCGAGAATCAAGTCTCAAAAAGGAAACCCCAAAATAAATTCGCCGCAAAGGTTACACAAGGTCGCAAACACAAACAAAACGTCGCAAAAATTCGCAGATATCAAAGGAATAAGACGGGAATTCAGTATAAGACCTCGTACACAAACTTCAATTCCGAAATAGAAATCGTTCCAGCACTTCATCTTTCAAAAAAAAAAGAGCCTCAGGGGATGAAAATAAGCAAACCTCAAGAGGCAAGCTTATAGACTTATAATCCTCAGCAGTTGGGAATCCTTCGCTTAAATATTTACTCTCTCCCGCCCGCAATTTCTCCCGTAGTTTAAGGCAATTTTTCCGGAATTTCGCGTCACTCTCATTAGATCCCGTGAAATATCACTCCGATGCTTTCCAACAGAAACTCTCCTCTCAAATCCTTTGTTTTCGCTTTCAATTCCGCCCTGCAACTCGTTCTTCTTCCACCAAAGAGAGTAAATCTTCCACTCTCGGATCTTCGGGAGCTGTCTACCCCAACTGTTCTTCTTATCGAAACCCGCCTCTGACTGAGACGAATTCCTCGCCCCCGCACTTATATATAATTGTAGCGCGTTCTTCGAGAGAAACGTTCGTTTAAGCGCACGCAACTTCTTCTGCGTGTCGTTCAAATCGGAAGTTCTTCTTCTTCCCAGCGACGGATGAATTACTCCTCAAGGCCCACCTCACGCGAAGATATTAGTTTCTCCGGGAAAAGGGTACAGGCGTTAATTGTTCGCTGTTTAACATGCCAAAGAGAATGTTCTTTGGGTTTGTTTTTGTGTCCAACTGCCTTTCTCCTCTATGAGGAAGAGATGAAGCGAGTTTATTTCGTCATTTGTTTGTAGAATCGCTCTTTGTCTCTGTTTAAATTTAATTATTGCTTTTCTCTTATTAGGAGTCCCTTATAATAAACATCGAAAAAATAGTCCGAGTGTATTTTATTACGTAAAATGCGCTTTATTATATCGGAATATTTCTGTATTTTTTACATTCAAATTCTCTATACTTGATTAATGCATGGCTCTTACTTTGCTATTTTTCCGTTGTTTATTTTTATTTAATATCAGGAAGAGTCAATAACCTCGTGTATTGTGATTTATGACGTACATATACCTTCGCTCGTCATTTGTATAACGATTTTTACATTCTTTTGTCTTTGAAATGATAAATATTAATAGTATTAATGTGACGTAGGCAGGCTGAATAATAACTCTACTCCGCCCGAATTTGCATCAATTATTATTTAAATATACATTTGTGTGAATTAATGAGCGCTCAACGGTGCGTGAATGTATGCAAGCTTATATATATGTTGATGGAATTAAGTTCTATTCGTGTATGGAATGCAGAATTGTTATTTTCGACAAACTGGTTGCGTAGTGTTTTCTAGTATTGTTGTCTTGTTGCTAATGTATGTAGCTATTGATCCTTCCAAACTTACTAATTACGGATATCGATTGTTATTGGTGAAGCTTATTATGTACTTATCTCGATATGTAGTTCATCCCTATTGATATTTTACGTCTAATTGTTTGTTTTATTACTTATTTTCTTTAAGGAGCTAAAATAATAGATAGATATGATAGAAGATATTATAATCTTTAGGATGTATATAATCTAATCTCCATTCTACTGGTTGTTAGTTAAGCTCGAACTAGCAGTTTCTATCCTCAAAGAACTCGCTACCCACTTAGACATCGCTACTATGTATTCGAAGAGAGAGGTTTAGAAACGAAAGAGTATATTCAGAAAGAAAATTCCAAGAGTTCATGATTCACACTACGTCAGCTCAAGTGCGCATTTTTCTCGCGGAGAAATAAAAAAAAATGGCTGTCGATTATTTGCATCTCTGTGGGTTAGAACTCCGTTTCCAATTCAAGGCATTTCTCACACAATCCCTCCCTTTTCTTTCCTCTCCAGAGAAATAATGAATTCACAAACGCTCGAACATCTCTGGTCTAGGAACAGCGTTCCATCAAAGCAGATACTTCTCCCGTAAAAGATTTCCAACCAAGCACTCCCTCCCTAACACGTTCCACTTTCGAGCGATGGGCTTCATAAAACGCGGGGTACTTTGTTATCTCCGAAAGCAAGTGTTTATCACGGGTTTAAAAACCGAAGACAGAAGTGATACACGGACCGTGAAGAGGCAAAGAGTTTTTTTTTTTCTTTTTTTTGAGCGGAAAAATTGGATAGATTTGCTAGCGAAGGCTCCGAAGTCTGCGGCGGTAGTACCGCGTATGCGAGTGGAAAGAAAAATGGGCAGTAGGGAAGAAGTGCAGCGAAAGATGCATCGGTGCCATTTCGCCCAGAAATTGGATTTTTATCAAACGTTTGACCTTTTTTTTCCCTCTCGAATAAAAAGCTCGTTTTTTCGTCTGGCCCTCGGATGCCGCTTCTCAACAGATATATACGGCCGACTGAGGATGTATCGAAATATCTCGTTTCATTTCGCGGAAGGGTTCGACGGCGTTCGTTTTGTGCTCGTATCCGAGGATCGTAATTGTTTTTGAATTTATATACGGATGGAGGATGCTTGTAGGAATCGATGTGTGCATAAGTGTAGAATGGTTGTTAAAATGTGGAGATTTTTTTGGGTCTGAATAAAAGTGGCCTCTTCAAAAAGAATGAAGAAAAAGATGCGGTGTTCATCAATTTCATTCATGGAGCTGTATAAATATTCTATTGATGTAAATTAGGACTCCAAGGTATACTGATGTGTTCTATATTGTTCTGAATTACTGTATTGAATTAATTTGTCCTTCTAGTATTGTACTGAGGATTAGATATGAGGACATAGACATTGCTTCGAAATTGAAAACGTACCGAAAGAAGAAAGCTATTTTCCATTCGTATTCCTCTTCTCTATGAACCATGAAATACTTCATTACATTTCTATTACCTTCATTGATTATAGAGAAGGAAATTTAGTTTCTTATATTACAATCAACTGTGTGTAACTTTACGATAATAATTAAAGAATAAATTATTATAGGATGTGACTGTAAATTTATAGCCATTCCCTATTTAATACAAAACCAATTTTCTATGCAAAATATATTCTAAATATGTTTTTAAATTCTATTTTTTTATTATGTATACATCTAATTATACTCTTTAAACAATTAACTGTGTATAACGTGAAAATGATGATGAAAGATGAAAAGGTTCGATGAAACCGTAAAAAGTTAGTCATTCTCTATATCAATGTCGAACCAGTTTTATTGCGAAAAATTTTCTAATTACGTTATTAAATTCTATCGATATACATCTTATTTTACTCTTTATGCAAGATTTTCGCTTGGGTCCTCCATTTGAAATGTTCTTTGGTCGCTTCAATTACACTTCCCAACTTCCCGTATTTGCACGCGAATAACGTGTTTCTTTATAGGATCATAGTGGGCGCGTATCAACTCGCTGGGAGTGGGAATTTCCATGCCATGAATACCCTGTTTTGCCTGCGAAGGTGACGCCTATAAATCCAGCGAGTCCTCAGTTGCGCGGAAATATTTTCGAGGGATTTCAAAAGTGGACTCAAAGAGCCGAAACTTTTCGAAGCTGCATTTAGCGTGCGCTAATGAATCTACATAGAAAACCCATTTAATAGCTACTGCTCCATTACTTCCCGCTCGCTGCATTTCATAAATGTTAATGCGTATCGAAAATGCAAGGCGCTCGTCGGGATTCGTTTGTTCTCTGATACGGGTGGGATATAATACGATGCGAGGTTCCGTTACGAAAGAGGAAAATAGAACGCGTTCTGTAAAGGAGGCGGCGTTTTTCGCGAGGATTATATTTGTTTCGCGTGCTAATATATGGAATGGATAGTGAAGAATACGCTATCAGAAAAGGAAGGTGTGTGTGTTGTATACTATACCGACTAGGTCTGCTCATAAGCCTGCAATTGCTCGGACGTTAATGAATATGTATCGCTTAAAAGTGTCGGTAATTTAATTTACCTAAACCTACAGTTGCTATGGATATGGTTGTGTAGTAAGCAACGTCGGTATGACTTTAATTTAAATACGAGATGTTTCTGTGTCTGGTGCTGGGAATGATAGTGTAGTTTAATGGCGTAAAAACTTGCTGTATTCATCCTCAATCCAATCATTGTCCTATTAATTTATCTAGGACGTATTTTCAATTATCATAAATAAAGTCACATATTAAAAGATGTTTACTTATTTGCATAAGCTAATTTAAATTTCTCGCTAAGTCTTGCAAGTTATTTGTTAGTGTAGCTATAGTGATTCTACTTACAGTTTACAACTAACTTTGTTAGCAAACGATAAAATTTACTCCCTTGATCTAATGGTTTCGATCCACAAACTTTGAATAATTATACCCCTTAATAGCGAATTATTTTGTGCGAAAATACGTATTAATACACAAAATCTCGTGGTTTAACGATTGTTTCTTAATCAAAAAGGGAGAATAAAATAAAGTACTAATGTGAAAGGAAAATTTTCACTTGAAAAATAGAGCATCGTGGTGGTCCAAGGTTGCATTACTCTCTCATGAATCCGTTTATGACGTCCGAAGATCGTAAAATGCAATGTAAAGGAGCAAAAAATGAACTTAATCACAAAGTTGGCCAAAAAAACATAATGCATCAGCTTCGACGTAACCAACACATCCCATCGTTTCAATCGAAAGCGTGCCATTCTAGGGTTAACTCCGGAGCGAAGAAAAGTTCGGGGAAAACTGTTATTTATTCTTTCACCTCTTCGCTCAAGCGAGAAGCCCCTTTCGACGCGAAGAGATATGGCAGATGGAGAGCTCATCCTTTCCGAAAATGAATCAAGTATTAACGAAGTGACGGTTTAATCTCAAGCCCTCCCAGTATCTTTTTTTGCCCTTTCTTTTCGCCGAAAGTCAACCTCATCCTCTGGACGGAACAAAGCAGAAAAAATGAGCGCGCGTCAGTGGTCCGTGTAAATCAATCAGATTCGAATGGCTTGAGAAATTCCTCGGCGTCGATCGGTGCGGAACGGACCTCCACCGACCCCAAGGGCAACAGTTTTCTGGCTCGAGAACGCCGGTAGTCAGCTAAGGCTGCAGACGGACCGTGTGCCCGGAGGGAACACACCCATTCCAGCTCGTAGGAAGAAATGAAGGGGTAGTTTTTGGTGTGCTTCCTCTCTGAAATGTAGCGAAGGAAGCCCGGGTCCGTCGTAAACCCGTTTTCAGGACGTGGAGAACGGATATTTTTCGAGAATCGCTTTTTTATGTGGTAATCTCGATGCATCGGTGGATGGTGCCCCCTTTTTATCAAATAATACGAAAAGGAAAGAGGTTAAGGGTCGGTTGATGTCACGCGGGTTATCCTAGTTGGGAAAAGGTTATTTATATGAGTTTCGCGTTGCATAACTTCTGTAGTTCTGTGAAATTATTTTATTTTTTGTCTGAATGTCGTGTTTTACGTTCGCTTATGTGATTTCAAAGACGTAAGGTTCAAGCCTGTGAAATTATCTCGCGATGAGATTGTTAACCAAGTTTTGCGAATTTCAGCCAACAACTTCTCAAGAATTATTTTTTTTAAGTTGATGTCTTTTATTCGTCCAATTTGTGTCTCATATCTTCCAATGTCCGTTGAGGATTGTTTTGCCCTTTCGTGTCACTTACGAAGTTGGATTGGGCTCATAAATTCATCCATGAAGTTGGATTATACTGTTGTTTGTAAGTAGATGTAAGAATGAAAAAAATCCGTGTTGCGGGTTTGCAGAAGTTCAAGGGCTTTCGAGTTGATGGTTGCTGACGTTTCGGGGGCTACTTGTCCTTTTATTGCATAATCCGGTTATAGTTCAGATTTTCATCGTTGAAGTTGAACTTGAGTGTTAAGGTGTAATAAAAGTAATTATTTGAATAAATAGGTGGTTTATTTTCTTCTCGAACTCCCTTATTCAATTACGTTTTAAGTTTACTTCGAGAAAAAATATCTCTATTGTAATGCGTTTAACTTCTCAATCTTATTTAAATTAATTAAATGTAAGAATAATTGGACTCTTTAATTATTTTGGGTCGAGATATTCATTAAAGAACGTCTTTTACATAGATCGATTATTTGTAATTGTAGACGAATTCCCGCAGATTTTGCACTTTAAACTAAAAATGACGCCCCAACGAGGAGTTTCATATTGTCCCTTCAAAAGTTCGGAAAATTTCTCATGTAGTGTTTATCCAAAAAATTTCGAAGATCATTCGGGAATCGCAAAACTAAAACCTCTTTACATTTCCCCTCCTCTCATCCGACTTTGTAGATTCTTAAAGGTGGATTCGGTGAAGAGGCGAAAAGAAGTTTGAATCCAAAAAGATAGTCAAGAATCAGCCGATAGCTCTCGAACGCAACACCCTGGCGAAAGAAGTCCGAACTCCGCGAGAATCCAGACGCATTTTTTCCCCCTCAAATCATCCCAACTCTTTTAATTAAATCCCCCAGGGCCCTCTTATACTCTGTTGACTATGATTATTTTCTTTCTCAAATCTTAATTTTAATGGGATGCCCCGCGGAATAATTAAGGGAAGTTAAGGAGGTGGTCCAAAGGTGGGCGAGAGGAAATGGGTTTTACGGAGATTGGGGAGGGTTTTCTCAAATCCTCAGGGTTTGGTGGGGGTTAAGGTATGGATTTTTCCGACGTCCTCCCTCTCTCTTAGAGTATGAGGAAATGACGAACCTCCTCCATGGAAAAAACGGAGCACGGAGTCGCTCTAAAACAAGAAAAAAAAACGAACTTTTTTGCGCCAGGGTAATTATATAGCGTTTAAGTATCCGGGCGTGTTTATCCTATTTTTTCTTGCAATCGCTCGAATTTAATTACTCTGGAATGCAAGTCCTTTCGATCAAATGTATCGCTCGATTAATCTTCTTCCGTAAGGAGTTTTTTTTTCTCTTTTTTGCGATCGCTAATTTATCTGAGTTTCCAGCTCGAAAGTGCTGATTCGAAACGAGAAAAAACAGATTAATTAAAACGACTGGATGGTTATGAATGGTTGTGCTCCGTGTTTTGTTATTTATGAAGCTGGTTATGGAAGGACTAGGTTGGTTTATACTCAGGTTCGTATTCATTTGTCGCGTATCCGACTGCATTCAGATTTGATTCCTATTTAATAGTTTTGTACCACCTTCAGGGATATATTCATATGTAGATTATCTATAGATCTATGTAGATAGCAAAAAAGTCAACATATTATACAATTGTTCTGTATACAATGTAGAAGAATTCATTTGTTTATTTTCTCTTCAGCCCTAAGTTTACTTTAATACTCGGTCCGTCCCACTAGCAACCAAGGATTTTATTTTAATAGATGAAGCATTATTTATTATTTCCCTCGCTTAACCAATATTCTGTTTATAATGTATTACCATGGTAACCTTTCACTATTGAACAAAATTATAAACACATTCCTGTATCCATTCATGTTGAAATTCCTTAATGAATACAATGAAAAAGTCTTTCATAATAAGGCAGCGTTTCAACTTAGGATTCATCCATCCCATAGTATATAATGAGAAATAAAAGTTATGTGGAAGTCATCTAATGGCTACATCAAGATTGAACGGGAATTCTCATTTTTAGAAAGACTTCCTTTGGTACCGAGGAACGACAAGAGAGCTTAATGGTGAAAATATATTTTAAGTCGCTGAAATTCACGTTTAATTTTTGTTGTTGCCAAGCATCGAATTACCCAAAGCAGTCATTTCTCCTTTTTCTTAATAAATCATCTTAGAAAAGCATTGAGAACACGTGACGCTAGTTGATTTATTTTCTTCCCGCATCAAATTAAAAAGCGATTTGGTTGATCTTGAATGCATAATTAGCTTCTCTTTCGAGGCTTTCCTTTTTTTTCATTTCTCTGAAGATGCACGAACAGAATTACGGAAGAATGTACTTCGTTATGAATGGAGATTGGAAACTTAATTCCCATGGTCCCTCCAAATAAAAGGAGTGCAATGATTCTTCTGAATTCATTACTCTCGCTCCTTTAAACATTTCGCTCGACTGGCAACAGACTAGTATTGTGGCGGTGCGTTTTGTTAAGCAGACAGAAGAAACTCGCGTGTATTATGCACTCATTTATTCCAGTCATTCAGCGCTTCTCAAAGCAGCATTGTTATCGATAGACTCGGTTTGTTTCCGTTCGCTAAAGGAAGGAGGATTGATCCAAACGCTTAGGACTCGCTACAAAGGATGCAGCCACAGACACGGTGCGTTAAACCCGTCTTCTTACACGCATTCAGCCCTCACTCACGCGTAAACGTAGTTTATTGTTTCGATTTTTTTCCGATAGTTGTTTTCCCCCGCAACGAAGCTCGACTTACAAGAAGGCGGGTTGCCTAGCAATTTGTGTTTTCTTGACTGGATGCATTTGTACTTGTCTTATGATATTGCTATTCTCCTTCTATCACTTTTGAGTTCGGTTTTCATTTTTTTAAAACACTTGAAGACTACCCTGCTGTTCTTCTATGTTCTCCTCATGCTTTTGTAACGAAGAGTATAGGATTATGACGTTATTATATCGGTTTTACTATCGAGATTGATTGACTATTGTAATTTCAGTCTATAAATTCTCCAAAATTGAATTTCGTGAGAGATATTTAAGAAATTAAGAGACGAGCTAATTCGCGATGGATTTTTGGCGAGGAAATTTGTTTTTGCAGCAATTCGAAAGGGGAATTCACATGGAGATGGGGACACGAAAAATGCTATTTTAGCTATTTATGCTTGCAAAGTAAATATGTAAATAATTTTTAAAATATCACGTAGAATAAATTCTTAAAAAAAATTAAGATTGGTTTTCTGTGTCTTTTCTGAGGCAAAAAATCATAGATGGAATGTGTAAAATTAAATTGAATATAAGATAAATGGCTCGAAATAATAGTGGTATAATTATAATGCGACAATATTATGGACGAGATTGGGACTATGAAGTACCGTCTTATAGCAAACAAAATAAACCTTGAAAATGGTTCAAATGCTGCTTAAAACCACATTATCTCTTGCATTTGCCAAAAAAGAATGGAAAAGCGTGAGGATTTTTAGACAGGATAAGTAGTGTACTATTTTATCCTTACTTTTCTTACATTAATAATCGTGACGCATATTTATATCGCCCATAATACAGAGAGAAAGTTCAAGTAAGATAACGCGGCCGTAATAACTTTTAATGCAAAAAAATTAAGCGCTATATCATAGGCTCCCGAGCAGAGCTAAAAGGATTGCTTATTTTAAATTATTTACGGCGAAAAAACGAAAGCCGTGGCTTCCCTTTCGAAACGCCTTTCACGGAGCAAGGAACTTGATTAACTGTCAACAAATTTGCGGTCTGGCCATCAACTAGTTACCGCGGCGATATTTAAATAAATATTATCCTTCGCCGAATACGTTCGATGAAAGATGGGAGTCGGGGAAAAAATGGAAAGGTTTGCTGCGGAGCGGAAATACGGTCGGTAGAAAAGAGGAAGGAAATAGTTCCCGTGTAATTTATGAAATGTAAGCGGACCAAAAAATACAGAGATACCGATTCAGATGTATCATCTCGAGCTAGAAATCCCCTTTCCCTAGCCTAGATAAAGCCCTTTCCTTTACTCCTAGCAACCCCATATATTTATATCCCCGTCGTATCCATGGAAACCATCTTTTCGAGCGTCTCTTTCACGTGAGGCATTGCACGGGACGTTCTCTTCGGATTTTTCTCGTTCATACGGGTCGCGTCTGCAAATCACATCAACGGAGAACTTCCCCAGCGAGTTTCGTACGGAAGCAACTCCGTTTTGCCCGCCTTTTAATCCACTTACTCTTAATATTCCTCGGGACGAAGTTTCGAAGCCGGAATAATCCGTTCGGGTATTCCATCTTTCTCGTTTTAGCGTCCTTTGTGTCGCGAGGTGTTCGTCGAGAAGAAAGATGTCGTAGTAATCGAATGGTGAAGTAGAGAAATCTTCGGAGGCTAAAAAAAGAGGTTTGGTGTATGATAATCTGGAAAAGTTTCGTCTCGTCTGCATTCGGGAGATGTCCTTAGTAACTCGTTGTATCTTTCTTTCTGATCGTCAGCCTTATGTATAGAATGATGTAACGAGGTTGTAGAGGAAAATGAGTGATAATATTTCGAGTTTTTTCTTCAAGAGGGCGTTTGATGTCGAACAAAGAAAGGAAAGATTCTGAATGACGTAAGCATACATTTATCTATTAGGAAGGCGAAGAAAATTTTATAAAGTTAAAAGAAATCTGAAAATACCGATTGGTAGGTCACTTTCGTGTCTACGTAATGATTTTTTTCTCGCGTCCGATAGAATCTTTCTCGAGCATTTAATCCTTGGGAACCGTGGATGGATTCGGAACGTATTTTTTCCTCTTCAATTTACGAAGTCGGCCTTGAAAACCGGATCGCAATATTTCCGAATTCTCGAATGGAATCTCGCAGTCCTGCATCCGGCGTTTCTTTTGATGGAAATTGTTGGAAACAATTTTAATTAGAGGGAGCGTGAAGGCCCTTTTTTGTCGATTTGCTTTCTTTTCTCGATAAAAAGATATTCATTCTTCCGTTGTTCGAGTTTTCGTCTCTCACAAAAGACCGATTCGATTCCAAGGGACTGGGAACGCCGTCGTTGCTGTTACGTTGCTAAGGGAATTAATTTTTGGACATTACATACTTATTATTATATTTAGTATCTTCCCATATTGTCCTAGAATTAACGATATTAGGAAATCTTTGAGTCCTGTTCTATCTGTGTATCACTTAATGCTGTAATTTCATGGATCATATTTCCATTAAACGTATGAAGAATTATATAATTTCCATCATAGTAAAGTGAACTTTATTTTATAATTGCACTCATAAGATTTATATGCAATAAAAGTAAATCAGTTTATCATATAATTTCATAAATTCCTCTGCTTTATATCATTAATTTAATTAATAGTTTCTTTTTAGCACTTCTTGAAATAACTCTATTAAGACGCAATTTTTCGTTGCTAAGGGAATTATCTCCTAGAAACGAAAAGTTTTGAATGAATAAAACTACAATTCAATTCACAATAAAGATACAATGAATCTGAAACTTCTATTCAATCCCTCTAGTATACTTCTCGACCACTTCTAGAATTCTCTCGGCGCCTGCTTCACTATAACGATCTATTTACTTTTATTTCAAGGCAAACTCTCAACCGGAAGGTTTCTTTTTTATTTCCATAAAGGCTCTCTCCCTTCCCACCCAAAAGGTTTCCTCTATCATAGTTCCATTCTAATACTTTCCAAACCTTTCCATTATTAAGCAGTTTATCCTCTCTCCGTGTATCCATTGTGCTCCTTATTTACAAAACGCGGCGAATATATAAATCCGCCCCCTGCCTGGGAATTTAAGAGGGTTCACCCCTATTGTTATAAACGTTTACGGTCCATTAACTTTTCCTGGACCAATAAGTCACGCGGTACGCAGGAGTCCCAGCGAAAGGCGCGTCATTTACCCTCCCTCAGGACGTTTCCGGGTTTCAACCCAACCCACCCCTACCCCCCTCCTACGTCACATTCCCCCACCTTTTCATTTTGCCAAAACCTTCTGCCCCGTATTAGAGCGATTCTTTCGCTTTCCTTAACTCTCCATCTGTCTATTGTTGGAATGTTTGCGTACGAAGTTGCGTTGGTTACGTCCGCAGACTTTGAATTGACCAGTACCAGAGGATATTTAATGTACAGGAACAACTGCTGATGCTGTAGAGAAGTATTATTAGAAGAGTTCGGAGTCAGCTGTTTTCTATGTCGCTGGTGCAGGCTTCCATTGCTCAGGATCTCATCCAATCAGAATCCAGGTGCTGTGCAGAAGGAATGAGGTCATGTGGGGAGTGAGGTAGAGATGTCATTGTCTGCTATGAACCAGGAAGTCGTTTATTATAAGAAGGCTGATTAATTTTTATCACCATCACTTATGAACGGAAGGTTCCGAAATATTCCGTGAAAAGCATGATAATTGTAGAGGCAAGACAGCGTAAGTCATTGAATATATTAAGTAAGTTACTTTATACTGAATGAATTATTGATTTCTACAGATTTTTATTAGTTTAAGTCTTGTAGAAATATAATTTTCACCTATTTTTTTACCATTCGTTATTGGCGTGCGATAAACTTTTTCATACGCGAATTGTATCAATATATTTCCATGTTTAACGATGTATATTTTATGTTTATAACGAACGTTGATGAGGATGAAAGAAAATTCAATCTTATTCAAGTATGTTGGCAGATCAGTTGCTGTTCGTAAAAAGAGATAAGAAGTAAGAGAAGGTATTTTTTGTGGATTTTTACTATTAAATTGTTCAAAATAAATCGTACGTGCTTGTAATGTACGTATGAAACAGAATATCTACCAATGAAAACTACTCAAACATAAAAGTTGTAGGAATAAAATGCCTATACGTCTTTGTTTAGCTCTTAGATTTTTATCTGCAATGATAACTTGTGTCATGTCGCATGATATATTCCCCACGGCCAAACTAGATCCTAGTCAACTTCACTGACTCATTCTCCAGCAAAGACCTCCGATAAATAGAAAATTCCGAAGGGACGTGTAGTTTAGCCTTCAGTGATTTCCCTATTGATCTATCTAGTATTATGCTCTCGTTCTTTTGATACGAGCCTCACATTCTGCTCCCTTTATCCATCTGCAATATATGCGTACATTATTCCTTATTCCCTGACGGCTTCTCTGTTATTTTTACGTGAAAATCGATCATGTGTAGAATCTTTCTTTGTGTTATGAATTTATCCAGTTTTTTATTGCAAACCGAACGTTTTTTGGACATAGGTAAAGATATCGACGTAGATTGTGACTATTTTAATTATATTATATATATTATATATATCATATATAATATTTATATACAATAATAAATATTTAGTTATAAGTTAAAAATTTCGTTTGTTTTTTGATACTATATCAGAATGTTTTATGTCTTCATCCTTCATCTTTTTACGTAATTTTAAAGCGGGATGTAAGATCTAAATATTTTCATCCTCTCATCATACTTTCATACATTTCATTATACTCTCAACCGTATTTTTAATTGCCTAAATTTTAGTTTCATATACTAACGAAAAGAACCGGAAGTACTTTACGCGTAGAATAGCTTTTTTTATCGTCTTTGAAGTATCAATTAGTCCACATTCGGAACAAAGGAGCTTCATCTCACACTCCCCGCATGGCAAAAATCTCCCGTATCCTCACTAATATTTGATAGCGCCAAGAGAGATTGAAGACTCCCTTCTCAAGATAAATAAACCATGACCTAACGCGACTTCCCCGAACACTGCACATCTCCCCCTCTGTAGAGTGGGATATCCCCCAATGCTTCCGTAAACCCACACCGGCCCATCAGCCTCGAAACACTACAGACTAAATACCTCACTTAACACAGCGCATTCTCGCCGGAGAAACCCCATCTCTCTCAGTCGGATACTCCGTATCAGAAATCGAGGATCTCCGTGGGCGTTATGGGACGCAATATAAAAAATGCCGTGAGATAACGACCTCCTACCACCACACAGCAATCCCCCCTCTAGCACTCTTTCCTGATACAAACACCCCTTCAGTTCATAATCGTACCCCTCGAGATACGTTCGCATTGTTTCCTCCACAAAGGTGTGTACGGGGATACTCGAGTAGGGGTAAGAGTGGCTTTTTTATCCCCGTAGATCCGAAAGAAATAAATACAAGGGGAAATCCATCTGGGAACAAATGCTTCGATTAGAGGGGTTGTGAACAGCGGGAGGTCTGGAGTGGCTTGGTAACAGGGTAAAGGAGTTCGAAGTGTGTTGTCGCGCAGTTGGTACGTGTCTAAACACAGAGGGGAGTGTTGGAAATTAGGAAGGACCTCTGACGTGCGTGAACAAACACGCTGAAGTCGGAAGGAAGAAAAAATTGCGTCCTTGTCCGATGATTTTGACGTGTCCTCCCGTATGTACTTACCAAGTGGTTTGTTTTGGTTGAAGAAGTGTTAGCAACGGTCATATTTTTCCGTAGCGAATTCGCTGAAGAGACGTCAATTTATATTTACGCCAGAGTTGGACACTTACTAAGTAGCTTTGCTTCAGGTTCATGTGCTCAAATGTATCACGAAGTCCTTTACAAGCGTATTAATTCGTCCTACTTTTTTGTCATTGTTTTGCCCATCTTTTCCAGTAAAGTGATACTGTCCGCCGTGCACCTTATTATATTAAGTATTTGACACGTTTTGAAGTCTCTAATTCAATTTTTTTCTACTTAAAATTACCACAAATTTACAATCTACTGTACACTTTAATTATTTTTATCAATCAAGCTTAGATTTTTATTCAGTTTCTCACCCTCCTTTTTAAAAGTTTCAACCATTTTAATTAACTGTCTTCTTATGGTACAGTTTAATACCAGTGCGCTGAAACAGTGTGAAGAGTATTTACATATATTCAGAACTCCAGCTCTCGATCTATTTTAAACTTACCGTGTGTATTTTTTATTATATGTATATGTAGGTGTATCGTGTGTTATAGAACACGTCATCGGCATGATTCCGACAATTGATTTCACCATTAGCTCGTGCATATCACGAAATATCGTCTCAAATGCTTCTTCATCGCTACTTTGACGTATCTGGAGCAGAGAGTTCAAGCGAACACGGCTTGCTGATTATTCCATCATCTTCGCGCCCAATTTTGCTCCACATCCGACTGAATTTCCCAATATTTTTTGCGCCGTAGGTTCATTTATTGCACCAACGTCTTCAAATCGATGCAGGCCATCTCCAGATCGGTTTTACAACGCCGAACAATGTCTCTTCCCCCACCCAACTCTTTAGTAAGTAAACGCAAAAAAAGCTTCCGTCGTCTCTCACCGGCGCTATATCCGCCGAGGCAAACGCTCCCCAGACGCAATTTGAAATAGCATCTCGGAAGAGATTTTCACGGGAAAATGTATTTTCCAACTTTTCACCGACTCTCTTTAAACGTCCCATCTTCGCGAGCGCTGACCCTGTTACATGCAGCATCCCGGGATGTCGATTTTCTTGTCACCGATGCCCCAGTTAGGGAGAGTAGAAACTTCGGATTTCGCGAACTATTTAAAGGATTTTTTCTCGCACTCGTTCCTGGCGTCTTCTCGTCTCATTCGAGAACACGATACCCTGACATGGAAACGCGTGTTTAAGCGAAATATTAGGTTCGAAACGCGTGTCGGATTGAAACGGGAGTGCTTTTAGTAAGGATTTTCCGTAAGTGCGCTTTTAAAAACGATGTTGAGTTATTTAAACGCGCGGGACAGGTTTGAAGTGACAGGCACATGCGGAACGATATAAATGGAGAATTATTTTATTTTATGAAGGTATCAAAAGGTTTAATGTGTCAGTACGATCTAATATAGGAAGATAAGATGCTCGCAAGAAGTTGCTGGAAGCAGTAAGAGGGTTTTAATTGAAGTAATTAAAGGACGCTTGAAGCAGTTTTCCTGATATCGGTACAGATTTTTAAGGGAGGTAATTATAGATGGAACGTTAAGCTAAAGGAATAAGAGTTACTTAGGAAAGAGATGTTGGATAATGTTAATAATCTACGTGTTTTTTTTCTGGAGTGCATCATCATTGCTCCAAAAGCATCGGTGCAAATTATAGGATATTACCAGGCTTACCTGAGCTCAAATCTTCTCTTTTAGGTACGCTAAACAAATAATCGAACAAAAAAAGCACGGACTTCATCAAAGCGGGAAAATCTCGCAAAAGTAGAACGCTCTTAATACTCGGGCTATCTGGAGCTTCATTTAACCCTAATTAGCGTGCGATATTTTCGTTCCATCGAAGAATCTCAGAGCTCGTTTCAATTTGCATACGTTAACCTAATGCGTCATTTGTTTTTCGTCCGAAAAACCTTTCGTGTTGTTATTTAACTATTGCTTCATTATCTTCATTCATTTCCTTCACCTTTTCTTCCTCTCCTTTCGTAGCAGCCGTTCGTAAACAAAAGCCCTTTTCGAAACGCGAGTGCACTCTTCATTTTCGTTCACCGTCGTCGTCACTACAGCGCCGCTCGTGTATTTTTCCCGTGTCGCGGCTCACCTAATTATGCATCCAACGTACCGTCCCTCATCTCGTGGCATTCCAAGTAATTTCATTCCTGTCACAGCTCTATGAGAGTAATATGCGCAGAACTGGAAAAGAGCCGAGGACAAATGAATGTAATTGCAGCGAAAAGGAAGTTTTTTTTTTAATTAAAGTGCTCGCGGCAGCACCTCCATCCCGTCTTCACGGAGAGCCGTTATGTGGCGTCATAACAAAATGGCAGCGGATTTGATTTTCGCCGTTTTTTTTGCGGAGTATGTTTCGCGAAAATTTGGGCACTTAGGATTTGCATTTCTCAATTCGGGAGGTACCCGGGGGGGGAGTTCTGGGTCGGGCATTGATGGTTTTTGCGTATATGGATTTTTGTTTGTTTATTTTAAGATATGAGACTCGTAACCATGACTATATATGTTTATATTAATTTATATATTATTAATTTTGTTTCTTTATTCAGAAAACTATTTTATTTCATATTATACATTGCTCAAAAAGTTTGTAATGTCTTTGAGTCGTGACAATTTTTGTCGTTAACCGGAAGATTCTGACTGAATTCGAATCAGTACTTTGCAGAGTAGTTCTTCTTAAATTTTAATTTCTGTTATTTTAATTTTCGAGGACGTATCATAGCTCATATAACCGAGGTCATGAGTATAATTAGAACATTGAAAGAGTTGGAAAAATTACATTCGATGAAGGAATTAGTTCGACTTGAGCTGTTAAACCCCCCGAAATATTTTTTTCTCCGCGAATAATTCATTTCTCGCGTCTTTTTTTCGGCGCAAGTATCCGATATTTTATGCCATAGAAAGATAATTGGGCACTTTTTTTAGCCAAGTTTTTCTTTGATGCGTGGTCACTCGTTGACAGTAAAGGAAGTGATCCATAAAAAGGGTAGGCTCTTTGATCCGAGGATGGTATCCCTTTGCAGGAGCGGTTTCAAAAGACCCTGAGAAGGGTAATTACCCAAAGGTATTTTCGTAAGATCCGAAATAGTTTTCGAGGAGGATTTTTTAGCCTCGGAAAAGGAGTTTTTGCGCACTTTTTAACCCATGAAGTATTCTCGACCCTTGCTCAATTACGAGGTTTGCCATCTCTGAACTAGATGCCGTTTTTTTTTCTTTTTTTTTTAATGTTACGGAAAAGTGAATTCAAGAGAGACTGTCATGGCGTCCCGAAATGTACTCCTTCAAATTTATCGGAAGAATTATTTGAGCATTTTCTGGGTTTTTAATTATGCTTATGGGTGATACGATAAAAATGAACCATGAGGAATTGATATTTTTGTATATTCTATTGTAAATTAATAGCAAAATACCCTTTATTTTGATGGAATAATAGTTTTAGTAAGTTTTAGTAATGATATATTTGTCGCCAAGTATAACATTTTAATATTTATATCAGCACGCTATTATTGGTCTAATGGCAATAATTCTAAGTTGATTAACTTAATAAAACGTTACTTTTTATCCCCCTATGTATGTTCTTCAATCAATTTGGTAAAATTCTTATCATTTTTCTATTAAAGAGTTGAGTGTTATTTAAATATTTCTTTAAATTTGTCCAATAGTTTGCTTTATAGTGAATTCTACCACTTATAATGTTAACTGTAACGTCTCTACTTCGTAATTTAATCATTTACTTATCTCGTAGCGTAGTTTAGACAGATCTTCAAAATGTCTCGTAATCGGTTATCAGGAATAAGAACCAAAATTCCAACTGTCGTAACGTGTATCTGAAGCATCTTTCAACCTCTAATTCTTCAACAGCGGTGTTCCAATTTCTTTCCACTCTCAAAACGCGTAATTGCGTATCCTTCTCATCCAATAATTCCCACTTGCATTCTTCAGGTTCTCTCAAACAAGGGATCAAAACACAATAATTTTTTTCCCGAATAATAGCACTCGAACTCCGTCTGGCGTTCGATTTTCTTGCGATACATTGGAACCTTTGAATGGGACGTTCTTTTCTCGAGTGTCTTCCCAGCCTCTCGTTATGCACGCGATGCATATGTCGCGCGTGTGTATCTACGGCGGAGTGGATGCATATGGTATACGGAGACCTATTTGTATCGGTGGCGTACAGGTCCCTCGAATTAAGAAGATCGTATTGTACCGGTGGGGTTAGGAAAGGGTGGAAAATGCTTCAAACCGTGCCTTGTTATCCCACTTCGAACTCGTGAATTTGTTTGGGGGAAAGGGTGGAAATTACTTTTGAAAATGCTCGCGAAGCGGCGCTGTTTTTCATACGCGAGCTCGTCTAGCTTTTAGACGATATATGTATATTTAAGGCCCTTGGGTGTTGTTGATGATGATTTGGGAAGAAAGAATGCTAGTTAATTTTCTGTGCTCACGAATGGATTTTTTGATATAGTACGTTGTTGGTGATTTTATTTGTATCGCTTCACGTGTTATTTCCTGGTTGTTTACGTAAGGTTTGATTACGTAACCCCTGGTAACTAATGTAAATAAAAACGTAAAAAACTTATTCTAAGTAAAGATGTCGTTTAAGTCTTCTCTCACTGGAAATTTTAATTAATTTTAGAGTAATAATTACAAAATTGGATGTTTTTTTTTTAGTCCTGAATACTTCGTAGTCAAATTATTTTGTTTTACATTTGCTCAAGGCCTTTAATTACTCGATTTGGATTTAAATTATCTTAGACTGTTCGTTTGATAGAGAATCTTTTATTGAAGCTAAATTAGTATGCTTGAAAAAATTCCTTGTTAGAAAAATTTTTAAAAAACAATCAAAATATCTTCTGTCAACTCTTAAACTAATTGCTAAAACAGAAGTAAATATTCATAGAATGTGACTGTTAATTAACGCAGAGCAGGATTTGAATCTATCATTCTCGTTTATTATTTTAAGTCGAATTCGCTATATTCTATGATTTCTTCCCATAGAAGGTAGAAATACGTTTTCATATTTTTACCTTGATTTTTGGGGATTACACCGAAAACATTGATGAGGTAACGAACCGAAATAAATTCAACACGAATCGCGACCAGTTTATACAAGAAGTTTAATTTTATCGTTCCTACCTGATAAACGAACCTATAACTATTTCCCCTCGGGCGCCGCGCGTATTATTTTTGCCATGACAACGCTTTTCGCGGCCCAAAAAAACAACCGACGTCAAATTAAATCGCGAAAATAAATCCTCGCCGGTGAAATAGGCGATCGTAGATTTGTCAGCGTCGAGTTCGAATTACGTCACTTGTAGTTTATCCATGGTTACAGCTCCGGGCGAAAAAATAAACGCTTCCCGGAGACGAAACAAAATTACGAGATCTATCGCGGACGAATTAATAAGGAAACTAGGAATCGAAACTCGGTCGGAACGGAATTACCACGGCCCAAAATTCCCTCCCGGCGAAAGATAAGGCCCTCTCCGACAGAAACCGTGAATAAATCAAAGCAAATCCTAGCCTATTAATCCTTCTCCGGGCGAAATTAAAAGTGCCCGAATTTCATCCCGCCGGGAAAAAACCAATCCCGGGAAATGTTTTCCCATCCCCCTCTTATTATTTTTTCAAATCCGCGCGATGCTAAGAACCTTCCGGGGAAGGGAGTATTTGCTTAGCTGTTGGGATGGAAGAATTGCTTTCCTTCCCTCGCCCTTTGTTCGCGAAAGAGGTGCAGAGTGAAAAAGGGTTGGAGTGGTCCTCATAGAGAGGAGGGAGGGTTGGAAAGAAAAAAGAAGGCTGCTGAAGGTCTCTTGAAGAGGCTGTGTGTGTGTGGAACGATATTGATTTTGGCGTGTGTAGAAGAGAATGGCAGTTGGAGAAAAAGGATTTGGTGGTCGAGAAGATTGTCGCGTCGTAGACTGTTTACCGCCGCTGGCCAATTTCGCACGAAATTTTATCTCCTCGGACTGCGTTTCCGGGGGAATAAACAAAAGCTTTGGCGGGGAGTTTTCTTTTTTATTTTCGTCGACTTGATGTGCTCGTAATTCTCTCGGACCGTCTTCGCTTTTTCTAACGGATGAGTGATCCTGTGTATGATTAGGTGGTTCTCCCTTTCGCCGAATCCTATAAACTCTCATCTATTCGGTTTCGCGGAGGTCCCTGGAGGTCGTCGGTGGTGTGGTGAAGTTTGTCTCCACCCCCCCTCCCTAAATGAGGGAATTGTGCGATTGTTAGCGTAAATGGATTGCGTTACGAGAGGACGATGGGATTGGCTGACCTGAGTCAATTGTTTTCGTACATCGATACGAAGGGTGTTAATTATGGGCGTTTAAGTCCTTAGCTTGTTGTAAACCACGTAATAATCATTTACGCTCATGATTTCCGTAATTAACTGCTACGAGGTACGTTGCATTGCATTGTATTATTTCGAAGTTTTTGAAGTCGACTGGAGAATAATAAATTATTGAATATCGTTAATTATGATGGAAATGTGTTTTTATGGAAGAAGGTTGGTAGACGTATAAAAGTGATAATTATTGGTTTTAATGTTTGCTTTAGTGCACTATTATTCCTTTAGTTATTAGATAAAGATTCTTTTATTGATCATCTTCTTAAGAATTACATGATACAAGGAAGATAAAATGGATTTTAATTTTATATTTGGTTGATCATTTTAACAGAATACGTTTTTCATTTCGTGAAGCACTGCCTTATCGTACGAACTTGAACATTTCCGAGAAAAATCCTCTGAGGTAGTCAGTTTAATGTGGATTAATGTATTTTATTGTTAGAATTATTTTAACGAACGCGATTCTATTTGTGGAATTGAACAAGACCAGAAAATATTCATGGAAGCTTATTCCTCCGCGTATGTCCAAGTATTTTATTGGTTTCGTCTCTCGAGAACTCTGAATATCTGTTCTCCATCCCCGACTGTCATTTATCTTAACGTCATCGGACCAATTCGTACAAATCTGGTCTGCGTCGAACGAATATCTCCCGGTTGTACTTCGATGGGATTGGAGACGGCCTATAGGTTCTGCGGTGCCGCCAACTTATTAGCCAGCGACGTATGGGACATAGGAACTCCGTCACATGACCATCCACCCATCCTCCGCCTCCAGGGTTTTCAGTCGTATATGCATCAGGAGGACTCTCCCAGAAAATAACGCTGCTCGTTTTATTCCCTCTTTCCTAACGAGACGTGGTTCTCTCGTAATTTAGTTTCCTCCCTTTTTTGCGGTGCTCCGGTCCTCGTTATGAAGGGTTGTGTCCGCAGACTTTGTCGTTCCTCCGATGAAATGGAGGTAATCTCCGAGGAAAAGTGTTATGCAGTCAAACGCTGTTGAAACAAATAGTTGTTCTTAGCCTTCGGAAACGCGGAGTACCTCTCGCGCGGTGTTACTCAGTAATTAACGAGTAGTTAAAAGTACGTCTGCACGCCACGAGGGACTGACGTGGCGCTGGAATCGTTTCGAGTATACGAAATGGTTTATGTATTGAGTGTGGATACCGAAAAAGAAACAGCCATTATTTATGTCGTCAAAAGGTTCTTTTTATTCTTGATAAAATATTCTATTGATTGTTATGAAGTGAACAGTATTATTTGCACAGTATTGTTTATTCTATTGATATCAAATCCTGTGTTTTATCTTCATTTTGTTGGGTAACTATGTATTTTCTTTTTTGAAAAACAATTTCCAACCAAATTTTTCTACAGAAATTGGAGTTGAAGTTAGTAAATTTATCATAAGAGTTTGATTGAGTTGTTTGGCGTTTCTGTTGTCGAATAAAATCTCTCCATGACAACCGCCGCTTCATTGCTATCGTTCAAATAAACAAAGGAAACAAGATGGCTTCCCGAAAGGAATCTTAGCACATAATTTTCACCTCTCGATTAATTCGCATGTCACTCAGCGACAAGGTTTCAATTAGAGAGTTTAAAGTACATTCGGATAAACGACTCTCGAGGGACACTATTGGTGGGCGATAATCGTTCTTCCGAACCGGTTGATAATTCATGCGCTCACTTGTTCATCATGCTACACTGTCAACGATTGGTAATGATGGAACATTTTACCGCAATTGCTTCCCTCTTCAGCGTCTGAATATAAACTGCCTTTCACGGCAGAATTGGATCAAAGACAGTTTTACCAAGAGTAATGCGCCACATTTGGCAGAAAATAGGCTGTGATGCTTCCATGAAGTATGGCTGTAAACTGTGATCGACCGTTGGGTTGCCTAGAAACACGTGAAATTATTCCTGGATAATGAAAATATTCCATTCGTCGAAGTATCGGAAATGTTCGTGGTAATGTATGCGGAAATAAATTCATTCCCGATTCTCATCGCATATTAATGGTTTCGGAAATGAAGGAATGGAATGTAATAGTTTCTGTTTTACTCACAGACTGATTTTTTTTCGAAATTTTTAAATGTAAGTTCTGGAAAAGCCAATTTCATCTTCCCGAAACGTATTCCAGATATTTCTCATTCTCATTAATTTTGGGCGCAGTAATTGATAGCAGAAGGAGTGTTTTTTTAAAAGAAAATAGCATAACTCTGAGAAAGAATGCCTCGTTTAAGCCATAAACCGCAAACGTTACACTTCCAATTGCCCATTCGTCTTCGAGTCATAGCGGTCTTCCCGCATCTAGTGACCTCTATAGTATCGCCAGCGGAAATACTGCCGATGCTCATTTCATTCCTTAATTGTTTTTATTTAATTTCAAAGGAGATGATGGAATTATCCTGGGGATAGGGAATTAATAATGCGCCAGACTTAAGATGTCTTATCCTCCATAATTTTGTGTGCTAGCTTGTAATAATATGATGTAATGATCCTGGAAATAACTCTTAAATTATTATAGTTACTTTAATTGTATGAGCGTAAGTTGTTGAACTTCGTAAGATTTTATCCAGCTGAACCTACTGATAAAACTTCTGTATACGCAAGGAATTAATCATCTTCATATTCAAACTTAGTGAAACATTTATATTGGGCAACAATAATGTTCATACGTATTGTTATTTTTTTAAGCCACCAACAATTAACCTTAGTTTGATTTCGTATTCTTACGACGATGGTATTTTTGAACGTAGCTTATAATTAACTTGTTTTGTCATACTCGTTGTTTTCAACAACATGAATACAATGAAAGCTACCTTTAGAGGTCGAATATATGAAATCCGTTGTTGTAATTCCTTTTGATATCGAAATTATTCGATTTTAAACCGTGGGAGGTGTCTAGAAAAAAAACTATAATTCTTGGCATCCGAACTCAGCGTGGGCGGTGTTTGAACAGCCATTCGTCACTTTTCTTACACATTCTTGCACCACCCTGACGTTTATAGTAATTTATAGCCTTTTTCTTCTCAATCTTCCAAATTTTATGTTACAACAGAAAAGACGCCACATCGCACGACATCTGATTTCTCGCTCGAAATTTTTCATCTCCATCCCTCTACTCTTTTCCCCACAGCATCTTCCCCCGCCAATTATACTCCAAGATACCTTTCTCGATCTTTTTTGTACCTCCCGCCATTTCCTTTTGAACCGATCTTCATCACCCCTCCGTCTCATTGTAAATTAATCAACAGGTATCTCTCTCCCCACCCACTCATTACGCCTTTTTTCGTCACGAAACAACGCCATCAAAGAACTAGTCCACATATCTCAAATTCTATGTTTCGGCCGCAAATAGTACGTTCCGGGTAAGGGACTCTACTCCTATCAGCTCCTTTAATAGCTTTTATTCCAGTCCTTTCGCTCACTTCCTCCCTTCTCGTGAAATCGTTTTCTTTTTTTGCCGCGCAGTTTTTGTGTCGCTACCTCCGCAGGTTGAGACGCATTCCAAGCCGATGGCATTTTCTATCAGACGGACTTTTTCTTTCGGGCACTCTTTAAATCCGCCGTTAACTCGGGAATCGCTCTCCGGATGGAGTTTTTCCACCGATCTTCATTACAAAAGCATTTGCTCCGTGGTCTGAACCCCTGTTCCTCATTCATGAGAAGTGGAAAGAAGGAAACCACCTTGATTTCTGTTCGATTTACTGCGAGATTCGGTCTGGAAAGAAGCCGCCAGTAAATTTGGAGTTGAGTTTTCTTAATGAAAGCTTTTTCGTCGGTTTATTTCCACGCTTTTTACTTGCGATCGATTTTCATCGGGTATTGTCGTGATTGTTCGCATCTCTGAAGTGTTTTTGTCGATGGATTATACCTCAAGAATCCTCAAATGATGAGTAATCAATTCGTTGAAGATTAGTTTTATCAATACGATGATAAGAAGTTTTAATTAATCAGAATTGTTCTTTGACAATTATATCTAGGGTAAAAATGTATTATTAAAGACATGAACAAGAGATTCGTAATACTTAATTCATTGTTGCATTCATTTTCATTGTTGTAATTCTCGAACTCTTGTGTAACTAAAAAAAATATGCATTTTTAATATCCCATTTTCTTAATTGTAGTCTATTGTAATTCTTTGTCTATTGATGTATTTAGGGCGGAGAAAATTAAAGAAAAATTTCCATTCTTGATTTGCGATAATTCGTTTTTGACGAGATTAAATGTGGAGATAAATTGAAAGACGCTGGATTTGAATAACGTAGTAAAAGCGCTTCTAATATGGACAGCTGCACAACTTTGTCGTAATTTAATTTCAGGAATTGACTCTAAAAAGTTAACAATCCTTTTTAAGTTAGCATCTTGGTATCGTTCGTCAAAGAAAGTAGTCGTAATTGATTTCAAAGCAATCCTTTGAAAACAAAAGAAGTCAATTCTCCGAACTCTTTCTACTTTTCCGACTCTCTACCACATTTAACCTTCATCGCGATGCTCACTTATTTACACGTCATGCCCTTCGTTCCGGAGACATAAATGTCGAAAAAAAGGGAGAACGAAAGCAGAGATAGTGTGTACCTTTCACCTCTGCAGGCACCTCTTGTTTTCATATTCCCCGAAGCAAGCAGCCTCACATAAATAGGTATAAATTTTGAATGAAACGCCCATCAGCCCTCCGTGCGTACGAAAAAAATATATAAACACTCCCCCCAAGATTTCCATCTCGTATTATATTTCGACATGGTTACCCCTGGAGACGGTGGAAATTTCTTCACCGGATGCTTCACCGAGGTTAGCTGCATGACAGCCATCTTGTGAATGGAAGAGCTACACAATGGAAGTGGAGGAAATCAGAACGGCTTTTGTGGCCGGAGTGATTAAAGTGGGTGTCTCGGCTTCGATTCCCATTCAAGCCCCGTTTTCATCTGCCCGAATAAAACCGATGCGCGATGGCTTCCGAGGGAGTCCGTGCAGATCCATTCGCGGAACGCCGCTCTGTTAAAGAAAGGTGAAGGTATCGGCCGAGGCTCTCTAGATACAGGGTTTAATTCAGCGCTACAGAGCACGTTATAAATTGGTTCCATTTCCCCAGACAGGTTCCAGCGGACTAGTCTGTTTCCAGGGCGAGTTTGATTTCACAGCAATCCGCGAATACCGAGTATTTTGTGGTAATTGGACAACGCCCTACAGATTAGACTGATTTCAGATATTTAAGTTCTTTGCTCAAAGTGTGGTTAGCCATAAACATCACGTTTTTCGTACTATTAAGTGAGTTCTCAAACAGAAGGATTTCATAAAGATATGGTCACATTAGTAGCGTATTTGCCTTTGGTGAAAGGTATTCAGGTTTAAATTCCCTCCGGGAACGGGGCTGTACGAAAGTGCCTCGTATCTTGAAGCTTTTTCAACATTCTTCCAGAGTAATATTCAATTTTCTCTTCTCACGTATTTTAAAGTATAAGATTTCACCCATACGTTACGTATTGATGTACTGAATAGTTACTTAAATCGGTTTATAACAACTCAGCTCTTGTATAGGACTCTTTAAAGTTTTCGCGATTGAAATCATTATATTATATATTTATATCTTATTTATTATGTATATATTAGACAAAGAAATACTTCTTTTGCTTCAATTTTTTCTTAAGATATTGAACTGTGCTATTATTCTTCTCATGAAGGTCGTAAAACTTTAAAAGATTCAAATAGATCGCACACCTTATTCTGATCAATGAGCGTTATTCTGTAGAAGAACAAATGATCATATTTGCAAGTCCTATAGGATTTTTTGTATCGATATATATATTTCCTATTGATTTGTTGCTTTACCATATTCTTCATGTCTCCGTACTATTTGCCAACATATTTCGAGTGCCACATCCAATAGATTTAGAACCATGAAAAGGTACGGAGGCGAGGAAAAGTTTCAATTATCCACCCAAATGAATAATTCATCGAAATGCCGAAAGTGGCCTCTGGGAAGACAAATATTCGAAAAGTCATATTATTTTTATTCCATCTGAACCATTAATTCGGAACGGTCCGGTAAATATTTTAGCCTTAAAAGACAGTTATGGCGGTACGTCTTGGTAGATTCCGCGTCCCATTTGACGGGTCATACGTTTCGTAATAATAATAATAAAACGCTCATATACCCTTTTGCCCCAATCTCGCGCAGTCTGTTTCGCCTCCCCTTATGTGTTCTTGGAATGAAAAATCGCTTTTATCCAAGGCATAGCTGGAGATTTCCGGAAAAATTCGGATCCCATTAAAACTAACCGGTAGCTATTGGGACTGATTTATTATGAGACGGGAAAGAAAAGCGAGCAATAATTCCTTTTCGTCGAAACTCCCAATTTTCCTTATCTTTTCGAGGCATTCCTTGTTTAGCCGAGTCGGAAAAAAGGGCTGTCTCGCCGTTTTTTTTTGCACGTCCCGAAGTTGGAGTGCAGATGTGCATCGGAGAGAACTACTAATCTATTTTGGGTTCATTCGAACTTTTGAGACGTTTCTGACCCGCCATTTTATATCCGCCTCTAAATCTATCGGAAGAATGATTTCTCCAGCCGTTTGCGAGCAAATTCCGCAACGCATCGCAGTCCCTTGACGATAAATTGTTGCCTAGTTATTATTGTTGTTTTTATTGATTCTCCGGGGCAGTAACTCAAAAGATTGCTTCGAAGGCGGCGTCTTAAAGTGAACCTATACTGCACGGTACGTTGGCAGAGTAACCCTCTACCATGAAATATCAAGTTTACGAAAAGTTATGAAGCGTAAAACACGATAAAGTTATTAAATATAAATGGTAAAGATAGCTTTTTGATCAAAGAATTAACGTCAGTGATTTTTGTCGATAATATGTTCCAGTTACCTATTGTTTCCTTATCGAATTATCCAGCTCTCAGTTGTTTTTTAATGAATCGCGTATGCCATGATCTACAGCTTGTATTTCTTCAATTTTATTCTTACGTTATCTTTCTCATCCATAGATTTTACAATGATTTTTGCCTTATCCTGTATTTATTTTTTTATTCATACTTATTTAAAGGGCCTCAGTAGTGTAATTTCGTTTTTTTACATTTTTAATCGATATTTCATCGTATCAATCATAAATTTTCACCGGAATTTTGCGATAATCTTTAAAAAAACAGTAATACGGAGTATATAATTTAGTCTTTTTCGAGTTTCAAAATCATATTTTTACAGTTACATCTAACGATTTTCTTGGATTGAAAACATTTGTGTGAAAAGAAAATGAAACCCTAATTATGTAGGGACACGAACATGTGTAATTTCAGGCTTAAATTTTGAATATTATAATCTTAATCGTAATAATAAATTTATTAAAGATTCCATTTACAAAAACTACGTCATCCAAAGAATATATTTCTATAAAACTGTGTTTTTGTCTATAAAAACTCGACAACGACATCCCAGCAAATTCAAACACATCCTGCCACCTATGCAATCCTCCGGTACTAGCTCAGATCCATGGCGTTTTAATTTTACGCCTCCATAAGAATAAAACAGCTCCACTCATGTCTCCGCAGTCAAATGCGGCACCACGTTATTCCGCCATGAGAAAAGTTTCCCCTCAGCGTTCATTTCCTCCAGAAAACACTCCCTCAACCCCTTCTTTCAGCCTCGTAAATTTATTTTATTTTTCAAATATTTCGGACGCCACCATCTTGTATTCCCCGAATGAAATATTAGGGAAGATATTTTTTTATAAGGGTTCGGCAAGGAGGAAAGAGAATGGAAGGAACGGGTTGTTCCTCCAAAAAGTGATGCTCATCTTTTTTATTCTTTTTAATGGTTGAGCTGGTCCATGGCCGAACGGGGGAGGTTGCGCAAGCAGAAGGAAATATGGAAACGGTTTGCGGATTCTCTCTCCATACCTATTCGCCCCCCGCTCTTCATTTTTTATCCATTTCCCCGTTTCAATTTGTTCCATGATTCTTTCTCACATTCCCCTTGAGTCCCCCCCCCCCTCCGGCGCCATTTTACTCCCTGACCCGCTTTTATCCCACTTGACCCTGTTCCCCTTCGCCCATTTCCAAACCCTTTACTCAATTCAGTCCCACCCATCATATTTCCACCTCATTTGTCTCCAAAACCCCTTAACTATCGATCACGTACGACTCCGGGGACGTCTTCCTCAACCGCTCATTTTCTCAACAAATCCTTCGCATTGTTTACATTTCCTGTTTTCCCGATGAATTGAACGTGTTCTTTTTCTCCCCCCTCAACATCTTGGCAAGCCTCGTATCGCCATAACAGATAGCCGAATTTGGAGCATTTATCTTGAGCCCGGAGATAAAGAAAGAATATGAATTGAGTCGGAGGAAAAAATTACGGGCAGCTTCTTTTTTAGATCGCGGATAACATTTTCTCCAGCTTCTTCTTTATACGAATTCCTTTCGAGTGTCGGAATATCGGAAGAGAATTTAGAGCTGTGATTCGAATTCGCCGTTTGTGGATGGCCGTCGAGGCCGCCTTACGCGTCCCTTGCATTTTTAACTGCATTAAGCCCGAAAGGAAAGGGATATAAAAGCTGGATTTATTCGGTCTCGCCGATCAAGATCTGCTGTGCGTCTTTTGGAGCAGCTCGATACGTTTTATTTGAGAAATTTCTCGCGGGAATTGTTTCGTATCTATCGGGTTATTGTTAACGTTGTTGCGAAGGAGTTGTTTATTTATTTTTGCTGCGATAAAGGAGGGTATTTATCACGCGTACTAGTAATTTATACGTCTTTTAATTCTTCTTGAGTTAATAGAGATTTATTTTTCTTGTTATTTAATTGAGATTGGTGGTAACTTAGAAGAGGCTCCGTAAAAATTGTTTTCTCTTTAGAAGATAAATTAATTTACGATCATTACGATCCCACTGCAGTAAAACTTATAGATGGCAGCACGTGTAGCCTTTTATTTAAGGAGAACTGTCTTCTTTTATTCTGTTCAACCCACTTAATATTATGCTACGTGGATGATATTCATCATTGGTTTGTTAAATTTAAACCTTAGATTCGGAATGGCTGATTTAATTACATCTAATGTTCCATCAGTTTGGTGTTAAGTTTTCTGGAGCTAATTATTAAATTAGCTCGCGCTTCACCTTTTATTCCATCCTCGGGAACCTAATTGTCCTCAAGACTTTATCTTCCGCTCCTCAGAGCAACATTGTTTCCCGCGTTTTTTTAATTCAAACTGGAACACGGTCAACTGAGCTCTCGAGTATTCCAGTAACGTTTGCTCTCAGCGTGCGGCCTAGCGAAGAAGTCTCCCGTTGCAGCGCGAATATTTGTGTTATTAAGTTGTGGAGAGGCGTCAACGCGCCGCGTGTGGACGGAGCCAAAATAAACTCCAAACAGTACTTAAGAGTCGTTAGCGTCGACGGAAGCGTATGTCGGAGGTACGCTGGTTTACCCGAGTGGCGAAACAATGAATAAGGTGCGAAAATGCATCCGTACATTATCTCTTTAGTTCGGTTATAAAACTCCCCTCTCTCCCTCGTCTCGTTCAAAAAATAAAATCCCGGGACCTTCTCTGACAGCGGAACACATTCTATCCCATCGACTGGCAGAAAAAAGTGCTTTTATGTTCGCAATCAAGTCATTGTATATTTTCCGTGCTGAATAAGTCCCCATTCAGATTTCTTTCCATGCGGAATACAAATCTTTCTTTTTTTTATACATATCGGTGCCAGCGTTCCTGAGGAGCTTTTGTTTACGATCCGAATTTCCGTATGATAATAGCGAAGCTAGGAAGACTCGACGACGTAGTTTTTTTGCTCGTCTTCAGACAAACTGAGAGAATGTCTCATTTAATATTCCGCTAAGGAGGCTAATATATTTCTCAGGAAAATGAGGACAAACAGAGATTCTAAGTCGTAGGAAATGACGGAATCATTCCTTTCTGAGTGGGAAGATCGTCTCGTAATTTAGTTGCGTAGTTTCTCATCACGACAGAGCCAAGTTCGTTGTTTGTTAGAATTTAATTCGTTCTCGTTTCATCCGCGAATCCCGAGTGTCGCCTAAATTAAATGGATTTTCATTCTTCGTTTGTTTTAGATATTTTCTACTCCTTGTATAATGTATTTATTATTTTTATTAATATAATAATTTATCGGATTTAATCAACTCTGTATACAATAAATTGATAGAAGATATAGTATTTATAATTCCAAATGGCTTTCCCTTTTATGTTTTCGTTTCCATAGCGACTCAGTATTTGTAAATAACAATCCACTGTGAATTTGGTTATTTTTATTTAGTTATTGATATTTTTATCTATATCGGTCAACTGATCCATCAGATTTTAAATGTATAACAAACTTGAAAGGATAGCGTCCTATATACCGAGATTAAATTCGTATTTTTTCAAAGACTTTTGATCCAAATGCATCTTGGGGAAGGTAAGGGGTCGTGAGATAGGGGCGGCTCTTTTTATTTATAAATAAACTCTTGAAGGGAAGTAATCTAATGAAATCCGCAGTCAGATTCCCCCCATTCAACCACGTCTTTTGCCACAGCCTTTTCCCATCCGGCATTCCCCTCAAAAGATGCAAGATTTGCCCCTTCAACCGCGGCCCGGAAAGAGTTTCGGGAAAACGCACCTAAGTTCCGCAGAAAAAAAAAGAAGAAGAGAGAATACGCAGAAATAAAGAAGTTAGGCGGCATCACAAGTAAAGCGGCGGGGAAAGAGAAATGCCGGCGTAAGGGGGAGATAAAAGGAAAAAATCCGAAATAGCTTTCGTCGTAAAAAGGAGCTCAATCATGGTGTGGCACGAGAGGAGAGACAGAGGACCGCGAAATGAAATCTGTGCTCGAAGAAAAAGGCAACGTTTTTGGAGAGCGGAAAGGAGACCTAATCGCTTGAGCGAAAGGTTTTTGTGCCCTCCACGGCAAATGCACCAACGTAAGAAGACCTTTTAAAGGAAGCAAACCGTCTCCTCCTTTCCCAAGGGCGATAGACAAACCGAATGGAATTCGCGCGAATGTTTTGTCGAAGGTCGCAGTTAGTCGGAGACGATGATTGGATCGAAATGTTTGAAACGTTTTTTTTTTTTTAGATTTATTTTTCCCGAACCCTTTGCTTCGTATTGCGAAAGATAAGACTCGTTGATCTTATCGAATCGAACGTATTGATTCCTAGCTGAATATTGTTACGTATGGTTGCCAAGGACTTACAAATCAGCGGCCATTTATTTTACCCGCAACAAGGAGACTTGAAAGGGATATAAAAGTCTATCCGGTATCGGAAACCCGTACGTCCCTAATTTGAAAGGAGCTCTTCGATTTCGCGAACGTATAATAATGCCGGGATTAAAGTTTTTTGTGCCTCGTTCGTTCCCTCTCTCGTAGGTCTGAAGAGGCAACAATCGACTTTTCCCGCGCGCATTTTCTCAATCCCGCGCCTTTTACCGCGTCAGATTTTCTTGCTCCCGGAATAGGATTGGAAGCAGAACTCTCGAGAGATATCTTCGCGATCTTTCAATCGCATTCTGAAGAGGATCGTTTCCGTGAGACGATAAGGTTCAATTCGGGTAAAAAGATGTCGCCCCGAGCGATGTAACGCGCTGGCGTATTACCATGAGCAACGACGCTCGCGCGCTGCGTTTTATTTCGCGGGAATTTTCTATCATTGTCGATTCATCTCCGGAAAGGGGAGTAATTGATAGCATTTCGTCGGGCTGGGGTTTTTTTTTCGCGCGCGAGGATTTAAGGGCGCTTTACGCTAGCATAAGCGTAATAGGAACGATGAGCCAGCGATTACCAGGAATGATGAATGATCCATATTCTGTCTTCTCTTCAAGTGGGATTACGGCAGAACTCCCGCGGAGACGGAACTGAGAAAGCTCTGTAGCCAAAGCCTCGCTCTCCTTCCGGCCTCGGAAGGGCTGTCAAGACTCCCCGGGATTGCACGTCATGTTCCGGAGTTTTATTTTGCTTCTATTTGCCTACGAATTTTCATCCTGAAACAGCGGGCCGTCATTCGTCTTTTCGAAATAAACCAGCCGCAGAATTCGCGAGGGTTTTAACATCGACAGCTGAGGTTACAACCTAGCGCCCGATACATTTCAGGTTGTGATCGATTTGGGACAGAAGTCAGGTTCGGGGATGGTAAACAAAAGGGGCTTCGATTTGGGAGTGGAGGAATTATGAGATGAGGAACTGCGGTGATGTTTTGTTTGATGTTGGAGAAGGAAGGCGTGGCTTTGCAGCAGGCCTCCAAAAGCTCGAAGGTTTTCGTAAACTTTCTAAAGCTCTGTTACCGGTAATCTCGTCGCTAATGATTGTTTCATACTTAAAAACGTGTTAATTAAAAATGCGTCTATTATTTTCGTATTTATTGCTTTAAATTTTATTACATAGGTCCCATTTACTTTACCATTATTAAATAGTGAGGATTCATGAGCATTTTTTATAGTTATATTAAACTATAATTGTGTTTACACTTTGCAATACATTGCAAATTGTATTCTTGTCTGCTTTCGCGGATTTTATATCAGTTTTCATCAAGATGGCTCGTAATTTACAAAGTATTTTCAAATGAGAATAAGTTTTTACTAAAGGCTGAGTTCTTTCAATAAATTAACTACTTAATACAGATCTATAAATGTTAGCATGATTCAGTTATTTAATCTCATAATTCTATTGAACTGTTTTTTTACCATAGAAATAGGTTTTTTGATTAATGTCTCATGTTATTAATTAATCTCCTTATCTACTTTAGGGTCTGACTCTGTCATCCCTGGCCATCCAAGCTACTCCATGCAAAATGACAGAGCATCTGGAGTATTTAATCTCCGGATAAGAAATGTCACTCTGGCAGATGATGCAGAATTTCAATGCCAGGTTGGACCATACCATTACCACAAGCCTATTCGTGCTCATGCGAGGCTTACTGTTATTGGTAAGTTTCCATCAGTTTTGTATTATGCATAAATTCAGCTTAAAATATTTAAGTCATTGAGATAAGAGATATCTTTTCATAAATTTCTATTACAACATTATGTATTCCAAAAACGTATTTTTATTATCTAAGTGATCTCTCTGAATAAATATTTTATAAATATTTTGATTTGCATTGTATTAATATTGTTTAAATTAGATCACTTTTGTTGTTCAAAATATCAGTTTTAAGGTACTTCATATTTAATGTATATATACGGAGAAACTATTTTTAAGAGAAGGTGAATTATATTTGCATTCACTCTCCCAAACATGTACGATTGATTCTTAACTTCTTAAAATGTATAAACTTAAATCTTCATTTAAAGAAATTTTAGAAAAATTATATAATTTTACATCAGATCGTTGAGTAATTTGCAGGGTATTCATATTATATCCATTATTCTTGTTTTTAGCTCCACCTTCTTCAGTGGAAATTGTGGGGCACATGCCAAATGAGAAGATAGAAATACGAGAAAACACTCCCTTGACTCTTGAGTGTATAGTTCGTAATTCCCGTCCAGCTGCCCAAATAGAATGGTATAGGGGCAGAGTTCCTCTGAAAATTGGTAAGTTTTAAAACAATCCATAGTTTAATGAAATACCAAACAATTTCTTTTCAAAGCAAATGAAATAATATGTGAATTTTTGTTATTTCTCATACACATTTTAGTGGTCAATAGAAAGCCAAACTCATATTCAATCCATTAAATTAAATACCTCTGTTAAAACAGGTTTTTGACTTTATAAATTATTGCTCTAGAATATTTATTTATTATTTTCTTGAGTATTCTTTTATAAATTTGGGATATAATTACTAATTTCTAATTTAATTTAGTCTCTCAAAAACTGGTTAATGAATTATTATCATTCAAGATGCAAGATTAAATTCTGTTTTATTATTATTTAAATTTATTGTTACCTTCTACTCAATTTGTTTTTGATTAATCTGATAAACACAATTTTTATTCTTGTAGGAGAATTATTTTATTGATTAATTTCTAATACAATTTATTTTCTTCAGATTCAGGTGATAACAGTGGAAATCCTTCTAATGGAGGAGAAAGTCCTGATGGTCGAATTGTGGTGAAACGTTTTAATGTCACCAGCCGTATAACCATCACTCCAACATCAGATGATGATTTTGCAGAGTTTTCTTGCCAAGCAAAGCATGAAGCACTTGCTCCTGACATGCCCATGAAGACATCAGTCCAGCTGAGCGTATTATGTGAGTTTTCATAATACTTTTTATTCTTTGCTTAAAATTTGAAAAAAGAACTCTCATCATCAGATGATGGACTACATATTCTGTTGTCTTGAGATGACTTTTTTTACGTATGTGTAAATAAGTATCCAAGAAATAACTCAAACGGAAATGACATTTAATTGTAATAAGTTTACAAATGTATATTTCTTATTGTATATTTTATTTTTGTATAATTTTACATTAGTTTTCTCTTAGGACATCTTATCATACAAGGTATATTTAAATAACAAAAGAAAATACCTTTTCTTTAACTTATAGAAAATTTTTTGTACTATAGGTAATAGTAGAATTTTGTTCTCTATCTCTAACATTTATCTCTATAGTAAGTATTTTAGAATATTGCATTTCAATAACCCTAATCCTTTAAATATTCTTTCTAGACCCTCCTGGTCCACCATATATTGAAGGCTACACCACAGGAGAAAGCTTTCGTAGAGGCCAAACAGTAGAATTGGTGTGCCGTTCAAGAGGTGGTAATCCTCCTGCCCAATTGGTTTGGTGGCGTGGAAAAGAAATTCTGCGATCCTCTTACCGTACCATTGGAAGATCAGGACCTCGTGTTTCTGAAAACACTTTGACATTTGAAGCACAGCCTTCTGATGATGGGGCTACCCTTCGTTGTGAAGCTACCAATGCTATGGTATCAACATCACCTGGAGGCCCTAAACAGAAAATGAGCGCCGAAGTCAAACTTTCTGTCTTATGTAAGTTGATACATTACTATATTGTTTGTTATCATTTTATAGAGTTATATCATTTTTTGTTTTTAATTTTACATTTAAATTAATTTTTTGATATATTGTCTATTCAAATGATTTCATTTTAATTTAATATGTTTTGAATGATTTTATTTTGTAATTTATTTTACTTCACAAGGCTGAAATTATTGTTTTTCAGTGAAGTTATTAAGAATTTATGTCTCAGCTCATCATAAAAATATTATTATATAAATTAACCCTTCAATTCAACTTAAAATTCTATTCAACTTTCTGATATTTTCTTATGATGGTATTTAATATTAATTTTCTCTCTGTTTATTTTCAGTTGCTCCAACTCATGTTACAATAACTGGACCAACTGAGGCTCGTGTTGGGGAGCCAGTTCCCTTGACTTGCATCACTGGAGCCAGTAACCCTGCTGCTGAAATAAAATGGATGGTTGGAGGGAGGCAATGGAAAAACTCTACCTTCCGAACAATTCCTGCAAACAGCCCTGAAGCTCAGTCTCTACATTTTGGCCCAGGTGAATTATCCCTCCTTGATGAAAGTGATGATTCCAAAGAATCTTTTTCTTGAAAACCAATTCATTTATAAGAATCTTGATTTAAAGAATTGAATTAAAAATTAGGAATATATTTTTGGTGTATGTTGTATATATATTTTGACTAGAAGAAATTCTTAATTCACTGGTTTTGTTAAACAGGGAGAGGCAGTAGACAACGAAATGAAGGAAATAGGGAAAACAAGGAAAATAATGATACTAACGAAGAAAATGAAAGAGACAGCAGGAAGTTGGGAAAAGGAGGTGAAACTGAATCTAATGGTGGATGGATTACAATTTCCAATATCACTGCTATTGTTTCTGGATCACACAGAAGGTCGCTTGTTGTTATCTGCCATGGGCTAAACATGCAACTAACAGAAAATGTCGTTGGAACCCATACAATCAATATTTTGTGTAAGTTTTGAGGGATTAAGTTATAGTCTTAGTTTCTTAGCTTTATTATGTTCTTGATATGGCTAATATCTCAGGATTTTAACCTTGTTATGATTTTTTTATCTTGTAGATCCTCCTAGCCAGCCAATGATTCATGGATATACTGAAGGAGTTCCCATTGAAGCTGGCACTATTCAGAGAATATCATGTGTTTCTACTGGAGGAAACCCACTGGCCACCATTTCATGGTTTAAGAATGGAAAGAAGGTTAGTATTAACTGCACAACCTGAATGCACTATCTTATTCCTTATTTATTCTCCTTAGTTTTTTTCCATTTTAAAACATAAATAATGAGAACTGTATGAACATTGGCATACTTTTGTCGATTTTGTTTTCTGTTCTCCACAATTTGAATTTTTTGTATGATAAAAGATATATTTTTATTTAGAACTGTAAAGTAACTCAAGTATAACTTTCTTGTTTCCAGGTGTATTCTGTAACAAGAGTTACTGAAACATCAGTGTCTGCAGAAGTTACTATTGTCACAAATGCATCGGACAATGGTGCCGTGTATCGTTGTGAAGCCAGTAATTCAGCAACTGAAGTTCCACTGTCTGAGTCAATCACTTTGAATGTCCACTGTAAGTCTGGTTACCTTTCTAAACTTAAACTATATTTATATATTTTATTATTCATACATTTATTGGATATTATAATTTATTCAGATCTAAAATAATATTATTCCTATACTATCTCTTAAAATTCTATAATGTACTAATGAAATTCTATAAATGAATACAAGTATTGAGAAATTCATTATTTTTTGCATTAATTGTTTTTATAAGGGGGTTTTGAAAAGAACATTCTGTATTATAATTTGGTAAAACTTATTTATTTGAAATTAATTTACAGTTGCTCCAGAAAATGTGAAGATTCGCACAGAACCTTCTCGTCTACGAACTGGACAGGAGGCCAGCCTTACTTGTGAATCAAGCTCCAGTAATCCTCCTGCACACCTAACATGGTGGCGTGATGGTATTCCTATACCTCAAGATAATCGGATCGGAAACCCTGGAGATGGGGATGGAATTCCAGGGAATGGGACAACAATTACTCGTTCTGGACTTGATGGTGGTCGAGTCTCAGTGTCTGTGCTATATCTGGGAAAAGCCAATGCTGCCCTTGCTGGTGCTAGCTTTGCTTGTCAAGCAAGCAATGAAGCCCTTGACAAAAGTGTCCATGATACAATAACTCTACAAATTCTTTGTGAGTATAATCTATTCATACCTTACATAAGGAATTATAATCATATACATATTTCATCTTCTCTGTTAAGGTATAATATTATTCAAATAATAATTTATTCTTACCAAATACTTATTTTTAAGTTTTTAAAATCTATCTTAAACTTGAAAGCTCAATTTATGACTCACATCAAGCTCTGATCTGATGACAGAACAGCATCCTAGCGCTTTGTTATATTTATGATATTCAATATATTTTTTTTGACAGCCTCTCCAGAAGGCAGTTTTATCTCACATTTATATTGAAGTCTTTTTGAAACATTAACAAGAATTACTTCTGATCCATTAATATTTTCCTTTGTTATAGACAAACCAAAATTTGTTGAGAAGATGGAAGGAGATAAAGGAACCATTGTGGTTGCGGAAGGAGAGTCCACCAATGTTACACTTTTAGCAGAAGGAAACCCTCCTGACATCACTTATACTTGGACCAAAGATGGTGCACCTCTCAAGGTAAATGAAATCTTACATACCTCTGAAATCATTAATTTCCTTTTTTAATTATTATTCGAATAGTCATAATTTCTCTTGCAATTTTTTGGCATATTTCAACTCTGTTCCTGTATTTCAGAGTTCAAGAGACAGTGCAGGAAGACAACGAGTTACTTGGGATGGACCAACTCTTAACCTTACTAATGCTCTCCGAGAAGATGCTGGTAAATATACAGTTGAAGCTGTGAACAGTGAAGGCTCTGATACCACTTCAATCAACATAGATGTGCACTGTAAGTTTCTCATAATATATGACTTTGGAGTTGCTTGATCTTTATTTGAATGGTTGACTATTCTCTTTTGATCTATGATTTGGAATAACTGTTTTTGGGCAAAATGGATAATTTTATTTTTTCCTAACTCATTATAGCTTGATTTTTCTGTTTACTTAAAATTTTTACATTTAGAAGTCATAGTGTTCAATATAATTGCTCACTAATTAAGTGCTAATTATTTAATTATGATCTATTATATATTTTTACTTTAAACTCAGATCCACCAAGTATTTATGAATTACCACGGGTGGTTGTGGTTTCAAAGAGCGAGGATGCTGTTCTGTCATGTTCAGCTGATGGCAACCCTCTTCCTGAAGGATCAGTGCATTGGAGAAGGGAAGGGAATTCCCACCATGGTGGTGGACCAGCTGTCACTTGGTCTTTAAATCCACCTGGAGGTACCGTAGCACCCCACATAGGAGAAGGTCGCATCATTCCTACTTTCTATCCAAATGGAACTAGCATCCTTCGAATTCAAAGAGCAGAATCAAAAGATGCTGGCCCGTATGTCTGCGTGGCGAGTAATGGTGTTGGACAGGGTCCTATTGTTTCCAAATCAACATTTTTAATCGTAAAACGTAAGTATGATTATGAATATCATAGTTCACTCAGATGAGATTGGCCTTTGATAAACCGATAAATTTAAATGAAAAATTAATGTGAATCTGTTTTTCTAAGAAAATGTTAAAATTAATACATTATAATGATGAGGAAAAATTGACAGTTTTCTGTCCATAAAGTCACTTGTGCCATTAATTTTGGTAATATAGATGTTTTTATGTTTATTTCATATAGACCATAATGTTTTGTAATACAAATATGATTTAGAATGATTAGATCTTACAAGTAGAGTATTCTAGCCTTTTTAAAAGTGAGTCCTACATGTATGTTATGTATAGAATAAATAACTTCAGAGTTACAAATACATACCACCAACTGAAGCTCTCTGTAAGTCTTAAGTATTATTAAAGATCAGCCATGCTGGTGTGGAGATTCACAAGTTCCAATATAAAGTTTCTAATCTTTTCAGATTTGATTCCTAGCTTCAACATGGCTGTGTGAATTTATTAGATTGTTATTATAGAATTAAATTTAAGTGTTTTATTTTTCTTGTTTGTATATAAATACAATCCCTTTTTATGGAATTAGATGCTCCTGAGATGGATCCATCACCGGGAGCATGGAAAGCTGCTAGCAGTTTAGGAGGATCAGCAAGACTTGTATGCAGGGCAAGAGGTGCTCCTAAGCCAAACTTTTCATGGTCTTTCAATGGTGCAGCTATTACCTCTTCTATATCTTCATCTTCAATCACATCTTCAACATCATCACCACAATCCACCAACTCTGAAATTTCTTCAGAAAAATATCAGATACTATACCATGAGGTAGGCTTCTTTCTTTTAAACTTTAAAATTAGGGATTGCTACAAAATTTATCACTTTTAAATTTCTTAAAATTCTCTTTTTTAAATATTTTATTCAATCTTGAATGGTTAATAGGCTTGTCTTTCAAATAAATAGCAATAAATTTGATCATTATTTGTTTCAAGTGAATAGATCAATGTTTTGTGCTGTAAAGAAGGAAACAAACATAAAGTAAAGTTGTAAATTTTAATAGATCAATATATTTTTTAAAACATTTATTTTAATTTTCATTCCATATCTGCATTTTCTAATCTTTCCATCTGTGTTTATATATAATATTATTTAAATATTAGGATGAACCAATTATAATTATTGATTTATCAATTATTAAGTGATTTTTTTTAATTTTTGATAAGGTAAATTAAGGTTATAAATATAAATTGTTTTTTTTTTACAGGTTGATCCAAGCACATGGGAATCTGTCCTCATAGTTCGTGGAGTTCGCCATAGCGATTACGGTACTTATGAGTGTGGAGCCAGTAATGAGCTTGGAAGTTTCACAGCAAATGCTGTTCTCTCACCTGCATCTCGTCCTGATCCACCTGTTAGTCTTTCTCTGCGAAATGCAACTCATGATTCAGTGCTTCTCTCGTGGGTTCCAGGATTCGATGGTGGGGCAAGAGTTGCTTTTCAAATTCGATACAAAAAAATTGGAACTGTGAGGAAACCTACGTAAGTAGATTTGTTCATCTGTTATGTTTTATTACATTTAATATGTTAACTTTAATTTGCGATTATGTAAAATAGTTGTTATGGAATATATTAATGAAAAGATATGGCCAAAAAATTATTAAAAAACTTTTTAATGATTATAGCAACCTTCATTGATCCATTTTAATATAGGGTTGATTATCATTTAACAAGACATAACATACATTTTAAATGATAATTACTGTTTTCAACTGTTTATTCATGGTTTCATCTTTTTTGTTACAGTATTTTATCAGACAAAGGAGACGATATAAGTGGAGGAGAAACCCTGGCATCTTTAGATGATCATAGTCAGGAGAAAAAGGAAGATATTGGGGGTCCTTACTATTATGTCGATGTTACTCCGCCTGGTGTGACATCCTTTGCAGTTACTGGCTTGAGTCCATCCACAGAGTATGCATTCTCCATAATGGCTAAAAATCGTCTCGGAAACAGTGACTACTCTGGCCCTCCACTTCGAGTCACCACTACAAGTAAGACTTGCTTTAAATCATTTGGTTACTGAAGTCCTGTTGTTCATCAGGACCTCATGTTACTCTTTCAAATAGAATTCTCACACCTATAATTTGAAAAATTTTCCACTGTTCAATTTATTTGCTATGCATATATTTCTTACCAGACAAAAGAAACATTTCACACATAACTTCTGATTTATCCTTAATCACAATAATTTGTATAATGTTATTGTATACGTTAATTGCTTGTGTCAGTGAATCTCTCCATACTCAGGAAACCTCCATTTACAATTATCTCCTAATGAAATTTGGTCATTCTTTGTGAACGTTTCATTGCTATCTGTAAGTTTATTGGAACTGTTAACCTTAAATGTATTGTGAAAATGTCTTTTTTAAAACAAATTTACACAATAACTATTTCTCTTTGTAAATGAAAATTAATTGAATGATATTCTAAAAATTATACATAATCTTATTACCGGAATGCCAAATATTTGTGCATTGTCCAAGTTCATGAAAAATATCATTGATTTGGAGCTTGAATAAATCTATTTATATATGTTTAATCCTTTGCTTCATTTATCTTTTTAATCTTTTTAACTCAATATTATTTCAACTCTATATATAATTACCAAATTTCATTAGGTCCCTGATCAAAATATTATTCTATTTACAATATGCATTTCTTTATTAAACTTTCTCTAAGCTAATGGAAAATGTTGCAATATTTTGTATTCATTGAGTCTCTTGGTTTACAATCAAATAATACTTTTCATATGACAAATGATAACTTAAGTTAAATCTTGACCCAATGAGTGCTAAGTCTTTCTGGCATACATTTATAGATTATTATAGATTGTGACAATATGAAAAAAAATGAGATCTCATCTGATTTTTGAGAAAAATTTTGCATAATATTATTTTCAAAATATTTGGAGGATAAAGAACCATTTTGTATTCTCTATCATATTTTATCTCGGTCTTTTGTCTATTACTTCATGCAGAATGTAAAATGTTTTGTGCTAATTCATCGTGGCACTGATTCACAAGAGACTCGATTTTGTTCACTGTTTACCCATTAACAAGAATTTCTTTCGTCTAACACATCTTGGAATTCTTTGACCATCTAGGTCATGTCCCATCTTCCTCCTCTACCTCATCCTCTAAAGCCCCATCCTCATCCTCATCCTCTGGAACCAACAGCAGTACTTCCACTACCTCTAGTGGTCAGTTGCCCAAGTTGGTGATAGTAGTGGTAACAATTGTGGGTGCTGCCTTGTTGGTGTTGAACGTGGTGCTCATTGTTTGCTTTGTACGGAGACGTACTCAGAAGAAGAGGCGTCTCGCTGGTAAGATTTCATCACATTTCAGTTTTATTTATTTTTTCTTTTCTTTTTTTGCTCCTTCACCTACCTAATCCTGTATGTGCTGTCACCCTGGACCACCCTTGCACGGCATGACTTTAATCGGATGAATGTGCTGCCCACAAAAAAATGTTTGTTTGCCTCATAATTTGGGAAAAACCATGTGAATTATGGTATGGTAAAAAAATTATAAACCATAGCCAATACTGAGCGTGAAAGAATGCTGATTGCTGGAGATCTTCTTCATAAGGCGGATCTACATCGCATTATTATTATTGCTGGTTCTGTAGCTGGTGTCCTTGTCCTTGTTATCAACATCGCAGCTCTTGTTGTGTGCTTTTTCCGGCGAAAACGAACTAAGAGGATTGAAGATGGTACTTTCTCTTTCTTTATTTATTATTTTAAGTATTTTTATTTATGGTTTAATGTTTATTTGATCAAATACTTTTGAGTAATAATATCAAACATTTTGATTTTATTATTGTTTTATCCTTACAAGTTAACCTTGTTAAATTCTGTCTTTGACTTTTGGTAAATTTTGAATTTCCTGAGTTTTATTAAAATTTCTTAAATTCTTATCAAATTTTAATTATGGAAAGTACAGTTGAAAGCATTTACCGAGATTACCTTCTGAGAAATTGACAGTAAGTTTCTGATCTGGTTCTCTTTTTTATCATTTTTGGGTTGTACAAGCTATGAAGGGTAGGTCTAATGTTATTATCTAATGGTTTTTAGTCATAATTTTCCATCCTAAGATTTACTATACTTTAATATTTTGAAAGCTCACATTTAAAAGTACATTTCCTGGAATTCCTTTTATGTAGAATCTCCTCTATCAGCTAAATAGAGTTAGTGACTGAATGAGTTAGTCATTGTTTTCATAGTCTTTATATGAAAGTTATGACATTTATTTCAATTTTTTCTTATATATCTTATTTATAGGTGTTCATTTATTATTATTAGATAATGTTATAAGGCTTTGATGATACTGTTATGATTCTTTTACTTTGTTTTTTATTCTTGTTCATGTGTTATCACCTTAATACACATTTATTTTCATCTTACATTCATCTCAATTACATCACTTTTCATCATAATTATGCATAATTAAATTACTCATATCTACTGCAGCTGCTGCCAGTGAGCAAGGAAGCAGTAAATCAGCTACGATAGAAATGTATGCTAGCAGCTACAATGAGACTGTGACTGGAGAGACCCTCAGCTCAATTTCAGAAAAGAGTGAAAGCTACTCAAATGGTGGAGATAGCAATGAAGATTACATAGTGAGTTGAAATTTATCTATATTTTGTGAATCATTCATTCAATCTATTTTCAGAAATTTGCTTTGGATGCTTATTGAAAACTACTATTTCTTGAATGATTCATTTTAGTAGGCCTATCTTCTGTTCTCTTATTTTGGATTCTTTTGAATTAGTTTTAATGTTAAAGTTTTGTAAATATTTTTTATGTAACCTGAAGGAAGATGATAAAATACCAAGTGTGAGTGTAATGTAGATATTTCTGGTTGATTTTTATGCTATCATAGTAAAACCATTGTTTTGATATGTTCCACAGGAGGATTCAACGAAGCCAGCAGCAAGCACATACCTCATTGACCAAATAGAACCTCCATCTCAGTATGCATATCAAGCCCCTCCAGCAGCAACTATGCACCTTCATTCTCACACTCACCCTCATCACCACCATCACCATCTCCATGCTGGTCATGGCACTCTACGTCATCAGCAGCAGATACCAGGAGATGGAACTCTTTCCAGAAGAAAACCTGCATCTAACACGTACATGATGCACACACCGATGGATGGCCAAGGTGTCGTAGATACCTCTGCTGGAAGTGCTGACCATTCTTCGTTAGACAGAAATGAAGATGATGTTGGCGGTAGTTTTGTTGATACCCTTAGAAGGAATCCTTATAGTCATGGAATGGGTAAGTTTGTGCTACATGGCACATTGTTTAATAAGAGAAATCAAGGAAGAGACATTTGTTATGGAGATGCAAGTTAGCATGAAATATTAATGCGCATGTGTAACTCCAGTAATTAACATGCGGTAAAGAACTGAAACAGCGTGTTTCCAAAGATATTATTTTTGGATAAATAGCTTTAGTGAAGAAAAATGTAACTGGCTACTTTCTGTGAAATCTTGCAGCCATTGTGTTCCCTTCGATTTTGGAATATGGCATTATTTTTCCAATTTTAAATGAAAGCTGAAACCATTTATCTCGAGACATCTAAGAATCATTGCCGGAATTACTGCTTACACTATCTCTTTTTCTGTCTTGTATATAGGCTAGATTGCTTCAATTTTGAGAAACACTAGTATTTAAATTATTATATTTCCGTTTATCCTTGTCAATGAGAGTTTTCTTTTCTTATTATCTTCAGAAATGATAAGGTGCTCATAGAGCTGACAAAGATTTTAGATATTAACAAAACTGTCCTAGCTATAGCAATTCATATTTTTAGTTTTGTAAAAAAGTTATTTACTAAAAAGAGTGGTTAAAGCACCATCTATTTCTTGTTGTTATTTCCCGATTTATTGAAATTTCTTGGCTAAATCTGGAGGGTAATTATGTTTGGTATATTCTTTAAGAGAACTTGATTGGTGATAATTTTCTGTACTAACTTCTGTAGGTGTTTCAGCTGTAATACTCTACTTATTTTTCTCTTTTTGTAAAAGGGTTACAATTTCTTTCTTTGTTGTCTACCTCATTTTTATGTACTATTATAGTTTATATCTTTTAAAATGTAGTGTAAAGCATGTGTAATTAGAATCGTATTGCATGACTTATCTACAGTCTCTAAGCTTGGATTGTCATAACAATTCTGTAATATGACAATTTTTATAAAATATTTTCATGGACTTTGTCTCTTGTCTAAGTTAAGCAAAACATAGCATTGCAAGGATTTCAGTTGCAGATATTTCCTTTCAGAAAATTTTAAATGAATAGAAATTTTTTTGAATCAATATATATTATAAATAATGAGGTACATATCTCTTTCTACTTCATTATTTAATATCTCTGTATCTTTGAGGAAAGTTTGATTCTTTCACTATCATATTTGTTTAAAGAAAGATATTTATCTATATTTTAGCATATCTTTGTTGCTGATAAATTAAAGCCATTAAGGAAATTATAGGAAAATATTTCTCAACTTTTATCTAATGTTTCTTTCTCACAGTATTTTATATGAAGGCTCTTTGTAAATTAAAAATTAGTGATTAAAAACTTTCAAGTATGATAATTTTAAGTCTGCTGCTTTAATCTTTTAAAAAGCAACAAGCTTTCTTAGACAAGAGATTTATGAAAAATATGATTACATAGTCCATTCTAGATCATGTAGCTAAAAAAAAATTACTTATATTCAGATGAGCATGATTTTATTTAGAACCCAGACTAATGTAGCTGGTCATGTAAAATTCTTAGATCTGTAGAAGCAAATACTACATTGAATTGACTATTCCCTTAGGTGGAGTCATTCCTCCTCCAATGTCTGAGCAGCACCAAGCTTACTATTCTGGTCTGTCTCCTGACAATCCCTACACAGCCAATGCAGTCTACCCTCCTGCACCTCTTGGTTTCGGTCCAACTCCTCCTATGTCCACAACTTCATCGGCACCCACTTCAATCGCACCTCCCCTGGTGGTCGTAGGCAATGGTTCTTTACCCCCTGACGTCACTATGATGGCCCCATATCCATACCTCGGTGGAGGAGCAGCTTATTCAACTAAAGGTACTATACCACGCTCTGGAGCAAGGCCTTCTCCTATTGGTCCAACTCCTCCGTCATCGTCAGCTTCTTCTTCACCCCCGCCTCCTCCACCACCTCCACTTCCAGCACTGTCTACCTTCAGTCCTTCATCCATGGTGGTTGGAGGTGGACAGAATCCTGATATGGAAGGCCATCTCGTGTGAAGGATCAGAAATGTATACTCGAGCAAGAGTTAAAATTCTTGAGACGGTTACAAAAATTTCACTTCCTATGTGATTATTGTTGCATTTGTAATATTTGCCATGTGATTGAGAGTTGCCAATAAGACATTGCTTATCTGGAAGCTAATAATTTCCAGATATGAATTCGTGTCGTTATATATGGGTCACAAATGACTGAGGTTTCAGTAGACCTTTGTGCATTAACTTTGATATGAGGCTGAGCATTCCTAAACTGAAGCAAAGGTTCTTGACGGCAAAAGTTCCATCTCCTATGTAAAATTTGTGATGTTAATGATGATCAAGGATACACTAGTAATGCCATTGCTTCATGATTTACATATTACCGTTCAACAAATATCTTCAATGAGAAATTTGATTGGACATTCAAATTCTCACGTGCTTTTGCTTAAGTTTACTCTACCAAGGATGGGATTGATTTCTATGGTTATTTATGTGGTTGGATTTTAAAAAACACCCAGGATATTTCTTGAAAAGAAAGCATGTTTTGGAGGAAAAACTGCTTTCGTGTCTTGAAATGGCTTTGTTACTAGGTGCACATATCAGCTGTGTATCAGCCAGTGATAATTACTGATTCACAGCTGAAATGTTTATTGATTGTCCATTTTTTCGCCGAAAGAATTTCCTGGGATAATATACTGAGCCAGAGTTATTCTTTTTGTTTTTGCTGAGTTGAAGCATATTTTAAATGGCTCATTCTATTGTGAGGTACTGTTTTCACAGAAATCCAACTGCATCAATTACACCTATTTTGTGTTTCAATGAAAGATTTAGTGTTCAGTTGAATTATTATTATTGATTTATTAATGGCATTACATCTGTATAGTATTTATAGGGAAAATAGTAACATTTCTCTTAGATAATCAAAAAGTGAGTTTCAAAGTGTTTCTATTTATTTGAACACATCATATGCTCAGGATAGACCAAAGGGAGAAAACATTTGTAATTGCCAAAGTGAGTATTCAAAATGCTTATGAAAAAATGACATAATTAGAAATGATGACGTACAACTAAGTGCCTTTTATAAGTGAAAGAACTCATGTGCATAATCTTTAGGTGAAAGAAAACTGAGGAGTGAGAAGATTAGTTTAACTGTGCATTTAAAATGAGCCAAGCCTGAAGCAAAAGTTTTGCTTTTTGGAGTTGAGTGGTTCCTTTTGTATTCCATTTGTGAGAATGTTGAATGATTCCCTTTCATCTATTGACACATGAACTGGAGATGTATGTGTGTGAAGTATGTGTGCATTGTTCGAGTGCCTGAGAGTAGGAACTTAGGAATGTCTGCAGACACATGCATCTCCTTTGATAAATCTTTGTTGTTTTTTGATTGCCCTGTATTAGGCATTAGAAAAAATTTTATAATCAGGTTACATTACAGTTTTTGAAATGTAAGTCATGATACAATAATACTTTTATGTTTTTGTTCTCATTCGGTGAAAGCTTATCAAACCAGTCATTGTCAGATAAATGAGAAAATAAAACTTCAGCAGTGTTAATGTGTTTCCAAGTATCGAATAACTGTACTGTTAATGTGTGTATTCATACTGCATGTAGTTTCATATTAAAAACCATCAGGTATTGTGAAGAAAGATTCCATAAAAAGTTTTATATTGTTCATATTTAATCTTCTGCTCATACACATGCTAGCCCCCATTTTCAAGATACTGTAAAAAGAATAAGCCACAAGAAACAGGGTGATGGCAAACCGTGCTTTAAAAAATTTGTCATTTTTTATGTAAGGTAATTCAATTGCTGCATGTGCAAATGAAAGAAATGAAAGCGCAGAATTTGATAGGCTCTAAGAGAAGGATATTTCCATGTGAATAAAAATAGTGTGTCTGTATGGATGAAAGCATGATCCTTCATCTTATTTCTAAAAAGTTGTGTGATTTCCTTAATTTTTTTCTCAAAATTGATGTGTTCATTCTATGATCTCTTACATTTTTGGATTATAAGCAAGATAAAAACAAATCTTCAAACAAGAAATATCTTACAAGGAAGTTCTGTGTGGATTTTCTAGTCACTAAGTTTTTTATGTTCTTAAGTTACTCTAGTGGTACCAAAGAAAAAATTTAGTATAATTCTGTCTTTGTAGCTATCAAAGTTCTGTTCAACTTAAAATTATGGAGTACCCTCAAGGTACTTATTAGTAAAAACAAGTATGGAGGCTGAATAGTAGTCATTGTCTTCCATTCTTATGTAAAGAAAAACATTGGATTTTGTTTTCAACATTTCATTGAGGTACAACTCTGTGGGTCCTCAAATTGTACATTAAAACTTCAGAAATGAGTTTATCTCTGAATTTTCTTGCTGCATTTCAGTCTGCATTGTATGATTTTGCATTTTTGGTTGTCTTGATTTTTTTGTATATTTGTAATGGTTTAATTTGTATCTTGAGTTACATTTGGGTGTCATTAAAAGAAAACTTAAAGACAAACAAGAGGGGAATCTTTAGTGCAATGTTTGTTTATTTAATAAGTTATATTAATTTGTTATGTATCTATGTAAAAAGATAGATTTGTAAATGGCACCTTGATGAATAAATGTAAAGAAATGATGTTAAAAATTATTAATTGTTAGTTCATATTTAGAAATTAGGAGCCTACCACCTATTGAATTTACTCATCATTTGCTCTTAATTTCATTATACCTATTTTATAAGTATAGAAATATTCATTAGTAATGAAAACTAAAATTTCACAAGTACAATATTTTACATCATAATTGGTTGAAAGATTTTTTTAAGATATTATTTATCAAATAATTTTACTCTCCCTATGAAATAAAATTCATAAAACCATTTAGCAGCATCCCTAAATCTCTTTCATGGGCACATTTTGCCATTCAATTAGTTGCTTATCATTATTTAGAGCCATATTTTTTATTAGAAGTGTATTTTTATCTCCATATCACAATAATTTTATCAAATACCTGCATTATACTATAATAGATGCTCTACATAAATACCAAAAGACTTTTACCTTATCATGAAATAAGTTTTTCTTTCATTATTGATTTGATGTGTTAGAATTTCTATTAAATTATAATTTCTCAAAATAATCTGATCCATCATTCAGATCAAAGGTGGACATCGAATATCAGGTGAGATATATGATATGAGGCATCCTTCAAGTCATTAATCATGCATTCAAGTTATTAATAAGATAGATGAAAAATCTAATGCACATATAATTCAAGTTTGTATAGCCAAACAAAAAGCAGTAGGAATAGATTTAAAGAGAGAGGAAAAACTATAATGACCCTCTATTGTCTCTCTTATGCATGTTCTTCAGGAATTGAAAAAAGCTTTAGAAGAAATTTATATGAGAGTTAAATTTGGCAAAGAAGTATTGAAGAAGGAATGCAGATAGTAAAGCTATTCCTTGCAAATCTTACAGGGTTCTACAAATCTTACTACATCAACTCAATTAAGAGGTAAGACAAGGAAATGAAATAAAAAAGAAGAGGAGGAGAGTTGTTTTCCTTATTATGGTGAATTACATGCAGAGCTTTTGTCCCTAAGCTTGATGCATATTCACAGTCAAAGAAAGTAAATAATTGATAGCTTAAACACAATGATTGAAAACTATGTCTAATCAAAGATATTTTATAATTTGGATGAATGGGGAAAACTGTCCTATGAAGACAAATTTCCTATCTAGAGATCACACTGAATTACCTTTTATCGGTACCCTACATTTTCAATAATTTCTAATACTCCAATTTTATACATTTCTTCGTCAATCATCCATTCTCTGTTTCACATAACTATAAATATTTCTTGTTTCTCCTTTATCTTATATGATTCGACTCCAATTTCCTTTCTCTCAAAATCTTATGCATAAACGTCCATTATTTCTCTGCAATTGACTTTGTATGATGTATTTTATTAAATTAACCAAGTTAAGAAGTATTAGATACATAATTATGACAAGTTATCATTGACGACGACTATCTGAGCTGAACTGCTGCATGAAAGTAAATTTAGTAGTGTCAATTAATCCGAAATTTTGATATTACAGAAACCAATTTTATTTAATTCAGTAGTAAACCTAGGATTTTGCGATTAATCAAGCTCTTGTTTTAATTCGATGATGATGCTGAATGGCAATCAGGATAGATATAATTCTTACCTCTCAAGTTTCAAGATCTTTTAGGGACAATTTGAGGTAACTTAGGTAATACTAACAATAACTTATCCTTGGCAAAAGTATGACGCTGGCAAGCTTTGTCTGGCAGCTCTTTCGTAGTTATTCATGGCGATAACCTAGAAAGCATCTTGTGACTTCGCCCAGGTGCACTAGTAAATCGAAGAGTAATTGTTGTTGTTGACGAGAAGCGAAAATGTGAGACACAGCTTGATATACTCTAAATTATTACTCCTCGAGTGAGACATAATATGAGATGGTTTAAAGGGCTAAAAGGTGGAAAATATTTCAATTCCACAGAAGAGATATACTTTAACGCGAAGATAACTTCTTTAAAATTAAATTTTTGTTATTCATTGAGAAAGTTGGAAGTACACCAACACCAATGATCTTTTTTTCGAGAACGTGGAACCACATTTACTTCACGTTGAAACACAGATCACAAAGAATTCACACAATGAAATCATTTCAGCGCAATGAATCTTGCAAAGTAATTCTAGAAATAGTCTGTACATCAATACGACTGCCAACAGCTTCGCTTAAGTAAATGATAGCTTCGTGTCAAATCAGTATGTTAAAGACAGTTCCATTTCAGCTAATATCTAAAACTAGCTAATCACCTGTATATTATAACTTTAAACTGAGATCGACAGAGCGCTGAAGAAGAACCTTAAATTTGTACTATATTTGAGACATGACGAATTGAGTTGGTGGTAGTGATACTACGCTAGTTAGCTTGAGTACAGAAATACAATTCTCCTGTCACAACAAGGTACCGTAAGAATACAATTCTAGCAATATTCATTATATTATAAAAATTACAAAGTATCGTGAAAGATACAAATGTGCATCTTTGAACGTTGCTAAGATACATGAATGAAGTTGGTGCGCGAGGTTGACCTTTACTATGAAGCCTACGCACGTGTATCACGTACCGGAATGTTAAGGAGGAAATTCAGCTGATTAAGTGCCTTTGGTGTACTTAATTTAAAGGTACGATCATGTTTTTCTATTCCAATTAGTCTTACGCTTGAAATCATCCTTCACTTCTGTATATTTATGTTCAAATGGCTTCCATGCTCTCTGTGGGGTGTATTTAGTGCATAGCTTCTCGAATGTAAAGGGAACAATGTCAATGTGCGTTTTTTATCTCAAGTACTTTGGCCAAAGAATGAGTGGCGAAATCCGATTTCGAAACCGCGGCTTTACTCAGAATCGCTCAAAGCCCTAAAGAAGGAGGAAAATAGCATTTCTCACAGCTTCCTGGTTTATAACTTCTTCAGTGCTTGGAGAGGTATGTAGCTAGCGTGAAAATCATCTGGTTTGTTTACGTAACTTACGGGAAACATAGCAGTTCATTGCTGTTTCAGTGTGTTTAGTTAGCATTTATCATCACCTTGTCGCTCTTTAGCACTATGCCCCAAGAATGGGCACCTAATCAACTGGGATGAGATAATCAATTGCTATTCGGTGAGATAACTGCGTAATCCGTATCATTTTGCTCTTGAATGAAGTGGATATACTGTTGAAAGCCAAAGCCAGAGATAACGTAAGAATGTAATCTCACAGATTATAGGTCAAAATCTCGCTAGTGTAAAGATCACTATGAAAGGAGAACTTTTAACGTTACGTCATCACATTGCTGTTTATCTTTCTGCTTACCGAAATTCCGCATGATTATTTTTACTACCATTTAATTCAAGTCGTGCAATCCCTCTCCTTAGTTGTGATCTGTTCTCAAGGATTGTATGCGAACGTCTTTAAAGGTAGCGCCGTTAAGAATTAGTTTCACTTAATCCGACCATAAGTGTTATTGTCATTTTAATGTGTGGAATTTTCCCTATAATTTTTTTCTTTAATCAAGTAATGCCTTTCATAATAACGGATAGGTTTATTTAGAGAAAGGAGTTGGTCTTGCTGTTTCGAATATTGATAATCATTATGTATTTTTATGAATAAACTCTAAAACTCAGAGAAGTATATTTTTTCTTTAGTGAATAATGGCTGGAAGCAACAAGCAATTTGGCCCATTGGTTGGAGCTATTGACCAAGGCACAAGTAGCACTCGATTTATGGTGAGTTCATTTTCCTTATAAACATAAAAATTTGGTATTGAAAATTTCAGTTTCTTCCTATGTTACTATTCCTAATGATGGTCATTCACCACTTTGTTCTAAGTTAATTATTTTATAGTTAGTTAATTGTATTAATACACTCCACTTTGCTGAAGTTACCTTTCTTCCTCCTCAAACTAGCTTAATAATTTCTTCTACTTAATCTGTTGTGAAATAGATTCACTCAAATTTTAGGAAGTATACTGTTCTTGCCTTGTTTTCCTTTATTTCATTTAGCTGCATCACTATAGTCGGTGTCCTGGGTATGTTTCTGAGAAAAGACTAGTTTATAGTAGTTGAAGAAAGACGAAAAAATCTTACTCTTTTCAGGTGGTATTTATGGCATAAATTACCACCCGAATAATTGGATAGTTAAAAGAAGTAATTTTAAAAGGAATAGAAGTAACTTTAAGACATTTACTCATAGTCCCAAAGATGAATTTACTCTAAGTATAGGCCTCATTAATATTATTCAATGCATCATTTTTGGTTAAATTCAAACAAGAGATGAAAGCTTTTACCTTACAATTAGAGTGTCTTAGTTTCATCTAGTTCTCGTTTTATATCTTAATTATATAATAATATTTTCAATTTGAGCAGCAAGTGCCTCATGAAAGATTTTCCTGGGACAAAGATAAATACTCAATACCACTTGTTTGAGAGTTTTTATCCAATTTATATTCATCTACTATATGTGAATCTTTATTTTGTACCAACTTATTAAATAATAACTTCAAAAATTGAAGAAGACTATGAGCATTTCTGTTACTATCATTTGTAATTTTTGGAATCCTGCCTGAGATTAAGTATCCTCATTAACTCTAGTATTTAAAACAACCTGACATTGTCATACATCTCTCATGATGCAGTAATTTGGGAATTTTGCCAGGTACTTAGAACTAATGATTGGCTGCCAAAATAGAAGTGATTTATATTACAAACATTCTATAGTGAAGGCAATGAACAGTTTTATTGGTACAGTAAGGTAATTGTTAAATCTATGAATGAAGACCACTGACCTGAATCGTTGATGATTAAGATTTATATGTTGTTTAAAAATTAGGAATTCATGACTGAGGTAAACTGTAATTAGTTTAAAATATTATTAATATGTGGGGAAATAAGTATGTACATTTATGAAAATCTATCTATATCTTTTATATCATAAATGAACAGCATAGATACTATTTATCAACTACATCATTTTGTTTTATGAATATTGATTTTTAGATATTTTTATTCTTACTCTATTGGCCTATATAGTATACTAATCTTTTATTTAAAATCTTCCTTTGGGATTGGTTCTGTTCCAAACTTTTTTATGTACCCATTTAAAAAATTGTATAATCAAATGCAAAACTGATTTGTAGGTTATTTTCCTCAGTTTGTTTGGTCTCATCTTATTCTGCAATAATTTGTTATCATCTCTCTTAGTATTCTTTAAGCTTTTTCCCCTTCTATTTCTAGTTAAATATCCATTAATATTACAAACTAAACTTCAGAATTTGGATGCTGCATTAGGTTGGAAAATTTCATCTTGTGAATTCTATTGATGTTATCTTTTTTGTGAAATAATGAGCAACTATCAACTTAAAACTTACGAGGAAGATTTTGCTAAGAAATTCTCAGACACGCCTACCAAATAATGAACTAGGAAGTCCTTTCAGAATCTCTTGTGGCCACGATCTCATGTTGACCCTTGGCTATTATCGTAAATTTTAATGAACTTTGACTTTAATGTCTATGTGAAAAAATTTGTTTTTTTTTTCATGTTATGACATATAAAGATGTTCCATAAATATGTCTGACCTCTTTTAACCTGAACTCTTTGCTGGTATTTCAAAAATAGGTCAAGCCAAAATTATTAGAAAGTCACTACTTTCAAATTTCTCTCCAGAATTGTCTATTGACTGAAAGTTCCAAATATATCATGCCATTATCTAATTCTTGAAAACTAGTCCCATAACTTTCAGTTATCAAATTCTGTAGAAGTAAAATGTTCTATGATAGCCAATATTTTTTTTAGCCTCAGAAAATTTTTATCTATAAACCCAATCAAGGTCATTTTTTATAGTTTTAAGTTTATATTTCAAGGCTATTTTTCAATATTTTAAAGTTCCATGTGTAACAATCCTCTCCCTTCTTTGATTGAATTTCCTGGAATTTCAAACCAGCTGCTGTACTTCCTTGAAAATTCCCATTGATGTCATGGGATTTTCCTTGTGTCCTTTCTCACAATACAGGATATTTCCTTAAACTTGTTTTCTTTATTTTTTCCTTGAAAGTTTTTCATTTAAGAAATTTATACAGACATTTAATATTAGTTTAAAGAAATTACATTTTTTATTGCAACCAATATTAGTAAGATTGTACTTGTTGTCAAGATCACTATTTTATAAAGAAATTTTTTAAAATTTCATAAATTTCAATTACAATTTAAAAAATAGTACTTATTGTTCATATTAACAAAAATTACAAGTATTTTATCATTATTTTTTTAATTTCTAACTTTGACTTGAGGATTTTTAAATAGTAATTTCAATGCATTTTCAAATCAATACAGTAAATTTTCTGTTCTTTGATTCAATAAGTTACTTGGATACTGAAACGTAGGAATTTCCTTAAATTGCCTATTTTTCATTTCCTTTTAAATTTATGTTACTGAAATATTGTTTTTGTTTCTTATTATTTCCTATCAAATTTGATATGCTCATTAATTGAGAAATATGATTTGATGTGTTTTTATTGTTTCTGTGAAAAGATATTCTTCGTGTCCTGATTCTATGCATTTTATTGATACCTCAGATTCATTGTTATAAATTAAAAATAGGAAGCACAAGGTGCATTTTTTATATCTTTTTGATTGTTTCAAGAAATATTCTTTTTCAGTTCTCTCATTATGTGATTTTAGTTGACTAAACCCTCTTCCAGTTTTGTATTCCACTTGTCAGATTCAGGGAAACTTTAAAATTAAGAATAACTTGAATTTATATCAGAATTCTGTTCTCTACAGGCTTGTGGATGTGTAAAATCATCTATGGATGAGAGTCAGCATCCAAAAACATCAGCTATGCTGCAAAGCATGTAAGTAGGCAGTAGCATCCGAGAATGGTCAAACTGCCTATTCTAATGATTGACTGTGGCAATTTGCTACTAAGTCAATCACACCGAAGTTTATTTTATTATCTAATGGTTTAATATGCCAGATGTGAGCGTCATCTTAAGTTTCCAAATTTAAGGAATTTTTTGTTGTATGTTATTCTGTTAATCTATTAATTATTTTATTATTATTTTATAAACTTAATTATTTTATCAAAGGAAATATTATTTTTAAGTTTAACCTTAAAAATATCGTTTTTGCTTTTTCTTAAATAAGGTATAGAAGGTATTTGTGGAAAGAAGTAAACTTAAAGGTTTTTAATTTTCTCTAAGAGTTTATTTTAGTGGACATAATTCTTCAGGTCTACAAAACAAAATTGTGGTCTTAACCATAACCCTTTAATTCCCTCAAAAACTTTATTATCATAATATTATTAAAAATTAATTTAATATTGCACATAAAAATCAAAAGAATCAGAACTTAATTTTAAAACTTATTATCTGTCTTCCTGTGTTTCTTTTAACTAATTAATATACCATATTAGAATCTTTATTTCAAATTGAAGTCTAAAGGTACTTAAAATTGTGATTGGTAAAATGTGTTTCAAATGATCTTTGCAGAATCATTTTCTTATACTTTTGAAAGGCCAGATTTCAATATTTCAGCCCTGATGATTTTGGATATCCCTAAATAAGAGAAAAGAAATTTTAACAATTTTTTGCTAATTATGTTACAAATTCATACTTTTTATTGAATTATTAATTACTTCTTATTTTCTAAGGTAAAGATACTGCTTTTCAATAATCCTCAATGATATACATATCTCTCTAGATATCCATTTTAATCTTGACCATAGATGTCAAGAGGTTGTTCACTGTTGAAATACGTCTCATTGGGAGTTCTTAAAAAATACAATTACACATGAACAGTTAAGTAAATGACACAATATAGTTGAGAAGATCTGAATCTCACTCAAATGGAGCATATAAATTGCATGTGATGTTCATGGTATATCAATTAACACACAATAAGTATAACCCTGGGAGTTTGATTATTTATATTATTTGTATCATTCACATTTTGATTAACCCTAATGTGTTTGCTTTTATCAACAGAAATTAATTTTTTGGTATATTTTTATTTTGTTTTGCTAGTTTTTAGATCCCATTAAATATGTATCAGATTTGTGCTGTTTTCAGTAAAAAACTTAACATTAGCTTTTTACATAGGGTTACATAATAACCAATATCTCACCTTATTTACCTAACACTGGTATTTGATAATAAGGTATTGAATAAGAGATGAAATTTAATTTATGAATATAATTTTCATCTGACTGAATCAATAATGTCCTTATTCAGGTGTTCTCATCAAAAAATGCCGAGTTGATTACGTTCCACCAGATCCCAGCCACTCAAACTTATCCACGCGAAGGATGGGTAGAGATGAATCCTGTAGAACTGCTGGAAGCAGTGATAGAGTGCATGGATAAATCCTTTGAAAACTTGAAACATCTATCTGTGGATCCAGCTGACGTGGTTGCTATTGGAATTACAAATCAGAGAGAGACAACTGTAGTATGGGATACAATTACTGGAAAGCCACTTCACAATGCAATAGGTTAGCCTTTATTATTAACCTTAAACCAATCATAAGTGAAATATTTTAATCTTATACTATTCTCTTACTTAGATATCATAGATATTCAAATTTTTTTAACTTGTAGTCTGGTTATTAAATTCATTATATTAACAGTAAACTATTTTATTGAAAAAATTTTCATAAGAATTCAATCTGATCTTTCATCTAAAAAATAAGTCTGAATTATTTATAATATGCCATTATTATAATAAAGTCTTTTAAAGATTTTGATTTTAATTCTGTAATATACTTTCTCAGTTATTGCTGTTCTTGTTCTTACTTTTGATATTTCAAACATTAAAAAAGTTATGATTTTACTGCTAAGGAGATGAGATTCATATTGCAGTAGAAACAATGACATGCAAAAAAAGATACTATTGATTTTTATTGCTAAGCGTTTTTCATTTCGGTGATCCGTAAAATTTCTTTTCATGATAATTTACTGTCCTTATATTTCAACCTTTGGCTTTATTGAGTGATGAGTTGTGTTTATAAGTGAAGACTTGAGCAAAAGTTTATCACCTGGTAATCACAGGTTATACTTTGGACTTAGATAGTGGTGAAATGTATTGCCTCAATCAAGTCTTCAAGCTGAGATGACCTTAGAATATTTATGTAGAATCTGTTTCAGAGAAAACTGAAAAAGAATTTAAATGTATTGCAAATGTAACTTTTAACTGTATTGGTTCAAACATTCTGCAAAAATTAATTTGAATTTGATATTTGTGAGATAAAAACCCATCTTCCTCTTGATTTTGTTGTAAAAACAAACTTCATGATCATTACCAAAGGAAAAATTTAATCCATAATTCAACACGTCTAAAATTACCTAAGTGTGTGATTGATGTTAGAGTTTCAAATAATATAGTTAAGAATATCCTAGTAACTTATTAGATTCCTGAAATTCTAGGATGCTATAATATAGGCAGGACATTTTCAAAAATCGTGAATTTCTCCAGGAATAATTTTTTGTAAGAAAATAATCATGTATTTATGGAACATTTTAATAGTAATTCTTGATGCAAGATAAATCCATCCACTTTTTGTTCAATTTTATTTAATTTTTAGCACCTAAAAATTGTTTATCGTGTACCTTTCCTCGTAACAGTGTGGCAAGACAACCGTACTGTGTCAACTGTGGACTACCTTTTGGCTGGAACACCACAGGGCAACAAAGAGCATTTGAAACCAAAATGTGGTCTCCCCCTGTCAACATATTTCAGTGCTCTAAAAATGCGTTGGCTCATGGACAATGTACCTGCTGTAAAAAGTGCTGTGGAAAAGCGTACCTGCTTATTTGGGAATATAGATAGCTGGATCATTTGGGTGTGTAATATTCTTATCTTATAATTATCCAATATAGTTTTAATTCATTGCAAACTTATTAAGAAGAGGTATAGAATGTATTCTCTTTGCATTAACGTATTTTCCTACGTACTCATCTAGATGTATTATCACATTATTTAAATAAGAATATTTAAGTATCATTGATGAATGGTAATCCTTTTTACAGAATCTGACTGGTGGAAATAAAGGTGGACTTCATCTCACTGATGTTACCAATGCTTCACGAACAATGTTAATGAATATAGAAACTTTAAAATGGGATCCTTATTTATGCAAGTTAGTAGATAAATAATATTTGATTCTTATTTTTAAAAAATTGAATATTCAAGAAATTTTAATTTATTGCTTTGGAAATGGCATGATCCAAGTTGCAGTTCATTCTGAAAGAAATATATCTGATAGAATACTGCCCTACACTTGTTCCATTTTATAATATCTCATAGATAATACTTCATGTTATTTAGGCTCTATAAGTTCTTCTGAGCTTGTTTGTGTTGTATTATCTTCATCTTGATGACCATTACAAATGGAGAACAGCTAGAAAAACTGTCCTCAAGATGAAAATAACACAACTTGATGGAGCCTGGAAGAACTAAGAGAACCCAGATAACTAGGGCCACTGAAATACTGCAAGAAAGTTGAAATTATTTTATCTAACTGATTATGAAGCCTCAAATATTTATTGTTGTATATGGCTATCATTTTAAACAAATACATTTTTTATGCTTTTCACAATCATTTCTCAATTTCAGAATATTTAACTTCTCTTTTAAATATCTAATTGTGAGGTTTCTTTTCCAAATGTTTTGAAATAAAGGAATAGAACTATTTTTAATTATTTTAGTCCTGTAACAGCCAAGACATCATAAAACAAAACCTTTTACATTTCAGATTCTTTGATATTCCTATGGAGTTACTACCAGGAATTAAGAGTTCTTCTGAAATATATGGTTACATAACTAGTGGTTGCTTTAAGGGAATTCCGATTTCTGGGGTAAGTATTTTCTAGAATCAAGTAAACTATGTTTTTTCTGTGCTGAAATTTTTGTTAAACTATCTCTTCTTTTGCTTTAGTGCTTAGGAGATCAACAAGCTGCTTTACTGGGGCAAATGTGCTTTAATCAAGGACAAGCCAAAAATACTTATGGAACTGGTTGCTTTCTTCTTTATAATACTGGTACATCTGTGAGTATTTATGTAAAATTTCAGTGTTATTTTCTTATCATTTAAAGAAATTTAAGTTAATGATGTTTTGATAGTAATTGCTGTAAAATATATCTATGTGCAGGTAATATATTTTTATATTTTGCGAGTTTTGATGCAGAATAAGAATATTGCATATTAGTTCACAAGTGAAGTCGTTCATAAATGGTGCCCTAATTAATTATTACTTATCATTATTTTACATCTATTATAACGTTGATCATAGGATATTAAGTTTTAGGTCAATTCAATGAATTTAAGAATGTTTTGAAAATTATACTTTTTTGAAATGTCACTTTCTAATTTTTTTATGAAATTGTGTCATTGTTTAGATAATCCATTCAGACCATGGCCTCTTGACCACTGTAGCATATCAGTTTGGTGCTAAAAACCGCCCTATGTATGCCCTGGAGGGATCAGTAGCCGTTGCAGGTGCAGTAGTCAACTGGTTAAGGGACCAAATAGGATTTTTGGGAAGCGACTTGGAGATAGAGAGGCTTGCAGCATCTGCTAGCAGCTCAGGAGATGTCTACTTTGTACCAGCTTTCTCAGGCTTATTTGCACCTTACTGGAGAACCGATGCTAGAGGGTGAGCTGAAAATCAATCCCTTATGTTTCTCGTTTCACCTTCTGAAGATCAATCTTATGTATTTATCTGTAAACATTATAAATATTGGCCGTATTTAATTCTCACTTTTCAAAATGATTTTGATTATGTTGCTTAGAAAGTCGTGAGCAGTTTGGTCAAATAAGAAGCTAAATATCCTCCAAATTTAAAATTAGCATGCTTCCCATTTCTCAGGACCCTAAAATCCAACTAACAGTGACTATTAATTATTTAATGGCATTCATTTATAATTTTGTAGGGTTCTTTGTGGTCTAACTCAGCACACAAGTAAGGCTCAAGTTGCTCGTGCTGCTCTTGAGTCAATCTGTTTCCAGACCAGAGATATATTAGAAGCTATGAACAAAGACAGTGGTATGCCTCTAAAAATGTTGCAGGTCAATGGGGGAATGACCAAGAATTCCTTACTGATGCAGTTGCAAGCTGATCTTATTGGAATTCCTGTTGGTAGGTGACACTGTGCCAAGTTGTACCATTAATTATAAAAAGATGATATATTTCTTACTTATGTGTTTAGATGATTATGAAATGTGTTTATGTCTTACACTTACAAAATTTTATAAGTTCAAATTTGAATTACATAATATCTGATGTAAGATATATACACAAAACACAGCACTGCAAAGTGCTGCAAACACACAGCATACCTGCCCGGCAAGTGGGAGACCTGGGTTTGAGTCCCAGTCATGTCGCTATTTTTCACTTCTGTTTAAATTTATGATAAAGCGCACGCTTTAACGTGCTAAGTAAATTACCCAAAATCCTTTCCTTCCTAGGTTTAATATCATTGGAACCCAGCGCAACATGGTTTCATATTAAAAATGTTTTGCAAATGGGAATTATGTGCACCTTATTCTCCATAAAATTTAGTATACAAAAAAACATTTGGAAATGTTTATTAGTATACTTTGGTTATCTGAACTCCTGGAATTTAAAACATTAAATGAATTATTTATATAAAAAAGTACATTTTTGATTTACAAATTTACATACTTCCTAAAATCTTCTTTCATCTAAACTTATTGCTTGTATTAATTTGCAGTTAGACAAGTATTGGCAGAAGTAACATCATTAGGAGCTGCGATTGCTGCTGGTTGTGCTGAAGGAATAAATGTTTGGGACATCGAGACTTTACAGCAGTCACATAGTTCAACAAATGAAAAATTTATTCCTTCTATCACTGAAGATGGTGAGCTTGTTTTTCATTTGAACAGTATACTTTTAGGATTTATAACTACCCATTATTTGAGTTTCTCTGAATACTAAATTCTGATAATTTAGTCTAAATAAGATATCACTTTGTTATTCTTAAAAAATCTAGTAATAGTAAGTAAATAAACATCACTCTGTAAATTTAAGCTTAATATTTGACTTTTCAATCTTATTAAAATTTTTGTATGGATGGTGTTTTGTCATCATATTTGCTTAAGCCATAGAAGTCTTCATCATCTCCTTTCTCTGTTAAGAAAGTTTATGGTGGTCAGTATAAAAACTGCTTACCTTAAATGAATTTTATATTGATTTGTGTTAGTAAAATCATTGTAAACATTTTCTTTTAATTGAAACAAATAACTGTCTGCCAATTTTTTAGTTTAGTCTTGTTTTTCATAACTAGTCACCCTTCATTATTCAATTTAGTCTCTCAACCACTCCACCTATATTCCTCATCTTTTTTCTAGACCAAATTATTTATTGAAATTGTTTGAAGCTCTAAAAAGTATTTTAGTAGGTTATAAAGTGATTGAATATTATATTCATTATAAATTAAATGAAAATATCTAAAATATTAAAATATATTAAACCTTTACTTACTCACTGTAAGACCTGTCAAAATTATCAACAACAAAGCTATGGATGAATAATAAGTATAAGCTTAAGAAAAAAAGGAACTAGTACTTCTTTTTAAATTCACTAAAATATAAAGATCAAATAAAAAATATTACTTTTTCTGAACGAAAATTTTAAAATAATGCATCAGGGAAGTGGTTAGTTTATTTCCTCTATGTTTTAGTAACTGTGCCATTAATTAATTGTATATATTTTCTCTATCTGGAGGATTTTGGCTGCTTTTACCATAAATTCTGAGGAAATTACAAAGTTTTTTCATTAATATTTTAATTTTTACAGAAACTTGTGGAGGTTACAAGTATGGCTAGAAGTAAAATGGATCAAGTGTAATTTAAGTTAGACTTATTGGAGCGACATTGCAGAATATTAGCTATAAAAATACTTTACTGAAAAATTTTACTTTTAATTATCTTTACAGAAAGAGATATAAGATACAACAAATGGAAAATGGCTGTTGAAAGAAGTTTAGGATGGGCTGCTCCAAAAAAGTCGACAATCATGACAGGTACTGGGTCTAAAATTTAGTAATATTTTGCTCCATCATAAACCACTTGGAATCTCACTCTTCCTAAGCAAATGGTTATCATTTATTCAATGTATGTTAAGTAGAAAAAAGAGCTTGGATCATCGTTTGCTATGTTGCGGAATGCAGTTGTTATCAATGCTCAGTCGCAAGCTTATTATTGCTTGTAATTATGAAGTTAGTTTTATGAACCCCAGTTATTGATCTGGGTATAATTTTTCCCGCTGTCATACTGTAAATTGTCTCTTTGATTAAATTTAATGCGGCTGGTACTTAATTTTTAACCATATTTCTAAGTACAACATTGTTTTCATTGTTAAAAGATTTATTTTGTATATAAATTGTAAAATGACCGTATGTACCAAGTTAATTGTTAGTGTGTAACATTTTAGAAGTTATATAGTTTTTTAATTGCTATTAGTTCACTTGTATTTCTGTAATTTGGCATGTATATTCTCACCTTAGATTCCAGCAGGCTTTCAGAAATCTTTAGGGATTACATTCTATGATTTATGATCAAGTTTCCTTGTTGCCTCAAGTCGTTGTTTTTATTCAAATCTATTACATTCTTATTTACTCTTGTAATGTTATCATAGAAAATCTCTACCATCCTCTAAAATTCTCTCTGTTAGTCATTGCAAGAGGACAGGATTGCTCAATTCTATGTGGGTAATCCATTACCCTGACAGCACATTTTGTTCGTCTTTTTAATATTTTATAATTCAATTTTTGAGGAATTTTAAAGTGTAGTAAACTCATTGAAAGAGCAGTTTAAATAACTTTGCTGAATTACGGTTGAAGAGATTACCCACTCTTGTTTCTAGATCTTCCTATAGGTTACAGGAAAAGTGATTTGAGTATTCAGCTGGAATGCCAGGTAAAATTTCATTCCCATACCTAAATCTTTGAGTAAAAGTATGCTTACAATCCATGTAGGAAGTTCGCCCTTGCCCTACAAGAAGTAGACTGCCAAAGACTGAATCATTTCAACTTTGTACAATTAGGAATTCTCGGTAAAGTATCCGATGTGAAGTAGATGCTTTTCATATGAATTTAAAGCCTGAATTTTTAGAAGTAACTTTATTTAAACCAGTACATATTGTATCTAATTTAACAATGTTTATTTGCTATTATTGTCACTTCCTTGTGATCAGATGAAGATGAGATTATTCTCTTAAAAAATTTTACCTTATGAGAACAAAAAAGAAGACCAAATGCTAACCTACCAGGTTTATTCCTATGAAAATTCTGATATCCATCACAGGTCGCATTCCATTTGTAAAAGGATACCAGCCCCTAATAAAAATACTACTATCTAGCTTAAAGAAAAATAAGATGAAAATATTATTCTTTTTCGATTTTAAAAAGTGGTTCATAAGTAACTTTTGTTACTAACTCTTTTGTTTTGTACTCAAAATAGAACATTTAATTTGCTAGATGACAGACTTAAAATGCATGAATCTTATATAAAAAATCCATTAATTTAGGTTAACATTATACTCGTAGTAGTGTTGGTACTTTTTAGCCTGAATACACAGTTGTGCAAAGTAGACAATGTATGACCATGTATGCAATACTATTATGCTTCTGCGCATGTATAATTTGGAGGTATACAACCTCCCATGGAAAATCTTTGTGTGAGGATACAACTTGTTTGTTGCTGGAATGTAAGGCTATCAAGAGTTTGGTTTTTAAAGGAATACTTGTGGCTGATTAGCTACATTTCCGTGGGTTTGATTACTCTTTTTCTAACCACTTTTGTGCAAGTACATGAATTTCAAATGAGTTCATTAGAGAATTATTTACAACAAATGTCAATGCAACTACAAGTATGAGGTAATTATTGAAATTCTCTAATTGTTATCAGTACATCTGAATTTGCCATTTCTCTAAAATTTGAATGATTTTACCATCCCACAACCAAGGACTGCCTGTTAAACAGAGAATGGCATGCTTACAAATGTTAATTTAAATCATCTCTGCAGATAAATCAAATATTAATGACCAAATAAGGAACAAAACATTCTCTTTGTCAATAGGAACAAAAATGTTTTTTTTTTAGTTTTTATTGGTGAACCTTTTTTATCTGCATTATTTGTTTTATCATAATGAAAAATAGAAGAATCATCATTCCTGGATGATATTTTAGTTGTTGGTATTCAGTTATGTTGTTTCATTACAATTTTGTTTATGTTATTCTTAAAGTTAGTTTCCTCGATCAATATTTGACATCAGTATTAGCATAAACTACTATTCAATTACTATCCAACTATCAAGTGAAAAAAATCAACGTTTTATCTTCCCATCTTGCTTTCTCTTAATTATTATACAATGATTTTGGTTAGATTTCTTGATTTTTTAAAATTTAAATTGATTATTTAAATATTCTTAAAATTTAAAATTTAAATTTGTTGTGAAAATTTTACTCTTTATTGACCTTTCTCTTTCTATGATTTTGATTTTGAAAATTTAGCTATAGTCTCATATTCTCTTCTTGGAAAATTATTCTGAAAGATAGTTCTGTAGAGTTGATACTTATGGTTTAATCTTTATCAAAAACTATTCGATCCATGCTGCTAAGAAATTTTATACATCATTCATTGTATAAATATTATCCCTTCTAGTGTACACATATTTCCATGATGCATTTTATTGCATGCTATGTTATTATTTTTTGTTGATGAAAATTTTAAAGAATATTGTGATAGTGTTGAGAGAAGAATTTTTAATTTATTAATTTGGTACCATCACTCAGTATGATGTCACATATCATACTAATCATTATATTGAATAGGATGATCTTAAAAGGTTATACATACTGATTTTTTCAAATTGAGTAGTTGTAATTGGCCTAGAAGTCATCTTATCTCTAACTATTTAAAATCTTGCCTTCTTAATATTTTGGTGCATGAAGATGTTCATAGTACAATAATGAAAACTTTCTGTGGGTGTCAATTTATTAAATCACCTGGATAACTGTAATTCTTACCTAGGAAGTTTTTAATAACTATTATTATAAAAATGATGCATATTTTTTCAATATTAAATCAGATGGCATTGATTTTTTTAAATCATCATTAGTAAATTTTAACATAAGAAGGTGCTAAAAAATATTACTGGAGAGGTAGTCAAGGATTTGAGAGCTTAAGACTTTGCTTATCCCTTGGATTATTCCTAATAGAGACTGAAGAAAGATGTTGAAGACTGCCCTTGATGTGATAATACAATTAATAATTGACGATGAAATGAGTGAGTAACTAGTGGAATTGGTTGTAAATTTTGTTTACTCTTAATCTTGCCAGGATAAATGGATTCTTATTCAAATTATGAAATGAATTGCTGAATATTAAGGATATTACTTCTATTAATTAATTTATAGGCTCTCATATTCTCAACATCACTGAAAATTACATTAATAAATTTATATCCTTAGATTTATTAATTATTTACAGAAACCAATTGATGAAAAATCTTTATCAGCATATTGCACAAAAATATCACTTCAGTTTGGTAATTAATATTAATCATGTCATTCGGTACATATCATCTTCATTGGAATACTGATTAGCTGTAATTGTAAATATATTATTAAAATAAATGTGCAAGCTCATGTACATAAATCAGAATTTTTGGATTTATATGGAGTGAGCTTTATATTTTTTAAGATATATACATATTTTATGGTGTATGGTTCAAATGCTATTCATTTGTCAAATCAATGAAATAGGGTAACGATGGGTATATTTTGTTTTATTGTTATATCTTTATTACTGTTGGAATTTGTTATGTCTATTGTTCAAGAAAAATAAATTGTTTTAGCAATAAATTGTTGTAGATCAAAACCTGCCTTTAACTATTGTTATAATTAAAAAATGAAGTGAGAAGTTGTTTCTTTCATAATTTTTTATCAATAGAAGTGTCATGTAGTCTGTCAAAAATAAAGTCCTGTGTGATATTATTTTATTCCTTTATTTTTAATTGCCAGATTAAAATATATCAAATGTTTGAATATTTTAAAAAATATTTAGAAAAGTGCTTATAAATGTTATTAGGAGAAGAATGGTGGTTTATCCTAAAATGAGTTAAATCTCATTTTTTAAAATCTTTGGATAACTTACTCTCTCTCACATCTCATTTATACTTGATTATTTTTGTAATGCAGCTATTCTACAATTTGTTAGCTTCATTCTCAAAGTAGTTATTTCAGATATTTAATATCTTTAATCATCACTTTTTCTTAGCTCCTTGTATGGCAAACTTTGGTAGTCCTTTCTGTAATTTTTGTTTCATGCATGATTGTGCAACTACTGCATGACAATTTTAATCTTCTTTCAATTGATTTGTTGCATTAGATACCCTACTACATTATTGTGAAATGTATTTACACTTTTAATTAATGTCTTCAATCTGAGTAATTAAATGGAGTTAAAGTATCTAAATTTTTTCTTCATACTACAAACGTATATATCTAAAACACCTTCCAAAAGGAAATAATTTACTTACACCCTCCCTCAATACATTCCTGTCAGGTAAGCCTATATATTAAGAAATAAATGTATATATGTACATATATTTTGTATATGTGTTTTGATTTTGTCTGAACTATGAAGTCTAACTTTTCCAATGTAAAGTGATATATGTCTCTTCAAACAATTTAGATGTATTTACAAAAATGTTTCAATAGCTAGTCAGAGAAAGTTTTTTCTTATTGAATCAAGATCTTTGTTGGCAATTCATTGCTTTTGTGTCAATTCAGAATGCAGAAATATTAAAGTATTTTTGACCAATATACTATTTAAAATATTATTATTTATTGGCCATTAAATCTGTTATTTATGATTAATATAAGCATTTGTGCTAAATAATGTTATAAAAAGTTAGAAGATAAATTTGAGATAATGTGTTCAGTTTGCTGACATTGTAAAGAAACAGGGATACTAAGGTTTGCAATGAAGCATAAATAACAATTTCCTTTTAATAATTAAAAGCTAAAATTGAATGTAAATAAATTTAGTAATTTTAAGAATCACTGAATTAGTAAATTGAATTGAAGATTGAAATTTATAACAGTTGTCAGTCTCAGTTTGAAGGAATTATGATTGGTGGATCACTTCTTGTACATAGGAATTCATTTATTATTTAGATTGATTATTAGCATGCCTGCAAAAATTTTATCAATTTTGAAATTACCTTCATAGTTAAGTAAACTTAGTTACTCTTTACTATTTTTCTTTATGTAATCACATAGAAATTTCCTTTTGGTTCATTAATTAAGTGCATGAGTGTTTTACCTCTCAATGAGTTAATGTGCCCTATTACTCTATTGCTTTTCCTTGTACTTAACTCATCCCAATGTCTCTTGCATCGATTAAGATTTCTATTTCAACATACTTTATTCAATGGACTTTACATAATTCTCCATTGATGTAATCTGTCCTACATGGATAATTTGTTCGGAACAGGTTGTTTATGTTCCTATGTGATATTTTTGCTGTGACATTTGATGTTCATCTTCAGAGATACAATTACATCTTGTCAAAATTCTAATATATAGACCTACTTTTTCACATGATTTGAAATAGTCAGTTGTGATTCTTCTTTTTATAATTTGTTGAGATATCTTCTTAGAAATTTTAAACTTCAAACTCGAAATTTCTATAGATCAATTTCATAACATACATGTTATATTAAGTACAGTAGCATTATGATTAAAGTCTAAATGGCTGTTCATTCCATGAGAATGATAAATTGAGTAAAGCAGTAAAATACTTTTCAAGGAGTTAAACAAATCTTTAAATTTGTATTTTTTGATTTTTATGTTATTAGTAGTTTATTGAGTTTTAAAAATGCAATCACTCTTGAGTAACATTTGAAAAATGACTTAATAAATAATCAAGCTGATATTTTAACCAAATTGAAAATTACTATCTATTTCTTGCTGGGATTATGTGGACTGAATAAACTTTCTTGAACATTGACGTTTTTTTTATTTTACCACCTTTATTATTGTATGTTATTTGTAGAAGTGTTATGTATTGCAGATATCATTAAAGAAGTATGTTCCTTTCCTTAACCATAGATTTCAACACCCTACAAACTTATATCGTTTTAATCTTTTAATCTGCAGATGAACGGTACAGACTTCTTGCCTCGATACCATTCAGCGTTTACGTCATCACGAGTTTCGGCCTCATAGTCCTGGCTGAATTGGCTAAAAACAATAGATAGCATTGGCTGATTAGGAAATGGCATTGTTGTAGTGTTTGCCCTGAAGATTTGGATTGTAGCTGATAATTTTTTAAGCAAAATATGAGAGATGTTATTGCACATGGCCTATTTAGGTAACTATTAATTAATGAACTGTTTGCCATACCAAAGCAGAAGAGTTTGAAGACAAAGTGGTGATGTTCATAATAGAAGGTAACTCATTCCAAGCATGGATTAATTGTAGATCATTGTTGATTAAATACCAATTAATGTGATATAAAGAAAGCAAATGTGCAAGTCATAACGTAGGATTATAATTTATAGAAATGTTTTTATTAGTTATATGATCATTTGTTTGTGTGTGTTTATGATGTGCTGTAAATATTTGTGAATATATGGATCCTGGATCTTTTCCAAAGCATTTCTTTCATGAGTAATTGTTATATGCCATTTTTTAAGACAATATTGTTTTTTAAAGGTACAATGAAACATTCACCCATGAAAGGTAATCAATATCCAGGGTTTCATATCGCAAGCGTTTATATAGGTCAAAATGTTAAATCTGTACCCACCATTAATGCAGCTTGGAAGAAAATTGCCTGTAATTCAACCTATTGCAATTAAGGATGGCATAGCTTGCATATGTTTCTTTGCTTTCAAAAGTTATGGTGTAGTTGGGGACTGCAAATCATTGCTATGAAGCAGGATTCCAGTTACATGATTTAGCACAGATTCTGCCCTATTTCATTCTGCTTACATGTGTGATGAAAATTCACTAAAGGAAAACTTATCTATTATTATAAGATCATGTAATTTGTATAGATAATGTAACTTTTGCCCCTAGGGCAAGAATATGAGTTGCATTTTCTTTTATAGTGTTGGCTGTAATCCATTGTGAGATTAGATCACTTATTCAGGGAAAAGCAAATAGAAATTAAGTTCATTAAGTTTTAGTATGGAATGCTTTAGTCTTTAATACTTCTAAAATATTTTTGGTTCTTTAGAAACAATTGCAGCAAATCTTTAACTTGGATTTGAATTTGTGCTTTAATTAAAATTGAATTATATAGAGCATATACAACAGAATAAAACGTTAAAATTAAAAGGGACATCACAATAAATTATTGATTATTTGAAAGTTAATGTGAGGCCATATACAGATAGGCAGAAAATTCATCATTTGGCATTCCTTACTAACTTCTGGTGCACTTGTCTCTAGTCTGTCTCTTAAATCTTAGCTCACCAAGGTTCATTTATTATTTTAACTGATTTTTTATGATATTATTATTTATGCTGTATTGGAGCATTTTTCTAGATACCAAATGTATTTAAGGATGTTGGGGTTGATGTGAACAAAATATGCATTCAATCATAGACTAGGAATAAATTTTTGCCACTCCTTAGACTGTTAAAAGCAGAGGCTATCAGTACTTGAAATGTTTGAAACATTCAAAATTATTTATGTCAAATACTAATTTATAAATACTTGTTTTGGTGTTATAATTTAATTATAAAATTTCCTGTAGTTTATTGCCAAAGGTAAAATGTTTAGTCAAACTTGATTCTTTCTCAAAACTTTGTTCAATAAGTTAAAATTATTTTATGTCAATTTTTGATCTTGTACGGATGAGAGCAATCTATTTAATCTCTTTAAATGACAAAAATTAATTTTTACAAAATATTGTGGTCATAATTGCTTATGATAAAATTATTTTTCATTGCCTTTGTATCATGAAAAGTATTGATATAATTTGAGAGAAAATGCATTTGTAATAACATTTAATCATAGATTTGGTGATTCCTGCATTTTGTATTGCTTTCATCCTAATTTTTCAAAGAATTGTTTCTTTTCCTTGTTGTTTTTGTATAATGATTTTTAATTAAATTTACTGAACAGCTGTTAAAACAGTATGTTAAATAGAATTCGAAAGTACATTAATTTATTTCAAGTACCTTTCATAAATCTCTTTAAAATGCCTTTCAAAAAAGCTTTCTGTTTTTTGTTACATCTGGTAAGTGGTCAGGTTTATTGACCTTTTAAAGTAGCAAGCATATGTGTAAATATACATATTTTAATTTATACACATTTATATATATTAATATATATGTATAGGTGTATCAGTAAAAACAATTATAATGTACAATTCTTTTGCAGTTCAAAAAATTTGCAGAGCTTAATGGATACCTTTTTGTATACTTACTGATTTTACTAACTTTGGCCAACTAGTAAGGTGCTGAATGAAGGAAACAGAAGAAACAAGCTTGATGAAGTGTCTTCACAAAGAACAAATTTATTTTAAAATTATACTCTTATTATACTAAGATAATAATAATAATACTTGTTACTATGGATAAGAGTGGGTCTATAAACCTGCCTTTGTAACATGCAATTACTAGATTGGACATAATGACCATGGAACTTATCTGGAAGGTCTTAACCAATATTTTCTTCCTGAACTGACATTCGTCGTAAAACTTGGCTGTATAAATATAACAAACAAAGCTCTGTGCCAGGAATCACTAGGAAGAATAGAAAAATTAATATATGGGTGAGAGGGATTAGAGAAAAAAAAGTTGTTATATGCCAATATGGCTGCATTGAAGTTATGAAGAGACCAAAGAGAATACCTAAGGATAAATGGAGTAGAGACATAATCCAGAGCTTAGGGCAGGTCCAGAGTAAAGAAAATTGAAGAGAGCTTAAGGAGGCATGTATCTTATTTCTCATTGAGAATGGCTGATTATTATGATATATATATGTAAATTTCCATTGTTACATGTTGTTTTATACTTACAGCTAACTTTTAGAGATAATTTTTGCAATATTCTCAACTTAAAGACAGATCTCATAAAAGTGGTTCATATTTTTCTTTTGCTTTTACAAAATTTGTATCATGAAACATCAAATTCTTATTGTTTTTATCATAATGAACTCGTCCATTCAGCCATCAACGTTTTAATCCTAGTATAAATTAGAAGAGAAGAAAATTTAAAGCATTAAAACTTGAGATAAGAATGTTACTTTACATAAGTATTAACTGCTACTTTATAATTGCATTTTTGTAGGATAATAAATTACAGTAGATACGATAGGTAAGGTATAGTAAGATAGTAAGGTATTTTGTTTGGACATTCTTGATTTGGGAACTTATTTCATATTTGATGATCACGTAATTGTTTTTAGTAATCTAAATCTGTACCCTGCACACTAGTTTTGGGTAAGCAGGTGACAAGTAATCATTACATGTGTATATAATGATCCAGCATCATTGTATTGTTAAAGGTGTATATGGTTCTCATTTTTCGAGGGAGGGATATAGTGTTTGCTATTGATGAAATTAGTCATTTTTATTCTCCAAATTATTTATTATGAAAGGGAGAAAATATTAAAAAATTTATCAACGATAAGAGAGCAATATACAGGGTAGGAATTAGAGGAAAGAGGGGGAAGAATGATAAATAATTATACAGAGTAGTTAATATTATAAAATAAATTGCAGAGTGAAGGCAGGTGGTAAGACTGCAGTTCTTTGAAAATAAAACCAATTATATACCGTATTTTTCGGACGATAAGACAGTTGGTTTTTAGAGGAGAAAAATAGGACAAAAATATTCTGAACCAAATAGTGTAATAAAATATTTCACAATGTATAACAGAATAATATTTGAACCATATAAACTGAACAGCAGCCAACAGTGGCATTAAGAACCATTATCACACATAAAGACAAAGATTTGAGTACTCTAGTCCAAGGGTCTCCAAACTTTCCAGCCTTAGGGCCATACTGATTACTCCAGCAAGTTCAGAGAGTCAAAACCATATTATACCAATTACATAAATCTCATTAGTATTTCATAAGTCATTAGGCTTGTTATAAGTTATGTTTTTATTTCAAATGTATAAAATGTTAGTTGGATTCATTTCAATAATTTGTTATTTATTATATACTGAAGTTAAATTTTCTGCATATTTTACATGTCTTTACTCATTACAATTCTGTGTTTCTTTATTCAACTTATCACAAAAACAATAAGCTTATAACAATGTTATGAGTAGTTAGCCCATGACCATATCTATGTAGATGTCATATTAATAATTATTCAACATAAAATTAGAATTCCTCAGTAAACCAAATTTAATTTCCTATAAAAAATATGTTCTCTAAAAGGAGTTTTCAAGTATGCTAGCTCTCCGCGGGCCGGACAAAATCTATCCGCGGCCCGGATGTGGCCCTCGGGCCGTAGTTTGGAGACCCCTGCTCTAGTCTTCTGAAAACCCCGCGCACTGCTGTGTAGTGTAACACCGCCTACTACATGCTATTCTTCATTAGCGTACGGCGGTGACACAGCACAGAGCAGCATCGCGCCTCCTGCAAATGCCAGGCATTAGTGTCAGCGGGTCCCGCTGCAGCTCTGATACAAATGCCCTGCATTAGCGTCAACGGGTCCCGCTGCCGCTCTGCAAGTGCCTGGACACGGGACCCGCTACCGCTCTGCTTCTATTCGGACCATAAGACACAGGCACTTTTCTCCCCACTTTTTGGTGAAAAAAAAGTGCGTCTTATGGTCCGAAAAATACGGTATATATCTAATTGGCGTGTGTGTATGTATGTATATAAAGCCAGGAAGTATTTTATTTATAAGTTTTAAGAGAAAAGAAAATGTATTCAATGTGAAGACACTAAGGATAGATTTCAGAGTGATATTATATGGCACTTGTGGGTAATAAAAATCAAATAAGGCATGAAGTAGTTTCCACATTAAATGTTTTATTTTCTAACAACCTTTTTCAGCAAATGTATGGATTAACATTTTGAGGAGACAATTGAGAAAGGGCAAAGGTTACAAAAAGATCGCTCATGAGTGAGGTTATTTCAAGGATTTAAAATGTCTACTTTCCTACACTTAGGATGACCACAGATAGAAAGGAAGTGACCTAGTGTAGAACCATTATCTGAAACCAGTCGTATTTAAAAAAACATCTAGTATGGAAACTACAAATTTGTCTTTGTTTTTCATCTGCATTAGTAAGAAATTTAACTACCTTTTAGATTAATGTGTAAATAGCTTGGAAGGGTGAAGATGACGACGCAGTATTCGACAGCTGATCAATCGGAAACTAGCATACTTTCTTCCCGAAATTTTAAGATCAGCGAGTTCCTTTAACCCCCTTACTGTATCACTAAGGAATTACGTTTAAGTACTCTCTGGAGAGGAATATTACAAGTAAGTAGTCACTTGCTCTATAAAGTTTATTCTATGCATGTATCTTTTAACACGATCAAACAATTTCCGCAAACGTTCGTGAAGACCGTAATATGTTGCGCAAAAACAGCGCTTAACGCACAGATGACCGACTATAACATGTTTCACAATTGCTAATGAATATTAAATTCACTTTCGTGAACTTAATGACATGTGCCTTGGTTACGATGGTAGCATATTATTCCTTACCAGCGAAGTAAAAATATTCTGAGCATTAATTCGCATACGAATAGGATTTATAATGTCTCCATAGTTTGATTAATGTGCAAATAGCTTGGGAGGGGTTTGATTTGTTAAAGCGATATCGGCAATCATTATCAGTAATTTCAATTCATTTTATAAAAAGAAAAAAATTAAATTAAAACGAAAACATTGAATAAGAAGTTCTGTGTTTCGAGGAACGGTGTTTAACGAAGAGGATTTAATGGTAATTTAAAAACTGCAATGTAAAAAACGCAATTTAAAACTGCCTTCAGTTTTGAGTTTATAAAGCCAAGATTCTTGAGTTTATAAACTCAAGAATCCATATGTCTCCACAATTTGGATTGAATTTAGGCGTAATCAGTCTTCTCAATTTATTTATCTCAGTTCATAATAGAGACATTTAAAAAATCAAGAAAGATGAGTTATAAGAATTAATCAAAAATTATGAAAAAAGTTAGACAAGAAGGCCTTGGAGTCAAACCGGGAAATGAAAAAAATAGCCAATTTCCGACTGTTCTCTCCTTAATCGTATGCTTGCAAGTCATCTTTTTCCTAGATAAATTTAAAAGGCAGTTCTAGAAAGATAGCATCTGTAGCATAAAAAGTTCCATATGCATTGTTCAGTGGTACAATATATGCCACAATGTTACAATACGAACGATATAATTGAAATATATTTTTTAAAGTACGGAACAAATATTCTGTCAGTAAAAATGAAACTTTAGCAATTAAATGTGGAATAAGGTGTTTAGCGTCAAATTAATTACATAAACGATCTGGCTAATTACATTTGTCCCGATCGTATCCTACTTATATATTTCGGGCACGTCGAGGATTAAAGACATTCTTACAAAGTTTTACATATTAAGACTATGAAACAGAATCATGCCGAATAAATTCATAATTTAGGAATAGAGCGCAAAAACTGCATTTTGAAATGACGCCAGTGCGATGTTGCGCTTTCACTCTTCGTTTGTGTACAACGTTGGATTTCCGGCGGGATGGAATTCTACTATTGAACTGAAAACGTATGTTTTTAATGTTAACTAGTCGATAAGAAAATGGGTCCAAGTTCATTATATCATCCACGAGAAGTGGAAATATTGAACTTTCATTATCTATCAATGACGTTCCCAAACATTTTGAAAAATACTTCATGACAATGTGGATATATAAATGAATATGCATTGGAACGTAGCTCGTGTTAGATATCTAGAGAGAAATGTTTCTGTGGATCTCTTTCTCGATTACAAAAGCTGTAATGTATATGTTAAATTTGCAATAGTTGTAATAGTTCGATTGACTGAATTCATTGCTCTCCTACCATGGAAAATATTTCAAATATCTTCATTCGTTGTGATATGATACCTAGAATTTAATGCATGCAAGTTGGATAAAAAAACCTAGTTTTTGGATTTGGAATCAGGCAAAGATTACAATGGAGGTAATTAGATTCGAAGAGATGATTGACCCTTCAGAGAAAATTAATTTTTATCATCCTCTTTGAAGAAATATTGGGACGATACAAGTCGACAAAGCAAAAATATTATTTACCTTATTTTAAGATTTCATATGGTGCATCGTCTGGTTTTAGTTTCTCCCAAATGATCCTGTCCAATCCAGATAGCCAGATGGTGTTAATCTTGAAAGTGAATTTGTATGGTGATATCAGTATATATTGATTGATAAGATTTCTTTTTCAATGATTTTGGATTTAAAGGGGAGGTTTCACAGAGATGCCTGTTACATGTTGTAGTCTGATATTGGTATATTGGAGAAAATCAATTTAGAGTATCTTGTTCTTTGGCATCGAAGTTGAGGTTTCTAGAATGACTTCTTTAATAGGTTGGTGTTTCTGATTCTATAATATCTTCTAAAAAGAGTCTTTCATATTATTTTTCTCACGTCTTATGAGGATTCTCTTTTATGACAGATAGATTTAGTCGACCAAATTATATCCTCATTGAGATCTTTTGAAAAAAAATGAATTAACTGAAAAAATGTTGCTAAAATAAAATTGTTTAAACAGATTATTATTGAGTTCAAAATTTTCTTCTGAATACAAACCCAGATATGTTTACAATAATTTTAAAATGTATTATATCTTTTCTAGAACATGTATTTATAAAGTTGGCTGATTTGATGTCCATGGATGAATTATTCATTGGTTCATAAAATTATTAATTTCATGGGGAAGAAAGCAACTTCAGCAGAGAATCAGGAATGAAGGAGTCTCTTGCATTTTGGCATTCAAAAAGGATATCAAGACAGCAGAATTTGCTGGTATGTAAAACTTTGTTATCTCAATAATTCTGTTTGGGGAATTTCAAAATTTGATAATTTTTGCAAGCAGCAATCCATTAGATAACAAAAAGGTATTAAAAAAGATATACTATATGAAACTGTGATAATAGAGAAAGGGAAAAATACAACAAGTTTGTACCTATTATAGTAATCTGACTACGGTTCCTAGACTTTCTTTCTGTTTTTCATTCCTCAAAATGTCTGAAATTTTTTTGTCAAAAGTTGGAGAAAATTGAAAATGAAGTCAATTGCAAGGGAATGTTACAACGCACAACTATGCAATATCAAAAAGTTGCATCTATGCTGGTTCTGGGTGGTGAACATTTTTGAATTTCCAAATATCTGTTATTAATTGACATAAAACTTTAAGATCGATCAATTCCTAGAAGTTCCTTTAAAAGAAAAATTATATGCATGTATATGATAAATAATTTCGCTATGAATTCATAAGTCTAGGGTCACCTAATTAATACTTGAATTGTAGTACTGAGAAATGGCAGTACATTCATTTCTCTCTTTCAACTCTTTATTTTGTATTTTCAATCTTAAGCTTTTGGATTTTTAGTTTTGATTTTTTGATAAATTCGCATGAATTCCCCTCGTTTAAAATCAGGACGGTTCTAGTCGAATGCCGTCGATCATTCAAATGTTCAATTTATAATTTGACAAATTAATCGTTTTTCATTGTGAGTTAGTGAACAGGGGAGCCGTCCCTCTGGGTAGTTGAAGTAGGTTTTGATCGGAACCTCGGTCTTCGGGTAAACGATCAGAATGTTTACCAAATGATAAACACGCTGAACGAAAAAAGTTCTCTGAAAAATTACTCGGCATCGAATGCCTCTTGGTGTGAAGATTAAAGTTTTCCAATCGGAGGTAGAATACGTTAAAAGTACGCTCTTTGGGCTATGATGCGCACAGTTGTAGACTCACCGATACGACATGGCGGTCGGAAACGGCGTTCATGTAAAAGGAGGGCGAATTTCGCATTTGGTTTTCGAAATTCCTCTCTCATGAAACACAATTAGTATTGATGTTAAACATATGCCTAATATGTTCCAGCAATTGCTTATTTTTCAGATACTTTTTCTCTTCGTGAATTTTTCTTTTCAGTTTTTTATCGACTATCCTAAGCAAAAATTGCACTGCTGGGTTTAGCAGAGAAATCCTGTTGTATGCTCGGACTCAGCAGTGCAATTTTTTGCAAAGGGATAGTCGACAATGACTTGAGAAAAAATTTTCCGACACCGAAAAAAATAATTTTATAATTTCGGAAAAAATAAAGAATTAGCGAATAGGGCGCCTTATGGCGAAGGGACCCCGCCGCCCACGGGGGTTCGAGAGCCGGCCGCGGGCTTGAGTCACCCGCAACACTAAAGAAACGGGCTCGATTCCGTATTTTTTCGATATTTCGGATTTTTTTTCGAAAAATATCTCCTGGTTTCAATTTCTGGCGGCCAGGATTCCCGACGGAACCGAACCCGTGAACTCCAGCGTCGCACCTAGGTGCCTCGGCCCACTCGGCCAACCGCTCGAACGATGAAATTCGTTCAGAATTAGCTTTAGTTTCGCTCGTTAAGCCGGATACGTCATCGTACAATCTTCTCGCTGAAATTGGGCTGATTCTCACGTGTGCCACCAGGTCGCACAGAATAATGTTTATCTCTGCCAATTCATCCTGCTGTCATATTTTGGAGCAACGTGACAGCCAAGACATGTGGACTTCATATTTAATAAAAAATACAACTTTTGTAAGGTTGGTGATGATTTTCGTATAATAACATGACGGGCAAGCAACACCAGAACAAGTGTAGAGAATTGAGAAAATGTCCTACCCCCCTGAATGAAATCTCGCTGTTGTTTTTAACCCAAGAAAATATGACTAAGTGGATTATTATTACATAAATTTCATTCCTCCTGCTGTCATGATTAGTCGAACGTAATATTTTCGCCCTGAAGGGTAAATCTACGGTGTGCTACCATACAATTTGTTTCTCCGTAAGCATTATGCAATTATTATTTTTTCAAATCCACTCCTTAAACATATAAACGGATAATATAGCACGATTCTTAATAGTTATCATATTGTTTTATTTTGTAAGTCGTTAAGGAATTGATTTTGACGTAAATTAATCTTCATCCTTTGAATAATTGTAAAATTTAGAAGAGTTCTTATTATAAATACCAGATCTCGAAGTTAATCGTTAAAGTAATTAAGGTATATTACTCGATTTCAAATACTAAGTAGATTTTTCGTAATTTCCAAATTATGAGATTTCTCATAATTTATTAGAATCGTTTAATTATATTTCTGCTTTTTATTGCGACTAGGACGAATATATCTTATATCTTTATATTTATTAATTAAATTAATAAATATAAATTATAAATAAAATTACTTTTCTTAAGTTTTAGAAGTTACTTTGGTTAACGATATGAGGATGGTTTATATGAAACCATACTTTCAGTTATCTTTCTTTTAAAATTTTTTTATGAATTACATCTTCATTAGAGGGAAACATTAATGAATTTTAAATGCTTAGCTATGGGAAAACAGTGAACTTTATTTTTTTTTCTTATTATTCTTTTTTTCTTTTGACAAACTTTTGTTGATATGGTCAATTGTGCAGAATGCCTTCCTGGCATGCTCTTTGAGCTGAGTAGAATATAGGTTTTTTTTCTTGTTCATCTGAGAGATTGTTTTGCATCTCACAATCGTAAGGTCACATCCAGTTATGTTCATATTTAATACCTGTAGACAATATTTGTATTGTTAATAGTCCTTTTTGAAATAGGTTTTTTCTTATTAATTTTCCAGTTTTTTAAATTATTTTGATGAGTTTGCAATATAAGTTTTTACATTTATTATTTTTACATTCTCTGGAACAGTAATTGTACAACTAAATCGTTCCTTACTTCCCATAAAAATTTTTCTAAGATTGATTTGAGTATTAATTTTACAGGTAACAGATTTTATGAATTATGCACATCTTTATACTAGGAGGTGTATCAATTGTAGTTTCATTCTCAATTGAGGTACACATATTTTGTCTTTTATATTAAGGAATTGACTGATCAAATCTTTCTTTTCCAGGAGTAGGAGATGAGCCAGCGGCCCAGATGTTTTCAGATACTTGAATTCAACTCTTGCACATCATCCTCATCAAAGAAGATGGACAATGGAGGCTGGAGTATTACTGTGATTTATAGCATAGCCATTTCAATCCAACTACCATCCTGTCATAAGAAGACATCATGGTTGCTGAAACAATAGCGATTTTCCTAAGGTTAGTGATATTTTAATACAATTATATGATCATCTAGCATTATTAGGTTACATTTAGAGAATTGTGTAATTTTTAATGTTCTAATCTAATGTTTAGTGTTTTTAATCTACGCAAATATGACTAAGTTGATGGTTAGCAGATAATTCTGCAAAATTTTTAAAATGAGTGTGTTTCTTTGAAAGGAAGTATAAAAGACAATTATTATGGAATATTATCTACCTAGGGTTGTTTATTAATCGTAATTATAGAATAATAATCGTATTCTTAATACTAAAGAAGAGAGAAACTTAATCTGATCATTCTTCATGTTTTAATCTCTTTTTCATAACTTTAATGACTCAATTTAACCATCCTCCTGGCAAATATCTTTTTTTCTACCTCTTTACTGGCTGCCATTTTGGTATTTTGTTATTTTCCTCCATTCTTTTTACGTTTCCAAAATTGAAGAAAACACCTTATTGAGTGAAGTGAATGAGACTTCTTCCCTTTTATCATAATTGTCATGAAGTTATCGTTAGTAATTCACTTCAATCTTAATCTGCAACTTCTCTGTAGGAACTCCATCTCTACAATATCCCCACTTTTCTCTGACAAGTTGTGTATTGTTAATAATTGTTTTGTTCAGTTCCCAATTCCTTTTCACGGTGGTATATTATATACACTTGCTATACACCATACAAGAAGTTAATATAATTTTAGTAAAATTTTCTTCTAATCCAGGTCTAATAAATGTATGCTTTTATCAGTATCCTTATAAATCCCTGAATCGTACTCATCTCTCACATTTACAATTTAATCATTACCAGAAAATAAGATGCAATTACTACTCATTTTCTTTCCATTTTTAAAGGACTTAGTTTAGATAAATTTGAGTATTTGCAAATTACCAATTGAGATATGTATATAATGCTTTACTTTGTTTTTATTTCGTAACTCATCATTCCAAATGAATGCCAAGGAGTTGACAGAAGTGTGTGAGAATTATTATTAATTAATTACTTGGTACTGTCATTATCTGGTCAGTTGATTATTTTCTTATTTTTACCATGAAGAAGTAAAGAAATAAGAAGGGGATTTTATTTAAACACATATATTCACAGGCAATGAAGGATTTAATAGGTATTATTCAACAATTGAGAACTGTAAACTATTCACATTTATAGATTTAAAAATATATTCTTGATATTGGATAAAAATAAGATAGATAGAAGGTTGATCATATCATTCTTGATGGTGTAGTATCTTCTTCATAATATCTTATGACCATTATTAAATGTTAATCACCATAATTACACCATTCTTCTGGTGAATATCCTCTCTGCTAGAAGTAAATAAATATAAAAGGGACTTGAATTAGTTATTCTGTCCTCGGGACCTCTTCTTCATTAAGACTGTTAGTTTATCCAAAAATATAAATTGATTTTTATTTTGGTGAAAAATTCCTTGGAATAACTGTTCTTTAGTTTGAGAAGTTAGATTAGTTAACAATGTTTATATGAAAACATACAAACTTTCTTTTTCAATAATCAAGAATTATATCTTCAATAGAGGGATATATCAGTGAATTTTAAATGCATAGCTTTGGTGAATAGTGAGCATCTAAAATATTTTTAAAATTTTATTATCCTTTCTTTCTGAAAAAATAGAGAAAAAGCAGACTTTTCTGTTCTTTAGCGTTTGTTGTGTATCAATATGGTCCATTGTGCAGTAGTTTATTTTCTCCTTAAATGTTCATCCACAACTTCATTACTCGAATTCTATAGACTACAGAGAGGTTTCAGTACTTATTTATTTCCTTGCTTGAGGCTGTGCATTATTAATTTCTCAGCAATGGGTGCTGTCTATTTTTCACCTGGTTATCTATCTTAAATGATCCTTCATCATGATCTTCTCAGGAATATTGTTGTATTTTCTACTATCCTTTCTTTTTTGACATTTATGCATTCTTATGGACTTATGGCTCAGAGTTAAATAAAGCCCACATAATGAAATTTATTTACTTGTGTGAGCAACCAATTAATTATTGTTTGTCTGTCACTTGTGATTATTCCATATATTTTTCTTTAGGGATAAATCTTTTCTCCACTCTGTTACTTTTTGCTCACCACTTAAATGAGGCTTATACTCTGACCTCATTTAATGCTCTCTAGCTGAACTCTGTAATATTTCCCTTGATTCTTTGGCAAATAGTTATTCTATACTATACTGTGTCATCAATGCTTATGTTTTGGTGTGGCTGACAATGAGTTCATCTGGTGATTTTTCAATATCTTCATCTTTATTTATATCTTTGATGACTTTTGCTTAAATGTCAACTTCTTTCAACAATGAGATTCTATTTGCTGACTTTCATAAATTCTCCCAGTTGTTTTATAATACTTAACTCCTTTTTACTGAAATTGTTATTTTCCATCTGAGAAATTCTCCCAATTGTGTAGTTACATATTTTGATAAATTTGAAATATAATTACATTCTCTGGAACAGTAATTGTACAACTAAATCCTTGTTTACTTCTTACAAAAATTTGTTTGTGGTTCTTGGGCAATTTTTCAGTCTCTGCTTATTCCTCTGTATCTTCTATAACTTCTTTCAACAATGGGAATCTATTTACAATACTTGTATTGCTGTTTTGAAATAGCCATTTTCTAATTGTTACCAATTAATTATATTTTGACTGTCACTGGTGATTATTCTGTATATTTTTCTTTAGGGGTAAATCTTTTCTTTACCCTCAGTTACCTTTTCTTTAACCACTTAAACCTCATTTACTGCTTTCTAGTTGAATTTCATAACATCTTACTTGATTCTTTGCCCAATAGTTATTCCACACTGTGTTATCAATGCTATGTTTTTGTTTGTTTGACTATGAGTTCATCAGCTATTTCATGACATTTCTTTCTTGGGTAATTTTTCAGTTTCTGCCTATTCCTCTGTATCTTCCATTACTTTTGTTTCAATTTCAACAATGTCAATCAATATTTGTATAGCTTTTTTATAAAATAGCCTTTTTCTTATCAATTTTCTAATTGAAACATATTTTGATGAGTTTAGAACATTAGTTACTTTCTCTGGAACAGTAATTAAATTGTAAACTAAATTCCTGAGTACTTCCCACAAATATTTTTCTAAGATTATTTGCATTAAATGTTCTATTTCACATCGAGTAATTGACTGGTGACATCTTTCCTTTCCAGGAGTAGGAGATGAGCCCTGATATTTGGATTCAACGCTTGCACATTATCCCCACATCTACCCAGAACATCAAGCAAAGGGAGAAGAGTATGGACATTGGAGTATTTGTTGTGAGTTATTGCAAGGGAAGCTCGCATGACTCCCTTGTCCCTTAAGCTGCTCATGCTTCAACCCTCTCGATGCAGATGAGGTACTATTACCTCCTCCAAACTTATTGTTCCTGTGGAGGAAGTAGTTATACGTCCTTTACTTTTTAATGTCTGTTCCGACTATAAGTGACATAGGTCTCTACCATTTATGTCATTTTATGGCCAGAGCAGATGTTGGAAAGGTAAAGGAGGTGTAATTACTTTCTCCACATGAACAATAAGTTTGGAGGAGGTAATAGTACCTCATCCACATGGAGAGGGTTATATTAGGGAGGGGGCTTAAGAGATGAGGGAGAAAAATTCTGGAGAGGGGCAACTGAAGTGGAATAGCAAAATTGACTGGGAATGTTGTGAGAAAAAATCATTGTTGCTGTATTATAAATGAATGAATAAAAATATTTATTATTATCTTTTCTTATTCATCTTTAAATATGTGCTTTCATGTACATTATCTTTACAATTATCTTCACTTTGAAGCAGTGAGATCATTAAAGAGCGATAATCTACCAATCCCGGATCCATGGTGGTTGAAATTTAAATAGTTCCTCTATAGCTTCTGGCCGGTTCAATCTTGCAGGGAAAGCATAAGTACTTAGTGTACTCTGATTATGCATTTTGGAGGCAAATCTTTTCTCCATCAAAGATGAAAAGGAGGAAAGATTTACCTCCAAAATGGTAAAAAGTACTTACACTTCCCCTGCAGGGTTGAACTTGCCAGAAACCATAATGAAAACCCTAGTATTTAGAAGAAACTAAATGTGCATTTTGGAGGAAAGCTTTCCTTTAAAATGCACATTTAGTTTCTTCTAAATACTGGTGCTTTCCCCAAAACATTGGTCTCACCAGTAGTAGAATGAAGTAAATCGCAAGTTGATGAGATGGTTGTCACCTTCCCTTCCTATCTTTCATGGTGATGTGAGAGACTAGCCATTTATGTGAAAATCTTCAATTATTGCGTCAAAGTTTGTGATTAACTTCATTCCACTTGAATCCACCTTCTCTTTAAATGGGATACCTGGGAAAATTTTGAAAAAGAATAAGAGCATTAATTTCTGCAGCATTTAGTATCAATAATTTAGCAGTTATGAGTTCATGGAGAAAGATAATTCACAAAATAATGCCAAAACAACAAGATTTTCAATAAAAAATTATGTACTTAATAATTTGATCAATAAGTATGAGATTTTAAAAAAAATATTTAAGGCAATTGAAAATCTACACTTCTGGGTACAGAGATAATCAAACTTTAAAAAGAAAATGCAATAATAAATTTTAATATTCATCATACCTTAACATCCTTGACTTCATAAGCAGTTGGCTAACTCCTATAGCAGTCATAGAAGAAGATAGCAAACTCTACGAACGTTTCCTGAAATTAAAAATTATACACAAAATTAAATACAGCATAGAATAAATCCAACTAAAGTAATTAGATTTAAAATTAATACACCTATTTAAGAATACAAACTTTGAGCTCTTGCAAGTAAAATTCCACAGGATTATAGGAAATTATAGGTAATATCCCCTTGGCCAAAATGGGTTTGATATTGGGATCTTCTGCTCCTTCATATTTCACCAAAGGATCAATTGATTGCTTGGATTTGGGAACCATTTTTTGGCCCAAATGTACAATGAGAGAGGGGCTGTCACAGTTGGTTTATTATTATTTTTTAATGACAAAAATAACTACATATGTACTAGCCACATATATAACAACACAATTTTATTGATCAAATAAAAATGTTTGTAACCTTCAAAAATTTTGTTTCTGGACATGCATTGCAAGTACATCTGCTTGGATTATAAAGTACTTCAATAAGGGATCCTGCTGGACATGAGCAACACTAAATTTTTTTAATCATCGATTAACTTAATACAGCATTTACAAAAATAACTAAAAAAACAGCAAGGATTACTATCATTTACACCAAGAAAATGTTTCAATAGCAAAGTTCCAAATATTTTATCAAAGTACCTTCAAACGAACGTTTTGAATGGGAATTATATTTTGTAGTTCACACCATAGAAAGAGCTGTGGTTTAAATCCCAATAATTAAGTGAATATTTCATTTAATTGCTTTTGTGGATATTTTGTTAAAGAAAATAACTCACTGACTTCCATGAAGTTCCAAGCTGAAATTCATGAATCACTAGATAGGAGAGTGATCTTGATATTGACATACATGCATGAAGCAAGCTAGGAAAAAATATCTCCCATGCAAGTAATTTTAAGTACGTAAGATAGAATCAAAATTATATATATTCTTACTATTAATTTATATATTGTATATGAAGTAGATTCTTATGGCAAAGAAATTTATTTAGGACATGCTAAAACACAATCTTATAAAAATACATTCCTAAAATAAAATGAGCAGCATCTGATTAAAACGATAAACATATATGTTAATTATATATAGAATACCTGCTTTGTATATGTAGAATATGAACTTTTTATATGAAAATATAAAATTTATTTCAAAAGTTATGGAAACTTACATATTATTCAATTATCTATTATCATGAGTTACCAAATGTTTTCTCGTTTAACAAATGATTCTAAGACTATACCACCATGAAATAGTAACCTAATGACCTTAGGACCACACGAATGTCTAATAAACTCAGAATATCATTGATTACAATCAATACAACAAAAATAGTATTGATTACACAGTATTAAATGACTATTACTATATGACAAAAAAGCAATAAATGAAGTCAGAGGAAAACAATTATATTTAATTGGTTAAAAAAAGGTAACTGAGAGATGTGATATAAGATAAGATCACCATTAACAGACGTAAAATAAGTAAAAGGCTCACTCATGTAAGTTAAATTAATCCTTAATTTTGTAAAAAGTCTATGATTCTTCTACTTTTGGAAGAGCACATACTTTAAAAGTGCTTAGTTAAATTCTATCCCATCCTTTACTGTGATAATTCTGGGATTTTCATAGTGTTTTGCTATATTTCTTCACAATTCAGAATAAATGATAGAGAACAAGGAAGCTACAAGTTTGCAAGTAAAGAGAGATAAGTAACAGAATACACCAAGCAAAAAATAAAATTATATTATATAAAGGCAAAAGGGAATTAGTAATAAAACTAACCAACACACACATACAACAGTTGTTAATGGTAACTGCTTAAAGGAAGGAAAATATGATAAAGGAGTAAATGGAGGTTGGAGAGATGGAAACCCAACAATGGCAGAGTATCAACATGAGAGTATATTACTGATGATAACTTAAAAAAAAAAAACATTAAAAGGGAAGAAAACACATTTATTCAAAAGAAAAGTGTTAGTTTCAGTTTCGAAATGTAAAAATAATGGGAAATTAGCTTAATAATGCAATACAGACAGGAGGGAGAAAAAAGGAATATATAAAAGGAAAATATCTAACAAAAGAATGGTTAAAGACAGTCATGAAAAAAAGGACTACATCATCAAAATGATCTGATTAATCTTATTTTTGTGCATAAGTAAGATAATTATTTTTGAATTTATAAATATGAATAGATGACAATCCTAAGTCCAGAGGATGTAATTATATTTCAAATTTAGCAAAATATGTAACTACACAATTGGGAGAATCTCTCAGATGGAAAATATCAAGTTCAGTAAAAAGGAGTTAAGTATTATAAGACAACTGGGAGAATTTATGAAAGTCAGCAATTAGAATCTCATTGTTGAAAGAAGTTGACATTTACGCAAAAGTTATCAAAGATATAAATAAAGAAGAAAATATTGAAAAATCACCTGATGAACTCATTGTCAGCCACACCAAAACATAAGCATTGATGACACAGTATAGTATAGAATAACTATTTGCCAAAGAATGAAGGGAAATATTACGGAGTTCAGCTAGAGAGCATTAAATGAGGTCAGAGTATAAGCCTCATTTAAGTGGTGAGCAAAAAGTAACAGAGTGGAGAAAAGATTTATCCCTAAAGAAAAATATATGGAATAATCACAAGTGACAGACAAACAATAATTAATTGGTTGCTCACACAAGTAAATAAATTTCATTATGTGGGCTTTATTTAACTCTGAGCCATAAGTCCATAAGAATGCATAAATGTCAAAAAAGAAAGGATAGTAGAAAATACAACAATATTCCTGAGAAGATCATGATGAAGGATCATTTAAGATAGATAACCAGGTGAAAAATAGACAGCACCCATTGCTGAGAAATTAATAATGCACAGCCTCAAGCAAGGAAATAAATAAGTACTGAAACCTCTCTGTAGTCTATAGAATTCGAGTAATGAAGTTGTGGATGAACATTTAAGGAGAAAATAAACTACTGCACAATGGACCATATTGATACACAACAAACGCTAAAGAACAGAAAAGTCTGCTTTTTCTCTATTTTTTCAGAAAGAAAGGATAATAAAATTTTAAAAATATTTTAGATGCTCACTATTCACCAAAGCTATGCATTTAAAATTCACTGATATATCCCTCTATTGAAGATATAATTCTTGATTATTGAAAAAGAAAGTTTGTATGTTTTCATATAAACATTGTTAACTAATCTAACTTCTCAAACTAAAGAACAGTTATTCCAAGGAATTTTTCACCAAAATAAAAATCAATTTATATTTTTGGATAAACTAACAGTCTTAATGAAGAAGAGGTCCCGAGGACAGAATAACTAATTCAAGTCCCTTTTATATTTATTTACTTCTAGCAGAGAGGATATTCACCAGAAGAATGGTGTAATTATGGTGATTAACATTTAATAATGGTCATAAGATATTATGAAGAAGATACTACACCATCAAGAATGATATGATCAACCTTCTATCTATCTTATTTTTATCCAATATCAAGAATATATTTTTAAATCTATAAATGTGAATAGTTTACAGTTCTCAATTGTTGAATAATACCTATTAAATCCTTCATTGCCTGTGAATATATGTGTTTAAATAAAATCCCCTTCTTATTTCTTTACTTCTTCATGGTAAAAATAAGAAAATAATCAACTGACCAGATAATGACAGTACCAAGTAATTAATTAATAATAATTCTCACACACTTCTGTCAACTCCTTGGCATTCATTTGGAATGATGAGTTACGAAATAAAAACAAAGTAAAGCATTATATACATATCTCAATTGGTAATTTGCAAATACTCAAATTTATCTAAACTAAGTCCTTTAAAAATGGAAAGAAAATGAGTAGTAATTGCATCTTATTTTCTGGTAATGATTAAATTGTAAATGTGAGAGATGAGTACGATTCAGGGATTTATAAGGATACTGATAAAAGCATACATTTATTAGACCTGGATTAGAAGAAAATTTTACTAAAATTATATTAACTTCTTGTATGGTGTATAGCAAGTGTATATAATATACCACCGTGAAAAGGAATTGGGAACTGAACAAAACAATTATTAACAATACACAACTTGTCAGAGAAAAGTGGGGATATTGTAGAGATGGAGTTCCTACAGAGAAGTTGCAGATTAAGATTGAAGTGAATTACTAACGATAACTTCATGACAATTATGATAAAAGGGAAGAAGTCTCATTCACTTCACTCAATAAGGTGTTTTCTTCAATTTTGGAAACGTAAAAAGAATGGAGGAAAATAACAAAATACCAAAATGGCAGCCAGTAAAGAGGTAGAAAAAAAGATATTTGCCAGGAGGATGGTTAAATTGAGTCATTAAAGTTATGAAAAAGAGATTAAAACATGAAGAATGATCAGATTAAGTTTCTCTCTTCTTTAGTATTAAGAATACGATTATTATTCTATAATTACGATTAATAAACAACCCTAGGTAGATAATATTCCATAATAATTGTCTTTTATACTTCCTTTCAAAGAAACACACTCATTTTAAAAATTTTGCAGAATTATCTGCTAACCATCAACTTAGTCATATTTGCGTAGATTAAAAACACTAAACATTAGATTAGAACATTAAAAATTACACAATTCTCTAAATGTAACCTAATAATGCTAGATGATCATATAATTGTATTAAAATATCACTAACCTTAGGAAAATCGCTATTGTTTCAGCAACCATGATGTCTTCTTATGACAGGATGGTAGTTGGATTGAAATGGCTATGCTATAAATCACAGTAATACTCCAGCCTCCATTGTCCATCTTCTTTGATGAGGATGATGTGCAAGAGTTGAATTCAAGTATCTGAAAACATCTGGGCCGCTGGCTCATCTCCTACTCCTGGAAAAGAAAGATTTGATCAGTCAATTCCTTAATATAAAAGACAAAATATGTGTACCTCAATTGAGAATGAAACTACAATTGATACACCTCCTAGTATAAAGATGTGCATAATTCATAAAATCTGTTACCTGTAAAATTAATACTCAAATCAATCTTAGAAAAATTTTTATGGGAAGTAAGGAACGATTTAGTTGTACAATTACTGTTCCAGAGAATGTAAAAATAATAAATGTAAAAACTTATATTGCAAACTCATCAAAATAATTTAAAAAACTGGAAAATTAATAAGAAAAAACCTATTTCAAAAAGGACTATTAACAATACAAATATTGTCTACAGGTATTAAATATGAACATAACTGGATGTGACCTTACGATTGTGAGATGCAAAACAATCTCTCAGATGAACAAGAAAAAAAACCTATATTCTACTCAGCTCAAAGAGCATGCCAGGAAGGCATTCTGCACAATTGACCATATCAACAAAAGTTTGTCAAAAGAAAAAAAGAATAATAAGAAAAAAAAATAAAGTTCACTGTTTTCCCATAGCTAAGCATTTAAAATTCATTAATGTTTCCCTCTAATGAAGATGTAATTCATAAAAAAATTTTAAAAGAAAGATAACTGAAAGTATGGTTTCATATAAACCATCCTCATATCGTTAACCAAAGTAACTTCTAAAACTTAAGAAAAGTAATTTTATTTATAATTTATATTTATTAATTTAATTAATAAATATAAAGATATAAGATATATTCGTCCTAGTCGCAATAAAAAGCAGAAATATAATTAAACGATTCTAATAAATTATGAGAAATCTCATAATTTGGAAATTACGAAAAATCTACTTAGTATTTGAAATCGAGTAATATACCTTAATTACTTTAACGATTAACTTCGAGATCTGGTATTTATAATAAGAACTCTTCTAAATTTTACAATTATTCAAAGGATGAAGATTAATTTACGTCAAAATCAATTCCTTAACGACTTACAAAATAAAACAATATGATAACTATTAAGAATCGTGCTATATTATCCGTTTATATGTTTAAGGAGTGGATTTGAAAAAATAATAATTGCATAATGCTTACGGAGAAACAAATTGTATGGTAGCACACCGTAGATTTACCCTTCAGGGCGAAAATATTACGTTCGACTAATCATGACAGCAGGAGGAATGAAATTTATGTAATAATAATCCACTTAGTCATATTTTCTTGGGTTAAAAACAACAGCGAGATTTCATTCAGGGGGGTAGGACATTTTCTCAATTCTCTACACTTGTTCTGGTGTTGCTTGCCCGTCATGTTATTATACGAAAATCATCACCAACCTTACAAAAGTTGTATTTTTTATTAAATATGAAGTCCACATGTCTTGGCTGTCACGTTGCTCCAAAATATGACAGCAGGATGAATTGGCAGAGATAAACATTATTCTGTGCGACCTGGTGGCACACGTGAGAATCAGCCCAATTTCAGCGAGAAGATTGTACGATGACGTATCCGGCTTAACGAGCGAAACTAAAGCTAATTCTGAACGAATTTCATCGTTCGAGCGGTTGGCCGAGTGGGCCGAGGCACCTAGGTGCGACGCTGGAGTTCACGGGTTCGGTTCCGTCGGGAATCCTGGCCGCCAGAAATTGAAACCAGGAGATATTTTTCGAAAAAAAATCCGAAATATCGAAAAAAATACGGAATCGAGCCCGTTTCTTTAGTGTTGCGGGTGACTCAAGCCCGCGGCCGGCTCTCGAACCCCCGTGGGCGGCGGGGTCCCTTCGCCATAAGGCGCCCTATTCGCTAATTCTTTATTTTTTCCGAAATTATAAAATTATTTTTTTCGGTGTCGGAAAATTTTTTCTCAAGTCATTGTCGACTATCCCTTTGCAAAAAATTGCACTGCTGAGTCCGAGCATACAACAGGATTTCTCTGCTAAACCCAGCAGTGCAATTTTTGCTTAGGATAGTCGATAAAGAACTGAAAAGAAAAATTCACGAAGAGAAAAAGTATCTGAAAAATAAGCAATTGGTGGAACATATTAGGCATATGTTTAACATCAATACTAATTGTGTTTCATGAGAGAGGAATTTCGAAAACCAAATGCGAAATTCGCCCTCCTTTTACATGAACGCCGTTTCCGACCGCCATGTCGTATCGGTGAGTCTACAACTGTGCGCATCATAGCCCAAAGAGCGTAGTTTTACATATTCTACCTCCGATTGGAAAACTTTAATCTTCACACCAAGAGGCATTCGATGCCGAGTATTTTTTCAGAGAACTTTTTTCGTTCAGCGTCTTTGTCATTTGGTAAACATTCTGATCGTTTACCCGAAGACCGAGGTTCCGATCAAAATCTACTTCAACTACCCAGAGGGACGGGTCCCCTGTTCCCTAACTCACAATGAAAAACGATTAATTTGTCAAATTATAAATTGAACATTTGAATGATCGACGGCATTCGACTAGAACCGTCCTGATTTTAAACGAGGGGAATTCATGCGAATTTATCAAAAAATCAAAAAGCTTAAGATTGAAAATACAAAATAAAGAGTTGAAAGAGAGAAATGAATGTACTGCCATTTCTCAGTACTACAATTCAAGTATTAATTAGGTGACCCTAGACTTATGAATTCATAGCGAAATTATTTATCATATACATGCATATAATTTTTCTTTTAAAGGAACTTTTAGGAATTGATCGATCTTAAAGTTTTATGTCAATTAATAACAGATATTTGGAAATTCAAAAATGTTCACCACCCAGAACTAGCCAAGATGCAACTTTTTGATATTGCATACTTTTGCATTGTAACATTCCCTTGCAATTGACTTCATTTTCAATTTTCTCCAACTTTTGACAAAAAAATTTCAGACATTTTGAGGAATGAAAAACAGAAACAAAGTCTAGGAACCGTAGTCAGATTACTATAATAGGTACAAACTTGTTGTATTTTTCCCTTTCTCTATTATTACAGTTTCATATAGTATATCTTTTTTAATGCCTTTTTGTTATCTAATGGATTGCTGCTTGCAAAAATTATCAAATTTTGAAATTCCCCAAACAGAATTATTGAGATTACAAAGTTTTACATACCAGCAAATTCTGCTGTCTAGATATCCTATTTGAATGCCAAAATGCAAGAGACTCCTTTATTCCTGATTCTCTGCTGAAGTTGCTTTGGTCCCCATGAAATTAATAATTTTATGAACCAATGAATAATTCATCCATGGATGGTGGACATCAACTCAGCCAACTTTATAAATACATGTTCTAGAAAAGATATAATACATTTTAAAATTATTGTAAACATATCTGGGTTTGTATTCAGAAGAAAATTTTTAACTCAATAATAATCTGTTTAAACAATTTTATTTTAGCAACATTTTTTCAGTTAATTCATTTGGTTATTTATAATTATATAAAAACTATCTGTCATAAAAGAGAATCCTCATAAGATGTGAGAAAAATAATATGAAAGACTCCTTTTAGAAGATATTATAGAATCAGAAACACCAACCTATTAAAGAAGTCATTCTAGAAACCTCAACTTTGATGTCAAAGAACAAGATACTCTAAATTGATTTTCTCCAATATACCAATATCAGACTACAACATTTAACAGGCACCTCTCTGAAACTTCCCCTTTAAATCCAAAATCATTGAAAAAGAAATCTTATCAATCAATACACTGATATCACCATAAAAATTCACTTTCAAGATTAACACCATCTGGCTATCTGGATTGGACAGGATCTGGATCATTTGGGAGAAACTAAAACCAGACGATGCACCACATGAAATCTTAAAATAAGGTAAATAATATTTTTGCTTTGTCGACTTGTTTCGTCCCAATATTTCTTCAAAGAGAATGATAAAAATTAATTTTCTCTGAAGGGTCAATCATCTCTTCGATTCTAATTACCTCCATTGTAATCTTTGCCTAATTCCAAATCCAAAAACTAGGTTTTTTATCCAACTTGCATGCATTAAATTCTAGGTATCATATCACAACGAATGAAGATATTTGAAATATTTTCCATGGTAGGAGAGCAATGAATTCAGTCAATCGAACTATTACAACTATTGCAAATTTAATATATACATTACAGCTTTTGTAATCGAGAAAGAGATCCACAGAAATATCTCTCTCTAGATATCTAACACGAGCTACGTTCCAATGCATATACATTTATACATCCACATTGTCATGAAGTATTTTTCAAAATGTTTGGGAACGTCATTGATAGATAATGAAAGTTCAATATTTCCACCTCTCGTGGATGATATAATGAACTCGGACCCAATTTCTTATCGACTAGTTAACATTAAAAACATACGTTTTCAGTTCAATAGTAGAATTCCATCCCGCCGGAAATCCAACGTTGAACACAAACGAAGAGTGAAAGCGCAACATCGCACTGGCGTCATTTCAAAATGCAGTTTTTGCTATCTATTCCTAAATTATGAATTTATTCGGCATGATTCTGTTTCATAGTCTTAATATGTAAAACTTTGCAAGAATGTCTTTAATCCTCGACGTGCCCGAAATATATAAGTAGGATACGATCGGGACAAATGTAATTAGCCAGATCGTTTATGTAATCAATTTGACGCTAAACACCTTATTCCACATTTAATTGCTAAAGTTTCATTTTTACTGACAGAATATTTGTTCCGTACTTTAAAAAATATATTTCAATTATATGGTTCATATTGTAACATTGTGGCATGTATTGTAACAGTGAACAATGCATATGGAACTTTTTATGCTACAGATGCTATCTTTCTAGAACTGCCTTTTAAATTTATCTAGGAAAAAGATGACTTGCAAGCATACGATAAGGAGAGAAGAATCGGAAATTGGCTATTTTTTTCATTTTCCGGTTTGATTCCAAGGCCTTCTTGTCTAACTTTTTTCATTATTTTTGATTAATTCTTATAACTCATCTTTCTTAATTTTTTAAATGTCTCTATTATGAACTGAGATAAATAAATTGAGAAGACTGATTAAGCCTAAATTCAATCCAAATTGTGGAGACATGTGGATTCTTGAGTTTTGGCTTTATAAACTCAAAACTGAAGGCAGTTTTAAATTGCGCCGTTACCATTAAATCCTCTTCGTTAAATACCGTTCCTTGAAGCACAGATACCTTAAGTTTCAGAAACTTTCAGAAGTTGAGGAAAAACTTCGTTCGAAAGGGTTTAGTACTAGCGCCACAATGGAAATTGCTTGAACCCCTCACTTCGTTCATAACTTCCCCATTTGAGTTTCTCGCGGTTGTAATAAGTCGATTAAATTCGATGCGTCGAACGGAGAGCAGATGGAGCATGAGTTGTGAGGACCAACATTGGAGTCTGTAGAAATAATTTGTGACCGCTCTGATTTGAACCACTATATCTATGACTTGGTTTAGTCCTATGATGGTAGATGCTTTATTTAACGGCATGGTAATCTATTTTTTAAAATCACCTAAAATTGTAGTAGAATATACTTGAAAAGGCTTCTTGGTGTCTTGTGAGAAACTTAAATCTTGTGATTCTAGTTATATTTTATCATCTACTCTGAATTAAAATAAACCAACATTCATCCCGATAATAACGCATCAACCACTGATGACCAAGGTCTGATCCTAGATGAATCTAATGCATGTTTTCTAATCTTACCTCGCTCGCAGAATATGTCCAACGGTTTCAACTTAGCGTACGATAGCGGGAATGCTGATGAGCTGACGATTGGTGTTTGGAATGTGAATACTGGTTTGTATATTCGTTATAGTTACCTAAGTCGTTCTTAGAGAATGAGGTAACGGTCAGTAGATCACTCAGAAAATATATCATAAAGTCGTTATAAGCGGAATGAAATCAAAGGGACGTGAAAAATATAAAGGATACTAGTTTAAAGTATATGCTCGAGTTTTATCCTTATAGATTGAGTAGAATTTTGGAAGCATTTCGTATAATACCATAATATACGTAAAAACATTAATGCAATCAAGATTTATCTCTCGTTAATAATATATCAAATTAATATTTTACAGCTGCTAAGGACGAAATAAATGTGATGTATACCACGTGTTGAATTAAATCGTTAAATAAGTGATACTATTTATACTACGATAAAAACGTGAAAATATTTAAACAATTTACATGAATTTTTCTTAACAAGTTCCCTCGAGATGTTAATGTGTGTATTCCTTTTATAAAGGAAGCTAAGGTAACCCTATAGAAACGAAAATGGCAATGTTTTGTTAACCATACAAAATTTATTTTTCCTGCGAATTGACGGCCTGGGAAAAAGATAATTGCTGAAATAGAAAGCAGCAGACGGTGAAGCTGACTGAGGAAAATCATAGAAATTACATTATGAGAACCCGAATTAGACTGAAGTATTAGATAAGAACTAGTAATTTTATGAAAAAGGAGTGTTTTGCCATATGGTAGGAGTATTTTACCTATAGAGGTATAAATACAATTGGAAAAGTCTATATTTCTTTTCTATATTGCGAATCAAATAAATTTTATAGTGGGAAGGAAGAAAGTGCTGAAGATCACCACAGTTCAGAGAATTGAATAGTTACAATTTGTCAGTATATGTGGCTTACTAATGGAATAGGATTAATTTTTAATATATTTAGAAGCTGAATTGAAAGGAAATGATACTGAATTTATGAATTAAATTTTGAAGTTCTTTATCAGTCAGAATGTTGACTTTTTGTTTATCTTGACATCTTTATCATGTTAAGGAATGATAAAAATAGATTTACGATAATGTGAATAATTAGGGTTGGATTGGAAAATCATATGAACAAGGAAAATAAATAATTCTGTAATATTGAACCTATAATTATAAATCTTGAGTATGCATCAAAGTGGTTTTATAATTCACTTCTGATTACAGTAAAGAAAAAAAGTGAAGAAGACTTGATCCCAATTAGGAAATTATATGTGACCAATGTACATGGCAGTGTAAGTATTAATAAGTTTTAATTATGATATTTTAATCCTCGAAAGGGTATTTTGTTAAATGATTAATGTATTTTTATTGTGTAGACAAAGAATTCAGAGCTGAAAGATCTCTTCAGCAAGTTTGGGAAAGTAGTTGAAGCAAACATGCGTTGTGGGCGACAAACAAGCAGAAGAAATCAGTATTATGCTTTTGTGACGTTTGATAAACCAGAGGCTGCTAAAAAGTTAGTATCCCTCCTCTTTAATTTTAAAAATTAATTTTCAGTTGCACTTATCTTACCTTGAGGTGTTTGAAATGGGGATGAACCGTATTATTAAGCAGAATTATTTCCTTGAACACAAGAGACATTTTGTACTATTCCAATAAATATAAGATAAACCCATTCCTATGTCTTCATTATAATTGGAAAAGTATTTGAAGCAAAATTAAAGGCAATTGGATAACTTAGGCAGGAATTTTTCAGAGACAATGATTTCAGTTGTCTTTCTTTCATGTAAATATATTTTAATTCTGATTGAAATTCACTTTCAACCCTCATGTTTGCGTTGGAGGGCTAAAGAAAAATAATTACAGTAATAATTCAATGATAGTGGTTGGTGTGCTTATGTCATGATTGAATTAATGTTGGAACAGAGCAATCCAAGCCCGCAGAAGCCAGTTGAAATTACGCAACCGGGTTCTATATGTCAGTCCAGCAAACACAAAGCACCAACCAGACAGACCAGATAAAATGAAGGTGCCAGCAAAACATAAGTTTCAAGTGTACGTAAACAGGTCAAATGATTTAGAGGGATATGAGATAGATTGTGGATATCTGAATGGAGAGAGGCAGTGCATGATGAATGATCTCAATGATGACTGCCTTGGTCTCATATTCTCTCACTTTGATGCAAAGGAGAAGATAGCAGTGCTGGAATTGGGTGAGTTGACTTCTTGGTTTTAGAATCTTTGCTTTGCAAGTTTCCTTAGCAAACTAAGAGTGTCATTTCCCGCTCTGAAATGTCCTTCCACAAAGTAACACCTGAAAGTATAGCTTTTAAAAAGCTATGATACTGAAAACCTCTTGCCAAAATTTTGGACTGTTGAACACTATTTTGGTTTCTGAATTTGATAGTTCCTCCAATCATCATAATCAGTTTATTCTTCTCTTTAATTGTCTAATTCATAGCTTACAAATCCTCAAATATTTCTTCCCTTCCTTTTGTTTTTTTTTGTTCCCTCCCATGCTTTCTTGCAACTAAATTAATAAAGTGATTATTGAAATTGCTGAAAGTGTTCTATGATATTTATTTCAGTATGCAAAAGATGGAGGTCAGTGCTTCTTGACCAGTGGGCAAGAGTCACCACTTTGGATATGACAGACAAGCAAACTTTTTATAACTTAAATGATGGCATGCTTGGATTGATGCTCCAGAGGTGTGGGATGTCTTTATCAAAATTATGCTTGCCTTACGTTCACAGACTGTCATCAGATACTCTACATGTGATAGGTGAGGCTTATTTTAAGCTCTTAATGACTTGGTTTTCTGAACTGATCTTAACTGATGGTATTGCACCATCCCTGGCTATAAAAAAGTTGTATCCACATCATTAAGTTGCTGTTAGATAATGATAAATTCATTGGAGTTCTGTAGAATCGTATATTTATAATTTTTCTTTTATTTTTTTATATTTAGCTTCCCTCTGCCGAAACCTGGAATATCTCAGTGCTCATTCAGTTAGAGTGACTATCTCAGCTGTTAATCAGCTCACCATGAAGTGCAGAATGCTGAAAACTATAATATTTAGAGAACCAATCAGTATCAGGGATAGAGACATCCTGATATTATTTGAAAGATTGAAGTTAGAACATTTTGCACTTAAACAGCGTAACATTGAAGGGCAATGTCTATCATACTTGCCTCCAACTTTGAAACATCTTGATTTGACATCTTGCAATGATCTTATAATGCTAAGTCTCCTTCAAGGTCTATCAAGGACTCCGAATTTGAAGACACTTGTGCTAGTAAATTGTGTTAGTCTGACCAAGTCAGATTTTGAATCTGTGTGTATGAAAGTTCCCCAGCTCGAAGAGCTGTGGTTGGCAGAATATTTTCCTAATCTCAGCAGTTCAGCATTGGATTCAATTCAGCACCTAAAAGATCTGAACAAGTTGAACGTAAGGTTGAACGAATTGGTGGATGACCGATTTGTGACCCTAATTTCCACAACATTGAAGAACTTGGAAGTCTTGGATGTTAGTGGTGAGGTTTCAGATAATTATTTATCTGTTTATTATTCTGTTTTATGTCTGTTTATTATGAATATCTGTTTCATTTTATTCTTTATCAAAACTAGTTAATTTTCTGGTCTCTGATTATTTGGGCTTATTTTGATCATTTTTAATAGCTATATATCTTGCTAAATTTTATTTAATATATTTAATTGGACATCTTTATGGATTTCAGTTTCATTACTGTAACTTTGGAGAATCGAGAGGGAACTGGTTTTAGAGTAGTTAAATTGCATTTTTACTTGCTTAATATAGATTAACTCTTATTGAATAGCTGATGTTAAAAAATTGAAAGAAAAATTTCAATTTTCAACCAAAAAATGAATTATTTAACTATCCTTCTCATGGAAATAAAATGACCTTGCTCAGTGAATCATTCAGTCATGCAATATATATAAGAAATAATCTATCTTATTATCTCTTATTATTATGTCTCTACTTTGTTCCTTATGTCAAGTACTATAAATTCTATTTAATTTTGTAGATTTTTTCACTTTAAAATGAAATTTTAATTATTCCAGGTTGCAATGGAACTATGAACTCAAGTGGTGTTACTGATGTTGGAATCAGAGCTGTAGCTTTGAACAGCAATGTCACAAATCTGACTATGAGTTACCTTTCCCGAGTCACAGATGCATCATTGTTCAATTTAGCTGAGGCAGGCAAAATAAAGAAACTATATTGCATGGGATGCCCAGAAATTACTGACTCAGGTTGCACAAGGTGAGATTTTTGTATTTTTTTGTTATTTAATTTCTTCAAATATAATAATCCTATCATTTAATTAACCCTTAAGATGTGGGAGGTCTCTTTTATATATATAATATATCCACCAGGAGCAGCTACAATAGTTACAAGTAAAGGAGTGCTTGCTAACAGCAAGCAATGCTATAATATATTTATATATTAAGATTATATATTTTTTATTAAAAATAAGATTTTTTGGAAGGTTAATCTTCGTACACATTGCTAAAGATAAACTAAACAAAATTATCATAATGCTTATATACAATGACATCGTCTTCCCATGCATTTCTTATGGCTGAATTATTCCTGCCCCGGCGTACATCCTGCAAAAAATACTTTTCTTATTCGCTTGAATATGATTATATTTAAAAACACTCCAATTTTCAAAAGGTAATTCACTCAGGAAGTGCCTCAAAAGGAGTTCCTATTTCCATTTGCATTCCTTACGGAGAAATAGTAAACACCCCCTAGCATCGAATCAGCGACCATTTATGACATTCTTAAGGATGCTTTTATGTGAAAATGGGCCCTATAAAGCCTGTGAAATTTAAAACTTCTATACAATTGGGAAGTGCCCAAAAAAGTTTTCTGAAATGTATTTCTTATGGGAAAATTCGAGAATACCGGTCGCTCTGGAATCGAACACATGGCATTTAGGCACTGTTGATTTTTTTAAAGGTATCTTATGTACGAATCTATAAGTATAGGAGGTTTGAATGGTCTACATATCATATTAAGATAGATATGAATTTTCAAAATTTGAGAATATTTCACCTGGCATCACACCCATGACCAATTTGCAGCTAAACTATAACATTTTTCTGCAGAAATATATAATAGCATCAGCTATATGAAATTATATTCTTCTGGCTTGATGGGAAGTATTTTTTTTATCTTTTAATTTTTTCCTCTAAATTGAGATTTTTAGCCTTTTTCAACAATGATATATGGATTTATATTAAAGATACTAGTTAGTACCAAAGAAAGCGATGGACTCGGCCAAAAACTCTGAGAGAATGGTGGAAAAATTATAAAGTAATAACATTCCAAGCATCTTAAGGGTTTAATCATCTCATGATCTTTCATTTTCAATCTTCAATTTCTTGTAATTAATCACCTCTGATTGTTTTATTCTTCTTTCAAGGTTGTTATCAATATGCTTTGAACTTGAGTTTCTGGATGTCAGCGGTTGTAAGAACGTAACATCTAAAACAACTTGCACTGCTATTGAAGTAGTTGACAACTTGAGATGCGATGCAAAAAGCTTGCATCTTGTTGTTGGAGGTATGTGAGAAAATATTATGTACAGTAAAACTCGGGTTTTAACAAATTCTTCACTGTGATATGTTATAAATTTAAGGGCAAGTCATAATTTTGATGGACACTAAAATGTATAATATAATGAAGAACTCAGGTTCTTTACCCTTACAATTTCTTATATGAATTTTTTATTTATTCAATCTAATTGTTTTGAATATTTAGTCCTGAAAAATTAATTAAAATTTTGATATTGACTTAATGGCGATGCTCTCTTTTATGAACCAGGTACTTTAGTGAAGCCAAGTGATATTCAAGCAGTAACTAAAGGCTTGTACCTGGACTTAACTAATAACTGCATAGATAGATTGTGTCCAGACTTCTCCCATGATGCATTATTTGAATCTGGTGATGAAGAAGAGGACTTTGGTGCTGGAGGTAAGTTGCTGTTTATCAGTAATATTATTAGAAAGATTTATTTTTTAATTCTTGAAAAAACAAGCTGAGCATTATGTTTAGGTGTTTCTTGATTTGCCTTTTATCTTCTACTTCAATAATATTTAATGGTAATAATTTATGAAAATAGTCTAAATTTGTAAATCAAATAATGAAAAGATAACTGGCTTGAAGTGCAACAATAAATAACTTTCTCAGGAATTGTAAATTGTAATTCACTTGTACTAGCCTGTATTAAAATAAAGCTTACTTTTTTTTACTCTGTTGTATTATTTTACTAATCATCTAAATTGAGCAAGTAGAGCATAAAAGAAAAACATTTACTGATGAAATACAGTTTTTTATAAATAAAAATATTTTGAAAATCTTTTTTCTATCAATACAACATCAGAAATACATCTCATTTATTAATAAGGATAGGATTAATTTTTATTTCTTTGCATGTTAAAGTGTAGGCTTTTTCACTTTCGTTTAACCTCTAATTTCTTTCTAAAATATGGACCAGAAAAGCGTAATTGGATATAAATTTTTTTCTTTCCAGATCTGGATATAGATTACGATGACTCTTCCATTGACTATGACTCTGACTCTGATCTACAGTATTGGGAGTAAAATATTGTGTTCAGCTCATTGTTAATTCATACTCATAAATTTATCAATGGATATGATGTTGTTTGTATCTGGAAAGTTATCCTCATTGGTTAAATTTATGGAATATACAAAATTATTTTTGGATAATTAATGTTAATGTGTTGCCTTCATCATTTAGTGATGAGAAATGCAATTTGAGGCATGACTTTTTCAAGGTTATTCCAGAAAGTGATATTACAAAATCTGTGAACTCAGGTGTCAGTTTTTGTGACTTTTTTTCAATTTCTCACAAATGATTTGTTCAGATTAATTAGTCTTTATTATTTATTTTTCCAATTATTTTCCTGTGCAAAGATTTGTAAATATTACTAGAGTATAGTTAAGAAATTCATTTATTGATGTGAATGTTATGATTTCAATACAGAATATAGTGTGATATTAGATATTATTTTATAGTAGTAGCTAATATGATAAAACTTGAGTAATTTCATTGATACCATCTGAAAGGCCTAATGAGAGCTTTATGTTATTTGTGGAAGCATGTCTATGTAGATAACCCACTAGCCATCTTTCAGCATGTGGGTCTCTGCTCAATACATAATTTCTTAAAGAATGTGATATTTCCCATTGGGAATTCATTTTTGAATTTCAATTTCTAGTTCTCTTCAATATACTACTTAATTGATTCATTCAGTAAACAAAGATATTATTATTAAAAAAGTGCCACTCCAATTTTTCATGGTTCTAAGGCCAATTCACTAGTTCTCCTTGTTAAGAGAGAGCAAAGAGTGATAAAGTATTTAATTTTTACCTTTGACATCAATATGTTTTACTGTTACCTCTTTTATACCAATGTTCCTTTTGTTAATTTTTTATATTTTTCATATTATATGTATCAGATATTAAAATGTTGGAATTGCATTTTTGTCGATATATATATTTATCAGTGTCTCGTGTTGATTAGATATGTTGTCATCTGTCTGTGATGGAAAAGTAGATAATCTTTCTTAATGTTTTTATGAACAAAATGGATTAATAAAAGTTCTGAAAATACCCTTCATGTATATGGATAGCAGTTGCTGACATTTGGTTTCTAAAAAATCATATAACGAAAGTTTTATTCACAATTTTTACAGCATTCAAATGCAGGATGATTCCTTTCCCCCTCTCTTCTAACAATATCTCATTATGAGCTTATGCAATCCATCCAAAACTAAGAATTTTACAGAAAGATCTATTTGGATGTCCATTGGTGGTGACAATACAGAGGTCCATCACAACAATAACTACTACCCTTCATCTTGCCGCCATCAATTATCACAAAATGAAGAGAACAGATGATATAATTATACTGTTCATCTTTATCAGGGGTCTCCAAACTACGGCCTGAGGGCCACATCCGGCCTGCGACGGATTTTTTTTCATCAGTGAACTATTTCACTTTTTATCACTGGCAACAATGATAATATGGTTTTGGCTCTCGGAACTTACTGGAGAAATCAGTATGGCCCTAAGGCTGTAAAGTTTGGAGACCCCTGATCTTTATAATAGGCTAAATTTTGAGAATGAAATTCCTCTCTTCAAAACTTTAGAATAGGTTTTCATCAGGCCATGTGAAGAAGAAATTTTAGTAATTAATCCCATCATAAGGTAACAAAGGAAAGCAGACTTGGAGAAATTACATTTCTGATCAACAGCAAGTGGGAAAATTTTTGTTTACAACAGAATATTTTCACTGACATTTAAAGAGCATTACTCAATGCAGGCAATATATATGCCCCTATGGCAGCAAGCAAGGAATTCAAAATTTTTCTCTCCAAGCATCTATAAAGACAAATAGGCACACCATTACTAAACCTAGATGGATGATTTAAACCCATAGGCAAGGGATTATATGATAATATCACGTAAGAATATGTACTGGGAGAAAGAAATCAAGGACAAAGTGCTATTCTGTTTCCTTCATTTCACATTATGAAAACCATTTATATAAGACAAATTCATGAAAAATTAAAAAGGCTGCCTACTGGTAGAATTTGTGGAAAGAGCCAATATTTACATGTGCATACTATTTTTAAAGAATCTGAACACAAATTGGACCAGTAAATTAAATTTACTATAAATTGGTTGATAAATGTTGCACAATTATCAACCGGAAAGTATAACAGGATGCAGAATGTAAGACCTAACATTCTGCTGTAAGATCACTATCTTTGAAGATCACAAATGACACAAGGTGTATAAGGGTAACGCTTTGGGTCCCAATAAATTTCAATTATTCTACACCTATATGAGATTGATGCAATTGGTGAAAAGATAAACCCGCAATCGACGGAAATGAGTGGGTGTAGAGTTTATTTAGATATTTTAAGACGAAAAAATGTGTCACGTTTTATAGATGTAAAAATTCTAATTCACAAATATGGCAGAAACCGCAAGTACTTTATATGGCAATAATATGAATAACGAACTACAATTTGCACTCATTATCACGATGCATTTACTGACTGACACTAGTTGACAATATAGCACTGAAAACAATAAATTTGACAAATCAAAAAAAAAATTTATCTTAATTTTGTAGAAATTAACCATACAAAATAACCATAAACGAACAAGGAATACTATGGCATGTCTGATAATGTTGCCTAATCGACAAAACTATGAAATATAAGTCTCATTGAAGTTTATAAATGCACCCCCTGTCTATTTAGTTGTGAGCAATACCTAGGACTTTTCAACAATAGATTGAAATTCGAATTTTATCGTCAAACAAAAAAAAATCCTGAATTAAACCAACCTTGCGAAAATAAGAGCCATCGGCAATTGCCATGGAGGGCACAATTTTCTAAAATACGTAACTCGATAACTTTATGATCTAGTATGTCCGCTATATTTCATAAAATAAATCTGGAACTTACTAATATTACCGTAAAAATTATAATATAAAAGAAAAAAGAGTAGTAGAGATCGTACGTATTCATTCCGTAAGACAAGTAAGTTTTCCGCAATTTATGAGAGTATTTACTAACAGCAATCAAATGCCCGCCCCATTAGTTTAACTCGCCCATTGTTGCCTTCCGTGACTTCACGCAAAAAACATCTAATATCATTCAATAAAGCACTTCAAACGATGTTTGAAGTAAAATCACGGTTCCTAAGACTCACGATGAAATTTTCCGGATATAGAATTAGAACGATACATTTGTGATCATCTTTTCTCTCTTTTACGAGTTGTAAAGGTTTTCTAAAGTAAAATAATGAGAAAATCCGGAAATAAATTATGTTCTTCCTTGCCTTTAATAAAAACAGAATTTTCCCCTTGACATTTGAGATCTTGAAACTGTTTTTAATTCAAAGTTTCTTATCTTTTATAGTCAAGGGTTGCTCTACTTTTTTCCTTCTAAATCACTACGTCAATATAAAACATTTGGCTAAATAAGATTCTTTCTCAACTTTTCTCTCCGGTTTACTGGACACAGTTTTATGAACTGGCGCAAAAATATTCAAAAAGCTTATATTCCATTCTCTAATTTTTACAAAATTAAATTACAAAAACCCAAACGGTAATTGAAAATTGTTAATTATTTTAAAATGTATGAATTTAAAACTATGGAAATTGGTTCACGCCTCTTGCAATAATGCAATAATGTTAATATAAAAAGAATAATTCCAATATAATACTATTGAACATTTGTCTTCTACTCGTGAAATATTCATCATGAAGCGTGTGCATAAACATAGAATTTTCACTTCAATGGGAAACGAGTTACAGAAATTTCTCTGTCCGAAATGCGTAAAGTGAGCTATAACTCACTTAGGAAATTGCTAAAATTTTATCACAGACAAAGTAGTTCAGCTCCATTCCTAATCAAAAAAACACTATGCCAGAGATATAGCAAGAGAATAACCAATTTGAATAACCTTTTTCCTCACGTCGGCTAATTTACTAGAAAATCTACTTTACTTTTTATGATTAAAATAGTTCTTAGCAATATTTTACTTGAAGTACCTCACCTTTGATTGCTATTTATTCTAGAGGGTTCAAATTTCTTCACTCTTCATCATTTCTTCAACCGAAACCGACATCCTTCGCGCGCCTCCCTCTCACCTCTCTTTTGCCCAACTGTCTTGCATACACAATTTCTTTTCGCCCTCTGCCATAAGAGAGCACCACGGAAGGGTTACCAGACAATATCATATAAATTTTGTCCATCAAAATACGCACTATATATATAAGTAACCAACAGTTTTTTGCCTAGGAAATTAAATCACTCTTCGCAAATTGCAATATTTACTTTTAAATAATATTTCTTCGATTCTTGTTTCGTTTTAACGGTTTTAACAGCGCTCTTCAGAATTCCTACTTCACACCATTCCTTACTGAAGTATTTATTTATCAACTCTCAACATTCTTATCAAATCTTACAATTAATCTATTAAACTTCTGTTAATTAATTAATTTCCTGTTAATCAATATTATCATTAACTTGCCACTAACATGCAATGATCCAAAGAATAGCAATATTTGTAAAAAATAATTTTATACTATTAAAGAAAGTATCTATTCCTGTGCGAGCTAAATTTTTGCAAGTAAAGTAATATTGCAATTCCTTATGATAACAGAAACTGTACTTATAACCTTTCTCTCAATAAAAAGATATGGGAATACAATTAAATTAATACAGTGGATAATATACTTGTTTGCTCATTACCAATTTTCCAAAACGATAGATGTATTATCTGAATAATTCAGTTACGTATCTTTCAGGTAATATCAATTTAATATTTTAATTATTCATTAGTATTAAATATTTAAATGCTGCTTCACTCTATCAAAAAATCTTGTATATCAATTTCTCATATTTCTATGATATCCCCAATGTCATTGTCATGGGTCATTCAATTGATTGGTTGATTGCAGCCCTCTATCTATGGCTATCTTCCCTATGTCCCTCTTTATTTGGTTACTTGTAGAGTAAATTCTTATAAATACTTATTCTCTGACTATATTACATTGTATTATAAAAAGAAAATGGCCTATTTAAAAGTTATGAGAAAAAGACAATCCCAAAGTCTTTCTTAAGGAAATAATAGTATATGATTAAATTAAGAGGCAAAATGAAGGCAATACTTAATAATATAATATTATACCTAAGAGTTAAGGAAACTGGACCTCCTTTTCTGTTGACTTTAAATAAAGCAACCATCAAGATATAAATTTTCTACTATCTTAAATGAAATAATTTTGGAAAGGATTACAATCTAGCATGTAAATAATTATCAACTGCTTACTAGGTACAAAAGCAATTTTAAATGAAGTTCTCCATATTAAATTGATACAAATAGATCGTTTTCCATTACAGAATATCAGCCTAAAGCTTTATATAAAGCACAATATACTTTAATGCAATATTGACAAAAAACAAAGAAGTACTTCAGTATATAATTTCAATAAAATACATTTTTTAAGGGAATATATATTTATTGCAGTCTTATATTTCATCACCCCCAACATACGATTTTGTTCTTTGTTATCAAGAATACTCTCACTGTTGAAACTTGAATGATGATGATCATTATTCTAATAATGTTAGTAATTTGTACTTAAAACATTCAGAACATTTGGATGACAGCTAACAACATGCTTACCATTATTCTTTAAGAAATATGTAACAAATCACACCATGTAACCCCAATAAATATCAATCAGAATCTTATAACAATCATTCTTTATAAACAACAGAAGTTATTTTAGAAGTCAAAATTTTCATTACCCTTTCATTTTCCAGACAAGTTATTGAATAGCATATATGAAAGGTATAAAAATTTCCTATTTTATAAAACAGATCCTTAATTTTTATTGTACATCAGAATTTCATCTTATTCAATGATACTTATTCATGAATTTCTTTTAGATCCTCATATTGCTCAGTCTTATTTTTAATTGCCATTTGATATATAGAGTTTTAAATAAATGAGGAAATATTTTATCAACTGCCAAATCCCAGTTTCATCCTAATACTAGGATATAAAAACTAAAGACATATAAAAGAACCTATAAAAAACCAAATACCCAAACACCTAACACAAAACATTTCTTTCCTGAGTGTTTCAAAATCTATTTACTTTCAAATATTCCCTTATATTAAATGTACTATGACTCGATTCTCTGAAGAAAAAGAATCCTTTGTTTCACAACCATTTTGAAGATTAGTCAATTTCAGCATCCATGCCCACTTTCCAACTGAACCAATATTAGGGAAGGCCACAGAGATACCTGGCTTACCAGCAGTAAAATCAATCTGAAATAAAATAATTATGATTATGAGGCAAAAAGATAACAACAACAAACAATAGAAATAAGATGATATTCATCCTAGTTTCTCGCATGAATAATTATGAGAAAGAAATTCAGATCTTAGAATGATTACAAACATCAATCGTTTCTTAGCTTCAGCTTATAGCATTGAAAATACAATTTGAGTCAACCATATTAATTAATGTAACATTAAATATTTAAGGGATACCATTAATTTTTGCTCGAATCCCAGAAGGTGCGCAACAGTCCCATCCTTAGCAAATGGACTACCAAGGAAAAGAACACCATCCACAGGCCATTTCAAAATGTAAGCATAAACTGCACATTCATTTGCCTCTTTCTTCATGGTATACCTACAAACATGTAAAGCACATTTTTTAGAGAGATGGCCAAAGAAAGATGGTAGAGACCTGGCAACATACTGAGAAAAATGCTCAAAAAATATAATTTACATATTTACCAAACATCAGGATTTGAGGTATCATTCTGATATATCCAGGGTTTGGATCCATATACACCTTCCCCATTAATTTTTAGCCATTCTCCCATTTGTTCAAGTCTTTCCTGGCCAATTGGAGGAATCTTTCCATAAGAAGTAGGTCCAATATTAACTAAAAGATTACCTATTATAAAAGGATTTTAGGTTATAAAATATTTATTTGAAATAATTAAATATCTTAATCTTTAAGATAAATATCATGCCATTATTCCATATAATGCTTAAAAGTCACTCATTATTGACAGCAAATATTAAATTATAGAGTACAGGAAACTATAAAGGTTAAAAGAGGAATTTTGAGGACTTTTTCATACAATATGGACACAAGAAAAACCCTTAAAATTATTTGAGAGGAATATACATGGATAAAAACATACAAGTAAATTGGAGGACCCCAAAAAGCAATGTAAATGTAAAATATATATGAAAAATAAGAGAAATTAATCAACATGCATACCACCACAGCTTAATGTTTCTGCTAAAGTTTTAAGAAGAGATTCAATGCTGATGTAATCTCTGTAAGAAGCATTTCTACGAAATCCCCAGGAACCCTTGTCAAGTGTCATGGCATTTTCCCATTTATGCGGTTGCAAGACTCCTAAAACAATATAGAATATATAGAAAAGTAAATAATAAAAATAATAGAATAATAAAAATATATAGAACATACAAAAAATGTAGAATAAGGGTCATATTCAAATTTTAGCTCGAAATTCGATGAAAATGCCCAAATAAAAACCAAAGAACACTGATTTAAATAATTAAGGAAAAAAATTCTTCATCCCATTTTTTCCAATCAATTTTTATAAATATGTAATAGTTAGAGTATTAAAAATTTAAAATTATCTTACTCACATATATGCATGGGAGATTTAAATAATGATATTATTGAATGTTATACAGAATCACAGCATGGAATAATTTCATTACTTACTCAATAATATATTATGTAACATTCATATTTTTATATTAAAAAACATTAATTACTCATTTTCAATAAATTATTAATTAACAAAATTTAAATCAAGGGAATTCTGGTTTATAACTTTCCTATTCAAAATCTATGGCAAAAGTATTAGAAATTTTGAATGAACATGAGACTTACCAGGATTGTACCTATCTTGGCAAGAATAATATCCTCCATGCTTACAGCTTGTACCTTTTCCCCAGCGATCATTAGTCACAACCGTGTCTTTAACTGGGCTTTCATTATAAAGCCATGAGAGAAATGATAGAGATGAGAAATAAGTGTCATCAGCTTCCCAATCTCCATCAGACCAGATAATCTCAGGATGATAGTTGGATACCTGAAAAAAAAATTGATCTTGAATTCATCTTCCAAAACAATTTAATGAAAAAAAATCTTTTTAAGGTCTAAACTATAAAAGTTAAGTTTGCGATGAAAGTAAATAAAAGATAAATTAGAAGTATTTTTTTCTAATGAGAAGGACTGCATGATGAGGATGATCTAAAGTTTTACTGGGCATTCAAATTTTATCGCTTCAGTTCTTCATCTACTGGGATAGGTTTAAGCATGAAATTAGAAATAAATAATGTACAAAAATTTGCTTTTGGTGTGAAAAAATAAAATAGATTAATAAAAAAGTCTTAGTATGAATTATTAACAATATGAGAGCAAAACAACAACCACAAGTGCAATGCATTTTTAGACCCTAATGATTTTGTAAAAATTAAATTTTTACCAATTCTTTGAGTTCTGGCATCATCTTTGTATATACATATTCTGTGGTGGTAAAATTATTCTCCTTGTCCTTCAGATACAATGGATTGTACCATTCAAACAGAGAATAATATGAACCAAATTTTAGTCCAGCATCTTTAACAGCAATGGATAGCTCCCCTGAATTAAATAAAATTTAAGGTAAGCTCAGGCTCCATTAAAACGATAAAAATAAGAAAGAGATGGTTTAATTTTACCAAGTAAATCCCTCTTAGGTCCAACATCCACTGCATTCCAATGGTAAGAATGGGTTGATGGCCACATGGTATATCCTTCATGATGTTTGCTGGTTAGAACAACATATCTGCAAATCAAATAGTCATATTTTATTGTATTTTTAATGTATTTTAGATGTATAGAGATCTTATAACTCAATTCGTTCATACATTGATCAATTTTATTCATATTCGAAAATTACATTTGAAATAATTATCGAGGTAATAATTTGGAATACATAAATACACCAATATTTCTTTTGAAAATATTTTCTGTAAACAACGAGAAATTACTCGTGGTAATTTGAAAATGCTTCACCTCAACTCTTCAGAGAAAAATCATTAACTTATGACAATGCATAAAATATATTAAATTAAAAATAAAAGCATAGGAGATGTTAAAAATTCAATTATTATCTATACATTTAAAATTAATAATTACTTATTTACTACTTTGGATAATAAGTACTAACTTGGCTCCTGATTTCAGAAATATATCAGCCCACTCTCTTGCAGAGAATAAATCTGCTTTAAATTCGCTGGCAAAATCATCATAAGTAAAATCTGGAGGATAATTTCTCTTCATGTAATCAACAGCATACTGCTCGCCATCTAGGAATAATTACAAACCATCAATGATTTTGTTTCCACTTGAAAAGAACAAAGATCAAAGACACTTACTTCTCCATCGGTTTAAAAACCATTCTCCTAAGCCAGGAACAGAATACACCCCCCAGTGCAAAAAAATACCTATCTTACTTTCGTCAAACCAATTTGGTAATGGTCTTGAATCAATGCTTTCCCAAGTAGGCTCGTATTTCGCATAAGCGGTACATAAAATGCAACATAAAGAGAAAATACAGAGGTGCAATAGATTCATCTTGTAGAATATTTGGATGTACTTAGTATGACACTATCTTCATACTTCTTCTCAAACCCGGATTAAATTACATAAACAACGAAAAAAACTTTATCAAGAGTGATAAGCCTAAAAAATGATGCCTTCTCGAGAGCTGTTTTGAATGCAGATTACGTATCGTTGCTCTTCTTCCATTGTTTCAGGTGCCGCGTAAATTGATAACGTACTCACAATCTCTTATGTTAAAAATCAAATGATCAAACTTTTTTACCGTATACGAAGTGTTTACCTATCCTAATATTGCTTTATAATGTAACATTATACCTCCAGAGCTCGTTATGAAACGAATCCAAATATATTTTCCCTCGATATCTCTCTAATTTTCATCGCAAACCAAGCTATATCGTCTACTACATGAAAATCTCTCATTAGGTTTCATTTTGTGGAAAAATTTTTTTAAAAGTCATCTCAAATGCTTCTTTTACAATGTAAAAATTGAATAAATTTTGAATTTATACTATGTAGCATACATATATTTTGTTAATGTATGTGTGTATATATATATATATATATATATATACACGAGTAAAGATGTTCTTGCTGACAGCAAGCAATGCTATAATATATTTTTAATGTAAAATAAGATTTTTCAGAGGATTACTCCGCTCAAACATTGCTAAACATAAACTAAAGGACATTATCGCAGCTGACAATGCACTGAATTCGATTTCCCATGCATTTCTTACGGCAGCATTATTCCCGCCCCGGCGTCGAACCAAGGCCATCCTACGAATATCACTGTCATTTTTTGCTTATGTATGATTATCTTTATCAACACTCCAAATTGCAAATGGAAATACCTTAAGGAAGTACCTCAAAATGAGTCCGTAATTCTCTATGCATTTCTTAAGAAGTTACAGTTAACGCCCCCTAGAATCGAACCAACGCCCATTTACGACAATATTAGGGACGCTTATATGTGATAATGGGTCCTTTTATGGCTGTGTGAAATTTTGAACCTCTGCGCGGTTGGGAAGTGTCATAAGAAGCTTATGGAAACATGGTCACTGTATTCCTTATGAGAAAAATCGAGATTACGGGACGCTCTGGAACTCGTGACACATAGGCAAGTGTCGATTTTTTTCGAAGTACAATATCTAAGTATCTATATGTGTAATGAGTTTGAATGATCTAGGTATCAGATTAAGAGAGCTACGATTTTTCAAAATTTGAAAATATTTCTCCTCCTAGCATCGAACCCATGACCAGTTGCAGCTAAATTATACAATTACTCCGTATATATATATATATATATATATATATATATATATAATAGCAATAGCCACATGGAATCTTATCTTTCTAGCTCAATGAGAAGTATTTTTTAAATTATTTGAAAAACGGCCCCATGCATTCTTATGGGGGAAAGTCGATTTTTGGGGTCTCCTAGAATCGAACCCATGATAAGTAGGGTCGGTTTTCGATTTTTTCCCAGGTAAGATTATATATAATATCTATATATAATAGATATAAGATAAGACATCATCACATTTTAATTTTCCAGAGATTCTGAAAGTCTAAAATAATCGATTGAAATTTATGTTATATGATGGTTTATCTATAGCATGAACATAATGGCATAGATTGTGGTAGAGATAATTGATAAATGTTTAAAAGAGCAAGCCCCCCCCTGCTAGATCCTAGGGGTAGGTTTGGATATACATAGAAAGGTTTGAAAGATGTATTTTTAATTCATCAGTTTTTATCTAAAAATTTTATTATTGTTGTTACTAAGTAATGATATGTTATGGTTTTAATGGAACACATATATGCTTAATACTCATTGTGCTTCTGGCTCAGCTTATGTTGTCCATCATTCAATTAACTTCAACTTTATTATATGGTGTCTTACTGGAAGTTTGCATTCTCTGCTTTATTACATTACATTTTTAAATTAGTTTTATGGTCAATTTCAAATAAATATGCATATTTATCACCATTATTTGGTTTGGTTCTTTATTCTTAAGGAAGCACAGGCTATTTTAAGGATTTGATATGCCCACCAAGTTTCCCTTTCTTTATAAACAGACTATTATTTAATTTTAAAGGCAAGCATTTCCTGTATTGTATGGTTCATCAAAGATTCCAGATGGAAAAACTTACAATGTAACATAATTGGAACCTACTCCAATTCTACTCCCTATTGTGCTGAGATGAGACAGAGCAGAGGATGATAAATAGTTAAGCAATTCTTAAGTTTCAAAAATTTATTCATGACTTTTTCCATATTCATTTTGAATTTTAATTTGATTGTATAATTGCATAAGAAAATGTATATAAAAATATATTACCAATGTTTGAAAGTCATAACTATAAATAAATAAATATTATTCAAGTTCATGATACAGAAATACAAAAAAGGATTTTATTTAGATTTTAGTCCATATACGAAAATTACTATCCATAAAAACTAAACAAATGATGATAATGTCTTTAGCAACAGATAATTCTAACTTTTAAACATTTCCAGTTAATGCTCAATAGCTTAAAAGTAATTTAAAAATTAGGGTTTGTAAGGTTCTCTCTTCAGTATATTATCAAGATCCATTTGGCAATAGTTAAGAAATAGTAGAAGATTCCTTCCACTCACGCTCATAGAAATTGCTGTTATAATGGAAAGGGTTGAAAATGAGTAAAAAACAAATTTTATGCATGATGAATATATTTCACATTCCATGATTCAAATGTACCTGTTGAACATAATCCTGTGTGTGACAGCAGTGGATTGAAATCACAATTACAGGGCTAAAAGTAGTATAGTAGTATCAGTCAACATATCTCTATTTTTACCATCCAATTACCAAGATGGTGGGAGAGGTTAAACAGCTGACTAAAAGCCTATAAAAAGTGGACCTCAAGTACAAGACCCATTTGAGTTACAGAGTGATGTGACACATGACACTTGAATGCTAGGGGTTGACATTCGGTGGGGATACTTTACTGGGGTATAAGGGTGAGGAGTTGATCTCCCAAATGCATGCAGGCGGGCAATCCTTGACAACGTTTACAATACTAATGAGGGCTTGTAAAAAAAATGAGAAAATATTTCCCTGGGAATAAAAGTATTTTTTACAATAAGTGAAGTTGGATGGGACTGACACTGGGAACTTCAAGAATTTGATACACTGAATTAAAATCCACATTGACAACAAGAGTTCAGTTAGCTTTGACACTGTTTTTTTTTTTGTTTCCTTAAATTCCTCCCAGACCAACCCCTTCATCTTATATTGGGACCAGCCAATCAGTTGGTTGAAGGGGAAGGCAAGTTTCACTTTGAAATGAGATGTGCAATATTCGTGGTTCAAAAAAAATGAATTATAGTCCTGGTACTTATACCAAATCTACGAATTGGCTGTACACAATAAGCTGTCAATGAGAAATGAGCAAAAAATTATTTACATCTCTTACTTATGCTTGCATCAAAAATGCCTCGTGCAGTTAGTCTAAACAGTAATGAATGAAAACTTAAAAAAAAGAGAGTAAATAGCAACCCTCAGAATACTTATTGCTTCAGAAAAAATTGTCCTCTCCACATGTACACTTTATACTACAGGATATTTGAAGCAATCACGCTCACAGCTTCTCATTTAAAACTGCATTTGATTTCAATTAAATTAACCACACTGTACAGTTAAAAACCTTATAACACTAACAAGAGAGTATTAGATACCCCAGAGAATGTACAGAATAAATACATTAGCCAGTATTTCATACTGATCACAAAGCACTGTGGTATTTAACACAGTACCACATGAGAATTCCCATGATACCTTTGTCAAGGTAAAAAAAGAATATTTCATTCTCACTCATTAATATTTTGTTACTCATTAAAATTAATACTAAATCTAAGGGACCACAATCGTCTATGCACTGGAGCCTGGCCGAGCTAAGTGCATTCCATTTCACCACAAACTGAAAATTTCTCAGGAGGACAGCATCAAATTTCTACCTCCTTAGAATACACGATTCAGTTTTTATCATGAAAGTGTTGAGTAACAACTGCATGCAAGAAAATAGTATTTGACTAGCATAAAAATAGACTTTTCACACATTTGTAAGAAATAATAAAAAAGTTTTATATCTAAAACCCTCTTATTTTTGTTTCAGTCAGAATAAAAGTGTATGTACTCATGTCATACATATGTACACAATTTCACACAACACACTTAAAAGACGTCTTTGTTTTAGCCCCTCATTTTAAATTTGTACTTTTTCACTCATAAAGAATAAGCTATGCCCAAAAAAAGGACTTCACTGACATTCAACTTTCATTAGCAACCATATTTAATCTCTTTCATTCCATTTGCTAAACGTTAACGTTAAAGCAGGTTCACATCTTAACACTGGACGCAAAACATCACCACTCTGATAAAACTGCAATTTTTCATAACATTTTTAGGGCTATTTATCACCCCTATTCCCAACATTTACTAGAGGGCTCACAGAGAGAATTGATTCTTTTAAAAGCAGAGAAATCGTCAGGAACAATCTTTCTTGTTTTTCTCATTTTTTAAAACATTTTAGTAAAAAAGCTAATAGATAAAATATCTAGCAACATTAGTTTGAGTGTATAGTATTATGTTTAGCATTGCCAGGCAGTGCATCTTTTAATCACAAATCCATTATTTGGTCAGGTGATGTCCTAAAAAAAATGACAAATGCAGTAACAGACCTGCTACCTTTACATTCTAAACTGGTTACCAAGCAAGACAAAATACAAATATTAAGCTATTTCCATTCATGAGAAGGATATGAACGGTAGAACTCTTTAGACTGGCAACTGATATCATAAGAGCACAGCACATATTATCTGCTTGTAAATGTCAAATTTGACCATTAGTGTGATATTTGATAGTCCAAACACCATTGGACTTTAATAAAATATTCCATTTTGGGAAATAGAAGTATGTGATGGGCTCATACTTTGACAATTAAATGGGTACACAAAGAGGGGAATGGGTTCGTTCCTCCTCATCTCATTCCAATGCCAAAAAACCAGCAAATTCTGAACCTAACACCTTTTATCCTTCAATTCCCAAACCCCTACATTAGCCAATCTCAGGTGTTCAGTAGAGCAGGTTTCTTTCGATGTCGCCTCCCTGGCTCTAAAAGATATGACAAGTCTAGTGGTTGTTTTGTTGGTAATTGCGCAAGCAGGCGTAGTAATATTCGATTCAACCTTTCCTTTTGTTGAACTCTCTGTAAGAGAAGATAAAATATGAAATTTGTGAACATGAATAACGGATATTAATTCATTTCAAAGGAATTAAAGCATTTCAACAATTAAATGCTACAAGGTCAATAAATAAATGAGTATATGTCTCAACTAAGTATACTGTAATTTTTGAAAATATGAGTTATAAATGTCGACTAAACATGAGGAAAGGAAATTAAATCATGAGACAATTACATGATAGTACAATTAATAAGAATAAAACTGGGAAGATTACAATTAAAATCTTATCAATTGCATGAATGACTATTTATGATCCTTTCTAACAGTATAACATTTTTCAAAAAGGTAATAAAACTTATATATCAAACAATGGTGACAAATAAATAGAACAATATTAACATGAAATTGAAAAATCACAATTACGATGAAAATGTGATTAATTTTTCAGTAATTAAATTCTTATAAACCTTACTTTGGAAATTTTTAATTAAAAAAATATCAACAATTTGGTCTCTAGATTATAATTATTAAGTCAATAATAAAGCTAGATATAAATGCTTACCCTTGCTAAAGGAATTTCTTTTCTTACTTCCCGTAATTCCTGCTGAGGAGGTTGAGTTCTAATTGTATTATTGACCATTCTTCGGTTAGTTCTTGATGAATCAGATTTCCCAGAACAGGCATCATCATCAGGAGCTGATGAACGACTTCTTCCCCTTGATTTTGGTGCTACTGGACCATGAGGCTAAAAGAAAAAGCAAATAATAGGATTTTAAAAAATTCAATTCAATTTTCACAGACCAAAAACAAACTGAATTATGTAAGCTCTTAACGTTTTGGTAAAATAATCAATTAACAATAAATTGTAGAAATTTCTTTACTCTAGGATGATATTACCATTTCACAATTTTGTAAATTAAAAGTCACATTTGAGATTGATATTTTCATAGGCAAAACTGATTCTTATTTCTGATAATTTAATACCACTTCAATTTTCAGTCATAAATTTTATAATTAGCAGCTTATTTGCTATGCTGTTACTTCTTACAGGGATCTTAAAGCAAAAACTATAATCAAAATCTAATTTATTCACACAAATTAGGTGAAAACAATTACAATGAAAATTTTTTTATATTCATGAACTGCAATTTTGAAGTTTTTTGATTCAAGTTTTTAATTATAGACTAGCCACAAATTTAAAATATGGTCAAGTAGATTCCAGCAAAACCCAAACATGGGTGATATTAACATGTACTTACTGTGTATGTCCTAGATATTTTGAGGCGAACATCAAATTTTTCAAAGGCATATGTCTTCGTACAGATGGAATACTTTGGTTTGGCAATTTTAGTAAACAAACGTGCATTCTTATCAACCCTATATTCACAGATGTAGATATGTTCTTCTGGGGCCCCTGCAGGACGACCCTTGCAGAATGTAGTTGGATCCAAAACCCAGCAATGGCCCATAATAAGGTCAAGAGGAACTATTTCATACAATGGTACGCGCATAACTTCATTAGGGAAAAACTTGCGAGTTGGTTCATGGTAAGTTTCATGTGGCCTCAAATAATGATGACCCAGGGCAAATCTCTCACCACTGCAATAGAATAATACATAAATTAATAAGTTGAAATCTCAAAAATACATTAACAAATAACATCAACAAAGTATAGATTTGAACAAATTAAAAGAAAAGATTTTTACTTTTTATCTTTCCACAGCCTTTCAACACGGAATATATCCAAGTCGGTTACTTTAATATCTTTCACTGTTTTATAGGTGTGTTTAACAGGTGGATTGGTCTTGTCTCCTTCCTCACTGATCATGTCTCTAAGTACATATACAGCATCACCTACAAATAAATGAAAAAAAATTTATTCAACACACATAGAAATTCTATTTAATGTTTTATTCAATACTTCAGTTTCAAGAATTAAAGAACAATTTCCCCACAGCAGTAATATTTAAATCTGATTTTCAATCCAGAAATTACGATTGGTAAAGTATTAAAATTAAATTTTTTGAGTACTTTACCAAAGATAAATGTGAAAAAAGTATGCCGTAAGTAAAATAACAACATAATTCAATACAAAAAATATTGAATTGAGAGGCAATTTGAAAAACATTTAACTATATAGTTATGAAACATAGCTTCCATTTATTTTGTACACAGTGTTGAAGAATAACATGAAAACAATCCATCTACAATTCTTCTTATTAACAAGGAAAATTTCATAGATATCTAATTTAATCTATATTCTTAACATGAGAAAAAGTTATTTAAATAAAATATGAGGGATGTTATAGCATATCTTACCTTGTCTTATTTGAAGATCTCCTCTCAATAGAGAAATGTAATGCACGACACCAGGGCTTGGTTGGAAATCAGGCTGCGGAGTCATTTTAATTTCCAAATCCACAGGTCTTGGGTTGCACTGCTCACACAGATAATGCTCCACTCCTTCATCTGCAGCAACGCAATCACAGTGCTGCCACACTAAGCACCGTTCACACTGGATCATCATCCCTTCATCCTTGTACAGTCCACATATACAACGTATCACATCCTCTTCTTCCCCTCCTAAAATGATTCACAATTAACAATAGATTAAAAATCAGTTCACACATAATGTAAAATAAGTAACTAGTTACTATTGTAGGATACAACCAAATACTAAACTTTCAAAAGAACTTTTTTAGATAGAAAATAGTATTTGATTATAACTAGCACCACAATTAAAAAGAATATTTTTCCTAATAAGGGAAGAAGTTAGAGAAGAAAGATATATGAGCAACCATTTAAAAATATAAATTAAATACATCAATGAACATTATATATTGCAATACAATTTTACACAATGAAATAAAGAATATTTGACTGTCTTGTGTACATTATTCTTTTATATATTTACATAGACACCTCACACTTAATTAGTTCAGAGGATAATTATGGGCTTTATTTTTGGCTGAGAGTAAAATGATACTAGTAAAAGATGCACTAGTAAAATGACTTTCTAACTTACCAATATCACAATCTGGGATGAATGAAGCTGGTGGACTTTCTCCTAGGATGTCTTCTAACTGTGACAAGAAATCCAGCTTTGTCATATTATAAATCTTGAGGAGGCGAGCAGCAGCAATACCTAGCTCTGATGTGCGACCAAAAAATCTCATGTTGTTTGAGAAGAGTCTTGTGAAATCATGGTCAAAAGCTTCAACAGTCTTATAATAGCCAGTGACTATGTTACGTTCCAGGGTGGCAAGATCAATGGGATCTGTTATTCTCACATAGTATTCAGGATGTTTACGCTTTGATGGAAGCGCAACAAATGGTTCTGCCAAGAGCTGACTTCTCTCATCTGAAATAAGCAGTAATGTTGTGATTTGAAGTTCAAGAAAAAATAAATAACTCTCAAACAATATCAAACTTAAAAAAAGACAAGTATATTTTATGATTTTTTATGATTAAGTATAGCAGACTTTAGCTTTTACTCCTCATTTTAATGCTAGCATCAGAAAAATAATACATTATCTTTAAGTTAATCAAAATACTGAAATTACTTTAATTTAAAGATTTCTTTTGCTTAGAAACATTTAAAATTTTGAGCAGTTATATGATAAGATAAGATGAATTAAACATATTAATGAGATTGAAGTTCCAAATAGTAAAATTAAAGGTGAATATCAATAAAAATTTGTACACCTTAGAGACAAAACCAACCTTTAGCACCTATCACAACACTGTAAATATCCCGGAACACAAATGCAAGTCTAGCTGTCCTGGTCAACTCTGGATTATCTTCTGCTTGAGCCAACCTCCTGGTTCTCATTGAACGAGGCGTAGAAAGTGCATTCAACTGAGTTAAAAATACATCTGCTGCCTTAGCGTTAGCTGTGGGTGGTTTGGTGTAACCACAAGTTGGCTGATCTTTTTTGTTAGCTTTCTTTAGCCTTTCTCTCATTCTCTTGACCTGCAAAGTAATGACCTGTTATAACTTTTCTGCAACTATATTTTGATGTTCATGATACACTTCGTTTTGCTCTGCATCATTCACAAATCATAATTTCAGTCTAATTCAAAATATATATTTGATAGATTCAAAAAGGACAGGAAAATATAATTATATCAAGATCTGGTGAAAATGAAATACATGGTTACCTGTATTTTAAAAATTTCAACTAACTCTAACTTGCATATTATGACAAAGAATTATCTAATGAGGTCTATTAAGGTCATATTTACCACATTAGAAATAACTACAGAGTGAATACTCAGCAATATCATGATAAAAATTTAAATTACACTAATAAAATATAAAGTACAGAAAGATTATTTTGATCTGGTTAAAAAAACTGTATAGGATGCTAGTTTACCTTCTCCAGGTTTCTTAGCAGAAAGCAGTGATGAATTTGAGCAAAACATCGTTGTTGATGTGACATTGGGCGAACTGGCATCATATTAGCATTTCTGACTCCAGAGCTTCCCTCTGCTCCTCTTTTTAGCCTCATTCTCCCACATTTACGTGCACTTCTCCTTCCTCTGTTCCCTAGCTGCCCTTTCCCTTCCATTCCTTCCTCCCCAGTAACACTACCAGTACCACTTCCACTGGTGCCAGCTGAACAGCATGCTATAGCACCAGATCCATTGAGCCTCTGGGACTTTCCACCAATAACACCCCTGCAGTGATCACTACCACATTTACATGGCTAAAGAAAAAAAATAATAATGAATAGGTGTTCCAAAGGAAAAACCAACTCTGACACTATTTCCAGCAAAACTTGTATGTGCAAACAATAAAACTTCACTTACATAACATTTTATTTTGAAAACTTATAAACTAATGGATATTTATCAATAAATTGTAGGGGATAAAAGTATTGAACATACTCTTTAATTCCACTAACTGTTTTATTAGTATAAACTCTTCCAAATTTTAGACATAATTCATAAATTCTATTAAAAAACAATATGAATTATCTTATCAATGTTAATGTGCAATTATATTAACATAATTTAGCTACATGTGGATGTGGAAGTGAGTCATCATGATCAACATAGTACTCTATTAAAACATTAGAGTAAGACAACTTGACTTTAATTCATGAAACATTATAAAACTAGCGATGCTATGACATTTCTTCAGAGGATTTGCATGTTTCCATGCTTTTAAAAAAAATTTAATTGGGATGAATTTCAGCATTTTTCTATTATTTACCTGTCCTTCAGCTGGGTTAAAAAGAGAGAAGTTATAGTCATACGTCAGCTCCTCATTTGCATCAATGTTCCGCAGTGCAAACAATGCCATGCGGAAAAGCCCATTTACGCTCCATTTCTGCATTTCACAATTTGGCTCACATGAATGATTGACAAACCTCCCTAAAATATTATATAAATAAGCATACAATATTAAGAACTCAGTAAAACAACTCTTATGATTTTCAAATGCATTTTAAATTCAAATTGATTTCTTGCTTTTTGAAGGTAGTTAAAAAAAAATTCTCATTGATGATTTATTTAAAATTCAATTTTTCAAAGTAATCACTTGAAAATTATATCACATATAATGAAATTCTGCATTTTAATATGAAGGTTTAATCATTTGGTTAAGGTATCATAATATTAAGAAAGGGAAAATACTTGATGGTTGAGAAATTTATAATAAGAATTGAATTTAACAACCCAAGTTTCTAAATATCGGATAAAATTTTCAGTGCTACCTAATGAACACAATACTTTATACTAAAATCTTTCATATGACTCATTATGTAATAGTTGTTAAGTTTGATATCTTACCATCACCACCCATTCGATGTCCATCAATAACCAGACCACCATCCAGGTTGAGACAGTAATGATGTGTGTCATTGATGTATCGTGATGCCATTCTATTTTTGAATTCTTTTTCACTTACAACTTCTCCCACATATTCCAAAATGAACTCTCCAACTTTGATGGCATACTTAGTTCTAACACCCCAGCCCTAAAAACAATTTATAAAATTATAATTTGAAGTATAGAGGTTGCAGTAACAAAGCTATATAAAACATGAATGAACCAGAATGAATGAATATAAATGAAGTAAATGAGAGCTTCATAAAAGTAATAAAGCAAATACTAAACAATCTACTACAATTATTAGCCAAATATTATTTCTTGCATTTAAAACACTTTTTATTTGCATATAAGGAGGTTGAAGCCATGTGTGATAAAACTAAAATTTCCGTTTCAATCATTCTAATAACATTTATACCTTATCTTTGGTCATGAACTTCTCCAGTCCTGGTGCCCATTCATGTTTCTGGATCTTTTGGTTTGAGCAAAGATCTTTACAAGGACATAACTGAGGAGAACACTCCACATAGACCATACGATTTATACAATCCTCTCCACAGTATTTCTGGTCTTGCTTCTGTGATAGAGTGCAGTTACATGCTTGGGCTTCATACGTGTAAGTTGGCTTCACATCATAGTACACATCTGTAAAATAGAGATATTCATTAATTACCAATTTTGTTGATTTGGTTGATTCCAAAAATTTTATACAGCAATAATAATTTCATAATTTTATACTCAGAAAAGGTTTTATTTGGCAGGAGCTATTAAAATAAAATTTCCTCTCAGGCATAAATAGTTATAAATATGATTCATTACTATCTTTTATAGATAGGAGGATGATTAAGTAAAATTTAGGAAAAATATTTAATGACAATACTGGTAAACCAATTCCTTTATAAAATGTCATATGAAATTATAATAAGATAAGAAAAGTTTATGGAATAAATCATCAATAAATACATTAAGCACTATAAATATGTGAAGATAACTTTAGATAGATATATAATCAAAGTTTCCTTACTAGTTCGAATTTTCTTATAATTCCAAGATGGCACAATGTCTCTTCCGGGAAGTTGGCTGTGGGTGTGTAGCCACCAGAGATCATACGGAAGCTGGAAATCTAACCGACGTTGTCTCAACCATTTACCACAATGGTAAGGTGGTGGAAGTAATCCATGCCTATGCTCTTCAGGTCTGTATGCCAAACGCTGTTTGCCAGAACCTGCTACGTCACCATTGTGACGCCTTGGTCTGTAAACATTAACATAATGAAATTAGTATTGTTTTCACATATTCATAAAATAGCATTTCTAAAACCTGAATTCATGTGAAATTATGAGTTAATATTAAGTAAATAAATTATTTACAGTAATTAATCAGAAATTTAGAATTTATATAAGAATATTGAAGGAGAAAATATTCCTCTTTAGAGAAAATTCTACTAGGAATTATATGGTAAAAAAACCAAATGTAGGACGAGATACAGTTGAAACTAATTAAATTAATATTATTTAGAGTGTTCCATCATTGAATGTTTAAATTGGCACTAAAACAATCATTCAAGATTTAACTTGTAATTATAAAAAACACATTGGACAATAAATAAATAAAATCTAATGACTTCATTTGTTTGAGGCAAAAGTGCAAGGGTGGAATGAGGACAAATGACCATGATTATTCAAATAAGAATACTTACTCATCCTCCTTGTAGAAATCTGAGAACAGCCCAGCAAGAAGGAATTTCTTCCTCCATCTTGGCTGCTTTTTCCTGGCACCAGATTTAGATTCATCTCCAGATCCAGCATCACCACTCGGCAAAGGCTCATACGGTAGAGCATTATCATCACTATGAAAAATAGTAATGAAGATTAAGTAATCTTATTTACAATTTTAATGTTAATATTAATTATGTGTTGTAGAGAAAATGAAGTTCATATGAACTATAAAGGCAATCAAGAATATTATTCAATTTTATTAATAGATATTTATAAACTTTTGAAATGAAAACAAGCAGACCTAAGGCTTGTTTGAATATCATAAGAGAATTTATGGAATTTTTGGATTTTATAGAAAAGTTTAACGAAGTTGAAATTATGTTAAAATAACATGAGAATTTTCATATAAATATATCATTGAATATAAATGGGGGATTAAAAAAAATTCCTTTTAGAATTCAGACAACACTATTGAAATTTTCTTGATATGATTTGCAGTTTGTGATAAAAGTTTCTGTAAATTCTATAAAAATTAAATTAAATTGATTTTATTATTTTTATGAGTACTTTAAATGTAGAAGCTGATAAATAAAATTTCAACAGTTGTTGATCTACGTCAATTTTATTTATGCAGGACAAAGAAGAAATCTTTAAAAACCTGAGTCCCATTAATATGATTTAATACTTAAATCATTTCAATAAATAAAATATACAACTTAATTGATAATTTAGTCATCATCTTTTTGAATTAGTAGAATAGTAGAAATTTAAACTGAATTTTCCAGTATAACATTTGAAAGACACTAAAGTATGGGTGTTAGAATTAATAATCTTGAAAGATGTACCTGACATTATGTGTTCTCCTGTTATATTGGCTGTTCAAGATACAATAAGAAAAATTACAAAAATAGATGCTAGATTAAGTTGATTTAGGACTACGTTTTTTCAGAGAACAATAAGCAAAGAAAATCCACTATGAAAGTAGAGTAACAGTGCATTCAACCACTATCATATACTGAAAGGTAACTTGCAGGGTATATGCGTTGAAATAGAATGTAATTATTGAAACCAATTTTGACTTCATGTACAAATGAAAATAGTACAGCTTCCTCATTCTCATACTTTAATAAAAATTAAAACCCAGATTCAAAAAAGGGAAATCTCACCTGTAGTCACGATCATCTTCCTCCCGGAACTTCTTCAATTTTTTCACAGCAACCAGAGGGAACTGGTTCATTTCGATACTTTTTAGAGATTCTTTATCATTAAAATCTTTTTTCCTCTTGGCAATTTTGCCTTTATCACAGACAACTGGAATTGATACTTGTGTTCCATCATCCAGAGACTCCTCATTGACTACTTCTCCTAAAATTTCCTCCTCTTCATCCTTAACACTTATATCGGCATCTTCATTTGATCTGTTCTCCTCCCCCATCACTTTGGTTGATTTCACTTTTGAAGGATCTCGACGAGTGGAAACTTCTAACACTGGACCACTGCCAACAGGTGTGGACTTCTCTGTTGTTCCCACCTCCACAATGCTTTCTTCTACCCTCTCAGTCTCTGTCTCCATATCATTAGATTTTTCAGCCTTTGGCACCACGCTTTCTTCTGGCAAAACTGTGATTGTAGGGATATCCCTTGGCCTCTTCTTCTTCCGTTTCACTGGAAATCCTGTCCTATTGATACTCTTCTTTCTCCTTATTCTCTTCTTCACCACACTCACTACTTTCTTCATTATATCACTGGGAGTCAGCTTGGTCACATGAACTCTTACATCTCTGATGATTTTCTTCTTTTTCTTCCTGTTACCTGGATCCTCTCCATCCTCAAACATATCGATCCCTTCCTTTCCGCCACCACTTTCTAAATCCTCATCCATTGCTAATGCCTTCGACCCACCTGAACCGATAGCATCGCATGCCAAAGCAGCAGAAACTGTGGAGGACACCACTGAATTGGTGTCTAAGGGGACAAGAGCAACTTTGAAACTGTTAGAAGGAACACGAGATGGAGAGAGGGGAGAATTGGAGTCTTGGATACTAAGCCTGTTTCGTGAAGAAAGTACCCTCTTCGGAGGAGGTGAATGTGTGTTAGGTGAAGGCAAAGGTGCTGAGGGTGGTGATGGAGACTTAGAACTGCTGCACCCACTGGTTTGCATCTCCAGACGGTGTCTTTTCTTAGGAGTGGCAGCAACAGCAATGGAACTTGACTGAGCTGTTGCAACGTTGGGTTGAGGTGTAGAAGATTGGTTGTTGGAGGAAGATCCACTCTTGGAAAGTTGACCTTCCAAGCCACCCTTCCCAGGAGAAGCATATCTAGTGATACAAGCTTCTATAGCTTCATCTATTGAATTTCTGTGGGCTTCAGCATTTTTTGATTTGGCATCTGCTATCCTAGCTGCAGCCTGACTGACTCTTTCTGATGATTTGGGGGTCACCATGAGCCTCTCTGTAGATTTTGGTGTCGATACCACCTTTTCTGTGGATTTTGGAGTGGCAATAGCCTTATCACTGGATTTTGGTGTAGAGCTAACTCTTTCACTGGATTTTTCAGAATGCAGAGACTTCCCGCTCACCCCAGAAACCTTTGTAGCTTCAGAAGATGAGTCAGCCAGAACAGACTCCGATGACAATGGTTGGCTAGCAGGAGTTGACACATGATAGTGCCTTTTCTTCAAAGGTAATCTCTGTTCATTTGATTCTGCTCTCTCCCTTCCCTAAGAAGAAGTAGGTTAAATTTAATCCTTTGCAAAACAAACAAACTAAACAAAAACAGGATCTACACGAATGTTATTGAGTCCTCATATATGTATTAATTATACTTAACTACAAACCTAAAGCTATAATATATTGGCTGAAAATTCCTTACAGTGTTAACAATTCCTTCAGATTATTCTGACTTTACTTTAATCAATTTATAAATTTAAATATTATCAGAAGATGATATGTGATATCTTAAAATTAATACATAATATTTAAAAATATATTCATATCAGTAAAAACTTTTTCGAAAAGAAGATGATTCCAAATCATCTTGAAGGGTTTCTTTAATTACATCTGGGAGATACAGTGTCAAAGATTTCAAGATTTTCATCATGCAGTTCTTCCATGAATTAAGTAATTTTTACATGAAAAATAATGTTACACAGGAAAAGACTTCAACGTAAGGAAAGTTTATACAAGACATACCTTTGGCACTTCAACAGCATTTTTCTTCACTCTTCTTTTTCCTTTCTCCTTCCCACCATCTCCCTCAGTACCTGACTCCTTGTCACTTGTTCTGGACCTTTCACTGCCTTTCCGTTTCTTTGCCATGCGCCTCACTCTGAATATAGATGGAAGTAAAATCTCTCCAGGTTTTGGAGTTGGAACAACATTCCTTGATATTGTACATTGTTGCAACAGTCTAACAACAGAGTCAAGATTACTAAGGAAAGAAGGATCATCAGAAGGCATGCTTCTCATTTTTGGACGCTCCTGTTTCCTAGATTTCTTCTTCTTCCTTTTATGTTTATGACCCAACAAAAGTGCTGCACTCTTGTCAGGTATAAGTGGCTTCACTGGATCTTCCTTCACTGACAAAGACTGAATGCTTTGGTGAACACTTGCCACCTCTGGAACTAATTGTTTCTCCGTGCTGGGAACTAAAGCCAATCGCTGCAATTTCTTTTGGGAACTAGACCGACTGCTTCCAGGGGAATGTGACACTGGACAAGATTGTTTTTCAACCTCACATGATCCCTTTCCGCCAGTAAATGAGTTTTTTGCAGTGATTTCCAGTGGTACTGATCTGCCGCCTCCTTCCGTTATACCTTTTGGACCATTCTTTTCTAACTTATCACCAATTCCCATACTTTCTACTTTGAAACTCTTTCTCCTGCCACTCTTTTTCTTCTGTAAACCTGTACCCATTTTATAGAGTGGCCTCTCAACTTGTACCACCTTTTTCACCCTAACCATTTTCCGGTTCCTCACCAACTTTCTGCTCTTTTTCATTCCAACAGTGTTGGAGCATTTCACAGGATTATCACCAGGTGGGGCAAAAAGATCAGATCTCGCCACACCTACCTCACTAGCTGTCTTAGATAATTTACAACTTGGCTCAACCACCTTGGTGGACTGCTCAGACCTTCTGTTACCAACAACATAAACACCACTTGATGTGTCCACCAAATGTTCATTGGGCCCTGGCTTAATTAATACATGTGACTTGCCCCTTCGATTCCTTGATACATGAGCAAATTTCTGTTCCCTAACCATTGCTCTGGATATGACCCCAGAACCACTGTGAACTTCAACATTTTCTGTTTCAGATATGCCATCTCTACACATTTGAGAAAGGAAGACATCTGAACTCCGCTGGATCCCCCTACCAACACCATTTCCCCTACCTGAACGACTCTTCTCTCTCCGTGACACCTCGGGAAGGGGGAGATTTGGTTCTAAAATAGGGGGAGCCTTTTTTGGCCTGCCAGGACCTCTCCTGATGGGAACTGGAGATGGTGGAGGGGGAACGTCCTCGACAATTATGGCCTGTCTTCTTCTATTACTTTTCTCAGATAGAGTGTTTTCCTGAGCTGGGTTTATCCCAATGCTGTTTTCTAATGCTGCATCAGCATTCCTAACAGATGAATCACAAGCCTCTTTCTCCTCAACAGTACTGGTGGGATAACATGATTTCCTGCCTCGAGGCCTTCCAGGACCTCTCCTTTGACAAGAAGTTACCCTTTCACTTGGAGCTTTGTCTGTGACGGAGCAATCTGATTGTTTTGCTCCTGCGGAGCTTGCATCAGATGACCTCAGAGTTCGCACTTCTCCAATAAATGACTGGGTGTCAGGTTCAGTAGAATGACCTATTCTTGATACTGGATCACTAGATGACTGATCTACAGGACCAGCTGGAAGCACAGGCACAGGAGTGGGGACTATGGGGAATGATGAATGGGGTGGTACAGAAGTTTCACGGACAGAAGCTGGTGAACTTCCAGGAGGAGGTGGTGATGATATTGGTGGATGAGCAGGGGAATCATGAGTTGGTCTGTCTGATGCAGGAGAACAAGATGGGTGGGGAGGGGAGCCTGCAACAGACTGGATTCCACTGTCTGGGGATACATTTGAAACAGAACAGTCTAAACGCATGTATGACTCCAACTCTGGCATGTGACCATGAAGAGAAGCAGACCCAAGACAGCTTCTTGTTGCACCTTGAACCTCCAAACCAACACACTCAGCGTCTTCAACAACAGAGCTCCTGGCTAAACGAGGAGGCCTCCCTCTTGTACGTGTCATAGGTGCTACTGGTGATGATGATGCAACTGCTCCTCGCTTGGAATCTGAAGGTCTAGCAATATCCTCACCCCCCTCGCCTTCTACAGAAGGAGAATGTACTCTAGATCTAGAAGAATCAGGTAAATCTGTCCTACTACCCAGAGCCACTGTTTTGCTTTCTGATCGATGACCCCTTGATAGTATCTCAGTCCTTTCAACAAATCTCCTCAAAAGTGTCGAAGAATACACTCCTCTTCCCGCACTCTCCTTACCACGCCCTAACCCTGTCTCTTCCTCCTCCCCCACTTCATCTCCATCTGCACTACTGACTTCATGCCTTCGCCTCATCACTCCACGCTTTCTTGACACTGGTTCAGATCCATAAGAGAATCCCTCTACCTCCGGCCTAAGCCTCTCACTTGAAGGCATTGGCTCCTCATATAAATTAATTCGTTCAATAGCTTCGCTCACGATCCTTTCTGGCAGTTCTACTTCACTTCCAGACTCTCCATCGTCTGCCTCATCTGTTCCAGCCATTCCTGCTTCACTCACAGCTGCACCTTTAACAGCACCTTTACAGGTCACTCCCCTAGCTGTAGCACCATCCTCAGCATCAGCTCTCCCACTTTCTGATCCAACATCTTCAAAGCCATCAAAAGGCGGGCCATCATCGTTTGTTCCTGTTGTTGTAACATCAGGCAATATGGCAGCTAAATCCTCTTGGTTTATGACCTGAAAGAGAACATAGACCTGGTTTTAAAATTCATATTTTGACTTGTGTCAGAAGTTGAATTTTGTAATGACAGAAAATTTACAGAAAAAAAAGGATTCTTAATTCAAGGAATCAAAGTTACTTGAATAGAAAGATAACCGTGTATTGTAAAAGGATTCCACTAATTATTTTCCTTAGGAGATGAAATTTGTCATTTTCTTAAGAAAAAATAATAAAACAAATTCAATATTTAGAAAAATTCATAACATACCTTTCAATTAAAATTTACAATGACATAGTAATTACCATTTCAAGCACAAATATTGATGATATTTTATAATTTGAAAGTGCAAATCTTACTTTGTATTTTATGTACTAAAATTTAGGTAGAAATGACTTAAAATACTTGTAATTTTTGCAGTCTAAAAGTAAGAGTTATACAATAATATAAATAATCTATACAATTTTGTATGCCGAGTAATTATAATTGATATCACAATGAAGTAAAACAGTAATACTATTGCACATAGCTTAAACAATATGAATTACCATACTAATTGAATGCATCAACTTCTTGATTATACATTAATAATAGAAAACTGAGTACATTGTGACTTTGAACATTCATATTTCTTTCAGACAATATTTCACAAACGGTTATAAAACAAAAAGATGAGCATACCTGTAGATGTTCAGAGATAGCCAAGTCTTCCTCTCTCCCGCCACCCATCCTCCCCAGCTCCTCTGCTAGCTGAGAGATCTCAGCCACTTCCCCATCTGTATCTGCAGAGATAACAGCATTCCCTCGGACATGTGGTGGTGTGCCTCTGCATCCATATGCCACTGAGGAAGGAGGTGCAGCAGGAGTTGGACCTCTGGTATCTGTCCCTCGTCGAGCCCATGTACCTGCACCAGAGCTGCGGTTGAGAGTAGACGGAGGAGCCTGAAGAAAAAGAAAGAATCCATGTGAGAAATCTGTTTGAACATGAACAACAGTAAATTAATAAAGGTAACCTAAATCTATGTAATAATTATTTGCTACATTAATTTTGAAGAAACAGACTGCTATGTATAAAAGTTCTAGACTACAATAGGATAAACTACTTGATAAAATATATGAATTACAACAATTACGAAAATGTACCACTAAGTAGATTTAAAGTAAAAACATTCCAACTCAGTCATATGAAATATTGTGCAGCTTAATAAATTGGATCATCATGCACAACATTCTATTAAAAATAATTTAAGTGTAGTTATTAATATGTTTTACAAAATCCTTTATATGTGGATATTTCATATCCGTAACAAAATCAACAGTATAATAAAATATTAAAACTTATATTGAATCTTGCTTAAGTACTGATACATATTGAACAACCAGAACTATAATTAGAATAAAAAACAGCTTAAATCAAACAAAAAGTTACTATCATTTATATTTCTAGTAATTGCAAATAGTTCCTACCAAAAATATTTTTAAAGGAAATGATAGAATACATGCCAAGAAATACAAGAAAATCTTTAAATGAAGCATATATTTTTTCTACAATTAAAAACATAATTTACATGGTAATGATATTTAATTTACATGTAGACCTTTTGAAGAGCCTAAATTACAGTGCATTGCACCAAAATATATTATAAATTAACCTCAACTGCCATAAATTAAATTCAAGCACTACTTAATAAATAAAGGCTTCTCTAATCAATCTTGGTAGCAAGGGATTAATAAAAAATCTTATAGACATAGATGGTAATAATAGTTAAAGAAATCATCTTAACAGAAATTATTTTCTTCGACCGAGTAGTTGGTATCAGTACAAAAGAAACAGCAATAGGTATAAAGAGAAATAGTCTAAAAATGAAAGGGAAAGACAGAATGGAATGGCCCATTTTCCTGGAAAATCGTTCAAGAAAAATGAATAACGCTGGCAAATCTGTTCATAAAGGACGGATATTTCATCGTCTAAAAGAAGCGGACTACGATCGTATGTCCTTGGAGTGAAGCGAGCAGGATTCATAACCTCCCTACTTAATACGAGCGAGTCAACGACAGCAGGTAGCGATACTAAGACAATCAAGGGTTGGCTGATACGTGGACGAGAGAAGATTATTCAACATTTCATTTAATCCCATTCCGGGACTTGAGAACTGAGACGATTACTATAAGCTGGTGTGAATGCTGTGGGAGATGGCAGGGATCTGAAGTGATGAATGCTGGAGAAACCAGATACATCTTAGAGCAGTGCTGGATCTCTACGATTAAATCCGCCAGTGAATCCGCGTTAAGTGGAAGGGATACAACATGAGATGAAAAGATTTACCTCGAGTTCTTACGAATGATCGCAGCGATCTTAAACGTTACGTACTTAAATGATAAGCAAGTTTTACGTAATGAGAATCGTTGAATAACATGAGTGGCAATCTGCGATAGTTCCGCGGAGTTTAGTTCGTCAATTACACCACTGAAAGCTAAATATTTGCGCTTTTGAAAACTTATTCGACAAAGATTGGTAAAATAGCAATGAATGAAACGGAAAATAAATGTAATTAAAGGTTCTTTCGTGGAGGTCTGCGTTCATTTATTCCCCTAAATTAACTCTTATCTCTCGGTATTGAACTGTCCCTCTTTGGAACTAATGTAAGTATAAATTTTCCGTGTATTTCATGAAATTAATCAATCAATCCTTTAGGGTACACATAAAGAGAATATATAAATAGAAGAAAGACTGACTATAAAAATGCTCGATTTTTCCCTACGGCGAGTAATAAAAAATCATGGTAAAACTCTACTCCAGCTTATACGCGTACCGGCTATTTGCCAGTACGAGGTAACTCGATGCATAACCATCCGCCTTTGACATAACAGCTACACGAGGCGAAACATCTCGATTTAGGGGTGGTGGGGAACGAGTGAAGCGTCTAAGATTAAATGGCGAGACGAAGATGGGGACGCTTACGTCCAGAAAGATGCAAAAGGGGTGAGGAAAATAGTTGACGAGGGGCGAACGGGAGGAAGGGAGAGAAATGACGGGAATATGAAGGGAGAGGGATGTTGAGAGACCAGATCACCTTGGCTGGCCCTTCCTCCCATTCACCCCGCAGATTTCCCCTCTTTCCCCCATCTGCCTCTTCCGCCCCCTTCGGAAGGTGCAAATACCTGGCCGGGGAGGGGGAATGTCCACGGAGGATGAAGAGAACTCGACGGACAAATGCTCTTTACGCACAATTCTTGGCTTGACCGATGTTCTACCTTATGTTTACGAGAGTACCTCGTGGTGGCTGCCGCACCCGCTTCTGGACTTGGGGACCTTACATAATCAAAAACAACAGATGACGAATCGGGCGCAACATTCGATCGACAAAAAGGTTTACGCATATGTGTCTAATTACCACGCTAAGGTTTTGCGTGTTCGAAAACCAGTTATAAGTAACCCTGCCGGAGGTAGGTACGCATGCATTGTTACTAACATAGAATCAACTTTCAAATAAATATAAGTTTACGGCGCCACAGAAACATACGCGTGAAACAATTGGTAACGAACGCTTCTTATAAAAGAACACGCTTGTCTTTAGATGGAAAAAATACGGGTCTGATAGGGAAACAATGAAAATCAAGTATCCTGCTAAATCACTGAATGTAAAATATTGCACGCATTTACCTTTTAGTCCAAACATAAGTATTTTAGAATAAAATAAAATACGTAATTTCAATGACGAACACAAAAGGTCTTTTTGAAGACGAATTCCATTTTCGGCTGGGAAAAAGAAAATCTCAGTTTAAAATCATATAACACGATATAGCTATCGCTTAATCTGAACGCGGAGGCTGAACCAACCGCAGCAAACTTTATGAAAAGTAGACGTTAATTATGTTTACCGCTCGGAGATAACCGTGTTTCCAAGGCTACTATATACACCTGCTACGCAAACGAACCACTCGTTTACGCCGAAAATGATCATCGGATAGCTTTAACTAATCCTTGCGAAAAGAGGATATGACCTCCATTTAAAAAAATTCGTGTAAAATTCGAAGTTTAAACAGAGGTCAAAGTCATGCTGCAGATAATGATCTACACACGCGTCGTACCTTGAATTCGACCATGGGATTTGAACGCTCGTTTAATCCAAACGACCGTTCTTGAGACGAAAATGATTTGGGGAAAAACTTCCGTTTGCCGAGTATCGATGTCTCCAGCTACAAGAGCGAGTCGGGGAGTTGTGCGGGAAATTGATGACCGAAAACAAACCACAAACGATTCGGGAGACTGCAACCGTGAATGAACTCCCCGAAAATACACCCTGCCGTGTTCCAAACGGCACCTAAGACATTTATTTTCCTTTCCGCGGTGTTACGCTACACGCAGAATGAAGATATATGTTTTACAACCCGTCGGGCTTTTAACCCCTTGGCAGAAATAACTGTCTAAACCAAACCCGCGGCGAGGTTAGCAATAAAAAACGACCCAAATGCTACCTTATTTCCTTCTTGGGAAGCTACCAAAAGCATTGCTGTCAAGTCGTTAAATATACTGATTGGTAATACAAAACTAATTAAGATCGATGACTTTAGTAACTGTTTACAACTACTTAAGAAATACGTTCTTAAATATGTTATTTACACATGTTTAGTACTTCAATATACATGTTATGTTTTGATCAATATGTTATGTGTACGATAAGATCTATGTCCTTGGTGTACCATACTTCAAGGCATTCCACAGGATGTAGACATGGATGGAGAGGCCCTTGGACTGATGTAAACATTCTTAATTAAAAAGGCTAAATACACACCCGATTCACCAATACCCACACTGTTTACCAATCCCAAACAAAAGATAGACATGAACGATAGTTTGTCTATCGTACAATTTTTATGTAAGTAGCCATAACTGTCGCGAAACAGTAATTGTTCTGACATTTGAAATATATAAAAATATATAAGTGCTAACTTTTTAATGCCTTATTCCCGGTTTCTAATTCCGGCTGAGAAGGAAATATTCCTCAATGGACGCTGGTGTAAGTCTATTGATTATAGTATTGATTATAGTATTGATTTAAGTAACTCATTATAACTGTCCAATAAGTAGATGTACATGGGAAAAATGTTAAAAAGAAATCTTTTCCTAGATAAAGAAAATTGAGATAACTATGGTCCAAAAGTGGAGTAAAGCGGTATAATTTGCGAAAATAGTATTAACGATTATAACGGAAGGGTACTTTCATGTGCAGAAAAGGAGGATTATAACAGTCATAGCAGTTATTCGCCAGGTAAGATGATTCATTCTCCAACTGTTAAATGTTGTACCATAACCTTTCTAATATTAGGTTTACGGTGACATTAAAAACTCTAATGAAATACTAGGCCCTAATTATATTAACGGTAAAACAACACCGAACAACAGCCGCGAATTCCCCGCCAGCGGCGCCCTACGATCTGCATGAAAAGCCCCGACAAAAGCTAGGAGACTTCTTGGGCGCTTCGATCACAAGGATGGGTGGGGGAGAAACATCTATAAGTCCAGTTTGATATACTTGACGCTTGGCCGGGGATATAAGTGGCCGTGGTGCGTGACAAAACCCACTCATGTCAATCCCTTTGACTTTCACTCGGCAAGGAGACTGCAAGGACCGCCTACCCCACCCCACCGGGAGGGCAAAACCGGCCTTCGGAGAGGTCTGGACGCGTCTTCGGGCACCTCATTCAAACCCGGTCCTCCGTCAAAACCTTTCCTCACATCCTCGCTGTCTCGCCCTCGGATGCACGGGGGCTTCCAAAAAAAACACCCGAAATTCCGCCCCTTCTGGTAGCCGCGAACAAAGAGTGCAGCACCGCTAATGGTTCCTACGCGGGCCCGCCGTTCTCTCTGCACGGAGAAAATGCCATCCGAGTCTTCGGACGAGAACACCTGTCTGGAAGGACTTCTTTTATTTTTCGGCCGAATTCACCATCGCTTCAGTTAAACGTGACACTTGTTCCGAAGGCCCAACTACACTTTCGTACCGAACGCTCGTGTCGATTGAGATTATCGACAAGAATCTACCGGAGCTGAACAAAAGGAGGAGTTGTTATTTAAATTGTCACACCTTGGCGGCGCGTTGACGATCGACAAGTACCGCTGCCCTCCAAATCTTCGGCGTGTAAGATTGAAAGGCGAACAAGAGCTTATCTCGAGGGTTTTTATCTGTGTAATTAAACGAATATCGCCCCGTTTGACACTCGATGACGGGTACAGCTACCTTCTTATCTGAGATCTGACCGCTGGCGAATTGAAATACATAATTTTTTTCAGGCCTGCGTTCCTGAGCGACGAGCCCAAACTTTTAGCTCCAACGAGAGGAGAATAAAGTAGCATTTAATCAAATATAATTCAGCTCTAATCCTGTTCCCAGGTAACACTTGAGAAGTAAACAACTAATTAAGACACTAACGGGGATACTAATTAGGTGAATAACTACCTAAACTGATTAACGATTAACCGACTGAACTACCCAATTAACCAACTAGTTTGACTAATGAAGTACTAATTAAACTCTACCGACATCCTGAATCATCTATTTGCTAGGTTTCGCTCGAATTTATACTTTAAGTCTATGCTCACTCTGTCATTAGGTAATGGTGCGTGAATCAACAAAAGGATATGAATCATCACACACGTAAATGGAAGCTCCCCTTAAAGCTTTCATCTTTATAAACGATCAGATAATTATCTAGGGCGCAAGATTTTATAGTTTCCTGAGTCCATAAACCGCGGACAATGAAGTAACCTATCGAAACTATGGCTGCCCATTTTAACTCCATAAAAAACACCCTACAAACAAAGAGGTCGTACAGGCAACGCGTATATAACGTTACCACTTAAATATGTGACTAGAGACTAAAAATATAGAAGCCAAGAAAACGTAGAAAATCCGAGTCCCAGCAATCCGAGAAAACAATGAAGGACGGAGTTCGATTTGATAATTACGACTTCTATTGCTCAAACGATCTGGCTGTATTCATAGTCCACCCTCGAGGCTCAATTTACTCGCCGTGGAAGTGTCTAAGGTCTTTTCATAATAGCGCATGCTAAATCATGTCTCGGGACAGATTGCGTGAATGGTGTTTAGAATAAGCCGTGGCATTCTCCGTCCAAGGCCGTAGCTCAAGCGAGATGAAAAATTATAAAACTCGACAGCATAATGAGAAATAATGTCCGATTAGCGCCGAGAAAAAATATCCATCTTTTCAAGGAGTAGATCGAGATAATAACCGGCAAATCGCCCATATAACGTAGCATAATGAATGAAAAATTATCCTCATGCGGTAGAATACGATTTAATCACCATGGAAATAATAAGATGCGCGCATTAAAATTCTCTGGTTCGGACTACCGCTCATTTTTGGCCGTTTATCATATTAATTGAGGGAATCTTTAATGAATGCGATTGCCTTCGAACAACCGACAAACAAGCGTTAGGGAGTTCACGTATCTTAATTACTTTCGAAATTTTTGTCGGGAGGGAAGATAAGTGTTATCGGAAACATATCGGGGGATATTCATACATCTGCTCCCTCTGAAGCAAAAAAAGAATTTGGGAACACGAGACGATGAATACATTTTCGCTACGGAAAAACATCTACGAATAATTATCAACGAGCCCTTTTTATATTCGTTGGCAGTGACCTATGAAAATCTCAAGGTTCGCTTAGTGACGGAATAAGATTGTATAATGGTTCAAAACCTAATTAAAGAAATGTGACGCACTAGCAGAATTCGAGAAAATTTTTTGTCGATGTTTCATTAACTGTTGATTGTGAAGACGTTATAAGCCGATATATTTTGAGCTCAAATTTAGTTTTCTTGATCAAAACACGGGTAAGACAACCGTCAGTAAAGATCTTAACATGGAAAAAGTACACACGTTTGAAAAGATAGATTTCATTTGTGTTTCGATGAAAATTTAAATTCAAAATAACTGCATGAGAATGAAAAAATCTCGAAAAATCATACTTCGGCAGCTACGAAACGCATCATTTATGGATAGGAAGGATCGTTACTTTTATATATCACTTCGTAAAAGCATGAAATTGCATTCACTGAAGGAGTAATATAAAAAATCATTAACTGTACGATAGTATGTAAAAATAAAAGCATAATAGTGAAAAACAAATTTAGATACCCTGAATAACGCATTTGATCTCGTAGGTGCTAAATATTACGAAAAAGGTAGATAAAAATGTTTATTCCAGTATTTAAATTTCGTGAATTGTAATATCCTCTTAGAGCGTTCCTATAGTAACGAACACATAGTACCGTAACTTTTTACATAACAGTTGAGCGTCCCATAAAAATGTTTTGGACCAAGGATGTTCTAAATATTCAACGAAACCATTCTGTGAATCGATAGATAATTTGAGACAAAGCCAAACTTAAACAAAAATAACTTTTTATCGCACATTAAAAAAGAACAGAAACGAACGATAGAAGAGGATATATAAATCAAGCAAGGGTTACGAAAGAAGGTCTGAAACATTATAGAATGAAGAGATCTTACTGACTTGTCTTCTTAATACACGGAAAAGAAACTTTACGATTCGCCGGATGTTAAAAGATGGGACTCAAATTGAAACTGGAAATAAATGGCAACCGTTTTCATTAAATTCAATAAAAATAAAAAACGTATTGATAATTGATGTAATTTAAAGGTTTACGGATGGTTAACCACAACGACATTTTTTACTGGAAAACCTTAATTATAACTTTAAACGGCTCGCGTTACTTAACGGCTTCCTGGTGAAATTAATAACTCCGAGTAACTCATCATGACAAAATGAAGCGAGGAATTCATCCGTTTTCTTGAAGGGGGTTCAACAACCCAAGTATAGCGATACCTATCTTCAATTGCGCCACGAATATCGAATCGAGCTTCACTCGTGTTTCGATTTATCGAACGACATTTCATTCGATGCTCGCTTCGCGACTTTCCCGGAGAAAACACCATCGAAGATGAAAACTATCTAGCATTTTTTTCGAACAAGATGGGAGGAAGAAGATGCAGATTCAGGGGTGGGTTGGGGAATTAAGAAATCCGTGACGGTGGGAGGGAGTGAGGTGGAGATGGTAGGGGAGACATCTTGAGCAATCATTTCGGCCGTCACTTCTTTTTCCACCGATCCATTCCATATTCCCCGAAGGAGAAAGTCTTGCAAACAAAAGAGTTGCGCAAGGCGGTATTTTTTCTGTCCCGAGACTGCCGCCGTGTACATGTAATCGCTTCCTGCTTCTTCACCTATTGCTGACACTTTTATAGAATCTTAATGCGATCGCAACCGTATTGCTGAGGCACCTCCTTGACTTCTTAATTAAAAGGACCAACGTTGTGGAGGTAGCAACGGACGGATAACGACCGATAGATTTGTGTCAAAAGTATTAGAGATGTGACGAGTTATAGAATGAATTTTGTGAAGGCAGTCATCGTACTCATTTTATTCCTAAACAATCAGACTATTCGGCAATATTTCACAATATTAATATTTCATAAAGTATTTTCAAACACAAGATGAATCGGAGATGACGGCAAGGGAACCTTGGGGTTGTTTTTGATCACATAATGAGTAAAATAGCTTAATACTCTTAAAAAAAAAACTAAATTGTGTACGAGTTCTCCACTTCGTTATGCTGATAGTAATAATTTCAAAAGTTGATTTTATATTCAATAAAATTTCAAATCAACAAAAATTTTAGAAGATATACGATTGGGGGACAAAAACAGCCATCTACAAAACAAGTTTTTTTCTGAACACGAATTTTTGGTGTTCCTTTTGTATTACGTCTACTAGCCATCACAGAATTTGAGAGAGAAGGAATAATAGAAACCTTGCATCTTTCACTACAGCAAAACATAACATGAGAAACGACTCCAAAAAAAAAACAACTTCTGCAAATAAATAAAATGCCATGACAATGTCGCAACCTACAGTATGTAACAAGATACAACAACCTTCCCGCATCACGTTTTTGTTACTAATTAAAAGTAAGGAAACGTGAATCATTTCCATATACTTGAGAACCCGTGCGCTCCTTCAAGATACGTTTCCCAAGATATGTGAAATATATGTAGAAATCTGGTATACCCGGTCCGTTAACTCCAGTTGATATCACAGAAAGCTGATCAACTGTCCAAATACAGAATTCCCAAATGGACCTCGAGCGGTTCCCATGTCTAAAATCGGAGGAGAAAAAAAATGTTTCGGGACCAGAATTGAGGTCAGGAATTTCTCTTTCCCAAAATTTTGACGTCTGTAGCCCCATTTCGATGTATCGCGCCGATAGATTTGTGAGTCTGAAGAGACGTTGTAACTGGACCATACCGTCTGGAGATTCGTAATTGAGGACTAACTTCTGATGAAAGGCACGTCACGATCTTCCGTAGCATCTTCGATTAGGAATGCGTCTAGAAATTATCTTTCTTGTGCGCTACGTTTCAAGGGCAACCATTCATATCTCTGGAGCTATTCCAAACGAGTACAACGAATAAGAATGAAGTGGACTATGATTGATGCAAGCTATTAAAAATACGAGATCAAATGTCCGTGGAAAAGATTTCCCGACCTAACGCAACACCTGAGCGTTGAATTTATTGATTCGAAAACAACTAATAGAGATTTAATAAGTTGGTTGCTTGAAAAAAACAACTTCAAAACTTCGCTTAAAAATGAAGTGTGGTATTCCAACCAAAAGATCCCGATTTCAAGCCCTGGGTCGTAGTAATTTCCTAGTACGGCAATGTTTGTGCGTATATCATCAGCCAACTCACTTTCATTTGATCGGATTATTTAAAGGTTACTCAAAACAACGTAACGAAGTTAAACAAGAACAGTATATTGGAAATGCATTTTAAACACGAAAAAAGAGATCGTACATGGAAAAAATATTTCTTTAGTTACAATGGATTATGGTAATACGTTACAGTCTAAACATATCGTTCTTAACCTATTTTAACACGCAAGACAATCACACTTGAGCCTCACGGACACCGCGTTTAAACACATCTTTCTTTGAGGACAATTCATCGTTTCCGTGGGGACAAACAGATCATTCCCTGAGAGCTATGTTCCCTCTGTATTAGACGAGAAAGACCCGGGACGGATACCGATATGAATAACGGTGATTATCCTTTTGACGGCGAAGTCCTTCACGGAGTTGGGTCAACACGTAAATAAGCTTTTCCCACCGGGCGTCGTTGCTCTGAACGAGGTCAAGCAGACCACAAAGGACTTCATTTATTTTCGTAGAAAGTAGATTTACGGGACTCCTTGTGAACGCTTCGACGTACGAGCGACACAGAACGATTGTGAGGAGATGAAAAAAGGAAACGAGTTTTCCTTACGCTGCATCTCGGTGTTTTCTAGGATTCGCGGATATTGGTTTGTTCCAACTTCGTCTCCTTGGGCAGAGGGGAACAGAAGAGGGTTTCCCATCAACGGGTGGCAACAGATGAGGTTCTCAAACCTAATAATCCTTATTCTTCCAGCTTCTTGAATTGTTCAGGGATTTTCGAGTGAAAACCAATTATGGAGAGGATCTTTGGCAATCTAACCCTGGGAAGTTTTCGCAGATTCATCCATAAATTGATACTGGAAGTGAGCTGTTTAAAATACACTGTTTATATGAATTTTTCATGCCTAATATAGACGAAAATAAGTTCTCGAGCAAGTTCAACTCTTACAAATCAAAGTGTTCTGATTAAATTAAGAATAGCTGATAAATAAAAGCAATAGCCGATAATAGCAAAATAATAGACGACTGTTTCTCACTACCAACTCCGTATCAATAAAAGAAAACTATTAACCATTGTGCACATATTTATAATAATTTAATTAATAACAATTAATGGCACTATTTTGAGGTAAATTTCTAACAAAAAGGGTTCATAAAAGTTCATAAGTCGCTTTACGAAAGGAATTATTTTTTTTACAGGATCCACAACACGCCTACACCTCAAAATCTTCGTGACAACTGTATCCAAGGGCGAGTATCATTCTGTAAATCCGATGAATTCAACGGGACAGCTGTTCTCCAAATAGGCGAAGAAACGGCTTCGACTAACAAAAATTAACGCGATTGTCTCGGCGTGAAACGCTCGTACATGGGATTGCACTCAAGTTATAAATACCGGAGGAAATTTAGGGACTCTGTGAATATACTTGATGAGCTTCTCTTAACCCACTCTTTTTGAAACTCTGGCCGGAAATATTTGGGATAAACTGGTTAAAAAAAAGACACTAAGAGGTCCGAGACGTAGTTTTTACGTGATTTCGAAAATTTTTTTTGGGACAATAAAAGGAATAAACGATACGGCGCGAGTTTTCACACGTTCCCCTGCTTCTCCGAAAAGGGATACTTTACATTTGACCGCGCTGTCGCGAGATTTCTCTTCATTCAGGAAGTTTATGCATAAATGCCTTTGTGCCGAGCGGTGGTCTCTCTGTTTGCTCCAGAGTACGAATTTTCACACGTCTCGACCCTCCTATTAGGAATTTCCATTATCGACTTCCCACTCCGCGGGTGAAACGTCAACAAACGTTGTTCATCGGGCGTTCTGTTGAATTACCCCAGTTTCTTCCAGAATAACCGTCAGCTCCTGTAGGATGAGAACTGAGTGTGGTAATGATGAAAACTGGAATGCCCCCGCTGGCGTTTCACGCCTGTTGATCCGAGAAACCATCGAGGAATTCTAGAGTTAATTTAGATTAAACGACCTGATTGGAGGTGGCATTTTCAAGGATTGAACGCCGATTGCGAAATATCGAGACGGTGTAAATTACAGATTCATAATTCAAGGATATTGATGCGTGATTTATGTCCGTGTATTGCGATATTTTTAAGCAAAAATACTTCGTTGGCAAACTATTATTGTCCATGGTACCTAAATCACGTAATTTCACTAACATCATTTCTACATTAACTACAAAATTTATTGACCTAATTTCCATCTTCTAATTAAGAATAATTAAATAAATAGGTAGGATCAACATATGATATTACAACACTACGGAGATGCGATGTTTAAAGTAACTTAGTGCGTAATCACACTATAACCTTTAGGCTAACATGCGATAACTTCTTTCTCTTCAATAGCACGCTTATTGTAGATAATAATAAATAAGATCGAAATTAAAAGATATCAATAATAAACGCTTTATGCATGATCAATAAACATCGGTAAGATAACAAAATAATTTAAAGGATTAAATTGGAAAAGATAATCTTTCGTCCTAACATATTTCGCTATTAAATCACAAAGAAATCATCCCCTTTTTACTACCTTCAACACAATAAAATTTTAAAATCGAGAACACGTTTACGTGCTTTATAACTTCGTTCAATACTAAAGAGCTCGTTGCTTAATCATAACCAAAGTTAATACAACCTTTTTAAGTACGACACTAAACAAGCAGGGGAACGTAAGCTGAGGTTAACGATGGGGCAAAAACGCGTTACGTAAGAGAACAATGATCTACGTGAGACTTAAACAATCCCTTTATTGAAGGAGATAGCGCAGGTTTCCCGTACGTCAGGGCAACAACCCCGAGCTTTAAAGGTCAAAATGTGAGTGAATGGTAATTTTATAGCCTGCCTCCAGAGCCTAGCACTCCAACATAATTCCCTGACGAAGTTTTTCATGCACTTTCGGAGCACCGCAGAATCACCGAACACTTTGAGGAAAGTCGGATATGAAACTTTCGAGTGAAGAATGGATGAAACTTTCTACGTGGGACTTCAAAAAGTTTGCTCCGATTCGTGGATCGGATGAAACGAGTTATGGAAAATTTCAAGAGAGGAAGAATATTGCCAACCGATGATGCTTTCCACGGATTTGTCACCATCAAACACTTCGTCACTATCAAAATTATTCAGGAGGCAAAAGAAAACGTTCAGATTTAAAATAAACAACACTATATACAGCTTCTCTTCCAGAAAATACCACATAAATCACCTAAATCTGGATTCATTAAAACAGTCTAATATGTTGCAAGTAACAAACGAATGGAAATACTAAATAGATGCTAAATTAACCTTACAAACCCTTTATTCAAAATATTAGGAAAGGAAGGTCCTTTTACTAAGATATCGGCTTCAAATCCCGGTTGAACATTAAATTTTCCTTTCATTGCATGGATGTTAGGGTACGAACATTGTTGAATTGATTACCACACTGTCATTGTCCAAATATTTTTGTGAGAGTATGTTGAAGTAAAAATAAAACAGACTAATATAAAGGAAAATTTTCTGTTCAACCTGGATTCGAACCCGGGACCTCAGAACTAACTATATTAATTTGATAAAAAGAATCAATACCAATACGTAAAAGTGATACAGCTACTTATTAGTCGTGAAGTGCTACTGAAGATTACGTAACGCATTCCGTTTCTTTTTCATTTAAAACCTCCTTCCATCTTCTGCGCCTTATTTAACGAAATAATTCCCGATTTCAAAACGGCGAACGTAATAGAATGAAGTCATTGTCTCGAGAATACATCCTAAACGCTTCCGCCTTCGATGATCGGATAGGTATATAGTACTCGATTCCGCCACCACAACGCGCGAACACGCTTTATTAATCCACCTGTAAATGGAACTAGGAAGTAAAACCCGAAGTCTCCGAGTCCGAACGGGGCAAAAACTGAAGTGAACGGGGACAGGAAGGGAGTGGGCATTCCTGATAGAGGCCGATTATTGATTTGATGGATTCCTGTGAAGTCTGGGAAAGATAAATAAAGTAGGGCGATAAAAAGAGTGCATCCCACACCACTCGTCCTTCCCTTTTAAAGGAAATATGCCGCCGATGGCGTGGGTCACGCATAACGCTTCAGAGAGAGAGAGAACGGCTTTCATGTACCCTGTGATTCCAGAAGGAGACCAACGCTCTCGTACAAAAAACTCTTTCGTGCCGCCTTAAGAGCTCCTCGGTCGCTCGAATTTGGGGTAATTTTGGCGGGACCATTAGCCATTGGTGGACAAAAAGCAGCGTGCGGTGCGGTTTAACAGTTCAAGCGACAAAGAGCCGTAAGAGATTTCCTCGCTGCAATTACAAGATACGTATTTGATGAAAACAATTACGTACACCTAGATACATACACAATAATTTGAGTAAACGTTTCAATCTAAACAAGAAACTGCATTTCTTACGTAATGTATTTACTATGCTTTTGCAAATGCATTTCTATTCCCGCAATACTACGATCGAATTATCAATTCGTACATAAACAACAGAAATATTTTCAATAAACTCTAAACTAAATAAATCAATACGATGAAAACCGTAAATTCAAAGGAACAAAAGAGATCGAAAGATTGGCAGCACAAGAGATGTGGGCGTGGCATGAAATGAAGAAGTTGAGTGGGCGGGAAAACAATATGAGAGGGAAATGGTACGGGAGGAAATAGTTTTGATTCATAGCCAGTAAAGAAGAATATGTACAGATCACATACTGACGTGATACGTATGTGAAGGATAGAATTTAAAGGAAAAACGAGTATAAAAACAAGACTTTAAATTACTTAAGGAGACAATGTGATTAAACGAAGAACTTTATTGAACAGGGATTATTTGCGTACTTTTTATGGGAATAATTTTCATATCTACATTGTTATATTGTTCTTATGGTCCTTTTATAGTTTTTAATTAATACAGTTGAACCTTATACATTTCCGCTACATAATGATCGAATACTAATTGTACTATTGTACTACAGCATTATAAGTGATTATTATGTAAGAATAATAATTGTATAATTTATATGATTAATTCAGCAATAACAATTAACTGATTATCGAGTTATAAGTTCGAAAACATTTGGAGAATCAATAATGTAAAATATATCAAACGTAATTGCGTTTAAAATCAAAAGGATTTCGTCAAAGTTAAAGGTTCTTTAATTGTTTTAATATAATATAAAAATATTTTAATATACGTATAATGTAATGCACGCAGTAAATGATGAATAAATCGGTTGCTATGGCAACACGGGGAAAACAAGAACGCACCGAAACTTTCCACGATTCCGTTCGTCTCCGGGTATCAGACGAAAACGAGAACAAAAAAACTTAATGGACAATACGTATGAGACCACCCTCCGTGGGTCCATTCATCCCGCATCATTCAACATCCTCCCCACAATCGCATCTTCGACGAAATGGTATCCGAAAATCAATCGGACGAGGGAACTCGGAGACTGTTGAGATTCCGGTGGACGTCAACACTCGAAGTTTCGCGTTTTTTTTTAATTCCTCCTCTCCGAAGGGTCCGGATTCGAGTCCGTTCCGGAGAAAAAGGGAGGGGAGGAAAAAAAATAAAGAATGAGTCTGGGTAAAGGGGCGCAGGGTCGTTCGAGTGCCTATTATTCCATCTTGGATGGCTCTCGAAGGCATCTTCCGTTGCCCCCGTCCGTGGATTCACGCGGATACGAGGTCGGCGATGTATAGTATACCGCTCGTTCCTATTCCCCCGAATGGCGAATTTAATCGATTGTGTCGATTTTTCCCGTCGAATGGGGCTGTAACTGCCCCGTCTGAAATACGTTCCGATATAGAGCGGCGATATGCTAATCTTGAGAGGCTGCTAAGAGAGAGTTATTTAGCTTGAATTTGACGGTCTTTTGGCAAGTTTTGGGAGTCGATACGGACCGAAAAAGATACCAGGCCCGTGCGGAATGACCACGACACCTACGTTTAAAAACATATCGTACAAGAGCTTTAATTGATTTGAATGTTACCGCAACACATACGATTAACGTGCAGCGAATACAAACGTTAAAATAAGGATGACAGTTTAGAACGTATTATTTTAAAATTAAGTTCTCTAGGTTTTTATAAAAATTCGATGAAAACAATAAAGACCCAAGAATTCAGAAATAATTTCCGTAAAATTTAAATTGTAAATGAGACCTTATTGGTCTGAATTTTTAAAATAATTATTGACGGAAATAATTACGAAAATTCAACACGATCTGTTAACAAAGTAAGAAAAACCTACAGAAATTATTCCAAGGACCTGAAAGTTGCAAAAATTACTCAATGGAAAGAAAAATATCAAAGAAATAAACATACTAGATTCACGACCCATTACTACTGGAATCAATCCCAGGAACCAAGAATCAAATCTCAGATTCAAAAACATTTATATCATCACTCCACCCTAAATATTTACCCTATTCCCTTCAAACTCAAACCTTAATTATCATTCCACGCGCGAACTTCGGTATAAGCAAGCCACGAAATATTTCCTTCTCCGAAGTGAGGAAGTCTTGCGTTTTGCTTTGCGTATAAGATAAGCTAATTCCAAAATCGTGCGTGTGAAACGACGAAGGTGACTCGTGACAACCCGTGAATGCGAAATTAATCTCCCATCAACATCGTCGTGAGCTTTGTCCTTTTTCTGCGACTCGCCTTCCAGACCAGACTTCCCTTGGCAACCTTTCTTTCTTTTCTTGATAACCCTTTCTGGCCTTTAAAAAAAAATCCTCTGACGTATTTTACGAATGATTTTCCACCGAGTCGACGAGAAAATAATAAACGATAAAGGCACGCCGTTAATATTCCGCTATCAACGAATCGAATCCGGCTTCGTCTCGGATGCTGCGCGAATTATTCAAAAACATCCGCGTCCGCCAAAAGATTTTCGAGAGAACAAAATGTTCCGCGAAAGAACGGGTGCATTATATACGCCAGCTCGAGTCGATTCATTGAGAGAGAGAGCGAATTCGAACGGATCGGGAAGAGTGGAACGAGATGGAGCGTGTCATAGAAACGCCAATTGTTTCCTACCGCTACTGCCGTACGTCTAGACGGCTTTGTTTTGTTTCCAAATTGGATAACCTCCCCGCTAAAAAGAAGCCGATATCGATCCTTTTGAATACCTTTCTTTCCGGAAGAGCAGCTCGTAAAAACGAAGTTCTACAAGGGGACGTTTTAGTTTCCGTGTTTCCGGGTGAGTTACTAATCGATTCCGATATGTTTTCCGATCTGAGGCGCTTCTGGAATCGAGTACGACGTGAGAAGAGGAAGTTCGAGCGCGAGATTTCGAAAAATACGATGTCTTTTATTGGTTCGAATTATGGAGTGATAAGTCCTCAATTAGCACTATCGGTCTCGTTCAAAGTTCTTCAAACGATAAAACAACTGGAGTGCCGTTCTCCAAGTACATAAATACGGACTTAAAAGAAATTAAAAAGATCATAAACAAGACATAATAAGAAAAATTTCATACGATACATTTCCAGCATAGAAACCCCAGTTACATATCTTTATTACGCAAGCCAGTTTCGTACAAATCGCTTATTTTACTTGCTTCAGTTGCGCTAAAAAATAAGTAACTCTTTTTGTTATTTCGTACTTTGGGAAATGAGTTATGAGAAATTAATATATAAAAGTTAATGAGAAAATTCCGTCTTGTCAAATAATCGAATACGTAGTACTACGAAGTAGTGGTTGAATTCACGTAAATCTGAATGGCTATTACACCTTAAAAAATTCTTGAAAAATCGACAGAAATTAGACTATCAATCATTGTCCACTATTTAGAACACATTTCAAACGCATTAAAGAAAAAAATATTAAATTTATTTCCCTTACAATAGAATACAAAAAACGCCGCTGTGTCCACGGAAGGAGAAACGATAGCATCGTGAATTCGGATGGATGGAATGCAATCAATCATGCCGAGAAAATAACACTAACGCGGAGGGCTGCTCGAATCTGATTCTTTTCTCTAACGTAAGTGCGTGCTTCCCTTCGTGGGTGTGTGGTATTCGTGTAAATTCGGCATAACCCTTTTCTAACAGCCCCGTCGACGCCTCACGCCAGCGGGGGATTCGCTTTACTACGCACGTGCCATTTCGTACGGACTCCACTTCGCGTGTTGAACTCGTTAGCTGAGCGGAACTGATTTAATGGAGATTTTTGGTTAACATTGGTTTACTTTACGAAACGTTTTACACCGTTGCAATAGATCGCTGTTTTCTATTATGCAGCCAGAGGTTTTGACTAGAACATATTAGAGATTACGTTAAGAAATCTATAGAGAACTGAAAACATTAAATTGATTATTTAAATACTTAAATGACATTTTTACTTTAACATAAAAAAAAGAACTGAATAATCAAACAGAAGATTCGATCAAAAAGCGGGTCACAAACGATCGTAAAATCATTTAAAATTCGTCAACATATTCTCCAGAAGAAAATGTGAAAGTACGTCTATCACCCTATTTGTCTCTTCTGGGTTTATCTATAAACCTTTGAAGAACTATAGTTACTAGATTGTTTGGTGCTATCGAGGGTGAAAATAAAAATACTTTTCTTACTCTAAGAGTAGTTTGACAGAAACTCCGACGGAAATTAAACGAATTAATAATTATATAAGAGGGCATTGATTAATTCAATCAAAAATTACAACACGAAATCACGATAAAGTTGCTCGTTTAAATTAAGAAGAGGTGTGCTACTGAATAAACCAGGACGAAGTCGATTTAATAGATAAATAAACATAAGGAATCCAATGTTAGGAGGTACCTCAATAAACCTCATCTTTACCACATTAAAGTCCTAGATAACTAACTATTGTAACTAAAAACCACGATCGACTACTCAAAAGACTCCAGAGTATGGGGAACATTCGCAAAAACCACGTTACGCGGGGCTCCTCCAAGTCGCGAGTATCGAACGATATAAGGTGGTATGATCCTCCCAAAATGCTAGCAGCACGCAAGAAAGTCTGAATTGAACGCGTGATTGTTCCGCTTCCACTTTATCTGAGGGACTGAAAGGCGACGGGGATCTGATAGTATTGGTTTTCCCACAGAATAAAATCGCTCTCCCGAAGTTTTGTACGTCGCAAAATAAAACATCGACTACTACGTCGATGAGCAAATGAGAGAATCGCTCGAACTAACACCCCAATTTCGCTCAATAAATTCCCTAACCATACGAATATTACGAAAGACAAGAATACGTAATTTAAAGATAAACAAATGCTTATGTTTAGACAACTCGATCGTATTTACGATATATATATATATACGAAGATATATGTATATACACACAAATGTACCTTAATGAAATGTTCTTAAATCAATCAATATATCTTTACTATTTTAATATTCGATATATCTTTACTAAGCACCAAAGCTACAATCCTATGTCTCACCGACTATATTGAACAATATCTAACGCAACCATAATACACCTTACACTAATACACCTTCATGAAACATTCTCCAATCAACCGATATATCTTAACTACGTTCCAAAGCTCCTATATCTCCTATCCCATCCTATATTGACCAATATCTAACACGTATACACCCCTTTCTTATCCAATACCTTGATGGGCTTTCAAAAAAACTCCGATAATTAATTTCGGGATACGAGAGCTGTTTACGTTTTCCAATCTTTCACCTAAGAATAGCCCAAACTGCTCTTCGAAAATGCTCGATTCGTTTCAAAGCGGCATCCTGAGTTACGACCGACGTGGGTGATTTTATAGGGAATGATGAACCCGATGCTGGGGGAAGGAAAAATCTGGGGTAGAATGAAAGCGAGATGAAGGGAAGGGATGAGAGTTAAAGGCTTGGTGATTAGGCGACGGGAATTAGCGAGTATGAATGGAATGGGATTCCAGATGGAGGAAAACAAATGATTTCAGTAGGGGGGATAGGGAAACGCGACGGTAAAAAGATACTGAGAAAGAGGCTGGGGATACTATTGTTCTAGTTGATGATCGATGGCGAAAAAGCACCCAAACCATTAGCCGATATTTGATGAATGTCATCAACGAAGGTTTTGATGATGAAAGGAGCACGCGGTCTGTCTTAATGTGATTGCGAATTTCCAATGTTCTTTCCGTGCAATCTCGAATTTCCCGAAGAATTATCGACTGAAACATGAGACGCGAGATAAGAGTGATACCAAAATGCACCCAAATATATCCAAATATGTTAGGATTAAAGAGAATAGACCTCCTTAGCAGATGTTATACATATTAATTAAATATTTTAAGACGATTTTTAGTTTTTCATTCTCTGCACAAACATTAAACATCGATAGCATTAAAAAAAAGAAGTTAAATCTTAATTACGCTCATTCTTTAAGGAGCTATCAAAAAAAAGAACAACTAAATTCATTCAAATTCTTTTTCTTCGTGTTTCTATCCAACACCTCAATCTTTAAAGATGCACAAGATAATAATTTGCATACTCACACAATTTCATTCAATTACAAAAGCACCGTGAAATGTATGCGCTACAAACTCAATCAATAATTATATCCATTTTCATTCTTTTAATAATTTTTTGGTTACGATTTTCAACGACTCCAATTCAAGTTTGACCTTTATACGAAATTAAAAAAAAACGAGTGCTTTCAAAACCTGAACATTTCGCGAAAAAAATAATAAAATACATCCCCAAATGCGCGAATATGAATTGGTAGAAAATAGCCCAAGCAGAGAATACCAAACCATTGACATATACACACAAAATGGGAAGCGATAATAAAAAAAATCTTTGGCCCTTTCCGTCTATAAGTAACCTACTTCGAGATAAACCCTCCATCGTTCGCATTAGGGTTGCAAAACTCGTCGCTCCGTCGCGCCCGATTCGGTCGATCGTTCGTGAAAAATCACGTCCCGAAAATCGCCGATGAAAACGAAGATTTGCGCGAGTATTTCTGAAATAATTTGCGCGGTCGATCGGCCCTGTGTGCGAGCGGAGGACAATGGCATCGCTTTGTGCGAAGGAACTCGTGCGGCTGCAATCTCCGATATGGAATTCGGGAAAAAGCTCTCCACGCCAATTGGATTCCGCTCCGGATAACAATTGAGAGTTTGCACTGGCATCCGACGCGCGATCCGACTGCTGTACCCAGCATCCGGATAAAAAAGGGGAAGCGGTCAAGTTATGACGGCGGGAAGTGTGGCGCCGTTCTTGGGTTACTCTATTCGTGAATTGGAGTCGATGCTCGCTGGACATGTCATCCTACACAGCTATAGAGAACTAAAAAAATGACCTCATACACCAAAAAAGGCGATCTTTAATCGGTACATAAAATTCATTAACGTATCTAACCTACGCTATCCAGGCAACTATCACTCGATTTTATAACCCCTGTCATGTTACGTAATATAAGTTTTAAATAATACCTTCGCCAAATACGAAACAGAAATCGTCCGCCTAGTCAATGCAACTTTAGGCACACCATGAGCTTCAAATAATTCAGGTGCATAGGGTAAATTATGTATACATGATAATATAATTTTTCTCCGTAAGATATTATCTTTTTCAAACCACTTCATTCATTCCTTGATGACTTCCAAACTTAATCAACAAAAAATACTCGAAAAGATTACAATTTAAAATCGAAAATCCTTATAACAAACAACATATAACTTCCACTTAGCATCTATATATTACGTAAAAGCTGGAAATATATAATTCAGAACGTTATGACTCACTTTGAAGAATACTAACATAAAGTTTGATCGTAATTCACTTCTTATACTAAAGCGAATCATTGTTTGACTACGTTTCGAAGCCCTGGCAACTAAAATCTCGTACGTCAGATAGAAACCGATGTTTGGTCTAGATATCCTTCCAAACACCTCCAATATAAAATCGACAATACAACAATAAAATGATTAATTTAAGTTCTCTCAAAGCGCTAACCGAGATCAAATCGTTCAACACTGAGCTCACTTAAAACACTTCCAACTAATCCTTACCGAGCTCTATTCCCATTATGAATTACCTCCTTAACGACCGCAAATTGCCCCTGTATCTTTTCCTACCATCAATTTTACACCGAGCAAATCGTTCGCGATATTTCAAACTCCTACGAGAAGTAATTCCGGATAGATTAACCGATCTCAATGCTACTCAAACACCAAAGATCCTGAAGCTCAAATCACGCGTTTCCACGGAAACAATTAATAACCTCGCAGATTCGTAACCGCCTCACGAGGGAGGTCAAAGCTCGAGAACCTCCCGGATAACGAAGACAAGTTGTTCACGCACCTCGGGAGAGAGGGACTATATCGACTATTAATCGCAATTAGAAAATGGGGAGGCCTTTGTAAATCCGCTCGGAGACGAATTGAGCCTGTCGCTATGCAAACGAGATGCGGTGGAGAACTTTATCATTCAAATGATAGGATATAGGTCGTTATGTCGTTCGGATTTGAGCAACCGTAGTCGGGAGACAATGAGGTGACGTCACACGGCTGAATTCTGATGCAAATCGATCACGATTTCCGAGAGGTATTAGTGTAATGATGCAGGGGAGCTCGTATCGAGCACTCCTTACGGTAATTTTCGCAAATGAGACTCCGGGTCGTTACTAGCGACTTAAATTATGCAAATGCATTCGATTTGATATTCTCAGATCGATTCGCAAACATATATTCGAGAGGCGGGAACCGACCTAATGTTTTTTAGGCATCCAGACGTATACGAGATCGCCTTTACTCGGAATGAAGTGATCTACGTATTACACACTATTGTCCAAGAAAAGAACGGAAACAAAAGAAGTCAGTTCTTTCAAATGAAGCGATACTCTTTCTCAAATCGCATGCCCTTTTCCACCAGAGAACACGAAATAAAATTCAGTATAACGATCTCAACTAACGCTACCTTACGAACGCACCGAGATTTTTACCAAACGGTAAAAGGCAATTTTAATTAATTCGATTCCAAAGTTAATAGATCGCCTTTAGAGCGAGATATTTCAGCTTCCTTTCGAACCAACTTTCACAAAATTGGAAAGGGAAAGTAAACTTAGTTCGCACAAATATTTGCAACCGCTTACGTAAACGATAGACCCAAATGAAGAGGTCTGAAAGAGTTAGAACCGAGAAAAACTACACCACATAATTGAAAACATTACTTAAGATCTAATTACCACTAAATGCAGCGTAAATATAGATAAGATACACTCACATATGCTTGATAACATTAACTCCTAAACTACACCGGTTTATTACCTCCAATAAACCATCTTCCTACAATTCTAAGACCCGCTGCTTACGCGGACCGTATCCTCTGCGGAACCCGGATAATCGAGAGAATAGCAACATGATGAGGTAATCTAGGAAACGCTAAATGGAAATCTTACCATAAGTAGAAGAGAAACACCGTTACGGATGAGCTAGGCTGAACGGTCCCAACAACCCCGAAGAACACCCCTCTCAAAATAAAAAAAAAAACTATCGCAGGAAGACAAGCCTTCCTAAGGTTTCCCTCAGCGCGTGCAGCCTTCGATTCGGAAGGGGGTTAAAAAAAATCGCCACACGCGTATTTTGGCGACGTTTCCTCCTTGGCCCTTAATCGGCCGATCTTCCCCTTGGAAAGAGACACTCAACAGATGGAAAGCGGGTGGCGGCTCTCTTCCGTCCCCTTGTCTCGCCCTCCAATCTCACCGCCGCCCAGCACCCTCTGGGACCATTGTTTGTAGGGGAGCAATTAAAATGCGGCCGAGTTGGCCGCCGCGGCTTCAGTGCTGCTCCTACCGGAGCCGTACATTGTGCAAGGGTAGCGAAGCGTAGGGCGTAACTTTACCTCCCTGCTGAAAAGGAGGGATGTGCAAGGGTGGGAGAAGACTGGAAGGTGCAGGGGAAGCGGTAAGATGGTGAGGAAGAGGTAAAGTCCGCCCGTTTATTCGGCGGAAAGAAAGGAGTTCGGTGGGAAGGCTTGGGATGGGGAGACTTGGGTAGGGTTGCAGGGGTTCCGGGGAGGGATTCGGGTGGAACGGACGCTTTTGGTAGGAGGAAATGGTTGGCGGGAATTAAAAATGAGAGGGAATAATGCCGATAGTAAGCAGGGATGAGTCTGCGTTCGAGGGGATACGTAAAAAAAGTGCGGTTCGAGCACGGGGAAAATAGGCGGTACTCGACTGGGCGGTGAAGGGGAATTTACGCTAACATGGAATGAAGTGCGTTCAATTCACTATCCCAGACGTCTCATTAACGGGCGTCTTTGTTGGTTCTTAATTAAAGACACGTGTCAACAGATAGGGAATCGCAAATATCAAGTTTGAAATAATGAGAAATCTATTGCATTCGAAAGAGTATTTCAGACGGGTCTATTTTACGATACGTAACTAACGAAGTAACTAATCAACGGAATAGTTTAAGGACGACGGCAAATTCAAATTACATGCAGAAATGCATCTCAGATATAAAACTACGGCTTTGAAATTACAAAACCGAACGTAACTGACAAAGAAACCTAGGAACAGAAAAGCTTAGGTGCATGACAACGAAGAGATAGATCCTACACCTGAAAAAAAAAACAATGGTCTGCTGAAGACAGCAATGGAAATATTTGAGTATGTTGAGACAAGGAAAGAAAAGCGTTAGACATTTTAGACAAACAACAGAAGGAAGAGTATCTATACACCTGCCGCTTATTCTCGTGCTTGCCAAAAGGAGGAAATAACTTCTACGCACCCCGATATTTAGGGGAAGTCGTAGGAAAAGGGTGTCAGAAATGAAGTCAGTTTGCAGATAAGGGATCTGGTAAGGGGGTGAGGATGACCAGTTGGGAAGACCGTTGGTAATAATGACAGAGCTGAGAGGGGTTGGGAATAATGAAGGGTTGTTCGAGAGAATGAATACTGAAACACGTACCGCATCGCTTACCGAATATAAGTGTTAGAAAACGGCGTAACGAGGATTTTTGTTTGAAGGTATCTCAACTGGGTCATTAACGAGACGAACAGTTCTGACGCGGGAGATCTTTTGAGACTTCGTGCATCGGGTGTGAAGTTTTTTGGGTCGATAAATGAGAGGGGAAATATTCGGTAGCGAAACGATGGAAAATCACCACGAATGAACTTCGTATGTCCAAACTAAACAGGTTCCTTAGTTCCTAATTAGAAGGTATGATATAAAAACATGAGAAGAACGATTGCGAAAAACAAATAAAGTGATTGTAAATAATAGTAACCAAAATTGTAAGAGCTAAAAAAGCTAATACGTAAATTAGGAAACGTAACGTATAGCACGACACGCAGATTAACTGAATCATTCCAATGAATATGAAGTGAAATGATATGAATAATAAATATCTTCGCATTTTCATATTTTACACAAGACATAATACAACATTATCTTGTATAGATATTCAACATTAATTCCACAGATATCAAAACTTCAATACTCTAATGCGTGCTTATATAAGTATGTTTCACCAAAATAGTGAATAGCTCCAGAATCCTGTTAATGTAAATAAAATACACATTCCTCTTGTACAAACTTTTTTGGATATTAAAAGAGTGAAATGCGGAACAAATCGACTCACGACCAAAACTCAAAAATAAAAGGACACCTCGATAAACAATTCGCGGAGTAATTTCAGAATTATTCTTACGATAAACGCTACCAAAATCCTGTACACTCCGGATGACCTACAGGCAGCCTTGCACGGGTTCGAAAATACGCTAAATGAAAGCAAATGTGAGCCATTCTTCAAAGGAAAAGGAAACCGTATCAAAACGAAAAAGCTTTTGAAGAGCCCTAGAAAAATAGCTAGCGGAAGGTGATAACTAAACTTTAAAACTGGAAAATGACTATCTGATGGGAGACTTAACGACTTGAGATAGGCCATCTCTGAAAACAGAGGCGAGTCGACCGTCACATTCTGCCTAATTAATACTCCCGGAGATTCGCATTTTAATTCGCGAATCGCGCTTTGGTTAGCGTAACACGACGTAGAGGTGTATTATTCAAGAGGCCATTAAAAATAGGATATGCTGCGCTAAGCGAATACCGACCTGCGAACAAAAAAGGGATGGGATATCTGGAATCTGATTATACTGATAAATCGTGAGCTATTTTAATTGGGACGAATCGTAAATTCACGCTAATGTTTGCGATGGATTGCATTATCCTTTTAAAAGCATTGTTTGGATGTTTGGTGAAGAATTTTCATCAAACATTAAATTGCTAAGAGGATAGAGTTAATTGACGATTAATTGGTTAATAGTCTACACAATAAAAATATTATCTAACGGAGGTAGTACGTGAACGATTATTGATTGAATAAGATATATGTATGAGGCATAATTGAAAAATGTTTCTATTCTATTGATGAAATTTTAAATTAAAATCGTGTCTATTATCATCTCTACGCGTAATGCTCTCTAATAATCTCTACAAAAAGTATTTATTTACGTATTGTGAGTAATATCTCGACTTAGAACTTCATAAAACTTGTTATCTTCCGAGATATCAATTCATTAACTCATATCAGTATATGATAACGAATGTATAACTTTTATAAACTAATATGACTATGATTAAAACTACACAGATATTATTTCTCCTCCACTTTTCATAAAAATATAAGCATTTACCTAAAAACCTAGATCGATGAGAATATATAAAGACGATGATCTATAGACAAGGCTACATTAGAAGAATGTCGATCCAATCATCAGGTTATAAAAAATTACATTTTCGCGACAACCACACTAAAATATAACACTAATAAAAAAACGATTAGTAACAAGGAGAAATTTACAAGAGGTAATGAAAACCCGAGAAAAGTCATGCTCCGTAAAAGAGGCAATTTATCTCCGCGTTTAATATCTCAAATATAAGAGAAGCATAACAGCCTTATGCAGATTCCGGAGTTACGTATGCGCTTTAATTGCGATCGCTATCAAAAAACCGGATTCACTCTTTCATCTCGAATCGTAACGAAAGTGAAAACGTGTTTAGTTATGGACATTCTTGTACACGGGATGTCTTTAACTGCTTCGACGTAACTTTCTTTAACGGAATGGAAAAAAACGAAAGCGAAGAATTCGTAACTGAAGAAAAAACCAGTCGTATTAATCGTCATAAAAAGAAAATTCTACAGTTACTTAGACCTTTAATTGCATATGATTCTACGATCGGAGGATTATGAAAATATAAACAACGGTTTCTCAAAACGGAATTTTGGGATCTGCGTCTCCCACTTAAGAAACTTGGGATCCTTATAAATGAACTTAAAGCCTATTAGAGGCAAGAGTGCAACCTGCATGACTGCAAAACTATATTGAACGTAACGTGTTGAACATAAACTCAATAATAGTGAGTTATGTGTATTTAATAATAGTAAGGGGACCACATACCAAAATAGAATGTACGGAGATATATCTTGACATTACCAAGAGCAAGTACGAGATGAATTACGCATCCTTATAATACGTAAACGACATCTAAATTAGGAGAATACGACAATGAATTCCAGCATACCGCGCAGGTTACTCATACGCTTCGGTTGCCAAGGTGCTCCTTAGAATATCAATATCAAATATTCGGAATAGTATATCCTTTCGCTGACCGTATTAACAATTAAGTTGCACAGCGATTCTTTTACGGGCGAAACTAAAAATAGATTTCGAGAAATGAGAAAAAACTTAAGATGCTCAGAGAAAAGTTGGAGCAACCGAAAAGAAAATAATGCTAGATGAAAGGGGGAATGAATAAAGATGAATCGAAGACGGATCTGAGGAATAACTTGGACTGGGAGACGCTCTGCTTACTGCGCATTTAGACAGCCACCCTTTATACTTCAGCAGTAGATGTTAAGAGAACATGATGGATATGTGCTTACAGAGCAATGACAGCGTTTACTTCATCGTATTAACACTTTTAATTCCGAAATCGGGATGCGAAAGAGCTTAGAGTTTTCATTCTCAGACCCCATTCCAAGCTTCTCCCACCACAATTGTTATAAAAATCATAATTTTCTGTGAAGCATTACGCGTAATTAATAGTTATATACATAGTTACGCGCCTACGTGACTGAATACAACCAAACTCTGCGCGTTAGAGTTATTGCGTCGCTTCTTTTCGCATCCTCTTAAAGGGGACCGGTACAAGATCCGATCCCTGTGGGACTCTCGCAATCAACCGGTGACGTCGCGGTGTCCCGTGCAGGAAGGGAACAGCGGAGCAGAGGTGACTGTTTTTTCGGCCTCCTTTTTCCCTCTCTGACGCATGAGCCGTTGCGAAATTACTCCATCGACGAGGAATGCGTAGGAAGGAATCGCATCCTGTCGAAGATGAAACACCGCCACTTCCCGCGAAATCTTTTCCGCTGAGATTTCGAGAACTCATGGATATTCCACGCACGGCTGACTCCTGATGCAGGTGATTAGCAGCGTCGGTGTTGGATCGCTCTTTTTTTAAACTACTACGCGTTTTTTCTCGTACGGAGAGAGAGATCGATTTATTACCGCGCGAGTGCTGGCGCAAACGTTTTTCATTTTTTTTTCCGCAAGGCGATTTTCATTAATCAGTTTCTCCGCGGACGCGTGATTATCGTCATTGTGAAACTTTCGGTTTCTTTGCTTTCCAATTTCATTGTCGGGTGATGAGGAAAGTTTCCCGATTCGTTCCACAGTCTGGGTTTCAATGAAAGACTTTAATCCCGATTTTATGGCGGATTTTCCGAAACCTACGGAATGATCTTCCTCGCGAGTGATACATGCTGAATTTTCTCTCGGAATAATTCAATCTTAAGTGAGAAAGAGAGATACGCGTTGTTAAAGGAAAGATTGTCAAAGAACAATGTTAATATTTATAAATATTTAAGTATCTAATTGGAACCAGATAACAGCAAACGTAAAAACATTTGCGCAGGATTGAAAAGAATAAGACCTCAGAAAAATAATTAATGGAGAATATTGAAAAAAGAATTAACCCATATTAAACACATTTATGCTAACATGAATGCGTACAATAAAATCGTACCGCCAAACCCAGCGTTTATTCGTAACAATACGACAATATTGACGTAAATTTACGAGGATACGAAAGTTTCGAGGATATTGCGCCGTAGAAAAGCAAGTTTCTGTCTCCCGCAGCTAGGTGGCACTATTATTTCCATATCGATCCTCGCTGGCCTTTTTGACACCCGCAGAATTTGAGGGAAGAAGCTCTTCGACCCTCTGAAACAAACCCATAACGTAAGGGCATCTCTAGAGAACACTCTCGTTTAAGCAATCCTGAGTTTGGTTCAAACGTCAAACGTATCACGGAACTCCGAAGTGTTAACTTGTAGGACCACCGCGCCCCGACACGATCGCGCCATCTCTTCCAAACCGAATCTCACGAATAAAAAACAAATCTCCAAGGACGACTGCGACGCCATTTGAGTTTCCTAGGATAGAAACGGCGCAGAGCGGCATTCCAGAAATTTCCACTTGACGACTCCGCGATCAAAACAAAGGGAGCTGAATGCCTCGGCATTAGTCAAGGTCTATGGTAACCCTCGCCTTTAACCGAGCACTTAAAACGCACGGATTCATTATTCATTCGCTAATAAAGAGCCGCCATCCGTTGGGCGATAATATATCTCGAGGAATCCATCGAGGCAATTAGGAGCCGGGAAAAGTGGGCGTCTTGGAGAGGTTGGAACAAAGAGACGAGATATTGGAGTTATCAAAATGTAGGTAGCGACTTCGTGATGGACTGGAGAACGAAATTCTTGAAGCGAGTTGCCCTTTCTCCTTTTCAATTTTCAAGGAAAGAGAAACACTGAGTCAGAGTATCTGTAAGATAACTCGCATGGCTGAACCCGAATAGAAATAGAGATGCCAGCTCGGGAAAGCGTATTGAGGAAAAAAGAACGTAACGAGCCAGATGCAGTTCTTCGGAATTTCGCGTTTTAAAAGAAGAAAATCCGGAGTGGCTCACTCGAGTAACTTTGCAGGAAGAAAAGGGTGATCGAATGCAAAAGATGTAAGTACGAAAATACGTGAGTCTCGAAATATTTGAGTTACAAAACTTATAAAACTCACTTATGGAAAATTAATATCAACTCATAATGCTACATAAATGACACCCAAATCGACTAGATTATTCATTCTCTCAGAACCGAAGATCGATCAATTAAATTCAATATTAAATCCTGACCAAACTTTAATATCACCCAAAAAGAATAATAAATTTCTCCCCATCATTTACAGGATATTCGAAATTCTCGCTAAACATTACGATAGAAAAAATATCGACATCCAATAGAGATAAGGAACCTTTCAATAAAAAATTCTGCTTCATTAATATAAATCGAAACAAAATCATAATACGTGGGCAAACTGAAAAGAAAACACATGGATGAGTAGAACGCTATTACATAGATTCATTTTCACTTCAAACTTAAACGTTGCGGTAAGATTGGCTCGCGAAAAAAGTCGACGTAAATATAGCTCATGCATTTATGCAAATCAAACAACTCCACCGAAGGCATGCGCTCCTTATAAAAAAAGCATTAAAAAAAACCTGAGCTAAAATCAATTTCACGCTAGATTCGCTCTCGATAATCCATTAAAAAATGCTCTAGAATCAATCCACCCGATCCATGTAAACGTTTTCCATGGACACACACATTTCCTCTCGCATCCTTAAGGCAATAAAACGCATCGGCAACCAACCCACGATCCAAACACCGGAAGTTTAAAATACCACACTTTCCCACTCGCGCTGACGTAAACCGACGAAAAATCTCATCAGACTCGAGCGAAAGTAAGTTTCCTTAATTAACCATCTCGACCCTTATTGGAAAACCGGGCTACGGTAAAGGAGCGTCACTCCGTCCAATCGGACGGAATCGATTCCCACAGGATGCATCGAACGCGACGCGTGATACCGCCGAACAAGGCATGGCGCAAAACCTATCGGGAAAACATGAAGCGGATCAAAAGCGGCAAACCCCGCAGAGAGATCGAGAATCTCCTCCGGGCATCCGACTGCGGCATTCCCACGCAAAATTCAAAATAAAAACATTCCCACCGCCCGACCATTCTCCCACGAACCAACTCCGTCTTTTTCCACGTGAAACAGTTTAACTCCGTCGCTGAACCTTAACGACGAATTCAGGCTCAAGGACATCCACGCTTAATAGTCCTCAGAAGCCCTCATCTGTACGACGCACGCGTCGCTGGTTCGATTCCCGGCACTTAAATAGCTCTTGGGTGGGTGAAAAAAGGGACGGGACCGTGTATAAAAGATGAGGACTAAAAAGCTAACGAGGTTTACCGAAGCTAAGTTAACGGTGCGAGCAGGTAAAAAGTGGCACAGACGAATTCGTATCTAATTAAGTTTTCGATCGTATACGTGAGTTCCTTCTTCGGATGGAAAACGGACAGAAGACACAAAAAGATATGAGCGGGGCAATAAAGTTCGACGAAACAGAAGCATGTGCATACAAACTACGTAGATTAAATAATCAGAAAAAATTAGCAACGGTTTTAATCCGCGAGAGAAATTGCTAGTTTTGCGCACAAATAGTACTGGTAATTAACACATTTAAGCTACTAAATAACAATTCTAAGAGTAACAAAAACGATAAAATTACAAATTATTCGTAAATGAGATTAAACAATAATATTACTTTTTACGGATATAAAACCGATTTCGCAGATTCTAATTTTATTTAAGAGCAATTAAAACATCAAAGCGCAAGAAAATTTCAGTTTTCCAAGATAAGCAATACCGATAGTAACTCATTCAAAAGGGTTATAAGAAAATGAAAGCAAACTTATTATCGATGCAAAATAAATCCAGTCTCGAACCAGGAATCTAAGGAATACCTTGAAACGAGATTAAAGTTGGCAAATTCCGTCTTCGCTATGACCCAGGATTACCGAGTGTACAAAATTTTGTTAATTCGCTATATTTACACATATGATTTATTATTATTTTTTGACATTCTTAATTCGATGTTTTCAGAAAAAATAATCCATAATTCGTTTGAGATCTAATTCGATTGAAAGCTCTCCCTTAAATCCTATCAATCTTTATACGGCCTGATCTTCAAATATCAACCATGGATACGTAAAAAAAACTAAGAAGTATGATACGAAACCTACTAACCAAACACCTAAAATAGAAGTTAAAATAAATGAAAAACGAGACATGAAAACTCAAAAAATCGAGAATAAATTATCCATTTAAACCGAACCAAAATCTCCTGCATAACAGTGTTTATTAATCCTTCCTCCAAACGACACAACCCAAATTTGTGCAAACACCTCGACATTACACAAGGATTTGGAACAGAATAACTTCGTATTCTAAGTCCCTAACACCGAGTTGGCTAAGTAAAGACTAGAGAGATGATGGGAAGCTGATATAACGGTGTGAATTTGCTCTCGACAAGCTTTGAAAGGCGCTACTAACGCCCTCTACCGAGATATTGACGTTGTTCCACGCACCCTTCTGGGATATTTGCACGGGAGGTAAAGCTACACAACATATTTATACTGGTCGGGCGGGTAAATATTTACTTTCCGACTCGTGAACGAAATGGCTGACGATATTCCACGAAACAATACTGAAGATAAACTCGCTTCATAGGTCAAGGTTTTCGCCAAAAATTGACGTCAGATGACTCGGAGAGATAAATTCGAATTTCCTCAAAGATGCCGAGCTCCGCAATTCATCCACAAAAGTCGTTAAAATGATAACGTATGACCGCTCCATTTCTTATCAGACGTGTTTACACAACAGCATATCTGACACTGAGTATAAATCATCACAGAGAGAGAGAGAGATCATACTTGTTTTGCGTTTGCTATTAAAATCAATCTGCTAGTATGGAATACAAATTACATAAAATGGAATCGGTTTCTTAGAAATGGCATTGGATAATTGAGGAATATAATTAAGAAAACACTGCGAATATCTAAGCTACTGACACAGAAAAGTATACGTAATTACTAGCGATTTAAAATAATAAATATAAATCCCAAATGCGTACAATATCTTGAAATAATTTGAAAACTTCTAGGGGGCGTAATGTTAATCTGTGACTTGTATTAAAAGAATAAGATCGAAGAAAATAATTACTACAAATTTCCACTGCTATTTGGGCAAAAAATAATTGAATACTGCGAAACATTTATGAGCGAAAACATCGCGATAACATTAGGATTCTAACAGATGAGAGTGAGGGTCAACACTACTAAAATTACGTACCCGAGCCGAGAATTAATTAACCCGAACCATTTTAACAATTTAACGGTCAACGTTTTCCGCTTCTAAATTTTGTAGGTCACTAAACTCTCGGTTTGTCAACAACGCAGTTTCCTAAAACAAGTACGTGCTGGGCGGCGTATTAGCAACGAACCAGCGGCGACTTTCAGCCACCACCAACCTGCGGGCACTTTCTGCATTCCCCGATCGTAAAATTCCTCTTAACTAGCCTCGCCCGCATGAATTTACCTCTTGCTTGTGTGCCTCTTCTGCATCGCGCGTTTCATAAGGTGACCCCCTGCGAAAAATACCCTCTAATTCCTCTGACATTGCCCCTTTGAAGTGCACGGGGCAGAAAAGACGAGATGTTTTTGAGAGAGAGAGGAACGAGTGAAGGCGGGGACGGAGTGCCCTTGACCTCTAATAGCGGAGAGGGGGAAGTGTGAAGAGTGGGAAAAACGTAGGAAGAAAGCCGGGAGATGAAAGAGTTGCGTCAATGGTCCCCCTCACCCCCGAGAGTGAGGTGCAGCGACCCACGAGTGAAGAATGTGGCTACAAAAAGGACGATATCAGTCTAATGGAGGGCGTGAAAGGGGAACCATTATGGAACCCGCTCCACCGGCACTGCAGCAACATTTTAATTACGCTTGCATTCGTTGGATGCTGTGATGCACTGGCAGAGGCGGCGACTTGAGAGACTACGACCATGTTCCTAGATTACGGGACGGTAGTTACACTCCGTGGCATCCTTCTACGTAGTCTATGTTTCATACAGTCGATTCCACAGAGTGCTGCTGTTCGCTTATCCGTGGGCCTCCGTGGTATACCATTAAGATTCCTGCATATCTTGCGACCATGTACGTGGAAATTCTTTCCCGACAATCCCTTAGTACTTCAGAAATAATATTTAGCAACCCACGACATCCCTGTCAATCATCAAATTCTTATAACCTATGTTCATTACTCCACCTAGTATCTCATTCAAAAAGATACTGCTTTCATATCGCCTTGTAGAAACCTTACGCGTTTTCCTTCGCATATTTCATGCGAATTTTATCTAATTTACATCTGGTTTTCTAAGCTTAATCGAAACTAATAATGTTAACAGAAGTGAAAAATAGCGACATGACTGGGACTCGAACCCAGGTCTCCCACATGCCGGGCAGGCGCACGCAAAGTAGTACACTTAAATCCTTTCCTTACACGTACAATTGTTGGAAAAAGAAATGAAATTTTGCTCAATTCCAATACGATTCACATTTATATAATAGGTGAACATTTTGTGCTGGGTAAATAAAATAAGTAGACAGAGAACATTACAAGTTCCATCCAGAAGAACACCTGTTTGATTGAAGGGCTATAGTGACGTATGATAAAATAATTTTGAGAAATCATACTGAAACCCTAGGAAGTTTAGGATGAATCGGAAGCTAAAAGACATCCGATCCAACACGCAGATTATACTGATATGAGACCTAAGTGGATGGAATAAACCACCACCAAATTAAATGTATCAAAGGCCACCAGTTTGAATAGAATAAACCTTACGAAATTCTAAATCCCACACAAGTCCGTATAGTACCAATATGAAGCCAAAAATAGATTTAGATCTGGGAACAGTGTTTTTATCGTAAGAAGAAATTTTATATTCCTGATTTAATGGTCATTTTTAGAACCGGGATTTTTCATTTACTCACCAACTTAACGAAAACAAGCAATGATATCATAAAATGAAAGAGAAAAGGGAATGATGAGAACAAATCAAATGCTCAGATAAGGAAAATAAGGAAATGACAAACATATATTTTAGACAGTGACTCATCACATGTCTACATGAAAAACCATACATTTTCATAGGTCGAAGGATCAATCTTCTTCCGCTAATAGCAATATAAACTTGCGAAAAAAATAATGATGCACGCAGTTCATAAATACGAATAAATATACTCCATACTTCATTCTAGCCATTACATTAATGGACGAAAATATTTTCCAGCAATATCAAAACTCAAAATAAAATTCGATATCGAAGATCTAACTTACTCTATGGAAAGAAAATAACATCACTGAATAAGGTAATAAGATATTAAAGCTAATGAAAGCTACTCCTGACTCCTACTCTGAAAGTTAGAACACAAATAATTATTATAGATAATCGATATGTATCTATCTAGAGATCAATCTAGAGTGGGTTATGATTGAAATATTCCTAAAAAGACGAAAAATATATCGAAGTTGAAGAGCATTAACCGAATCGAAAACATAACAAATGTCCCATTCGACTATTGACGTACATAAATCGAGAAGCAGGATAAATCGATATCTCGCTCTCGATCTATCGAATAATGAACGATGGAATAACGAGCCGTAGAGATTGAAACCGACGCTGCCTCATCTTTAAACCCCACAAGTACCCACGTTTAATTGCATCTTTGGCACCGCGAATGGAAATGGACCCCGGGAAAAACCGGTTCTGCGACGCACTGCCACATTCCAAGAGCATATCTCCGAAGCGGAGCTGTTTTATTTTGACAGCCGGAGCTTTGGATAGCGTGTGTTGTGGTTTGTTCAAAAACAAACTCGAGCATCGTATACCCGTTCGACTACGAGCCGTGTAATTTCTTGACGTTAACAGGCGTTTATCCCAAGAGCTGCTAAGTATTATGGCAGAAATAAAAGGCGTCGAAGTGCGAATAAATAATTCGGAGAAATTCATTGCGATCTCTGGGGAATGTTAAACCGGGAAACTTGCACCGCTGAAAATTGTGTTGAAAGAGACGAATACGGCTTGAAATGTGGGTTAACGATGAATGAAAAGAAACTTTCTCGTTCCTCCCGAGAGGTGAATTCTACCTTCACCTTCCGATGAATATTCCCCTCTCAAGCCGTTCGTCGGTAGAAAGTTCGTAACTCTCACGACAAAAGACTCTTTGCTGTGTATCGCGGGATTAAAAACCAAATAAGGTTGCATATTATTAGTAAAGAAAAGAATTGAATAATACATACTCTCTACTATAAAAGTTAATATGATCATAATATTACCATAAACAAAATATCCTCATTCTTATTAAATAAAGAAAAATAATTGAGACTCGCAATAACAACATAAATTCATAGATTCGCAAAAAATACACCTAAAAACATTAAAGACATTTAGAAAAAATGTGCAGAAACGAATGTCGCAATAGAATTTAGAAAATGTCAATAATTGCACATAAAACCAACCTTGTACGCAATAAAAAATTAGCACAATTTATGGTTTCAGTAATGACGTAGGGTAGCAATAATTAGTGAAGGATAATTTTCAATCCGTTCACTACTTCGACAACGACCTAAGGTAGCTATTCTTTATGGAATAATTAAAAATGCTTTTGTCTTTTAGAATAGAATACTCAATATTGCGCGGTAACGAGCAGGATTGTTTTTCATTCCTTTCACATCAATCCGTCGGTGTGTGACTAACACTTAGCAAACAAGCTTTGGCATCAAAAACTATTTTTTCCCATCAACATAGTTTCACCGCTCGATCATACAGGAAAAGTGAACCAGAATTCCTTTCGCCTCTTTCATATTCCTAGAAAGTAGTGAAATACGCGACGCGTGACCGTCAGAAAATTACCACGGAACAGATGTTGAACTAGAACTGCGCGACTGGGCAACGTCGTAAACATCGAGAAAACGTCCACGATTTGGATCTCCGATAAGCACCGGACTTGGACCGCGAATCCAGCATCCGAGACGGACGTATTTATTTCCCTCCGCGGATGACTTCCCCCGTGTCACCATCTGCGGTTTCCCATCCGCCACCGAAGGCGATAACCTTCGCTCTAATGAAGCAGCGCCCGCTTTGTTTCCGCAGAGGTCATCCGAGACCGGAGGGCAACGAACAGGGGGCGAAGTAACCTCACCATCAACTCCCGCGGAGAGGATCGAGTCATCACGACGCCAGCGCCACGACCACCGGCTCTGCGAACCCGAGAGGCACGCCCACCGATCCTTGCCACGGATGCACCGACGGCTTGGGAACTCTTCTGTATCCCCCCGAAATCCTTAACATCTCCTCCTCTTCCCGCCACCGATACGGCCGTCCTCGAAACCGGAAGTCGCACGTGGAGCGACGCCACCGGCGCTGCCAGACTTCCCACCGAAAGACGCGAGACGTCTTCGACGTCGACGCGGCCGGGTTTTGCCTCAGACGGCGGCCAAATGCCGAGAGAAAACTCCGCGCCTGGGCCACGCGGACACTGCTAAACTACTCCGGCGGCATACGACGAAAAAACATTTAAAAAACGGGGGCAATGATCATTGGGCGGAAGGGGTCGGATGGAGGGAGGGCTTGGTTTGCCGCCAAAGAAGCAGCTGCTGCTGCGTGCGTGGGGGTGGGGGGCAAGCTGGCGAGTGCGTTGGCTGGGAGGTGGGGCCGGAGGGGCCGAGAAAGGTTCTTGAGAGGGAGGAGGAAGCGTTGGTGGGAAATGGGGGCCGAAGCGATCGCGTAGATACGTCAGCACACCCTGCGAACTGAAAGCCGGGAAGAAGGAAGCTACCAGAGGCTCCGCTACCCTCCAGGCGGAGGAATTTTATCCGAGATCCGACGCTAAGCGAGGGCGATACCAACTGGTGGTCCCGGAGAGAGATGGCCCTACTAGCCTCTGCGACGAAGCGGAACTGACCTACTTCGCTCGAGAACAAGATGGGTTCCTCAATTCGTGCGAGATGGCCATGTTTCGGAGATTTTTTTTATACCAAGAGAAACTGAATCCCTTCACTTCATGGACGTCAATGCTTTTTTGGCGAAGTTCGAGTGATGCACATATAAAGTAGTTCGGGGAGATATCGATGCACGCTTGCGAAAGGGTCCGAAATGGCGGGAAGATGAACTCGTCCGGACTTAACCCAAATAAAACAAACAGAAAAAAATTGTCAACGGAAAAAAACGGGAATATAATTATATTATCTTCAAATAATTTATAAACGTGTTCTGACTTATGTCCATACCAAGAATTTTCGTGATGTTGTTCTTACTTAAATAAAAATTCAATTAATTTAAGAATCAATTCGTCTAAGGAAGACACAGCACCGCAATTTAAAAAGAGATATTGAAAAAATTTCCGCATTGATTTAAGCTAATATTTCCCGACAATCTAAACATGTTTATCGTTGCCGATGACACACTTCTGAAAGTAATTCCATCAATCTTCTTTAGTATCAGAACAAAACACGTTTTCCTTGTTCCTTATCAATTTAAACTATCAAAAAATTTTTTCTTGTGCTTAATTTCGCTGAAAAATCGCAAAGAAAGCTCAATTCTGAGTTATAAATCAAGAACATTCCCTAACAGAATATATTTTGTTAAACAAAGACATTAAATTTGCAACGATTATTATTTATTCGCTCGAGGCAACATCGAAACAAAGGTACTAAATGCATCCGCTTGTTTCAATTGCTCCTGTTCAATCCCTATAGTCAATAGATTACGATAATAATAGAAAATTTATAAGTGAATAAATTACGCAAAGTATTCCGAGTTATTTTCATTTCCATGCTCCAACGGAATCGAAAGTTCTTCGTACACAAAACGAACCCACTTTCACGCCAAATTCGAACTTTTCATTATTCAACCGATTTCTACACACTCCGATACACATAGCGACCCGGAAGTATCGTACTCTATTGCCCTCATGAATTGACCTTTTGATACTTTCAAAGGATTCGTCTCCGCTTATCACGTTATCTGCGTTCGCAGGAGAAAGCCGAGTTCACACTAACTATTCCCAATCTAGGAACTATGATAGATACGTAAACAACTGATCGACCCCTAATATCTAAGGAGACGGGAGAAAACACGTTATCTTCCGCGTTTTGAATGACGTGATGCTGATTAACGAGGATCGATCCGTGCGTTCGAATTTTAGAAAGTGAAGGAGGTGATTCGGAAATCAAGAGCGAAACTCAAGGAGAGAAAAACCGTAACAAAGCGATTCTTAGGGCCTTTCCAACGATGGAACAATTCACCCGAATTCCAGACGTATTCTAAAAACGAGGTCGGGAAATATATGCGTGCCAAAATTTTCGATAAGGCTGTTAAAGTAGATAAGTCGAAGGGAGCGTATCACTAAAACATACACGCTAAAAACTTGCTAAAAAATTATCCTTATCAAATAATTTACGCAAAACAGTTATCGCCAATTTTTTAATAAACGAAAACTACTAAATAATTAACGATATAGCAAATAAAATATATATGTACACACACACGCATTCTATTTAGTATGCGTAATTGTTTAGCGCGATAACTTAGTAACTCTGAAGTCCTTGGTTCGATTCCAGGTAAAAAGGAATATTTTTGCGAGAGAATATATATCTATACTCGTCAATTATTGAGCATTTCACTGCAAATATACCCCAATTAGATATTTTCCATTTTTTAATAAAAAAATGTTCCACTACTTTTTTAGATAAAAATTGTACTAAAAACACTTCATACAAATTAAAATCGCTTATACATATACGTTACGTTAGAATATCTCGTAATAATAAAACACTTCATCGAAACCTTAACCACTCAAGCCGTAATATTCAACAGTTCTGAAAAGAGTTTTAACACAAAAAAACTCCTTTCGTAATGATTTCCGTTAGATTACCCGAAAACTCAAATCGAGCCATTCCCTTTGATTCAAAATAATTCCGTTACGCCTCAAAGGAGAAGGAAACGCAAGAATGACGACAGGAACAATGCATACCGACGATGGGACCCCCCGCGTTAAAGAGTGGAGCAAATCGTCCATTTACCAACTGGGGCAAAGTGATTTACAAGGTGTTTATAAAAGATGGTAGGGGAGCAATTGGACAATGGCTCCGCGCGAGGCGGTCCAACAATTGGGAGTAATAAAAGAAAGCGGGAGCAAGAGCGCCGCGCGTGGATGTGGTGGGAACCATTACCATGACGACTCACGACAATTAGGCTCCTGGAAACACATGACTCGCGATAAACAAATATCGAGACGTGCGATGAAATTGGATGAAAAGGGAGGAAGAGAGGGTATGCATGCCGCGCACCTGTTGTTCCTTTTCTCTGGATATTAAAAACGAAAGACTTTATTATTGAGGCGTTAGATGGCTTCCTCGACACGACGAACCGGCGGTGACTAATTAAACCTGGGACCATCTGTCTGACGAGATTGCGCGATGGCAGAGCTTGGTTTAGCCTTTCCAATTTCCTTGTGGACGTTGTGGCAAGTTATACGCTGACGTGCCTCGTGCTTAGCTCGAGTATCCTAAGCGTTCCCTTTTACATCACAATGACCTATTGTATGAAATACAGCAACAATCAAAGAATGATTCTCATTAGGGTTAGATGACTTATTGTAGTCTACGAAATACTTCACGCTCTTGTCAGAATCAATGATTGTGACGAAGCATCATCTAGGCAACGACCGTGTTTTAACTTCCGATTTACGTCACGTTCCAGCTTATTTTCCATCCACGAAGGACGGAGTTAGCATGGATAACACAAACCCGAATCGAGGTAGATAAGAGTACGAAACGTGTTATTCCCGAGCTCTAAAATATCGACAAATTACGTATTGAACATATTTTACTTTTTCGGTATTATTAAAATAAATTATAAAGCCTATTCCTTTCTCCTTTCAAATACATTTATCTTGAACTCTGATAATAGACTTATATGCCGATAACTTAAGTACATAACAAAAGAACATTTTACCATAATTTAATCAAACCGCGAATTTACATTCTCGGCAGTGTGTAAACTCATCGTGTATAAAACCATACAAGGTCGATCACCGATATTCAACCGACTCCGCAATCGGGGAAAAAACTAGATTCGAGGTATCGATTGAAAAAGTACTCCGTCACGAGCAAGTCACGCCGAGCTGAAAAATTTAGAGAAAATCTGCGAGGAGACGAAAATATCGCGTTGCTAAATACACAAGACGTTTCTGCTGATGGAGCATAGAAATATGAGCCATCGTATTTTTAAGATTCGAAATGATCCAGGAGTACGAAGAAAGCCAAGATGAATGTGCAGTTTAGCGAGGATAACAATAATGTAACAATCCTTAAAATACCTAACATCGCAAAAATGCGAATATTATAAGATGAGAAGAGCCTCTATAAGTACGTAAAGAAGCACGATAACAAAAGAACATACCTTTGCGTCATACAATAATACTGTATAAATCACAGATAGGGCGAAGAGCGAACGAAATGTTGTACTATTTCTATGGAGAGGTAATCGTAAATCGACAATCATTTGTCTTCCTTCATATCAAACAGGAATGTACAACTACACTACGATTAACTAACGCGTACAAAACAAGAATTACACCTCACGGATTTACCACGTGAGCATTTACGAGAGAAACATTTAATTAAATCAAAATCAAACAGTGGAAACAAAACGTGCATTAAGTCAGTAAGTTAACAATTAGCTTAGAAAGAGAGACATAGAATGGAGTGATAATCATCGAGTGATGCATTGACGACTTTCATAATCAAAACACAATTTTGAGTGATTGCTCAAGCGATGAATAAACTTCCCATCTGCCTGTAATCGTTGTCACTCGAGTATGGTGCGTGCTACTCTTGGGAAATCTCTTTTCTAAGAATCCGCCGCATTTAGCTGCTATTTCGAAATGCGCACATCTAGTAATGTCAAAGACGACACATTTCTTCCCTGGAGCAACCTTTCGTCCTTTCGCGACGAGTGTTACATGGAATTCACGCGCCTGAGCAAACATCTTCAAATCTGCTGTATCTTGGAATTTCATTTCTTTCTCAATCACTGAAAACGTATCGAACGTGTGCTCGTATCAACACGTACCGAATGAAAGATGACAATTCCAAGTTTATTTCAACAGGAAAAAAAGCTTTTTTGTTTATCTTTTAAAAGTACTTGTTTGCTGAATAAATTACGTCGTAAGAAAAGAATTCCGAAGAAGGGTTTTGCGAAGAAAGCAAGGCCACGTTCAATCTAAAAGTTTTCGGGGAGAACATACATTTCTAAAGCAAAACATTCCCGTCGCACAGAAATTTATATTTTAATTGAAAAAATGAAATGAAATCATAACAATTCTTTGTTTAACTGGATGGAAATAAAAAAAAACTTTCTCCATCCTAAGCAAATTCATACGACAATTTTTAAACTGCTTTTCATAACCTATAAAAACTAATGTAATACGATTCATACTCATTATAGCAACTGTTTACTGAATTCCAAGAGGAAATCTATCGATTAGGTCACTGAGCTAAAGAAGAATCGATTCTATTTATGCATTCTCGCTCGGTCAGAGATACAAGGACATACCTAACCCAATTTCTACGCTGGAACACCTCATTTCCTCACGGAAACTTTCATCCATCAAAAGTTAAGAACGACTGTTAAGAATCACCAGCCAAAAAATAAGCAATACTTCACTCCTGAAGAGTCATTCCTAACCACAACGGACAAAGGACGTGGGTTCATGACCGACTAAACGATTCACTGCTTACAATTTGATCAAATAAACCGTACGACAAAAACCTCGGGCCTAAATCAATTCTACTAGAACCCGTGAACACGATCAAAAGCACAAGAAGACCAACCAACTCCTGAAGACAAATTCTCGCGCGATATCGACAAAAAACCATCGGCTTTCGCCCCCGGACAAAAATAAGACAGCGCCTCCTTCATTAACGACCGAATAACTCCATCTCTTCTGGATGATTACGGAACTAGACCGCTCATCGTCTACTTCGGCGACCCAATTCCACTTGGCCAAAATGGGAGGAACAACGCGTTCTGTGACCCTCTGTGGTATTACAATTGCTCCGTAAACAGCCATCGGCCAATTACGTCGCATCCCGTCTTAAGAGGAGTGCTCGAAATGGTCATAGTCTTCCATAAAGGCATGACGCTTTCATTAGCGAAGGATCACGAGGTATAATACTGATCTCGCCAGCGTGACGGATTAAATAGAAGTCTTTCGAAGGAGACGTTGCGAGACTTGGCATGGAATGGGCACTCCTCGATGGAAGACGAAAAGAAAAGACGATTAAGCGCATTAAAGAATCGTACGGGGATTTTATTCGATTATCCCCGGTAATTGTTTAAAAGATGACGATTGTTTTCATCCGTATCGAATGGACCACCGTGAACGAAGAAAGAGCAACGATTGTAGTATTCTCCTTTAGGCCAATACACGCATATAAAACTATACGTAACTATACAATACGAAAAGTTAAAAAAATGCATAGCTACCCTAATGAGCCATAAACTGAAAAATTCACTACACAATGCATCGAGATAATAAGTTTCAGATTTTCTAATCTAGTTTACCTTTATTGTTATCTTAAACGTTCCCTGGCAACATAAAGGTAGAGATTTCACCGTACGTAAATTAACAAAGTGTACGACCATAAATAATTCTTAGGATTGATCATTTGTTTAATAACGTTAAATCATGAATCATCCAATATTACACTACAATGACATACCAACCTTCGCCGTACCTCATGCAGCCGTGTGTAGTAAGCTCTCAAATATTAGGGTTACATTCCATCAAAAACTTAAAGCTAGTCATAAAAATACCTATTATTATAGAAAATAGTGTCTCTGAATATCAAACTAGCGAATTTTTCTTGCCAGTTAAACATAACAAGCCCTTATCGAAAGGAATCGAAGACTTTAGACAAAAATGCAAGAAGCGTAATTTATTAAAAGATCGTTTTTGTTACGTACGTACGAGTTTGATTTATATCATTGTTTATAACTGTAAAATGACATACAAATGTTGTACAGAATTGTAACTATGATATAGAATGTAGTAGTAATTGTAGAATGGTAGCCGGAAAATAGTTTAATTGAAACCTGTTAATAATATTAATAATAACATAAAACGCATTTGAACTTCGCGATAAATAAGACCATGAACGAATTACGGACATAAAAACACAACGGAGCAACATGACCACCAGAATTTGTCCAGATTACATCGAGTGAACTACGCCGAAGAAAAACACGTGACGTGTTGAGGTCACAGAACCCTAATGCCATTAAACAAAACGAATATCACGGTTTCCGAGCGAACTAGGCAACAACTCGTTCCCTGACAATCGAAACTACGCGCAGCGAGAATTCATTCTTCGTTAGTCCGCTGCCGCTAAGTTAATTATAGCGAGAAAATCAAAACATCCGCTCCTGGCATCATAAAACGGACGGAATTAGTTCACCGGGTAACTCGAAATACTTCTCTTTTCTTTCCTCGTATGATATAATTGAAGCTCCCGTGAATTCCTATCACGCGGCCGTATGCGAACATTCTTTGTGGAGAATGTAAGCTTTTAAAAACAAAATTACCGTCCGATATTTGGCGTCTCAAAAACTCAACCACTGAAACTCTCTTCGGTCAGCGTGAAAAATAAACGTTTACTCAAAAGCATTGGTAACCTTTCGTTCACTCTACGTATATTACGTGCGAGACCATTGAGATTATCTTTCAGATACGCGATAAAATCATTCCACTTGATAGAAATAATCCCGCGAGACTGCAAAACACATTTGAGCTGACCTAAATATAGGAGATGTGTTAAAAATTTAATTCGTTTCCATGATTGAAGAGAAAGGAAAGTGAAAGCTTAAATACCACAACTATCTCAAAGTATCTATCACATTTAAAGGCGAGGGAGCTGATGTATATGGAGCGGCTGCTTTCGAGTGAAATGCTTGCGTTCGAAGATCGGCGATCGTATTTCATTTTAAATGTATTTTGAAGTCGGCAAATTGGCAATTTTGACTTGAAGACTATTTTTCGAATACATTAGACATATTTGATCATCTCATGATCGATGAGTTTAAAAAATTAAAACCATTATATCGTATTCTGAGACGATTCTCAAACTTCGCATCCGGATTACGTAAACTAAAGAACTCTAACGTAAAAATAAAAGTACTAAATGAATCTTACACCTTTCAATTTAAACTATTTTTCCCTTGACGGTCGTAGATTTAAGATGAATGAATTCCCTTTCTTAAGGACAAATAAGAGAAAGGATCTAATCCCCGAAGGTTAACTTGGTCCGATAATCGTCTTCCAAAATTCGGGTGGAGCCATATTTTTTATTTCACAAACATAATTGGTTTCGGGTCGAAAAAAAAACCCTCTTGCAAAACGACAATTCACAGTTGGCACCGGAGTAATAACACGCGATAATCAGAGAAATATCGAACAAACTCATTCCTTTAAATAAACTATCTTTTAACCTTGAATGAAATGGGAATCATTACGGTAGCTATTGAAGTGTCGAGGCTATCACGATAATAACGATATTTAACTTCTGAGGCAAGATTGCAAAATGATTCACTCATCACTCGGTTTTCCCCTCGGAGAATAACGATACTAATTAGAAACATGGTACTTGGGCGATAGAGTATAGCAAACCATACAAAAATAAACGAAATAATTAATAATAAAGGTAAGAATTTCCCCCAAATCAATACGCGGATTAGCCATCCCCAAACTAAAATAAACAAAAGCACATCGAATTTCATAAATCCCGCATTTAACTTCCGTAAATACCCTGAGATATCTTCAAGAAAATAATCAACTGAACCAAAACTTAAACATGGAACCTTGAGATCACAATCAGACCCCGAGTAACCAGGATATGCATCAATAAACACACCAAAAATGAATCTAATAAACTCGTACGAGTTTACTCATTCGAAAACGTGTACAATGAAGACGGAGACAGCTTGGAGACATCCGCTAAAGAAGCAAAGTTAATACTCCGTAGACTTCTCAAGGCCCTTCCTCGTTTATTTATCATTTAGATAGGCGGTTTCCTTTGGCGAAAAAAAAAATCGCTAATGATAACTTTATCGCGTATTCTCGGCAATTCAGCTTCTGGAAATATACTTCTACTGAAAATAACTTCACGAACGGTATCACGTGATATTGCATCTTCCGGGAAGGATTCTTACTGCCGTTAAATTCGCGAAAACTCTTATCGTAAATCGACTTAACGATGGGAGAGATACAAACCGATGAGTGAATATAATTTTTTATCATAGTGTAATATGATAACAATTATAGCCACTGGTGCATACTTCTTATTATTAAACGAATAAAATACAGTGAACAGCGATTTTATATGCTTCATTGACTACTTATCATATGATTAACAACAGTTTCCATGACGAACGTATTTTCATTTCGCTCTTCCATACGTGAATAATAATGAATTAGATTTGAAAACTTTTGAACGTAACAAAGCAAATTAACGTTAAATAATAAAAAAATTCAGAATTACATCACTCGCACCAAATAATCTGATATTCAATCACATTCACGATCGCGACAGAGAAAAATATAGTTGAATAGGACAGTTCTACTATCCGAAATCCAAAAAGAGATAAAATAACAGTCCATTCATAAATATACGTCGCCAGGAAAATAATCAATGAGAAAAACTTTACAGTATCGAACGTAATAACGAACACGGTTGAGGAATTCGCGACTGCAGAAAAAAAACTCTTGTCAAAGTATCTTTTCCTTAATACGATGTACGAAACGTGGCTGAATAGCAATTCCTACTACGTGAACGAAATTTACTACGAACGAAACCAGATTACAAAAGGTTACATTCATGTTTATGCCATCGAAATTGAAAAAGTGGATTCGAAACGGCATTCTTCGAAAGCAAACACTTCCTTCGCTCAATGGAACGATTTGGCATTTGAGTTACGCGGCTCAACCATTCGCTTCGGCGATCCCTGACGAGAATTAAAGTGAAGCGAGGTTCGCACATGCACCCGTTCAAAGATTTAACCTGTATTCTACCCGTGCGGCAACAGAATTTCTAGACTTATAGTCTGAGTATAAAAAAGATGCTGAAACATAACGGACTTCATTTCAAAAAGAATGAAACTTTGTGAGTACATGCATTTGGGAAGGGATAAAATCGAAACACTGAGCTAGCAAAGAATAGTAATTCTATTAACCAGATATAAATAATGAAAAAAAATCATCGATGTGTAAAAAACAACTTAGAAAGATTCAATTAAAATGAAACAATTTTCGTACGCTTGCAACAACATGGGAAATGTTCGAGGCCGTACGACTATGACCAACCAAGGTTCTAGGGCGTAAGTAATCCCAAGATAGTCAAATATACTATCGATGCAAATCAAAAGGAGCTTCTAATAAGCATGAGTAGTCGCCTAAACTGCAAAGGTTCACCTTTAGACCTCCACCAGCGTCTTCTAATACGAGCGAAAGATTTTATTTACATAATCGTTCAGCGGTACTACAAATTTTCCTCAACCGAGATCGGGAAATTAGATAAACAAGAACAGAAGTACGACTCGCGTAAAATCACGATAAAACATTTTGACCGATGATTTACATTTTTTTTAATTCATTCAGCCGTCCTTCCATAAAACAAACAGATACCATGGCAACATTCTTAGGCCTAAGATACCGCGGTTTCTACACAGTTCGTCGATTTAAACTTAACGTGAAAACTCCGATTTTTTTGAGACTGCGAAGTATTTGGATCCGCACCCTTACGATAAGGCATTCCGATCGAGATCTACCGCGACTTCTACGTTGGGAAGGCGGGGCAAATTTCTCTCCGGCCGAAACTCTGGATGAGAATAGGCAGTGTGATTTCAGAGACGATTAAAAACAGCCGACCACTAAATCACGAGGGGAAAACATTTATGTTCCATCGGCCATTCACGGAGAGGATGAGGTTAGGGAGTGTGAGGGAAGAGGCAACAGTTGGCGAAGAAGGGGAGAGAGATGCAAAAAATATACGTGGATGAGAGGAGTGAAACGAGAGGGAAAGGAGAGACTGAAGGACAAGACGGAAGATACGACCTTACGCTCCGAGTTGGGAGCGTGGAAACGATGTTTTGGATCCGGAGCTTTAGTTTTGGGAGAGATGGCGATCAAGGATAAACTCTGAAGATACGAGATTCGCTATCGAAACCGCGTCGGTTTTTATCATTCTCGCGGCGCGGCTACGAGACGTAGCGTTGGCAACGTTAGCGTTTATTATACATAAACTGTGTCACGGGGGTAGTAAGTAAATCCTCAAAGGTAATCTGAATACGACTTAAATATTAGTATCGATATAAAATATCTAAAATTAATAAATAATCAAATTAACGAAAAGTATGGCATACGTTCATATGATGATTCATTCCCTTAAAGTAGTCGTTTAAACCTTATTTAATCGATTTCGATAAAATATTTTCGCGGAAATAATACGTTTCCAATTTGATTATGATTTCCACAAAACATCGCAGTGATAAATTCATGAAAGCATAATAAATATCATATGCAAATAGAATGATATAACATAAGCTTTTTGATGCATCATAAGTATGAAATTTTCATTTTCTTGGTAAAAATATTACGTTTCATGAAAAACTTATGAGTTGTAGAGAAAACTATTGAAAAATCAAAACATTCGAGGCATAATTAGAGGAAATTATTGAGCATAATTCCAATGAATATAATAAGAGAAACTTTCTTACGCCGTTATTCTAGATTACGAAAGTAGATTCCTGTAAAAGACTTAACGGATGTAAATTAAAATAAACTTCCATAAAGAAATTCCATTCATTATCTTCTTAAATGGAAATCCCCGATGAGAAGTCCAGATTAATAAGTCATACTTAAAATTCAAACCGAAGATTTACAAGATGGACAAATAAAATTTAAGAATGTGAAAGGTTACTTCTTACATTCAGCCTATAAAAAGACGGGCGGTTGGCTAAAATATACGCAACGCTGGATCTACTTAGAGGTGGGGGTGAGGAACTTAAAAATTTCGAAAGCATTATCCTTGAATGAGTGAAAATAAAAAAAGGATGGAGTAAGAAAGATAACTAACGATTATTCAAACCTAAATATCAAAACCTGCGATGCCTATCTCGAGTTCATTCGGGCGCCCATAAATATTGCAGACTGAATTAAAAATTTCGGCGACTAAATGCTTCATAAATTAGCAAACATTAGCAGGATTTATTAAAACCCTATAGAAAGATAAGGTATTCGCGAATGCTGATTAGCTTTCAAGAAAAATAGGGGTAAGCGAAAATTGAAAATGAAATTCTACGAAACTTGATGAGAAACTGGAAGTAACGGTCCGAATGAAGGAAAACAAGAATTACGGAGGGAGAATAGGATACAGTTAGATACCAGAAAAAGAGTGCTGACAAGTGACAGGGATTCTTTGGGCATTTAATGACAGGATGAACGAAACCACGGATAAAGAGGAACTCGACCCCTTGCAGTTATGCTACCAGGCGGAAAAAGAATGTTCCGAGCGAAGAAAGTAAATGGAGACGATTAATCTATCCGCTAGTTGCGAATTCCGGAAAATTGCATCGTATATGTACGATATATTTAAAATACGCACTGATGAAAAAATTCCTTGGCTACGCAAAATTTCATTTTAACGCTAAAATTTAAACTTATTATAAATTAACTATTACATGGATGAGCCAATTTCCCAAAAGAGTTAAGAGAAGGAAAGTTAAATAAAATTCACGAGTTCATTCACAAACCTCGGATCGTATCAAATTATTCCGCGATCTAGTTAAATTCTAACAGAACAAAATACGTAAATAAAAAAAACCCACGTGTAGTTACGTATATGACCTAACCAGTAGTGCGAAAGGTTTATAGAACACGCGCTGTTAATAAGACAACCCGATTAAGCGACCGCTTCATGGAACCACGCTGCGATGCGTCGCGGAACCACAGCGATTGGGGAAAAACTCGCCAAACTTAAATCCGAACCAAAACTGCGTCCTTCGCCATCCATCTCGCTGCCGTGGTGACCTCGGTAGCGGAGAAGCCAGTCAACAAGGACCCCGTCAAAAAGAGGCGTCCGAATTTTCCTTCGTCAAATGGAGACCCGCGACTAGTTTCACGCACCGCTTACCCGGACGGCCTTGAGCTCCACCGAAAACACCAGCCGTTTCGCTAAATCTTTGTAACGCCATGCACGCGCCGCCATGTATTTGTTCGACGGGGGAAAATAATAAAAAAAGAAACGCAGTCGGCGACGCGTTGAAAATTTGAGGAGCAGCTTCTTCCAACGGCGGACGGGAGGAATTCAATTGCGAGTTTTGCGCATGAGGTTGTCATCGAATTTGGTTGCGACGGATTTGGGACTGTTTCTCCGATACGAAATGGATCTACCGCTTTTATTTTCGTCGCTTTGGCGAAACATATCACGCTCGGACGGTCCGAGAGACGTAAAAAAAATATCCAAGCCTTTCCTTATCGTTGCTATAGAGATTAAACGATAACTACCTGAGCACAAATACAAATTAATAAAAAAACAGAAAAGACGTCACATTGGCCTTAAAACGAGGCAAGAGTTTCAATAATCGGCTACTGGTTAATCTCTCCTCGTAAATTCAAGGAAATTTTGAAACCAAACCATACTTCCTCTGTCAGGATGTCCCATGAGTATAGCATTTGGGTCAATGGTTACTAAAAAATAAAACAAGATTTAATCCTACGATCGCCGAAAATGTTACCCATTGCTACCAATAATTAAATACTGATACAACGATTCGATTACGTTAACTTATGAGAACAACGCTTTGCTTTAGATGTCGTAGGATAGCTAGGATACAATGCATAAATTTATAAGCAAACATATCTGATACGTATAAGGATTAATTTTTTCACCAAATAGCTTACTATTGGAATTCCAAAGCTTTATTTTCTCAAAAGAAAACTATCCAGTTTGGTGTATTAGCCAGCCCACTCGACAAAACAAACTTCAAAAAAGACACGCATAAACGTATAAGGTTAAACAGGTGTTTTCTCAAGAAATAAAGTACATCTTCCTTTCTTACATACATCTTTCTTTCCCTTGAGCAAATGCATAGCTCGATTCTTACGAAATTAAAAGGAAAATCTGCGGAAAAAATCAAATTCCGCTATGCGTTGATTTCAATTTTCCCGATGAGCGCTACGTAAAAAAACCAGCTGCTCCTCCGAATGATCCTGAAGCGAGTAACAGCTGTCCAAATGCTGATACTTGCTCCAACAGGTGTCCGTTGATTTCCAATGCGAATTCCAATGACGGAAGCTGGGAAATATTTGAATTTTATGAAGTTTACGCGAGAAAAAATGCCGCATCACTTCGGCAATCGAAATTAAAATTCCGCTAATTGCATTCACGTACATTTGAGAGACGAATTCTGGAGATTAAGTACCTTCGGAGATTTTTGCACAATAATTTTCGCAAATATCAATTTCAAACAAATGATAAACTTGGATAGTTTATACAAATTCTTTCGGCATTAACATGACGTGGAGAGCCAAAAAAAACATCAATTAGGGATTATTCAAAAGGATATCTAAACCATTTGGTCAATATCGAAAGGTAATCCTTTACGTAAAAAATCGTTTAATTCGACGTTTTTAAGACTGAAAGTTTCACGCATTTATTCAATCAATAATTAATTAATTACGATAAACCAAACTTTACACCTCTGCGTTGGAAGATTATCGTTAATTGAACTTAATATTATTAATTCAAAACATTCAATAAAATACTTTCCGGTCGGAAAGTAACCTTTAGAATATACAGCACTTTTATCGAAAATTTTTAAAAACGGAAACTTATTAATTAAATCCTTTACATTGGTCGTAAAAATACGACAATTTTCGACCATTATAACCTTAGTAGATAACAAGATTTAATAAAGAAGTATATACATAAATATACACGAAACACGTACTAAGATACATCTGAAAGCAAATATCATTGGATATAGAAAATCGTAAATATAAAAAAGCGTAAAAATCGCTTCGACGTAGCCCGAATTTTCGGTGAGAGAAGGAAAGCGTTTTCCTCATGTACGAGAAATTTCGACAGGACACGAGTGCCTATTAATACATCGTTACGTCTCTCAGCTCCCTTGTTAAAGAAATTCTCGGCGCGTCCTCTGAAAAAAAAGCGAAAGAACCCACGCTACCGCCGGAATATGAAGGCCCGACGCGTTGATCATCCTTCTGCAGTACCAACATTAACAAACTTATGCGTGTTTGTTCCCGAATTCTTCACGCGTGAGCGATAATTAGCGAAGACGAAAATTCGTCGTCGAGTGAAAAAAACCTTCCGTAATTTCGTTTAGTAGTTTGTGTTCTGTTTTCGCGACGTGCTTCAGATCGCAAATTCGCCGCTCGGAAATTTTTTCGTTCGTGAAAGGGTTGAACGGTTCGGAGCGCTGACATCAGTAAATCATCATCCCGACAAATACTTTTCCGGTGGCGTAATGGAATAGAAATATTCCCCCGGATGTTATTATTTCCGGATAGCCGAGAGAAGGGAATACACCCAAAAGATTGAAAGGTTTGAAAGGATATTATTTCATTATTACTGAAATTGGGCAGAAAAATTTCCCCGCGCATTTTGACTCCACTGCGTTGTCATTGCTTTGCCGATAAATCAACCAATTTTAGACAAAAAATAAAGGAATTAGTCGTAAACGAAGCCATAATTGTTAAATTTGCTCACAAGGATTATTCAACGAAATCCGATTTCAAAATCCGATTTCCCTTCGGATATATCAAATTTCTATAACCCTCCTATATAATCCTCTTTTAAAAGCTATAAATTATGAAACAATAAATACGGTTTTATATAAACGATTGCGTGTGCTTTGAAATCTGGTTCAACGTAATTAAAAGACGAAAGAAAAAAAGAAAGATATCGTTCTGGAAAAGTCCGTTTTCGTAGGGCCAAACTTAAAGAACCCAGCCATTTCAACTAATTAATGTTATCACATGTTTCTTTGAAAAAAAATCTCGAAATATCCTCTTCTCATTCAAACATCAATAGCTTGCACTTAGACCAAAAACAACGATAACACAAAAGGAACGTAAGGAAGCCTTCAACTTCCAACCACCTTAAAAACTAACGTTGTTTTTATTTACGTGCGTTTCTAAGGCCTCGAAAAATACCGCTACCTTAAAAAGTTCCGATTAAACCCGGGGATTATTAGCTTTCATTCACCTATTCCCATAATAGAAAATCCCTCAAGGAAAAATAGCATGGAGATACCACCAGAAGAGAGCTCTCTCGTCACGTCAGCTCAGTTTTGACGCAGTTCGAGATCGCAATCTGCAAAAGAAGCGACGTATAAAAACCTCTGCCAAATCCTTCTCTCTAGGAGAAACGCTTATGGTGAAGAAACCGAGAGCGAGCGGTCTGAAAATATGTCGCCGCCGACCGGAATGCCAAGATATCTCGCAAATCGTGTTACGCTCCTTTGAGAACGCTATGAATGGTTATTTCCGAAAGAAAAGGCACCGCGAATGAGTCACCAGGAAAGGATAACAGTGTGCCTTGTGTCTACGCTCGTCTATATCTTAACTGCGCTCTCGATTCTATCGAGCGATGCGTAATATTCTGATGCGGAAATCGTTCTGTGTAGATTCAAACGTCGCAGTATTTGTGATGCGCATTAGGTAACATCGAGACGTTAAAATGTAGTATATTCCTTTTGCGATGATGCGGGAAAACAAAGAATAGAAGCAGATATGGTTTTTTAAAAAATCTTTCGTTTTTTAAGACATAGATCATTCGTATCCTGAACCCTAAACACATTCCAGTACATCTTTAATACAAATAAACTTTCCAAACACGAAGTTCTTATTCTTCTTCTAATATCAAACGATACTTATAATGCTGTTCGCAATAAATGTTGTAATCTCGATTTAAAGATGACGCTATTAACCCTCCTAATACTATAATCGGTCTTAATTGCAGTTAATAAATTGATAAAGAGATAAAAATTATTCCCAAATTCATCATAATTTTAAAAAACGTTATAATACTATTATCATAAAAATTAGTGAGACTTTCTTTCTAAGCCGATCCATTAAACATCAAGCTTTTCGGTTACGAAATTCGGAATAAGAAGGATGAATTAACTACTTTTCCGCAGTTGATAGTTGATGATTTCCCAAAAATCTATGACGAATCCATGATAGAATTCTGAGGATCGAAATGATAAACATTCAGTCTCGTAACAAAAAAAATCTGGCCATCCCATACTCTGCTCGAGTCCCAGAAGATATAACCCGAGAGCTCTACCACCCAACGAACGGTATAATTAGTACCCATCCACGTGAAAGGATCCGGAGTCGTAAAACTATCAACAATAAGACGAGGATAGGCCTAAATTTAAACGGCACAATCTTTACTACCGCTACTTCTCCCTTCAAAACTCTTACGCCATATTTATCGACGCATTTCCTACCAAAGACTACTAAAAGTACGCGATCTTCCTGTTCGTTCAACGACCGATCACGTGATAGTCAGCACGTATGGTCTCCACGGACTATTATGAAGGTATGACGATATATTTTCATAGCCGCTGATACTTAATTAGCTGAACCATTGTATTACTCCAAGGGCGATGAATAATTATTCGTCCGTTCGATACATATTTTTGAAACAAATGAAAAATCACCTATAATGGAACAATTAAAGTGAATACGTAACGATAGGTAAAGCGATGCGAATAAATGGAACCTAGAAGTATTTCTCCTTCCCAACAGAATTTCCGAACTTAATAAAACGCTAAACGAATTCCTAACTTCCCCAAAAAAAACCATTCCAAGTAAATTATTCGCCGTAATTCAAAGAAAACAATGATGAAGTATTTAAACGTAAGATTACCTTATACACGTTCTAATTCCAATGCATTAATTCGGAAAATACAATTGGATACACAAATCGAAAGTATTATGGAAATCTAGCAAAACGATTCGACGTGCCTTAGAATCGAAAGCGAAAAAAAGTAAGCCAAGGTCGTGGGATATACGAACTAAAATTATGTATCTCACAACAACTTAGTTTTATACCGATATACTGCAGAGCACGAGTTAAATTTATTCCTATCGCTAACAACTAAAAAGATTGCAACACTTGATAAAGAGATAGTGAAAGCAGGGATTCAAAAAAAAAGAAAACCCCCCTACAAAACACGACATTTTAAAACAGAAAGAAAAACCTTTAAAGCCTAATTCCAGTCGGGCACCCTTTAAAAAAAAATAACAGCCTCTGGCTGAATTAGGTAACTTGTTGGAGAACCCTTGGTCTGACCCAGACTTTGAGGTCATTTCTCAAAACATGTCAACATCCAGACGCCTTTTCTAGGTGGAGGACATCACTCACCCGCAGTTATCAACGCCATCGATTTAGGTTTTGAAATTCAGAGGCGGTAGGCCGCTGTCTCGTCATCCCAAGAAGCCACATTCTTCTCCGGTGTGACCTCGTACTTTTCGCAAGGCCACTGCCTCCCAGATCGGTTCCCATGTCAGCGCTTTTCGAAAGGCGAACAATATCGAATGCAATAAGACGTATCATGTGAGAAAGAGCGGTTCCATTGACTGTTCCGAGGCGACCATTGTGCTGGGACCAACAGGTGTAGAGCAAATTGGGGACTTGGCATCGTGTTTGTAAACAGCGAACTATTTTCGGGACTACGCCAAACGATGAAGCTGATAACCTCTACACACGTATCCGACGTGATTTATTGCCCTGGCCTCATCTGCGATAAGATGATCGTACGGTCTGAGGTGAAGAAACAATTGAATAACCAGACGTGTGGCCGATATTATGCTTGTTAAGAACGAGAATTAATGGTTTTAGGGTTGAGAAGTAAAAAGGTAAGCTCCAGCTAAACAACTACTTAACGAAAAGGAAGATGTAGATACCATCAATACTGGCATGTGACAGGGAGATAAATGTGAGAGGCAATTACCAACATTTTTTTCTTTATTTACTTCAGAAAAAAAACTCTGGGAAAATAATTAAGGAACAGTGACATTCGTACAGAAAATAATCACCAAACCATTATATTTATAAAGTGATTCCCTGAGGGATTGGACCACCAAGACATTTAAACCGTGCGAACAAACGGAGAGATGTAGGTTACCATAACATTTACGAATCGACTATAGATAGCGAAGAAAGAGCTTTGGAAGCGATAAAAAAAATTTGGACAACGAACGACTTTCGTTGTTGAACACAGACTCTTCCACAGAAGTGAATTATATATTTTCCTGGGAAAGATAAAAATATAGATGTTTCTACAAGTTCTTCCTGCCTTAAGGCACCTAAAGATTGGTTGGTCGAGCAGTTCTTAAGAATACTTCCATAACTCACATTATATTTAACATAAAATGTGAGTTACAACTTCTACCAAGTATCACCGTTTAAAGCTTTTTTCTTGTTCTTTTATATTATTAATAATAATCTGATGTATTTACTTTACCTTTTTGAGCTTTATGCCTCATTTCAGTCAAACGAAAACACATCGTACAGTTACTTCTATGAATATTTACAGAACTGTGCAATTAGATACATTTTCAACTATTTCGTAAAATATTCAAAACAATAACACGGATATGCTTTATGAGGCGTTCGCTTAATCCGCAATACTAGTTATGAATGAGTTCATCATCAGAACGAGTGTTTCGCGAACCACTGGAAAGTCCGCTGGAAAAACGCGATAGAAAACAAACCGCTGAATCTCGTTACGTCCTTCTGGATTCGGCTCCACTCTTTTATTTCACAAAACGAAAGCTGACGAGAATAAACCTGCGACGTACGTGACATAGCGTTCCGCCGTTTTAACTCCATAAATCGATCATCTGAGTCGACCTTCGCATTTTTTCCGTTACTGGGTTACTCGCGTAGGAGAGTATGCAACAACGGAGCTTTGCGACACATTTGTTCTGCGCGTCGGAATGAAATCCTAACAGATCTCGACAGCGTGGGTGCGCCGTTTCGAGGGAAAAATAACAGGGGCGAGTTGGAATTTCTTTTGAACGCCATTCCGAGAGCTTTTTATACTCGGGAAACTATTCAAAACAACCAGGCTGATATAAATTTAACTGTTTTTGTTCCGAGGGACTTCTCTTCTGTCGTAGTACAGGTCCGATGTAGGAGCCGCGGTGAATTATGCCCGCAGAATATGGAGACCTTTACGTGTCCATTGAAAATTAATCTGCTAATAGTCCCATCGAGTGGAAAAATCTTTCCGTTTCTACTCCGTAATTTACTACGAAAGAGCAAACAAAGCTAATTCTTGGGAGCATCGCCCAAATTAGATACTGAATATGATCCTAAGATTGTGAAAAAAATATTGGAAAATTTTCTCGATAAAACTTCAAATACTTATCAAAGGTAAAATCACGCCAGTTGACTGAAATTGGAAAGATTTACTGATTAAATATACTTCAAGTATATTTAATGTACATTATATTGGATGAAAATTTTATCAGCTTTTCTTTTCGTGACGATTGGGTGAATATGATTTTTATTAAGCGGATTTGTGTGCGATCATCACTAGGCACGTGCTTTAGAAGGCCGTGTCATACCGGATATGGAGGAGGACTCTCCTTCAAGGAGAAATGAGATGAAAACATCACGGACTACATTTGCAGCGATATAAATTGTACCGAGGCACCCGAGCGAATACCGTGCTTTCCTATGAATTGAATCGAGAACGTGTGAATTCCAAAGAGTGAATTCATACGTTCCTGAAATCACGAATGGAAGAACGGAGCTTTATTTAATGCACTCTAATTACGGAATGCCAGTTATGAAGTCCTTTCTCTTTTTCTGAATGCGAAAAAAGTTGGGAAATTACTGCCTGGCAACAAGTTGAGTGATGTAATGACAAGCGTTAACAATCATCATTATATACACCCGATCGATAGCGTATATATTATTTAACCCTTCCTTAATTCTTCGTATTTAAACTAATGGTCATTTATGTTAGCCGGAACTCAGGAAGCTAAATCCCACAGCTTATTGCTACCTTACATTTCGAAAGGGAATGATAAAACGATAATATGAAACTATGATTAAAAGTCTAATTTTCAAATCCCTTCTCTAAATTTGAATAGCTGGCGAATACTTTTCGTGGAATAACTTCCGGAGACACGCGATTAGAACGAAAGTTTTACAGAATGATCAACAACAAAATAAGGACATAAGAACATACGGCAGAGCATGGAATATCTTACCCTTACTCTATACACTACTTCCTATCACAAAACAGACAAAACGAGAAGTATTCATGCAAAACAATGCTATTCCTATAATTGAAAACCTCGATTTCTATGATATATTATAAATAAATCCTAAATTCTACCCATTTAATAATTCTTATGTTAAGTAAAAACTCCCAAAAAACAAATTACAAATACAATAATTACCATTTTAATCTCTCAGGGATTTTTTATTTGTTTAATATAATTTTTTGAATTTATCGACATTCTTTTTCTATTATATAAAAATGAATAAAGCAGGTTCGTAACGCCATTCATCCAATATTAGTAGTATATAGGTTAAAATACGACGAGCTTAAACTGAGAAACGCTTTGAGTTAAAAACTTTTTAAGGTTTATATCCTCCACGAATTCTCATAAATCATTTTTAAACCTAATATGGTCCTCGGAGGAGTGTACACAATTAGTATCCTTGTGGAAACGCAATTAACTCATCCTTCTACTGCAATTACAACGAAAACAGTGAGTCGGAAGGATGACGTCAGAGATATTGCGCAGCATTTCAAAAAAATGGATGACCGCTGAACGTTTCAATAAAACCGAGCACGATTCAAACTCAGACAAAAGAATAAATTTGCGGCATAATTTCATATGTCGACGTTTACATCAAATGATATAATAATCCAGTTTTTAAACTAGAATGATGTTTACAACCAAAAAAGATTAGAGGACTAAAATAGCTCTTCTTCTTAGCCAGTTCCTAATAGCTTAGCGGCTAAAAACTTGCTTTCAAGACTAGAGTACCCGGGTTCGAATCCCGATGCGATCCTCCGTTGTGACTCCTCTATCCATTGAAAATAATAATAAGTTAAAATCGTAGTCACGTAGGGAGTTAGAAAATTTCCGCTTGGTTTACGTGCGCGCTTTTATTATTTTTAAAACAAATTCAAATAATCGTAAAAAGAATTCCGAAAATCAGGAAAGTGTGGATGGGCTTTTGACCATGAGTAATTACGGCAGATTTTTTTGACCGCTTACGATAGTTGTAACACTTGGTTTTATTAAATTTTAAGGCGCCCTAAATCAGCACAAGTAGGATTATGACTTAATAAATAATGTCCTTTATGTATAACCGAAAAGATTTTTAAAGAGCCCCTAGTCTTTGGACATTTCTAAGGCTATAAACACTATTAACCGTTTGATTATAATAACATGCTTCGTCAACGACTGAATTTCCCGACACGCCTAAAAATGGGACATTGAATTAGAAAAGCCACGGCGGTCTATGTGCGCCGTAGAAAGGACAGAATGAAGCAATCCTTTTTAAAGGTGAACCTTCGAGACAGCCGTTAAATAATCCAACTCCATTGAATACTAGAATTCTACGCCGAGATTTTATTATTTACGACCAACATCACTTTCCGTAAATAGAAGCGTTCCATAGCTTATTACTTGAGGCGTTTTTAGCTTTCTAATGAAATTCATTTGAGGAAACGGTAGCTTTTAGAGAGTTGGTTTTCAAGCAATATTTAAAGTTACGAACCCTAGCTGTCGCTCATAATATTTTTCCTATCTTAAGTGCTCTAATCGAGTGGTGATGACGTACGCCATACCATTCGATTATAAAAATAAATAAGTTTGGGTTTTAATGATAGTATACTTTATTTGAATATATTTAGCACTCAAATTTACAGACATACATTAAGTAACACAATAAAAGGAAACGAATTTATTCATTATCTTAGATCCCAGCAAGTAGCAATGAGTCTAAAACATCACGATATCTTCCATCTATTTTGCCAACAAATTCTTTTAAAAAAATCTCAGAGTCGAATTTCAATACGGATGTGTAATTCAAAATATGTTCAACGTTGACATTCCGAAACATCGACCTAAGAGTGACCTATCGTTGCGACTACACGATATATATATATATCGATTCAGTTTCGCTCCGTCCTTTAACCGACGTTACACAAGTCTTCGCCTCATCAACGACGAAGACAAAAATGTTCTTCCGAAATTCTGCACCACTCTTACTGGTTTCTAAAATTAGCACTACATAAATCACACTTAGGAAAAGAAAATAAGTAAGTTAGTGTGAAACTTGTCGTAGAAATTTTCCAATTAACCTTTTTTGACCATCGACATAATATCAATAGAATTCATAAACTCCTCTACCTTTATTTTCGGCTAAATGAAATATTTTCTACTTCTGCATGTTAGACTGCTAAGGCGATAAAAATGCACGACCACGTATACCATTTCGATATTCTGAAAATACGATAAATACTTCTCTCATAAAACTCTTCTAATTCGAATCTGAACACGTCATAATAGCATTAATTTAAAAATTAAAATCGTTAGACAAAAGGAATCTATCGCGATACTTCAGTATCCTTGGTATCCATCCACCTTTTCCGTCTACACTAAAGCACTAGGCTCTTCTAGCATCGAAAACATCCGGCGGAGAATGTTTAGAACGATCTCTTTTCCGTCGATTCCAATTCCACCGAACAGATAGCGCTCTGACATCATCCGATCCCGCAGGACGTGTATCGAGGTTGGAAAAAATTTATTAACGTCACTTTTCCTTTCCTTTTGCCAAAGAACTCCTCCCGCTGAGTGATAGGGTGACGGGATTTAACAGCGACGCCGTTCAGAGATTGACTCTTGGGACTCGGAGCGGTATGGCATACGCGACCTTTAACATTCTGGAGCCGCTTCCAAGAATGGATGCGGCCCCACTCCTCCGTTCAAAAGATATCTCGGAAGCGCACGCGGTACATCAATTCCTTCGAATGAAAACCCTTCGCGGGAGGGAATTCAGACATGATACCGTCACGACCTCTTCTGTTTTTCCACGGGGGCGTACGCAGACAATTGACAAATAACCTTTCGGACGTAACCGGGGAGGTCTACGGAACAGAGATGCTTAATTGTGAAGAAAAGCCGACATCGCTGTCCATTTGAGCTACTATCGCATGCGATATATCGATCGCTGACGCGCACTTTGATCGCTCGCGAGTGATCGATGAATCGAATCACTTGCGAAGAAACGACGATCGATACCAAACGCATCCGCGATATATCGAAATCGTGACTTTATCTCTAATTCCTCTTAAGAAACGAATAATGAGAAATTATAGACTAATAACGGGGAAAAATGACCTACGTTAACGCTTATAAGCGATTAAAACATACAATTTACAGTCCAGGAAAGCAACGATGTATTCGGCACGATTCGTTTACACCGTTAAAATCAAAAAAACTTCTGAAGTAACTTATTAAACTCATAAAATCGAACAGGTAATATACAGCCGTCGAACAGGATATTACGTAACGTCAATCAAGTTACGTATCCATACATCCCTTGAATGACGATTTTCCTCCGCGATATAAATCTCAATTCGACCGGTGTCTCCAATGTAGCAGCTATAAAAGCCAATTTTATGGAGATCATCCCTGTTCCGAAAAAATCGCTCGATACAAGGTGTTTGCGAGATTATATACACGATGAAATATCGACGGATGAATCGATTGCCGTCTATATCGAGAGATAATCGATTCTAACGTACATCCATGAATTTAGAGGCTTTAGATGATGGGATAAGGATACCGTTCTGGAGCTAAAAAAATTACTAGCACTAAGGTTGAGAAAATTACGCTCATCACCGCGGGTCCTAATAAAGTCATAGCGAAATATAAAAATAAAAAATACGTTAGGAGTAATAATACCATTAATTCCATAAAATATGTGACCAGATAGTGCTGTTTGATAGCTTACTAAGCATCGGCAATAATTATGCTGAATGCTTACGTCAATTTGAGAAATATGAGGTATGTGAAGAGATGTTTCACACCCACGTACTTAAGATAACGGCGTTTCTTAGCAATCCGATGAGTTAAATCTCCAGAGAAACAGGAAAAAGAATTGACAAGGTCGCCGCAGCCCTCGAGATTCTGCGGTTAGCGTCGATATCAAGAATAGAATGAAATATTGTGGATTTTAACACAAATGCTTGTTTTAATATCACGCAGAAATCATCGATAATGATACATACGTCGACAGAGGTGCCTAAGAATTAACCCTAAGATGATATTGCGCCGATAAATCAACAACTTGCAGGGTTTTATTGGAAAAGTAATATTTGGTGAAAGACGCACGACTTTGATTCGTAACTATACGAGGAAGATCGTAAGACCATTGCTTCCCTTGGTTACACGCCCGTTTCTTTCGATTCTCTCTTCATGCGATGTATACAAACGCTGGTTGACCTTTAGAGGGAATATCAAACCAGATGAAAACATTCGACCGTGGCCCAAAAAGGCATGATATAAAATCAGGGCGAGTGAAGAGAAGTGACTACGTAAGATAGCAAATAGAGGCCATGAATCTAAAAATAGTTTCCAAGAAATTAGGACTGTCTGAATACGAAAAATAAAAAAAAGATTAGGTAGGTACTTAAATGAAAGATACTAAATAAGCTTCCTAAAAGGTACAATACCTTGTTTTTCGAATATTTTGCTTACGATTCGTAAATTAGCAGAAAAATTTCAAGATTTCCATCTCATTCGATTATTAGAACGCCTCGTATTTTGTATCAAATCAACACGACCAATATTTTCCGAACCACAATCTTCATTTCAGGGAAGCTAAGTATAGGAAACTATGTTGATTAGCTATATTTCTTTTAATTCCATCTATCAAACCCACGAAACACTCCAATCGACATATGTTTGATCGCACTTTCCGTGTTTCCTTAAACAAGATCTTTGATCGTCACCTCCCTTCACTTCAGAAAACCTTCCCGATTCTCTACTTTATGAAGCCTCATATCTAATAGCTCCTCCACAAAAGGAAATAGTTATCGTATTAATAGTCCCTTGATTAAAATTTCACCGTTTGTAGTTGATATTATTCTTAAGAAGAGATCTTGACCAACGTCCATTACAATCTACGTCCATTTTCACCCCAACTAACTCGCTTTAAATAGATGGTTCATACAACCGATAATGCAGATAGAACCACCTTCCCGTGTCCGTCGCATCGCTTTATTACGGTGAAAACCTCGCCGGAAACCTATCGGTGGCATCCTCCAGGAAAACCTCCCACTGACCGCACAACAATCCCTCCAGATAAACAACGGCTTGGTGCCGCATCCACGTCACATTACGAGCCATCTGCCCGTCCGAGATCTCCTCCGTTGGGCAAAAAAAATCACTCCTAAAAAGACGGGTGCAGAGAGAGAGAGAGAGAGTGAGTCTGTGTCCTTACTTGGTAAAAACATTCGCGCATCGATATTTCCGCGCAAGAGGCGTGTCGCGCCCTGTCTGGCCGATTCCCCGAGTGGGTGGCGGGCTCTTCGGGAGGATAAACAGGTTCTGCGGAAGGCGGGGTAAAGAGGAAGGGTACGGAAAAATGAGAGGCTGCCGCCGCCTCTGAGTAAAGGTAGCCGAATGCCTCGACGTTATGTCCTCGGGACTGCTGGAGGGAGGCTGATTGGGGCTATTTGGTAGACTGTGCGGAGGAGGGCTTCCGAAAGCGTTTGATGAAAATCTCCGTGTTCGTACGGAAAACGGTACTTTATTGGGGAGATTAACTGCCGTGGGTGGGATGCTGAAAGGGCTCTTTGGAAGAGATAACTTCATCTGGCTTCGTTAGTGACGAAATGGCGTGTGCGTACCTGGAACCTTTCCCGACGCTAAATGGGCCCTTTCTCCCGGTTCCTTTAATTGACTCCCGATGAATTATTTCGGGGTTCCCGGTCGACGATCGCTTTTCGTCGGTTACTCCGTGAATTAAGAGGGAATTGGTTTCGATGGGTGCCACTTGGGGTGAAGTTAAGAAAGATTTGAAGACTAATTTGATGCATTGAAACTTTTTTATTGAAACAAATTCGATTATATAATATATAATTCCCTTTAATCACGATTTTTATAATTTAATCAAAGGCTCTGAAAATCATACTGAAGCGTGTTTATTAACAGACCACGCGATAAAACTACTTTTGCGTAAATATGATCAAACCGCGTATAACGGTATACATATTTAGCAACAGATTTTAACGAACGTCATAAATAAAAGTTTAATCTAAGGAATGGTAACGATAAATAAAAAGTTTAAAAACTATTTTAATCGGGGGCGAGATTGAATTTTAAGGATGCTTGAAATGAAAAGAAAAGAATTCAATTTTCTTTATTCGCACAAAAATCTCACACATCATTCTCATTGCTTCATCATAGAATAAACACACAACAAATAATTTTATAAAATAATAAGTATTAAAAATAACGATGAATCAAATTTATTCCATATTTACAGAGATATTAAAAGTACACTGAATTTCCACCTTCCATTAAAACACTTCCTTCCTACTGTATTAAAAAGATATATCTCAGGGGGATATCAATTCATTACACCCTGAAGGGATTCTATTTATACAATTATCTTTCCCGACGATCCCACAATGAGATACGAGCTGCGCAACATACATCTCTTATTCTTTTTGGGATCCGTTACGGTTGCAACATATAGCACGCGCAACCAAATACAGTTCCGCCTCCTTCAAATACAGAAGGGCGCGACCCATGGGCTCGAAATTCTGCACGTGGGAGGAAAATGATACGACCGGTCACCCTTTGCCTCATATATGCAAATTGTTCACGACTCATTATCCCCCGATACGGTGTGTAACAATCGGTCGCGTTAAATCTTCTGGAGATCGAATGTAGAGGGCAATGAGGGGGATTCGCAATTACAAAATATAAAACGTATATATCCTCTTTTAAACCATCGGGATGATTAAATCTTTACCCAAATATATCTTGCGTTGAATATATATATACATATTAGATTAGTACAAAGTTCCCAACGGATATACACAAAGATTAGTGACCAAGTTCCCGACGGATGCTACTTTATTTCATCATTCCCTTCTAACAGAAAATTACATCAGAGATCCTTTTCTATTGACCACTCCCCCCTTAAATATCTTGTTGATTTCGAACATGTGAATTTCAATCAAACGATTACAATCAACCAAGTGATTGTAATCGTTTAATTTTCCTATTCACATACTCCGTACGTTCTTCAATATTATTCACTAAATTAGTTTTTCAAATGCAATATTAATGTGGTTATAGTTTCAACAAACACATAATTGTTAGCAATACATCAAAGCATCGTAATATTGAATGTAAGATTATAATTCCCATTAGCTTACGAGATAACAGACAAATACGAGATCAATTCACGTTCGTACACTTGATCCGTACTTCATCATAATTGTATTTCCTTCACAGTAACACCGGACAAGCACCCCCAATTTATACTAAAACCCCATCAATGAAATTCAAATTAGTTAATTGACCTACAACAATATCTCGTCGATGACGTAACTTCCAAGGTGTCGGAATCGAGGGTACAATAAATTTCGCATCATTTTTATCTCCCGAAACGCCACGATCGTACACTCATTTCAACGCTCTTCAATGACAACCGTATGTTCGAGTTTTGTTCCCTGAAAAAACCGACTGAACGGGTTTAACCCTCATATCCGCCAAATAACATGTTTGCGAAATGCAGGAGGATTTCCAATCGACGCATAATTTAAAACGATGTGCCTCCGTGCCTAGCGCATGCCAATTACCACGGGTCAATGCACACTTTCTTGCCTCACGAGAGCCTATATATCAGCTGGAAAGGGGCTGCTAGCCCAGGAAACTCAAGAGACATTTCCAGCGGCTTGAGTTTTGAGATCTAGGTCTCCAATTAAATTAAATTTGCTCGTTCGAAATCGTCATGTGCGGAGCAATGGAAGACCAGCAACTCTGAGGAGAGAAACTTTATAACGAGTGATATAAAGCTGCTCAAATAGTAGAAACAAAGGAAATACGAAGCCCAAAACAGTTTCCATCCCTTCAATAATATCTTCAATATGAATAATATGAACTAATCACACGTCTATAATTAATCTACAAAAGAAAGATCCATTTACTTAATTTTAAATGAAAAAGACATAGCAAAAAATGTACCTGAAAAAAGTAAGTGGATATGGAGTATAGAAATCAAATATTGAGAAACTTAACTCAAAACAAGTTTTATTAGAAAAAATTTAAATCGCAAATAAAATATGTCTTTCCTCCGTCGATCTTTACGCAATTTTCGCTTGTCCTGCGTTATCAACAATGAAATCTTCACAATGAATAATGTTGAAAAAGGATTATAAGCACAAATAAACCAACTTAAGCATGTATAGATTAGATATAATATAGATAGAGGATGAAAAAAAAAGAATTCAGGAGGAGTAGTGATCAAATAACCCAAAAAATCTAACACAGGAAGTAAAAAGAGTTCTGTTAACTCCACTGATGGTCAATTGTAATTCGTAAACAATCTTTCGTCAAGCAGAAAATGCAGCAGTTATTCCGATTATAATGATTGTTCAAGAAACAAACCAATGAAGTATAAACTCTTCGAGCGAATGTGATAATTTAAAGGTCCGGATCCTATTGCTCTCGCACCACCCCGGATAATCGAGATGAAACCAATGGTTGGTCCAAGAACCAAAAGAAAGAAGTACGCTGTTAGTACAATTATGATACGCCTGCTGCTGTTATTGAAAAAAAAACATTCACTTAATTAACCTCTCTTTAACACTTAAAAAGGTTATAGATGACCAAGGCATTGCACCAGCCTGTGTAACAAAAGTTTTAAAATGATGCCATAAAGGTACCGAAACTTTGTTACCCAGTCAGACGCACCGGGACCCCGTAAACAAACATATTACTGGCCTAGCATAAGAAATGCGTTAGACTTGCTATGAACAGCATTCGGTTCGACTATCGACATGGATCCACGTGAACATAATTACTATTTACTTCTGCTAGTACCCATCGTATCATTACCCTGAGGAAATTCGAGGCATTCAAACAAGTCTTGCGCAACGAATCCCCAGCATGGAATCCCGATAAAGAAACAACCGTCCTGAAATTAGATTAGAGCCCGACAAGCAACGAGCTGCAAGGAAAGGTGAAGTTGGCAACTGCGTCGAAGCGGTACTTTACGGCGACCCCACACCGATGGCCAATTTGCCGCTCGTGCTTGAGCAAACCACTCCACCAAACAGCGCTCCGTGCGGGGGGATTAGAGGCGACGGCTTCTGCTTTTCAGAGTCTCGGTGAATCATGCGCATCACATCCACACTTGACTTGATCCTTACTCCGCCCCCACGAGCCCTCCCTCCCCAGCGGAATTTCGCAACAGGCGATATACGCTACGGAAGAAGAAAAAACCTCCGTAGATGCGTCACTGGAGTTGAGACGGATAAAAATGCCACGGGGGCATTTGTGGATACTGTACGAGCTTGGCAATATAATGTAGCCATTACTGAAAAAGAAAACGCACGAAAAGATCCATCGTATTATAAAGATTCGATAAAGGACCCTGGTTGTGATATGTTGTGCTTTTCCTTGAAACAATTTTAGCGCTTCATCTCCGATAAAAAAGCTTCAGGGACACAATACTGTTCGTCCAAAGCCTTCGTAAGATACTGTTGATGGGGTTTTCGATACGATCCTTTATCGTGTAGTAAACAACAAAACTCATAATGAAACAATTCACTTTAAACCCAAAAGGGACGCATCCATTGTCCGACTCGTTCTAATTTGTAGGGACATCGATCTAGTTCGGAGAAACGCATCCTGATTCATCCGATAAAATAAGAAACAAAAACCGAACGACGTGCGCGAATGTATCTCGAGTTTTCCTCATAGCTTCCGCGAAATACGCTAGCAGGAAACGCGCAAATGTAGTTCCTCTTAAAGAAAACGGACAACAAAACAACTCGCGAATAGTATTTTTCCGAATCTGCAACGTGCGTCGCATTTGGCTTGGCCAGAGAGAGAGAGAATGACCAATTTAAAGGCTTGAAGGCTGCCAAGCGAGCTAGCGTAGATTAACCTATCAATTAAAGTGTCGAGGCAGTGAAAGAGGGCGGGATGTTCGGGATATACGAGCGTATATGCACGCTACAAATTAATCTTACGGCTATAAATTTTTTTTACGCTTCCCAGCGACGACGAAGAATATCAATTCTCCCGGTAGGAACAATACTCCCTCGGTAACGAATTGTCAAAAATTAAAGCGCTACGAGGGCGAAATACGAAAAGAAAATTATTCTTATCTCTCGTCTTTAAACCATCGGAATATATATTATTAGAATATTAGATTATTTGACGGAATTACATACCGAATCTTTTCAATTATAAATCAGAATAGATACATTTAAAATGAGTATGTCATGGTAATGTTTGGAAATTCGATCATAAAAGAAGTTTAGAGCCCCCGCTGATGGGAGTGAAACATTGAATGATTCATCACACTATAAAATATCTTTAATATTTTAAAGTAGCGCAGATTATTAAATTAATTCAAAAGTTACCCTCAGATAAGAAAACTACGAATTTCGTTTACGATGTAAGATGAATAACAGTTTTCACTTTTCACTTCGTGAACTCATTTCGAATCCGATACAAAACACTAGTAAAAATAAAGTTTTTTTCCCACAATGTGACCTTGTTTCCTCCCATTATTAGAGATGGAACTCGTAAAAAAGAAAGGATCATGAAGACGTATCACAGCATCAAAATTATGTACTGCGTTTTACTTCCATCCTAAAGAAAAATCTACAATTATTATCACATCTGCTCAGCACCACATTGAACGATTATTTTAAAACATCGCTGGAATAATCTAAAGAAGCTTCTTGATTGAGCATCACTTCAGACCATTCATCCTTATAAAACGTCAACGAAACTTTCGAATCCGGAAAATGGGAAAAATTCAAGATGCATAACCCGATTTCATCTCAATATCATTCCGAGCCGAGCATTGGGAATCAGTTTACGGAACGATAAACCTCGTCCAGGAAAAGGGGATACAATGGGAAGATTTCTATTTCTCGAGTCGATTGAATATTTCAGCGGCAATTTAAAATCCGTGGAACAAAAAGCGGAGCAAGTAGACTGCTCTCGTTCTCGATTGAGTACAATTGAAGCGTATCGACCCGCTCGTAGTTCGTTGGGAGTCGTTCTGGAGAGGCAAACACCATGTAATTCCTATTATGGGCCGGTGGAAGCCACAATACCCGAGGGTTCAACCAAGCGAGCAGTCTCTCGAGAGAACTCCGCTGCGGGAAACCTATTAAAAACCAATTTTTCTCGAAGATGTGTGCGGGGGTTGTTCCCGAAAATTGAATCACGCCTGCGAACTCTGATACAAAAGACTTCACGGATCGAATTCCCGGTGAGTGAGGAGTATACCGAACTAAACACTTCATACGAAATTTTCTTGTAAGATTTGAATCTCGTTCTATGTGCCGAAGAATCCTCTGGAACTGTAAACGAAAAGCTAAAACGACTCCTAATAATAGGTGGATTATTCCCGTAAGTAAAACGCTCATACGTAAAACTAAATGAAAATTTATTTGGAATTAAATATCTGTTATATTATTATTAAGTAAACAAACAAACGTTACTGAGTTACTAGTAGTAGTACTCCAAACGTCATTGAGTTCAGACTGTACAAAAATACGATTAAAATTCTTGCTCTTACTGAAAGATGGGCTAAGTTTCACGATTATTTCTAACAGGATAATTTATTTAAAAATAATCGCGCTGGAAAATGTTCGATATGATTACATTGTCATGAATAATGGGAAGATGAATATTAGATTATGCAATCTCTGTTCGAGAAAGATTTGAACTCGTGAAAAGAAAAATAAAGTACGCGTGTCTGAAAACCAGATAGTAAACACTGCCAACAGGTGCGAAGCCTATTTGCAGAGATTTTGATGATGATAATAATAAATGACATTCACATATTGCCTTAAAAACTCTCCATGTACATATGCGGCGTGTAAAGAACCTAAGTAAAGGTTTCACCTCCCAATAAGAAACCTTTTCGAATAAAAACCCATCGTAAAGTTTATCAAACATCAAAATTTAAACCATTACACACATAAGATCAAAGATTTTAAACGATGAGTTGATTGATTCCATCAAAACCGCGCCTGCTATAAAGATAGCATCAAGAATACACCGCTACGGAATGAATCGACTATTTTAGCACGGTTAAAAAAAGATTACATCCATTAGCATTAAAATGACGGATAATCTCGCAATTCCGAACGAGCTGCATCAATTCAACAATTGAAAAGGAAAGTTGGCGGTGAAACACGACGATGACCAGCAAACACCTTCCTCGAGGCAGTCGACCAACGATGCTACTGTTACGCGAAGACTGTAGGGACGGTCGCTGGAATAAAAGATGACCATCGTGGTTATGCGAGATGCGTCGTAAACCTGGCTTCTGTCGTACATGCGAAACGTTTGGCGATGGAGGCTACTTTGTGACTAGGCCAGCAGACGGCATTTTGCGGCACGACCCCGTGACCTTGGATATCCCCACCTCACCACCAGCTTGGACGCCACTCTCTACCTTGTAAACAATAAAACCTCTCTTTCTAAATGCTTTCCGAGAAAGAACAGAAACTGAATGAAGAGGGAGCTTGAAGGAGAGGTTTGCCGAGAAGCGGAGGAAATTTTTATGCGGTGCTTCGCGGAGTACAGAAGCCGCTGATACGTGAAGGGTTGATCGGCGACAAGGGCCTATTTAACCTGAAATATAAACAGCGAGGTTGAAAATTCACGCTCGACCGAGTAGCAATTTGGTTGCTCCTACGACCGATGAAATGACAGCGTGAGGTGGAATGAGCCGACCCGAGTGATAGCGTACCTTGGAGGATAAAATTCCTGCTTCATGCTTTAACACGCAACTGCCTACGGACCGCCGCCTCGCACAACTTTACGTAACCCATTCATCAAAAGCACAAAGACGAGTTTCTGTTTATATTCACGGGTCGAAACGAATTATTCGGCCAGTTATTTTCACTCCTGTAAGCGTAAAAAGCCTCTCATACAGCAAGGCTGAATCTTTGCAGACTCATAACTGTAACAGATTGTTTTAATTGAATGGAAATAGCCGAGAAAGTTTAAAAAATCCTTGCGATTCAGAACTTAGATTTTCAAATCTTTCATAATTAATAATGCCCTTCAAAATTTAAAATTTTAACCAAAATTCAATTAAATATTTAGACATTCTCACTTGATTGATCACAGATATCTTTACCAAAATAAAAACATAGTTATTAAAATTGAAAGGTTTCGCAACAGGCAGAACAATATCAAAATTGAATATATGAAATAAGCATGCGAAATCTTTCTAAGATGATTGATAAGGATTACTCGACTGATGTTATCTTCTCCTAAATGCTCGATAAACGATGCACATACAAGAAAGCGATCATTATAATCCATCCCATCCTAGCCACAAAAATGAATTCCAAATCTTGCAGAAAATGATCCGTCTTATATATACTGGAAAAACGAAAAGGTTCATAAAAGCAAAACGATTTTATACTGACGAATATAAAAATTATGCATCGTCTCCTAACGACGATATAGTAGCCAAATATAAATTACTTCTAGAACAATTAATTTTAACAGAGAACAGAAAAATGACCGAGCTGTAGACTTGAACTATTAAAAAAAAACAAAACCCCGACTGAATTCCCTACTTCTACAAAACCACGCGTATCTGTATGGCAAACCTTATATGCACATATATTTTAACCTGGACTATTAAACACTTGGCACGAGCTGGGATCCTTTCGACAAGACAGGTGGATGCGTGCATTCATGACTTCTCGGACGACTTCGGTAAACAACACCTGAACTTAACGCGGAGAACTTTCTTCTAATTAAAGTCTACAATTACCCCCGGAGCAACAACGATCCTCCGACCGTCTCAAACCCCTCTACTCCTCAGAAACCTCCCGGCATTCTTCTACTAACTCATCGCCCCATGACTGTGATACGCTTCTAACTATCGAGATTCACCTTTCCGCCAAACAGAATCCGGAGGTGTGACGCGAAAGAATCTATGACGCGGCCTCGTCGAAGGCGCGCAGCAATCCTGATGCAAAATAACTCACTTCGCTCTTGCTCGAGGAGGAAAAAAAGAATTTCTAATTGATATTCGCGCGTCGTACCGTCCATAGGCTGAGAAGCGACAAACACCTTATGTCATCCGAGACTGTTCTAACAATAGAACGTTTATTTAAATCTCCGGATACGCGAGAAATAAAAGTTTAATTGCAAATACTAACTTATGATCCCGAGGTTTATTCCTCCTAGGCGAGATGTCTCTCTGATTAATTCGTTCATCTTGATAGCCTTCGGCAACTCTTGCCTTGTTTGCTTTCCATGGGATTTCGTAGTTATTCGCGACCGACAAGGTCGGGGCGTGATTCGAATACGGGACGCGTTAATTAATAGGTTGAAGGCATACAGCCGTCATCAATAGGGGCTTACGAAGCTTAATGAAGCTACCTTGGAGGTGAAACGCAGATAGGCCGCCGCTTCCTTAATGACTGGAGGAAATGCATGTTGGGATAAGCTGAGTTTTTAGTGACGGCTTCTTAGCGTGTATTTACAGCACGGAGGAAATTAATATACAGGAATGCAGTATTTTGCAAGGATCTTACATTTCTTTATAAAACGCTATATATATATTTCGATCAGATGCGAGAGTGTCACCTTAATTCGTTAACACTTTCAGCATGAATAGAACATCGATGTACACTGCTAACGAACTTTTCTTACATATATCTAAGAGACGAAATAAAAAAGAAACGTTTCGCTGTACAATATGTCATACAATAAATAATACTTTAAAGATATGAAATTCATTAATTACTCGTGTTGCTATCAGTTTATTATTTCCATTAAATAAATCATTCAGTTGGAATCGAATTTACAACAGGTTGGTGAAATAAAACGTTCGCGAAAGGTTTAAAAAATTTAATTCCAGCTCAACAAACGCTAACGAATAAACCACACGTTTACTAAAACGTCACACTTGACGACGGAACGTCTATTTTGTGAAGTTTAATGACTCGATCGCTCCGAATATAGCCGGTTAATCATTGAGCGCGTCAGCCAACGCGACGAACTTCATAGACGAATGTCGAAACCTGCTTTCTTATTAGACCGCGACGTGGCCTCGCGCCAACACTTGCAGACGGAATTTAATTTCCCAAACTGACATCACCCGCGAGTAACCCGCTCGTTCGCTATCTACGTTGGAGCGCAACGAACTTCCTCGGCAAATTCTTGCCGAACGCTCGCGTGAAACAATCCACCAATGACGAACGGCTCTGGATGTACTTCGAATCGCTCCGGGGAGCTGGATCAACGGAAAACCGTCCTGACTTAGGCAGCCCGCCAAGTGTTGAGCGCGGTTCAGGGAACGAATCAACACCGACTGTGGCGCCCATAGACACGTGGTCGATAGGATTCCGCTCGCTTGCGCCGCTAATCGGGCGTTAGATCCGATTTAACCGCCGAAGAACGACTTAAATCCCCGATCAACTGCGCGAAACGGAGGCAAAAAAATCACGTCCACAGTACGCGGGTCGGGAATTGGGAGAGGAGAAACCCAGCAACTGTTGATATCTTTGCATAAAGAGCTCCCCGTTGATCATGGGAAGGCACGATTGCATCCCAAAAGGACAACGTTCTGCAATATTATACAATAAGCAAATTTATATCTTAATAACGTGCTGATTTAAAAACCTAATTGAATTTTTCTTATCTCTTTAATCAAATTTACCGAATATTTTCATATCTATTCGCATATGAAGATCATTAAAAAAATACAATGATTATCTACAAAGCAGAAGATCATAATTTCATGGCCTTAATTGGGTAATGATCTTATCACGTATCGAACAATATGACAATGAAATTAAAACAAAGTTATTAAAAATTATCTCCGGGAGCCTCTTACGCAAAGAGCTATTTATTCTCTCATTTCCTAACAATAGAATAAGAATAACAAGGGTGGCAATTTTAACAGAGCATAAATCAGCAAAAAATTCGCAAACATTCATGATAACGCAAGTATAAGAGCGTATTGCTGCTTTTCGTATTATCTCTATAAGAAAAAATGTCAATACTCGGAAACTTTAATTGAAAATGTCATTCAGATAAGATAAGAGTAACGTGTTTTTATCCTGCGCGAAAAAGTAATTACTTTAAAAAGTGCTGTACTTTTTGTTTCGGATTTCAAATGCGATAGCAAAGTAGAGGAATGCTATCTATTGTCGAAAAACATTTCCTTCTGATTTCTGGCATTTAAATCAACTTCTGAGCATTTTAATGAAAACAACTACACAATTGACAATTGACGAATATACATATATATATATTCGTCAATATTCTAACAAAAAAACTCCAGCTGTGGATTTATACTGTGGTAAATAGGCAATGAAAAGAAAAATCAAAAACGAGTGTGCTAGAAGTGCTAATTTTAAAATTTTTAATCTACCAAATAAAGGGAAAAAGATGCAACTTTCATCCAATAGACCCTTGGCGAACTACAGAATTTTCCTTTGTATCCCGTTTGGGACCGAGCAAATGAAGAAACAAATGATTTCTTTCAACCGCACATTCGGTACTTGATAAAGAGACCTGCATAACGATACAATGTAGCCCGCACGGCATCGATATAGGCCCGGTTTCATTACTTGCGAGTACAGTTTCGACCAAGACATCGTCATTCAAAATTCCCCAGGGTGGGAGATGTTAGACGAGAATTCGGCGCACGTCACGTGTTGCATACCGCAGCTACCGTGTCTTTCGTGCCCATCGGGATTTCGTGGTTCTAATTGGGCCTTGTTCATCAATCTCGGGCGGTCACTTAGGCACGCTCGGGAGGTCTACGGCGGCTACATCGTCCGCGAAGCACTTACGCGCTCGCGAAGTTCGGAGAATAAATCCTTTTCGGGCGGGGCACATCTACGTGAAGGGGTGGGGAGCTTCTCATCCGATAGCTTTCCCACGCCGGGGTTCGAAAGAGTGGACGGGAGGGGAGGAAGCGGTCGGGGCAGCATTCCTGTCCTTCCCCTTCCCACGCGAGAATCATAAAGAGGATAACATCGGAGACGTTTTCATCTCAAGTGCGAATCGAAAAGGCTTTACTGAGTGCGCTGTGGATATTTTAAGGGTCGCGATAAGATTTGAAGGTTACGTAATAACCGGGGTCTTTCTCTTGACTCTTTACCATTGGAGCGAGATTCTTACGAGTGGGATACTAAGGTTGATACGCATCAATGGAAACTATAAATATGGTCGAGGTGCGTGATTTCTATAGGAAAGAACAGGAGTAACGTTCAAGACGCTCTGAATCTTGGGAATGCGTTGGAATATTTCCTCGTTGGCTTCGTAAACGAGCTACAATTGTAGATCGTACTGTTCGGGGGATTATAAGAATTCTTCGACTAGACAGCTAAACAAAAACAGGCTGGAATTTTAAGGACAAGGCCCTAAGATGTATGACAATATTACCTTTGTTCCAAATTGAAATCTTTTCCCACAATTCCATGAGGCACTTTATAAACGCATTTCCTAGGTAAACAATTTTTATCAAGTAGTTTATTAAAAGCACGTTACACAAGATGTTCCAGACATGTATTACGTAAATGATTAAATTTTGAATTATAGTATGAAGCAATACATTGCAAACATTTTATATATATATATATATATATATATATATATATATATATATATATATATATATATATATATATATATATATATATATATATACATATATTTACTCATCCATTGTAAAATAAGTTGGCATGGAAACATCGTTTTATACAATGCTCGTCAATTAATCCACAGTTTTAAAGCTACAGAGTTTAATGTTTACAAGATCCGTTTCAGGTCTAACCCTTGGATCTTGAATAATTTGCAAGAAAATTCTCCGCGTGAGTCATTTGAAATTCCCGCTTTCCTGAGCATGGTGACCGTTGGAAGTTTCGCTGTAGAAGGCAACGCCCCCTTGGACGAATGCAGATTATCATCTAGTATCAGTTACGCCATCATTTGCTAACGATCTCCGACTGCACAAAAAGGTACCTTGACTTAAATAGACAATCATAAATATTGATTCAAAAGAATTTATTTTAATATGTAACACTGTACAACGTAAACGTCAAAAACACGAGTGTGCAAATAACAAAATGGAATAGAGTTATCAGTCAAAATAAATAACTTCTGATAACGAAAGAAACATCCAAAAGGTGCGCATGGTGATGAAGTATGTGCAACATTAGTCTGGAGTTTTTAAATAAATAGAGTTTAAATTTTCTAAATTCAAACTGGAGACACATAAGAGCGTAATTCAAGGAACACAACAATAAAGCCAAATCCTTTTCAGTTGGCAAATGCGTGCAATTGAAACTTGAACTTAAATATCGCTATTGCAATTAGCACGGAACTATTTAACCTCGATAAGCGTCCCATTTATGTTTGATGTTTTTAAAATAATGGAAAATAAGAAGCCGGAAAAATTATAATTGAAAAACGAGTTTTCAAACTCCAGTCAAAACAACAGCTCGGCGTTACATTATGACAACCCTTATCGTAAAAACAAACATTTCCGACGGCTGAAACTCGTGTCTGAATGAGAAAAACGGGTTCTCCGTAAATAATGATACTATAAAGGTACTTTGACGTAATTGCTAATTGAATACGCAAGAAAGTAGTATTTATAAAAGTAATCTCAATGCAGATTTAACGCTACATTAAAGGATAGAAAGCGATAGATACTGAGCGAGGTCCATTACATGCAGCGGAACTGTTATTGTTTTCAAATGATCTCAGGCACAAAACAACAGAGAGACATTATCGGAACGGCTCGTAATCTAGCTATGACGTTCCCTTTAATTCAACAGAACAAAAAACTTTGATCGAAAATAAAAACGCGATACCTTTAAGAAAACTATTTTTACCCGATAAATAGATCTTAGAAATAAAAATAACTTGAATTTCCTCGTGCGTTTCAGAAAATGGTAACTAAAAAAACTTGTTGATTGTTGTCACTGTTAGAGTTCATATTAGATTACAGAGACCGTTTTAATACGATTTATTCGGGGCGGTATTTCAACTTCGTAAACAACACCTTTGAGCAACCGATGAAGTCTTCCGGATATTTAAAATATCGCTCTGTTTTCTTATGGGCGTGGGGTAATCCTCAGGAAACTCAATCGTTTCGATTGAAGGCAACAATACCTACGACAGGACGCATCTTCGAACGCAGCTTTCGCGCCGCGAGGGGGAGCAGCCGGCATAACGACGCGATAGTCTGCAGAAGGGAGACTATCCACCAGTTCGCCGATTGGATGAGAGCGGGGGAATTCGCGAAAAAAGAGCTCTTTGAAAGAATCTGCGGTGGCCGGCTCCCCTCCCGAGGGGAGAGGCGCGAATCTATGGGCGAATTCCACGACGTATCGAGAGGATGTAACTCTAAGAAGAGAAACGAAGGATATCGCGGAGCGGAAGGACGCTATCGCGGAGACACTGAAAGAACAGAGGAGAGCGGTAGAGAAAAGTTTCCGTGCGAAAATGCGATGACACTTCCTTTCGTGAGCTTCGTCGCGAATGAAATTACGGAAATCAACGCGAATTTTCCGTGGACGACTAATTTTGCGGACACGTGCTTTCTTGCCTGAAATACTCGCATTTTCTAAATTCGCGAATTTTAACAACCACCAAGATTAAATACGCGTATGTGGCAGTGAGCTAGAAAATGTATGTAAAGGAATTTGTTTTTGCTAGAGTTGAACATATTCTCACTCGGGTCCTATTATTTCTACATACCAACTCCGATAGCCGAGATTTATTTGCAACTTTGAAACGAGTCTGTGGAACACAAACAGTTCTGAATCAGCTCTCTGATAATAACGAAAATAAAAATGTTGACTTTGATGATACGGAAATGTAAAAACGTTGACAGCTAACAGCGATTTACACTTCATAAACGTTCAATCCAATTATATTAATCACAATCCTTCTACGAAAGGACCGAGATTCCCTAATCCGTGTCTTTATAAATAAAACTCCTTTCCACAACTCGTTGACGGTGAATATAGAATATGGTGAACTTCCCGTAGTTCGCGTGGGTGCATCCCCTTTCTTGTTACGCCCCTGCTTCAATGAAAGCGAAACCGGCGCAGAAATTAACTTCGTACAAACATCCCGCGTGGGACAACATCTGGGAACTTAAACGTAGCCGATCGCGAGGCTTGTTTGACGAGATAACTTCCGAACTAAGTTCCGTATAATAGCTGAACGAAAATATCCTGCTTTGTAAACGCTGTGACGAAGGCGTAAAACAACGCCGTACCCTTCCACATCCTTTTATTTCCTACCATGATGTAAAGGCAATAACTTTTTTGGCATCTTTTGAAAAGCAGGCGGCTGACAACTGCGTATTAGCGCGTCGTCAAAACAATCGCTCGTCTGACGAGACGCAACAGTCGTCTACGGAAAATTCTACGAGATTGTTGCGTGACAACCGTCTCCCCAGCCTCTGATCCGTATGGCGCGGAGGCGACTTTGTCGATGTTTTTAATATTGAATGACATCCTTCGTCCCGCACCCGACATCCATTTTCCTTTACCTGGTAGCTCTTTAGCAGGTGGTTAACAATCTCCCAAACATCCATCGCTAGGGCACCATCCGCTGCATCCAAAGCGACCGAACCGCGCTTTCTGTTCCGAGCCGTGCACCACCGCCCGCCGGCGGAATCTGCTCGCCGCACCATGAGGAGGGCGCGGCGGGTACACGACACCCACTACGCCCTCGCATCCGTACACCGCCAGCGCGGCTTAAGACACTTTTACAGACACCCTTTCTTCTTGACACTCACACGGAAAGAAGCACGGGACCGAAAAAAAATCACTCCTCCGCACTGCCCACCGGCACCACAAACACCACCACCGTGAAAACACTGACGCGGGACGCCCTACAATACGCCCACGTGGACTCGCATTCTAGCATTCCGTGCTCCCCTAGCGGAGAGATCGTGGAAAAGATCGATCGAAAGGGAAAAAATCACGGGCGGAGGTTTGGCGCGCTAACAGAGACGGCCAATGGCATACGCGCAGACGCGGAGGGCTGTTGAAGGGGTAAGCGAAAGAGGGGGGGTTAGGGGGAGGGGGGAGAGGCGAACCGCTCCGACCGACGTCTTAGGCAAGTCGCGTGTTGAGACCCTCCGTCAAACCAACTAGAAAATGCCTCTCCCGCTCTGCACCCGAAGACTTCCTCCGAGGTTACCTCCTGGACTGGCCGAGGAGGAAGACTTAGAGTGGTCCCTAACGGGCTGTGGGGGAAGAACGTTGGGCAAGAACTAAAGCGTCCTAGCTTCGGCGGCCGATATCTTGGCCGGAGACATCGAGAAGGACACGAGTGGGAGGGCTGGAGGGGGCAGAGAGTGGTGCGGTAGGGGAATGTGTGTGTGCCCTTGAAGAATGTCGGAAGGAAACCGGCCGCGAAATCGGTACGCGTTATTTTCGCGATTACGAATCTTTCTTCACGGCGGGGGAATGGGGTGCGATTTTTAGAGAAACGTTAATATCCAATGTCAACCAGTTTTCTCTCGCTTACCACTGATATTGTCCACGTTCTTCGGCGATTGAAGTTTTACCCGATGAGTACAACGAACCCGATCCGTCTAGAAGGCTATCTCTCTATAGCTGAATCTCTCTTCTGAAAAATTGCGTGCTCGATGAGAGATTAAGCTAGACGCTACCTATTAATGTGCAGAAAGATACCTCTAAGTCATGCGACTATTCTTTTTAATTGCAGAAGAGACTGAGAAGAAATAGCATTTTGTACTCAATTTTTTGTTTACATTTTTTTCTTTAATTTAGAAATATAAACTTCCTTTTCATGGAAATAACTAATTGTTTAACGAAATAATTGGATTTTCATAGTAAAATTTTCCTTGTGCTAGAATAAATAATTATAAAATACGAAATTTATTAGAAATTAACTTACAAAAATATCCATAAAATATAACCTTTTATCATTCTGTATGGTTTTGTATTTGAGTAGTTATTGGGTTATCAGTAATGAGTTATCATCATTAATATAATATAACATAATAAGATTTTAATCCTAGAGGCTGATAAAATTCCTAAAATAACATAACGTGTCATCAAAATTATTGGATATGATACCAGATCCTTATATTACAACATATTACTCCTGTTTTCTTTCCCATATTTGAAAGATATCTCGAAAAAGAAATAAACCAAGCTATGATTGATAATATTAAAAAATCTTTCTATCAGCAAAGGTATCACTTTCTGAGTTTACTCCAAACTATAATTAATACTATAATATTAGTTCGACACTGAGATTTAACAAGACCATGTAAAAGAAAGTTAAGTAATTAATTATAATTATCAACAAAGTTCAAAAGTGATATTTACATCTAAACAATTTAGAAATCTTCGTTGGTCTATCAATCTGCAGATTAGTTGATATCAGCCCTCTATCACTCTTTACCTGATGATCACTCTACTAAATCCTGATATCTCCTTCTATATTGTATTTGGTTTAAACACTTATCTTTTGCTTTTCCTCTGGGTACTTTTCCCTGTAGCTAGGAAATAAATCCTACAAATAAATAATCTAATAAAGTAAATATCCACTCCTCATCATACATACATACGTATATCAGCTGTAAGAGATAAATTATTTTTTTTTATATTCAGTCAATTATTAAGTGATGAATAATTTCTCAGAAATCCTAGATAATGGAAATTTATTTCTGCCAAGGGACCACTTCCAACATCAGTACAATATCTTTGCTTCAGTTATGTAAATTCCAGTTCCTGACATTCCCAACACTTAGATAGATTAGATTAGATCACCATCATTAACCCTTTTACTGCAGACCCAATTTTCGAGGTGTATGCCAAAATTGCAGAGGTATTTCCCGCAAAAATGCAGGTTTTCGTTTAATATGTTGTAATAATTATAAATACAGTTAATCATCCTTATATTTTTTACCATTTATGTACCATATCATAAGGTTCAAAACGAAAAAAAATTGCAGGTTTACCACTATTATTTAATATTTTTAAAATTTAATATATCTGGAAACTAATAAATAACAATACAATATATGCATTTCAACAATAGTTTAGCCATATAAAATTTTTAAAAAATGTTTGTTATTTCACATTTAGTCAATAGCTTGGTCTTTTTACTATTAAAGTATAAAATTTTAATGTAAATATCGCAATAGCTTATTCAAAAGTTGTATTTTGAGAAATATCTACCCTCTGGCTCTTGTGTTGCGGGAAGCATACATGATGAAGTCATTTCTTACATTTTGCATAAACGGTGCGTGCTGGTCTCCTCTTTCCTCTGTTACTATCAACTAGCACACTATACATTTCTTTTTCTTTTCTTTGGAGTACATTTTTAAAGCTTTACTTCCGAAATAAGGGATTCTTTTGATGTTACATGGGTGACTTCTTCACTTGAAGCCACTCCTAGGAGAGGTCTTATATAATGCTAATCATAAACAATAAGCGTGTCATTGGTTTCATGCCTGCGGGTAGATAGTCTTTATATAGAATATAACTATTCAAAGAATGCAGGAGAAAAACGTTAAAACACCTTATTTTCCAGTATTTGAGTGCATGTCGCTCATCGTGATATGTATATACCATCATATCAGATGAAAAATGAAATTTAAGATGCCTAAGGCATAATTCAGCACAACAATCGGTTTGTTTCTCACGGATAAACACCAGAGATAACAAAGAAGAAAACAGAAGTAACAGATACACTCTAATGGAGGAGTTTAGCTGAGTAGAAAAACAGGGCCGATAGATCGGCCCATCTTCAGTAAGAGGGTTAAACAGCCAGTTCTAATTTTTAAAAATTTCATTCAGATATGCTCCACTAGATATTATCTAGATATTGCCTAAATATTATGGCAGCAATTTTTAACAGTATATTATAGAAAAAAACATATATGCCTTGAGCCAGGTTGAATGTATCCCAAACTTGAATGAATAATACATAAAAATCAATAAATATAAATGTTGATTCAGATCCCTTAATATTCTGAGCATTAACTACTAATACAAAAGCAGGCACTACCAAAGCTAAAACTATTTGTTCAGAGGTCTGAGAAGAGATGATTGCCTATTTTTAGTTATAGCCAAAATATTTATGCAATTTATATCATTCCTGATTACATTTAAATGAGCTTAGAACAACAAGTCGCTGGTATAATTAATGCTCACTATATAGCAACAGCTCATAACAGTATCCTGAAAGACAACCAGAAGTTGCCAACTACAAAGATCTACCTATGGGTGTACCTGAGAAGAATCTTACAACAGAAAAAAATTATTACATGCTAAGGGAATGGATAATAAAGATGAACTGATGAAATTTCAAGATGGATTGAGGAATGATGATGTTTAGAGAATAATGTTTTATAATTGAAGAATTATTTGCCAATTAAATTCTCCCTAGAAAATGGTTTTGTTATTTTCTAACAGAAGATTACATAAAAATAATGAATAACTGGTTTGGTAGGTTAGAAATTACTTCTTGTTATTGCTGAGCTAGTGATAAAAATGGGAATTAAAGACTACACTTTTTCAGTAATCATTTGTTTTTTTTAGATATGCTACAAATGTAAGGTAAATCTCCCCTTTTGATATCTGGTTATGAAAATATATTGAGGTGTACATGAAGAAACATATCACATAGGTTTTCTACAAACAGACAAATTATCTCTCTACATATCAGCTATTAGAAAAACTTCCCATGCAACATACTATGAATAATAATAAATATACAAATGGCAGTGGAGCTTAAATGGGTATCATCAAGTGAAATAACAATGTTATCAGCCATATAATCCGTTAACAAATTTTCTATAATGGATGACAAATTCACAAAATTAGCTCATTTTATTTCTCTGAGAAGAACATAAGACACTGGAGTGGAACACACATAATATAACATGTGACATATATTTTTACTTTCAGATTTTAAAATGGCTATTTATATAAAATCTCTATATTTGAATAATTATTTTCATTGAGGTACCTCTTATTAATTAATTATTACTTACTTAAATTAACTAAAATAAAAAATATAGAATATTAAGAAGAGGAAATACAAAAGGAATGTTAGAATTGATAGAACTTGAGGATAATCAAAATATCTCCACAACCATGATTCTATTACAAAATATTAAAACATGCCCTTACTTTGGCTGTTGTTTCTTTCTTCCTTTCTGGAACCTCCTCTTTTCTTCTAGCGCGCAACCTACTGCTTTTGTCCTCAACAACTCGCTCAGGTACCACTTTCTTCTTCAAAGTTTCCTGCCTTCTCGCTGGAGGGGCAGCTGGCTTTTCTGGTATTTTCAGAGGCTTTGTTACAACAATAGGTTCTCTCCTTTGAACAACTTCAACCCTCTCCTTCTCTGGAACTTTCACTGGCTTAACTTCTTTAGTGGATTTTTCAGATGAATCTGGACTCTTGATACCACTTTCAACAGGTTTCACTTCAGGTTTGTTGATTTTCCGAGCTGCAATTTTTAACTTAAGACCTCCCTGTAAATTTTAGTAAAAATAGTGTTACATTTCAGAATAATATTATCTTAATCTACATAGAAAAACTTGTATACCAAAATCAAAATATTGTGGAACTAAAAATTAAATTGTTTATTATCAAATGCTGATACGAGAAATTTTGAAAAAATAAAATGTTTCAATTTCAAATATGGGTATTTTCAGATCATTTAGATTTTTAGATAAATATAAATATATATACATATATATATATATAACATACTTCTAAATATATTAGGCAAAAATGACTTTCATAATTAATTCAGCATTAAAATTCCCAATTTAAATATAGGCACATATAGGCAAAATATAGGCACATTTCCAATAAAACAGTAAATCTATTTTTTGTCGCAATTCACTTCAGTTTAAAAGAAAGTACAAATGAATCATAGGCATTAATTAAAATAGCAAATTGGTACATAATACTGAAAATTAGATTCAACAATCAAATAATAATCAAATAAATACCAATAGTTAATACAGGAAACCCTGTAAAAGGAAATTACCTGCTCAAAATTTGTTTCACTGATTGAAAATGTTTGTGCATGAGTTGGAGAAGGTAATGTAGAATGATCACTTTGAGATGAATAAGAACTGGGGCCACTGCTTCCTGAATCAGAATCTGAATGACTCCAACTGCAAGTGCTGCTTCCAGAAGCCTATGAACAAATCAAAAAATGTTATATTAGAATCTGGCAAAGATGAAAAATTACGACGAATCCAATTCAAACTTTAATTTGAAATAATTTTTTATTTCAATTTTAAGACGCAAACAATATCTTCTTTGAAAAATGGAAAGATAGAAACTCAACCAGCTGTTCGACATTCGACATATTTATTACTTATAAGTTACTTGCTGAGGATCAGTTCAATAAAATCTAAAAACATCAGCTTCTTAAGAAATATATTGTGGGTTTGTGATTTAAACTTAAATTGAAAATTCAAGTTAAACCTCAAGCTAACCTCACTGTCGCTTCCACTGCCATCAATGCTACTTGAATCACTCTCAGATTCTGAAACAGATTCATCTTCATCATCTTCTCCACCAGCTTCTTCATCATCATCGTCATCATCATCCTCTTCTTCATCGTCATCGTCTTCGTCGTCGTCATCATCCTCCTCCCCCTCTTGCTCTCTGCTGCCCCTCCCCTCCTCCTCATCACCATCTACACCCCCTTCACTCCCCCACCCAACTCGGACGTGGGAGCTCCAGGGGATTGTTGTCAGAGGGGCCTTCGCTGCAGGCATGGAAGTAGTCGGTGATCCCTGAGGACACAAATATTTTGCACTTGAATAGCCATTGCTGATGAGATTGTATCTATTATGAGTAGACTCCCAAGTTTTTTTAATTTAATTCAAGAATATTAACGAAATGTTTAAAGATATCTAGGAATTTTTAAGCAGACTTTATGGTGCATTCTAAAACAGTACTGTATAAGTTCTTTTCAGTGTTAGGCACTTTAGAACGCACAAATAAAAATGAAGACTGAGAGATTGCAATAACTTTCATTGCCTCTTTCCAGTTAAAATAGAGAGTTAATGTAATGATAATGATCTTTGAATTTACAGTAATTCTCACTGTATCTTAATTGAAAAGGAATAGAGGATACTATGCTCTATAACTAGAAAATATATTGAAAAAGGAATCTTGAACATTGGTAAGAGCACCATCAATATTTGAGATCAATAAGAGATACTACTGAACAAAATCATGTTCGTACTCTGTCCTATAAACTGATATGAAGAAATGTTACTGTTTGTTTATAAACATATAAACGTACAATTATTTCTTTCAATAGTAGACTTCCAGTCAAATCGAGAAAATTATTAAAAATCCCAAACATACTGTGAAGACTAGTTCAAAAAGCATGATGAAGGATTTAAAATTCATCAGTAAAAATCAGGTAAGAGTATCTTTTCAAGAATTTTCATGAAGTAAAATAATTATCCTCTGTTTTAGATCATGATCCTAATCAAGTTATTGAATAAAAAATAGTATTTTAAGACTTATTAAAGGGGTCATTAATAAGTAAGATTATCTAGACAGAACAAAAAATATTTAATGTCTTGCAGAAAAAAGATCTTATCTCTTCATTTCAAATTGTCTTATAACCTCTCAAAGAAATTAAGATTCATACATATCAACATACTAACTTATAAATAATGAGTAGATAATTTTTTTTTTCTGCTTAGGACTTATTAATATCAACACTAAAAATATGTTAATAATAATGTAGTTGACTTAGATAAGCATCTTTTACCATTATGGTATTCTTCTAACATTCATGGATAGGTTCCCTTAAAAAAGTCTAACCTATCACTGACAAAGAAAAGGAGGATAAGAAAAGGAAATGAGATAAATTAACTGAGAAACTATCCCAAATTATCTCAGAGAGTATAAAATAACTTTGACCTATAATAAAATCACACCTATCGCATAATCATATAGAGATGTGCATGCATGTATATATAAATAAACATCATTCACGCCCTTAAATATATTATTAAAAACAGAGAAGTAACCTTAAATTCCTCAAGATTAAAAAATTTTGTCAATAATGATCATTATGGATTACTTGTCTTATACTGAGGAAAATATAATTTTCAACTGTCCATCCTTTCAAACTTCATGCAGATCTAACAGACATATGGCTTAAGAATTCGCAAACAGTCATGACTGAACAGGGTCTGCACAGGCAGAATAAATCACATTGGATCTTCTATATATAGTGATAGAATAAACAATAAAAACAGATGAGGATAATAAAATAGGTAATTATTTTCTAAGTTTTCTAAAATACATCCATATAATGATGAAATTGATTATAAATCCAGAATATATCACTTTAATTCTTAAGAAAAAGCAAAGATGTAAAACAACATCAAATTACAGTACAGTAAGACCCCCGCTTAACACTATTTCAGGATAATGCGGTTTTTGGGGTTCCCCTAAATCACACACTGTATCCATATTTGTTGTATATGCCTGCAAAGAAAATGGCCATGCACCAATCAAAAGGGTGCTCTTTATAGTGAAAGTTATATTTTGATATACTAAGTATCTCTTTCAATGCTCTTTCATTAGCCTTGCCAGGCCAGTCTTGCGGGGTCTTACTGTATATACTTATGGATTTAAAAATTAAACTGAGAAAAAAATGCTTAATGAAAACATATTTTTAAAATGAAGAGAAATAAAAAGCAACAACCAAAGAGTAAAATTCCATCTCACTTAGTACTTTTGAGTGAAAAGGGATTTATTTCAATAAGTTGCGGGATATTTACTTTATAAAACATGAAAGAATATAAGATAACTTACTAGGGACAAGATTTTCTTTTAGCCAAATTACTTTCAAAATTAGAAGTAAAAAAATCAAGATAAATTGTAATCCATTTTCCACAGTTTATGAAAAGCATACTTATACAAGTATATAAAACTCAAAATTAAAATTCTGGGGGAACATATTTCATCCACAATGGATTAATTTAATATGAATGCTTGTCTTTGCTTGATACTTTATCTTAATATTTGGTTTCTGAGTTTTCACCAAGCAATGTTATCAATTTCAGAATATATTCATGCCAAAATTTGAAAACAAATAGAAGAACTTTAACCAGTCCTATCATACAAGATCCATATACTTCTTTAATATAATACATTTTTCACTAAAGATTTTTATGCCCGAAAATTTTCCTTACTTTGATGGCTTCCATATCCACAGTTGAAGGAAGGTCTTCAGGTTCAGAATCTTCAGCTGGTCTGTGAATAACTGCACTCCATGCTGGTAGAGCTGAGCTGGTGAGGAGGGGCAATGGAGAAGTGGGGGATGCTTGACTCCCCCTCCCTCCACCTTCTTCTGAAGACGAGTACTGCAATATATGATATTGTTACAACATTGGCTCCTGGTATTGACAACCATCTCTCAATATAAAGAATTAAACAATAAACATAAAATATTAGAGGGATTAAACCTTTTCAAACTTCCATTGTATTGATTGTGGAAGAGTAATAAAGGGGGAAGTTCAGACAGACAGTTTGATATGAAGTTTATGAAAATTTTAATTAGAGGGTTTTAAAATTTATAAATATTAAATTAAAACAAAAGATAGCATAGCATAATTCTTCACAAGAAAACTGAAACTTTCCATGATTCTATGGAATTCTTTTTAATAAAATTTCCATATAGGTGAATAGGTGCAGAGTACTTATTTTCAATTATCACATTATCAGGAAAATCAAGTTTCAAAACTGATAAAAATATCCTAGCACAAAATTCCTTGTATGATCATTTCATATCTACCTAATGAATGAACTAGTCAAAATTTTGAGGATTCATAATATTAAGCAACAGTGTTGAAAACAAACCTCATCACAGGCATTGGGAATAATTTGATATCGACAAATATACTGACCACTAAGAATTAATTTAACCTGGGCAGATATGGGATCTGCTCCTATCATTTTAATTTATCATACAATTAACATTAAAACCAGCAAAAGAGATTTTTGAACACATTTTTGGGTAGAATAAATTAATAGTAACAATCTATTACCACCAATGTAAAGGCCTTTAAAGTTTTGCGTTTTAATAGCAATTATCGGATATCATCATTATCACTAAATATTGCTTAAATTAAATTGCTTATTCAACAATTATGAAACCTGTAGCCAATTAATCATATGTGGAATTTATCAAGTTATTTATACTAATATATCCTTACATGAAATCACACCTGCCACCATTAAGTTCATTTAAGCAACATATTTAAATATGAAAAAGCTAAATATTAGATGGACAAAATATAAAAAATGACTGTTCACTTAAGATAAATTGTTCATAAAATTTAATACTAAATTATAAATGGCTTTAAGATCCATTTAAAATTTACAATAAATTAAAATAAACTAATATAATCTGATTGTTATATTCCACACTTTAGTTAATTAATATAATTTCTTCTATGTTTTTCATCAGTCTTCAAGAGCAATGAAACATTTGATAAAACTCTAAAAATGCCTGATGTAATAAAATTAATCAAACCAAGAAATTAAGACTTAAGGGAGTTTAATTCAATTTAAATGTCATTGACCTAGTTAAAATAGAACACCTGGGTTGAAAATATATTCTAAGTTATTTCAAAGGCAAAAAATGAGGCATGGGAATTTCTGTCTTAGCAACATGAAAAATTTTGAAAGAAACTCAGAATTCACGTAAGATCATCTTTCAAGGGACTTAAACAAATAGCTTTTCATTAAAAATTATTTAAGCCAAAAAATTTACAGAGTAAAACTTAACAAAAATAATCAGATATTAAAATCAGTTTTTAATATCTGATGGTGGTCCATTTCCTCTATAATACATAATAGATTTCATACGTTTTCAACTGCTATACGACAATCCGAATAATTATCTAAGAAGCATCTTTTATCTAGCAACCTAATTTCTGGTGGATATGCATGTTTGTCCAACTTGACTTATAAAAACAATTGATAATCTACATTACCTGAACATTATCTACACACTAAATTACTGAATTTAGTACTTACGTTAAACACTATAATGAATGAGAATGATATCCTAAATTTACTCGAGATCAATTTCAATCAATCCTGGCAATAGTTTAATATGATAAACTATTGTCAGGATACTAACAACACGAGCAGCAATTCAATGATCCCCACAATGAATTAACTGTTCACAAACTTTACTTTAAATAGATGCTAGCCTTTTACCCAATTAGAATATTTGGATGAAAATAATAACTTGAGCAACAAGTGATTCAACCAAACAGTTAATTTACTTTCCTTACTTGACCATAAAATATGAGTTCTACATTCCATTCCAATCTTAGTTGGCCTGTTTTCAACATATTTCTTAGCGTGCAAATAATTCTATGTAACTTAAAGCAAATAGTTTCCATAAGATTATAATTGAACACATTTTCTCAAGAGATTTCCTAAGTCTATTATATTGACTTGTTCAAACTTGCAGGCTAATCTCTAAACCAATAATTTATTCTACTTTTTTTTCACTGTTTATCACTGATGTTAACTTTTGCAAGCAGGTAAATTATTTTCGAAACATTCTCCCTGACAAACAAACTACCACAAATGTAAATACTTATCAAACAACAAACAATCCCTTACACAATTATCTTTATTATCCTAGATTTCTAGCCATTAAAATATACCCATTCTGTAGATAACAAAATTAACTTTAGAATTCATAAATTAATCATCAATTAAAACATAAGAGAATGATCACAAGTTATACATGATAACTGACTCTTCCAACCATAAAGCAGAAGGGAAAGGACTTACAGTGACCAAGATAATGATGATGAAGAATTAAACAATTAAATGCACAATGACTGCACTTAGCAAGATACAAACCTTTTCTGTATCTGGAACATGTGTTCTTTGGCGATCTTCATCGCTGCCCACATACTGGACACTGGCAGAATAGTTGGGCACAGCTTTATCCTGATGGGGCATTCTGTATTAATGCAACACAACACACGTCACAGGTTCATGGCAGAATGGTGCCTATAAAGAAAAATATATCCCTTAATGTAATGTCAGGCATGATAAAGCTATAGGACTACAACATAAATAAATGTTACGCCAACGTAGTTCATTAAATAAGCAGAATATAATGAATTACTGTCGAAGATAATACATAATTCCTATATATCATAGCGAAAGGAATGATAGATATTTTCTTTTGATTGTGATACGTGATTGAATACCTAAAGGTTTCATTCTGAGATGCACAGTTAACTTGATGATGAGGTTTGTGGGACATTAGGAGAAGGATCTATAGTAACTATATTCAATCTAATAGCCGAACATCGTCGACTCTTGAAGTGTTACATTCTGTTCAATTTATACATCATGCAAAATTAAGAATGAAAAACGAACCTCATTCATATAGTCAATTATGAAATAAATATACAACATGATGAATGAAATCACAAGATATTCACAATAATGAAAACACCAAAAACTGTTTCTTGAGGCAACAAAAAGCTCTTATAAGCCGTTAAATATCAAGAATAATTATCAATAAATACCAAGCAAGAATATTGAAAAATGTATACTAAAATTTAATCATACATAAGAATAGAAATAAATTAAACAAATCATAAGTGAGCTCTACAAGAAAATAGTTATTTATCGATGTTTAACTTCGTGAACAAGCAATGTTACGAATGATGGAATGAAACAATGAACTAAGTATTCGGATTATTATCTCCTCACCATCTATGCTTACATTTTGCTCGGATAAGATCATTTGCCTAACTTAAATTTACGTAGTAACTAGTAATAACTAATAATTGTTGTACAACTTAGAAATAGAGAAAACGAAATTACCTTACTCCAAATATGTATGTATGGCTATAAAGTAGTGTATTGGAACGAATAATTCAAAATGAATGACTTTAAGTTAGAAGAAAATACGTTAGAAATATCACCACTTCAGTACAGAAATGAGCAAACCATACATTCCTAGTACAAACGTTTAATGAAATTTATGAGTAGAATATGTTTCATTTGATTGGAATAAACTGACAACATTCATCTTCTCCTGATACTCTAATGCTCTCATAATTAATCGGATAATATTATTCTACTAACCAACCTTGTCAAAGACATGAATGTTGTGCTGATATGGGCCCAGGATTTGAAACGAGGTACAAACTGAAGAGATATGGTAGATATCAGTTAATTCTATCAGTTATTGAAACTAATGCTAAGGTTGTTTATTCAAAATTCATAATCAAAGAGCCCAAGTTGAGTCCTTATTGAATACTTATACGCACACATCACTAATGTATGTTTTCTAAGCAAAGCGCGCAGCCGAGCTACAACATATAATATTCCGAGCAATTTTCCTTTCTAAATAAAATTTATTTAATATAAACCAATAACTATTACTTACATGCCGACCCGTAACAACAATATATGGTTTGTTTACACATCAGAATGAAACATTCCACTTGAGCTCTGTCTTAAGTTGCAGGCTAGTTTTGCAGAATCACAACCTCAGGCGAACAATATTTGAAGTTTAATACAAATAATAATGTTCCTTGATTTGCATTGTTTCAGTTCTGGAGCTTACCTGTAAAGGACCGCGCCAAAATACTCAGGTAAATGATCGTAGACGCTCGCCTTCAACATGAATACACAATCAAGCTAACCGATGTCTGTAAACTTCCGGTTGTCGCTCCCTCTCATGCGAATAATTGACACTAATGCTCCATGAAATATTTTCAACGGAAAACTAATGATTTGATTGATTTCCGTGTATTATGTGTCTATAGTTATAAAGTATGAGTAATCATTGATGGTAGCTTGTGGATGTTGCCGATAAGTGGAGTGTATGACCCTATGTCATTGTAAACATTCATATCATCACTTAACAAAATGGCGGGTTTCTGTGACTGTTATTGTAGATGGAATAAGATCCATCAATATTTTATTTTTCTTTCTTTTACATTGATAACTGCTTTTTTAGTGTTGAAGGAACTCTTGCTAATTGCCTGCCAAACGAAAGCGAAATCTCTCAGTTTAAATACTAATGTGAGAAAACAATGGCGTAGTATAATCGTTCTGCAGTTTAAAGAATACACTACCTTTGAATTACTGTCACACAACAATTATGATCTGACGATTCCTCTCGTTCTTATAATAATAGAAGGAAATATCTCCTGCATAAACAACGTTTATCAATTCCCCTGAATGCTTTCTCTGACCCTACATTTGGCGGGTAGATTAGCTTATGTGCGGTTCCATATAGAACGAAGCTGATAACCGTCACCTAATTAAACCTTGAAATGAAGTTGTACGTATTGTATATTCTGATGAGGTTCTATCGAGAGGGGTAAAGTTTTATTATTTAAATGACTAAATAAATAAAAAAACATGATGCTTTTGAAAACAAATGAAAAACGTGATGCAGTCCGTAATTGTTGTTCTACAAAGATGGGTTCTTGTGAAGTCTTGTGAGTGATTTGTCAAACCTGTTGTTCGTTTAAGCTTTGTTTACGGTTCACAAGCATATCATTTTGTCAAGTATGTGCCAATAAACAACTGCAAACAAGTAGGGGGGATCGTGAAACCCATGGAGTAGAATTGTAGGTAAATTTGTGTTACCCAGTGTTTGTTTACTTCAGGAGTAATCTTTATCTTTTGTATGGATCTCGTGTTCAGTGATTCGTGTGTTCTTTTATTTTTGATTTGATATAATATTTCAACCCGATATCCATTTTAAGGTTAATAAAAGTAAGTAAGTAAGTTAAATATCCACAACCTATATTCTCTTGCACGTGAAACTGGTAGGTTAATCCCTCAACTGGACGATATATACAGGTAGAATGGGTATTCATGAGATACCTTCACGAAATTAGAGTCTAGAAAATCTGAAGCATTGGCGTAAAGCGTAATTATACTCTAGCAATGATTGTGTCTCAATTCAAATCACACGAAATATTTCCGGATGTCATTTGGATGAGAACTTAATAGGCGTTAACTGTGGTGTTTCATTAATGGAAATGTCATCTCCGAGGATTATTTTTGTATTTACTGCGATTTTATACTGTAAGTTTCAGTTTACGTTGTTTTACTCGGGAGTCATAGTGATTTTGGTGGTTCCGTGATACATTTCACTTTCTTAAAACGTGTTTTTATCGTTGTCATGTTTTTATACATTTTTTTGACACTGCTTATTTGAAATGCTATTCCGATATAGTGTCATTAGTAAGAAAACATTGATTTATTTTCTTTAATGAGACCCAGTTACGGAAATATCAGAAGATTCGGTAGCCGCGTTACAATTGTAGCACACGGGCCATGGGTCGTGGCGTATTAATAGTGCTGCCATCTTAAAGGAAGGAAAGCAACGCAGTTGTTCAATATTTCGGTGGACATCAAAGTTTAGCTAAGAGATGGAGCTGGTACATATTTATGGGAATATTACCCATGGCTTGTTTGAAATAGTAGACACCGCTATGCTATTGGATTGTAAACATTAGGGGCCCTCTGCAAAGTTATTTGTTTTTCTTAGTTTTGTTGATTTCTGTTCTCTTCAAACGGACTGGATTATAAGGTGACCTTGCTTGAAGTTTGCGTGTACATATCTTTTTAATATTCGTACAGTTGCTGTTGTTCTTTATCAGATGGTATTAAGATAGGTATTTCCATTAAGTCTTGTATTCTAATGTGCCGTCATCGACTTAGCATATACTTCCTTCGAAAGGAATTAATAGCTTAAATTTGTAAGCAGCAATTTATTCATAAATGTAGTACATTTTTAATATGTCAAAAATTCCTCCATTCTAACGTTATAATGCAAAAATCGTTGTGTTTATTTTTAATTTATTACTTTTGAGTATAATTAACCTAATTTTTTCATTATTTTTACGAAGGTTTGGATGAATAAGTTGATGATGCAAAAGTATTCATGATGTCGGACGCATTATCATTAAAACTTCTGAAAGTTGACAATTGGGGAATATTTTTTCTTCAAAGACTACAGGAGTCTTTTGCTAAAAGCTCCTTCTGTGATTTAACATTAAAGTTCTCTGGAGAGGCGAAATTAAAGGTAAGTTTTGAATCTTGTAAAGGACAATTACATCCCGATTATTATATTTAACGTTTCTCGTCGTTTTCATCAAATGTCGATGAAGTCAGTTAGATAAGGCCGTCCTTAGATGAGTACTATTCAATCAATGATAATAATGTTTCGGATATACTTGCGATAATGATCATCGTTTGGTTAAGGAACTGCGTGAATTATATGACGAGTACCATGGAAAATATGATTTAAGATTACAATTTTTCTGAATTTAATCAAGGTTCATCGTTTGGTACTCAATACATGTACCGAATACTTCTTGGGTCTGGAAAAACAAGGAAACCATGAACCTAATTGCTTGCAGTTACCAAATGATCTCCATCCTGATGTCGTGTTGCCTATCATCAAGTAAGTTGCATGTTTAAATGGCCATAATTACCTAGTGTTTATTGAACGATTCTTAATAATCTTCTTTTAGTTTTATGTACACTGGCCGATTGGAGTTCAAAGAAGAACTACAAGATCAGCTTTACACTACGGCCAAAGAGATGAAAATGACCATTCTCACTCGGCTTTTAGATGCTCAGTCAGTACCTGTACCTCCAGTGTCAAAACCGCAAAGCAAAAAAGTTACTCCCCCAATAACATATAATCTGCAAGGGAAAAAAGTAATTCCAAAGATGATAGATCCTGACTTACCAGAGACACTTCCTGGTAGAAAGTAAGTACCTTTTATCCAAGTTTCATCTCTTATTCTGAATGCTTCAGCCAGTATTTTGATTTGCATTTTGTTTTGAGTGTACTTTGGTTTTTTATTGATTTGTGAAAATGTTGTCTCAATTCAGGGGTTGATGTGGAATAAAGAAAAGGTTTTTGATAAACTTTTATTTTTATTTAACTGTTCCAAAGTGTTTCTGCAGCTCTCTTTTATCTATTTTCATTTCAACTTTCATTCCTTTAATAGTTTTGCTTTTAGCCTGATCAAATTAATTAATGTATTAATTATAATTAAGGTTATTTTTCAAGAGTAGTTCATAAAGAGCTGATATTAAACTTGGGTATAAACTTGCCTAGATTATTAATCATATTTCCTTGAAATGATGGTTACGTTCTACATAATTTAAAATATAGTAAAGCATCAAAGGTTTTTAACAAGTTTTAATCAATGCTATAAACTCAGATATTTTTAAAATTTTAACTAAGGGTTCAGTCCAAATAAGTTTTTTAAAATCAATTTTATTCATTTAAATTTATCATCTTCCTTATTGATTTGAAATAGTGGATTTAAAACTAAATGTAATAGTTTCACTAAGCTCATGAAAAAATATCATTATTTTTGCTATACTGTTTTTTCGAACACATGATTTCTAATCATCCATCATTTCTAAGTGTAATATTTTTCTAGTTTGAGGTGAAATGTATATTTCCAAGATTCTATGCTAGTTTAGGAAGTCACTAGGTAAAGTTTTTCTCCTAATTTTTTAGTGCAACTTGAATGAATTCTAATTTTATTTTCATCATTTATGTTTAGACTTCCTATTTGGAGGAGACGGAATGCCCCTCCTTCAGTACCTTCTGTGACCGAGGTTATACATGCAGAAGAATATGAATGGTAAATATTCATTGCTTTACCTTAATTGACTTTTTTTGTTATTTTACGATAACTCATGTTCATATATTTTGTATAAAATCGAACGATATACATCCATTATTATCATTCTTCAATTATTGAATAAAACCTTATTTTCAAGTAAACAGAACAAATGTCAATTAATGAGTATGATAAAATTCCAAATAATTAAAAGTCTCATCTTTTAGTTTAATAATCATTGTCTATATCAATCTATAAGTTCAATATTAATAATTATAACTATGATTTGAGTTGTTAGAAATTTTTATTAGACTTTAGAGATGAATTATACTACAGTGAATATAAAGTAAATATATCACTTTATTAACAATTCATGTGTTGATCATTCTTGAGTAAGACAAAAGCTCCTTTGTGAGGTTGCCTTCAATATGATCCTGTTTTACTCCTGATTTTATTTATTATTTTTAAACCTCTTTTTCTATTTCTTTAAAAAGTTCCATTAAGTTTTTTTTTGCATCCTGTTTGCTGGTAAACCATTAACCCCTGGCGATGAAAAGACAAGTCTAGCTCGTCATTTCATGAGTTTCTGATGATTCTTATGATTTGAAAATGTTGTGAGTTGATATAGTTAATTATTCATTTGTGAAAATATTCTCACTCATAATTATATTTCAGCACTTCATTAAAAGGAGAAGAACCACCACGACCAACCAGATTTGAGTGGCCAGAAGAAGAAGAAGGAGAGGAGTTGGGTACATTTTCTGATGCATTTGATAATATATCATATGATTCAAAGCCTCTTCAAAGGCCCAAAGAAGTTGTAACACCTGTACAGCCTAAAGTCAATGCTCTGCCACCTCCAGTGGCACAACCCCAAAAACAAACTATTTCTTTTGAAGAACTACGTAAAACTGTGATCCATAAGAGACCAGCAAGTAACCCTCCAGCTGATGCTCCAGGTCCAAAAAAGAAGCTTGTTGATATTCAGGATGTGAAAGAATACCTTCAGGTAAAGTGTATTGTTTTATTATTTCTAAGTGAATATTCCTCCCTTAATTCTTTTGCTGATCTTCTCATCCGTATTGTTTTTCATCATACTTGTATCTCAGTTGCTGTATTAATAAGTCATTTGCTGTTTAAATTGATAACATTTCTCATCTTTTATTCCTTTATGTGATTTTATTGATTTCATCTGTTTAACTGTTTTTGCTTTATAGCATCCTTGAGCCTTTGATTTGGTCCCAGTGAAGAGAGGCATAATAGACACATATCTTAGACCTAATCTCTCAGAGCAATCCCCTTGTGATAAATGTGGGGGAAATTTAATTTTGACATGGTCTATAATTTCAATTTATAGTTTTTCAAATATTTTTCTCATCAAATTTTTCATTTGCTTTGGAATTCAATATTCTTAAATCCTTTTAAATTTTTTTGTCATTAGGAGCAAGAGCTGAGAAAGAACTTGGTTGATACTGAAGAGGAAGGTGGAAATGAAGACGATGATTTTGATGATGGTGTTCCAGTTGCTGATTTAGATGATGAAGAAGAGGAAGAAAGAGAAGGATCAAATGCTGATGATTCTTTGGCAGTCACGGAAAATGTTTCTCATGTGGAGGTAGTGGAGCCTGTTCCAAGTCCCTCCCTTCAGTCAGAATGTGGTTCCATGTCTGAATCTCCTGCTGGGCAACCTCAAAAATCCATTCTGAAGAATCGAGTATCTCGTGAGATTCCAGAAACTCCATCTAAGAGAGTGAGATTTTCATTGGAAGCTGAGCTTCAGGAGGGAAAGGAGAATGAAATGAAATCTCTTAAACTAGACGAGGCAGATCCTGAGCAGTCACATCCCCAGACAGAGTGCTCTCTAACTTGCAACACTTCCACCCCAAACAACCTGTCAAATCATGCTAAAATCATCTCAGAAGTACTGAAGAAGTATCCTCACTTAGTGAAGGATAACAAGAACATAAAGCTGAAGATAATGCAGAGGGGTGGGCAGTCAAAGGCAACAGTCACCTCAGTTGATGGAGATGGGGGTAAGGTGGTTAAGTCAAAGGTGTCATATGTGGTGGTCAAATCAAATGATTCAAGCAAAGGTAAGGTTGTACTAAAGAGAGGAGCTTTGACACAACCTCTGAGTGAATTTGTGAATCCAGAGGGTCAAAAGCCGCCATCTGGTGCAGAGAACACAACTGGCCCATGGCTTTGTCATTCCTGCGGGACCAATGAAGAGCCTATAAATTTTGAAACTTATTATTTGTATAGGAAACATCTTCAAGATGTGCACATGGAAAAGATTGATGCAAGAATTTGCGAGCACTGTGGACATAAGGCTAGCAAAAGGAATCTTCTTCTCTATCATCTTTATACAAGACATGGAGTGCCTCCACCTAGGAATTGCCAGTTTCCTAAATGTGATCAGTGTGATTATGTTGCATTGAGTGAAAGTTTGCTAATCAAACACCGAAATAATCATTCTAATTCAAGAGACTTTGTCTGTAAAGTTTGTAATGCAAGTTTCAAAAGCAATGGAGCTCTTCAAGGTCATATTCAGGCTAACCTTCATGGGGATCCTACCAAAAAGAAATATGAATGTCCTTATTGCCGCAAACCATTTGTTAGAAATATAAATCTGAAGGCTCATATAAGGTCAAGTCACAAAGAGATAGCTAGGCAGCTAGATGGAGAGGAAGAAAATTTGATGGAAAACAAAAAGAAGAAAACCCGTCCCAGAATCCTTGATTCTGGGTCTACTGTACTTCATATTCAAGGCACCAGCAGCACATCAGAAGATGGTTCCCACCCAGAGCATACTGTCCTTGTTCTACAATCAGGCGAAAAAGTTTTAACTACGTCAGGTATGCTGCAAGCTCCAACACTCGTACCATCATCGGAGGCAGAGGCTTTATCAAATGTGGCAAGTGGCATAGCAGCCTCTTTGGGCCTCAATGATTCAGTCTCAGAAATATCTGAGAATGGGACTCAGGTCCAGAGGCAGGATAATGCTGGAAATTCCTGCAGTGCTTTTGTGATCCATGATGTCTCCAACTCTGTGCATGAGTATATAGTGCCTGATATAATTAGTGGTGATATTGAGGTGGCACACTCTTACTCTGGCCAACTGGCTGAATTGGAACAATATGGAGGTGAAGAAGGTTCAGCATGTGCCTTAGATTCTAATTCAGGCCAGTTAACTGCAGTTTCAACTGCAAATGGCACCACCTTTATGGACATAGCAAAACAAATACCAGTTTTATTGGCTGATCCAAATGCTCAGCTTCATGGTAATGATTTCTCAGGACAAAGATTAACTTTGGTGAAAGATGGAGTAGCAATAGGAGTTCTGGTTTCTCAGCCTACAGAAACGATGGGAACTACAGTTTTGACCCGTGCTGAGGGTGAAGCTTCATCCCATATGAATGTGGAACTTCAATCTGCTCTCCCTAAACTTGATAAAGAACTACCTAATTCTGAAGGGGTAGCAAATGAGCAAGTGTATGCTACCAGTGATGGAATGCCACCTATTCTTGTCAGAGAGCTTCCTTTAGATACTACCACATCTTCAGGTACTTCAACTGTTGTTTTAGTCACTCTCCCCCCCTCATCAGATATGGGAATGCAAGTAGCCATGAGAGATTCTGACTTTGAAGAAGCAGTTAAATGTTTTGTTTTAGCTCCTGATGGCACAGCAATGGCTGCTGCTCCTCAGTTAACTCTGATGAATGCTGTCCCACAGGAAGAGGTTCCCAGAGAAGCTCCCGAAAAAGCAACAGGAAGCACTGGAAAAATTGGCAGAATTGGGATTCTGAAGAAGAAAACGCCAGATCATTCAAGAATGGTTAGGCATGTTCCCACTTCAATGCCTGTGGTTTCCGGTGCCTTCACTACTACAAAAAGTGTGACTCAGCCTCAACAGATTGGTATTCTATTGCCTGTTGATCAGGGCCAAAAAGTGATATCTCAAACTGCCCAGTTACCGCAGCTTAACGATAAACTTGTAATTAATGCAGAAGAAGCAGTCAATGTTCAAACTTTAGTTGAGAGTGATATGGGTGCACCAGTACCTGAGGAAAAACTTGTTGTTATGCAGCAGATGGAAATTAAGGATGGGCATGGTGAACTGCATCAACAGCAAGAAGTTGTAGAAGTTGAACAGCAAGTACAAGAGAAGGACTGTGAGCAAATGAGCTCTGAGATGAGAGTCTTGCAAGGAATCAATATTCCTCCTCAAGATTCACAAGTCACAGGTATAGTCACCTCAACACCCATGAAAGGTAATAGTAAAGAAGCAATATCCCATGAGAATATTTCTGCTAATGATATCAACCAATCTGCCATTGCGTTTGATGAAGAATCATTAGTTTTGAGACTTGATGACTCTAATAACCTTCTTTCAATGTCTAAGGAAGTAGAGGGACCAACTGTGTCCACTAAGATTGATGGAATGCAGTCCCAGGACTTACTTATAACAATAAATAGCCCTGATCCAAACAAGGATGACAAGAAAGTTGATGTCAGTGTAGTTATGCAAGCTAGCTTCTCAGAGACTGAGAAAACAGAAAGTAATAGACCAGTTCAGGAAGTTGTAGATTCCATCAATTTTGGCTCTACTGACATTAGCTCTGGAAATGCACCCCATGAAATAATATCTTGTACAAAAGCTTCAGGAACTACTTTAATTTCCAATGAAGATAGAGAAGTCAATGCCATTGGTGCTTTACCTTACAATAATAATGATAAAACAATGCCTCACTCAAGTAAAGATATGCCAGAGTATGAACAATTGTACTCAAAAGAAGTTAATGCTTCAGATACACAAGGTAAGCCAGAAGTTCTTTCAAGCAGTACAAACAAGTCTTTGGAGGATAACATTGTTGAAAGTTCATCCACAAAAGATGTGAGATATGTTGTTGAAAGTGAGCAAAATAATTTGTTAATGCCTGCAGGAATCAGTATGGTTTCAGCAGGTGATAAAATGATGGAGAACTCGAAAGAGAGCCTGTCTAAGGACAGTGATCCTTTGATGGCACCATCTGGTGACCTCATTATCGAGGAACACAGTACTTGTGATTCATCATCTGATATAGTAGGTTATGAGAATGAAAAGGTAAAATCGGCCACATGTAGTAAATATGATAAAGTTACATGATGAAGTTGTAAATTTGTTTCATCCTTTAGTACTTGTTGTTGGTCCTGTTTGAATATTTTTTTAAATTTCCATTTGATGCCATAAAATGGGAGTTTACCTGAACAAATTTTCGACATAGGCCAAGCTACACTTGAAAAGGGTTAAAAGCTTAAAAGACTTCTTGTGTGAGTGAGGTGAAGCAAGTTCTTTTGAAATCTTGTTTCAAGTTACCATTAAACATTTTATTGAAAAAAAAGAGTATGAAGCTCTTAGTATCTGACTCTGTTAGATACATCTGCTTGGATAAAAAATATTTTGATACAATTTCATGTAATTTAATTTTTAATCGATGAAAGAACTCAAAAATGTTTCAAATTTTTAATAAATTTACCAGAAAATTGAATCAAGGTGGCATCTTGTTAAAGAGAAAAATCAAAGGTGAGTGTGTGGGTTGATTATTATATAATTATATAAATATATATATACGTACATAGATTTTTATTTTAACTCTTAATTTCCTATTTCATATGAAATCTTAAATAGAGCAAGATTTTTCTCTTTAGAAGATATTTTGTACATTCTTTCAATGATTCATGTATGATTATGTATTCCATGTCATAAGGCATTGCTTAGGATATGGCCTCAAAAGTAACCTAATCACATGTACAAGATTATGTCAACTGAATAGCCAAACATTTTGCAATTTTGCACTGTATAAAATCTAAAGGTTTACATACACCATATTTTCATGATAACAGCTTAAAAGTAAAAATTTAGTGAATTATCATGGTTATCAATTTATATTTTAAAGTGCAGGAATAAGAGTTTGCGTGAAGTGTTGTGGTAGAGTTTTAGGTAGATTGTAAGGTATTATTAAAGAGCTAATGAAGCTGTAAAAAACTTGTACATTTTTAATATGTGAATAAGAGAAATGCATTGCTAGAGTTTGTGTTTTTCTTATAAGACACTAATTGTGATCTTGAGGAAGGGATAAATATCTGGCATTTTTTGTTTTACAAGAAATAAAGTATGATTATATAAGTACAGATTCATGCTTCTGTATTTCTGTTTCAAATAAACATTTGTAATAATTTAGAGTTTTTATTCCCCTTGAGCAAAAGAAAGCTTTTTCTAAAATATATTTAATTATCAATATTAGTTTTAAAATACTTGTTACAATTTTGCAAGAAGAGAACCTGGTATCTTTCACATGATTTTGTAAAGTTCCAGCAATGGTGTTAAAATATTAGCTTAAACCATCCGTATGAGAAACTGCATTAAATAAAAGAAATTGAAATTGCTATATTTTATGTAAATTTTATTAAATTTTTCAGAATGGTATTTTTTTACTTTCCCAGAATATCTTCATGAATAATGTTGAGAAAGTTGGTCCAATACATATTTGCGTATCTTTAATGATCAATTTAATCTGCTTGCATCAATAACAAAATTAGTATGATTTTTTATTTATTTTTGATTAACTCTTATACCCTTCATTGGTAATTTCATGCTTTCCATGGTGTAATGCAATAACTACCGTTAAGTTATTTTCATGTCTCTCCATTAATTGTTGAATTAAACTTCGGAAAAGAGATATACATATCGTAGGTAATGACTTAGGTCCAATGTATAAACTATTAGAGAAATAGTTGAATCTAGATTAGAGGAGAATGAAATCAAGAATTTTATCTGCATATTTTAAGGACAATTTAGTGTTCAGTAGTTGACATACTTACTGTTATACGGTTATTAAACAAAGTAGATGATGCTTAATATGGATTGTGGTAACCCTTAATTAATTTAACCCATTATCATCATCTACAAATTATAAAAATGCTTAAACCATTTTCTAGCTGAATTTTTTCAGCAGAATTTACCTAGGTTTTCTTTGCTCTGACATTGCTAAGAATAAATTTGAGATTTTATTTAATTTATATATGTTTAATTTATATAAATCTCTTAGTATATGGTACATTTGACATCTACCTCTTTAAGATAGACTTCAAATATACTTGTTCCTTGAATGTATTTCAAAATTTCTCTTCTATTCCATGAAACATCTTTTTGAAATTTGAGTATGAATCTGAATTGGAAATTTGAATGCATCAATTTGAAATAAAGTTGCTCATAAGTCATGGTAAATTCATCTCAATAATAATTATGTACAATAAATAACACTTAGGTATGACTAATTGAACCCTAATAATATAAATAAATATTAACTTTTAAACTCTCAGTAAATAATAAATTAGTTCCCTTTCCTGAGTTTATTTCCCGTCTTTAAAGAGATTATACTTTTTATACATATCCTCGAAAATGTAAAAGATATTACTAAAAATCAACTTTCAGTTATCAAGAAAATGTAATAAATATCAAGTTCAATAGTATTCTTGCCCATCACCTACACCCATCCTAGTTCAAAGACTTTCAAGAAGTTGATCGAAAGACAAATTTCTGTTAGTCAGCAAGTCATAGTATACACTTGAATACATCATGAGAAAAAAGAGAATTATCCAAATTGTAGGTGGTAGTAATATTCCCCCTAAGAAATTTTTAGGCCAACCTCTATAGAGAGGGACCAATATTAGTGGAAAGATAATATTAATAATAATGAATGATAATAAATTTTAGTCTCACTAAAACTGAATATCCATTTGCATGTTGAATTGAAAATTTTTAACATGTCATCTCTTTTACAATTATAAAAAAATTACACTAACCATGGTTGCCAAGTTATAACTATATGTGCAGCAGGTAATCACTTCCTGGAGGTACCAAGTTCAAATCTTGGCAGATCAGTTTTTTCCAGTCAGGTACTAGATGTGATGGGGCTCATTATTTGTATGATTGAAAGTAAGTATGGCCTTTAAAACCGAATTTTATCAAAAAGACCATGTTCTAGGAAAAATATTACTCTAATCCTGGGAGCAACTATAAAAACATATATTTAATATGCAAGACAGAAAATTCTACGGAGATAAACGGGTGTTATTTTTATTTCCAAAAATATTCATTAAAACCTCTCAAAAATAATATTCAATAACAACTTTATTGTACATAAAAATTGTACAAAGAATTAAATTTCTAACAACACTGCAAGGAAATCTGCAAATATGTACGTTTCAGGAACTGTATTTGATTTCCAATGATTCATTCACCTGAAGTCCTGCAAAAAATAAAATAATACTTATAAATAAACAAGTGAATAGTGTCTCTATTATTAGTATCAGTAAATAAAATAACTCAGAATTTAAATCCTCTCCATTGTCATTGGTATGTTTTTCAAAAATTTTGTGGTTTCAACCTTCTCTACTTAAACGTGATGAAGAGATAATTTCAAATAACGTATTGATTTTTAACATTTACTTTCAATAACTTTAGTTAAGAAAATATACCAATGAATCATGATAAATTTGTACTAAATAGTAATTCATTTTAATTACTCATTTTCATTACTATTTAGTAATTCATATTTTACAATACAACTTTATATAATTATGTAGACAGTTATATATATATATGTACTAAATAGTAATTCATTTATCATGAATTATGATATATATATATATATATATATAACTTTAGTATTTATAAATTATTAAACTTACAACCCTAAACCTTCAAACTAATAGACTCATATGAATTATGATTCTTTATTTTTCTTCCAATGTATAAATATAACATTTACTTTTTTTGATAATTTGAAATCTAATCTAATCAAGTCAAGCAAAAATATTTTTTGAGAAACAGAGAAATAAAACAACCTAATAAAGAAAGGAATGATTTAATTAATAACTCTTTCAATGAAATTTTTGAATTTATTTCATACCATTTACACAGAATCTTCAATTTTCCATTTTTTCTAAACAAGCCTTAGTATTCCATGGTTATTTCCTTAAATAAAATACTGTTATATTTAGTTATATCTAGGATATCTATAACTATTGACTCATTTGATGATTTATTTACTGCGCATTAAAAAAATCTTATCCATAACTTATGGTACAATTTATTCTTTCATTTACATAGTTAAAAAAAATCGATTGCAGAGCTCAAATAGTGAGTTTTTAAAAAATTATGATCCTTTAAAAGATAATTTATCTTTTATCCTTATGTAGTAGCTAAGCAAACGAGAACATGGAATCCCAAATGAATCCTGCATCTGCTGCTAACCAGTTAAATATATTTACAAACGCCTTTTCTGTTGCTTAAATTTTAACTTGATAATATAAGTTAAGAATCACATAAAAACCCATCGGATTGAACAAACGACAACAAGGGTCTTAAATTAAGGGGAATAAAATAATTAATGCTCAATACCTGAATATTATAATAAAACACTGCAATAGAAAGCTTAATATTCATTCATAAATCACTAGTTGCCTTGTTCCCAAGGCCTTGGCCCACGTTTATTGCTCCAATTGTCAAAATCAATCTGAAAGAGAACAACAGTTGTTGATATAACAATGATCGACGAAGAAAGATTCGTTAAAAATATTTGAAGATCCCTACGTCTTTGATTTTTTCATATTCTGTTTCCAGTGTAACTTCCCCGGGTTTCTTCATTTCCACCCCATACTCTTTCACCATCTCCGGTGTTATTGGCATTCGCCGAGAAAATCGGTACCTAAATAGAACTAGGTACGCTTACATATTTGCGAGACTGGTTATCTTCAAATAATTTATGATTTAAGCACCTGTTTTGAGCAAACTGCTCGAGAACGAACGATCCACCAACTACCATTAAGACAAACGGCAAGCCGAACCTAAAAGATTTCCTCCTTGTAATAGCATGGAATTTATTGTACCAGTCAGGCATCATAGAAGCCCTATATTGAAAAAAATCAGAGAAACATTGATGAAAAATATTCTTTCATTCAGCAGTGTTCGTATTTGTTCTTGCTACACAGGAAAGTCGCGGCCAGAAGTTGTACGGCTAGTAATTTCCGATAAAAAGATGACTGTAGAAAATATGATCCCAATGTTGCCATGAATGAATAGCTGGCTCCAATTTTCAAATAACTTATTCGTAATGAAAGCCCTCATTATTTTTTGCTTGCATATTAATTTCCATAAAATATATAATTTTTATGTGTTTGTTCTTTACCTTTCAGTGAAAAATAAGTTAAGAGTTTTCTTGGGCAGGGTACGTGTCGTGATGTACAGCTTGCTCGGCGAAATTTTTCAGATAAGCTTGAGATATTCTCAGGACTTCAATTGCAATTCGGAAAATGGAAATTATTAGAGCTATCTGAAAATAAAGCAAGTAACGTTATTTTAAGAAAAAAGAGCTAGTGATCATGCAATTAATATTTCATGATATATATCCCTAGGAAAAATGTTAAACCTTGATGTTATACGTGACATGATGACCGTTTACAGATTTCCAGTACTTGTGCCCCCAAATGTTTCCACCTAAATCGGTTTTAGCTGTAAAGTGTACCCGCACCGTCAGTTATCGAATTATGAGAATATTTTGTGGGACGAAGAGACTTATTTCTTTTGTGCACTACTCAGAATCCTCCGGTTATGGATGGACCAGCGAAAGTTTGAGAATGGATAGGCTAGGGTGAGACTGGGGATGCCGAGCATGCGATTCTTGAGTACAATGAAGTCTTAGAGACCCTTGCGAAATTCCGTTTAGTTCAAAGAGGATGGATATAGCAGATCGGGAGAAAAGCAATAGTCCGGCCAACCCTCAGTTACTGAAGGTGTGAATCTAAAGAGCGGCGACACTCTGCACGATCCCCTAACCTCCTGAGATGAGGGTGAGTCTCCTTAAGCAAGAAATGACTCGCTCTTATTTAAAATGAAGAATTTACACTCAGCATCAAATTAAAATTATGGTCTCTCTGTCAAAGAGTACCCCAGCTTCTCAAAACTGCCACTGTTGAATATTAAGTGTCTAATGTCAAGTCTAATGAGGCTCTCTGCGGGTCGAAGAAATAATACCCTCAGTAAAGCATCAACCGTCCATCAAAAAGAAGATGATGCTGAAAGCAGGATGCTTTCGATGACTTTGCTATGATGCTTAGACGGTGCTTCTTACGTTGAACAGCTACTATCTATGCACTCTGTAAATTTATTAAACATAATAGCTGCAACTCATTTTCCTCAAATATTCAAGCGTAGGTAAATAAATGATAAAAAACAAATATCTTTCTTGTAAAGAAGATTATTATAAATTTCCTTGAGTATTTTTCGGTATATTACATATTACCAACTCTTATACTTTTCGCGTAACGAGTGCTTTGCATGACATAAAAATGCATGAAAAGTCTGGAACAGGTTATGATCGTCAAACGAGGAACTAAAATACCCTGAATTACCAATGAAAATAATGACAGTAACTATATTGTGTTAGAGAAAATGTAATCAGCGTACCCTTAAATCACATTTCAGCTCCATTCTCAAATTTCGAGGTGGAATGATACTCTTGAAAAAGTTAAACATGATTACTATCAGATGATAAGATTTTAACTCATCCCTACTTGGTTTTTACGCGTGGAGTGTTTGCAGTTAATGCCTTTCATTTTGAATAGTAGATTGTGTTTTTTACATCATTCTTATATACAGTTTAAATAAATCACTTGAAATCATTTCGGGTCAGAGCGTAAGTGAACAAAAATTCCCGCGGTATTTCTAACTGAAATAGAGAAACGTTTGCACAATATACTTACAAAATAACATAGTAATGGAAAATAGAGAACTTTGATGGGAATGTACTTTATTTATTTAAACACTCTTGCGATGATGGTTAAACCGTAAACGATTTTTGAGAAATTTCATGTGATTGGTCAAGTGACTGAGGTACGCTGAGTCTTGTCCAATAAGATTTGCCCTAGCATTGGTCTTGGAGGTCACGATTGTAAGCCATTTCGCATCAGCTTAAGTTGCCGACGCTCATCTCTGAAAGTAGTGAAAAAGACTGATAATTAGGTATATAAGCTAAGTATTAATAATTATTAAAACTGGCGTACTGATAAGCAAACATGAAGACCGATATTGATCCTGCGAAGTTGAAAGTAGTAGAACTACGCGCCGAATTGTCTGCGCGTGGGTTGGATACCAAAGGAAACAAAGCAGTTTTAATCGACAGACTTCGTGATGCTTTATCTCAGGAAGCCGGAGGTAAGCATTTAAACTCTTCTGAGCTAGCTCATTTAATAACTATTATAATTCCATCATTTGAAGAAATAAATCGTCACATTTTAAACGTAAACATATGTGAAATTGTATCGAATCATAAGGGTTACTCCTTAGAGAGTGATTATTTGAACCAATATATTATATAAACTACGAAGAGCTGCAATTATACAATTAAAGTGTGTTTGTTCTTGTTTGTGAGAAAATAGTTGTATCGGGTAGCACGCCTCTGGTATAAGTATGTCATTTTGTAGCGGGAAACGTACGATGCTAAGATTTGTCTAACTTGTGGCTCAATATGCTGAATAATTCAATGCTATAGGTATAAATTAAGTTTTTCTTTGTTGCTCATAGTTGATTTATCTTCTTTTATTTAATTTATCAACGGGTGGGAAGGGCAACTATTGTGGGTATATTGATGTCTTGGTATGGATTAGGTGAAGTAGATATTTGTTGTTTAATATTTTAAATTCATTAAAAACTTTAATATTTAACACTAGTAAGCTAGGGTACGTAATAATCTAAAATATTTACTCTTCACAGATATCTCGGGGATAGTTAATTTCATAAATTGTCATTGTATAATTCCTACATTCCCTGCATTTTTCTAACCTTCTTGAATTAATCGGGCCATATCTTTTATAGATGAGTCCAACGTGTCTCAGCATGAGCAATATGAAGACGAGGCTACTGCAGAGGAGACGGCACCAGGTGAAGAGACACCTCAGCAAGATACTGACGCCCCTCCAGCTCACGAGTCTACTCAAAAAGAGGCTCCAACTGAGGACAGCAATAATGAGCAGCCTGTCCTAGAAGAATCACCTGTGAAAGAGGAACCTGTGATAGAGCAATCAAAGGTACATAGCTCCATAAAAATATAATTGAATTCTTGGTGATTTTCGTTTTATAAAACAAAATATTACATTTTAATAGTTTGTCTGGGTGTCTGGATTTTTTTATTTGGTCAGTTTTTCATTTCTTGAATATATCATACTGATCTACTTCAATCAATGTTCAGAAAAACCTTTTCTTTTATCAAAACTCATTATAAGAAGAGATGTTTATAAACTCCCTTTCTTTTCTGCATGATTAGATAAGTAATGCACATAATAACCTGTTTGATACTATATTTTTGTACCAAACAAAAGTATTCATGTTATTAATGTATGTGTTAATGGATGTGTTGCTTAGACATTACTTATAACATTTGAAAATACTAGGAGCCAATGCTTCCTCGTGTCCTTTTAATTATTGTTTAAAAATCGTCAATCCTAGCCACTTGCATTATAAATCCTGCAGCAACCTCTTGTCAACAAGCAAATGATGGTGGCTTGGTGCTAGCGTGTTAGATTGCTAATATAACCGCTCATGGTTTGAAACTGGTTTATGATTTTCATTATTTTTCTTCTATCACATTTTTTTGGCAAACATTTGTTCAATTTAAATGCTGTCTTATTATTATATTTTTTATGGTTCATATAATTTTATATGAAAATACAAAATTTAAGTACCATAGCTGACAGATGACAACGATTTGTATTTTAGATTATTAAAGTCATGGGATCTACTGAATAGGATGTCATTGATGTGGTTTTGAATTTTATATTCAGGAATTTAAATGATTGAAATCCTTACATTATTATTTATTTAATTTTAATTTGAATTTTATACTTAAGTGATATTCTGATTAAATTCATGTTGATTCAAAATTACTAAAAGTCTCAGTTCTATTCAAAAGTTCTCATCATATAAGTTATGTTACAGAAGAAAAATTTATCTTTGGCAATGTCAGATACATTTGATTGAGATTAGTGCAGGTCGTAATTTTAATTAAAACATTTCTTATTATAATGGAATCATATTAATTGTGTGGATATTTCATCTCTTAATTACAGCCTGAAGTTGAGCATGAGAAGGATACGGAGGCAATGGAGGCTGAACAGGAAGAACAAGAAGAGGAGGTTGAGCCTGAGCCTGTTGAAACTAAGAAAGAACCTGATGTAATAGTTAAAGAGGAACCTGTGGAAAAAGAAAAAGAAACTGCTCCAACAATTGCTCAGGAGGAGACTAAAGTAAAGGAGGAACCTATGCAGGTAAATCATCATTGGGAAGCTTTATCATCTGATTTTTCTTCCTCTTGACAAATAAAGCTCAAATAAGACTATTAAATGAAGAATGCTGTTTAAATGAACCATTGTTAATTTAAAAGTGGTTGTCTTTAGAGTTTTGTTTAATTGCTTAAAGGGAATTTAGTACCATAGAATTATTTATTGTGACAAAAATTTTAAACTTAGTGAACCATGTACTATTTCCTGTATAAAATATTCCTTCAAATTTAATTTTTATAAGTAAAGGAAATGGTCAATCTGTTTCATCTTAAATTTTCAAAGTTAATATTCAAATTTTCTTAATGGTTAAGATGGGTTTTAATGCACAATTAATGTCAGTAAATGATAATTAAGCCAATTATCCATCGTTTAATATATTTTCTATCCTAAAAGTATAATCTACAGCAAGATTGATTCATTTAAGAGGTTTATGTAATTCTTAGGCATAATAACATATTTATAAGCTGCGAGTTGTTGGTGTATTCCATTTTATACCATGAACAGTTTAGGCATTAAATGTCTTTTTCACAGATTCAATTAGGTGGGATTTTTAATTAAAGAATATTGTCTCAAATTTGAAGGTTGAAGTTAAGAAGGAGCCTCAAGTGCAGACTGATCCCAAGCCAGAGGGAAGGACATCAACAAGATGGAGTCAGGTTAAGGAAGAGATTAATGACTCACAGGCAGCTGTTCAAGAGGAACAGGCCAGGGGACAGAAACGGCAACGATCTCAATCACCCGAAGAAAGAAATCAAAGGTATGTATTGGAGTGTATGATATATGTATACTTAAAGAAGATAATCTATTGAAATATTGTTATGATACTTTTGTAGATGGTGACTCTGAAAAAGTTGATGAAGTCATTGTCAATCGTAAAATTTGATTGCTACTTTAAAATTATTTTTTAGAAACTTGTTCATATTACTTTAATTTTACCTTTTTATCTTGTTTTTCTTGATGAGGCAACCATTATCACTTTAATTTTTCTCTCAATTTTGTGTATAACTTCATTATAATTTTTATTCTGAGAAATAAATTGTATAAATAGTTGGAGAGTCGTAATTTAATTTCAATTACAGTAAAAGAATTTTATCTTCAACATTAATAATTTTGAAATTTACAACTCATTTCCTATTTAGTATTCGTGAACCTCCTCCTAGAAAGCCAGATGATGAACCTGAAATTGATGAAAATACAGTGCTTCTTGGGTGGTGTAAGTATTATATGTTGATGAATGAATGTATAAAGAATAATCCTTATTCATTTTTGTTTGTTAGAATTAATAAATTATAACTTATATATGTTTCTATTCAATAACTGGAAGGATTAGAATAGGAAGGGCTTTGAGGGTTTTGGATTTTCTAGCAAATATTTTTCAAAATGAAAATTATATTTCAAGCCTTTTTTGCAGTAGTAAATAATAATATTTGGTTATCTTTGTATAGATATTCTCTATTTTCTATATCAGTTGAATTAGAATGCTCATGTACAGATTCTGCTTCTAAACTATGATGAGATTGCAGAAGATATCATGATAGTCTTGGAATCTCATGAAATTAATTTTTCTGATTGCAGATGATTCTGACTTAAATCTTGTCATCAGTAAAGAGAAAGGATTTCTGTCTGCAAAGCCAATGCATCATGAAGGATTTGCTTATGTTTGGGCTGGAGCTCGTGCAAGTCACGGTATACTCACAGGAAAGGTTTATTATGAAGTTCGAGTCACTGAAAACTGTGATATATCTCACTTGGCAGAACAAGAACCTAACCCCAATGTCTTACGTGTTGGCTGGTCTACCACTGAAAGTAGTATGCAGCTAGGTGAGTATTCCTTATCTTATATATATAGACGCTTCGGGGGGGATATATATATATATATATATATATATATATATATATATATATATATATATATATATATATATAGATATATGGGATATGGATGTCAGGCCTAAACTGCTGGGGCCACTGAGTCGCTGATTTATGGCCCACTAAATCTCACCTTGGGAAAATTAAGAAACCAACGCTACCTATCATGGGCTCAATTCTAGGAGGCCCCAAAAATTGACTTTCCCCCATTAGAATGCGTGGGGTCATTTTTCAAATATTTTTTAAAAATACTTCTCGGGCACTTTGAACAATGAAATTTCATGTATCTATTGCATTTATATGTTTCTACCGTAAAATGGTATAGTTTTGCTGAAATTAGTCATGGGTTCGATGCCAGGAGGTTACATATTTTCAAATTTTGAAAAATCATATCTCGCTAAATATGAGACATAGATCATTCAAACTTTCTAAACTTATAGTTATGTATACAGTGTACTTTGAAAGAAATTAGCACTCACCTATGTTTTATGAGTTTGATTCCAGTGTGTGCCATAATCTTGATCTTCCCCATAAGAAATACATTGGCCATATTTCGAAAAACTTTTTAGGGCACTTCCCAACTGCGCAGAGGTTCAAAATTTCACAAAGCTATTAAAGAGTTCATTCTCACATAAAAGCGACTGTATGTAAGAATGTAGGAAGTGGTTGTTGGTTCAATGCTAGGGGGCATTAACTATATTTCCTTAAGAAATGCATAGGGAAATCGGAATATCGTTTGAGGCACTTCCTGAATGAATTTCCTTTTGAAATTTGTAGTCTATATGAAGACAACCATAGTCAAGCAAATTTTAAAAGTATTTCTCATAGAATGTCCTTGGTTAGACCCCATGGCGGGAATAATTTTGCAGTAAGAAATGTATGGGAATCAAAGCAATGTACACCCCAAGAATGTCCTTTTTAGTTCATGCCTTGCAATGAGTAAGCAGATGAATCTACCAAAATTTCTTATTTTTAATTATTAATGTATTTTAGCATTGCTTGCTGTTAGCAAGAACACCTTTACTCGTATTTCATAAGTTCCTAAGTTTAATGTCCTTTTATTCATGGTGCTAGTTTTTAATGAAGTGGGTAGAGAAAAAGTTGTTTAGATATTGATAAAAATAAATAAAATAAATATTCTTGAATTAAGTCTTTGAGTATGACATTATTAACAATAATTTTAATATATTCCAAGATAGAATGGACTTGAAAATAGTTTGATGGGATTGGTGATCGAACCCAGGTCTCCTAATTGCTGGTTGAGTGCACTGTCTGTTGAGCTATCTTGGCAGAACATTCTCTCCAGCCATTTGAGAAACTTTGTTATAGTAATTTTAATAGTTCTTATTTAAAATAAATCATTAAAATAGTGTTAATGTTTCAATTACAGGTGAAGAGCCCTTTTCGTATGGTTATGGAGGCACTGGGAAGGCATCAACAAACTGTCAATTTAAAGATTACGGAAAATCATTTGGACTCAACGATGTTGTGACAGCATATTTGGTGAGTCAATAAGTAATTATTTATATATTTTAAATTATAAATAAATCTCTTAACTAACTTAACCATAATTACAATGAAAAATCTGAAAGTTTTTGTACAAGGTTGTTATAATATTAAGATGTGTTTTTTCTGTCATCATCTGAAAGATAGGGATGTATTAAGGTTTGATATATTGTTCAATATTTGTATATTGATGGTTGTAGCTTCCCTTCAATTAACCTATGTCAATGTTACATACATTTTTAAATTAGTTTAAGATATTTCACTTGTATAATCTATTTTTTATAGTTATTATACTTACCAGATTTTGGATCTGTTGAAGCTACTCTCACTTACTCCTGATTAAGAAGAACCAAAATACTTTATACATTCTAAATTGTTGAATTTTTCTTGCTAAATTATTTGTGTAGTTATAGTTGGAATAAGTTCTAACATCTTGCATATATATTTGTTTCATCTTGCACAATGAGTATTCAATATCTTATGTTCAATTCAACAGCTGTATATTTCCTGTGTGTCTAAAATCTGTAAATGGGTCAATTTATTTTATTTGTATAGGATATGGATAGCAATCCTGTAAAAATTAGCTTTGCAGTCAATGGTCAGTCACAGGGAATTGCATATGATATTCCCAAAGATGATCTTGAAGGAAAAGCATTGTATCCTCACATTTTGTCCAAGAATTGTGGTTTTGAATGCTTTTTTGGAACTGGCCCTTGGATAAAGCAAGAGGATGAAACAGCAAAGCCAGCTGACCCTTTTCTAGGTCCAGATCCGGCTCATGCCAGCTATGTCCCAATTGGAACTCTGGAACCAAGCCTCAGAGTATCTGGACCCAAACGACCTGAAAAGAGAGGGGATTGTGAGGTAAATAAATGTCTAAACTTAATCTCTAAGTTCACTTTGCAGTAATGTTCTATTTTGTATAATTTTTGATTTCCTTTCAAAACATTATCTACTTGAAAATCATGCCAAATTAAAATCTATTAGAGATTTTATTACATGTATATTATGTAATGCCTTGAAATTAGATTATAAGTGATATAATTTTTTTAGCTGAGTCACACGAAAGTAAAGCTCAAAATATTTAAAGAGCTATATGGTATCTTTCTCACCCTGTAAATATTTTCTGTCTAAAATATTTTAATAATTCATTTTTTTCATTAAAATGTTTGACTTTTATTGTTGGATTCCTAAACATTATATAGTATACATTTATTGTAAGTTATTAAATAATAGCTTGTTTCATTCATCTTAAAATTTGTTTGTAAAGATGAAAAAGGATAAGGATATTTGTCATTGATGTTGAGTTTACAATTTGATAGTGATTAATAAATTCATTGACTCTTAACAAATCATTACATCTCCTTAATGCTTGAGTGGAAAGAATGCCCCCTACCACCTGGTGGTTATTGGATTTGCAGTCATTCAGTTGTTTCTTTTATTTTCCCAAATTGTTGTATTACAAACTTTTAAATGAAAATGTTTTAAGACCTCATTTTAACAACTGTAAATTGTTCTTTATAGGCAATCATGATGGTTGGCTTACCAGCCTGTGGAAAGACCACTTGGGCTAATGAATGGGCTAAGAAACATCCTGGAAAGCTATACAATATCCTGGGAACAAATAGCTTAATTGACAAAATGAAGGTGAGAAAATAAACCATGTTTTCTCTGAAAGTCTTGCAATGACAAGCAGATATAAGTCTTACTGTTCATTTGTATGTAACCATTTTAGAGGAAAGTATTCGGTGTATTATTTGCGTCAAGTAGCCTTTTTGAAATATTGGAAATTTTACTAAATGAATGATCAATTTATTATTGTAATGATGACTAAGCATTATGTTTTAAGAATGTTTTTGGTGTTATAGCATCTTAATAGCACTTTAAATTTTGGTCTTATAAGGCAGTAAAATTAAGAATTGAAAGCAGGTTTTTTTATTAAGCTTAAAATATAGCAGTGGAACATTAGTGGACATTATGAAAAAAATTGACCTTCCCTCTGATTTCTTACAGATAGAGTAAGATGTTTAACTTTCAAATTTTATTTGATGATGATAAAACTAATATTCTTGCTATATTATTAATATTCTAGTGAAAGGATGTAGGTAAATCAAACCTGGAATCTGTTTTTATGCATAGATTATCTCTTCAAATTGGAATTTTTGAGTACCATTAGCAATTACATTAGAGGTTTTATATCTTTGCAATTCTTATTTAATTGTGATTTCATTTTTAGCTCATGGGTCTTCCTCGTAAAAGGAATTACAGTGGAAGATGGGATGTCCTCATTGATAAATGTACCAAATGCCTTGTTCATTTGTTATCTGTTGCTGCCAATCGAAGAAGGAATTATATCATTGATCAGGTGAGTTGCACAAAAAATGGGATTGTTTAACACCCTAAGTTCATCATCATTGGTCTTAAATCAAACTAACCTTGAGACCTCCTTCCTATTTACATCTGATAATTCCATTTAGAACATTTTGAATATTAGGGATTCTTAAAGTGATTTTCGTAGATGTTTTACAATTCCCCTTTCAGTACAGACATAATTTTGAAAATTGTCTGAATCCATTTCATCATCATCAATTTTTTTATACATTTCCAAGTTGGCTGAACTGCATGTCTTACCGTATTTAAGATCAGTTTAATGTTCATTGTCAATATGTCCCTATGTTGATTGGGGAAGTATTTATCATATTACACTATTGAACTAGGGATAAATTTAGCTTGATCAAGTCTCACAGGCCATGTCACAATTTCATTTTTGGTATATGTATTTATAATTAAAACAATTATGGCGTCCTCTCATAATTGCTCCTCTCTGACTGAAAAAGTTCAATTATATGGTTTTAGTATATATTTCAGGTACGAAAATGTTTTTAAATGTGTTTATTATATATTTAAGTTATTCATTAGTTCTATGTTATTTGGTACAAAGTGTTCTAACAAGATATGAAGTGATAGTAATTTCAGTAATTTATAGTTGTAAGAAATTATTAATTCTTCATAATTGACTGCTGAAAGGAATAAGCTTAGCTGCTCTGTATTCCTGGAGATGTTTATAATGTGTATGAATATACTGAATGTTGTATAGTTTATATTACTGGTGATTCATCTGATGATCATTTTATAATTTTTTATTTGTTGAATCTTCCATAATATGTTGATGATCAAATGTTGCCATAAGATGTTGTGGATATTTAAATGTAAGGGAAATATTTATTAGTTTAATTATGTAGGTATAAGGAAAGAGATGAATGGATACATTTGATCCTAGCCAGAGTTGAATTAACCTGTTCCAAGATTTTAGTTATCATTAATTGTTCTTTTGACTGACTGACTGTCTTGGTTGCTATTGTTTTATACATGAATAATGATAATTATATTTATATATAAATATACATGTATATGTTAATTATGTTTTAGGAAGTTGTGTTGTTTTGCCTTAAAAGGATGCTCACTTAAATGCAAGTTCAGAACTGATAGTTATCACTAGTTCACTAGCATCACATGTTAAGTGTTGAAAAGTCCAAAATTTTCGTTGACATAATTGTGTAAGTTACCCATATTGATTATGACAATGTTTAGATTTTGTTTTTATGTCATAGATGATAAAATTTTAAGATTTGTGATGAGATTCTTCTTAGAAAAGTAACCCAAAGTTTTTTGGTAGAAGGTTGGAATTATATAATGTTCATTGAAAATGTGTATGTTACTGCTTTGATATAAATTAAAATGGAATGATTAGTTTTTTATTGGTGAATATGAAAGTATTTTAGTGAAGGGATTTCAAAAATTTTGTGATTGGTGTCATTCCTTGGTTTAGTCAACAAATATCTCTAAAAATCATCATATTTCTCTGCAACTACTTATTCGTGTATGCCTTTTTAGAAGTAGTGAACTGAATAATTGATTTAAAATTATTTAATGGTATAGAGAACCATTAGTAGTTATTTTATAGACCAAAGTGGCTAAGAAAAGAAAGATTTTAGTTTAAGTACTGATTAAATGACTGTCAAATTGTTCATATTGAGTATCTTATCATTGTTCTTTAATGTTGTAGTATGTTTTCTTCCTTTAAGGGGTTGATTATTACAGTAAAATATATAGATATAAACTATGGATTGCTAAGATCATGTTGAAATAAGTGTTCATCAAAATTTCCAATTTCTAAAAGGATCATTATTCTTAGCAAAGAATAAACCTTTTGATTCAGGTACTGGTTTGGTTTTATAAAACAAAACTCACTCATAGTGACTCTATATTAGATTGTCTCTCTAAGTCTTTGAAAATCTGTAGTAAATCACAAACGAGATTGCTTGTAATGTTAGGTGTGAATAATTTTGAATTATTATTATACTATTCTACAGGCTATCAGACATTTAAAATGTCTGACTGATTTTGAATTTTCTCACTAAGGTATAGATTCAACCTTTTCTTTATCTTAAATGTTAACCATATCATCTCATTTATTAATAATGAATTATGGAATGTTAAAGCCTAAGGTAATTATAAATTGTGTGATATCCATTTTCACAGGATTCAATGAACCTTAAATGATTTTCATAATGCATTGAACATTTAAATCTTTCATAATTTTGTTGTATGAAAAGAAATCAATAACAATTTTATGTGAGGTTGATTTTATTTTGTTGAATTAATCATAGCAAGTGAAGTATAATTATTGTTTAAAAATTTAAATTTCTGATTAGGAATATTTGTTTTTGAAGTTCACTGATAGTAGAATATAATTCCTTCTTATCTAATTAGTGAAGGCATTTATTTTTATATTGTACATTTGATTTTAGGGCATATTGGTCTTCTTTCATATCCATTCTAGAAAGCATTTCTTGTAATTGAATATTTTATTATTAGATTGTTATGGAGAGCTTTTCTTTTCTTTACTTTTTGTTCATAAAATTAAATATTCTCTCTTAAGGTTGCATATTTAGTAATGTGATTTCTAATATTATTATACTATTCTACAGGCTATCAGACATTAAAAATGTCTGACTGACTGACTAAGAGCCTGACTCTAACTAACTAATATTCAAAGTGGAAGGTCATTCAAGATAGTTTTTAAGTTTGGATTATATATTTAAGTTTACTGATGACAAAGAGCCTTGGGATGTTTTGTTTAAAATATCTTTGCTCCATCATGTTTAATAACAAAATTAAATATCTTTATTCATGAATATGTAAATGCTTAACAGCATTAATCTAAATTAGAGATGAAATCGTAGTCATAAGGATTGTACTGTTAGTTAATTTTAAAAGATAGAAATAAAAATTTCTGAATACATATCTATATCAGTGGTAGCCTATCAAATGGATGACTTTATTTATAACAATTAATATTTGCAATTATATAACTGCTGTATATTGCAATAACTTAAGAGCATGACTCTCAATAGGTAAATCTTTATTGTACAGTGTTTAAAAATCTGCTTAGGAATCTAATACATATTTGATGAATTGTTGTGACCAATAGTTTCTGTTGACTTAGCTTTTTGAAGGTTGTTTATTCTACTTAAAACCTTATATTCATTCTTTTTATTAAGATTCTCAATATACAAGGTGGAAGTAATATCCGAGTTATGATGTTTTGCACCTACAATGGATTTTAGCTACAATATCTCATTTAATACATACTGTATTCAGTGTAGTTAAGAGATAACTAATGGTTTAGTTATAATGAAGTGATAAGATTAAGTAAAGCAGACAGTCGATGACTTAATTATAGAAATCAGTTAAAATATTTTTATGTTCCTTGGAAGGTATGATATGGTTTTCCTTCCGGCTCATCAATATTAGAAGTATTTATTATTTTGATTTTTATATTTAATTACTTTATTGATTTTCTAAGAGTAATATTTTCTGCATATGAGTGAAAGGAGTGTAACTTTATTATAAATTGGAATATGATTATAAATTATTTAGGATGGAAATGTAAGACCTATTTAAGGTTATTTCATGAAACCTAACTATCAGTGAATTAGAGTAATGGTGTTTTTTAATTTAATTCATCTTTGAAGCAAAGTGGGAGACATAAATATATGCATCTCTTGCAGGTATGTTTGGGAAGAATGTCAAGTTTCTTGATTTAAGGGGATTGCAAATGATCAAGTTGTTTATGATATTTAAGATTATGTGTGAATGAGTACATATTATTCCCCTTTAAAGATCTAAGCTTTGAATGTATTAGCATAAGGTATATATTTGTTTGTTTGTTCATATGGTCTTTTATTTTTTGAAAGGATTTTTGATCATAATTTAAAAAATATTACGTAGAACCTAATGAGTAGATGTATTTGTCAATTGAGGAGCATTGTGAGACGATATGCCATAGGCGTTTTAAAGCTAATATACTGTCTTGGTAAACAAGTTGAGTACAGTCATCTGATAAGTAAAATTCATTTATTTTTTTGCATTTTTGGATCTTTTCCTAGAACTTTCATGGTAAGAAAATTTATGAATAGGAGTGTGTTAGTCCTCAGTTAATTCAAATTTTATAATATCATCTAAAGTAAGACTTCTATTTAGACTTTTGTTTGCATTCTATTAGTTCCTCTGTTGAAAATTCATTGTATCAGTCAGAAATTCTAGATGTGGTAAGAGTAATTCCTTACCTTTTCATTGATAACAAAAAATTGCTTGGTAAATCCCTCCATGAGCATATCTATCGGGCTGTACTTGTTTCTTTGTTTACTTGGATATCAATCTGAGAAAGTAGAATTTTATTTCTGTGGGCAGGTAAGGCCTTGTAGTAAGGAATGAGTGCTTATTAGCTGTAATGTCTTTCTTGGCTTTGGAGAGGGTAAGTAGTAAGACAATCTCTTTACCCAATTCGGTACAACCTATCCTATCCAAATTTCCAACTCAGTCGTTTTCTTGGCCTTCTGGACTCGCTTCTTGAAGGTAAGCCTTTATACTTGTTTCTATTGGGTGACGAGTCCTCGGTGACAAGCTGTAATCTAAGGTATGTGAAATTAGCCTTATCACTCAGGGTAATTTAATCTTAAGTACTTCGCTTGTGGAAATAATAAAATTATTTGTCTTACACAGAGTGAGACATTCTTGGAATGAGTATCTCAAAATAAATTGAAGATAGTGGATAAGATACTTAATCTTAGTCTTATAAGCTATTTCATCAATCATGAACAGGAAGGAAATAAATAAATATATTTATATATATAAATAGGGCAGGAAGGCGACCATTAAAAATAGCTAAATCTATCTTCCATCAAGCCTTTGCAAGTCAGAGGCAATTACAGAGAGCTGGTAGTTACATAACTTTATAGAAGGAAACATGGTTTATTAAATGTTTAGAACTTGAATGCCAAACAAGAAATTTGGCTTCAGAAAGCCATGTGTGGCTACCTAGTTTTATTTAGATAATAGATTTAATATGCAGGTGAGTTTAGTTATAATTTAGTTAGTAAGGGGAAGGCGAGGTAAAATGTACTAAAAAGAATTTTTGAGTCTTTATTCATTACAGAGACCCGCTCTTTAAGGGATGGGTCGTAGTTGTAGAGAAATGTCTCCCTCCCCCGGATTCGGGCCGGGTTGGAGAGAAGGCAAGATGGTGGGAAGGGTCAATAATACGAGGGCAGAAATTTTCATCCCTCTGGGGATAGGGTTAAAAGTTAAATATAAAAGAGAAAACAAAACCACAACAGCCTGTCTCCATCTTTACCCGCCCCCGTGGCGGAATCAATACAGACGAATGTGTACCCGTCGGCTCAAAGGCGGAAAATGAAGGGTTTCGAGGGCTTCAAACGGCGCGCGGTTGTAATAGTACCATCTGATGAGGAGTTCAAGAAGCGCCAAGCCAAGCAGGAGAAGGTGGAGGGGAAGGACGTCCCAGAGAGCGCTGTGTTTGAGATGAAAGGTGCGTTACTCTACCCTGATGTGGAGGGAATCCTGCATGCAAGACCATCCCCTTTAAAAGACCTCCACCAAACCACATATGTGCCCTCTTTCGCTTGATGATATGACCTGTCTCATCCAATTGTCCCTATCTCTTGTAACACCTCCTATCTACTACCATAATTTGTTTTGATATTTGTCTGTTGGGAATAATGATGCATAAGTGATTTAGAGTTTATTTTTATTGTTTTTGTGCCTGGATTCATTGTAAGTTAAAGACAAATATGCTCTCTATCTGTTTTTTATTGGTGCTTATAGTATTGTTGCTATGGATCAGTTTAGAGTTGAAAGGAATGCTCAGAATTTAACAATGTCATTTGTGGAACTGTCATTTACTGAGAATACAATTTGTTTGAAATTTTCACAAAAGACTTATCCTTAGAGGGGATTATGTTTTTCCGTTTTTCCTAAGTTCAGTTAATACCAATGGACAGCATCATTTGGAGGTTTGCTGTTTTCCCCACTATCCTCATACCAAGGCATCCAATTTTCCTTTCTTTCATGAAAATATTAGTATTATGGTCCTCAATCTCATTTCTTCACATTCCTCTTGAGTTATTGCGCACCATCTGAACAGTCCTTCCTTTCTTTTTGGTTAACAATCTCCTTATAAAGTTTGCTCATCTCATAGCATTTAACATATTTCATGCTTAGGGTAGAAATGCTTGGCCGTCCACTTCCTTCTATATATATAATTTGCTGAAAGATCAAAATCATTGTGCTCATCTTCTAAAAGCCCAACCATGACCGTTTAACTACACCTGCTGAATTGTTTCTTTCCTCATTACATCTCCATTAAAATAATTCTTTTGTGTGTGTGTGTGAAAATGTTCAATTTTTGGTTCTGAATTTGCAGTAGATGCTGGTATTTATTTTGTGGAAATTATTTTGAGGCTGTGGGACAGTTACATCCCAGTTTGGTTCATCATTATAATTCTTTGTTTTGTTGTTCTCAGCCATAGAAATAATGGGAAGATACTCCTCTGATTTGTTGAATGAAGTGAACATAAAAATGAGGTACATGCAGGAAAACGGTCTTCTAAAGATTTGCCTATTCTGCCCAGATTCTTCTCTCATCCTAGAGGTTCCCTCATATTAGGCGATTGGGCATTCAAATATTTTCATTGCATTTAACTTATGGATTTATTTTTTCTTTGTGTGTGGTTTCTGCAGCCAACTTTAAGCTACCGGAGGTTGGTGAAAGCTTTGACGAAGTCCTTTATGTTGAACTTGGTGAGCAAGAGGCAAGACAGCTAGTGATGCAATATAACAAAGAAGCAAGGGATGCTGGGTATAATCCTGTCGGTCCACCACAGAAGCGATTCCGAGGTGGTGGTGGTGGAGGCCCATTAAATGTGGTGAACAGAGACAATCGTCCTCTTGGCAGGAGGGATTCAACACCAATGAGAGGAGGGACTCCACATCATATGGGTGGAACCCCTATGAGTGCAAGAGGTGGTAGAGGAATGAGAGGTGAGCTTTCGAATTTGAAACTTTTTTCTGATCTGTTTGTATATGAATCATCTTGAGTAGAAATGCAAGAATGATAGTTGATATCTAAAATAATTATGAATTGTGTTAGAATAGGTGTCAAAATCTCAAATTGTGTGGTTTAAAAATATTCTAGAAATTCTTGTGGCTATGAATTCATTTGAGCTTCCTCTTCTAAATTCTAATTTTTTTAAATATTGAGGTTGAAAACTGAATGAATTCAATATCTACGATATAAATACATTTAAAATGTTTTAAATTAATTTAAAAGTATTAAATTCATATGTTTGGTGAATTAATGGTTGGATGCAATCATATTTCCATGATGGCCTTTTTGGCCAGTTTTAAAGATCATTGTTTCATTTACCTTCCATGTACATAATTAAAGATATATTTAATTATCAATTGTTTGAATTCATTTTCCAAGAAATTTTCTTCCATTTTATAGGAGACTTCAGAGCTAGAGGAGGCAATTGGACCCCAAGAGGAAGTTGGAGAGAACAGTGAGTGTTTTTAGAAATAGTTTTTAGTTTTCTAAGCATCTTAATATCTTAAGAGTTGGTAAAGTAAAAATTTGATCTTGAATAAGCAATGCTTTCAATTTATAGATAAAATTATTTATTGATTGGAAGTTATTATTTATCCATATATTTGTATGTAAAGAAATAAACATACTTGCATTGTGGTATATCGATTTTTGTCTTAGATGAATAAAAGGAAGACCATTCTTGTTAGTATTAAGTGAGACGCGATCGCATACCCATGGTTTCTGTCCTTACAAAATTTCATGCGGTGCAAATAATTCAAGGAAGAAGAATAAATCAGACAAACACTGGTTTAATTTTTTGGCTTCTAGACATTAGATATTCTTTAAAAATGGATATACAAAATGCCATCATGCTTGAAAGAAGTCTTAAATAATGATGGCAATTATATTATTCAATAAATTTTATTCAAAGTATGAAAAGATTTATTCTTTTGTTTCATTCTAAAAACGGACAGAACTTTCCGGTAGACCTATTATATATATTTTGTTGTGATGTAATTCTCTTAAGCTACATCTTTTATTTTTCAGACGTCCTTCATATACACCAGGCACTCCAAACAGCTCTGGAGGCGGTTTTAGAGGAGGGAGAGGGGGCAGTGGAGGTGGTTGGAGAGGGGGATGGGGTGCTGGAGGAGGTGGAAGTGGAAATTACCGTGGCGGTTATGATAGAAACCGTAGCGGGGGTGCTGCAGGTGGTGGTGGGAGGACACAAGCAGCTGGTGGAAAGGTTGGTATTTACAGTCTTTCAATGGAATTGACTTATGTTTTGAGATCTATAATTTCCTCCTAATTTCTATTTATTCTGAATTTTAGTTCAAGTAATCAAGTGTGTTGTAACTATAAAACCATTAAAATTGAAAGTAAAGAGTCCATTTATTAATTCTTCTCTCAAAGAAAGTGATGATTAGAGCACTGGTAACTGTCTTTTTGAGTTTTAATTGACAAAAAATATTTCTTAAATCAATAAAGAAACCTTCATTTTTTGCTCAATCAGTACTTGTTTTCTGGAACTTGGAACGGTTATGCAAGTTCGTTTTGAAAAAGTATTATATGACAGTAATAGAATGAAATGTTCATACTATAGTATTGAATTAATTACAGGGTGGCTGGGGAGGAAACTGGAATAATGCTGGTGGGAACAACAGTAGTGGAAACTGGGGTGGACAAGGATATGGTGGGCATGGAGGATGGAACCAGCAGGGCTGGAAAGGTAGCAGTACTAATATAGTTGATTATTTTAATGAAAAGTAATTCCTCTTTACTAATAATATAATGCCTATGGCTATACATTATCCTTACATTGTGTTTTCAAATGCCCTCTTACAATTATTTGATCTCCTTGAGCAGCAAAAAGACAATCAGAAGATGCAGGTTAGAGTCTTTGGCCTTTCAGACTCTCTTCATGTCTGTGGATTTACGTTAAATTTTCATTATGTATGTTTAGTATGTTGACTACTTGCTCAATTTTGTTGAGTTCCGACCTTTATTTATCCAAGCAGAATACCTTCATGAAGGATCATTTCTGAATTTGTATTAGTCATCTGATAATCATTTAGGTGAGTTACGGAGACATTTATTACAAGCATTTATGTGACATGACATGGTGGTAAGTGTCATCAAAACATGAGAAATGTTTCTGGAACTCACCAAGTTGGAAATGAGATAAACCTGTCCATACAAACACCACTGGGAAAGTCTCAAATCTCAATGTTGTTATCATTGATCGTATGAGCCTTATTGCACTTCTAGGTCTAATAACCTTTACTCTTCCCATTCACTTTTTTTCCGTCTTTGTTTTTCCCTTCATGCATTTTGAATTTTCTGTTTTCAGTTCCTTATGGTAGTACCACTTGCTGAAACTTTTACAAATCATCCTGTGGTGAAAATATGTGTTTCTCATATCTATCATTCTTTAATATTTACCTTCTTTTCTTCAGGCTATAATGCATCATCAGAATCAGGATATGGAAGCCAATCGAGTTACTCTCAGGATAGCTATGGTTCAGGAGGACACTACGGAAGTAGTGATTCAGTGTATAGTGCTGATGGACAAGGGAGCTATTCACAGGGCTATGATAGTTCATCTGGCCAGCAAGGGGGCTATGGTCCACAAGGTGGACAGTCTTCAGGTGGTTATGGCACTGCTGGTGGTTATGGCTCGTCAGCGTCGGCTGGAGCAACAGCTTCTTATGGAGGTGCTGATGGAGGGTATGGTGCGGCTGGCACTGGTTGGAATCAACAGTACTACCAGGGTTATGGAAATGGTTCTCAGTCTTGGAACCAAGTAAGTGCACTCTCAGTTTTCTCTTATAACATGAAGGAATGATTCTGATACAAATGGATTCAAGTAGCTCAACAGGTTGTTAGATCAAATTTAAGTGTGTTGCTTCCAACTGCAAAAATTCCAGTCTTTTGAAATGATATAGGAAAGAGGTCTGAGTTTTCCAAAATTTATAAGATATTTTGTAGTTAAAATAAATCATTTTTATGATAGATTGAATTGTATAGTTTGCTGAAGTTCAATTTTTAACTTCACAGATTGGTAACATAGTTTGCGTACAATAAAATTGAAGAATGAGTTATTTAAGGTTCTAATGTTTATTGAAAAACTGTTTGAAAATTGTAGATTTATTTTGAAAATAGAAAATGTAGGAGTAAATTGGTCATGCTTTGATCAGTATTCTTCTATGGAATGCTCAAAATTATCATTTTTTGTTATGCCTTTTCCATACCATTTATTTTATAGATTAGATCATCAGCTTTTATATATTATGAATCTTTTATGTTCTTGGAAGAAATTGATTCTTTTTCCATTTCTTCAGCATAAATAATTGATTTATTCTTTTTTGTTCAAGTTGTTGCTTAAAATCCTCCATGGTAAAATTAATTTGAAATGAAAGGTTATTTTGTTTGAATAACAATGAAAAACCTATTCTAAAATCATTTACAAGAAATAGAATTAATGTGTAAAGTTATCTTAAAATGTAAGTACTTCACAAAAGGGAGATTTAAATTGAATGAACACTGTGTTTTGATTAAAATTTTGAATTATAAAAAGTAGTACTGCTGGCAGTAATGCACTAGTATAAATTAACACCCATTTAACATAAATTTGCATGCCTATCATATTAATTCAATATTTTATGTTTATTATACATATATAATTGTTGTTAAAGAATTGAAATGATTGTCCTAGGTTTTAAAAACATTTAATCACTCCATTGGTTAATAGTTTCTCTACTCAACTATGAGCATTCAATTGGTTACAGTTTTATAATCTTTGATGGCTCAAACTGACAGTTTTAGTGAATCATTATATTGCATATGATGGATATCATTTCATTTTAATCATTATCTTTAGTTAAGACATCATTAATTGTTAATAACTTTCATTTTTATGTAATTATACTCTTTATAGTTAAAAATTTTCTGATAGTTTACTAATTCATCATTTTCAAACAACTTAACCACTACTCTGACGTCAACGTGTATATTAGTCAGATACGAAACTTTCGTCTCCGTTCGCGTAAAGCCGAATATACTGTTCGGATCAATGTAGTTATTTTTCTAATGCTAGATGCTGTTTGGTTACGGAATACTAAGGGTATCTAGCGGATATTTTTGAAGTTATCTTATTTTTTCTCGAATGAGTATATGCAACCCGCGACGCAAATTTCATGGCAATCAGTTGCAAGAAATATTAAAATACATATATTCTTGAAATGAACAGGAAATTCATCTTAACTTGATAACTATATCTATCATATGATATAGTAAATGTAATATTTTCAGTTCTTTTTTATAAAATTGGGAGTAATATTGAGAAATTTATAAGAAATAGTTAACAACAAAGCCAATAATAAACAAATAAATATAAGCCTCAGAAAAAAGGGATCAGGTACATTTATTCCAAATGACCGAATAAAAAAGAATATCCAATAAAAAATATGATATTCTCTAAGGGAACTTTGAAAATAATTCATCAGGGAAGTGGTTATATACTCTTGAAAAATTTCTTTGATCTCCCTTTCAGAAGAAATTATTTGCATATATATTGAAAGGTACTGGGTCATTTAAATTATACTTTATAAGATTCAATATATTTGTTGATCTTCCCTAATCTTCTCTAACAACTCAAAGTAAGTTTAGTTCATGTTTTTGAGTTAATGGTACATAACTTGTGACTATCTCCTTATTATGCAGTATTGATTCTAGTTTCTTCAATTCCCTCATTAGTTGTAATTCATCAATGACAGTATCAATGTTGTTGAACCATTAGGTTAATTTATTAAAGAAGTCAGGAATAGGTCATCTATAAGATTTGCATAATTAATAATGTAAATATTCCATCTTATGAAATAGAAGGCGAGGTTTTTGCAGTCCCAGTCCTCTTGCTATCAAATGCTGCATTGGCACCTTTTATAGCACCATGTTCTGATTTGAGAATATTTTTTAGGTTTCAGCTGCTCTTATTTCAAGTTGAGCAACTAGATTGTGAAAAGTAAATTGTCTATGTTTTTTATGATAAGTATTCCTACTGAATTTCTTCTCTCTTAGTACACATCATTACTATAATATTTTTTAAATTCTTCGTAAATCCTCTACCTTCCATCTCAGAACAATGTCTATTGTTATTAGCTTCTAATGATATCCTTTCTTAGTTTTTCTATTCAAGGAATGTCCCTATTGTTAATTCTTTCTGGCATAATTCTTACCAAGATGAGTTTTTTTTCCATCTTTTATTGTTTTGCTTTGAGTCTTAACAGGTAATATAATATAATTTATTTCAATGAGATGATCCATACAAAATCTTAAATACCAGCTGTTGATATACTCAGTTGCATCTCTATTATCTGTTAAGTATTCGAATTTTATTTTCTTTGTTATTCAGTGATGTCCCCATATAATAGAAATACTCATTTAAATATTTAAAATTATATATTTAAGCAGGATTGGATAACACAAGGTTGACTTACTGATCCTTGGGTCAATGTCATAAGATACTTAATAATTTTTCTTTAAAAGTAGCAAACTTAAAATTATGATTTCAGAAATTTGAGTAGCTCCTTATTTGAGCTCTTAAAAAGTCTGCTCATTGTTATTCTTTGCATTAATTGGAGTTAATTAGGCAAAATTTGGAAAATATTCTGCATGCAAAGTAGCTTAATTTCTGTTACCAAGTTGGAGAGCCTAGATTATTTCTGTTGCTAGTATTTTTTTATTGTTTGAATTTACACCTTGTATTTTCCATTATCTGGTGACCAATCATTCTTACATATAAATTCTTTGCTAGTCAATTACATGCTTGCAATTGCTTGTGTTCTTTAAGTTAAACATTGCTGTTAGTTTACTAATAATTCAATGGAGGATGCCCAGGACTTTGATGCTGTCATTTTGTGGATGTTAAGCCTCGTCATTGAATCCATAGCTTATTATTTGTGTTATTACTATTGGATTGTGGTTTGTCATTTAACTCATTCTGGCATATAAAATTAACCATGATACCAAGACTTGGAGTGAAGTTTCAAGGTTAGATATCCATTGAGGTCAGAAGGAGTATTGTGTTGATGAACTATTGCAGTAGACAAGGGTATAAAAAGCTTTTGATTTTAAGATTTTAATGAGTTAACGTTAGCGTGTGTTTTGCAGATTTTTTGTCAACACTACTTGTTTCTGTGTGTTAGAGCTCTGAAATGAAAATGTTTAATATTTATTTAGTTTTTGTCAGTCTTCTGGTAATTTTTAAATAAAATAGTGATACTATTATTTTATAAAATGAACAAATGTAATTTTTAAAAGATAATTGAACAGATTTTTGCCTTGTTAATTATTAATAATAATTTATTATCTTTAATTATGTTTACATCTGTATTGAGGTTTAAATCACAAATTGTTGTTTAACATTTGGCGGAATAGAAAAAATTTAAGAATTTAATGTTCACTTATACTGATTTTTAAATCATGAACTTAACATGAATGTGTGTTGAAATTTGAATATATTTTGCATTATCTTTATCATTTATAAAATGTTTGTTATAACTAAGCAAAAAAAGCTTTCCTGTTAGTTTTTCAGCACTTAAGGGGGACCTGGTTTAGAGGCCTGAAATTCAAGGATATTTTAGAAATTTTTTTAGAAAAACTATGATATGCGTAGCATTGAAAAATTTTGTTTGTCTATTGTATCTTAAAGCACATGAAAAACATTTTTAAGAAAGTATAACTAAAGGTATTGTTTCTATTAGGGCATAAGTAAAGGATATTTACGCATGACACAGAGAACAGTAGCTTCTTTCATTTGATTTTGGGATTCTAATTTTCTGATAAACAATACATGTATCTCATCTGTGAACCTCAAAAACTGAACACTTTTAGAAATATGTGCAAAATCACAGCTTCTGAAAGAGAAAATCTTGATTTTGACAAGAAAATTCTGTTTACTTATGACAATTATATAGTTCATATTTATATTTTCATCAGTATTTGAGGTTCATGGAAAGGAAAAAGTAATGTTCTTAGAGTATGCAAAAAAAATCTCAACAGTTATAATAGTTTTTGCAGAATCATTCTAACTAAGTTCAAAAACACAGTTTTGAATACTTTGTAAAATTTGTTACCCTTCCATGCACTGCTTCGGCTGGGGCGGTCATAGTTATTGGCATTAAAATTGCGTTCCCCCATGATTTATATCTTACTTATACTTATGAAAACTCCTTATAAATGCCTACAGATGTGTAGGCAGCAAGTTAAATAATATTTTTTCTGGAATATAGATGTTTTGGAGATAGGCGCCATGGTGTACACATCTTCAGTACTGAGTATCTTCCTAATGAATCTTCCTTCAATAAATTATGAGAAAATGCAAGAAAATGATTGCCTTGTCATAACGAAGTGGTTAATGATCTTTAAAATTCTCGTTTGAAATTTAGTGATGCATTAACAGCTGCACCAAACTCTTGAGTCCTGATGGACAAAAATCATGCATCAGTTGCTCATCTGTGCTACTTTTTGGATAAAAAATTACACTTTTTAATAAATCCGCGAGTATGTGTGACTGGAAGTTACTAAAGTCACTATAAGACTGGCAAAACTGAAATAGAATCTTTGAATTCAACAGATAGTACTGCAACTTCCTATATACCTCATCATATATTTACAATACAGATAACTAAAGCATTTGTAAAAGATGAAGGATACATTTTATAAGCCATAAAACATTGTTCCTCATTTATCCTCCGAGATAGCTATGCAAGAGATGTTATGAGTATCCACATGAGTTCAGCCTAAGAATCAGATTAAGAAATGGGCTATAGATTTCTTAATATTTAGCATAATAATCTGAAACTTCAGGATTATATTCTTATAATGTTATACTCTTTTTGAAAAAATAAAGAAATAATGATTTTTGACCAGGTAAACCAAGTTTCCCCCTTTACTGTTAATAACTGTAAGATGTGTATTATGATGCACTTTAAGATACAAATTTCAAACTCATGCTTATGTATGTATTGAATTCTTTCATCTCTTAATCCATTATCTATTAATTCATGATGCTCAAAATTTTTCCTTGAAATATAGTCAGTCTCCTACCTTACATGCCTGAAAGTGATATTGTATTAATATGCAGTTTTTACTATATGTAAATATATATTGTGTTGCTGCAGCTAACATTATTAGTTTCATTTATTTTCATTAATACATGCCTAAATTAAACATTAATTGCAAGGAAACTAGGAAGTTTGGCCTCAATGCTTTTCAGTTTCATTTGTAAATAATGTCCAAGAAATGCACCCATACATATTTTATCAACGACTGTTTTTTTAGCAGTTGTTATGGTCCCCTTGTAAGTGAGTGGCATGATTCACTTTTCTTCATTTGAGTTTTTTGTATAAGATGGGAGGAGAGTACAACATACATGTGATCAAAGTGGATCAAAATGATGTTTAAATAAAAGTCTTAAGTCGAAACCTCTATATATTACAATATATATAAATACATATACATACGCACTCACACCAGTTTTGAAAGTATACCATTATTGTTTCCAAAATATGGCTTATGAATACAAAATGAATATTAAAGTTCGAAGTATATAAATTGGAAGGTTATTGGATGAAAAATTTGTTGTGATTTCTTCACATTTTGTATATGTAAATCATATATTTGATGTTATGCTGTTTTACTGATAGTGTTAATTCCCAATAGAGAGAGATGTTTATTTTTCTGAATCTTTGCCTTTTCCTCTTTTGTTATGAAGCACGTACAAAGAGCATTACCTAATGTATGAGATTTCGTCTAAATTTTTAATTTCCTAAGCTAACAAGGATTATAGTACAATGAGCATTGTGAGTCTGTTTTTGCCAGTGTAATGTAATATGTGAATAATTTCTTAAAAGAACTCTCCTAAATACAAATCTTCTTGTGGCAGAACCCTGTATTTTTAATTATTCAATTTTGAATTTTGAAAAAAAGTTGCTCGGCTATTCTAATGGATTATACTTACTTCATGAAATCTGCCATGACCACTCATACAATTTAGGGCTATGGATATGGAAATGGAACATCAACTGGGGGAAGTGGTGGCTTCTGGCAGGGGTCTGGTTCATACGGAGCAGCAGGAGGTGCTGCTACGGGTGCAACAACAGGATATGCCTATGGTGCTCAGGGTGCTGGAGTAGGGTCAGCCACCACAGGAAGTGGTGGCTATGGAAAATAAACTCCTACTGAGCACCAATAGCTGCTGAAGGCAAGTGTGTTCTATTGATGTATACCAGGTTGTTCTGCTAATTTTGTCGAGGCTTGGCGTCAAACATATGACAGCTTGAATTGAGAAATACGCAAAGTTTCTTGCTTACCAGCATCTTAGGGGTCAGGGTGACACTAGCTGAGGAAAGTATTTCAGGGAAATTTTTTCAGAATATTAGCTCTTGTATGCTTATCTATGATTGTTACGGTCCTGTTTTGAGTGTGATAAGGCTATGGAGGTGACTTAAGCTGTTCAGAATGTATCAAATTTTCGAATTGTCGAAAGTATAAAAGCATGACAAAAAAAGTTTCTTTATCTATGCATAGTGCTTGAATTTTGCATGCTCAGTGTGTTAAAGCTAACTATAAATTCATATGAATAACTGCTGAATTCAAATGTAGACCAAGGTGGTGGTAGATTATGATTTATTTACTCCAGTATGAAGTATTTTTATTGTTGTTTCATTACCTTTTATTCATACTTCTCCATAATATTTTTCATGTGATGAATTCTTTTGAATGCAGTGGATTGTGTTGCCTTGTACATTTCACATAGTGAAAGGTTTAGTAAAGGTGTTAATTTATGAATACATCCACATTCAAGGATTTATTTTTTTATGACTAGTCTTCAGCAATTTAGGTAAAGTAAACATCCTAAGTTGTATAAATTACTATTTGAGTAAATTATTATTAGCATTTTAGATTGAGATTTGTCTGAAACATCATTCTTAAAGGCATATTTCAGTAAAATTTTCAAATTGGTTTCAGGATTAGCTCATTCTCTTAATATTGCGGCCAAGTTAATATTTTGTATCAATGTTTGGACTCATACCATTATTGCTGGCTAATATTGATTAATTAAAACTCCTATTAAAATTGATTTATTGCCTTTATTGTATATCCCTTTAAGAAAAGCTATTGTTTGTTTTTTTTAAATAACTATAACAAAAGGATGTTTATTTTTCAAAAGTGTTAATTAAATAAGCTGTTCTGAAAATTTTCATTAATTAAATAAGCTTTTCTGAAAATTTTCATTCATAATTATCAGTGAGAACAAAATGTAGGAGAATGTTTTTATTCTTCTTTAGAATAGCTTAAGTCTTTCATTAGGTAAAATGCTTAGGTTAGTGATTATTATTATTTATAGGATAAGTTAAACTCACATGCTTGAATAATTAGAAATACAACTTGTAATGTTGTGCTGCAAACTTTTGGTGTGCTTTAACTATCCATTTTTAAGCTGTTTTTATTAAGTATTAGTTTGAATTAAGCTAGATTATATATCAATTTCCTCTGTTTTAAAATCTTTAATAAGTGACGTCTCTCAATTGTGCATTATGGATGTTAGTTGGTGGGTAGGTTCAGATACCATAATTTTATTTAAAATATGAATAGTTAGGTAATCCAAAAGAGAGTATATTTACAGATAAATATTAGCATATTTAATTCCAGGCTATATGTAAAGGAATTTTATTATAAACTTTTTTTGGGAAAACTTCTTTAATGGTAAAGAAATTTTTTCTTGAGATTTTGGAACTTAAGCGTTTTGCAACATTTCCTCCAATAAGAGGTAGGGGATACTTATGCTTTTATTTATAGAAGGTTTATAGGTGGGTAATACTATAGTATAAAATATGTGTGGTTTATGAAGTTCCATAAAATGGAAGCTTCAGTATTTCTATCAATTTCTATCATTAATTTAAGAACTACAATCACTTTCTAGTTAATGTGATTGTGTAACTGAATTTTATGATAAAACAGACAGAATGTAAGAGTTTGACTGAGTTGTGGCTTATAATATGATCAGCAAGTCACAATATCAAATTTTTTACCAATTATAGTCTTCCAAAATGAATCAAATAATATATAAAAAAGTGATATAATCAGATAAAATATAATTGTGCCAAATATATTTATATATATTTATGTATAGTAATTTTTTCTGAGCCCTTAGATAGGAATTTGATAGGCTCTCATAGTTATCGTACCAGCTTATTTTAAATTTACCCCTTTTCTAAGTTTTTCTTTAACAAATTATATTTTTGTAATAAATCATTATTGTAAATTTGTTGATAGGTCTGAGAAGGTTTTTCTGCATATTAATGTCCCTAATAAAATTTATTCTAACAAGTTCTTTCTCCATTCCAGTACCTGCAACGTTGATCGATTTTGATGACCTGCCTACATTTTCGTCGGCAGCCTGAAGTTTAACACAATCTGAAATGGTCTCACTCTTTAGGTTTTAAATTACCTTATGATTTGTACATTATTCTTGATAGTCTGTATAATTATCTGTTCATTTATGTTATGAGTTGACAATGAATCAGCAATGTGAACTCTAAAAAATTATGAAAATAATTGGAAGGTAAATCTTTTGTAAAGATTTGCTGCTTTTTGACAGTTATTTGTTTACTTAGAAGCTGCATTTCTATTTTTTAAATCCAAATTAAGTTAAAAGTGGAGTAACTTGCATGGTTATATTAGGTAAAAGGTTGCTTCTCCAAAGCATGTTTAAACCTAAAGAAGTGACTTAAAGCAGGTGTGAAGATTTGGTATGAGGTTGTGTAAATGTTGATCTTTTTTATCTTTAGTAAGATTTTCTTTGTAATGTACATACAACGGTTGTCTAATGATTTTAACTAATGAATTTCATTTGGAGAAAACAATTCCTACATTTTTATTTAACCGATAAGCCTGTCAGTGCAACATGTATTTTCTATTGAAAATTTGTTATTTTGTATCATTTGGTTGCAAACTCAGAGTCATAATGTATAGAAAGTACATTTTCTTGAACTAATTGTTGTTTTTTATTGCCGGGAAACTATTTATAAAATCCTAAACCTAATTTATAGTTATTCTGGTTTCTCAAGAAACCAGCTCAAAATAGTTTTCCTAAATATGGAATCATGTTTAATATTTTATCCCATATAATTTTAAAATATAAAAATATAATCCAATTCTGAATGTACTATCTCTTTTTACACCCTAATAAAACTGCCACAAAGTGCTTTCTAAAATAAGAAATAGGATAAGGAAAATATTAGATCAATAAGAAAATTATAGTTAGAATACTCATGTTTGGTCATTGATTAATTAGTACTTTTTGGATAAGATGAGATAAATGTATGAAATATTGTTGTTAATTTATTTCTTATGTTCCTATATTTTTCTAATTCTAATCAATGAACTTAAATCTTGCATTATATGAAATCATAAGGTTATTTTCATGATTTTTTTAAATGGCATAAATATTGTTATGTATTGAGAAAAAATCATGGCTGCCTAAACTTTTGTCAATAATATCCTAAATTTTTTAACCAAATCTTTTACTATGCTTTTAATTTGTATATTTATCCTGATTGACCTGACAGTTATCCTAATTTCCAGAACATTCATTCCTGTGGCTATAGTTTATACAGTAGGGTGGTTAAAAGTTATTATCTTTCAAGATGTTTGTGAGGGATCAATTTATATTAGTTGGTTTGATTGACCTTTTTGTGACCAATAAAATGTTGATTTCTAAAATTTTATGATTGATTAGGCTAATGATCTATGAACATATATTCTTTTAAAGGGAATTTGTATGTGCAAAATGAGCTTCATTTAGCAAAAGTACATTGAAGACGTTAAAAGTTGAAATGTTTCAGTTCCTGATTCCAAGTTACCAACCCACAGTACCAATGGTATTACTTTTCCTCACTATGCTAAAAGTAGTGTAATAATTACTGAATGATTGAGATTGTCTTCATGTGCCCTTTATTCAGGAAAATTTTGGGATGAGAACAAGAGAAAATGTTTGTAAATAAAATATATATGATTAAAATTAAAACATTTTCTTCCTGTGATTTTTATTAAATTATAATTGTTTCTATAGTTATTCAGTCATACACATGCTGTTCGCCCTCATTTATTTGCAACCTAAAAATTGTGGAAAACTTGCTGTAAGGTTTATTCAAAAATTGTTTTATATGCAATTATTGTAAGAGATAATATTTGGGGGGAAAATTATAACACAGAGTATATTGTGGTCTTGATGTACAAAATCATTGAGTGAGTATGAAATAGAAATCCTGCTGAGAGAGAGCTTTTTGTGAATAATTTCCTATAATTTTTCATGGGCTAACCATGTTTAGAGACCATTCTGTAACGATTCATACATATTTAAAAGATATCGTGAGAGAAAGATGCGTATTCGTTCCTGCTTAAAAACAATAACAAGAAATTTTACTCTCCTGAATTAGCAGATTTGTACCCATTATTAACTTCTTAGAGATCAGATGTGACCGTTTTCTTAACTTACCACTGAGGCTGGGTAAATTTCCCGACAAATTAATTTTTTCGAGTAATCTATATTTAATAATTCATCAACGTGAACTAATTTTTATTTGAAACAATTTTAAAACCTTGTGTTCCATCAATCATGGTGTAGTCATAATTTCACCCATGTGAAATTATAGTTACAGGTTTTTGATAATGATATTCCAAGGATTTAATAGACAGGAACATGACTCATATTTCCAGATTGCCAATTGCTTTTTCGCCAACTGCGAGATTGAGTTCGAGTCCAATTCCTTTCAAACACTTTATACAACTTCAGACTTATAAACCCGAGAGACTTATTGACTTTGCACTCCGATTGTTAATCATTATAACTTTTTTGCTCGATACTCAAATACCCGAGAGCCTATCACAGATTGATGCGCACCCGCCCTCAGGTTAAAATTCAAAACCTAAAGTTCTATTAATTATATCGACTCAAAATAATATGTAAGTAAAAATAACATTTATCTCAATTTCTCTCGCGAAGTTTTTCGTAAAGTAAGAAACAAAAAAGTTTTCGGCGATGTATAAATTTGACTGCACGATCCGATTTTCCAGAGGTTGCATTCCATTTAAATTATTTTTTACTAAGATGTGATTACTTTAAAATTATTATAATTCGACTTTTATGTATTAATAAAGTATAAAGAGTAATTTTTTCTTACAATTGGATTACTCTTTATAGCTTATGAATACATAAAATTCAAGTTATACTATTTTTGAGTAACCATATCTTAATAAAAAAATTTAAGCGGAACGTTACCTCCGGAAAATTTGATCTTAATTTCATACGTTCGAACGAAATTTCTGCGAAAAAATGGACCTGCCCATTCGATACCCCTGTGAGACAATACTGCCTAAGATTTTGAAATAGGTTTTAGTTACCGTAACCTTCCAGCTTTATTTTTTATAAGAAGCCATTCATTTCAATATCCTCAACAATACATGGTCTGACTAAAAAGTATCGGGAAAAGTTTCAGAAAAATAGATTTATTTGAGATATTGTTACAAAACCTTAATATTCTTCAAAGTACATTCCTTGGGCATCGACACACTTTTTCCAGCGGCTTTCCTTACACTCGAAGGCTCCCTGGAAGGCAGAATCCGGAAGGTCCTCAAGGGTACGCGTGCAAGCGTGTTTGACAGCGCTTAGGGTCCCATGGTTTTGTCCTTTCAAGGAGGATATCTTTTTCCAGGAAGAAACAATCTCCCCTGAATACGTTCTACAGAAAACTGAAACTTTCATTGCGTTGCAGAAGGTCTTCGCTGAAAGACAATCGCCTTTGCTGTTGGTCGTCCGTGAGGACCTTCGGAATGAGTTTGGAGCAGATCTTCCGCATCGCCAAATTTTCAGTGATAATGGTGTGCACTGTCATTTTATGAATGCTCATTTGATCTGCAATCATGCGTACACTTAACCGATGGTCTGATTTCAGCACTTCATGCACACGTTGCACGTTATCGTCAGTTTTTGAGGTCGACGGCAGTCCAGCGCGGGGCTCGTCCTCCACATATTCCCGGCCATCTTTGAAGAACTTGTGCCTCTTAAAAACAGCATTTGGTGACATTCTTTCATGTTTGAAGACTTGGCGAATCATATCCAACGTTTCCGTACCCAATTTCCCTAATCCAGAACAAAATTTCATCGCGTACCGCTGTCCAAACGTTCGCTGCAATTTAAGCTTGCACCGAGTTTCCTGACAGAGGTCAACTAAATACTCGATCTAGCCTGAACAAAAACTCTCAGACTACTGACCCTTATCTCATTTTGAAGGTCATACCCTGCACTATTAAGATTGCTCAGTGCATTTGCAGTGCGGCGTACAGTCTCACCGGGAAAAAATTGTTCCCGATACTTTTTAGACAGACCATGTACTATTTGTAAATTGCAAAGAACAGTTTTTTTATAGTTGGGATGTTTGAGATGCCACAGCGGGTACATTGTCTGATGAAGACATTATGAAACAGTCAATTGTGGTCAGTCAACAGATTTCTGACAGTGAAGATGAAGACGACGATGTTCCGAAGGTGTAGTCTAAGGAAGCAACCTTTTTTTAAGAGGGTTGCGTCGTTTCTTCGAACAATCCGAAATGGATAACATCCAACCTGGTTGCGTGTTTAAAGCAGTGAGCACTTTGGAAAATGCTGTGGACCAGATTGCAGCCAACCAAGCGACCCAAACGAAAATAACCGATTTTTTTATGAAGAAATGATACAACTTTTTATAATAAATAAATTGATCCACATATATTATTATAATATGTATTTTTTTTTCTACCAGCATTCACAATCTTATACAATGACAAATAGAATGTAACTTTCTTCAATTCGAATTTTACTTTCAGCCCCTCTTTAATTCGAACCCTCGCTATTTCGAAAAACTCGATAATTCGAATTTTTTGTTTGGTCCCTATAAATTCGAATTATCGAGAGTCTACTGTATATTACATAAGAAATATAAGGTTACTCAAAATTTACTGTAACGATACTTCTCCAAATTATAGTCTACATTTCGGATCATTTATTTACTTACATACTTCTTTCGCCCCAAATACTTGAGGTTTAGAACCTCTCTCTGTCTAAATATCATGTGAGAACATTTTTCCTCTCATCAATTTCAAAATTATTGCTTTCCATTTTTATAGATTAATTATAAGAAAACTAGGGAGAATCTATAATTTTCAGGTTGCTACAAGTAATATCTAAGAAAAATACCTATACCGATAAAAAAACCGTAACACAGTTCTAAGGAAGGGACACGATTAAGCATCAGGGAAGATAGGACAAATGTATTTCGGGAGCGGCATTTAGATAGATCACTTGATAGAGTGATGTTAGGTGTGGATTTAAACAAAGTTCGGTCTTTCTGCAACACACTCTGAAACGTCCCTCTACGAAGTACCGCTAAAACATATAGATTGTATTTTTTGGCTGGTAAATCAGTGAAATGCGATATTTATTGGAAAAGGGTGGGATATTTCTGGTAATTTTACACTTAGAATTTCTTTATATAGTTATGTGTTAGTGTGGTTTTGTGCAGTGACATCGACACCAGAGACAAACAGCGGTTTCACTTTATATGAATAAGGTCGAATGTATGTACAATGCGGAAGTAAATCTTTTATTAATTATCAATGTTTGTAATGTGTTATGTCAATAAAAGACTATCTCTAGAATATATTGATAAATATAAGTATCTGGGACTATTTACGGATAATTATTTGAAAGTTGATGACCATTCCAGAAGAATAACCTAAAATTTAAGAAAAAAAAACATACCAGTTCTATTATATTAAAGAGATTATTTCAACGAAGACGATGGTTTACCATGTTCTGGTAGAATCCATTTTAATATATGGCTAAACCTAATAGGGTTTCACGAGTAATGTCTATAAAACGAGTTTGTCTACAGAATAAAACGATTTAAATAATAAACGGAAGCAGAGCATCAGATATGAACTTTGATGTGCGAGCAATCTATAAATCTAATAAAGATGAACTTGGCACGTTAAAGCGTGTGCTTTTTTCAGACCGGGTGATTTTCAAGGGCAGTGTTAGTTGACATGTGAAGCGCACTGAATGCAGTAGTGGCGGAATAAACGCCTGGGTCGGAAGCAAGGACTTTCGCTGTATTTCTCGGTTCCCTTTTTGCTCCCCGAGCGGATCCCGCCTCGATTTGGGCGTCTACATCATCATTATTACTTTCGCAATAGCTACATATAAACAGTAGACTCTCGATAATTCGAATTCACAGGGACCAAACAAAAAATTCGAATTATCGAGTTTTTCGAAATAGTGAGAGTTATAATATTTCAGATAATATATATATATATATATATAATATAATATTTCAGATAAACAGTTATCATATTTAACATATTTATCTTTCCCTTTTTGATTTACTGTTCATTTCTGTTTCTTGTAAACCTACGATTCTCTTCATATGATCTGCGCTGAGACTGAAACTGTTCAAGAAAGTTCCTATCTCTAACAGAAATTTCTCCATTTTTCAGAGTCTTATCTATTTCCTGAGAGATCAAATCACATAACATGGTCGGTGTGCCCTTCAAAGAACATGTAAGTTCCTGAAAACAAAGAACAATAACAATGATTTTTAATTTTATAATTGTATTTATCTATTGAAAATTAATCTTCTGTACAACAGAAATTGAAGCTCCAGGTTAAAGTTTACTGTTATCCTTACCCACAAATATTTTGAATCATAAAATATGTCCCTGGTATTATTCCATTCTTGGACGGCTGCTATCAAATCTCCCTTCCTCAAAAGATATTCAACTTTCAACATATAATAGGCGACAGGAACATCATTATATCTATCACCTATTGTACCCTTAAGGTCAGTTATAAATTTCTTGATATCTTCTGAAGGATTATAGTCATCATCAATATTGCAACGCATCTATTTATAAGCATAAAGAAAAATTTATCAAAATTTTATTACAACAATAATTATTTTACAACCAATTGTAGGAAAAATGAACCTTGATAATTTCCAATCCTGCAAGAGTATTTTCCTCACAATAAGCTTTCTTATAATATTCCAATGCTCCTTTGTAATCTTTAAAATTCCAGTTTAACAAATGTCCCATGCAAAATGCGGCATGTTTATTCCCATCTTCCATACTCTTTTCAAAGGCTTTTTTGGCTAGTTCTAAGTTCCTGTAGGAACTTGGGAGTTTTATCAAACCCATTCCGCCTCTGTAACCAAAACATGATAGATTCTTGATGAAATAGTTTTGATTTGAATATATTCCTTAGTGAATTACCAATTTAACTATTTTAAAACAATTTGGTGAACCAATTTAACTATTTGGAAACAATTTGGAGAAACATGGCAAATTTTACTTTTACTCTTTAGTTACTTAATTATTTATCAAAGATAGTTCGTCATATATATTTTTCCTTCAAAAGTTATGAGCCTGAACTTTTATTCTCCGAAATTTGAGAGATATTTATTAACTCCCTCATTTAATCATAGGAAGTGAATTTAATTGAATATGGGTAAATTCATTTATTATATATGTATCAAGTTGTAAGTAAATGACAGGGACTGATACATACCGAGATAAGCCAACTGCATTAACGCTTGGGTGCCTTATACAAGTCTCATACATTTCCTTAGCTTCTTCGCACAGCTGGTTTGCTCTTCTTGGATATACTTTCCGAATAGCCTTAGAAGTTTCCCTACAAGTATCTGCCAGGTCCAAGTAATAACAATATGGTGGGTCATGTTTTACAGACCTCCTCAACAGTTTTAGCTCTTCATCAGAAGGTATCTGAAATTATCCTTATCAAATGAGAAAAAATAATCTAGTACTTTTCTCTTCATAAGATATAACTATGCTTTAACTTTTGTGAAGATGAATGACGTTCCCACCTAACAACCCAACCTCTGATTCAACATTATAGAAACCAAAACCAAGACAGTATTTCTTTGGGTTTAATTAATATTATCATTACTTAATCAACTGCAAGTAAGCATCTATGCTTGACAGTCATTAGAAGAGCTGACTCAACAAAATTCCTAGCAGGCACTTGCCCTCTTTGGGTGGAATGGACCAGAACATTTCCCTGAGGACCCGCATCATGCAGCACCCTCTACATCATTGGTCATTAAATCTGCAGACAGGTTGACTGCAGCCCTCAATCCCTGCCTATCAAGAGCTAAACATTTGGCTCCATTAAACTTCACTCTTGTTATGTTTATTTCTTGGGTTTCTTTTACTGTTTCCTCTTGCTATACATTCAGCGAGATAGGCACTGAGTACGATACATGTATATATATATGAATTCCTGCAGAATTATTTTCCAAAATGGTTTTAAAAAGTAGGCTTTAAAGAAAAATAACACATGGGATACCAAGATGAAAATTGAAGCAGAACTTGCAATGGATTATTGATGTTGATTAACGAGATTATCAAAATGGGCAATCATCACTATCCATTCCTATCATACATTTTTGAGTTCTATCTTTATGCTATGATTCCTTCCACAACTTCATAAGATTAGTCCCAATGAACCCTTCACTTTCCCTTAATGACTCAAACATTTTGGTATAACAATAAAATATATAAGAAGCAATACATCTTAACACTGACCTCAGAAAATGAATTATCACGCCTGATATCAGCTAGTATCTTTCCAGCAACATGATACCAAATTCCTCTTCTGAAGCCAAAATCATCAGGATCCATCTCTATTGCCAATTTTGCAAATTTTAATGATTTCTCTCGTAAGGTTTTAGAAAATAGTCGTAAAGTTTGGGCTTTCATCCCAAAAACTGCAGCTTTACACACTTTGTTTAATTCCTGAAGGAAATCAGATTTATCATTATTACATTAATGTTCATGCATTCATGAGCCAGACCATTATCCTTAGGGATCAATAATCTCCAAGCCAATTAAATATAAAATGAGCTGCTACAAGAGGTGAAAATCTACATACAGGCATAATTTTTTTGAAGTGTCAAATTACATCTATCTTTCTATACCTGAGAGAGTAAATGACTTAGCGCCCCGATTGTTAATCGTTATTACTTTTATACTCAGACTGGAAAGCGTGATTCGGATCGATCCGAAACTCTCTCTCAGGTATAAAATCCTTCCCCTTTGGCCTTTCCAGCGTCAGGGAGGCTGCCTCTGTCCGTCGTCACATCTTCTCCTCCCATTTCTTCCATTCTGTTCTGTTTTTTGTCATTCTCCTCATCTCGCCTGGTGTTTTATCCCTTTGTCTTCCCATCTTCTGTATTCCATCTTCCCAAGTTATTCTTGGTACCATATACTACCTCTTCCTCTTTTCCCCAGTACCTTAGCTTCCAGTATCTGCTTTAATTTCCTCTCATTTTCCATTCTAAGTGCCATTTACACTGCCTTTCCTCTATTACTTTCTCTAATGGCCTTTGTTTCACTACTTCTCCTGCTCTCTTGTTACATATCCTATCTCTTCTGGTTTTATTTATTGCTCTTCTCAAATATTTCATTTCACAAGCCTGGATTTTTCTAGCATGTTTATCTTGCCAAGGTATACTTTCTACTCCATATAGTAGAGTAGGTACTAATACCGTCTGGTAGAGCTGCATTTTTGTTTTCGTAGTTATTTCTTTCTTTCCCATTATAGTTTTATTGAACTGATAGTACATAGCATTTGCCTTTCTCTTTCTATTTATGATCTCTTCATCATATCTTCCATCACTAGTAATTATCATTCCCAGATACTCATATCCTTCTACTTTTTCCAGTTCTTCATTTTTGTATTTGATAGTCATATTCAGGTTCAGGTTTCCATCTTTTTCAATACACATTACTTTACTTTTCTTTATATTTAATTCCATTTCCTTTCTTGTGAGTTCTGCCCCCCATTCTGTCACACAGTTTTGTAACTTTTCTTCACTGTCAGCAATCAGAACTATGTCGTCAGCATACAGTAGTGCCTGCAGATAAACTGGTTCCGAATTCCAATATCCTATCTGTGTTCTTGTTGTTTTCTGTTTACATGTCTTTGCAATTTCATCCATAAAATTTATAAAGAGCAGGGGACTGAGGCTATCCCCTTGTTTTATTCCTTTTTCCATACAGAATTCTCTAGACACTTCTCCATCTATTCTAACTACCCCCGTAACTCCATCATATAGGCTTTGTATGACCTTTATAAGTTGACCAGATACTTTCTTCTTTTCCAAAGATTCCCATAGATATTTTCGTGGTACAGAATCAAAAGCTGCCCTTAAGTCGAGGAATGCTGAATAAAGCTTTTTATTTTTCTCAATTGTTTTTCCTATCAGGGTTCTTAAGGTAAAAATGTGCCATCCAGGTCTGAAGCCTGCTTGTTCCTCTTCAAGTTTATTTTCAATTATTTTCCTAAGCTTTTTCTCCAGTATCCTAGTATATAACTTATGGATTACCGATGAAAGAAAAATTGGTCAGTAATTTTTACATTCTTTATTACTTCCTTTTTTAAAGACTGGCACTATAATATTGATCTTCCACTCATAAGGGATAGTCTTTTTCCCGCATACTATCTGAAGGATTTTTGTGATTGTTTGTAGCATGTTCTTTCCTCCAAATTTTATGAATTCTGGAGCTATTTCATCGAATCCTGCTGCTTTACAAATTCGTATCTCTTTTATCGCCTCCTGTACTTCTCTTTGGGTTATAGTGATTTCCTCCTTGTTCATGCATCATGTTTCTATTCATTTGCTCTGACGTATTTGTTTCACTAAACATTTTCTCATAATATTTTCTCCATTCTTCCGAGGTACCTTTTCTGTCTGTGATAAGTTTATTCTCTTCATTTTTTATACTTTTAGCTGGATTCCCATATTTTCCTTTTAGTGCTTTTACTGTATTCCAAAATTGTTTTCTTCTTTCTGTAAAATTATGCTCTATTTCATTTCCAAATTTTTCCCATGAAGTTTGCTTGTTTAACAACTTGCTTACAGTCATTCCGTTTTTGTACATACCCTAATCTAGCCTCTTCTGTTTTAGTTCTCAAATATTGTTTCCAGGCATCTTTTTTCTGCTTTACCTCCATCTTCACTTCTTCTGTCCACCAACTATTTCTCTTTCATTTTGTATTGATCTTGGCTTTCCCACACACTTCAGTTGCTGTTTCTATTATTATGTTCTTGAAGTTTTTTCACATATCATTAAGTTCCATATCTTCAGTTATCTCAAAGTTATTCAATTTTTGTTCAATTAATTCTTCATATTTCTTTTTAACTGTGGGATCTGATAATTGTTTCACTTGTATTTTCTCAATCTTCTTATGTTTCTCTCTATTTTCTTTCTTAATCCTTGTCTTAGCAATGAGTAGTCTATGATCTGCTCCTATTTCCGCATCTCGTATCACTTTTACATCCATTATGGCATTTCGGAGATTGCGTGAGTATGTAGTCAATTATATTGTATTATGTAGTCAATTATACTCTTTGCTTCTCTTCCCTCAGCTTCAAACGTTATCTTATGTATTTCTTTATGCGGGAATAGTGAGTTTCCTTGCAGCAGTTGATTTTCAACGCAAAATTCTATTACTCTCTGTCCATTTTCTTTACTATTCTTTCCCCTCCATATGGTCCCATACTTCCATGTGCTCTCAACATATTATTTCCATTAAAATTGCCCATCAGAATTACTTGTCTACCTTCTTCATTCTCTGCATCAACTGTTCTTTGTAGCTGGGCATAAAATTCTTCTTTTACCAAGATTTCACTGTCTTCGGTTGGAGCATATACTTGTATTATAGTAATCTTTCTTTCAAGGTCTAATCTACAGCTAATTATTCTGGAGTTCACTGGCTCCCATGCACTTATTCTTTTTTCCATTTCCTCACTTAAAATCACACCAACTCCTTCCTTTGCTCTCTTTCCTAGTGCGACTCCCGCATACAGTAGTATGTATCCCTTCTCCAGTTGCATCATTGCATTTCCTTTCTTCTTCACCTCACTTAGTCCCAGTATTTCCAGTTTGTATTTTTTCATTTCTTCGATTACTTCTACTTCTTTTCCGTTCAATGTTTTTATATTCTATGTTCCTATTCTCGTTGTCCATGTTCTCGCCGGTTGTCTTCGATTAAAACCATCCTTTCCGAGGCATCCTGTTTTTCTTTGAATCGGTTAGCATCCATCATGCGGGTGATCGGCCCAGCGATGACTTCACCAGTGCCCCTTGTTAGCCTAGAGTTACGCAGTTCTTACCAGGCCTTCTCAGCTACCGTAGCGGTCAAGGGACACAAGTTCCCACTCTACCGGTTATAAAATCCCAAACCTAAAATTCTATTCCAGACATCGACTCTGAATAACCTGTAAAGAAAAATAACTGCACGTATCTCAATTTCTCGCAAGACATGTTTTTCGCAACGTAGGGAACAAACAAATTTAAGGTATAAATTTACGATTTGTACGATCAAATTAATGTTACGTATGATGTATGTATGTACGTTTGCAGCTGTTGAATATTGTTTCTCCGGTTTTGAGAAGATCGGATAATGGGCTGCCGCCGTTAAGCTTTCAGATTTGATTCTGCAAATTCGTATCATTCAACACATCACTCGTAAATTTCATTTTCTATTCTCATTATTCGAACATTTGTATCACCAGTTATACAATTCAAGTCCTCTACTAATATCTCCCATGCCATTCGCGGCATCTGTACTTTTAATCTTTGAAATATTTTTCATATATATAAACCTACTAATTGTAAGATGGTCGACTTCGGATGTAAATTCGGCCTTCAGTGTCGTCATTACGAAGAACAATTTTACCCTTATCGGGTAGCACTAACAACGAGTACTCGAAAAGCAAGTAGTTGCAAAAGTGAAAAAATCTGAAACTTACGCTAAATTTTTTGATGCGAGGTAATAAATCTTTGGCAGCATCATCTCTACCCATCCTCTTGAAGAAAAACAGTCTGCTGCAAAGGAGCACATGTTCCAATCCTTCAATTATGTCCGCAAAAAATTGCTCATCTTTGTTCTTGTTCAATATGTTCTCGCACTTTTCAAATGTTGTCACAGCTTCTTCGTCCCCGCGGTGTGACTGGAGGCAGCCAATGAGGATATTAAAGCGAAAAATGCGCCAGTCGTCCGCTTCAAAGGAAAGTTTTTCCTTCGATATGCCAATCCAATCACGGTCATCAAATCTTTCACTGCATTCTTTCCAAGTTAAAGGGCATTGAAATTCAAGCAAATCATTTTCTGATGGGAGGGAATGGTCGGGTGACTCCTCGCAGTATGCTGTAAAACGCAAAATTATAAATGGTACATCTTCATATTCAATATCTATTGCTAAAGAAAAGCACAACAGATGAATATTAATTCAGACGTCAGGATAAAGTAGATTTGATTATTTTCATGTCTATGACGACGAGTACCGACCCGCCATCCTCGTTGAACGTCGCACTTAGACTGATAAAAAAGTCAGCGGATTTTTATAAATGTTCGATGATTCATGGCGGATGTAAGTACATATATATAGCTATTGCGAAAGTAATAGTGATGATGATTATCATTGGGACTAATCTTATGAAGTTGTGGAAGGAATCATGGCATAAAGATAAAACTCAAAAATGTATGATAGGAATAGATAGTGATGATTGCCCTTTTTGATAATCTCGTTAATCATCATCATTAATCCATTGCAAGTTCTGCTTCAATTTTCATCTTGGTATCCCATGTGTTATTTTTCTTTAAAGCCTACTTTTTAAAACCATTTTGGAAAATAATTCTGCAGGAATTCATATATACTAGGTTTACAAGAAACAGAAATGAACAGTAAATCAAAAAGGGAAAGATAAATATGTTAAATATGATAACTGTTTATCTGAAATATTATATATATATATATATATATATATATTATCTGAAAAAAGCACACGCTTTAACGTGCCAAGTTCATCTTTATTAGAGTTATAGATTGCTCGCACATCAAAGTTCATATCTGATGCTCTGCTTCCGTTTATTATTTAAATCGTTTTATTCTGTAGACAAACTCGTTTTATAGACATTACTCGTGAAACCCTATTAGGTTTAGCCATATATTAAAATGGATTCTACATGGTAAACATGGTAAACCATCGTCTTCGTTGAAATAATCTCTTTAATATAATAGAACTGGTATGTTTTTTTTCTTAAATTTTAGGTTATTCTTCTGGAATGGTCATCAACTTTCAAATAATTATCCGTAAATAGTCCCAGATACTTATATTTATCAATATATTCTAGAGATAGTCTTTTATTGACATAACACATTACAAACATTGATAATTAATAAAAGATTTACTTCCGCATTGTACATACATTCGACCTTATTCATATAAAGTGAACCCGCTGTTTGTCTCTGGTGTCGATGTCACTGCACAAAACCACACTAACACATAACTATATAAAGAAATTCTAAGTGTGAAATTACCAGAAATATCCCACCATTTTCCAATAAATATCGCATTTCACTGATTTACCAGCCAAAAAATACAATCTATATGTTTTAGCGGTACTTCGTGGAGGGACGTTTCAGAGTGTGTTGCAGAAAGACCGAACTTTGTTTAAATCCACACCTAACATCACTCTATCAAGTGATCTATCTAAATGCCGCTCCCGAAATACATTTGTCCTATCTTCCCTGATGCTTAATCGTGTCCCTTCCTTAGAACTGTGTTACGGTTTTTTTATCGGTATAGGTATGTTTCTTAGACATTACTTGTAGCAACCTGAAAATTATAGATTCTCCCTAGTTTTCTTATAATTAATCTATAAAAATGGAAAGCAATAATTTTGAAATTGATGAGAGGAAAAATGTTCTCACATGATATTTAGACAGAGAGAGGTTCTAAACCTCAAGTATTTGGGGCGAAAGAAGTATGTAAGTAAATAAATGATCCGAAATGTAGACTATAATTTGGAGAAGTATCGTTACAGTAAATTTTGAGTAACCTTATATTTCTTATGTAATATATATTGTTATTTCTCTCAGAAGAATCTGAGAACTTTCATTTTAATAAGGTAGGAAAGCTGTCGAGATAATTTTTAGGTTAGTACATATACGACGTACCTAAAATTGCCGAGAGGAATTAATTCTGTAGAATTATTGTCACCCCATTTTTGAAAAATATTCTCATTAGGCGTTGCTTCAGGTCGGAAAACCTTTCGGAGACATTCGAAGATATGAAATCAGTTAACCGGTAAATGTCGATTCCTCATCAAATATGATAACTAGCGTTTAAGGAAGCATTTTCAAGAACAGCAACGTCTTGGATAAAATCGTCCAGAAAATTTCTCTTCTGAAGCAATTTAATAGAGGCAGCTTTAAAAAAGTTCCCGATTGTTACGCTGCCCCACCTCACACACTAACTTCTTCCTGTCCCTTGCGTCCGGAACATACATGTATATGGTAGGTAGGAAAAAGGATGATATCGACGAAGTTTTTTCATCATTTTAACAAGAGAAATAAATTTTATAGCGGATTAAAAAAAATGGCCGCCTTGTCGGCCGTGAACATTAGCTGCCATTTCTCTCATCTTTACCAACATAAAGTGCTAGTCCTTTCTAAGATTACTCTTTATACGTTATGAATACATAAAAGTCAAATTATATTAATTTTTCACTGATTATATTTTAGTAAAAAAATAATTTAGTTGGAACGCAACCTTCGAAAAATTGGATCGTGCAGTCAAATTTGTACATCGGCTAAAAATTTTTTGTTTCTTACGTTACGAAAAAACTTGTCGCGAGAGAAATTGAGATAAATGTTGTTATTTTCATTTACAGGTTATTTTGAGTCGATATCTTGAATAGAACATTAGTTTTTGAATTTTATACCTGAAGGCAGGTCCGGATGAATCCGAATACCGCTTACGGGTCTATGAGTCTTGAGCAAAAATTAACAATGATCGAAGCAATCGGTTATATAATATATATATATATATATATATATATATATATATATATATATATATATATATATATATATATATATATATATATATATATATATATATATATATATGAATGTACCGCTATAAAATTTATTTCTTTTGTTATAAAATGTTCATCAACATGTAGAACCATGCTTTCTTATACTTATTTCACCAAAACTACGGAAAAAAATCGACACAGCTAACCTGAAAATCTTAATCTTATCCGTTGCGTAGGCAAATTTTGTGGATATCCCGGATATTCCGGAAAATGACCCGGCGTACGAGGCTATTCGATTTCCCCATAAGACAATACTGCCTAGAAAAGTGGAACAGACTATAGAGAGAATTATAACGTCCCTAATTCTTTTTGCCCGTCTATGGACGGATAATATACATAGTTGCAAGTACAATCACGCAGGCCATGTTTATGCCTTGACGTCAAACATTTTAGTCTCTTGTCCATTGGTGTGAACCCTACGCTAAGAGGTCGAATCGTATATGCGGTGATGATTTTCCGAGTAGTGGTATCTTTTTCCACTGTATTTTTACTTTGTCCGTGCAGTGAACGAGAAGTAACCGATACGACTCTATATCAGTAACCAAACAGCTTAATATATGCATTCTTTTCTTTATCGTTTAGATCAGGGGTCGGCAACCTTTTGAGTCGGAAGAGCCAAAAATTACAATTTACAATGTATCAAATTTTTTAAAGAGCCACAAAAATTTTCCTTGCCAACAATACGAGATTTGTTCAAAAATATCGCGAATTTCTAATTATCCCGGGCTACGTACGATAAATAGCACTTGCATACATATTTTTTTATAAAAAACGAATCTATTTATTCATAAGAAAAATATCTATTTATTCTTATATAAGTAGTGTTTTTTACAACAAATTAGGTAATATATCTGGTGTGTGTAAAAGTCTTTACCGGATTTTTGCAAAATAAAACACGTTATTTCAAGTATTTACTTAAAATTTATTTAATCAAAGTATTGACCATTCGATTCTATACATCTTGGCCATCTATGAAGTAATTTATGGATAAGTTTCTAAAAGAATTGTAACTCCTGTGAGTTAAACCATTAATTAACCCATATTTTAACTTCTTTGAAATTGGCAAAGTGCTGCTCTGCAAGCACATGTCCTATCGATGTGAAAATAAAAACAAACAATAACATAGATTTCAAAAAATTGAACTTTATTAAACAATGTAACTTCTACTTAAAAATAAAAACAAACAAATTCAATAGGAGCGTTGGCTTTGCATAGTTTTAGAAAGTTCGGATAAATTTGGTTTACTTGTTGTTTTGAGTTTCATACACGACTCCAAATTTTCATTTGTTAGTTGGCTTCTTACTTTACTTTTAATTATATTCATGCAAGAGAACGCTTGCTCGCACGAATATGTCGATCCGAAGATTGTCAGTACTCCAAATGCCAACTTCTTCACCTCACTGTAGCAATCTGGAAGACTATTCCATGCGTCGAATATAAGTGCCTCAACTCGCGGCAATTCTTTTAAAGCTGTCCATTTTTGTTGTGTTTACATGTTATATTTCTGGACCTCCAACTCTTCCAACTTGCTTTTCAACTCTGTAAATTTTCCACTCTACAAAGCTTTACTTTTTAAATCGATCAATTGTATTTCTAAAGATCAAGTATCAACTCCAAATGGCTCAATGTGGATTTCGTCACTATTTGTGTTTAGAGGATTTACTATGAATGCTATAGTGGTTTTGTTGTTTTAAATTGCTGAAATATGTCAGCAAATTCATCTTTAATTTTTTTTATAACTGTACGTAGATACTCCAGATGCATCATCTGGAGTATACGTGTATCTGGAGTACGTGTATCATCTGGAAACTTCGATAGGCACGGAGGGCAGCCGTCCGACGCGCGGATTTTGCCGTTGCATGGCTTTAGAAAAATCGTTTTATTTTTCGAAGGCGCAAAAAAGCGCAGGATTTTATTTCAGATCCTATTGCAAGAAGCTTCCACAAGTACTGTGGTATAAGTAACTCCGTGTACATCGATGTCCCTCACAACTATTTTCCTCGCTTTATGCAAAAATCACATCCAAAATAGGGATCCGCCATTTTGTACTGTAGAGTAGGCAAATTCTCGAGTGTGATAATTTAAATTGAGTACTGTAAAGCATAAAGAACATGATTATAAGATGAAATAGTTTTTTATCCGATCCTTTTATTCATTTTGGTTCAGCGTTGGTTTGAAATTGAAGATTTCTGCGAAAAATCGAAAACAGCCGTTTTTCCCGAAATTTGGTCAACTTTGACCCCTTGTAAAATTTAAATGCGCGGGAACTAAGTCAAATGGCTTTAACAGTCGATGCAGAATTTAACTCTCAACAGATAACAGAATTTGACTCTCAAAAAAACGCATTTTGTATTTTTGGCCAGCTTTTTTCGATTTTACCCTTCTGTGCGCGGGTCCGTGTTGCTGAGTTGGAGTGAAGTCGGTAGGAAGGCAAAGGTCAGTTTGAGTAGTGACGGACGATGAGAGTGACAATTGTTGGCTTACGTCGTGAACCGTGGTTCGCGCCGGATTGGCCCCCACTTCTTTCGCACATCCACAGCACAGCGGCGACATCATTCGAGAGCTTGCTTCTACCATACTGAGGACAGTGACAACGCGTGTCACGGGGAAGACATGGAGTTAAAGCGAGTACAATGGGCTGAGAGAGAAATGGTGCCCAATCCTCGTTAGTCGATTCAAAATCGTTTTATTGTTTTTTTTTAATAAGTAATATTTGCGTGTGGAACTAAAGAGCCGCAGTTTCATATCCAAAGAGCCGCATGTGGCTCGCGAGCCACTGGTTGCCGACCCCTGGTTTAGATGGATCGTGATTCGCCAGGAACATTGCAATACCATGTTCTAGTCCCTCAGATTCTTTAAATAAACTGTAAAATAATTGCAGTGTTATTTTAAAAATTGTTGATATAATGACTTATGTATAAATAAGTTCCTCGAGGTTTTATCTTGCATTGCATTCGGTACTCCCTCTCAGACTGACTCTTGGGTATCATATCCAGATGAACTTCTTTCGATGAAATAAGTCAAAATGTTTGAGTCCCAAATGCTCCGTTTGCGTTTTATTGATTGCAATCGAAATTAATTGAAATATCGTTAAAAATTTCATTCGAAGGAAAATTCGTGGAAATAATAGTTTCATATAATAGACACACGGTGTTTCACCCTGCTGCAAGGCTGAAGTCGGCTCTCAGAGTACGTGTCCATTGCGGGTGGCCTTCACAGTGCAGAAAGGAAATAAGTAAAAATACATTATGCTGAGAAATAATTTTCAATAGATGCAAGTGAGGGAAGTAAAACTACTTCGAGATAAAAGTTTTATAATTATATATATTTTATTTCTCTTTAAATCACCCTTGGGAAAAATACCTTCTCAATCGGTCACTTCAATCGTTCATCATATCCATTGGAACTAAAATTCAGACCCAAGAAATAACAGTTTCAGATTTCGGTCTAGTTCATAGTATTTGGTTTCTTCAGCAGAGAAAATAACGGTTGTTTATTTTCGTAGTTTTACGTTACTATGAACAGAAGTCCCCATCTCCCAATTTCTTCATATATGGGTAGGATGATGTAGTGTACGTATGTATGTACAAATGTGTGTATGCATGAAGGTGCGCCTTGATTAACGACAGTCATCCGTTCGTACCCTGAGCCGTACGCTGTGATTTGCGGGGCGAGCTTGGAGCGCGCAACAATGCTCTGCTCAGGAGCGGCGCTTTCGTCAAAGGGAGAAACTAACATTATCGCGTTACCATTCGTTAAGTGAAGCCCTTGATTTTCTTCAATGTAAAGCGGACGCCGTCACGGGGTAAGGATTGAAAGGGGCCCAGATGATGCACGACCTTCTTTGGAAGATCTCTTCTGGGTGATCATTCCCTGAATTTCATAGCAATTTTTTCACATCTCGATGTTCTCCTCGTTTTGTGGTTCGCGCCTAGCGGCTCTACGAGCGTCGGAAATATTTAGCTTTAGGCCAAGGGGAAGGGAACATCAGAGTAGCGTTCGGAAGATAGACGCACTCGAAGAACGTGAGGGGTGGCTATCGGAAGGAAGAAACGTTCTTGTGACGGAAGTCGTAACGACGGTATGAGCAGCCCCCTCACCTATCAATAATAACGCAAGTGTTTTGTTTCTTTCGTGGCGGTAAACGCGGAAGATGCCGTACTACGCGGGATTTCCAGGGATCCCCAATCTCGGAGATATTGGACAATTGAAGAGCTACTTCTTCGGGGGAGGAGGGGGAATAGGAGATGGGTGAGTTACAGGATTGATTTGTAAAGTCCAAATCGGCGTGGAGTGTGACCCAACTTGATTTGCTTACGCTGGCGACAACGGACGTCTTATGTCTGTTGGCACCGTGTCCATGAAATATATCTCTTTGAATGGCCCATTTTAAGAATGTTTAAGCTAACTCTCGAGCTCGGATTAGCCAGGAAATCATCCCACACATTTTGAAGGATAGCTTGACTTAATCTATGTAAAGGGCCCATCAAGCCCACTTCTCACGCATTACTATTAAATTCATCCTTTCCCTGACAGTATTTTACTGGACACGATCGGTCTTCGGGCCTTCAGTTAAACGTGAAACTCTAGGATCTCATTCAAATTAATTACATTTGATCACAGTTTTTGTTTCTAATACTACTCTAAATTATCAGATGTGTATTTGTAAATTGTTACCCTTTAATTAAATTTCAAAAGTTACCTTATTTCCTATTTGCGGGTTATTTGGATTCTCAAAAAGATTATTTTATGCAACTTTGCGGATACCGTTTGCTTGCTGCTTCAATTTTTAATTCCAGCTGAACTACTTAAGGTTTCAAAAGCAAGGATACTCGTTTGAGAAAAATGTTTGAAACATTGTCCATGCAAATCCTAACGAAAATCCGGCCAATAATGTGAATCATGGATGACCGCCATGCAAACAATGCGTTTTATTGTAAGAAATACCTTCCATTAAGGTCATAGAAATGCATAATGCACCTTACGATTACCGAACGTTAACGGTAAGATTCATTTCACCAAGCTATGGAGCAATCGAAGATAATTTTCACTCAAAGGTTTTCAATCGAGTTCAATAGTTAACTAACTTTCATATGCATCGTCAATTTCTTCTCAAGCGCTTTTCATACCAATTTCATATTTGATCCTTATTTCAATCCGTAGCATTTTTTACGAGTGATATTACTGTTTTTGAAAATCGGCTGAATTTAAAATTTGAATAATATTTAGGAATACCAACTTACGTAATAGTAACAGAACTTTTCATAGTTACGCATTCACTCGCTGAGATTGATTGAATATGGATGAATAAATGTTTCTTTCTCAAGTTTTGACGCTATCCTGTGACGTAATCTGTCCACCTGTTGCAGCAGCGTTCCATAATTTCTTGATGGAATAGCACATCAGTGATATGTAGAATGTTAACTATACTTAAACAATGTTTAACTATTTTAGGCATAGCTCTAGGTTAATGATTTTTTAAAAATTGAAAGATTATATATTCCGGGAAGTATCAATGAACTATAAGTGTCTATGTGGATATCCTTCGATTCACCTTTCGGAGTATGGTAGTAGGTGTGTTGTGTGTACTAAATATTTGTGCAACGAACGGTGTATATCTAACGGAATAAAATATAGTCAAAATTTGCGTTAGGCATGTAGTACGAGAGAGTATTATCTTACACGTTGTAGATTATAGTTTGACGTCTATTGAATGTATAGCATTTTACAAACCTGACCGAAGTTTTCGTATTTGAAGGTCACACTCCATTTAACCGAATCACATTTTATTTCTCCGTTTTTGATTTAACAATCTTCATTTGATTTCTCCGGTGCAGAGGTGGAATGTACCGAGGTCTTGCAGAGATGGGTGGACGAGCCCTCCTGAAGTCTTTCGGCTCCTATCGGATGCGTAATCGCATCTTGGGAGGAAGAGATATACACGGATCCATACCAAACGTCAGGTCTCATCCAGCTTGGACTGTGTTCAGGGTAAGGGACTCCATTTGACCCTGTTGAACCGTTGCCTTTTTTCCCTAGGCTCCCGGAATGCATCCAGATAATTTTTCCATATTTCATCACGAATGATTTTAAAATAAAGTGTATGATGTACGATCGAATTTCACAACTAAAATATTTAGGCTTTTTGAGTGCACTGCAAAATTCAAAATATTCGGTTGAATCAGATGATCCACTTTCGTGTACTTTGGTATGCCCCTGTTTACTGTACATTGTGAATGTTTGAACAATATACGTTTACCGTTGTGTAATTATGAGTCCTACAATAAAATCGCATCGGGTTTTAATCAGTTTAAAGCACTAAGTACTTCTTAAGTAAAATTCGAACTCTATAATAATTTCGTTTGATAGAATTTCTTTAAGAGCGATTAAAATTAAAATTTCTGCCAGTATATACGAATTTGACGAATGGTTTGCTAAAATCTTTCATTTTAATTTCAACGGACTGCTTAGTTCTTGAAGAATTTACCTCAAAGATATTATTATTTGTATATGACGTCATTCTCTTATTTTAGAGAAGAATTTAAGTAACTGAGATAACTTATCTTTATGGAGGCCTTCTCCGATTACTTTATTCGTTTCAGGCCATAAGCTCGAAAAGTTGCAGATAAGATTAATTTAGTTACCAATTTTTAGATTTCTCCTCAATTGTCAAATCAATATTTTCATTCAAAATTACTTTCAAAACTGTTCCATTTTATTTTTTAGGATAGTGATTGATTTCCAAGGCTCATTAATTGAAAATGTTTAGTGAAATCGCTGCTCGAATATCTCTTACTGTTGCTGTTTACTGTAATTAAAAGATTTCCACAACTTTGCCTACGAAAACCTGTTCCTCCTTTCACTCATTTTTACGTTCGAAAGGTCTGAGATTAAAAAAAAAGCATTCCGTATTATTCCCATAAGTTTTCGTAGCGTCAGTTGTGCAAAATTCAGACTCGTTGTAACTACGGGACTCGTATCTATAGGTTGGTCCGTTGATTGATCACACCACTGATTCATTTAGGACTCGCATATCTGGAAGTAAATTCACATTCATTCTATTCTATTACTAAATTTGACAATAGTATTGTATTAAATATTAAAATATGAAATAAATATGATCATCATACATTTTTATAAAAGAAATGAATCGAACGGTTTGTTTGGGCGTTTCGAAAATCGTACGGATAGAATAGAATAAAATTATTATACGAGTAATGTGGAGATCTATTATTATAATTAATGGTCAAAATAAATGTTTGAGAGAGTTAAATCGAGTAAAAGTTGAAAGGGCGGAAATAAGTGTAAAATATGTTTATGTACGTAAAGTACGAGGACAAGTATAAAATAGAAAAAAAACCTGTTGGACATATTCTTCGCTGTCCTTTACGTGGATCTCTTTGATGAATCATTTTATGAGTATCGCGGGTCGGCTGTCAAATTGGACGAAGAATTACAGAATGAAGGCCCACTGAGATAAAAGCGTGTACATGGAGAGTCGTGCGTGCCACGCCTTTCGAGGCATTTAAAAAAATTGCGTCACGCAACTTATTTTCCCTCCAGCATTAACTCATCGTTCTAATTAAGCAATTTTGCTGTAAGAGACGGAACAATGCTTTTTTTCTCGATGAAGCATATTTTCTTTCCTTAGTGTATTAGTTTGGCTAATTCTGATTTTAGTGATGATATGATGATAAAACAATATCTGACGCAGTTTCTATTGTTTTTTCCACAGTGTCCTTCCTTTATAATAATCTGTATTGGAAAAATTCGATTTCCAGTATAATCACTCTCAGTTTATATCCTCATACCAAGAGTATGGTTTCATACATGAAACGATCTGTCAAGTTCCTATATTCTAAGTTCCTATATATTATATATAATATATATTATAGGACTTACTTATATATATATATATATATATATATATATATATATGGCAACCATAAACAGTTTTCTTAGATAAAAGACTATCTATTTTCGTTTTCAATCGTGTTATCGTTATTTATTCTCTATATAATTATTCTCTTATAATTACAATGTAATTAATCCTTACCCAACTTAAAAACCACGAGACACGGTAATGGATGCTGAGTTTATACCCTGAAAATATATAAATTAATTCCCTAAATTGTCGATATTTTTCTGTACTTTAATAATAATTATTATAATCCATGTTTCATGATAGAATCTTTTTCTCATTCCGAGCACTGAGAGGAAACACTGGCTAATTTCATCTAACCAAAATAGAGAATCGAAGTTAAAATATGTCTTCGATGTTGGTTACGCGTTACGAAATTGTTTAATCATTTACATGGAAGCTTTGAGTTGTACCCCGCTTTCGAGGCAGTCGGACGGAAATCCTTTCTGGTTGTGGGAGGCTCAAAGCCCATGGGATAGATATTCCCCATGGCCCTCTTCACCTCTTTCAAGTCTATATTTACTTTCAGCAGCGTGAGGCTTTTTTGGCAAGGACGTTCACACACACAGATGAGTCTTCAATGACCAAGAGGAGCCAAGATAGAAGATTAAAGTTATGCAGAAGAAATAACAAAGCATGACCGACAATTTAAAATATTTCCTAAACCAACTAAATTCATAAAGAATTGTATAAATGTGGATTTTTCTTAAGATGGATTTGATTTTCCTCTCCTAGAATGTAGTGATGGCAAATGGGTGTTCATTTCCTGGGATATAAACGTACATTTATAAGGAAGTTTTTTAGCAAATATTTTTAAATAAAATTCTAGAAAGTTGAAAAGATGGTTTTGAAAATAATAAGTTTTGTTTCGAATCTATTTATAAACAGCATTATGGAAAAGTGACTATAAACTAATGTGAACCTTTATTTATACATTCTATTTTTGATGAACGTATCTTATCTTTTAAAAACCGAGAGTTAGACTTAAAGAATTTCGTTTCATTTTTTAATATACAAGTGTACTTCGGTTTCGTAGTTCTTGTTTACGGCTCTATAAAACTTTGCTGAATGAGACTAAGGCTTCATGGCTTCATAGGGAATCATATTTTTAGTGTACGTAAAACCTATTAATGTTGAAGAATTTGGTTTTAGTTCGAAGATATATGGTAGAACGTATCTACTTTCGCATGTCCGTAATATTCTTACGATACAAATCCTTAACATGTTCATCTATATGTGCATGTATGTATTATATAATATCATCATGTCATATATAATACATACACATGTATGCACTCACATTGGAGTGAATTTTATTTTCGTTTAATCACACTTAAAGTACATATTTTTGAGATTACAGTTTCAATAACGCCCCGAGGTAGAAATTACGTAACTTACGTACGTAATGAAGTTATTTCACAGCTTTCGGTGACTCAGGGAAACAAAGGTGAGCTTCTAAATTTGATTTAAGTCCCTGGTATTTAAATTTAAGAATTCTTCGCAATCTAAAATAAAACCGTGGGGTGGGTTTCCGCAACAATCCTCCATCCCAACGGTGTTGAACGAGGGCAAGAACCTTTCCTAAGATGAAATTATATAACGCGTTTTCGGTTTAGCAATCAGCCTGCATTTAGGGGCTATTATAAACTTAAACCGGCTAAAATTAGACAAATTAGACAACAATTTCTACTTATTTCTTTATTTTCATCACTCTTCAAGAATTTACCTTACTATCAGCATAAGCATGTCTCGAGGAAGGCTTATACAGGAAAAAATTGTTGATTCAAATTCACGAACTTGAAAATTCTCGTTGCTATGTTAACGTTTCTTATCATGTGATTAATGAACTTGTTTAAAAGTAAAGTGGAAAGAATTGAACATAAAAAAGATATTTAACGGAAAAATAACGAATAACAAGTTACGATACTATCTTATTTTCATCCAGTCAAGAGCTCCATAATTGGGTTGGGATTGTAAGAAATATAATACTTCTTCTATATAATACTTCGATCATAAATAATATAAAAGAAGACTTCAAATAGTGCGTGACTATTTTACTGAAAACCAAACTTATAAAGTTGCGGTTGAAAATCCACAGCATCTAATGTTTCTATAAATATATAATTATTTATATTATTTATTTAATTGTAAATATAATTAGCATTCTTCTGGATTTTATCTAAGTAGCTCCACCTGAAAAAGTAAGTAATTATTTTCCTTTGTTAAGCAAACGTTATTATATGTTATTACGATTGATGTACTAACTGAAAGTGAGTGGATATTCTTGTGAGTGTAACGGCTCTGTGCAGTTCCGAAATTGCAAATGATATCGCCACTTGTTTACTAGATCCATGCCAGAAATGACGTCATTGTTTTCCTGCAGAACTTGGTTCCGCCATGTTCTTTCTCTGCCGGCATTCCGATTTGTGTTTCGTACGTATATTCAAAGATAAGTGTTCTTTTTCGATACTATAAGTTTGATATCGATGATTTTTACGTTTCAGAAATCGTTTTTTGAATCGATTCGAGAACGTTGCTCTATCCTACCAATATGCTTCATGTTTTAGTGAAATTCGTACCAAGACCATTTTTTCTCAAGTCCATTTATCCTTAGATTCACCGCATGTATCCTCCGTTCACACAAACATCATATGGAAGTAGAGATACTATCTACAAGAAAGATCAAACAGTATTACGTATTTTGAACAATGCGAACATTAAGGTTGTAAGAGTTTGTTTAGTACGATGTGTTGATGATTTAACTTTGAAGCGAAACGTTTTGCACATTTAACTCTGATCGAATCTTTATCTTGGAAGCAAAAATATTGTAGATATATAGGTGTTACAAAACGCTCAAAAAGTACTGGGAGGGGGGATATTTGAAGTCACCCCCGAGTATTTTTGCCTTATGATGATCCGTGATTAAAGTATTACGCGTTGTTATTAGGATTCCCCTAAATCGCACTGAATCGATGATTGTTGTATATGTGTACAAATTAAACGGCCATGCAACAACCCAAAGCGGTGCACCTGTATAGCAACGGTGTAAACTATGCAAAAGGCTGTTTTGTTAGCCTGGGTTAAGGGTTCCAACTGTATTCTCCGAAGTCGCAATCACAGTCGATAAGTAAATAAATAAGTCTATACTCAATGTACTAAAAATATTAAACAACAAAGGTTACAAAATACATAAAACGAAAAATACTGATAAGTCTTACTCTCTGTTCTTTTCCACCGATCCCCATTACATATTTACGTATGTACTTAAGTTGCCTCGTTTTACGCTGTTTCGTTCAGCGCTGGAACTTATTGTAACGTTTCGCACGCGCTAAGCGGGGTCTTACTGTGCTCTTTAACCCGAGCGGAAGAATTATTACTAACTCAGTTCTTATGCTCAAAATTTGCTACGTTTCAACATGCTAAAATTTACCCTTCTTAGAAGCGCAAAGTTCATTTCTCTACTCATTTGTCTCTAAATGTATCACCATTTTCTTTCATTTGTAAGCCTTTTTTCAGAATAGATGAACCATTTCGGAAGCCTAAGGATTTTGCAATACTTCCTTAAGAAAATTAGATTCCCACGAGATTCTGGAATTACCTACATAATGCTTCATAATTATGCACATGTATACACGCATGAATGAATATTTATTTTATTTAAAAGAAGGCCTTTAAATTCAACTTTTCTCTTGAGTGCCAAGTGTTGAGGAATTTTAATAATTCCCACGTGATTCTGGAATTATCTATATAATTTTTCATGATCGTTGAAACGTACGTCAAGAATTAAATGATTTCGATAAGTTCCCATTTGACTAGGCTCGTTTTCATTCGTACGGAACTATATTCTCCTATACTTTTGGATACTTGCTGACTATGTTCATTGATACTTTGTAACAAGCCTCTATTAACTTGCAGATCGCATTTACTTCATAGTAATCGATTGACTGCATCGGAAAAATTGTGAAAGAACGCGATAACTACTTTGAGGACTTTGAGGCGATTTCAACATTGTAAAATGCGACACACCTGCATTTTTTGAATGTTATCACATGTTATTTTCTGCTTTTGGATTGAAATGATAATGCGATAATCTTTCCGCAGATATTTTCATTAGATTGCGTGATTTATAATTACTCTTGCTATTAAAATTCCTCAATATTTGGCACTCACTAGAAAAGTTGAATAATTTCCTACACCGTTATTATTTAAAGTAAATAAATAACTACAGTTTTAAGTAACCTTTCTTGCGCTTAATTTTATCGCAAATAAGATCTATATGAAATGTAATCGAAAAATTAACTTACGATCTTTAGTGACGTGTAATTGAATTAGGTCCTCGAATATCAAAAAAAAGGAAACGCATATCTTATCTAAATGCTCCCAGAAAACATTCTTTTTTCGCATGCAATCAAATGATCGAATTCCTTTTTAATCGGTCATAAACACATCAGTGGTCTTCAACCCAGATCTCGAAAATTTTATCAGTATGAGATGGAATGCATATTGTACTTGTGTAGGTTTCTATACTAAATTACTACTAAATTATTCTGTTCATAAGACGGTTCTAGATTCATCAGAACATAAATTAGTGTTTTAATAAATAGTAAAATTACTATGTATTACAAATAATAGTTTTGTAAATAATAGTAAAATTTTTTACTTGTTTACACCCCCTGCCACACGCCTAAAGGCGGCATGGCAAGGCTATTCATGTATTAAATCGCGGCCAGGTCGGGAGAAGCTTTTGTAAATATTCACTTAAAATATTTCTATAAATCATGACTTTAGTTGATTAACGAAGTTCAATCTGACGTATGCAATCATCATAAATAGTGCAATGAATCAGCAATGAATTCTTTCATAACAAAAAACAAATATATTAGCAGTGATTGATTTTAGCCTCACCCTTGCTGAATCATTATAGCTTGTCAAGATGTTTGGTTAAAGATTCTGGTATTTACGAAGTTGGTTCACCTTCTTGACATGGTAATTTCGTAGCAAATGGGCTCAGATGGAACTCTGATTTGATTAATTACTTCCCCTAAGTGTTTGAAGAGGTCGCTTGACAGGATACACAGCTAATTCGCTCATCTTCAGTTTTTTGGCCGTATTCATTGTGGACAGAAAAATCTCTAGCTCGTTGAATTTTCTTGTATAAGTGCGGCATCTGTCGTCGCAGAACGGAACTTGAAGTGACAGGAAAAAGCACGCTGTGAATCACTACGGATTTCGTGTATCTATCTTTTGCGTAATATTAAGAGTTACGTTTGGCTTGAATCCAAATCATCAAAACTCGGAATTCTTTTATAATTTTCGTTGCAATTTCAACTCGAAAGTGAAAATTGTGCGACGTAATTCGAAGATATAAGTTACGGGATTTCTTTTTCTATTACCCGTTTTCAAAGCGTTTGAAAATGAATACTGACTATTCATCCTTACTTTGGATTGAGTATTTATATTCCGTTCCTTATTCTAGGCGTGTTTTCTTTGAAGGTCAATTTTTTCACTCGTCATTCACAATTATTTCTATACTTGGTGCAAGTGCTTTTCGAATCCTCATTTGGCACCTGACTCTCTGTCAAGTTGCTAGGATATCGTAAAGAAATACATATATGTTGCTCTGTTTTATAATCTAGCCACAATATTTTTCACAGTAGAAGTTATTCGGGATCGATTTTTAAATTCACGTTCGCTTGATATCTCTGAGCATTTATTTCATCAAAAGTTAAATGTATTATGCCTAATGTACTTGATTGTTGCGGTTGAGGGTAATGTATCATTGTTGTTGACCGTTTTACGATTTAAATTCATCGTGTATTGTCCCGGAGAAACTTAAAGCATTATTGAATTTCACGTATGAATAAATGATAAATGAACGTTGATAGCAGGTTCAGAATTTCATTAAAGAAACTGTAAAAGTTCGTAATGAAAATATTTTTTAAAAATTTTATGTTACCAAAATACGAACTGACTCTATTGATAAAGATATTAGTTTCAAACCGCCAAATAATATGATCAGTATCGGGAATTGAAAGGCCTTCTTTTAAATAAAATAAATATTCATTCATGCGTGTATACATGTGCATAATTATGAAGCAATCGTAAATTCGTGTCTCCCTCATTTTTGCTCATTTATGTCAAAATGTTTTTCTATGTCTTCCAAAGATTCTCTCGCCACAGTTCTGTAAATAAGCAAACGATATAGTTTATTTAAAAAAAGAAATAAACTAGAGCTATTCTTGAGTGTTAACAGGCAAGCTAGAATCGCGGATGTTAGACTAAGACAAGGTTGACGGGGTTAACTATCATTATATGTTAGAAGGATTTAGAAAACCCACGTGCAAGGCTTTTTAAAAGCTATTAAAATATAGCAATTCTGTTAAGGGTAAAATTTTAAAATATTTATTTAGTTCTGTTCGAACACCATATGCTAATCATTAACGCGCACAATAATTTTATCCTAAGCTTATAAGAGAATTTTCAGATGTGCATCTGCAACCTATTATTCTAATAGTCTTGCTTAGCGTCTAAATTTCCAATAATTATTCTTACATCGATAAAAATGTGTTCAAATAATATGTTCAGCAAGGATGACCTGTTTGTTGCCACAACCACAATGTACTTCATAGCAATAAGTATAAGATGTAAAGAAAACTATAGAAAAAAATATATTCTTACATCCTTTAAATTAAAACGATCAAAAAATCAATAACGACCTTTGTTGTCATGGAAACCATCAGAACCTTCATAGCGTAAAGTATAAGTCGAAGGGAAAACAATAAACGAATATTTGAATGCATTAGGAAATGAAAAAGCCTCCCATTGACCCAAAAATCCCTCGGCTATTTCCAAACCATGAAAATGGGTTGTGTCTACAAGATGTCCCCTCAGAAGTTAGAAAACTGGAGAAGATGTTTCTGCGGCATAGATATGTGTATAAGGTTCCCATCTGCAAGAAATAGACCATTAAGCAAAGGGAGGCATTTCGCAATATGTAAAAGATAAGCGGAAAAGAATTCGGTGACCTAGCCCTTATTTCGTCACAAAAAATAGATCAAAATAGCTCATAATAAACTCCACGCTCCCTACAAAATTACTAGGTTGCGTTGAAGGATTTGGGTTCGAAAAAACTTGACCTATTTTTCGGGCCATGTGCATTTTTAGCCTACGATAGGGAAAGCGCACATTGAGAGACCAATGAGAATAGGAAGTCTATTAAAAAAAACTCTGCTTCACGTCAACTCGATGAGGGAATTCACGGGTCATCACACTCCGTTTTGATCTTACAGTTTGTACACCCGAAAATCTTGCGTCGAATCGGAGCCTAAAATAGTCTGCTATTTCGTAGTGTCGGAATTGGTAAATAGATTTTTAGGTTATGGATACTTTTAATGGATCATTTTCATATCTTCATCGATTTTTCTTCCGTTGGAACTTACTAAATTATCGTCATATTGCATAATCATCAGGCTGGTTTACCGTAGCCCCCCATCCATCTCTATTATAATCCTAACTCTACCATATCCCGACATCTGTTCATACCTACGTCAATCTTTATATGGTTTATTCCAAAGGATATGTAATATATACCTTGGAAAGAAGAAGAATAGCCTAAGCCAAAGAAGCATTCGCGAGGTAGTGTTACACTCCCATGCTCGAGGAATACTATACGGTTGCAGACAAGGAGGCAATACCTAAAAACATTCGTGATGTGAAAAGTGTGGAACTCAGGATCCAAGGATCAGAGACATGTATCTCAGGAATTATGGATCAGAGACTTATACCACCAGAAAAGCGTACCAGATAAGGATAGAAGCCGTCGAAACATGATGCTGGAGGCGATTGTTGATCAAATGGGTAGATAGGGTGAGGAACAGTTTAGGATGTTTCCACTATTCCCCGTCTTTCCTTCTGAACTGCTCTCTCGATCAACAACTTTCTCAACTCGTTTCCACTCTTTATTTGACCAAACCATTTACTTAAGGGACGTTTATTAACTTCAATTAGTACTCCACGCAGCTCCACAACCATCTTCAGTACTCCATCAACTCCAATTCACTAGTTTATTCCTACGCCTTCCTCTCAAAGTCGTATATCTTTCGATGTCTTCTTTATTCAGATTCCACTCTTCACTCCAGTCGAGTGGAACCATATTTAAAAAATTAATCTACAGTTAATTTCTTGAAAAACGCAATCACAACACAAAAAACTTGAAATCTAGGAAGTTGATTGTAATTCGTAATCTAGTATTCACCCTAGGAGCTTCAACTCACTCATTTTTTAATATTTCATCTAGTAGTTAAGTAATTTGACGTTCACTATAAGATTTTTACCGTTCTAATATTATGGATACTGAAGCACACAGCTCATTCAATAGCTTCCCACGAAGTACCGTTTATTAGAGTAAATTTTAATATTAATATTTGGTTACATTAATCGAGAACTAAGCAATGCCCTTATACCTTGAGAGATTATATGCTTTAAAGTTCTGAACCGATACAAATTTCAATTCACTCTATGATGCTCCTGGTAGTTTATGTTGTTTGTTTTTAAAAACGTGAAGTTTTGTTTCGTTTAAATTAAATTAAGGATCATAATTTTCCAATATGGCTCCCAAGTCATCATAATAGTTCTCAAAAAATAATATTCTCACACGCCAAACATTTCTTCACGCTCCTATATCCTGTAAAAGAATTAAAAACCACAAAAAATAGGAATAAAAATATCTTGGAATTCAAATCGATTAAATCATAATAATTCAAATAAATCCTTAGAATTTTGTGAGGCATCAAGTAAAAATGCTGATATATTTCGTTTTCGAACTAGTTCGTGCGAAATATCTCACACACCTCAAATTATAACATCTGAACTGAATAGCAGTTGCCTGAAATGCCCTTAAGCGTTCATTCAGTAAATTCTTTCATAATACCGCTTGAATGTTGGTCGCAACTGGTCGTTACGTTTCATCGGAAACCTTATAGGGCGTGCTCATACTAAGAAATTCTGCGTTTAATTCTTTAAGTGTATCAGCGAAGTAAAAGAAAACCTTTAGAATTTGAGGATTGATGAATGTTGAAATTCAACGTTGAACAACGAGCTTAATAATCAAAGATACATTAATCATGTGAATTTCAATAATTTTTGTACCTAAAAGTGTAGGTTCCTAGACTAAGAAATGGAGCTGAAAAATAATCAAGTATTACTTTGCATTTCAGGTCAGTATATCGACCTATAAAATTGTCAGATGCACCGATATAGGAGTATTGTAAAAAAAACAATACAAATTTACAATTTAAACAATATATAATTTAAATAATAATATAATAATAATACAATTTAAACTATATACAGTTTAAACAATCTAAAAACGTAATTCTCCTAGGCGACCCGGCTGGTATCCCGAGAATATTTTCTTCACGTAATTCTTCTAATTCAATCTTCATTATCTCTCTCTAATATTTAGGTTCTCCTCTTTAATATATATTCCTGATAATTTTCTAGATCAAAAGCTATTTGAATGTATGATATGGGTCTGTGTTAAGATGAAAAGAAAATTTTGTGGTAAGGATGATTTTTCTCGGAGGAAGAACTATATGTTGGTAAGAAAAAATGGAAACTTATTCATGAAACCCCGACATCTGTGAATTCTGACGGAATGCAAACGGTGCCAGATTTTCCAGCGTGTCTCAGCCAAGGAATTATCAGACGCGTCGAAAGTTTAATCCAAATAAATTGATACTTATATTCGTAAAAAACTAGTTCCTTGAGGATATTACGCATTCAAAATTGTACGCCGCAATTTTCATCATAATCATGGAAGGTTCAGATACGTTAAATTCAGAGTTATATGATTATTTTCCTCCTCTATTAGATCGAGTACTATGATAACCAAAGATGAATCAATTGCGCTAATATTTATACTTCAATAAGGAGAAATTCTGATTCAATCAATCGAACCTCTTTGAAGTCGTAAATAATGATTCATAACGGTGATGAGAAACGAAGTGATTGCGACAAGTTAAAAGTATTCCATCCATAAAACTCGAATGGTCAATACTATAAATTAGTTAATTTCTTGTTCGTGTGTTGATGACATCGAAGCTTTTGGTCATTTCCTTAAAATGTCTTCATTGATGCGTAATATCAATGTCAATGTATATATGTATATGATATTTTTAAAGCTATGCATACAAATGTGAGTAAAAGTTGGAGAGTTTTTATGAATCATCATGAAATGAAATCATCTTTCAAGAAAGTGGAAGCTGTCTGTAGCAGTGAAACGTAAGATAAAACAAAGCTCCCAAATGCAATGTGCAAGTGACTCATCCAATCCAGAAGCCATCGGGTGGAGACAGCTTCTGTCTCCAACGGATTTCCAATCTCTTGAAATCGAACGTCCAGTGCTGTCAACGTTGTCCTCTTCTACTTAGCATCCCTAAATTAACGAATACATTGTGTTTATACGAGGAATATATTAATATTATTATATTTATTAATATTCCATTTCCTAACTATCTAAAATTCAAGTGTTTATGACTCCACGATTTAGTTTCAGTTCAAGTTGATATGCATCCTGCCAGAAATCTATTTCTGTCCCCCTGGCAGATTGGAAGGGAACTAAAAACATCGATGAGCATCATCTTGAATGATGGAATTTTGGAGTATAAACGCTAGGGGAGTGTTCGACTCCATACCCTTAAATAGGCATCAACATTCGTAGACCTATGATTCATCCCATCGCGTCTTTCTTGTTGTATTCAACGTTTTGGTTCTTATCGCTTTAAAAATTAAAAAAAGAGCTCTCCGAAGCATTAAGTGTTCATGAGTTGATCAGAAGTTATAAGAAGATCGATCATTCATGACAGAAATTTTTGAAGCTTAATTTTCTCTTCGCATCTATAATTATATGACAATTTGGACTTCATAAGGATAATGGCTTACTCTCTCTACAATATGAAATTTAACATAATTCATCGTTTCGTTGATTGTTTGTATGATAGCTTTTTATATTTTCAAATTTTCACTCGTTTCATTTATTTTCTTTTCTTCTTTGTTTTCTGTCGTCAATTTATTATGACTCATTTAATTTGGGCAACCCGTTTGTGTTTAATAAAGTTTCATAATTATATTTATTACTGTTGATTTTAATGATCTTCTTTGAATACACAACGCATCGAACCATTCGATCAAGTATTATTCAATTAATCATTCATTTAAACACTTTTGAGTTAGATAACTTTGTTTTGTCTATTTGATGTCCTTCTAAAAGCTGTCCGATAAAAGATTGTGCGAATGAAATATGCTAAGGGAATAACTATCTTTATAGGACTTGTGGGTTCAAGCAAATAAAGTTTTAAACAGTGTCGAATGATTTAATTTTTCGCCGTAAACAATGAAATCTACCTATTAGCGCCTGCCAACAATTGTTCGTTTCGGCATCGATTTATCGGGAAATGAAACAATGGTCGTTTTCCCGCCATTAAAGACTTCGGCATGTTTCCACGATTCATTCTCGAGGGATAAAGAATGTTTGTATTCCACCCAAATTCCAAATTCGGATACGAATCACGTTTTGTCTGAATCGTGATACAGGAAATATGAGAACCTTTCTTTCAGTCATGCCTCTTAAAGATTTTTTTGCGTTCAGCAGACTTTTCGAAGGATACTGTTAAGTGCCTTATAATTCGCAGCACAGTAAGTACAAAATCTGGAGAAGTATGTCAAGGATCAAGTTTTAGTCGATTTTTCTGCAGCTATAATATTTAACAGGTAAAAACTTTTTTCTCGTTGAAAGTTAAGTAATTTTGATGAAAGTAAGAACTCATTCAATTCTAATCGATACAATGTCATTTCATGATCTTGGCTTTGATTGGTCAATTTTTGTTGTCATATTTTCATTCATACTGAGTAGAGGTTGGCTTCACAAGTTTTTGCTTCTGAATTTCATACAGTACTTTCTTCCTCTATCTTTATAACAATTCTTTTACTTCTCTTTCATCAATTTATTTTCTTACAAGTGTTGAGAAGATGCATTTTTCAGAATTTTAAGAAATAATTCGTTAACGAACAGTTTAATTTGAGATTTTTCAATTGGAATCCAAAAAAACTCGAATCTGTTTGAATTATCTTTTTGGAAACGATTCTTGACAAATAGATTTTGAAAAAAATCCGGTTAGTATACCACAATGACGTTTAAAAACTCTTATTTAGGCACATATTCGTGTATTATCCTTTAACATGCCAACGATTCGCAAGTTTTTGATAATAATTTGTATATACATAAAATATAATTCACACATTTAAATGAAAAAAGTTCGGGATGCTGTTGGAAGATCAAAGCTGAGAAAATAGATAAAGGAATTTCCGTTTTGGTATCGATACGCGGTATTGACTTCAGACCGAATTTCCATAGTGATTCAGTACGTAAAACTTTCCCTACAGAATCCTCTATAAACAGCTCCTTAGTTACCGTTTCTTTTTCATTTCCTTTCCTCTCTATAGAATAGCAGCGGTAATGAATTCATCCTCTGGTCCCCTGCAGAGACCCATGATCTCTTACGAGTCCAATCCAATATCTCTTAGCAGACGTTTTAATACGATTGCTCTCAACGGCTAAGATCAATGGGCGGGGAAAGATATTACCCTCCGTCACGAGGCAGACTGTCTTTTATTGCGATTTCCAAAAATATACCCTTTCTCTATTATGCTAGTGGTGGGAAGAGAAAATCCCTGCAATACTGACCATTTCCACTGAACTTCGCCGAACACTATCCATAGTGTATTGCCCCTTCGCGCAAGCGCTGGTTACATTAACTTACGCCAAAAGAAAGTTATTTCTCAAGTTGTTTATCCCTCATGATTTACCAAGGTCTTCCAGCTTCGTCTTAGATTCTAGCACCCTTTTCCTATATATTTTAAGATTTTTGAGAGGTTAGGAGTAAAACTGAACTTACTTTTTATTTAGTTTTAAATTTTTCGAGAAGTGATGCAAGGTTTGATACGTAAGACTTTTATCTTAGGGTTTTTCTTATTAAATTTTCCATGATCAAGGACAGAGATTGAGTGCAAGTATTCCCTGCCAATAATAGAAGTTAGATTTTCATATAATTCGCTTATCAAAATTAGAGTACGACTTTTATCATAGTTTAATTGGTTTGTTTTGGAAAGTTTAATAAATTATTATTAAATTATTCGGTTAACGATTTGGAAAGTGTAACTAGCAACCGTAACGGAAAAACTTCGTAAATTTTCCGACCTATTGTTAGCTAAAAAAATATGATTGACATGATGAGCAAAGAAGTTTTTCTTCTATTTTAATTATGTTTTTATAATGCTCAATCTCTTTAATTTGGTAGGATTAGATTCCAATTTACACGCGAAATTAGTCATCGAACGTTACTTATTAGAGTCCCAATCTAGAATAAAAATTTTATCCATAGCAAGTAATAAAGTTTACAGTGAAATGCTCCTATGTTGATGGCACTGTGGATAAAATCGCGATGTTTCAACCATATTTAATCGCAGGATTAGGATGAAAATTAACGGAAATTCGGTTACATTCGAGCCGGAAAGAAATTCGGAACGGAAACATTACGGTACGGTGACCTTATTGGCTGGACGTGCATCTGTAATTCCTTCAATCGACAAAGTGAACAATCACGACTTCCGGTCATAAGTTATTCAGACTGTGCGTTGGCTTCTTAAAATGAGATAACTTTTCAAACAATATAAATCATCATCATAGCTAAAAAATTTAGTTCGCAGGAATCGGTAAAGGTGAAATAAATTTTTTTATGAGATTGGTATTTACGTAACGATGGATTAACTCAAAAATACTTTTTCCTGGCAATGGTATTCCTATTTTACAACCGTTGGCTTCTGTCAGCGTCCCTATCTTTATCCTCTTAGATAATTGTGAGCCAGAAAGGCAGCATGCAAGTAAACTCACTCGAACGCCAAGTCCATTGTTGAAAATACATTTTAACCTTCCACCCAATAAGAACGCGGGTAACGTCAACAATTAGCCAACCGTTCGTCATATGAAATGAAAGATTAAAAATTTAATTTCTTTCGATTTATTTTAATAAATACATGCATCAGCTCTTATATAAAAATGATGAAAGGAAATGGCGAAAATACTTCTTTTCTTGAAAACTTTCTTTGTTCTGCTCCAACAATAACTATTTTTATTTACTTTTTTTCAGTCGTATATAGTGAGATTCTATAAAATTTAAACTATCGAAAGGCAATACCTAATTTATCGTTTATAGTACAGCATAATTTTACAAACAAGATTTCAAACCACATCACTTAGCGTAATTTCTTAGCGCCCTGAAACTAATTTTCAGGTACTTAATAAATATTCTCTTTTTATTTATATGTATATATTTTTACTTCTATCACCGAGAATGTACCATATCGCTCTGTGAATGTAGCTGTTTTTTAAGGGATATATTTAATATATATTTTTAAGTAAATATTTTATAAGGTAAAATAAAACACGAAAAAATAAATAAGTAGTATTGCTAGCATGTGGGAAGGCTAGTTTTTATTAAGTTTTACTCGTCGAGTCGCTTTGAATTCTCACAAGCTTTACATTGGGCTCCATGTATTCATCTATAAAATCGAAAAACTTATAGGAAAGGGGCGTGGTCTGTCATACTCAGTCTTCAAAACTTACATTTCATGAAACCAACTGCCGTTCATCGTCAGATAGGCACGTACCAATGGAACTAATTACTGTACAACATGGTCAAATTGGCACGGACCAATCATGAAAGATCCCTCAAAAAAAAGCTGAAATTTTCTTCATCGCCAAAAAATTAACGTATTTGATTATTAATTGAATAAGGCCATATGCACGTTTAAAAATAGAAAAGGAAGGCTGGAACGAATAAAGGCTAGATGTGTTTTTGCTTTCGTGGCGGGAATCTGGTTTTCGAGATGAAAGAATGTTTGTTTGCACTTTTCGTTTATGGAAGTAGGGAAGCCTTGATGGAAAGAACAGGAAGAGAACATTTTCATCCCATTTATTTTCCGTGACCTAGAGTTTTCCTCTCTTTTTTATTCTCCGGTCTGCTCTTTACCTTTTGCCGATTACTATCGTGCAGACAATTTTTCCTCTTCTCATCCCTGCAAAGAAAAGGTATTCAGCATAAGTATAATTTGCAAGGACATATACATATATAAAACCCAACAGATTAACCAATCATTTCCAAATAAAACTACCTAAAGTTAGAGTTTATATATATTAGATCTATTTGTCTTTAGTTGGTTTTGTTCTTTGGAGAAAAGGAAATTTCAAAGATTTTCATCTAAAAACTTCAAAAAATACGCTAATGTTGAACACTTTAACAGTATTGTTTCTTTAAGTAACCATGGATATATTTACTCCGATATTGTGACGTTAAATACTTTTAAAAATATTAAATGCAGGTATTAGTATCCTAGTAATATAATTAATGAGTAATAAAGATCAATTGTTAAAAAACAGCTGAAAATAACAGTTAATGAAGTGTAGAATGGTAGTATGTCGTGTGAAAGAGATATTTTGGAGTAAAAGCTTCATTAAAGTTAAGCATTTTGAGTCAATAAATTACTATATGTATCATCATCATAATATCAATTACTATTATTGATGAAATCCTGCATTAAAAAATTATGATAATTATCAATAATTGTAGTGTCTGAGGTAAGGGAATTTAGAAAGTTATTACAGAGAATAGAATCCCGTGTTAATGCTGGAATAATATGTAATATATTTAATTTAAACCTTGGAGGATTATTTTTAACTATAATTCAATTATCCTTTCAATTTCTTTTGTCAGTTCGAGTATGTCAAATCCTTCATGATTTACCGTTCATAAATCGTATGCATCAGATAACCTTTCACATTCTTAGGCGAAAGAACCGGATTGTTTTCAAGTATCTTGTATTTTACTCTGGAAGACCAGCCCTCTTTGGATCACATTCCTTACTTTTCTTTAAATCGGGAAATAAGCCAGCCTTGAATTTTGCTGTATGTATACAGTTTACACCAAGGGTAAAATGCGAAAAGAATGAAATATAGATTTTCTGATGACGAAAAAGCACTCACAAGAGTTTCATAAGGTAGAGTTGAGTTGATATCGTAATTGTATTGTGGGAATTACCTTTACCACTAAGTGCAGGTTCGCTTTCAGTTTCTTTTCTTCGTATTTTGGGGACTTAAATTCAAAATAATCCTTCTTTAGAGTAATTTAAAATTGAATCATAATTGGAAGGTGAATTGAGTACAATATCATTGTTAATAAATATCGTAAACAATGGATACGATAATTTTATTATTGATCGATTTTTAATTGCCGATATGTGAGGTGATAATGTAATTTACGACAGTAATTGTTGATTAACACAAATGTTTTCAATTAATGTGACCACAATTTTTCGGAAAATGAACACTGTAGATGAAAGAAATAGGTGTGAAGAATGTTTGATAGAAGGCATACGCATGTCAATTGGGCTAGTATGTTTACTCTAAAGAATGTGGACTTAGATTCGATTACCATAGTTGGCTAAGAATATAAACCTATTGCTCTAACATTTGATTTAGAAGTTGCGAGGCGACCGTATGAAATCTTCTTGTAATTCCGATTTCCGTTTATAGAGGTCAGATAAGCAGCGAATTAGCGAGTCGAATGTCGATGTATATCGTGTTTATAATGCAACCGCGTTCGAACACTCCATCGTTAGATATGCACTCATGAAAATTTGTTCACGAAGATAATGATGTAATAATAACTATATTTGGAACGCGGTAAGTTTTGTTTGTAGGGAACTCCCTTTTTCTTACATTGTTAGTTTAGTTCAAATAATGAATTTGATCTTAGTAGTCACCTCAAATGTCTCAAAATCGTTTGGTTCTGAAAATAAACTCGTGATAGATCTATACTTTGTTAATAATATAACAATTGGGTAAAATACGTTGGGTAACTAAGGTAAATAAAGGAACTATAAAATCGTGTGCGTTTTATTATTTATGTAACGAAGAGTAGTAATGTGGTGATTTTGATTGACAAAATGTTATTGTTAGTCGATTTTTTGTAATAGAATGATTGATGAATCATTATAGATAACCATTGGTTGTTATTTATTGACTTCTTTTGATGATTTGGTTATTCGAGTTTCAGTTCTTTTACTTTTATGTTATCTGTTCATCCTCAAAGCAAAGTATATCTCTTCACGAATCAAAAATGAATTTTGTATGGAGTAAAAAATAGATATTTGGATTCCGAACAACAATTTCACTTCCTCCTCACTCCTTAATGTTCGCTTTGTTACAAAATTGTATAGCTCACTTCCACCATGGAAAATGGATGTATGATTTAACCTGCTAACTATTTGACAGCTTCATTATGCGTATGATGTAAGAATAACCATTTTTTCTCATTGATTTATGGTTGATGATTGATGCTGAAATTTTCTTTTGTATTAACTCGAATTCATGATGTATAGATAGTATTGTTTGGCGATAAAGTCTGAAAAACCCCTGTCTATGTATAGAATTAGGTCTATTAATTTTGAAAAGATTTAAATCACGGCATTTGAGTTCAATACATTTGTAACTATTAACATTTGAAGTATCGTCCTTAAGCTTTTAAGAACCAACGAGACTATAAGTCTGTGTTTAAAATTGTTTCGGAAAGTTCATGGACGTTCGGGTGTACCCATTGTTTTAATTCAGATCTGCACACCTCTGCTGTGTTCTCCTTCTTTTTAAGAGGCTGGCTGTAGCTTCCCTTCCGGCCCCGTTCCATATTAATGAAACATAATGCTTGAAATATACATCCGACATCTGTCTGGAGGTTAGAGGAATCATAATGATCTTATAGTCCACGAAGTCTCTTTCTTTCCCTTCTAAAACCTTAGAGTTATGTTAGGTTTGATTAAGGAAAGTTAAAGCTTATGGGTCACACCTTTCTATTATGTGCTATACATATTTGAGTCCTTTACGGCAAATCTAGCAGCTTGAGGCTGTATTTCACTCGATATGTTTATAATATAAAGGGAAAGATGTAAGATCTTCGATAATAATGGTCACTGTGTAATGAACCAACAGGGAAGGGTGAACCCGAATGATCCCGAATTAAAATTATGACGCTATAAAAGAAAGAATAAAATCATCAAAAGACGGAGGAATAAGCTAACATAAAATGAGATTACCAATGGATCAAATATAAAAATAGGGGAATATAAAAAGAAAATTGTAAATTGATAATTAATGCAAATGTATTATTAGCAGCCCGTTTACTTTCATTGTAGCAACCATTGTTGAATTTTAATAAAATAATGAAGGAACTTATGTCTCCTCGTGTTTTTATTCCATCCGGACCTTAATGAACAGTAATTTTTGTAGAAGCTTTAATTAATTGTTATATTTTATCAGAGAATGGAGTTCAGACCTCACCAATAACTCATTATCATTAAAAATCTATTTGACGCACGATTGTTTGGGATACCAAATTCCCGTTACCATCTTACAACTATTTTAACCAGTCCCGCTTCCAAGCTTGTTTTCAGTACCATCTTCGAAAGGTATGCAGCGATTTTGAGTCATACGTTTTAGGATAAATATCCCTTTCTCTTTACCACATGCTTGTGTTTGGATTCGGTGAAGAGTTATATCAAAACATGTCGCTATTCTCTTGTCTTCTCCCATCATCTGCTTTAATAACCTAAAAGTTGGCGTGCCGAAAACTCGTCCTTTCAGCCCACGCTCTTAGTCACCGGCGTGCGCTACGCCCATCCGCTCTTTCCATAGCAAAGAGGGGAGGTCCTGCTCTGACTTCATTCTAGAAATACCAGGAGGAAGTTTCTTCCGAAATCTCTCGGCAAAATATACCATCAGCCTTCCCGGGTCCTTTCCACGTGCTACATCAACACCTCTGCATAGGATCTTTGTTTTCAGTTCGTTTAAGAAAACATGAGTAATCGTGCCGTAAGACCTAACGATTATTCTAATGGGGCTGAAGGCGCAAACAAGTAGAACAAGGCATACATTGCTCTTCACTTGAATCATCCTCTCGTGTGATACGGATCGTGCTTCACGATGAAGGCTCGTGTTAATTAAGAATACCTTGTAGTATCTTATCCATTTCCAAGTTTCTGCATTATGTAATTTTTAAATCTCTCTATTTTCTACTGATCTACTTGAAGGCCAAAATTTATAAGGAGTCCCTCAAGGTACATGGTCCCAAACATGTACCTTGAGGGACTCATTATAAATTTTACTATATAATATATAATACTGTTTGTTTGATCTGGGATGTTTTAGAGAATTATCGTCTACTTACCTCGTTAAGCCTTTGATTATCTTTCTTCCAAAAAATTTTGGCTATCATTATTGTCCCTATTGTTCAATATTTCCCGTTTAGTATGATTGCCATATTGCTCAATTTTTTTCATTTGCTAAAGGGCACAGACATATTTAAATAATCCATCTAGAATCTTCGGATTATGCAAAATTAATTCACGATGCGTAATTCGCTCACTCATTTTACGGAAATTAGATGTTTCGTTGCTTCCCTTTCTGTTACTATGGTGTGACGAAATTAGCTTGTTTCGCAAATGCCTTGAGTGCAAATGTACCTAATACAGAAAAAATGAAAGTATTACACATGCGGTAGGCAGGCAGATTTCTTATGAAATATGACCAGTTATGTATAATAATATATTATTTTATGCAAAAGTCCTTGATGGAATCGATGATTACTTCTTAATTGCAGATGCAAAATTTTCGATAATGTTGCTATAACAACTGCGATCTGACATTTCCAATTATATCCAATTAACAATTACCCGCACAGCTATCGGCCTAAATGTATTAAATCATTAAAAAGTAGTGGAATACTTATTAAAAAAAATAATTTTCTCGTAAATCCAGTTGCTCTAGGTTAAAATATCCTTTAAATATTGTGAATTGAGTCAATTTATGAAACCTAAACAAGTAAAATCAGTAGCAAATGAAGTTTAAGCAGTTTCGTTTATTCACTATTTGCGGCTATGTTACTTGAACTTCTATTAAGGTAAAACTATAATTTCGCCATTAAATGCAATCATAAATTCGTAAAAATATTTAGAAGCTGGAAGAAGTATCGTCCAGTCCAGAATAAGTCCAGTTTAGTCCAAATTATTCTTTTTGACCGATATTACAGCTGTGTTTCATATTTGATTACTTTTATTGAAGTTCTAGGTTAATATTATATAAATGTGATTTTCCATATAAAAGATAACGTTGCTTTTAGAAACGTAGTCCTTGAAAAATTTTCAACTTCTATCTGTCAGCAGTCGGTTTATTTGCCTCTATTATAATCTGTCGATAAACTCGTAATGAATCCATCCCTTATATTGGCGATGAGTCAGGATTTTTTCGTAATTTATTTCTGTACATCTGAGCACAAAGAAACTCATTGTGAATGTATCCGATCTTCGTAATGAAACGCGAGATGATTGGACCCGATTCCTATGAATGTGCACATCTTCACTTGGTGATATTTATTGTGAAAAGTCGATCTCCTTCCCCTCTTCAAAGAGAGGAAATGCCCTTCTCTCTTAGCTTATGCATAGTCACTGATACATCACTCGTGCGTCACTCCAAAGATGACGTCTTCGAGTCAAAACTCGCGGTGACGTAATCTCACGAGTCAACTATGACGTAGTCGTTCAGAAGGAAATAGCGTTGCTGGAAAGTATCAGCTTTTATGCTCACGTTTAGATCCTCATTCATTACGTAAAAATACTCGATCTTGCTAACCATTCATTATCACGCATAATACGATTATTTCAATACAAATTTAAATTTATAGGTACACTTTTTAATGAATGATGATATTTTAAAGGGATATTTCAAATAATACTCTAACAAAAGTCGTTCTATTTACCCATAAAATATTTCTTTCCATGCAAAACGTTTATAACAAATAAAAGAGAATATGTAAAGCAGAATATTTCGCGTATGTTTTTTTTTAACAAAGTCAGCATCTTAAAATAAGCATCATATCTTTTACGAAAACGATCGAAGTTAATTTTATAGTTTGATTTAATCAATGTCGATTTCTTGATTATATATGTAGTCTATCAAAATTTTAGGTCGTACAAATTCGTCGTAATACATATCAGTAGTATGGGATTGATTTTTTTCAAGTTCACTTTGAATCATTTTCATGTACAAAGTAATATTTTACTATCTTTCACTGTCCAGGTTTTGAATTAGTACTGAGTCTAAGTATATAACAACTGTATATAACCCTATCTGGTTTTATCTGGTTTAACCTTAGTTGCCGTAAGAGACTTATTAATGTTAAATATTAATAAGATGTCACTGAAGGTTAAGTGATTGCAGGAAATTATTTATCTATTATCATGTAGATTTTTTATTATTTATATATTATCATGTAGATTTTTTGAGTGAAGTTCGCTAGAAAACATTGTAATTTGAAATTAAATTATTAATTACGTACATAGTCTTAATTCAAATATATTACGAAAATATAAATATTTAAAAAAAGTACTGCCTCATAATATAAACAAATTAAAAATAAATAAATATGTTCCTGCTTACTCGTAGTTTATAATTTTTTTTCTACTGCATAAAATAAATCATTCCCTAATAATTTTACTGCTTCGAAAATAGTTCTAATTTTTAAAGAAATTTGCTTATAAAAGTCGAGCACTTGATGTGTATCTTCATTATTAGATTTTCTATTCGAGTGTAAAATTGCACCATCTATTGTTTAAAATGGACGTTAAAAGAAATTGCAAGGTGGAGTCCTAAATGAATGACACCCACGTAAATTCCAGCGAGAACAGGTTTTTCCGAGTTTATTCCAAGACTTGCGGGAATCCGTTTCTATATCACGAGTGCTGCAATTCTTTGGGCATAGGATTTGCATTACCGATATCGAAAAACCTTCCGGATAATACTTCGTGGTAATTCAAGGAAAACGAAATGTATTACTTTTGGTTTCACTTTAATTCACTTACTTAAATAGTGATTTTATCTATGTTTTTTACTATGAATTTCCTCATGTTGTACAATTATATTGCGACATCTTAAATGTTTATCATATAGATGAATATTTTTTTTATTTTATTGAATTCGGTTGTAAACAATACCTATATCGTGGTAACGTACCGTCTGCAAGAAAATTACACTTTGTTTGGTATAAATAACAATATTAACCTTACTAAGTACCTTGTTATTCTTTTTCTACTTGATTGGATTAAGGTATCTCAAATTTTAACCTAAACTGATATTCAGTATTGCTCATATGAAATCTAATTAGGATTAATAATACCAAGCAGTTAGTCATCCCTCTCTGATTAATGAATAAGTGTTATTCATACTTGCACAATAATTGCACTGTAATTACTTGATTGTTTCTTACTATAACGTTTTAACTCAACAAAAAAGAGGAAAGAATGGAACTACTTCATCCTCTCTTACAAATTTTATTCCTTTTTAAAAAATAAAGTCGTTTCCTTACATTTCATAATACACACTTGAGTTAACGTACTATGTAAACAGACTGATTTATGTGTAAAGTCTTACTGAAAAAATCTTATTGTTAGGTTACCAGAGAGAACATCCGGCAAACATAACTCTCAAATCGAACTGACCTGATCTTATTGTTAGTTAGGTCCCGATCTTGATTACTATACTACATATATTACAAGTTGTATATATAGTATATACTATATGTACAATACGTTTTATACTATATATATATTATAGTTTTAGATTTATGATTATCATGTCATTAAATTCAAGAAAAAATTTCTCTGTAATCCATCCATGGACTTATATATAATGCACTAGGAAGCTTATTTTTTGCCTTTTTATGTTTAGTTGATTGATTATCTTGGAACTCATAGTTTAATTTTTGCAACTTTATAACTTTGCGTCAGAGCATGTTTCTCAACTCAACATTAGCAGACCTTTCTTATGCTTTCGTTTATGGGCCAAGAATTAAGTTCGGCTCGTTTGTTTATCCATTTAAGATTAAATTCTGATGTTATGAATTATAACCGTTCAATCTTAGCACGCTCAATGGCTGAGTCGTAAGTAAATATCTAGACGACCGCCTCACCATTTTCTCGTTCGGACATGGTGAGAAATTGTTTCCAGTTGGTTGGGTGACAGAGGAATGCAAATCGTAACAGCGACACTTGCAGATTTATGGAATGTTCTATGTTGAGTTATACGTCTCGAGTAGATAGGGACATTCACTTTTTTGGCTAGCCCTTTCACTTCGGGAATTTATTCCGTTGCTTTTGTTCGCCAAGGGTTTATCGCTATTCATCTATTTTTTTGTACCTTTCAAGAGATGTCGAGTAGGGATAAAATGTTTACATCTCAATCAAAGCGTACAGCCGATAACTAAATATGGGTGAATTACAATACTGTCGGTAAAATCAATAGCCCGGAGGAATATTATTTTTCCAGTTCAATGGTTGCATTTTTAATACGTGATTTATCTCAACCTTGTCTATTTTTCGTAATTCGTAATACAATTTATGCATAAAGAATAGTATAAATAACTTTCATTAGGTTTTATTACCCTGAAAGTACTGCAATACCTACTACTTCTTACAACGCATCAAAGGGAATCAATAACACTGAGAAATATCCAATTCATATAATTGGTCATTGATATGATATTACCTTAAAGTCATGTAGCTTATTTTACCTACTATTGCGGAAAAATAGAATTTCCAAATCTCATTTTATATCTATAAAATATATCCCGAATGTCGGCCTAGATAACAAGACGAAATTTCCTCTCCGACTTCAAAGAACTTATCAAAAGATTCTCTCTGAAGATGGTTCGAGTATACGACTGAATTTGAATGAATAGAATCCCTTTATCATTAAAAATATTTACCTGACTTCATTACATTCATCGCGAGATCCCGCCACCGGTTTTCAAAAGACACAATGGAAACCTTTTGGAATACTGATCAAAAGTTTTAGGGCTTCGCTGGAGGAATCACTACCTGAAGTCATATGTTGACGAATCGATTTTTGAAAAATTTCCTTTGGATGAAAATTATTGTAATATTTTCATATGGTGTTGTGGAAGGCGTTTTGCATAGATCCCCTAGACTTCTTTGATATTGCACTCTTTGGCATGCCTACGTACTAGGCCTAGGATTGAGGAAGGAATCATCTTGACTCATTATTTTCCAGAATGTTCCATTCTTTCTCGAAAGCTTTCCAAGCAAATATAAAATGTAGTCCTCCATTTTGATAAATATTTAAATGAAGTAAGGCAATTGTGCCCGCCAATAAAACAGCATCCCAAAATTTGTGACTTTCACTTTTCGTAAAAATTAGAAAACGTATTAGAAAACAAATTGAATGAATGAATTAATTACTAGGAATTATTTAGGAAACAGTCTGTATTGTTACCATAATTGTTGAACTGACAATGATGTCTTTTTTCTGTTATTCCCGCAGTTATTCTTGGTCGTGGATTTTTAACTCTAAATAGACCACTGTTATGAATCTTAAAAAATAAGGAAAACAAAGATATTTTTTAAATAACAGTTTTAAATTTAAAGGAATATATTTAAATTCTTAGTGATACTGAGGTTTATCACTACTCATTTTTTCGCATTTTACGTTATTTTAATTTCAAGCCTTCTTTCTGTAAGTTTATAAAGCTCAAGGATTTATGAAGCTACGGAAAATTTTCGCAACGATTTATCAGTTAGCCCTAAACGATAGATTTAGGGCCGAGTGTTAATCATCGTTTTACCAGAAAACTTCTTCGTGTGGTTTTCTTTACTATTTCTGATTGCAGTTCATTCCAGTATCCTCTCGAACAACCTGTTGTACTGTCCCTACCGATGTGTTCACGGGTCAAATACCATATTATCATGGGATTTGAGTTCATTTAAGATGGAGAAAGATCGTCAAAGGAAAATTCTTACCAAAATTACTGCAGAATTGTTTATGCATTATTTAAGTTTTAATGTAAATAGAAATTTCAATTGAAATAATTTTTATTTTAAAAATGTATATAATTCGTGTTTAATCTTCGTATTTGTAGAAATATTTTTCGTTTTCCATTAAAGAGGAGCAATAGAAAAAACTGCTAGGATGCGAGACAATTTTGTTTCATTCTCCCTTAACAACTCATGTTTGCCTTAAATCTACATTTCTTTATCTAATTTCTACTATGTACTTACTATGTATGTACTACTATGTACTCTACTATGCCACGATTATCTCCCATGTACTTCCAAGTGCACTATATAAATATCGTAAATTGTACGATTATTGAGTTGGAGTGAGAAAATACCATCTATAATCAATGATAAAGAACTGCAATAATCTGTCTGATGATTTTGTGAAATTTTCCATGAATAATTGTCATTAATCATTTCTGTTTCATGGCGAAATAAATAAATTTTCCCACCTTCTAGGTTTACTGGTCGAAGTTGCGGGTAGTTTTTCATTCACGTGTGGAATATTAAAGCAATTTGTCATTTCCTCCCAATTAGGAACACAAACTTCTTTAATGCGTAAGAAGATTATTGGTAATAAGGGGAATGCTTATATATTAGTAATTCATAGCACGGTAATGAGAACACCGAGAATGCTTTACATATTGAATCACTCGTGATATTACGTTCTGTCTCTCCTTCTTTAGTAATGGAGAGCATAAATGAAAGAGAACATTGAGGGAATGTATATAAACCAGATTAGATAAATATGCCAGAAATTTATAGTATAGACGCACGTACAATGTAAGAAAATTTGTACTATAAAGGGCTATTACATAATACTATTGTAGGGCTAACATTTTTTAGATTAAACGACGAATACTCATTGGTTTGGCTCAAATTAATGGTTACTATTCATTATGGAAGACAGAACAGCAAAAAATTTGATGAGAAAACTTGATTTGTGGACCTGATCTACATTCGAAGAGTAGAATTATATCATCAGAAGATTTCATGTTTATATATCAGTTCATAAATCAGGTTTTACACAGATACTGAAAAATATATGTAGATGATATGTTCTCTTATATTCGGACAACAAACGAAAAGTCCATTTCTTTGACTATTTTGAGAAAGAATAAACATACACTTCCAAAATTATCTTTCCTAAGTCGCAATTTAGAATTGTTAACTGTTTAAAATCAGAAGTTGTAGCATCAATTCCTTGAGTCATTTAATTGAAGCATTACAAACTTCATCCTCTCTGTAAGTATTCCCGCGGTTGTATATAGTTATGCCTCTTTTCATTTTGTTATATCCCTTGAATCCAGTCACTGTTTGTACAATATTTATTGCTCCCTAAGTGGGTGGTATTTGATCGGGTTTGGATAAGTAAAACAACTTGTACCGTTCAGGATATTTGGATAATAAAAGGTTGACGTTTATTAGATCTTACTTAAATGGAATCCCTTCATTGAGGAAAACTATATGGAAAGAAGGGTTGTTACAGTAATTTTGGATTCCTTAGAAACCAGTCTCCAAGAGATAGCTAAAGACCTTGTTTACACAACCACCAACTTCATGGATACGCTAGTAATTTGTGTACTAATCAAAATATTCGGAAAATAGTTTACATAATAGTGTAATATTATGCCGGCCTCATTGGCGGAATGGTTAGCATGCTAATCTTCTAACTCTAAGGTCCCGGGTTAAATCCCCGCTGAGGAGGAAATTTTCCTCTTAGGGTCTGGATGTTTGTGACGTCCGTTGTTGAGTTTACGACCACACTTTAATTGTCCCGAAAGAGGATGTTTGTGCGGTCTTTGTTAATAAATAAATAAATAAAATAAAATATGCCTGTATATATTAAGGCTAATGTATTCTGAATATACACCCTGAAGCTTATTACACCTTAAGTTGTCTGTAATTTGTATTTTCGTAAAATCCTTACTGTTGCTTCAACTATAGAGTAAACCTCGACAGGCTCATGTCGTTTGGCCCTGGGCAAGTATTATTTTAGGGGAATTATGCCCAACCTTAATTCACTGAGGTAGACCGACTTCATGCGAGAGAACTTAGCGTTCGTTTGCTAAGCAAACTATCGTGTTTGGTCAAACGGATCCTGTTTGTTTCTCTAATTTTCGTACGAGTTTAAGATAGTTCGTACCGCCTTCCCGCCGTATCCTTCATTTCGCCAGGAATTTCAGAAATGCTCTCGTAACATTTCGATCGACCTTGTTTTATACAAGTGCCGTGATCGCATCATATCCGTGCACTTTGCCACCCGAAGCACTGGCTGGGCTCCAGTTCCCTTGTAGGGCAACGCTGCGCTACTGAAATTACATTTCCCTAACTAAACACGCGTGTTAACTGATGACTGAACTTAACCAAAAAAGAAAGAGGTGTTTATTACGTAGTTAGGGTATTGACACCCTTTGATAACTTTGAAGGAGACAATATAGTAATTCAAGAGTTCTTTATGAGTACGAGGCCGTTTATTGCTGTCATCCTTTCTGGAAAATCAGTTAATCTATATATTATTTACGATGAAGTAGTCAGATGAAATTTATTTTGACCAAAGGATTATTATTAATTAATAGGATAATTAATTATAATTTATTAATAGGATATAAAATTATTTAAATACAGTCTTTTGGTGGTGTAAATAGAACGTGATATACAGTGGGATTTATTTAAATACAGTATTTTGGTGGTGTAAATAGAACGTAATATACAGCGGGATTTGTTGTAATTTTCATGTGTAGTATATTTCACGTAATTTATTATCGAATATAGCCAACTTTTATTCTACTCCGAAATAATTACAAAACAAAGTAAGTTATATTTTGTCACATTGGTTTGCCAAGGCGCTGTAAATGGTTTTGAGTTGCATCGTATAAGAATCACGTTTACTTTGATATGAGTCCGCTCGTACAATATTTACACTACGTCAACCTGATTAACATCATTCTGGGAATAAACAAAAGTCGGTTTTAACCGAAAGAGACTGCGTTCCATATATAACTGCACATATGAAAGCCAAAATTAGAGGCAATGAGTCATTAATCTCGCATTCATGATTTCATCCATTGAAATTTGTATTTCACTATGAACATGACTCCCTATACGTAGCATAATAACAATGTGTTTAGGCTTCACTTCGTGAGAAACTTTGGAAGAATTACGAAATTTATGGTATTCTCGTCGTTCCGTACATTTATATTGTAACAGTATTATTGATCCTCACTTATATCATCGTATTTTGCGGAAAATAAATCAAAGAAAAGGGCTATCCAACAGCCAGATTTGCCGATCGAGGTGTAGACGTAGATATCGTCGTTTTCCTGTCTTCTCATAGCCGTTAAACGAGATATCGAGGACGAGGTATCTAGGCTCAACGTCGCTGCTTAACAATTGGACAGAATGGGTCAAAAACGCCGCATTCCGCCACGGATGGTACGCGGCGGACAGTCCTTGAAATCGCCTCCGATCAAGGCGAAGGCTCTCCTAAGACAGTTCCCCGAAGGTCAACCCCTAACTGGCTATGCAACCTGCAACACCACCCGTTACGCCGTGCCTCCGTGGCACGGGAGGCCGCCGGGAGTGGGAGATTCGAAAGAGGGGAAGGCAACAGCCGAAGCGGTTGGGAAGTCTCTCAGCAGTATTGTGTGGAGACCAAGAGCGGGAGGTCATCCGGGTATCAGTGGCGTGTGATCCTTAAAGGACTAGAAGATGGGACAAATGGATGAAGACGAGGAGGAGAAGAAGGCGTTCGAAATGGACGAGGACCTCAACGGCTACGGGGGTGGAGGATCTAACAGAAAGGACGTCTTCATCCGCACGGCGTCCGAGATCAAGAGGATGCTTCCGTCTCTGTTCAATTTCAAAGTGGTGAGTGTGACAGGGCGGTTGCCGGTTGTGTTTGAATGGGGCCGACTGTTCCGTGGACGGAATGGCATAAGGGTCCCTCGGGTTCGAATGGGGCGGAGTCGGTGAAAACATCGGGGCCCACTTGGAATGGCAATGATTGCAGTCTGTAAGCGATGCCTATAAACGCTAAAGGAAGCTATTATCCTTATATTGTCTTGTTTTCTGTTACTTACTGGAATAAGCGCATGGTATCTATGGAAAATTTGCGTATATCAGCAAGTTCTCGTATGAATCTATATAACTGTTATGACCTAACGGCCCTTGAAGATGGTTTGAGAACTCTTGAATGTTGATCTTACTCTACGAATGAAACTCCTTACATACTATTCATACGTAAGGATTAAAGACTGTATTTCAAAATTTTTAAAAAGCATGACAAAGATCTATTAAATCATAAAATCCCATTCAGAAGAAGAGGATGATGTAGTAATACTCCGGGAGAATACCCAACGAAAATAATGTTGGAGATGTCAACACCTGTACGCCCGCGCTAAGGTCTTATCTTTCAGCTGATGTTTGCAAACGTTCCCTTCCTTAGTACAGACTTGCTCTCGGTTCAAATGGGCGCGTGTTTATTATTTGTCTTCCGGTAGCATTTCTCCATTTGATTGCGTTTTTTCAGGTGTTACCAGTATTTTATTTACCGTTTCAGTACGTAATATCCTAGCTCAACTTTCCATCAATGGGATTCGCATGTTTTAGATCGGTATTAGTAAGTCTCTTGTACATGTGTAGGTACGGATGGAATTTTATTTGACTATGAGTGCGGTATGATATCCTTGAGCGTTATCCTGACGCGTTTCCGTAGGTGATGCTAGTCGTTTCGTAGAATTTAGGGAAGTAATGAGCGGTGACGTCATTCTCAGATGGCGCGACCTTATCGCTCGACGGCGATGCATTCTAAATTCCCAGTGTGTAGATTCACTTACTATTAGAGGCGCTATCTCATGGCTACCGATAGAAAGTGTTAGGCATTCGGTCTTTCCAGAAAAAGTCTATCCGACTTTTTCTGGAAAGCTAATTAATTAGGCTCGTTTTGTATACCTGTGATGCTGGATGCAGAGGAAGTATTTTGTCCACACCCTGGCTTGGATACTGCGAGGGAAAGTAGTACTGAAGATGGGCTTGGTCCATTCTTCGATGTTCGGAAAAAATGTGAAGAATTTTGAGTCTCAAAGACTGTTGTGATTTTTGCGGGAAAGGTCCATGGTTGTTCTTTGGAGAATGAATTAAATAGTGCAGATTACGAAATACATATGATAAGATGGCATTCTAGCTTATATATGTAGCGAACCCAGTTCGCGTATTCATGCACTAATTTTTACTGTTACAAGACTACCTTTCAGCTGATAGAATAAATATATATTAACGCTTCATTGTAACAAGTATTTTATCTCTACTATTATATCTAAAAATGTCTTGAGTTTCGAAGGTTTGACAGAATTTTATTCACGACAGAGTTCAGACACACAATGTGAATCATTCTATGTTAAACTTACGATGGAAGGAGAATAGTTACATGAGATTTACGCGTATTAATTTTAAGTAAACATACAAAAAAGAAGCAAATATACGAATAGATTACGGATACGTGATGCTGATTGGTTTTTGCTGTTCCTACCGAAAAGTGTTTCATGGAGCCTTCAGAGATACATTCTTTACAAAATGGAGAGAAAGTTGCTTTAATGTTATGGGAGGCGCACAACCGTCGGTTCCTGACCCCATTCCGAGACTAGGAAGAAGTTCGGCGAGTTATAAGGAAGGGCGGAGGAACTCCCGATGATGCAGTTATATCCGAGCTATGGCTCGTACGTATCCAATGGAAACGTCATAGTTCTATCGCATCAACAATGCTTTTCTTATGAATGTAACGCACGCACGTCATATGTATACTAACAGATGTTTAAAATATAAAAAAAGTTTCTCCGATACTTACAATACTAGTTAAAAATAATGCATATTTATCGATTCAATCTCCTTTTACGTAAGTAGTTTCAATTTTGGTAGCAGTTTTTGATCATTAAGGCAACATCTCAATTGCATCATGAAAGTCATCTTTTCCTAATCAGGTGGTGTTTTTTTATTAATAAAGTTATTTTAGTAAATATATTATAAAGATACGAAAAACGGCTAATCCTAGAAGAATTCTCTAAAATTCGCTAAAGAACTTAAAATATAAATTATCTATATTCAAAGTTTCAATTTGGAATCATTGTGGCTATGATTTGGTACATCATATACGTTAGTTTACACTTAGTTTTGTTTACAATACACTTCAAAGCCACGCATTCTTAAAAAAAATCTCTGAAGACATCTTTAATTTAGCTTTAATAAACTGCAAACTTAACATCAACGTTAGTTATATTTGATATTGACTTATTAGCTGTAGAACTAACTATTCGTAAGTGTAGATTATTTTCTTATTATACATTACTTTACGCGATACAATACTTTTCGGTAACTAACTTCCACTAATCCATCACAGAATATCCCAAAGATATGTCCGAGATTCTTATTTCCTATCGTTTGCAACATACCTCATCTATGACAATGCTCTTTTCAGCCGATGACAAATTGAGTTGAAATCATCATCATTCGCCCAATTAGCCCTAGTTACAGATTCCGGAACGATATCATCATCTCGACCATTTACTTTTCAAAACGCGCGATTACGCACAATTAAGTCGAATAGAACGCATTGTTGTTGATTCATCATTAGGCGCTTTAGGTATTTACCTTGGCAACCCATACTTCCGCGCTTATCAGAATGGAAAAAGGCGTAGCATTTGTTTCCTTATCTTACAATACTCGTGCCCAAGCATTTCCTCCTAACAATTCCTCCTTTCATTCATACCGTCGAGTCTGCATCCCCGTTTACGAAATGCTGTGGCTCACCCGTCGTTAGGTAACCCAGACGCAAGCACAAACAAACTTCCTTCCCCGCCCCCCCCAAACCAGGGTCAGCACTTAACAATCGGAGATGCAACCCAGGCTCTTGTTTGTAGTGTTATCATCTTCCTCAAGAGAATGCAGGTTAGCGTTTCCATCGCAGATGAATTGTTCAGCGAAATAAGATGCCTCGAGCGTCCAGGTTTTATCAAATGTTGATTGTGATCAGAAAGGTTTAATAAACATCCGCGTTCTCAAAGGATGGATTAAGGCCAACTTTATAACTTGTATCTGTGAATTCTTGTGAGTTACAACATGAAAATTACGTTATTAATGTCACAAAAATGTTTTGCTACTACGAGTTATAGTTCATACGAATAGTTATTCATTCTACTCATATACGCTCACAGTAAGATGAATAACCGACGGTAACCGTATGAAAAAAAGAGCGGCAAATATTTGAGACGAAGCAGTAGGTGAAAAACCAAAAGATGCCTTGAATTTCATTATAAAATATCTTTTTTATTATTTTTTCAGTATTATAAATAGTTTTGTCATGTAAATGTACGAACTCGATGAATGTATTGGAATTTGAACTCAGACGTAACGATAATGAAATCATGAACAGTGGAGATCAGGGAAAATATATTCACGTTTTTTAGATATTTAAGGAAAAGTTCCGAACACGGAAAACTTGCGCGTAGAAGAGGAAACTTGGACTCAGTAAATAACAATAATAATTCAGGAAAACGGAGGAAATTTCAAGATTTACAATTATTAGGGATTTTTATGCTTAAGCAGTTTGTTCCCGTCGTTTAGCATTTACTTAATCTTTCGCAATAATGATTTTTCTACATGTTTGGAAGATTACTTTCATGCTAGACAATTGTTCTATTATTGTTACGTAGAATTGTAAACGGAACTTTAAATTATTATTTTGAAAAGCATTGTTGTTTGACATAGTAACTTAGCTAATTCTTAATGTTTTCTGATTAGCATGATTAAAATGGTTAGAGATACTTATATTTTGACAATAAACCATTGTTCACGTAAATGTGTAAACAATGAAATGATCTGGATTTGAATGCAAGCAGAAAAATCTTTCAGTTGTACGTGCGATATGGATAGTTGTTTTTTTGAAAAGGTGATAATATAACACAACGTCTTTATTCCTGGCGAAATTGTGATTGAAGGTTGTGATAGATATTTTATATTAAATGAATAACTATTGAGCAACAAGCTTATAGCTTAGAGAAGCCGGAAGTGTGGTTTTATCTAAAAGATCTTAATTCTAAGAAAGTCGTAGATCGTTACGAATTTCCTATTGCCGGAACGAAAGCACTTTACGATTACGTGCGGTGTGAAGGATGATGATTCATGCATCGACTATGCGTCTCAACCATGTTTATATTGTCATAAACACAATCTTATGCGGCTTCAGCGATGAGAAATGCAATTATTGACACCATTGGGCATGATAACTATTATAACGCCCGAGATATGAAATTTAATGTGCGTAGCTAAGTGCTTTGATGGCTTTCTAACCCATTGTTATCACGACTTTACAATGGAGATTTCTATTTATGTATACGGCGTGTGAACATCGATGTTATCTTAATGCCAAAAATTGTTATCGATGTGAGAGTTCAATATTTATTGCGTATTTATCATCTGATTATAGACTAAATAAAGGATAATGAATGCGAATTAGTTAGATATATACCTCCGAAAGTGATATGATTATCCAAAGATCGCTGTGTATGCTGACATATCAAATAGAGGATAACAAATGCGATTGAATAAATAGTTTTCATTATTCATATCGAACCCTTGGGCGGAATTCATCAGGGAAACTACATCTACATCTACATAAGAACTCTACATCTACATCTACATAAGAACTCTACATCTACATCTACATAAGTACCCTGCAAGCCGCCTTTCGGCGTGTGGCAGGGGGAAAGAGAAGAACGAAGAAGGAAAAGAAAAGAAGGAAAAAGAAAAGAACTCGACCGTTAGTAATCCTTAAAATTTCTTACGACAGCCGGACTAAAAAAGTCGCCTTCTCAAGAATCGGATCTCTATTTTATTCGCTACGAGAAACTAGAAGTATACTATCAAATAATTAGTAGTAGGTAATCGATTGCAAAGTTTGAATATTTCCTCATTACTTTAAGAATCATATTGGTAATTTCTATGGGATGAGAGGTTTACACTTGGGAATACCTTAAAAAATGTTGGCTAAATATGGTTACTTAAGAATCCTAGGCTACCTGACACGTAATTTCTTCTCCCTGTCTACATTTGAAACAATTACTCGAAAATGCTTTTAAGTGTTTTAACGTAAGGAGGCATACCTGAGGCTACCACGTTATCTCTCTTCCAAACACACCCCTCAAAGTGGCCGGATCATAGTTCTTTCGGTAGAAAGGTAACCTCCAGACGTATCTATATTTCACGAACACGTTGAGGTCTTGCCCGTTGTCGTCTTGGAAACGTCAGAGATAACATTATCGAACTCCTTTTCGAAAAGACTTGAAAATGTTTAAGCTACGACCTCAAAGACTCGAAGTTTAAGAAAAAAACGTTCTTGAAAGCGTACCCAGTCATTCACGTCGCCTTCTTTGATCTGTGCTAATGATTTCGCACGAGTTCAGCTTCCATGATCGAGATGTAGGCATTCATCAGAACTGACAGCAGCTGACCTTGATGGAATCATCAGACACACCTCCATCATCAGCTGAATCATTTTTTAGTTTATTTATCGGGAAATTTCAATGAGTTTCCGACCGGGACATTAGGAATGTGTGTTTTCATTATCTGCTACCATAATGGTCGTGAGAAATTATATAGAAATCGAAATCAAATTATACTTGTATTCATTGAATCATTATAGGTATAAACAGAAAGAGGGAAAAGGTATTCGTATACTAATTGCATGCGCATCATCCGAGGTTGTACATATGAATATAGGTGTTTATACGGTAAAAAAATCTTATCGGTAGATTTTTATATGAATGATAAAAATTATATTAAAAATACAACTTCTTTCAGAAGAAGTTCCACAAAAAATAAAATATTATTTTAAATTTCAATATTATAATTCATTGTGAACGAAAATATTGTATCGAGTTTTCTTTAAATTGTATTTTGTATCTCATTATGCGTGGATTTGAGCAATCATAGCATTTTTCTATTAAAAAATGTAATATGTCTTTATGAGAATAAAGCTTGGCCTTCATTTTAAGCATTTCAGCACCCTAGCAAAATTCCTGAAATATCCCTGTCGAATCTTCGAATATGATATTTAGTGAATAATTAAGTGCAGAACTCGGTAGCGTTGGAGATAGCTTTCGTTAGAAACCATTGGAAAGTTGTTTATTCGCACTAAATCTTTAGTAGTAGTCGAGTGTAGTAAACACGTTTTATTTTAAAAGTGGAATATATTGGTGTTAAAGTTATCAATAAACTGAGCAAGGAACCGATACCGGTCCGGATATCGTGAAATTAAAATGTTCACTCGGTGATAAATTTTAACGACACCAAGGATTAATATCACCAAGGATTATTATTAATATTTTAATTGCTTGATGTTGATGAGCTTCCATTAGATGGGTATGAATAGAATCCATCGCGAAGAAGAACTCTTAAAGGGGAACAACCCTCTTCCCACATTTCGTATTCAACCCGTGCAAAATCGCCGTTGACTGGAAAAACCAGTCCCTGCGAAAACCACTCCGCCTTCATTTGCATCGCACTGGATACAATTAGCGCCCCCGATGTCAAAACGCGTGCACACGCACCGAAAGATTCGTCAGACTTTCTTTTCTGAGTCATGTTCAGAGCGAATCGGTCTGGAGACATCCAACTTTCCCGCATCGTATTCGCTCAATTAGCAAAACTATCACGTGACCGCTAATCGATTGAGTTTCAATGTCGTACTTATTATAATTACGTTATTGAGTATGAAAGTCATGGCCGGTTGATTAGGTAAGGGTATCTTCTCTGGGATAGGACTCCATAGTAACTTCGTACCATAGTAACCGAATATCAGTAAACATTTGGTCGTGTCGAATACAATCAAACGTTGAATAAATATCTTTTAAAATTCTCTCATTGCGTAAAATATTACGATATTTATTCATTAATATTTTAATTTATAGGTTTTAGAATGTTTGTAAACATTCTTCATCCCGAAAAATCAAATTATAGTATATTATATAATGTAATATTTAATATTTATATGTATTATTTATGTATAAAAATATTGTGTAACTTTAAATAAATATATATAATGACTTAGTTAATATTTTCATTCGATAGAAATTCAATGACGCTGTAAGAATACTAATTATTAATACTAAGAAGTAATTAAGTAAGTTATTAATCAGTAAAGTAAGTAATTACTAATACTAAGAATACTAATACTCACCTTTCAGTTGTGAAAGTTCTCAAAAAATTTTGATTTCTATTATACCAAACACAGTACTTATTTCTAGTTTTTTTTTAATTACGAACACCTTTATAATAGAAACTTTAAAAATGACAGAAAATACTCACTCAATACACACAAGTTTCGCGTACACGTAAAAATATTTTAAGTAACTTAGTGAGAAACGTCAGATGAAATGAGTCTATCCTTTGAGTCCCGATTGGAACCCAAGGAAGATTCAACGCGACTATGATTTCCTGGTTTTATCCACAGAAGGTCAATACAGACTCCATAGGTCACGTGATCTGGGAAGATCTTTTGCCCTCTTCACCTCTAAGCCCCTATGACATCATCGGCATGTTTTTCGGAGAGGAAAAATTAGAAAAATTCCTTCAGACTGTATTTCTGGTATCGAGGAATATATTAAATCTTTGAACCGCGCAATTTCATTGCATTTTGCTAAAATAATCGTAGCCAATATAAAAGAATATTATTAAGATGGCATGGCTCAGTTACTAGACTAATTTGGAATCAATAGAAAAGTGTAGACATACTACACTGAGGCTTAAATCTCATGTCAAAAATAATATTTCTCCTACTATCTTTAAATATTTTCAGTTAAGTCTAATATTATTTTTAAAATTATATTATTTTTCTTCAAAAAATATTTTTTTTCTTATACATGTACACATTTTTATTTAATTTTTATAATCCTTCCATCTTTTTCGAAAATAATACAGAGCATTTATTTAAGTATAATTATTAATAACATTTTCATTAAGCGGTAACAAATTAGATAAAATGTGTTCCAATATCCTAATTAAGTAATTTATTAATTTATTAGCGTTAAATGAGGTGATAAAATTGTTATTTAGACGCTTGTGGCGATTTTAAATGGAAGAAACTAATATATATGTGGAACACGTTGTTATACTTTTAGCATCTACCATGCGATGACGGCCAACCATCCTCTGTATCATCATCCATTTTCCTCTTCAAACAGACCGTCTTTTGTTTCTTCACATTGCGCAATTTATGACCTATTTGCGAAGGTCTGTAGTCAATGTCAATTCATACGTAGAGCATTGAAAAACGATACTCAACTCGGTAAATGATTATACGACCTCATGCGGCGTGAAAGAAAAGCATATTTGTTTACATCGATTATAGAGACGCAGTTAATTCGATAGGAATTCCTGTGTGCGTTTGTATAAAGAGACTAAATGAGATGCTTAAGTGTTTTCCGATGTTTTCTTAGCAGCAAACGATGATCGCTGAAAGTGGTTTTGTTAAGAGACAACATTTGATATCGTTTATATACCTTTTTGTTTGTTTATTTCCTTACGTCCATTGTTCAATATCAACTAAACTCTAAGCTAAGTTTTTTCCTCATTATTCATTAATTAGAAGAGGAAGTAGCGTGCATACTCTCTAGTAAACGTAAAAATTTACGAGGATTGTTAATTAAGCAAAAACGCCATATTTATGTGATTAACGGCGAATAACAAAGTAGATACTTATCGATAAAGAGACTTCAATTGACAATAATAAAACCCATTAAAGATTCGCTATCCAACAATATTATCGACAATGGATTGTTAACTGATCGTATTAATTGGTTTACTGTCATTTAGCTATTGTTTTTGTTTGAGAGAATATTAGCTTTGATTGAAGGAGCTGTTGAACCTGAGGATAGAATATGTATCTTTCAGAAAAAAATCGTGAGCTTGTTTTGGTAAAATTTCTCTTCTTAAAAATTCACCATTTCCGGAATCGTTTAACGGTAAATTTAGACCGATTATATCGCCTTGGTTGTGCTTCTATGAGTAGTTTCCGAGGACGTTCGTTTTTCTCTTTTCCTTCTTCTTCACCGCATCGCATTTCCTTTTTAACTTTCGCAAATATCCCATGTTTCCGAATCCTCCCACGTATCAAACTTTATTTTTTGTTTAACGCGAATTTCCTGTTAGGGCGTAAGTTAGAACGACATTATACCTTCTAATTTTGCGGAGCCTGTTTCCTTCTTTAACACCCATTCGATGGGTTTCCCATCCGTACGAATCACCTATATTTCTGCGTCACGCGTTCGGTTCATTTTCCTCGTGTGCCCCATTTGACTGCCACATTTCACTCCCACTCAAGTGTTTCGGATTTTCCTCCATGGCTCTCCCGGTGTCGTGCGTCCTTGTGGGCGGAAGCTGAAAATCCCGAGGTTTTGTTGGGTATTTCTTTGGTTCAAGGCTATTCGGTGCCTAACATTCCCACCTTTAATAAAACCGGAAATAATTTAGATAATATTATACGTATTCTTGAATCCAGATATGAAACGGAAGAAGGAATACTAAGCTTAAATTAACGTAATCAAGGATCAAAAAGATTATTTTGGGATCTTGTTTTAAAAAAACATTGTAATAGGGTGTATTTAAATACTGTTAGAGGTCTAATTGTATCACCGTGTGGAAAATACGTATCATTGAACTGTGAGTTACGTAATCTTAATGAAAAATTGGAATTGTTAAATAACAGGAAATACCCATACTATTAGAGGTCTAATGATAAAACTACGGAGAAAATACATATCATTGAACTGTGTGATACGTAATATTCTTCAAGCATTAACAAATTGAAAGATTATCCTCATTTGAGCATCAGATATTCGGTAATAACGTACGTATAATTTCAGCCGCACTTTGCTTCGTAAAAGGCGATCATGAGCTGTTACTCGAACCTGGTACCTCCGCGTAGTGCACTATTGTGATAATCATTTCGCCATTGGACTTGATTTGATTATTGCTGGATGCAACCAGGAAGTCGCAAAGTAGTTTCCATGCCAACGCAATTCGCACATGTATTTTCGTTCTATGTTAATTGATGCGACACATTGGCGTCGGAGCGTGGAAGTAGTTGAAGAGACGACGTACTCCAGAAGGATGTCTGCACTGTGCATTGCATTCGGTGGATTGGTTAGAAGAGAACGCCTTGAAAAGGATGCGATGGGCTGAGATTCAGAAGGTCAAATGCGTTCAATTAGACCAGGCATAGAATGGCTAGTCACGGTCTGCAAGCTATGTCTGCATTTTGAAGCAGCGGTCTCCATCTTTCGTCGATTGTCTGTGAACTGTGGGAAAAAATTATGAGAACGTTCTCTTGAAGACTGGGTGGAGAGGTTTGTGAAATTTTCTCTGCAGACCTTCACTTTTACCTCTATAAGGGATTGAACTTATAAGAGGCCTTCTGGGCGTTAACCTTTCATTCCGATTATAACTCTGGATCTCTTATATAGAATGTAAAATGGTTAAAGCTACGTCGTTCTATTTAAAAATAACTGCAATCGAGTATTTATTCCCCGACTTGTGATTCACTGATCAACCGTTAATAATGAATTAATAAGAACGACAATATCAATTACCTGCTATTGATTGTTATATTGTTAATATCGTCCAATTATCGCCAATAATCAGGAATTTAATGAAGGTAATTGCACCAAAATAGTTACTATCAACTACATGATAATTTTAAACAACAAGTTATATTTAATGTCAAGTATACTTAATTATGTCACCAAATTTTGGATGTTTTCGTTGTTAAACAAAAGATATTTATATTTGGATTATGTAATTAATTAATGTTCGTCAACGTAAAGCTAAAATTTTAGCTGATATCATACATCCAGCTATTATTTTCATATGATATTTCTAAAATTTGGTAGCTTCCATACAAAATATCACTTCGGAAGTTGGCCGAAAGGAACTATTCTATAACAGTTCCAATCATAAAAACGGGCTATAATAACATCGCATGTATACGTTTTTCCAACAATCGAATTCTTTCTTTACTTTCTCGTGAAACGATTTTAATTCTCGCTTCCCATTCCAGACGGGTTAAATCTATTGTAAATTCTGACGTTAGCGTACTTTCTGCATCTGTAAACCCGCTGCACCCCGATTTGTTTGAACATAACTTATCCCAGCTGCATTCAAAGAGTTGATATTATCTTGTGTCTTTTGAAACCTTTCATATTCCGCCTTCGATGTTTTTTAGGTCGCTATAGAAGCGATCTTCGCTGATGTGACTCATGGCAAAGATTTCTCTGCCATGTGTGAGAGTGTGACTGGATGATTGCCGTTGTTTCGTTATATCTATAGTTTAAATGAGAGGATATCATCCATCGTATGAGATTCACATAAGATATAGTATGTAAATATAGATATAGTATATAAATCATTAGTGGTGGAATAATTTGTGTGGCAACATTATATAATAGCATTCATAAATATAAATGAAGACAAATCGACTGCAGAATCATATCTTACTTGTAACTAACTTCGTTGTGGGTAAAAAGATGAATTTACGTCAATCTCAGACAGTGTAAAGTATAAAAATGGATGGAAAGTAAGTCATAAAACTTTCGAGAGCTCAAGAATCACTAGCATTCACTACTTATCATTAATGCGAATACAAATTGCATTCATTAATGTTGTGCAATGTACAGGTGGTTACCTTTCGCGATGATTCATCCAGTTAGTTTTCCTGTCAAGGGCCGAAAGAATGGTATTCAACAGGCCGGAAAGTTCGTGCTCGTAATGACCGCAGGAACGAAGGCCGTAGAACAAAATCTTACGTAATCTCCGACTAACTCTTTCCTTGAGCGGCGCGGTCGAAAAATTTAACGCTTCACGGAATACATCATTGTTTATCACGCGAAAACTGCGTGCGATTGTCTTGTATACCCGAATTATCCTCTATGGACAAGGAGTGATATCCAAGAGGCGTTTTTATGGTTCCAAGTGACCTGTTTCGGAAGATTCTTGTTATTCTGTATTCTTTACTTGTATAGAGCGTGAAATCTTCTTCTTATCCTCGACGCAACCATCTTCTTCTGCTGGAATCATTTCAAGCGACCATTCATTGCATTTCCGCAGTAGCTGTTGGATAGCAGTCGGCATAACTCCGCGTTCTCAATGCATGCTACGAATACCAGTGGATTATTCCTGTCATAAAATTCGTACGTCGTATGGTAAACGCGTCACCACCTGATTATGATTCATTCGCATTTAATTTATTACCTTTTAAGTGCTCTCCTGCATTGTTTATGGTGTCTGGGTCACGTGGGAGTTTAATTGTATTCGTATGCTATTATTTTCTACGTAAGAGCTACGTTAGGGTTTCGACTACAATGGAAGACTATCAGTTATCTCGTTGTTATGGTGTTTGTTGATATTTTTGAGTGCTTTAGCCAATCAGTTTACCCAACCAATCACAAGATGGCGCTATGTGAGGCGCTAAACACCTGTGAATCTGATATGCGTATACCACGGATAAAGCGGAGAGTAGGAAGTCGTGGGTTTTAAAATGTTGATCTTTCGATTACGTGAATAATCCTTAAGAAACTAAATTGATGACAAAATTCGCAATATGCCTTTTATTTATCAAGAAAGATGCATCTAAGTTACTGTGGATAAAATTATTATTTACTATTTAAATTCACAATTTTAAAATTCATAATCTGAATAATTATTTGGATCATAGTATCATTTTAGAATTTAATCGATGAAAACAAAATGTGCATATATTCATTAGGATCGACGAATCATCTTGTCGCATTACTATACACGAAAAACAGTCTTCCTAGGACAGGAATCATGAATTATTATTAACTATTAAATTATTAACCTATTAGATACTGCGGAAATGAATTCATTGTCGAGAAAGAGGAATCTAGTTCATCTGCTTTACTTGATATTATTTCGGCACAATGCGAGGCAATGGTTATAGTTACTTTCCTCGTTAAAAGTCGTGAATTTACTTCTTGAAGAAGGAAACAGAATGTAAAAGTCAATTTGTTACCACTGCGCTCTGAAAATATATGAGAAATACTTCGCACTTAAGTTTTAGCCTTGTACCGCTACTGCAACCCGCATAAGCGATACGTTACTCAGTGGAGGTCCCCTTTAAGACAGAGATCGCGTCATCGAGCAGATGTTACAGCTTTTGGTAGCCCTCACCTCTCGGTACTTTAATTTTCGAGTCGCAGTAGATAAAACTATCGGCTATCCAGAAGGAGCAATGGGTTTCAAAAGAGTTCCTGAATTTAAATAGGATATCTATATTCTACAGATACGTAAATCAACAAGTATATCATAAATTTTACGCTATTAGCTTAACATCTTGCTGATCATCATGTTGATTTGTAAGAAGTACATAAGAAATGTTAGATCGAGGTACTTTGTAAAAGTTATATGAAAACATAAACTAGTTCGGTAAAATTTAAAAGAATTGTGCCTTTCAATTTTTCATTGAGTTATTTTGATAGTTCAGGTTCATTTATAAATCCAAAATCTTAGACTTTAAAGTTCCCGTGAACACACTTCTTGAAATCGTGTCTTTCAGTCGACAGTTTCCCAAAAGTTTTGTAAATTATTATTATAACTGGAAAAAAAGTGTTTCCGAGAATTTTTTATCTGGTATTGTTGGACAGAATATTGAATTAAATTCGAATTCGTTTGGATGATCGATTTTAATTGTTGAACAGAACAGAATCGTTTGCTTAATTAATTGTTGTCTCATTCAGTCTGTTTATTGTTGCGTAAAGAGGTGTATTGTTTACGTTTTATTCGTTTGAATTTCAAAAACAATCACAGTTGCTAATTTCTGAACTAATTTAATTTAAAATGAACATCGTAAAATAGCCAAGCTGTCAGTATATTATAACAAAGATAAACGTACAATATCGAGGGATATTTTTCCGGTACTTAGAACTACGAGATGGATCGTCTCACGGCCTCTTTTATAGATCACTCGTGAACGTACGTTCGGGAGATCTGGTGTTGTCTCATTTTTTGAGCATCGGCGTTGTAAATGGGTCCGAATAGGCGCCAAGTCGTTCACCAATCGGTAATAGCGTCGTAAAACGAAACGCTTTCGGGAGAAAGTTTGCGGAATACGCTATTGGGAGTCGTTCTCACGTCTTCCGAAGTCCGAGAGGCAGTCGTGTGTCGACAATGATGACATCACTTGGCGACGTCCTAACACGGCGGCTTCGATTGGAGGTGAACGACACCGTACCTTCGCAAGACACTCCTCCCCGTACTCGTGTACCGCGAGGGATAGACTCCATCCACCAATAGAGGTCCATATTTGGAATTCGGTGTCCTTTTCCAGCGGTGCGATTCGTCATTGTTCTTTTTAATGGTGGCCAAATTATCATTCATATCGAGCTGGCTGTCGTAGTGAAAGTTCGTCGTTTACAATATCTCGGTGATCAGCTATTTATATTGAGTATTATATTCGTAAGCTACTGACGGGGAATTAAATTTGAACATACGGGTATTACGTACGTAACTAGGGAAATTTTAAACATCGAAAAAACACGATTGAAGAGATTCGAAGCGCATGATTGACTGAAGAAATTTCATCTAGTATGCTTAGAATGCCATGGATTAACAATTATCCTTTGATATTCATATGATAATGGTAACTATCCATTTTTTAAAAACAAACCAACAAACATTTTAATGTCTAAAAGATTATATGTCATCGGTTACCAAGGAAAGCTGCTATCTAATATCTTGTTATGTAATTGTTATTTTTCCATGGAGACATAACCGGTGAAATATTTTTGGATATGGTTATTTTTGTGTAAAAATTAGGTGCTTTAGTGAAAATATCCTTTGAATAGTAGCTGCGAGCATAAATTTAAGTATATGGCTTGTTTTTTTAAATAGTTTACCAGTATCGTAAGATATCTTTCTTCGTGAATATTTTTAGAATTACGTGTTGTGTTAAATAAAATAGTTAAAAATAAGGTATCCAAACTACTATCAGTAGGAAATTCTCAGTCATCTTTCTAATCTGTTTTATCATACAATAAACATAATTGTAAATAATTTTTCTTTCATTATTTTTAGATTTTTTAACACCTCTTTAGCTGTATGATTTCACCTCAAACGCTATCAAAAGTTTTGTATAGATTGTAATAATTTAAGTACACCATCTCCCCATTAAGATATAACTGTACATCGATCTTCAATGATATAGATTTCTTGAGAAAATAATTCTATTCTCCAAATCTCATTCTTACATCCAAGCGTTATAAGGTTTGAATTCGATCTACTTTTCATCACACATTTTAAACGTAACGAAGCTTGCGTCATCAGTAAATGTTTGATCCCTGCATGGCTTGTTGCACCACGTTGGTCGTCAAGCAGTCAGAAGTTAGGTTGTCAAGTGGAAAAGTTGAAAAAGTGTTAGCGACCAACGCGGCGATGCATTCGTCATAAAAAGAGAAACCCCACGGCTTAAAATTTGCGAATTATTTATGAGGATTGACTAACTCACATCTCCAGCAATGCCTCCAGAGGACAATGAATGATGTCACATCTCCAGAATAATGTTTTACTGAAAGGATTCGATGCTGGATGAATTTTTGGAGGGAATTAACGTTTGTGCACACCATCCATGATTTCGATCTTAATTTTTTGAATGATTTGATTTGATTGCATTACAATGCTGCGTACCACTTGAAGACGATGAATGACCTACAAGATGGGATGGTTAAAGTAGTAACAGAAAAAAGCATTGGATGGTAATTATTACAGCAAAACAACCCTTTTTCGTCCAGAGGTAAAATGCTGAAAAAGTTCTAAACCACCTGTTACTCACGCTCAACCTTGACCCAGTTTCATCGATATTTACATTATATTGCATTACATCGACATTACTACAGCCAAAATTCATCACAATTTAGTGAAACGTAATATGTAAATTCTTGTTTTCATTATCAACCATTGTTTATCTAAACTCAGCCTATATTGTGATAACAACATCCAAATTATGTCTATGCTAGAGATATAAAATGATTTTCCACATCCCTCATTATAGAAAATGGCATCTGATTATATTGATACAGATACATAGACTTTCGGGATTGATCCTTCATTTCTAGTAGTTCATGGTACGAACATTTAATAAAATTTGTGTTTACAGTGGCTAAGAGTATCAGGATTATCGTTTCTAATAAATAGTACGCGGGACAAATCCGCTGTCGAATTATACCAGTACGCCATTCATTCGTCTTTCATAAATCTTAATTCCTTTTAAAGTCATTTGAAACATTTCCTTATTCGATGTGATCAAATGCTTGAGCTCTATTTCAAATCTCTTTCGCATGGGTCTGCCCTCGCTTTTTGCCCTTCGTGTCACGGTCTGATTGTCACTTTCCCCTGCACTGACCGATTCACAGTTAGCAGCAGTTCGTTCGTGATTCGCTCCATTTCTTTAATTTCCTTTCCGGTCAAAACCAACTCACTTTTCCAATCGCCATGAGAAGACCAAGAGTTATTGATTCATGTGGTAAAAAACTCGATTATCATTTCAAAAGGTGCTGCAATACATAAAAAACTAGTGCGTATTTTATATTTTAATAATACAACAATTCTAACCTATGTCAGCAATCGAACAATTGTCATCCAACAATAAAAATATTGGAACATACTTAAATTGTCATCATTCTACATTAATAATGATACTATATTGTTGTATCAATTGTTGCGAAGCGAAAACGACTTTATATACGTATACTCAATAAGTAACTTTATATACATGCTCAACAATAAAATTGTCTCGATGTCAGTTTTTGTTCCCCAAAAATCGCTTTTATCCATAAAGAATAAATCTCAGATTTACTGAGTATTGTATTTCTACTATACCTCTATTTTTTCATTAAGGTAGATCAAAATATTATTCGAAAGTCAGTCAGTATTGTATTATAAATGAAGGTTTTGAGGTGGGGGTATACTGTATATAATATATCACTAGTATTTACGATCTTAGTGTAACTTTGGATGGACCTTAAAAATTGAATATTGTCGGAAAAAATTGACCTGCATTCTTTCATTGAAATTCAAAGCTGATAGTTTGGTCGTGTTGAAAGCTCTCCTTGGTTTGAATCCCAGTAGGGAGCCGACGTGCACTAAGCTTAAGCAAGTACTTTGAACAATGCTAATGCCACCATCGAAAGCAATTAATTATTACAAGAATTTTTTTCCAACAATAACAACCCAAGAAATGCACTGGATCGAAGGAATTTATTTTCTTTGCTTGGCAACGGCAGATCATCCTGATGACCCATTATCCTGGCGAGACAGTGCAATCTATCTTCATTAAGAATCTTTCGCAATTCTCTCTTGCGAATTTCTCCAAGAGAGCCTCGTATCAACTGGAAATTGTCTCTATCGCTTATGAGGAATCAAGTTTGTATTCCTTATTCTCTTTCGATAGAATCTGCTGGACTCATTAATTACTGGGATAGATGGAAATTCTGTTATCGTCTATATATCGAGGGGATATATGTCAGGAAGTATAGTTGGATTATTTCACCGAATTCTTTTCAAGTAGGATTGCATGAAAAAATTCAAAATCCTGTAAATTTTTCAGTCAAATCAAAAGTTGTATTAATTATAAATTACAAAAATTTCACTAAGAATGTTGCATTCCTGGACTAAATACATACTGAATATATGAATATCGTACATAAAATGTTATACCCGTAATCTGAATCCCATTTTTACTAATAAATACCACAGTATTGTAAGTTTAATATCTACATCATTTTTTTCATAGTACTCCGCTTAACCATGAAGAATCTAATGCTTGGTATAACACTTTGATACAACGTAACCGTTGTACTTTACTTACTTGTACTTTACGGACATCTGTCTGTGTTTCGGCGAAGTCTATATAGTTAAAGTACTCATAATACAAAGATTCTTTCGTGTTTAGGGTAGAATTTCTTCAGCGGAAGACTACAGGATGAGTACATTGGTGCAGATTATAGTTGCCATGGTAATTTTCAGGGTAAACTGGAACTCTCGACCGTCTCACGCCTGGATTCACGTTCACATGAATTCTTCTCTTGCAATTCTATCCCATGACGTCATTTTGCTAAGGTCAGAAAGAAGAAGTCTACTTTCACGTCTTTTACTCAAGGCAAACTACGAACTCGTAATGCTCCTTCGAAAATTGACTTCATCTCAAATGGACGGATTAATCAATTTCTGGCTACGTAATTTGATTAATACTATGTGAAAGAGATAGGCAGACAGGGATTCAGACTCAAGTTCTCTGCTGTAAAATGTTGAAGACCTGGGTTCGAGTCCCGGTTAAATTCGAAAGGAGATTTTTTTTCCATTTTTCATCAACGATGGGTTTGTTAACGAGGCAATTTTATTCCGTATTGGATTTCTCACTTGTTTTTCCTTGGTTTTAAGCTAATTTAGAAGTTTATTTTAAGGTAAATGTTATTCACTTTCCTGAAAAAAAAACAGTTTGATGATGTGTTCGTAACATGCATTAAAAATTGTGTTTCATCCAGAAGATAACGAACTCATTTCATCGTTTCTTATTATGAAATTGATTTAGGTATAATTGATTTAGGTATATACAAGATGTGGTTTCTTACATGTTAAATTCATCAAACTCTTCTGAAATAATGTCTATTAAGCTTATGAACATAAATCAAGCACATCCGCTTATGTTGATTATTTCAAAGATTGTTCTATGTGAGGAAGAAGGAATTTTAAAATGTCCCGTGAATTTCCTTCTACGCTTTACTAATTTCAGATGTTTCGCTGAGTTCAGTAGCTAACGAAATCGTGTTACAGATACAGACAGGGCGTGCTTTGATGATTAAGCTGAGCACGTCAACTTTTTGTCAACTCGTGTCGTTCGTTTTGACCAGTTTTCCGCAGTTCATCAACCTTTTCTGCTCTCCCTAGTAATGTGCCAACTCGGTCTTATAGACCCACTTCCGCGCCGAGTATGTATGTACGTGGGATCGGTGCCAAATATTTCGCAGAGAGTAATAGATAATCAAGGCTTCATAAATCTCTGCGAATAATTGTCGCCTTGTTTCTGTGGTATAATAATCCAGAGCTCGCGGTTGTTATTTAGTGATTGCGTAACAGTGCCTTGAATTGTAAGCAGTAATTTTCGTTACTTTCTGCTACTGTGTGACAGTTTGAGATACGGATTATTGCCGGGAAACATAATGGATAATTGTTCATAAGGATAAAAAAATCTATTGAAACTTTTTTTGGCGGACAAAAATTTTTGTTTTCAGTGCGTCTTAATAGAAGAAAATTAAAAATATATTTGAGGGGTTAAGGGAAATCTGGAGACATTAATTCTCACGTATTCCGTACTGACGTATTTTCAAATCCGTCACTTACTCGATCTATTCACTCTTTCATCCACAAGATCTCGGACCTAATATGAGTTTTTCTGTATATTTCAAATATAAGGATTAATATTAATTTTACAAATGAAAGTTATGTGGGAAATCTTGAGATCAGTGCGTACGTGTAAAGCACATACGTATTTTAGGCCAAGGCAATTTATTATTTCGTCCAATATTCAATTAATAAAGCAGGCCATTATAATATCTCTAAATATCTTTAAAAAAACATTGTGGTGTTTGTCTCTTTAGTGTATCAATAATATATCAGTCTGAATAAACTCTTTATCAATCTTTCAGTAGTTACTGGAATGGATTGTTAATGGAATTAAAAGATTCCAGCAGTATCATTATCTAACATATATTTATACGAAGCGATTGCGATAGCTTACCGGATGTGAGTGCTATGACGCCTATATTATCTAAATTATATAATCGTATTTTCAACGTATAAGCTTTTATTTGTTGCCGGAAAACCTGTTACTGTTTCCGAAAAAAAAATATTTTCTTGTCCATGTCACGGCTGTCTTATCTCACAACAGGAGAATATCCAGGGCATGTCGTCATTAGTCTTATGAAATGAGAATCGTGGAAATAAAAAAAATGAAATAGCACGGAACGGAATGCTTTTGACAGTTCGCTCAACCAGCTCGTTTCAATAAGAGTTAAAAAAAAAGAACGAGAGTAATTTCCATTTACATAAAACTTGTTCATAATTATTCTCGAGTTTACGTACTTCAAAATAGGTAAAAGATTCTATCATATCACAAAAACTGTACATTAATTTTTTTATCTAAGAGAAAGAATTAAAAGCTGACTCGTTTATTCATTCAATTCATTCCTGCCATAAGACTAAATGTTATTTTCTGTATTTTAATACGATTTTACTTAGCAACTGATAAATAGCAACCGTAAATATTTACATGGCTTACATTCTTGCTCGTAAAAATGTGATAAACGAAAACACTGTTTGATGGACAGAATCGCATGTAAAATTAACTAAAATTTAATTGAGAATTATTAATACATATTTTTATAATAAGTATTAAGTTAGAAGAGATTATCATGTAAGTTGTACTTTAGTATGGGAGAGATTGATAAGAACAGTTAGACGAAACAAATTATAGCGTGAATTTATTTCAAAAACGTTCTGAGCGCACATAAGATATCGTATGTGAATGGAATTTGCAGAATTTTGTAATATTTTCAAGTGATTAAATATAAATTATGAATAAAATCATTTCAAAATTTTAGAAGTTCGTATTCATCCACCCATAATCAATTTATTCGTTCGAAGATTATTTATATACAAATTCATACCTCAAGGGTAAAGACTACCGTACGTTTGTAAGACTTAAGGTGTGTTTACGAGCGAAATTCATCAAACAGTATCAATCTTAAAGACAAAGGAAGGATGACAAGAATCAAGAACTGGAAACGTCTTACCGGATTGAACCAGAAACGTTTAACATGACGGTTCAATGCGTTCCTTCAAAATATAATTTTACTTTCCTTTCTCGATAAAAACAGTGCATGATTTATTTATCTTATTCCCCAGTTCATTTTTTCCTCCTCTTCATGATGTCATTCGCTAAGATTGACTTAGTGTTTCCGGCGCTTCAGTACATCTCCTCCCGAAATACTTGCCCCCCAAGGGCGACCTCTTTTTTCGAATCCACCGTCTGCGGGAATGCCCTTGGACATGTCTTAGAGTTTCTCTCGCGATTACTCCAAAACTGGTTTCATTTCCTGCCGAAAGAGGTCAGGATTTATTAAGGAGATACATCTGCGAACATCTGGATTGTTTGCACGAACGTGAGGTCTTGTGTACCGATTTTGGATTGGGCCCGAATACCACATTTTGGAGCTTCCGGGAATGAAGAACGGGAAATCATTTTTTCTTGAGAATTTTGGAGATTTCCCAAAATTATCTGTCCTTGATATCAATAAAAATTTGAGTAGTATCTCATTACCGTAATTTTTGGGTTTCTTGCAGAGTTTAATGTCCAAAATAAAGGATTTTGTTTTCCAAGTCTCCACGCTCCATAAATGTATGCTTTAATAAAATTCAATTTTCTGTTGTTTTCCGAAAAAATTATGATTGAAATCCATTGTAACATTTTCCTATTTGAACTAAGCAGTACTTCCTTGTGATACTCGGAGTACGTGATGCAATTAGACCCCAATTAGACGATTGAGGTCACCGTGGTAAAGTTATAACTTGCTAACATTTGGTGAACAGGAAGTACTGCTTTCATTAGTGCGTCTGAAAGTTATGTCTTAAGGAAACGCTTACTGAAAAGACTGCGTCGAATTTTTAAAGATAATCTCACCGTCTCACATAAGTCAATATTTTGATGTCACATAAATACTTTTTTCAGTTTGTGTTAATTCATTTTGAGACATGTTAAGCAGGTAATAATATCAACAATTACCTCAAAAATATTAACTCAAGGTTACCGTAGTAACGTCCCAGTGAAACTTGCACTTTTATCTGTTACTGAAACCACCTAAACCTGGATTACTCAAATAGTATTTCGCTAGTTTAAGAATGGAAACTGAATTCATTACCAAGACTCCATCTTCAAATGTTTTAGCAAAAGTTATTTTTGCACCACTTAGGTATAGAGCATATTTTTCGACAGAACTTTTAAACGTTCAATTATTGTATTTATGAAGACTTCACAATTCCTAATTCTACCATCTTTCCTACTAGAATCGTTACAATTGAATTTTTACGCTGGTATTTCTATGATGAAAAAATTAGGTTGCTTATTCACCACCGCCTCTTTTAATTGTAATACTTTTAAGTTTCCACATTTATAAAAATACAATTCTTACCTTTCGTGAATTGTAGAAAATGAGCAGCGGAGTCGGTTCACATTTTGCTAGGACGAATGTGAAAGGACAGTTGTAATCAGTAAGGTTCATACCAGAATTTCGTTGTGAGGGATGTAATGTAAAATTAATAAATAAATGATTGTAACGAATGAAGTATGAGTTACTTTGAAGATGTATGAATAATGTTGTTATTCAAAAATTTCAAAACGAGGAATCACCCTGTTAAACGAACCAAAGGAGTCTTAAAGACAATAGTTATGTCAAGGATATCAATCTATAGTGACTATGAACCCTTCACACTCGACGTAAAATTCGTACAATTAAAAACAACCCTTCTGGATCATTCATCATCATCAATTCATCATCATCACTGATGGTAAAGCTTCCTCGTTTCAACATACAAATACGTTTACAGTTTACTGCCGAGGATTCTTTCTACTCTATACATTAACCCAAGTAAACAGCGGTGGGACATGAAAGGAATTCTATGTGAAGAGGTTTGGTACGAAGCCGTCAATTCTGACGTCTCCCTACGCTGGTGCCCCCCGCAGAGAGGCGGCACTTAAAGACACTCATCCCTGTCCATCCAACCCACTTGTTCGCAAATGCATGCGATTTGAAGGGGTCGTTGTCCTCGTCGATAAAAACAAACGAAGCGATCTGTGCGCTTATGACCGAAGACTGCCCTTTATATCTCTGCTTCAGATATGGCGCACCGGATAATAATCCGCTAAAGAGAGAGTTTATCGTCCGTTGAATTACCACCGAGGCTGATTCTCTCTATCCTTCCATAATAATTCTTCTTCAGGAGATGTAGAAGTGGAATGGGTAATTCAAGAACGTCAAATATGTTGACTGTGTCTTTTGAATACGTTGATATTGTCCTTATGTTTGTTTATATTGGTCGAAAAGATGATAAGGTTGTATATAACACAATATAATACAATAATATATATGCAAAGGCTTCTATAAACAGGGTAACGTTGTTAACTTAGGTGAAATATGATTATGGTGCAAATATCCTGAATCCTGAAGTACTCATATTGGTGAGCAAAAATTATGAGTTTAAGTTAGTCCGCGATTATAATAAACTAACTAACTTAAATTTTGTGAGAAACCAACTTTTAATTTAATGTTATGATGCCTATTAATAGCTTTATTCATAGTTTGGACAGTTGAAGTTTTAAACGAAATTTATTTATTAGTATATTTATATATATCGTAAAATATTTTATTCTAGCATTGTATACGAAAGAGTGTTAGCTCTGGGAAGACCATGCTGATGAAATGAAATGTTTCTTTATTATGTATTATGCATATTTATAATGTCCTCTAGGTAGATCACAAATTCGTTATATTTTAAATTTTAGTCTTTGCTTGTCTTATCCCAGACCAAGTTCCGCAGTAACAAACCCATAAATGTAGAATACTACGCTGTAATTCTGCGTAATGTTTAAAAATGTTTCCTGTTACTTTTATAGCAGGATTCTGTGATAGTAGATCGAGCATCTTCAATCTTCAACTGCAACTATTTAATATAAAGTCGCGATGGTAGTTAATCGCGTCCCATTTCGCGAAAATACCTCCGCGGTGCAGAAGAAGTCTAAGAAGATTCCATCTTCCGTTCCCAGCAATGTGGACAACCGTTAGTCTGCAACGTGCAGCGGAATTTCAAAATCTAGTTCACGATCTGGTTTCTGAAATTGCACTTCATTGTCCGCTCTTCCTGCAGCCGAACTCGACCATCCGGTTCCGTCATTCCTTCGGGAAACGTCTTTCTCTTGTTTTGACGGAGACTTCAAAGTAGTCGATTGGCGAAACGTTCTTACTGCCATCTACGGAAACGAGAGCAAGTAATACGTGCAGTGAGATGTTGGAATCTCGGACGAGTGTACTATAATTATCTCGGATGATGGACGGATTGTTTCTGCATCGGAAAAAGCATTTCCTCCCAAATTTTTAAGTGCCGGATGTGAATTTGTAACGCGAAATGTTTATTTAATGCGTCATAAACACTGATTCGCTTGAGTTATTGAAATTTAGGTATCCTTTATATCTTCAGGCGATGAGTTCTAAGAGATGAAGATGAGACTTGGTATTCGAGATGAGCAAAAAATGTAACACCATGCACTAAAAATTGATACACCAATAAAAACTATAAGTTATGCCAGTAGGCTTATTAGAATTTTTCAACGGAATCTTACACTTTTAAAACTTTACAGTTAGAGTAATGAAGGTATGTTTATATTTGTCAAAAAATCGTCATTATCTATAATATTTTTATATAAGATATGAAATTGACTTCCAAAAAATATAAATTAATTTGATCCACGGAAGTATTCACCATAAACTTCATACATACATAATACATATATGTATGGAGCAAAATTCGATGAAATATTCTTGAATGAAAAGTATTGAGTTAAATGAGAATATGATAAAAAAATTACGAACTTCCACACTTTCAAAATATGCGAGTACTTTTCACGTTTTCATTATTACATCTTGTAGCATTTCTTCCTTTACTTTGCAGAATAAGAATTCAACCTCTTAGTCACTCATGAGTTTATTTTTTGTATGGTTTTGATTTATGTTTCAACGTCAAATTTTCCGTTGAATAAACCATCAATTTTTCGTGTACATTGAAGAGATCTGAACATGCCTTAATGCATAGCCCATGCACATGCAGGGACGAGTATCATCGGCGTAAAAATAGCTCCCCGTCCTTTGTTTATGTTTGACTTTTAAAAAGCACGCCCTTTAAATCGTACGTAAACATCGCTTGCCTCCAATTCGCACCATCTTATCCCACCCACGAGACAGTAGCGCCGTGAGCGGCTGCGTTTGAAGTCACAAGCAACTCTATCTTGACCTTCGAGCGTATTCTCTAGTTCGCACATCTGGCGTGGGCGAGCAAACTCAATCTGTTCTAACCCCTCCTCGGCCATATCTTTCCCTCTCATCCGTCCAGCTCATCCTATTTTATTTTTCTCTCTTACGCGTCGTTTATTTTAGTTCCCACTTCTCCCTCCCGCGCGCTGGCGGCGCTCTAGTCTCGGCGGAACCAAGTGTTTTTAATTCGTCCGTCCCATTTCCTTTACTTAATCGAAATGGGCGGACTTTCCCGTACGCATGGCATGGTTCCCTTTAAAAAGTGCCCTCATAGCTGTGGGTGGTCGGTCTGGGAACTCTTAGCAGAGGGAAGTTCGTGGTCACGGTCTGAAAGGATCGGCAGGATGTCGAATTTAACAGCGCCGTGCATTAAATCCGCGATGGAGGGCTCCCGGAACGTTTTCGTTGTCTCTTTCCTGTCCCCCCCTTGAATACGAATAAAACTACGAAAACAGCGAGCGTTGGATACTGTATCTGAAAGTTAATGCTTTAGCTAATTCAAAGTTAAAAAGATTTCTGATAATTTCCGCTGTATCTAACCACTGACCAAAATTCGTTCACGAAGTATCGCTTTTAACAATTAAGCAATAGTAAATTTCATGTTGTCACGAAAGTTTTCCTTTAATTGATTTCAATAAAATTATCGGAAAGTTATGGAATGAGGCTAATATCTCGTTGTTAAAACGAAAGTTTCATCTGAAGTGAAAGTTAAATAAGTAGTCATTTTAGTAAAAGGCGTATATCTAGATAATGACAACCGTAACCTAATGGAATGCATTAAAAGTTTCTTAAAGAAACAATAGATTGGGATTAATCCAGCAGTAAGATTCAGCTGACGTAACTATACTCAATAGACCACATCGCAATGTTTACAGTTGTCACTCCATGCAGCATATCTGTTACTCATCTTCAACGCAGGCTTATTTTTCGTTTTTAAGGACTCTGGATATGCATATTCATTCTTTCCTCGAATAAGATGATATGAATTTTAAGGATTTCCTCGAAATTTTGTGTTCATGCGCATTTAAGGGGAGAAAACAACGTGCGTATGACGTCAGTGTTGAGTTAGATAAGGTAATAGCCTCATCATCGTGATATGATGCTGAATCTCTCCAAATTCAGCTGCAAAAGTTTCAGATTAATGGACAATTGGGTATAAGTCAGCTGTCGTTGAGTCATATTTTGTCTCCAAATGTCTGCTGAATTCTTCTTATCAGCGTAAAAGATTAAATCTGTCGAAATCAAAATTTTATTCTATGCGTCATCTTATTGGGACAAAACCATCATCAAGGTTCTATTTAAAATTTATTAGGTACGTTATTAATAGAGAAAATTAATTACTTGAAAAATATAAAAACTCTGTATTTTATCGATTGTCATGGTACATAAGTATTTTATTTATTTATATTTTAATCCGTGTAAAGCCGTTCTGCTACGTCGCCTGTATAATATTATCATTGCAGTAACCGTAGCCAAAGGCGATTGAAAATATTCCTTGGCTTTTTTCTCATTTTTTATAATGTACGACGATAGAAACGAATTATTTCCGTAGAAACAATCAAACCAGTTGCCATTGATTTAAACGCAGGTGATTCATGCAATAAACCATCCAGTAATTGACGTATGATAATTTATAACTCTACGGGTATATTTATTATCTCGCTGATAATTCATTAAAAAAAAACAAATCAACCGTAATTATTTGTTGTGGTTTATTACGTGACATCTTTTTTATGTTAGTTTCCATTGTTTTCTGCGGCCTGTAATTGGTTTAATTAATCCTTTCATTCAATTAATTTATTAACGATTACTGGGATAGTGAATATACAATCGATTTTTTCATCCAAAACAGTTTCATCCTCCATTCTTTTTGTCGGATGGCTTTGAAACGACTGACTTATCGTCAAATGTGAAAGAGACGTGAGGTCACTCACAATACCGCACCGCATTGTCCAAACTTCCTTTGTGTTCAAGCGTCGTTTTGAAACTCTCATCCCGTCATTACGAAACAATCCTTATTAATTTACTCTTCGTACTGAATTGTTAAAAAACCTTTCGGTTTAACAATGGTGGTGCGCGAAGGAAACATTAAGGTGCATTGTTATCTTCGGAGAACACGGGTTGATTAGATAATTAACGTCGTAAAATCGCTTTTGGCCTTTTGTATCTCTAATGCCGTCTTCCATCGGACGAATTTTATTCTTTTCCAGGTCATAAATCTTGGTAGCCACACCCTTTGTCGATACGCTTTATTCCTCTTAAGAGCCGCTTAAAAGCACACCCCCGCCAAGGACGGCCATTGGAGGATTCCAATGGGACGCTCAGTCATTCCCCTCTGACGACGGAGGCTGTCAATAGGTTTGACGCAGAGATGGCAAACTTTCTATCCCGTCTAAAAATAAACTCATCCAGAGAGAGTACGTCATGGAGATGAACTGCACCGGTGGGACGTAAGGAGACATTGAATAGGGGCAATGCGACTGGAAAGCGAAGGAGTTGTTTGCGAAGCGTATTTCTGGTTAGGGTTATTACCACAATTGGAGTGTAATGACAGCTGTCTCAACGAAAAGAATTCATTAATCACACAACGAATGATTGATATAGTTTCAATGGCATTGTCTCAACAATCAAAAGCAAAGTAAAACATCGTGTTTTAATGTCATACATGTATGACTCTGTTGATCTGAAGCGAGTGTTCTGATGCAATGCTAAACAAATTAATGTATTGATAATTAAGTTGCTTTCTAATAAAACAGAAAAAATCATTATGATATATTTATGGAGTCCACGATGTAGCGTTGCTATTAGTAAATCGTAAACAAACCTGTCGTCAAGACATTTCTTCGGGAAAGAACGCATTTAAGATATTCAGCCATGTTGATTCAATGATTCTAGAACTTATATGTTGTTATAATGAGACTTTAAATGATAAATACGTATATTATCGTATAATAGAGTCGTTACAAGTCGTGAATTTAAGTTCGCTTGATCTTCAGCTCGAATACAATGGGAACGAATCGTTCTCCGATACGTAAACAAGTTTAGAATCTTACGTAACACAGTAGTCGCTGCACCGCTATGCATTACTGCAGTAATTTCTTAGCGTATGTCTTTATAAAGCGTTGAATTTCTGCATCACACGTGGATCGATGAAACCAACGCAATGTTTCATCTTACTTAGCTTATTCTTTCGTGTAAAGTTGTATCCAGTGGTGTTACTCCTTTATTCGGGGAGTTTTAATATTAGCTGAATTGTTATGGGTAGGAATATGAATCACGGGCGCGTAATCTCTTACGTTTGATGATTTGCATAACTTACGATGTGCTTTGGCAATACACTAAGATTTCCTCAGTGGCGATCAATCATTCCAGTTCGCGATTTCCAGCGATGATAAGCGACGACGGGTTGGAGATGTTGGAGTTTATTTGAAGACCTCAGGTGTGGAAGCTAATTAGGTTGTTCTTGGCAACCGTAGGGCGATCAACTTTTAGACACCTTAATAATTAATTTCTTTTTAACAGCCACGTGTTGAGCGTCAGTTTTACTGAGGTTAAGAATTAATTTCACAGAGCAAGTTGTTAGAGGAGAAATGCTTAGGGAATATCCAGTATCGACTTATATTTACCGGAAATGATTGCGAAATTTATTGATATCTGCCAACGTGATGAGCATTAGATGAAGAAAGAAATCGATCGATGTTTATCAGATGTTTACACTACCAACTGCCACTGATAGGATTGTTTGGGTTTTAGGGATTTAGATGAAATACAATTCCACAATTGACTTGAAATCGAGAGTTATAATATTCAAAGTGTAGAATCTTTTTCTGTATCGTATTATCTATGTATACGTCGATTATGAATTGATTTTACGAATATTCTGGACAAATAATTATTATGAATAAGATAAGATATATAGGGTTACTAAATTAAATTCAAAAACACCTTTTAATATAAAATTATCTTTCTTTATATTTTTATAAAGAGGGGCCAATGTTACGCATTTTTGAGGATATATTGAACTGAAATATCTATTTCTGATTTCTATCTATTTTTTTCCATGTACTGTAAGATTAAATATTTTATGCTATTAAAAATATTTTTTATGACTTTAATGATGAAATTACTTACGGTAATTTATATGAGACTTAAAAGATCATTTGAATACTTTAATTTTATTTGGTATCCAAAGAAGAATAATGAAAAATAATTCGTCTTTCAATCGAATTATACTGAATATATTAAGTTGTCAACTAATAAGTATTTAGGAATCAAAAAATTAAAATAATTCATGTACTTATCCCCTACTTGTAAAGAACATATGCAACTGCCTTATTTTAGTGAAGATATTTTATTGAATTTTTAATTATTCATATATTCAATTGGGTAAAGTGACTTTCATGAAATTTTTTCGCCATTTGAATGAAGAATTTAAAGGTAATAATACTATTTCGTAATCTGTTTGTATTTAATATTATATTGGTAGTATGTTTGACATTAAAATTAACTATTCACTCTAATATAGTACTTTGATATTTGTGTCAACTCTGCTAACATGAGGTTCTCTTTCTGTTATAGGTAAGTGTACAGCAGCTGCTACTATCAATTTCTTATCCAAAGACAGATCCGGGTGTAAGTAAGTACCCTCATTGCTGCAGTAAAATTTACGGCCATCGTTCAGCTGCTGGAGGGCAAAACAAGTTCTCCCGCATGTATTCATTTCGGATGTCGTGATGTTAAAGCCCAGACACCAACAACTCTGATTAGATTAAGTAGGGATTCCTCAATATGATAATTATCCTATAATTAATGTCGATTCACTTATTTTAAGCTTTTAACAGCTTTCGAATAATAATTAACAATAGTAAAAGCGTATGGTTTCGTATTCGTATTTTAAATTAGTTTTTAATGTAATACGTAAAAATCAGACTTGTTAAAATTTTCTCATTATTTATAACAATTTACATTTAGGGAAATTATCAAAGATTCGTTTATGAAGAAGTTTTTGTGTTTGAAATTATGTTAACATTAATTCAATTGTCATGTATGTAGTAATTATATTCTTCGTTCAAGTTGAGAACATGTAACTCAATATTTAAAGATGGAGGTGAATTTGTTGATTACATGAAAAATGGAATTATAGGTGAATATGATTGTATATTAGCGATAGAATTTAATTTGAAAAACTACACTGAATTGATGATATATTTATTTAAATGCGAATATGTAATATACGATATTTTGGGTTATTTACCGAGGAAAGAAAATCTTCCGATGATGAAAGTGCTCTATCTCGGAGAAGTAATTTAGAGGCGTTCGTTCGGAGCGAAAAAAAGATGAAAGATGATAAAAAATAGGATAAGAGAGCGAAAATTAAGCTGATCATATTGCTTCACCGTAAACCCTCAATTACGGAAGGATTTTTTTTCAACTTCATCTTTCTCTTTTCATGGCTTAAAGTGAAAGATATTCATTATTTTATATGCCAGGAAGATATCTTGAGGCTATTTAAATTTTTTATCATTATACTCAATATAATAAGAGATGTCCGTAAATTATTTATGAAACATTTATTTCTCAAAAAAATTACAGAAAATTTCGTCGGTTTTTAATATATTTAGAAGGTTCTCCGAAGATAAGGATATTAAGGACAATCAATAGCGTAATTCATAATGCCTTCGTTAAATAGATTAGATGTTTCTTACAGCCTCATTTGTCTCCAGTTTTATATCTTCAAGTTCAGGAAGTATAACCATAATTGGGTGTAAAAATAATCGTCAGTCAACGTTCCTTATAAACTGGAAATGTCTTAACACATTACCTGTACATTACCAGGATTTAATGATGGTATATATTTACATGCAATAACTTGGATGAACGATTTATAAAATCCGTTTATTACGTACGGATACCAGAGTTCCTCGTTTCTCCGTAGGGACAATTTATAGAAGCGACCTGCAGCTATTCAACAATACTATAGGTCTCATTTTATCCGTGCTATACCTTTATTGAATTCGATTTGTGCGTAGAATACTTAGATATTCCTTTTAAATAGTTTATTTTACTTTCGGAAAAGACAGTTACTGTCCATATACATAATGTAATTCGTGTTGGGTTGGCGGGCTGGTTTGAAACCATAGCAGCGGACCAATCAGAGCCGTAGGCCTGACAACCATTCCCAAAAAGACCTACACCGCAATCTTATCACGGATTCTATTCTCAAACTTCGTAGACAATCGAGACTCACCCAATGTTTAAGTCTATAGATTCACACCTACAAAGGGCATCGTACTTTGATCGTGTTTACGCCCCGACGTAGCGTGAACAGGCGCCTTAAATTCGGCCGGCGACGCCTAGTTCGTAGCGTCGTTCTTTCGGATCGATAAATTGTCCAGGGGGCGGGAGTGCAGCATTTGTGTGGGGCAGGACGGCTCTCTTTCTTCACCTGACCTGGTCCGCATGACCCCGTGGTGACACGTGCTTTATGGTGCAGGGTGGTCGCGCACCGCCTACCTTCTTGTCCCATCCTCACCACCCACCCTGGTCCCAAGGAAATTATCCACCACCTCCGAAAACCCTTCCCAACCCCTGTGCGAGTTGCCATAAAGCGTAACGAAGTGCTTCTATAGGTGTGCAAGTGTCGAACGTATTGGAAACACCCGGAAGTTATAGCCCTTCTATTGTTTGGATAAAGGACCAAAATGCCGTACCGTCACCAGAATTACACCATTTATTACGTGAGTAGCCCTCGATCTATTTTCTCATTCTTTTGGAGTTTATCTTGGCGATAGTTGCCATCGTTACCGCGAGCGCTGCGGTCGGCGTCGTTCTTTTGTTTCCTATTCTTTTTGTACGAGTGTTTTATTCCTAAATCTTGGTGTGCGAGTGTTGGGTGCGATCATTTGGCGCAATGAGAGTAACGCTTTGTCCTTCCGCAATTCGCGCTCTCCCGTTAGCCACTCCGAATTGTACAACATGGCGGTACTGCGCATGACGTTAGGCCCTACCCCACCAAGGTGCGGGTGAAGGGTTTCGGAGAATCGTTCTTGAAACATTGTGAACGTGTGGGGGAGCGATTGTTTTCGTTCGGCTTCCACGAAAGGATGACGACCCATGGAGATGGAACCGATTTATCGTTTCCTAGAAGAGATAACAATATTCGAGAGCGAATTGTCAAGAGACTCATGCAGTCAATTAAATTGATCCCTAATGATGATTTGTTAAAATGCGTGAATCATTGAAGTTTAAGTGTTGAATGAATTTAATTAAATCTAATGAATATTATTAGTGTTCCTTGAGTCATATGAATGATAGTCTTTTATTCATATTTTAATTTATTCTAATTTCTATTAAAATAAGCAAAAGTTAACTACAGTTTGCGAAAATCACATAGACCCGCTTTTGTCTAGTGTCCAGCTAAGTCTAATCAGATCTTCATAATTATGAGGCCTAAAACCTATCGATATTTATAAGAAACGAAAGATGAGTTTTTTTTTTAATATCACCAGTATTTAGATTTGGGAGTATTAATTTCAATTGACAGTGTGCATAAGCAAACGGTCTAGCATTTATCCTCTAGATTTTAGTAATTTTAAATGATAATACGTGAACCATTTACAAAAACCGCCCTACTTTCATATGAATATCGATAATTCTTATAATTCAATCTCCTAAACGTTAAATTATTATTTATTGCTACGCGTATAGTAGTTGATCTTTCATTTTGGGTTTAGAAGGATTGCTATTTTTATTTACTCAACATATGAAGAAGCTTATGCTATGGATATCGTAAATTTCAAAAGGACCAAGAAATTCTTCCCTTCTCTTGGAATCGCAATCGTTAATTTTTTACGGAAGAGTAACTGCGACTCTAGTGTCGCGATTCCTAATGGTTGCCCTTGACTACACCAGTTTTTCAGCGAATTCCGAACATTCATCTCACTCGTTTCCATCCAAGGAATTCTCGGTGACTGGTTCGAAAGATACTATATTAGGCTGGCAAAAAAACAACGCTCTGCCCGACTTTTTACACTAGCGGATTTGCTGTAATTGGGATGGAGCCTAACGTTTCCAATTGCAGCTCTAAATGTCAAGGTGACAGGTGCAAACCTTGGGTGACACCTGTCAACGACGAGTTTCCATGACAACTATCTACAATGATACGTCGTAATCTCGCTGCGAAACGGTGAAATGACGCGGAACTGTGATATTGCTCATTAATCGCGAAAGAAAATAACTCAGACGATTACTCAGAATGATTTATGCTTCACTAAATCGATTCATGTATCCAAAATGGGAATAAAGACGCAAGGGTTTTGATTGTTGATGATTTAGACTTCGGAACCTTTACCATCTTATGTGTAAAATTTTATTTAATTTCGCCATGTAAGAGGCTATAATTTGTTTTTAGCAGCATAAAAACTTTTCATAACTTTATTTTTTATAGATCTGGTTTATTCATTCAATTCCATCCTATAAAATCATGTCCTTCCTATATTAAAAGTATTATATTCTTTCAGAGTAAAATTCAACTATGGCAATTTTAAATTAGCTTTCGTATTTTATTAGCACAAATTTAATTATATCTTTGCTGAATACCTAAAAAGTTAAGAAATGTAATTCGTTTGCAGTGGGAAGAAAGCAAATTTATGAATCTATTTTGACGTAAAGAATGTTCGTCAAAACCGCATGTACAAAATTAAAACCGATTACTTCGTAAATTCTCATTACTAATCATCCTCCAGAAATAAATTACTTACTGATGCGCTATCTCTAAAGAAGGATTTAATTAATAGTAATTTTAAAAAATGAGTACACTTCCTCATTCATTTAAACTTCCCTCAAATTACAAAAAGGAAATTTTAAAACCTTTCTTTAAGTTACAGATGTTCTTATATTATTCGTAGCATTAAAATACAACAATGTACTCATTCAAAATGTAAATAAATACACTTTAATTATCAGCGATTATTTTACTGTAAAGGAGGATGTTTTATTCATTTGATTCAGGATATTGGAATGTATTTACTTCCACAAAACGATAGTGTTTTCAATGGCACGAATATTTCACCGCAAAAGGAATGTAGCAGTGACTTCCAGAAATGAAAGTACGGATTCAAAGCCCTTGGCATTGTTTCAATTCAAGATCCTGCCGAAGGACTCCATTCGTATATATATAAAGTAAGACCTAATATTTCAATTGATCCGATATGTCTCTTTCTACATCCGATCGGTACAAAAAACTTATATCTCCAATGTACGTAGATTGTAGGTTATCAATCTTATCCCTGACATGCTGAGATTGAATCGAATTCTTTTTCATATCTGTCCATTATCCTACTAAACGTTTATGTTAAATTATAATAACAATAAAAATACTTTACTTGCCTTTTTATGCAAATGTACATAGGAATAAATCCTAATAATTTATTTATATCCGAAAGTATGACGAACTTTTTAATAGTACGAAAGAAAATTTAAAATGAAACTTTTGAATCAATCCATTTTTTCTGTCGTTAATTTTGTTTATTACATTTATAGAAACAATTTATATTTTAAACTATGATAATCATTAATTATAATTTGAAGAAAATGCGAATTACTATCCAAAAGAAATTTATACAAATGAGTCACAAGAACAATTAAAAATTGTTTTTCTTTCGTGAAATAACTGTTATCGAGCTCTAAAATCGATAAATACGTGTCTACCTACGATAATTAAAGCACAAAGCATCTCTCTGTTTAATCTTTCTATTTTACAATGTGACGTATCTACAAATAGCGACACTTCGTCATGTTGACTCTATCCCATCTATTTTTACGTAAAATATTATCTTCTGTCGTGACGGAGTGTGTGTTCGAGATACGTATTGTGGAAATGTGTTCGAGAGTCGTAAAATTAAGCAAGATTACTCTTGAAGCAGTCTAAATTAATCCATTCGCATTTTCTCCTCTAAATTATTGAAAAAGGGATTGGATTCGTAGTCATTTTGGATCCTTTTCTTCCCATAACCAAAACGAAAAACTCTTTTCCTTAAGGGAGAAAGTCACGAACTTTCGTAAGGTGCCGAATTCTTCCCTTTCAGCGAAGTATATGTATTGTAATCTGGGGGAAATAGTCCCAAATTATCTACTCGAAAATTATATGCCATTTTTGTAATGCGTGTGTAAATGAAGTTTGAGAGGTTTCGAATAACCCTGACTTGTTCTGTACTCAAGTTTTATCGTAGTACGCCTAGTATCCTCTCGAACCACTGGTTTTTTATCAGTATCGCGAAATAAATTACGAGATTACAGCATATGCCCTCGTTGTGAAAAAAACTTAGTTCATGACCGTACTACTTAATATTTGCAAATATATGTTATTTTAGTGCAAGTAATGAGGGTTATTTTAAGAATTATATATATTATGTTGATTAATGTTAGTCAAAAAGTGCGTCAATTGATATTAGAGTTTCTATAGGTACAGATTTTATTTTCAGAGACAGTTATTACTAATTACCTAAGAAATATAAAATACAAGGTCGGAAATCATCCACTACTTAGTATTTGAATGGGTTCCGTCAATATAAAAATGTCCCCGTGTATTAAATCAACTCAGAATAAATCCACGGAAATTCGGGTTTGTTACGATCGCTGATTGGTCGCAGATCGCGTCACGTGGGTCTTAAAACTGTATGGGAAAGTTTACGTTGGAGGTTCCCTCTTCATTCACGCCTCACGCACGTCTGTTACGATCTAAGCGCACGCTCTAATTTGAGACGAGGGGTTGCTATGGAAAATGCCCATTCCAATTCATCCTATTTATCCTCAAAAACTACCCAATAGGAGGGCTAATATCTTCGTAACAGTGACCCAAATTCAGGAACGGAATTTGTACATAAAGTCGTACTCTTTGGAGACAAATATTTGTCGCGATGGGTGTGTCTAGAGATGGAACGGGAAGCTGATTATGGGAGATAAAAATTTCGGTAAATAGTGAATCTCTTGGGGAAAACAGTCTTTTGGTGCCAAGAGTCGTTCATTACTTGCGGTGCTTCTGTGTGAACACGCTTTCACTTCTTGATCTCGAACTGCTCCTTAACAGCCCTTAAGTTAATCGTTCCCTCTTGAAAGAAAAGGAATTATACAAATGGATTCGGTCACTTAAGTGTTTCAGTTAATGAAAAGGGTTGAATATCTGTCTCTCTTTGAGATTGGTTAACTGTTAAAATGCCTCAAGAATAGCTGAATTGTTTTTTCCGAGTTTTAATCTCTTCAATCAAAATTCTGTAAAAAACTAATGTAAACTATAGTTAATATTTTGTTTGTACATTTTTAGATAATTTTAATTGTTGTTGATCTCTGACGAAACTGTAATGTAATGTTATTTTCTGTACTTTACTCCATTTGCTATTTTGATGGAGAATATTTATCTCTAGAAGAAATATTTCTAGAGTAAGAAGTGATGATGAAATATTAAACACTCAATAAAAATTTTATAGGATATGAGGAAATTAAAATATTTAAGTTTCTCTTAGATAAAATCGGTAGAATTTATTTGCTTCAATAACGATTAAATGGATATAAAATCTTTGTTTTTCCATGGCAATATTTAAAATATATTATAATTCCAGTACCAATTACTGCCCAGTTAACTAACCTAATATTTCAATGCCTATGAATTCAGAAGATTACTTATTAACATGGAAAAAGAACGATAGCATGGAATAACAAACATTTAGCGTGATAACATTGAAAAGTTTAATAAAATAATGCTGATGCTCGTAAACAATGTATAGTGTTTGTTTTCTTGCTTCTAATTGGAGGAGGTAGATTTTCAGAGAGCAGAAAACATTTTTAATTGCAAAACAAGGACTCACATGAGCATAGTGAAGAAGAAAGACTGTAGCTTAGAGCTAGACTTTATTATCACGTCCTGTGTTTTGAATGATACAATTGGGCCTTAGAGGATTCGAGAGCTGAATCTATGGTTACTAGGGAGTTTTTATTCTCCCTAGTGACACAAAGTGATGGTGCATTGTGCCGGGCATGTAGCCAATTCTCTCTTAAAGATTTTCCATCGACTATAGCAATCCGCACAACGCATGCTCAGCTTAAGTGAATGTATTCGATTTATAAATTGATGCGGAAAATCACTGATTTATTTGAAGTCTCAAATAGCGATGTTATCATTATGAGATATATCTGCGATTCTTGAGCGAGCACAGAAGATTTTATATCATCAAAATTATCTTTAGCTTCTCAAAATTATTCTTTATCTTCTGAGAACATCTTTGGAATTTTCATCACCTCTACTCGATTATATTGATGACCCTCTATCAACTCATTGTGTAGCCTCCCATGCTGCAATTTAGAGTAAAGCTGAGATTTCGTATACATCATTTCTTTCCTTGTGTCTGTCCTCTGCAGTTGATTTTCTCTGCTTATTTAAAGTTCTTTTTGCCACTTCAACTCTCAACTTTAATTTTTAAAGCAAAATTCCTTTAAGGAAAAAGTTCTAAAAAATAAGATTTAATGGAACTAAATAAATATGATTTATACTTCGTGCTAGCAATAAATAGAAGTTAGAATCCTTTTTATTTATGATAGGAATTGACTGAGTGATGTATTTTTTAATGTGAATTTTGGAGTAGTAACTATCTTTTTGTATTGTGATAAAGGGCAGCAAAGCGTGAAGTACTTGTGAATTGTATTTGGGGCTGAATGTGGAGAATTTACTCAGAATTCCATGTATCTTGATACTATATAAAACGTGTAAATAGCCTTATGTAAACTTTTATATTATCCTAAGCACAATGTGTTTGAAAATAATTTTCCAAGTCCCGGGTTCGAATCCCAGCTAGTGGAAATTTGCGCGTGGGGAAATAAATGTTTGTCCGTTTATATATTAAGCACATATATTATTGGGAAGATAATACTGTTTTTGATAAATTAAACTTTATTATTGTCTAGTTTATAAATGTCCCAAAAAACATGTAAATCTTATTTTATTCTAAAATATATTTGAATGAAAAAATGTGATTATATACATAAACGACATTATCTCAATATCTCACAATAACGAATAAGTTGAAAATAATTACTTATTAATGTAATTAATAATTAGTTAAAATCCTTAGTATGGCGTTAAAAAAAATGATTTTTTTGAATCGTGGGAAAATATTTCAAATTACGATTTCAAAAATTAATATAATCGAGAAGAATAAAAATACACTCAATTCTTTCAAAATATTCATCTTCTAGATCGTAAACGTAAAATATATATTAAACGCATATGTAATATTTTGGAAACTATTTAGAGAGTTCAGTACTTTGGTACTTCATCAAATTTGCGATTCATTTTCGTCATATTTATAGCAATAGGCTATCTATCATAGGTTTGTTTCTTCACAATGTAAACATAAAATTTGATTATGGTCCTTCGCTACGCCAATGTTTGTCACAAGAATCAATGTAGGGGGAGGATTGTTGAACTTTCTTTGTTTTCCGGGCGTAGGAGCCATTTGCACTTGGCCTGGTTATTATAAGGATGAGGTGGACACATCACGACCGCTTCATACAGCCTTCCATTAATAGCTCGATAAACATTTTCCCTGTGAAATATCTCGTACCATCATCATACACCGAGATTAGATAACGTAGAGGAGATGATACGAGATTTTTCCTAAGAAATAAGCATTCGTCATCAGCACGAATGATTTGCGAAAAATACTGATAATATGATTAGAATTTGTCATAATATTTCTCAGAATGATGCCCAAATCTCATCTCGCTAGAAACGGTTACCATGTTCAAATTCTTGTTGCAGATATATCCGCACGAAAACAATAGAATTGATATTTAAACCTTTACTTGAATGAATCGTGTTATGATTGATAGAAAGAGATTTTCCTGATAATATGAGATTTTATTTCCTTTCCTGGAATAGGAACTTGAGATTTAAGAAATTCTTTTGTTCTTTCCCTACCTACAATCTCATATACTTCGACGAATTAGTTGGCGATAAAAATGTCGTTTGAACGTCATCGCATCAGTAATTTTCATTATTGAGTAATATCTTTGGATTGAGATATTCGGTCGGAATTAATGTGTTTGATAGAACTCGTTTAAATTTTTTAATATTAAATTTATCTAATGACGATGGAAAAATAGCCAATAGTCATAAATAGTCTAATAAAATAGTCGAAAGGGATGATAAATATTTCCTATTTTCATTAGTGCAAACGATGATTTGTTAAATCTCTTTCATTATGGTCATAAAATAATACTAATAATACAATTCGTGAATCTAAATAAGACTACTTCGGACATCGTATGATGTATAATAATTTCTTTGAAAGCTTTGAAGCCTTGGAATAGGAACACAATTCAGAGAGAGATATGTATAGGCTTTAGCTGATAGAGTACGCTCTTGAAATTTGTAGCTGTATTTTTATTAATTTAATATTATTGTCTACCCCCATAAATACATTCATCGATTCATATTTATTATATAATTATTTATTAAATAACTTTCAAGTTTAAATTTTCTTTTTATAAATACAGAAGTTCATGTAATCGTAAAACATTATAAGCAAGATCAAAGAAAAATTATTTCCGAGAAACTTACGTAGATGAACCTTCACCATAGAGAAATTGAGACTATTCTCAAAAAAAAGTTCTCCAAAAAAACCGTTGGAAAACAATAAACCTCACCGGACCTAATGTGGAGCCTTGAGGCACACCTGATAAAGTCTGCACTATAGCGGAAAGGAGTGGAAGGTGAAAGAATGGAGAGAATCGGTGGAGACGTCGTGTGGGGTTTGCGTGTCGAAGTAAATGACTCCGTAAAACTCTCAACCGCGTAAAGGTCGATGGGTTTGTACGGATGGCCAATGGATGATAGAGCTTTGGCGCACACCCCTCCTCTCCAGACGCACTGGTTCCTGTCCTCCCCGACCTTCCGGTAAGGGCGCAGTCATCGCGCGGGTTCAAAAGGGAACATCCCAGATCCCTTCAGAGTGTCGAAACAGTTCTGCGCGGGATCCTCATCTCTTAAGCGCGACTAACTAGGGTTCGTCTATATACGGAGGTAGACCGCATGCGTGTGCAAGAGGGAGAGAGGATGGTGGTACGTTGCACGCGGTGCCAAGAGGTTAATACCTCACGCAAATGGTTCTGCCGGTGAAGGATTCGTGAGTTGCAAACGTGAATTGTTGTGTGCGTCATGGGGGTGGAGGTGATAGCACTGAAGAAGACAGCGTACGTGGTGTTCCTCAGTCGGAAGGTGAAAAATGTGAGTGTCAAAGGGTTTATGAGAAAGTGGGTTGGGAGTTGGTTAAGAGATTTTTGGCTGCGAAAAGGTCGCGGTGTGTTCGGGCATTTTTGATATTTGTCATCATTTAGACGTGATCCTCTACTTCTAATCCTCTGTTGTATTGTCTGTAAAATCTCTTTCTTAGGAAAAAAGGGTACAAGTTGTGCTAATCCCTACCAGGGTTTTCGGCAACGTAGATGGAAAATACTTTATATTTTCTTGTTTATATTTATACTTTTATTTTATAGTTTACGATGCGTGGATGAATCACGGATAAAAATTTTCGAAGAACGAGTTTGCATAATCCATATGTTATGTTTAGGTTTTGATAATCTCATTAATAATTTCTTCTAAAGCAAGAAAGGGTTCATTTAAAAAAGGTTTTGAGTTACAGAAGAATTCTCTCTGTTTTTGTTCAAGTAAGTTATAATTCGAAAGTATAAGCAAATTTAGATTTAAATAAATCTTATTTGAATATAATGTCCACGAAGAATAAATTAATAATTTACGAGATTATTATATTTTATATGTATCAACGAGACTTAATTATCGTAACTGTTGGCATTTCATGAGATAAAATCAATCTGTACTACTCTTCAAAACAATGAATTTGTTCTCTTAGTTTTATAATAAAACAGTAAATTTCAGCATCCTTTCAACATAACTTTACGAACAATATGTTCCTTTCATATTTTTCCGGGCCTTCTATTCCATCTACAGTAAAATAAACCAATGATTCCTGTAATTTCTTTTATTTTGCACAAATCTTACGTTTTTACAACTCAAATTAATTTACAAATTTCTTACGTAATAGAAATTAGATGTTTCATTAGTAATGACATACTATGTCTCGTTGTAAAACACGGATGGCGTTTTGCGCTCATTCTTCCGGTCTCCCAGATATTATTGATCTTTGATAGCGATATAATTATTTCATCTTCATTCCCTCTGGTCTGTTTCCAATATTTTACTCATTGTTCCAAAGTTTTCCAAAACATTTGTTAGTCCTCTATTCATGATGATTTTAATCATCTAAAAGTTGTTTTCCATTCCAACTTTCATTTGTTTGTTTAGCTAATGGGATGTTCCTTTCTTTCTCTCCATAGTCGAAACGTTTTATCGTAAGAATTCATCAAAAAGTAGAATCATACCTTTTTTTATTTACTTAGCTCCCTTTCTCAATATTTTTATCATATTTTCTCTTCTGTAATATTTACTTTAGTCTATGAATCTAAGTGGTATTATATTTTACAATCCGCTCTATCTACTCTCATATATACGTGTTTATGGCTAAATTTAATTAAAAAGATGGAGAAAAACGTCGCATCAATAGTAGAATATTAACGTGAATAAACCTTCTGTTTCCGTTTATTCTACATCCTCAAAGTTTACTTTAAGAGCCACCCTTTTGAATGGAGCAAAATAATTCACTTTTTGATTATAAAAATAGTTCATTTTTACCATCTCTATTATTTCGGTTTCACTTAGACCCTTTATGGAAGTTTTGGCGTGATTTATAATAAAAAATTTTGGCCTTAAATGTTGAGTAAGCGATAGCTTTGAAATACGTGCCAGTTTCCTTGGAGATTACGAGATGAAAAGGTGTTAACAAATTGGATTAAAATAACTGTAGCTGTCAGGAGGGTTTCTTATCCCACGCAAAGAGTTTCAAATTTTAATTACATAATATTTCGGCACGTTACCCTGTATATGTGACTGAAGGTGGCATTAAGCATTTCGCATCTAAATTTTTGCCTTTCATGACGATTTTTGCGTATTTGCAATGATGTAATAGCCACGTTGAAATCAGATTACACTTGGAGACTTTACAAGCCATCTTCGTAAGGGGAAATTATTCGCCTGGTATTTTAAAAGGCTTCGTTCTGTTGCTACTAATTAGGAAGTTGACCGGCGGACTCGGCATTTCGGTGTCTCCAGGGAAATCACTTACGATGTCCTTGGAGAGGGTGGGAGTCTTTTATTACACGTCACTCAACGAACCTCGTCGATTAATGGAGTGTAAGGTTTCTTTGAAGATGTCTTTGAACAAGGAATCAATCAAACTGGGCTAAGTGGTCGACATTGACAAATATAACCTACATAAACACCCGAAACGTACTTTGAGATTAATAATAAAAGTCAAACTTTTTATTTTTAAAATCGAATCCTTCTATAGTTTCGACAAACCAATTGTTCAATTTCTGTGTTGTCTTTTTACGAATTATAAGTTTGGTCATGTGTATGAAAGGTGCTTAATTTAAAATCTTGAGCTATTAATCTCATGATTCACAATTGGTGATCGATTTAAATTTATTAGTTTTAGTTTTCATTTACTCACTTGATTCTAATACAAACATATCTACATCTCGTATAATACTGTTCTTTTAAGTGTAACTACTAAAAGGTTTGTTAAGCATAGTATATTATTGCTTTCGAAAATAAAAACAACGTTAAAAAATAATACTAAATATGGTTGTTAAATACCTCGTAAATTTGCTTATCTTGCTGTATAGCACAAGTAATATATAGCTCAGAATGTTATCTTTTAGTAGATTCAAATCTTTGTAGCTGAAGTAGCTCAAGCAAGTTTTTATAGGAATGTTTTTTTAGCGCCATTTACAAAGGTTAGGTTATTAATGGAATAATCTTATTATGGTTTACTTTAGGAAACGATAAAACGTTTTTTACATTCGTGAGGTGTAATTCTGTATTTAAATACTTTTATAATCTTTTCTCGCTGTCTACTTGAATTCTGAGGTCATAATTTTTTACGAAAACCTTGTTGCTACCCTTTTAATTCTACACCATAGGATGAACTGAAATATAAATGTATCCGTTCCGATCTGTATTACACAATTTTTTTATTCAAGCCATCTTATGATGTTATTCGTTGTGTGCTACCAATATTGGAATACGATAGTCATATTTTCTTCGAGCCTGAAAGTTATTCTAATTTCCACAAATTTATTATTCTAAAATTTTTATTTGGCGAGAAATCGAATTCGTAGGTCAAGAACTTACACGAATGTATCATAAAGTCATTCATTTCTGAAAGAATGGGAAAATTCACAACCAACTCGACAGGAAGGAGATATGCTGTTAAGATGATCGGGCCTTGTTGATTTATTGTGTATCATGCGTATTCTAAAGTACGGAGCATTTATTATTAATTTCGAAATCATATCTTGTCTCGAACACTTTACAATATAGATGACTCTTCTTTCAATAAAGATCATTAAATTAATAATCATAATAAGCTCCACTGATTTGCTAAACTTCGAGGAATTAAATTCTTCTTTGATCGTCCTAAATTGTAAAACTATTCATGGTTTAATTTCGTCTGTTCTACTAAGTGGTTTCTTTCGCTGCGTAACATTGATCACTTCTTTAACAATCTTTCGGGAAACTGTGCCTGGACCAAACGCCATGAATCAATAAATTGTTGCTCCAGAAACTAGGCCAAGTTGATGCAGACGTTCAAGCCAATGTCATGATGGGCTAATTCCAGGGTGAGGTTAACAAAAGAGGTACCTGGAGGAAGAGTTATTTTTTCCCTTCCGAATGGTTCGAGGTAGATCAATTGATAGATTTATTTATGCATGTCTTTTCCTATACATTCAACATTAACTCATACTTAAATAACCTTAACCTTTCTGTTTTATTATAGTTGTCATTATTATTGCTAATTTCAATTGAAGTTAGTTATAGGTCCAGGCAAGATTGTTAGTTTTATCGGTTGCATATACGTTTTTCCAATCTGATAATTTAATGCAATTGTTACCATATGGTAACCGTATTTAAACAATAAAAAACTTACGAAATAATCTATAAATAGATTTGTTTTAACCAGTAATTAAGAAATGGCGTTACAAATGCAAGTGAATTTCTCTATATATCAGTAGTCCATTGTTTCTACTGGTCGATATATACTTCCCACGAAATTCAATTTAAAAAAGATTTTTGCGAAATTCGCGATAATTTGTTTGAATTTAAAAGGAAGTTAATGGATCGCATCGGTCATAGATCTCTCCTGAAGAAGGGTAGTTGGAAGGAAAGAATTGGAGTATCGTATCCATCATCCATCGTATGCGTCTAACCACGGATCATTTATCATTTCGAATGCTGGATCGCTTTGAGTTGGATCAATTTCCCTCATCTCAGGATAGGGACAAACTTGTGCACATAGTGCAGTAAATTTGACATCAACGCAAATTTGCAAGATTTAAGAATTCTTGTATTTGTATGATTTAAGAATTTAATTTACGAACCCTAAGTATTCCGAAATCTCGGAAGAAAAACTAAAATAAAATAGAATTCCGGAATATCCATAATAAAACGTATTCGGACAAGACCTAATCTACTCAAAACACACTATACACGGCAAACAAGACGCGTTGGCGTGTTGCGGGTTTGCCTAACATCCCTTTCCTGTGACTAATTTTGCATAAAATAAGGCGTAACGTAGCGAAACTTCGGAGTGATGCGTATACGTTTTCATTCACCGATGAACCGATAAGTTCTCAAATAAAATCCGTTTTCTACTCACTTGTTGTTGAATTTGTAATAAGTGAATGATTCACTTCGATAAAGTTGATGGGAAACGGCGGTCATATGTGTAATAAATATGACTGGGACGATTTCGGTGAAACAAACAAAAATTAGGAAAACATAGCAGCGCGTTATGGAATCCAAAGAGATTAAGAATCCTTCTAGAATTCTTTAAATTTTATTTTTCACAGATATACATGTATATTTATTCTTTCTTTCGCTCAAAAATGAAGGATGATAAATCCCGCTATGATACTACTTTCTTTTCCACCTCTAAATTTGGAAGGTTATGTCGTAGGAGAATGTTTTTCGTGAAGTTTAATGATCCATTTGGATCCAAATCCCTCTTAGAGAGCTCGTTCCACATCATTGATCCTTTCGCGCTTTCTGCAAGGTCAAGCTTTCAATTGCTTCACATCATCATCATCATCTCCATCCGTAAGGCAGACTGACTCCAGGCGCATAAAAACATCGATTACTTCGTGTGATGAGACGGGACTAAGCTACTGAAAAGAAATAAGTCTTTTGATCGAGTTATGACGCTTTTATTCTCAACCCAAAGCATTGGTCATTGAAGTGTTTGTTTCCGTAGTTCAACTCCATTTGTTGTCGAGACTAAGTGTTTTAATGGAGTGTAATTGAGTAGCCATGAGTATCGGGGAAATATTCGGAATGGAAACAAATTGAGTTTTTCTAATATTATACTCGCAATTTCATTTGACAAATTACTTTCGGAAGTTTAGGATTGAATCTTAACTTTTATAAAAAACTGTTAATACGGATTTAAATGCGGAGGTTATGTATATTTGGGGGGCATTGATAATTCATAATGAATCTAATTTATGGAGTAATTTTTCTCGATGGATTTTTGATTTGGAACTATTGTTTTACTTGATTCTTTAAAAGGCATATCTAACTTTCTCACTTTTCAAATTCCTAAAATTGCCTTTTATGTAAACTAGTCATTGTATTCCAATAATATCATAAATCTTCGATTTTCGTAAATTCATATATAACACAGATTATTTAAATCTAGAAATGACTGGAATATTTTAGTTCGGTGTTGTTCTTATTCTTATCAACTACGTAAGTGCAGCAGCAGTGGAAGGTACTTAATTACCTGCAACACTGCATGTTTTCGGTAGCTACGTACGTTTAAGGGAAATCGATTTGAGACCATTTAGGCTTTGAATTAAGACACGAATGCATCTCCGAACTGGAGTGGAAAGATCCTACAGATATTTATGTGCAGTTTTCCTCATATATCACTCCTCCTTACGAAGGTTTAAGGGTAAGGAACCCGGTAGTCTTAAATTACAAAGTCTCATCGTTTAACTCTCGTCTCGAATACGTATTCTCATTCCAGGGACATTTTTAAACTTGTAGTGATCATTATATCCATCATATTCTTTGGCATTTGAGTACGGGAACTATAAATTCATTACAATTTTCTGTACTGATATAATTGGACTTGTTTACTCGCAATAATTTAAGCGTCAGTTTCATTCAATTTTGGTAAATATAGTAAAATTTCACTTTTTGACGAAAGCAGGTTGTGTTTCAAAAACTCAGTTAAGTTCCACTATAAATTGATACCATTTTCTTCCATTAAATTAATGTTTAATTAAATTAAATTCGATTTGAATATTAATTCCATGAAATGGACTAGTTTTCTTTATATTTATTCTAGTAAGTAGGTATAGATGATGAATAGTCATTGAACTTTAAATTTAATTTCATTAAAATTATAAAATATTTTTTTTAAAGCGTAATATTAAAATCAGCGAATAATTTTTTTCAAAATTATAAGTATTTCATTTATAGTTGTAAACGCGTGCTTCTTAAAATATTAAAGCTAAACAAATAATTTATCACGTAACCAGAAAGTAATTATTACAGCTCATCTTCCTGAAATAAGACTCGATAAAGTTCCATCTCTAGCTCCTCATTGGTATAGTTGGCTTACAATTTCTTATCCTTGAAAAGCTAAATAGAATTGTGAGGGAAAAAACCACTTTCAGAGATTAGTTCTAATTTTTTTTCGAACAAGGTTTTCCGAGTTCTTTATTCAATTTGATTTCTCTCCTTTCCCTTCATCTATCAATCACAATATTTCGCCATACATCGGAACTGTTTTCTCGTTCTTCAACTATTGCTTTGCGCAACAGATGTTAGTGAACAATAATGGATTACCTTAATCTCGATTCATCATTAAACTCACATTCAAACATATATCTAAATCATATTGTTCCGATTCTAATAATGAAGCCATTGCATCAATAAATTTCCAGTTGAAACATGTATCCATGGTAACATTTTGAACGGAAAACATACAGCTGCAACAACATATAAGTATTTCAACACCTTTATTCGAACTCTAACGTTACGTGTTGTTTATCTAAGTCTTCCAATTACATAATATTTATGTTTATAAGATTGTACTTTATATAATATCTACAGTTTTATTGAATAGTGTATATCGGCATTTCAGATATACCAGTATTGTAACAATTTGGCTGTTTCTCATCAAAAATTCTAGGATTTATAAGTTCCAATGCAGAGGTCAAAATTAAGACTTTTATCTCTGCCTCCACCGGTCGTTTTCCGTCAAGAGATAACTGAAATGCGATAAAAAATAACAGTAGAACTGAGAGATAAATATATCATATTCGTGAGAATAAGGCCTTTTTTCCCAAATTATAATGTAATTATCAAACACATTAGTGCTTCATTAGAATTAATAGTATATAATATCTTGTATTAAATATTTATGTTCCTCTATACAAGAATTGAAAATTACTTTTTATAGTCCTATCTATATAATTAAATTTTCATTAAGTTAGGAGCAAGTTAAAGTAATATAATCCACTATAAAATTAGTATTTTCCCTAATTATATTTCGTCCTATATGTTTAATGACAGTATATTATATAATGACTATCATCAATGGTAAAGAATAATTTTATTTAATGGTTACTAGTGGATGAAATTTTAATGATTTATGTAATATTATGCTTTTGACCGTACGTCTTGAATGATAAACTTGATAAATGAAATGAATTCTTCATTCAAAGAAACACGGCATCTATATCTGCTTAGATATCCTTTTAAATTGAAAGCCCTGACATTCAGACTTATTAATAAAGATGGAGATTTATCTCACAAATCGAGATAGTAGATCATAGAAACCTCCTTTGCTACAGATATCATTCATAATGCGTCAGATTTTTGTGAATGAACCTTTTATGTTATTCTGTGATTTTATTTAGCGATTAAGGAGCAACTTTTATGAATTTTAACAGAACGCGACTCTTCAAAAGTGTTCCATATTATTATGAGAAAGCAAAAAGTTCTCTTTCGTATTAAATTGCAAATAATTAATATAAATTGTTTATAAGATTATCGTACTCGATGTTACCTTATCGTTAGACAAGAGATATGTAGAAATACGAATAACCAAGTCCATGGACACCAATAAGCGATTGAGCATTATCTTACTCGTGAAAATCTGTCGATGTTCAAGAGCATTCGAATTATCTTGCGATTGAATTCGGTTCCAAGATGATACTCATCCGGAGTGTTAGAGGTTTTTATCTGTTATGAGAAGAGGAATGCTTTTCAGACGCAAGCGTAACTCGTGCTTTGTAAGGCAGGTCGGGTTGATTGGATAACCAAAGAGCAAGTGTTGAGGATGAAAAGATCCTGATTGGACGGAAGAAAAAGGAGAAGAAACGAAGTTTTAAGAGGGGTGTTATACGAAGTAACCAATGCATACTATATATGGTGGCGTAATTCAAAAATAAAACCATACAAAATATCAAAAAAATATTAAGAAAACCATATAAAAATATACATAGTTGATGAAAGACGATTTTTCGTGTACGATTAATGTCTCCGGGAAACTTTCATGATAAGTATCATTTTCGTCGTTTGCTATCAGGTGCTTAATTTTAACCTAGATTAACAGTTTGAGAAAGGAAAATTTGGTAGTGATCCAATAATTGTCAATATTTCAATTATAATCGCTGAATTTGACTGACTGAACTGTTTTAATGCGATCTCTTTCGATTATTTGACTTCGTAAAATCTATCGTTGATCGCCGTTCTGTTACGTTACTTCTTGCTCGTATGAGCCTAATTGTAAACCAAGCCTTATGTGAGTGAAAGTAAAATAACTATTAGATAGGGGAAACAAGTAGTTGGACGTTGAAACTTCAAAACAGATGTTGAAATGCATCATGTTTAATTGAAACGACAACAAATGTTTCAAGGTGAAATTAGGATTGGAGCAAATATAATAAATGATACTAACCGGTTTTTACTAGGAAGAACAACCGATAAACCGTATCGCTTCGTTTTTAGGAAGGAGTTTTGGGTAGTATTGGTGCAATGAACCCAAGGCATACCATTGAGTGCTAAAATCTGTAGAAGCTATTGGACTTCAGAGATAGATGGATTTCGCAATTCGAGATACAACCTTGTGTTGCTGATCGCCCCACTTCCAAGGTGTCAGATTAGAAGCTGCTGTCTATTCTCTCCTCGAAATTTTCGTATGTTTGCCAATCTAACCTGGCTATTCTCTATGGTCGCCGTGGTAGGGGTGATAGCGAGTAGGGAGACCGCTCGCTATCACCCTTCTGCACTGACTGATAGCACGCCAGTCTCTTCCTGACTTCTGTCAGTGAACATGTCACGCCACGAGCAAATCAAGACCAGCCTCGTGCAGAAGGGGCGAACGACTGCTTTCACGTACCAAAGTGTTAGCCTTAGCTCCTCCTCCAAGACTTCAGGTTCGTATACCGTCGCGTCAAATCGGAAGAATGGAATGTTTTCCTCTGTGGTATCACACTCCTTTGTTGATGAGGTTATAGAGGTTCATTGTTTAGAAGCGTTATGTCGGTGGTATAGTTCTGCGAAAGACGGTTATTGGCCTAAGCGATAGGGTTGATGCACGTGTATGTAGCGTCCCCGGAAAAAGTGAGATCTGTGAAAGTTTTTGTGAATTTTAGCATTCTCCCTTCCAAAAAAATCGTCCCTTTGGTAGAACCTTGGATGGATTGAATGTTACGATCGAACCAGAAGCGCTATATGGTAAATTTTACGGTGACCACGTGCACCACGCATCGCTGACGTATTTTTGTTGCAATATATGCCTCCGGTTTGGTTGAATAGTGAATTATGATTTTGATTGAATTTGAGATATTATTTATAAAAACGGAATTCAATCAGCGCAGATTATATATTCACGGCCAGTATAATGGAGGGATTTGCTTCGAATGAATTAGTTTAATTCCCAAATTAACACTTTATCCCACTTATGAATTCAATGTGAAACAGTGCTGTAAAATTCATAAGGCCCGCATAAAATTTGGTTTGTATCCAAGCAACGTATTGTGACAAATGCTGTGAAGTCGTTGCTATAAACAATAATTATTAGCTAATTCTAATCGGCCCGTGGGTATTGAGCTGAGTGGGTATTATTACAGCGTGAGTAGAATTTGAACACTAAAATTAATATTGTGTAACGAATTTAATATTTTCTCGAAAACGTTTGTCAAAATTCCCCGTATTATTATTTTTGCATGTGAAAACACTGAACTTAGTTTATTTGTTGAGAGAAGATTTTTTTCCGTTAAGGAAGCGTCACCAGGAAGCTTTTTATCATGATAAAGGAAGTGAATATAAGTTCCAGTTTCCATGGTTTCCAGTTTCCTCCAAACAAATGATATCGCTTTATTACCGAAAGGTCCGCTGTGGTTGCAACCAATAATATCCTTTTACCCATCATTTCAAATAGATTTATATGATAGATAATTAATATGTATTATACATGTTTTTCTCCGTTTGCCCGCGCCGAATGTGGTGCATCGAAGTGTTTCCAAGTTGCGATAAGTTTAAGTAACTCTGCTGCACTGGCTTATCTATCTCCCGAATGCAGGATGTCGCTTCCTCAATACGAAGAGTGACGTCACATTAATTTTTCATTCATTCGATATTTACAGATGACTCTTTTCTTATCTATATTTCGTATTATACAATGAACCTTGTAAATTGGAAGAAAACTAGGCGAAAAACGATGATGTGACGAATGATAAGTTTCACAATAAATCTATCACATTATTAGTTCAGAAAGATAAGATAAAACTTACGTTTTTTTCTGTGTGATTAGGAATGTATTGTCATAGAGCAGCTAGCAATTACGCTGAAGTAGATTAATATCCAATTAAGGCAGTAGATTCAGTCTAACGGTAACCATCATATCATATTTCGGTACAAGAAATGTAATTTCTACATTAGGGATTAACCTTACGACACACATGGTTGCTATGTCACTGCTTTATTCAAAATTTGTTGCGGATTTTGCGCATTACTGCCCGTCAACCTCTACGGAATTCCGCGGGCGTTAAGTTTATCAAAACACTTCTGAGTCATGTTCCTACGATGATACAGATACGTTTTAATTTGGGAGTTCATCTTCAAAGCAGAATCAGTGAGCAGAACAGTCCAGTTTCCGTTTACTCTTTCTCTATTTCCCACGCATCTCTTCTCTGTCCTCGTTCTCTTTCCCTTGATGTTGTCCTTCGTCTTCTGTCCTTTCTCTCCCTCACTCTGAGTCTATTTAAAGTCTACATAGATAAGGGACCACTGTCGATTAAACAAGCATGAAAGAGTCCATTCACGTGGCGAGCCAAAGCCACTCCCATTTGGAAAAAAATGGAAGATTGTAAAGAATTTCGCCTCAGGAAAAAAGTAGGTCCTTTACTCCTCAAACAGATGCGTTTGCGAAAGAAAACGTCGTTAATTTGCACATTTAGGTAGCCAAGGAAAAGATTGCGGTCTCATCAAACGATACGCTACGTTAAAAGCGTGAGCGATAAACCAGCCAAGGCACAGAACTGTGCCTTGTGGAACTCCTTTTTGTTTCACTTTACGTCCCAAGTTTGTGCGTACGAGCATGGAAGAATTTCCTTTTGTGGTAGGTCCCAGGAACCTGATGTTTCAATTTAAGCTGTAATTCTTTACTTTTATACATCCACCGCGCTTTCAACCAGGAGATGGATTTCTCATCTGCAAACAATAGGTGGTAGAATTATTGCAACCCTCGCTTGATGCTCTAAAGTATTAATTTTGGCAACAACTTAAGTCAGAGTATTTTCTTTCAATTTCTATGTTTCACATTTCGTATGCTTACGAGAAATTCAAATTTGATTAAAAAATGAATCTTATTGAATATTAAAAGATACGTCGGAACACAATGGATGATTCTAAAGTTTTTCGATTCCCGCAAGAAAGTAGAGATATTCAATAACCCTGCTCATATTCCATCAGTTGCCTAAGCTCAAATATTCCCGAAAAAGATCTGCCAGTGAATAATATTCATAGATTAAGTTGGTATTAGATAATTTTTACAGAAAATATCTTTTAAGCCGATAAATCTTTCGTCTTTTGAGGAATGGAAACTTAAAAATCATTTTAAAAACCCATTACGAGAATAAATAGGAATGGCAAATTTTCAAATGCAAGAGATTGTAATAATGGAATCGAGGTTTTATATCCGATGGGAAAATAGCTATTATCAGGATATGCATCATGTTTTTATCTTATCGTGGTACTTGTGCAAACCGACGCTATGGTAGTGTAACCACATGAAGTTTACTGAAGATTAAAAACTCTCGTAATTACGGCTCAAAATCTTTTTTATTCATAAATTAAGATACATTTTCATAAGATGTATATACATAGCGTACTTGTCTTTCCAACCTCTGATTCATATTAAATGAACTTTTTTTAACCATCTAATGGGTAATAACAGGTATTTTTAATTGCATTCCAACTACCCTTTCCACGCTCCGTCCTTAACGAGTAAGATAAGCAAGTCTTACTTCTCAAAAAATCGCAATGCGTAATTAGAGGAAACAACTTAAAAATGTGATACACAGAAGAAACTTCCTTCTTTATTCTACTTCCGCTAAATTCACCGTCTTATTAACTAAATTGGTGAACTTTGCAGAAACGCACAGCGAGGTGACCAACAAAAATTATGAAGCGAAAACCAGCAGCTACTATGCAAGAAAATGGCCTCCAATGGGGTGGAACGATCCAGTTAAACGACCTCTCAGTAATTCTCCCTTGCTGATGAGAAAGACTACCACAACATCTAATCAGTACCAAGCTGTTCCGATATGGAGGTCTCCTGGTAAAGGCCCCACGAGGCCGTTCCCTACACCCAAATACAAGAGAACTCCATCGGACGATACCAATCAAAACTACTATGCACCTCCAAGTCCATTGACCAAAAGCTTCTCCGTGAGTGTGTGTGTTTTTTGAAGCAATCAGTGCGCAATTTACGACCACAATTAGTGATTGTGGATTGTCATCGACTTACTGGTGTTGTACATCTCCATATAAGTATCTTTAGCGGGTATTGGCAACAGCCTACCATAGATACCATAAGCTACTAAGTATGCACGTGGTATATATTATATACCGAAACAGTACGGGAATGCTTTTAAAAGTGTTCTTCAAAAGTGGAAGGGAACTTAAACATGTGGAGTTTGTTTAATTTTTTTTTAAACAGACAGCGATGTTTTAAGTGTGGCCATTTAATGAGGATACTAAAAAATTTAGCTATTTATAAATGGAAACCGTCCAACCTAAATAAGCTTTTTTCCAAAAATTTTTTCATGCAAAAATATTACAGGATTGATTCGAAAATAGTTATCAGGAAGTTTAAGCATGGAATAGTTAAGATGTGGGAGATCAATTCTTATGGTGCACTAAGCATATAACAAAAAGTATATTCGTGAATACAATCACGGTTACTTTTACTTCTTATGTTATCTGGAACAATACTATCTACAGCTGTTAAAAGAATTTTCTTACTCATCACATATAGCGTCCTCTTCCTTTGTTTGAACGGCTTCTACTTCAAATTAGCCCAGTAGTATTTTGATTAACGTTACATGTTGGGTTAACTTTTCTTAAGACCTAAATATATCATTCCCCACTTATATTATTTTATATCTTGCCAAATTTACTTGAGACTTAAGTTCGTAGCTCTTAAGATATTTTCTTCGTTGTCATTCGGAGTGAGGCATAAATTTTTATCTCGCCTTGCAGTTTCCTTCCGTTTAATAATTCGGTTGAGAAATTCGTTTCGGATGTTTGAGGTCGAAGTGGTGTCATTTTTTAATTCGGTTAGCTCTTCCTTGTTGTATTAGATCAAATAACATTTCCTTAAACATTGATTAATTGTTGCCATTCATGCCGACTAAGTTTTCCATTGTTCATAATTATATTATTGGCCACAACATGTAAACATATTGTCGGCAATAATCTCTACGTATACTTCCAACCCTTTTCCTCAATATTTTGGCTGAATTACATCAGTTTATTATTAGAAGATTTCAACTGTCTTAATTTTCCAGAAAATTGTCAAATACGGGTTTCTTTAAGTTCTGGCGCTGTCATTTGTAAGAATTATTCGGATTTTAAGTGCAATAAGAATTACGATCTTAATAATCTATAATTAATCTGTACTCGGGCGATATGTTATTTCATTAACGAACAATATAGAACTGCTCAATCTCTGGAACAGAACCTTATTGGCATTTTCGCGTAACGATTATGGTATAAGGAATTGAAGAATATGGCTGTTGAAGTGTTAAGAAGACTTAAAATCAGTATTTCCCCGTATAAGTCGGTGTTCAATGCGGATTCGGCTACTCTGTACCTTTATACGTGGTCACTGACGACCGATACCGCCATGGATATCTCTCTAGCAACACCTCTATTACTCGTGTGCAACAAAACTGTTGATACTATGGTAACTGAAACGGGAAACTAAGCAGTTTCAAAGTAATTCCTTCATATTAATCAACGCCTGAATTAAGGTATCGTGGGGGTATTGACAGGAACATCAGTAATTGAAAAAACACTACAGATTCAAATCGCTGTTGTGTATGTTTTCATCCGTTCTATGCAGTGACTCATAGAGAGTCGTAACAGTTCCTTTATCATTCTACACCGGAAGCTGACGTACGAAAACCACACATTCGGGTAGCTTTTTGCTTATTCGTCGGAGTCATTCCTTTACCTATGAGAGGATTTTTAAAAAAATAGTCTTACTCCGTTTCACGAAAGGGAGGTGATATTAGATTATCGCACCTAGGCCATGAATAGACGTAAGGGAAAGAACAAATCTAGGAGACGGTATAGATACTTGAAACAATGGAGAGTCAAGTATGATTGGTTGAAATCTGGCAGTTCCAGAGATTACGCCAGGTGTATCTTGTGCACGCGTGAGTTTTTGATTGCAGAGGGTGGGATAAGTGACGTGAAGAAGCATTCAGAAACAACTTTACACAGACGAAAGTCCAGAGTAAGTGACGATACGAAACTCAAGCATCAAAGTCTTTGTATTTGACATAAAAACAGTACGTCAATCGCTCGCTGAACCATACGGATAAACAAACTTGGGAAACCATGGGAACGCTCAGTTCGATGTAACATTAGACTGTAAAAACATAAAGTGGCAAAAATCTCGAATTTTTGTAATTGATGGTGACGAAGTTGACCAAATAGTAAAGTATCTTATTTTAAGAGCAGGAATATAGTTATATAGCCCCGGAAAAATTTTAAATTCGAATCAACTCTAAATATCGAAAGAGGAAAATCACAATAACATGTTTCATTAAATATTATTTATTAAGGTTCATCTAAATTATACCAAATATTAATGCAAGAGTTCGATTAGCTATTATTAACATATTATCTTGATTCCACGAAAGAGAATAAAACGTAAGCTTTAAAGAACCAAACGTAAACACCTAATAAAGAAATAGATAAGTAGGTTTGTCTTTATGTACTATCTCCTCATGTTATTTGGAATTAGATATAGTATTTTGGGAATCGATATACTTGGGCATTAATTCAATGATTCTAATAAATATTACGAAATGTTTATGGAAAAAGAGGATTCGGCAAGTTATGATTGATTTTAAATTATACTAAGTATGCTATGGTATTTAAATTTCAAGAAAACATTTAGAATAATGAGTAATAGTTTTGAAATGTATAATTTCTATATTTATGTGAATCGGGCATGTGTGATTTTTATTCAATTTTATGAAAAATAAGTACTTGTCTTAACGAAAAACTAAATTTTGAAAGTAAAGTTTTCAAAATTCTACTCTTAGCTTGGTTGGCTGTCTCTTTTAATTCGGGAAAAGTTTGTAATGCAAATTTAAAAGAGAGAAACTTAGTTTATGAACGCGCTAACAAAGATAGTTTCGTTATTAACACATGAAGACATTTATTTATCACTCTAAGAAGTAATAAATAAATCATTTAAGAATTAGACTCTGAGATGTCCTTCCACAAGGTTACGCCTCAAAATATAGCTTTAATTAGAAGTTAATTTAGTTAATTAAGAGAATTGTAGAATTAAATTACCGCGTTAATTAAATTTTAATCCTTTTCGTTAAAGACTTCGCGAATTTTAAAATTGTATTTCGGTCTATTTAATTTGCGTCATCATTTCCGGTTCTTTTATTTTTATATTTTCTCCTTCCTCAATAAAAAAAAACCTAGATTTAGACCGCTCTTGTTTATTATAAAGAGTACAATTCTTTCTTTGTTCTCATTTTGGTAAATTGTCTTTCAGCTTGGAGAGAGGGGTTCCGGACTCAGGCCTAGAGGATCTGTGCAAGATTTTGAACAGCTGCGCCAAGAATGCTTAGCGGGTGGATATCTCTTCGAAGATCCCGAATTCCCTGCAGAAGATTCAGCCCTTTTTTATAGTCAGACGCCATCAAAGCCTTTCGAATGGAAAAGACCTTTTGTGAGTAAACGGATGTTCATTGGCTATGAAATCTATTGTTGATCAACCAATTGGAATCCTTAAGGACGACAATTAAAAAAGATTATGCGTCGAAATGGAAAAATTTATATTTGATTCGGTCTAAAGATTGAAATAAATCCGTTATCATGATATACCTTTTATGGTATATTCATCTATTTATTATCTTGTTTCTCAAAGCGTTCACATGTCGACTGAAGTATGATAAATCCGTGGTAATAATGGTTATATATTTCTTACATAACATTACAATAATTACATAATTCAACAATTACTTTCATATAAACTGTATTTACAATACCTATTTCAAGCTCTTTATCTGAAATTTGGGGTTTGCATTCCAACAACTTTGGTCCATACATTTTGCTATTCTTATGGTACCTTTCCTATCAGTTTTTATTCGAAAGTGAGCTTAAAATATATAATTTAAGATTTCACAGTTAAATAATAGTATATAAATTGGAAAATTGAGATTGAATAGTTAAATAATAAAAATGCATGTTTCAGTTAAAATTATTCTTCTGTATCATTAGATTCAGTCATTTAACTCAAATTTTAGATTAAACTCATCTTTATGAATATGTCTCTTCAGATTTGAAATTCTTAAAATATTTCTGAAAAGAAATTTTTAATGATTAAAGTAGGCTGATAAAATTCCATTCCTTTTATTATTAATCATTTTCATAAAATTATATATCCCCATTATGCATAAGTTATCACTTCACTAACGCATCAGTTATTTTATGTGGCATAGAGCTAACAATAATGATATGGAGTGTAACCTGTAAATAGTCAAAGAATTAGATGTATTTTATGGGTAGTTTTGAGTATTTATATTAGCTGAGATGAGTTTTATGAACTGAAATCTTTGTTGAATGAGTTCTCTAGTTTCAGAAGTAATTCTTAGATGTGTGAATAATTCGCATATAAAATAATTAACCATGTAGGATTTCTGTTGAATAAATTGGTTGCTCAGCATTATTTAAATACAAATTATAAATATTAATCAATGATGTATTACCAAAAGTTAATACTACTTCTATTTACAGGAAATCTGTGATGATCCACGCCTTTTTGTGGAGGGATTTTCACGTTTTGATGCCCAACAAGGAGAGTTAGGTAAGGTTGATGCTTGTTTGATTTCATTGAAAATGATTGACATTTACAATATCTCTTCAAAACAACAAGTAAAAAATATTGGGCGAAACTTGCATTCTTATTTTAAAATCACACGAAATTGTAAAAAAAACACAAAATATGATTCTGAAAAAGGGTTAAATTAATCATCTAATTATTAATTATAATTTTGAGGATACTTGTGCACCATGTAATATCCTGTTCTATGCAGTTAATATCTTGGAGGTAGTGAAGAGAGGTCAATAATTTACATTTATGTATATTTACAACTTCAGATATAGAAATAGAAACAGGGTGATTGTTCATTAATTCTTTGCAGGTGATTGCTGGTTAATTGCAGCAGTAGCAAATCTTACTCTAGATAAAAGGCTATTTCATCAAGTCGTTCCTCAAGATCAAAGTTTTGTAGATCAATATGCTGGCATATTTCATTTTAGGTGAGTATTTAAAGTTTCATTACAGGTATATATTGAAGTTGTTTATAAAGTAGATAATCCTTGAAGCTAAGGTTGAATAAAATATTATCTAATCTAATATAATAACAATCCTAATAATATTATATGAATTTAATGTAAATAAAAACATATTTTTGAACGATTGTGAAATTATGAGAATTTTAGTAACCCATTGATGATAGTAGGAAATGATATTGCCCTTTTATATCATACGTTTAAAGTATTATAGAAATTATATATAAAAATAATTCTTTTGATTTCAGGTTCTGGCAGTATGGTAGATGGGTTGATGTTGTTGTTGACGATAGACTACCAACAGTACATGGTCAACTGGCCTTTCTACATTCTAGTGAGAAAAATGAATTTTGGAGTGCACTACTTGAAAAAGCATATGCTAAGTAAGTCAATTAATGAAACTTGTTTTATATAAATTATTAAATATACATAATGAATGCTATATTGTTATGAAGTATTTATTTTTTGTATAAAGTTATTTCTAAGTAGTTGGCTATTATAGTTTAATACATTTTAATATTATATTGTTAACGATTTAACGATGACGAAAGGATTAAAATTATCTTAAATATGACTAGAGTATTCCCTCATAATAAATGTCCTTATATATATATAAATATATATAAATATATATATATATATATATATATATATATATATATATATATATATATATATATATATATATATATATATATATATAAATATATATAAATATATATAAATATATATATAAATATACATATAAATATATATATAAATTACTTGAATTATAAAAATTGTGAGGGTGATTATATTTTGTAAATATCCTCAATGAACATTTAAAAAATATTCTATCTCTTTCAATTGAATAGTTACAGATTTTAAATTGCATAGCATTACAAAAATTTTTATGAATTGTATCCAAATTTTTTTCTCTAATATAAATAGGCTCCATGGATCTTATGAAGCCCTTAAAGGAGGAACTACCTGTGAAGCAATGGAGGATTTCACTGGTGGCGTTACAGAAATGTATGAACTTGAGAAAGCTCCTGCCAACCTATTCAAAATTATGTTGAAGGCCCATGAGAGATCATCACTTATGGGATGTTCTCTTGAGGTAATTACTAGGTAGTACTAGTTGCGGTAGTACTATATTTTTCATTAATTGTAGAATCAATAACATGAAGATTCATTGAATATCTCAACATTTTAATAACTGACTAAAATCATACAAGATTTTCTGCTTGTCAAATTTTTATCTTCCAGCCCCTGTAGCATATTAGTTTGTATATAAACAATTAACTCATATAAGGTTCTAGGTTTGATTTTGAGTAGATGAAATATTAATACCTGGGGCTGTATGTAACTGCATATTCTTTAGAGGCTTAAATCTAAGAGAGGTCTGTTTGGACTCAATTTTACTCTGAATGATGAAAGCTAATTAATCTATATTATATATATAATTAATCTATATTATATATAATTAATCAATATTAGTTATTTCAAGAAAAACCTTTCAGTTGAAGATTGTATTTAGTAGTATTGAGAGTAGTATTGTCCAAACTATTGATTTCATAATTGTTAATTTTTTGATACCCATAATATTTTTACTTTAGCCGGATCCAAATATTACGGAAGCTGTTACTGATGAAGGACTTGTTAGGGGACATGCATATAGTATAACAAGGGTGTGCTATGTGGACATCACAACTCCAAATTCCAGCGGTAGAATTCCCCTCATTCGTATGAGAAATCCATGGGGTAATGAGGCAGAGTGGAAAGGTGCTTGGAGTGACAAGTGAGTTTTACAAGAGGAAATACTTTTTTCTTTCAACTTGTTATCATAGATTTCAAATTACATGTACTGTTATAATGTTTTTTATTTAATTTAGAATCTCTCATTATTGTAAAATTAATTGCTTTTATCAACTTACTATTTTCTTAAGAGAATAATTAATTGATAATTTCTCAAAAATTTAGTTCTGCAAATAAAATTCTCTAAATATTGTACATCATCTTTCATACAGTCCTAAAAATATTGCAACATGTTTTGATTTTACTTTTGTTGTCATAATTTTGTTATTTTCAATTACCAAGCTGAGTAAAATGTATATTCGGTGTTACATGCTTTGGTCCACCATTAAAATTCTTTTAAAGCTCCAGAATCACCTGAATCTGTCTTGAATAACACTAATTACATGATGGTAAAAGCGATACAATTTTACTTTTTGCTAACTCTCAGTGTTAAGATATAAACACCTTATGTGAATACGATGCAAATAATCTGTAGTTATGACAGAATAAATGAAAAAACTTGTGCGGAAGTTTGTACAGAAGGATATTATGAGCAAAGGCAACAAAAATACATTAATTAAAAAAATTTTGGTTGAAAGGTAATACGTGCATTATCTCTCTCTCTCTCTTTAGATCTCCTGAGTGGCGATTTATTTCAGATGAAGAGAAGGAGGAAATCGGACTGACATTTGAGCACGACGGAGAGTTTTGGATGTCCTATAGAGATTTCTTGTCAAGATTCTCACGACTTGAGATCTGTAACTTGAATCCAGATTCACTTGAGGATGATGAAGATAGAAAGAAATGGGAGATGAGTCATTTTGAGGGAGAGTGGGTACGAGGAGTTACTGCTGGTGGCTGTAGGAACTATTTAGGTAACAGAAAATCATTAAGACCATTAAGAATACTTAGAACTTTTTATTCCTAACTTTTTTTGGATAATTTCATTCTTTATTATATTATGTAATCTTAGTGATGTTTTGTAATGGATGGAATTTCACAATATTGAATGAATTTAAAAATATTCATACAAGGAAACTATTAAAAGATTAGGAGATAATTGCAGTCTTGAAAAACTTTTTCACTATGTAAATAACTTTTAAGAATATCTAGAGTAAAAAATACTGAATACTTAAAAAGCAACATAGAATAACATAAACTTCTTTCATTGAAAAGTGATTTCTTTTCTCTTGGTCCACTATAAATAATATATTTATTAGTCCACTATAATATAAATATTTTAACCTTTAAAGTTTGTTATATTTCCTTTGTTCAGTTATCATTAATGTATATTTTTGTCTTGTATCAGTTTCATGTACATCACATAAACCTATAAATTCCAAGCTTTGTATGTTTAAGTGATACTCTCAATGCTTTTGTAATAGAAACTAAAGAAATTCTCTTAATTTTATTAATCCATTTCAGAAACATTTTATCACAACCCTCAGTATATAATCACCCTTGTAGACCCTGATGAAGGGGATGAGGAAACTAAATGTACAATCATTGTTGCTTTAATGCAAAAGAACAGGCGTGCTCAAAGAAGGATGGGAGCAGAATGTTTAACAATTGGATTTGCAATTTACCAAGTGAGTCTTCAAAAAGAGAACTTATTACTTTAGTAGCATCGGCTACTGTTTTAAGTAACAACCAAAATTTGTAATTCAGTTAAATTTAGCAAGCAATTTTGTAACTTCCATATTAATTTTCTCAGACTAGTGAAATGGTATTAATTGGTTTATATTCAATAGCAAATATAATCATTTAGTCATTCATTTATCTTACAGTAACATAAGTCCCAAAATCTTTTATTTTTTTACTGTTTCCATTCTGTCATATTTTAAACCATCTAATCTCATGGCTAATTAAGTAGTCTATTCAATTGTAGGTGTTGGAAGAGATTTCTATTTATTAACCACAGTAATTCAAATTACAGTTAGAAGATCCTGAGAATCTTCCAAAGCCACTTGGATTGGATTTCTTCAAATATAATGCATCTGTAGCTCGCTCACCCTCTTTCATTAATCTAAGAGAAGTTAGTTCTCGCTTCAAACTGCCACCTGGCACTTACTGCATAGTTCCATCTACATTTGAACCAAATGAAGAAGGAGAGTTCATCTTAAGAGTCTTCTCAGAAAACAAGAACAACATGGAGTAAGTCTTATTGAAATAGGGTATAAAAGGTTAAAGATGCTCTTATGCTATCTGGAATGAGAATATTATTTTTATTGAAAAGAACCCTAATTTTTTAATAATTCACATAAATAACTTGATTCTGGTAAAACCACTTGGTAATTTCAATATATTAGACTTAATTTCAGTACATAATTTTCTGTGAGCTGTTTGGATCAATCATTGCAAAGAAATCTTCATACAGAAAGAGAAAATTGTCATACAGAATATATCATTTCAGATTATAGGAATAAATTTTTTTAATGTATTGGTGGGAATAATATCCTGTTTGATGATAGGAGGGTAAAAACCAAATATATAGTAAAGTACTTACTAAGCTAAAACACAAAAACAAACCATTTCCTACAGCAGATGTTTTCTTTTGGAAAGAAGGATTTCATTTCCTTTAGCTATATCTATGACTCACCCCTACTTCTGGCAAATATCCATTGAATTTCCCTTCAACTTCCTTGGATTATTTTTGGCTCAGTTTGCCAGTTCCATGTGTCTGAAATTTTGTCCCCTCACTTTGCCAAAACTGCTTTCATTTTCATTTCTGGTTTACAAAGTTATCCAGTATAAGAGATAAGGTTATCATAGAATTTAGTAGTATTTTGTTTTTTCACTATGAGAAGAAGAGGTCATTTCTGTGAACTCTGTAGAACATACAGATATGGATTCAGGTAGTAAGATTGTAATCTCATTAAACAATGTTTCCTCATATCTAGCTATATAAATGGTATGGCTTGTTTAAGTATAAACAAAAAATTAACTTATCAAAAGAAAAATATTTTCCTCTTACTTCATTTGCATTGATAAATTATAATTCTTGTTATAAATATTGAAATTTTGAGTTATTTTTCAGAACAAATTTTCTCATATTTTTCATTGCTTTATTGAACTATTTCAGAGAGCACGACGAAGAAGTTGGAATGGGTGAAATTGATACCAGGGTAAGTAAATTAAATTTTCAGATGATTACTGATTTTAGCTGCAAGAATTATTCTTCAAAATAGATTTTAAAATATAACTTAATTGTCTTCTGAAAATGCTTAAAACACAACAATTTCTCATTTTTAATGAAAGATTAGTTATTTGAAAACAATGAATAAGTTCTAAAATTTATAAAAATTTAATTTCTATCTCATTAAAAATTTTAAAGTAAACCATTGTTTTCCTTAGGTTAAGGAAGTTGAACCAGAACCTGATATAAAGAGTAAGGATGAAAAGGTTCGTGAATTCTTCAGAAAAATTGCTGGTGAAGATCTGGAGGTGGATTGGATGGAGTTGAAGGAGATATTAGACTTTGCCATGAAGAACGGTAAGTGTTTGAGTATTGTTTACTGCTTGCATAAAAATTTGTTGTCAGAGTGGACATCTGTTCTGCTTGAAATGTGTATTTTTACTGTTTGGGTTCTCAGGCAAGGGATTTAAGGTTTACTTTAAACAGATTTATCTAAATAAGAGTATTGGGTAAATGGTAAGGGTTTTTGTATTTTTTTTTGACCTGCTGCAGTGTTAGATGATAGTGCCTTGGAATGGTGAAACTTTTAGGAAAAGATTTTATTTCAATATCTGCATGAAAAAGAAACAAGGCTGAGCTAGAAAATATTTATTTAATTGTTCAAAATGTCTCAATGTAGGTCTTTTAAATATAAGGAAAACTATTCAAACATTGAAATAGTAATTGATTAGTGTATAAATGAATGCAAGATAATGTGCCATAATATTAAAATAAACTGTTTTTTAATAATTTACTATTGATTTTTAAATTTAAAAAACCATATTGTACATAATTAGTTGTTCTAATTCAAAGAATATATTCTAAAAATCAATTATTCAATACTATCATTTATTCACATTTCAGTTTTTTGTGAAAAAGGTGTTTAGCTTTTCTATTATTTCCATAATTTCTGGCTTAGTCATGTTTCAATGTATAAGTATTGTCTGGTTTTGGTTTTAAATTAAAAGTATTTACTATCAATATTTTTTTTGAAAGAGAATTATTTCAATGTTTAAGAAAATAGATTTACCATTTCCTCAGTGCATGATCTCAAGTATTATCATTTTTTCATATTTTGTTTTGATAAAAATAATAAGTAAAGTATATATTATATAATTTGAATTATCTTAGAAACATTCTTTTAGAAAGAAATTTATTAATATTTTTAATATCATAGCCATTTTAAATATTCATGGCATGCTATTAGTGTACATAGTATGTATTGAAAATATACCAATGTTGAGCTTTTTTTCAGTTTCATACGTATGCTTTTATTTAAGCTTGTATATTGCATAAATATATGTTTTTTCCTGCAGAGAGATAGCAACAGTTTTGATTCTTTGTAATTCCATGTTATCCATTCATTCGCAGCGTACATCTCTACTGGTAAGATCCAGAAGATACAAAGCTTCCGTTTATTTTGCTCCTTTTCCTCTTTATTATTATTTCACTTAGTCTGGAGAAATTTTTTCCAGTAACAATTCTCTAAGTGCTTCATGGCTTAAGTAATTGATTTTTACAAAAAGTTAATTTATATTCACCGTGATCTTAAAGGATAATCTTAATCAATTCTTATAATATTGCTTTGAATGTCAATATATGTAGAACTAAAATCATTAAATAAGGCATGGATTCCTCTAAACATTTTCAAAACATGGCATTAAATAGTAATTGTTTGTATCTTCATGATATTTTTTAATATGAAAATAGAATTAATGTTAAGGTCAATTTGATGAACCCAAATTAAAAAACCTAATTTTACATAAAGATTTTAAATTTTCTCAATTATGAATTAATGCCATGTTTCCTCTATAATATGCATCTAGCGTCATCATTAGACCCCTGTTTTAATGTAATATGCTGTGTAGAATTAAAGTCAATGTGTAAGCATGGCATGTGCTTTTCTGTGTCTAATGAAAAGCTTACTTTGTTCTAGCGGATCTTAGGAGTATCTTGAGGTAATTTGTATTCTAAGTATAAACTGATGCACAGGGTTGTTTCTTCTAAGGATAAGGCTTATGATAATGACTTAGTATACAATTCATCATGATAATTTCTTGATGAAACTCCTGCTTTGGCTTGTTGATTAATAGAAAAGGTTTCTGTTCTTACATATAAGTATGGTATTTTTATATGCAACAGAGATTTCCTATTATTTTTAAACTTTGTTAAACATAGCTTGTAATGTTATTCGAAGCTTTTCTTTCACAATCTTATATTTTGGTGAAGGTATGGTAGCTTTTTATTTGAATGTTTATCAAATGTTTCTGTGTAAATTATCACATTTGCTTGATAATGGCCTTATATATGTGTTGCTTATAGTACTTTATTTGCTAAAATTTTCATGGTTAAGATATAAAGTGTTGAGAAAGATTTTGTATCTTATTAAGAGTCCTGAGGGTGATGGCATTTTTTTCTAAGATAGGAGAATTAAGTATAATCTTTTGATCAGCCTCATCATAAATTTTTATAAAGAATATGGAATAATTATTTCATTTCATTTGAAATTCAAGCTATTTTAACTCAGAAGCATTATATCACTGCTATAATCATATCCTCTTTCCTTAATGCTTATATTAAAAAAAAATTCTAATAGATATTGAACAATCTCAGAAAGAGGTATAAGTGCATATAAAGTTTGCTACATATGTTTCAGATCATAATTTTATGTTTTAAATGTTATGAAATCACTTCTGTATTTTATGTTATCAATCAATTCACTTTTACTTTTATTTATTATTTGTTAATTTCACTTCAACATTAATAGTATCTTAAAACAATACAAGGGAAAACCATCTTCATTATTTTTTGAGCAGGTCTACCAAAATTATATTTATTTTACTTTATACTGCTCATTGGTCTTGAGAAGCAATTTAGGTTGCCATCTCATTTTCATAGTAAATGTGTATGCATATCTGGAATTATCATGTGTAGCAATCTCTTTCCAAAAGTATCATTCTAAACTTATATTGGCCTTGTCTCACAGTCATGTCCTATCCCTTGCTGCTTATAAATTCTTGTGTCTCAATCAACATATTGTTTGGTTATGTTTCCAATAATAAAACCACTTTCATTGTTGCCTCCTTCTACTTTCCATTGCTTGTGGTCACCTTCTCCTCAATCCCAATAAACATAACTACCTTTCCTAAACACCAAAAAAAATCCCATGTTGCTGCCAATCATCAATGCTGCTGTTCATCGTTGCTGTCCCAAGATATGCCTACGAGTGGTGGGGAGAATGAAGGCTCCCTCGTTTCAACCCTACTTTCAGCCTTTTGTGGCCTCCTGTGTCGAGACAATCCCCTCTCAAACATGTTTGGTATGTAGCTGGTGCATATTCTCCCATCATTCGTGCCATTGTCATGGATGAAGATATATGAATAAAAAATAAAATTAATTTTTAATAGAAATATTTAATGGTACATTGGGGATGGTTAGTGGTAATACAGGTAAATAGAATGGCTGACCATCATTTATTTATTGGAATACACTTATTGTAATGGGTAACGCTTTTTGGGGATGGTATAAAGGTAGTGTGGTTTAATGTTTCATTCATCATGTTGGTAGTACACCTCCTATGGTCGTTTGGATGGCTGCATTCATGTCAGTATATGCAATTTTTGTTTATGTTGAATAAGACACGAGATTGAGATTTTTTCAGTTGCACCCATTTGAAGTACACAAAGTATTGAAGGAAAGGTATGAAATCTAACAAGTTGGTAGCTCTTAGTTTCATAATGGTATATTTATCATGAGCTGTTGTTTCCTAAAAAATGAATGTTAAAAGATGTTCAATGTTGATGTACTATTGAGCATGAGTAATTTGATAACAAGATGTATATAGTATACTAGAAAATCCAGTACAATTATTTTCAGCATGGCATGAGAGAATGCCCAAATTTATTCATTAACCAAGTTTATAGTACCCTTGAGTTCTATTTAACTGTTCAAGACATTTTAAAATTATAAATTATTATAACTGAAAAAGTTCTAGTCAGCACATCATCTTGAAACAAAAAAGAATAAAAATGTTAACAATTATTTAAACAATTATTTAGGACCATTATAAATTGTCCGTTTTCATCAATTCATTTCTTTAATTAACTTTTACTATTTTTTTTGAAGATATATGCTGTATAATTTGTTAAAACTCCTATATTCCTCCTTTTATAATTTGCTTTTTATCGAGAAAAAAAATTGTCTTTTTTAGATATATATTAGGCTACCCTTGTAAATTTTATTTATTATGATTTGTAAATATACATATTTTATTACTGGATTAAGTAACTTAAAATAATTTTTATTCAAAATAGATTTTTTATCATAAAGTAAACATAAGAATAAAAATTCAGAGTTAACAAAATGTATGCTTAGCCTCTCAAGGGCATTTTGCTTCTGTTTTCATGTTGCTATTTTTGTGTGTTACTGGCTTACAAATCAGATTTCTGTTAGAAAATTTTCTACCATAATTCCCCTGTATACATATCATAGGTCAATACTAAGCAAATATTTCAATTTATGCAATTCAGTTTTATTCAACTGATTTTTTTCTCAATCAGAAACTAAGGGAGAAGGCTTCTCCAAGGATGTCTGTCGTAGCATGGTTGCTATGATGGATGTAGATCGATCTGGAAAACTTGGCTTTGAAGAATTCAAAGCTTTATGGATTGATATTAGGAATTGGAAGGTAAGAATTGCTGTGAGAATGTTGATATACAAGGGTATGAATATCATTAGTTATTTTAGTAAAATTACTTTGTTAAAGTTGTATCTCAGTACTATAAATACATACACCATTCAAACAAATAATTGTTTATTAATTATAAAAACGTCAAACAATCTTCACATAAATTTACACCTGAAGAGTAAGAATCCTAGCTGTGTTAAAGTAATTTACTCATAAACAATGAAAATGTACATTTCATAAATTAAATAATTGTACCAATGATGAATACAGATAATTGATAAGGTCTGTCGAGAAATCATTTCTCCATAAAAGTCAAATGTTCTATGAGTTAAGAATATATATTTCTTTTCAGGGTGTCTTCAAGCTATACGATAAAGACAATTCTGGTTGCCTGAGTGCTTTTGAATTGAGGCAAGCTCTCAATTCAGCTGGATATAGGCTTAACAACCATATACTAAATATATTGGTCCATCGTTATGCCAGGAGGGATGGAAAAATATCTTTTGATGATTTTATGATGTGTGCTGTAAGATTAAAGGGAATGATTGGTACGTACTCATACATTCATAACCATATACATACAACCTCTTTTTTCTAAGTTATATTTGATGTGAGTTATTTGATTCTACTTCATGATGAGAATTTGTTAAACAGTTAATTAAGAATGTCTTTGAGAGTTGAAATTTAACAAAGTCCTTCTCTTTTATAGATACATTTAAGGAAAGAGATCCAGAGAACACGAATACTGCCACTTTTACCCTTGAAGAATGGGTGGAGAAGACTGTGTATTCGTGAATATTTTTGTGTGCTATAACAATTTACTGTAAATTGAAAGGTTTAAAAAATATTTGCAAGTTGAATCTTTTTATTGTAAAGATGATTGATGAAACTTGCATTGAAGTATGGCTTCAAAGTATATAAGGAAGATTTGTGGTGTTTTAATTGTTTGTGCCTTCTGGCTGGATGGATTTGTACGTCAAGTATCAGTCAGTAAAAAATAACTGATGTATTTGCTGCAGCTCTTAGAATATTTTGGGATTTCAAACAACGATGGAAGAGGGAAAGTTTTATGTTGCTATGACCTTTTTATGGCCAGGCTAATATTCCAAAATCCATGTCTTTGTAATCTCTTATCTTACTCTATATGCTTTGAACATTATAAGTTTGTGTGTATTTTGAAATTGTTTTCAGGTTTTGCAAACACCTAACAATGCCTGTATTTGATACATTGAGTGCCTTTAAAAAGCTGCAGTTAGCATGAAATGCGTAAGTCTGCTGCAAAAAGTCCGAAGGATTTAAAACCTCATTAAATGTCTATTGAACATTGTATTTACAATGGTTAAAATGAATTGAATAATTTAAGTTGTAGCTTTTTTATTTTTTATTCAATGTTTATGTTTAGAAAAGAAAGCTTGTACATAATGCTTTTTTATTTCTTTTTTGGCTATGAACATTTTATTATAAATATTTACAAAATATTTGATGTTCTTAAGGATTAATTAATCAGTATTCTTTTGCTACTTGCCCATTTTCTTAGGTGACTATAAATTCTCATTCATATTGTTTTCTTTATGCTCTGAGAAAATATTTCTCTCTGGAAAAATGTTTACATAAAAACTGATGCTGTTCACTTACTCTGAAGATACCCAGAAATTGTCCAATTTTAAAATTTTGTCTTCAACATCTTTCTTACTTAATTAAAATTTTTACTTGTACATTAAATCCAAAATATGTGAAAAGAATTCTATTTGAATGTTATATTACATTATGTATGAAAATTCAAAAAAATATATCTTTCAAGATTAATAATATATTTTAATACAGAATGTGGATTATTTGAAAATTCCTAATTTTATTCATATATTTGAAGAAAATTAAGGCACTTAACCTTCGTAGTATTCGTTTGGAATTTGGTAGATTCAAAGTAGAAATATTTTTATTTAGTTACCTTTATCAACTCAAATTATTTCAATTGGATGAAGTTATTATATTCCCCTTAAGCAGTAAAAATAAGGCTAATGATATGAGCTTGATGACAGTAGCTCAAACTTCTTTCTGTGAAAACAATATTTTGTGGAAAAGGTATTTTCACTCTTTACCTTTCGATAATCTCATATACTTTGATGAGTTACATGGTGATAAAAATGTTGTTGGAACGTCATTACTTTAAGAGAATAATCTCATTTCAATTACTTGTGGATGTTGGATTTTCCAAACTATTTAGTCTTCTTCATAAAATCAATAAAATTGAATCCAAGAAAAAATGAACTGAGGAAAGCACTGAATAGAATAAATTTGAGTGCTTGAAAAAGATCCTCAGAAGTGGTTGTTTGAAGAATGGAAAGTTTCAGGATAAGTAATAATAAGTGTATACATATAGGATATGACTGTCCAACCTAAATTACGGAGGCCAATGGCTAGCTAATTTTTTAACATAATGGCCCGCAAAACCTCACCAGGGTAAAAATCAAAAACCAACCCTTCCTATCATGGGTTCGATTCTAGGAGGCCCCAAAAATCGAATCCCCCATAAGAATGCATGGGGTCGTTATAGAATGATAAAATTTCAAAGGTTATTTATATTGCTACACAAAAATGCGACCTTTTATCTATAAATGTTCAAGTGTACGATGCCAGGTGGTTAAATATTTTCAGTTTAAAAAAAATGTTTTCTAGATCTTCCTGAAAGATACATCAGCTAATTGAAAAGTATATATTTAATTAAAAAAACCGATTTTAAATAATTTAAAAATATACTTACGTTTTACTAAAAAGATTCAAATTTCATGGATCTGGAGATATGCCTAACTTCTATCCATTCCTGCCATCCATTTTCTGCTGATAGTTATTAGTTCGTTGCCAGGTTCATTTGAAATTACCCTATTTAAAATACATGAGAAGAGTATTCGAAAAATTATTTTTAGAAACTGAACGAAGAAATGAACAGCTGTGAATTTGCGGATAGATAGCAATTTTAGATACCATTGAATTATTTATTTTTGTTAGAAATCGTGAGCGCCTTCTATATTTTTGGCATCTCAGCTTAATAAATCAACACACGTAATCAACAGGATGAACTACAAACCCTTCAACGGAAATAATTAGACGTACAATTTCTGCAGGCTACTATCACGATACACGATTTATCCGCTACTTCCGTACTCCCTCAACAACGCAACAACATACTGAAGAAAATAGCAGAACATTGGTTTGTATGTACTATATAGGTGTATATGAAGACTATAAGCCTGAATTATAATTATATGTTAATATTCCTGTGAAGTTTTGTATTTCTCAAATTGTTCCAACGCAGGAAACATTATATTGATAAATAAATGAAGTTCTGAAACAATTGGAATTTTTTGGATTGTGATAATATCATCCAATAGCTCCTTTATAGAAAAATATTTCCAAAACGAGTTTTGCCGATAAATCATCTAACAAATGATATCTTTTGCTATTTATCATCCATCATATTTATTATTTACTGAATTTCTTATAATTTTACTTGTAGGAAAATAATATTAAGATATATAAATATTTTTCTGCCGTATTATTTTAAGTGTTAACGCAAATAATATACAAGAAACGAAGACGAGCCATCTACAAAACTCTTTTCAGATCCATTTCAAATTTGAATATTCCCTCGTCATTTTAAATTCGTTGAATAACGTAAAGATGATCGCGAGATGTCTCTCGACATCTATTTGCAAGAAATTTACGTTTATTACATTTTATTTCAATTTTGGAGAAAACTTCGTACACGCATCACCTCCATTGGAATAAATTTGATAAATTTTATCGATTCGCGAATTAATAATTTCAAATTCCAGTTCCGCATTTGTAATATCTCTAAAAACAATTCTTGCTACCCTCGTATCGATAGACCTCGCTTCAGCCTTCCTTGATTTCTCACATTTACGGAGGATACCTTTGGTATATAAAAAGGTTTAGAAGAGGTCTAAATTTTCGGGGGATCATGGGGGAAATGCTAGACCAATTCAGGTTGGTTTATATTTCCCCAACATGACCCATTTTCCAGGACATCCTGGAACAACCCAAAATTTTGAATTGAACGTAAATTAAGACACCCGCCAAATTCGAAAATAATTTAAGACACCTGGGGAATCACTATTTCATAATAATTTGAAAAACGCAAGATCACGAAGAATGAAAAAGAGGTGGGATTTTTTTTTCTTAAGAAATCGCGTCTTCTAATGTAAACGCCCCACCCTCAAACCCCTCTACGAGCCTCCGATCCGTCTAGTACTGCTACCATTACTCTATTTATTCCACATTCGATGACTAAAGGTGACAAAATGTAGAGACATCTGTAGCACCACTTCTCAAAACAAGACATATTTTAAATTTTCCCTCCTTATGACGTCGTCATACCTTCCATTACGTTTGCACACAACTGAGTCCCGCGCCAGTCTTACCTTATTGACTACGCATAGTTCAGTTCCTAAACTGAATGCAAAAGGCTTTTTTTTTTTTTTTTTTTTGGGCCTTTGTGTCGCATTGCTTGGCTACGAACTACCTCAAACTTTTAAACCCGAGAGGAAAATTTTCACCACGGGCAGGATTCGAAACTGGGATTGCTTCGTTACAGTCAGCATGCTTACCACTCCGCCACGCAAACTTTAGTTGAAATGTTAGTTTGCATGGTAATTCTCTTACGCCGAGATCCCGGGTGTAAAAAAATGTCTGAAGAGATAATAAATGCCATCATACAAAAGTTGTATTTTTCTGCTAGTACCTACTTCAATTCAATTCTCAAAGACACATTTCTGTTGTTTTTTTTTAATGGAAGAGGAATATAATTCTAAAATTCATATCAACCGAATGCTTGCAGTTTTAAATCAAACTTTCACTCCAATTTTACGTATCTAATATTCTCTTGGAGATGTTTTATGTAATGTATGGGATAGAAATTCTCAGCATAAACTACAGGAGCTATGGGCTCCCCGATTGTTTTACTTTATGATATAATTTAAGAGATGTATAGAGACACATTGTATGAAGATAGCAAATATCATCCTCATCACACAATCAGAGAAACATCCTCACACAAAATTGAGCTGATACTTTAACACAGCTGGTGAATCATCACTTCGTTATAATTTAAGAAACGCAGGAATTATCTCATTTCTTGAGAGAACGCGATTTCTGAAGTGCACATTCTAGAAGTAGTCGCCTTTAAACTATAATGTTGGCCATTGCCGTTGATGCGCTAGCACCCACTCACCAACCTCAATACTTGATCCGGAATATACATATATAATATATAAAATATGATATAAAATCTTTATATATAATATAAAGATTTTATATCATTCATCCAAATACCATTTGCTTTTCTGCATCTCTCTTTTACGAACAATATTTGTAATATCATACAATAATTTTTACGAAGTAGGTAGTAGTGAAATAATTAAATAAAGGAAATTATGTACCATGCTTGAAAAATTATTTAATGTAGCTATTTTTCACACAAAATCAATATTTACATCACACACTTCTAATACATCTTCAAACTTTCACTTATCTTGTTCGTATACATTTCTCAAGAACTTACCTTGGCTGCCTATTTCTTTCTTTATAAATTAAAAAAAAATCATATTAGTCTCATTCACCATACATCCTTTGCTTATAATCAACTGACAGATACGAATTTCACCAAAGTACAAAGAGCGTATCTTCTGATCCGGGATAAACGGGTCTAGACAAATACTTAACACCATTTAATCAACTCAACCCATCATATGAATTTACAGTAAAACCGTTGAAGGTGGCATACCGCTGTAAAAAATAGGTATTCTTAAATAAAAATGAGTTTTCTTCAGGTCTCTAAAACGCGATTCACATGCAAAAATCACGTTTTAGACAGACTTTTTCGGTCGTATCCGCATGCACTGCAAACTGCTTTAATCGAATGTCATTTTCACTTTCATTCTGTAATCCTCTGAAGGGGTTCCTTCGGGCTGTTGATTTTCTCTCTGTGAAGAAGAAGAGAATAAGGGGTTGGTGAACAGAAATATCCGATATTATTCAAGACGATGCTTAGTAAGTACTAGGTTATATACCGGTCAACAATTGGAAATTTTTCACCAGAAAAAAAATATTGAAAATCCCATCAAGCTCCGCATGATCTAGCTAACTTACCTCTAATCTTCGTGGCTAACTTCTATGTTCGGTAAATCCATTCAAAAAATTCGCTGCGTTTGGGACGTTGATCAAAGCAAAAGTATCATCCGCGGAGATCGCTGTCATCCTCAGCAGATGAACCAAGGCTGCTGCTTCGATTGAGTCACGAACTGTATCCAAGGAAAGAACTGTTGGCTTCGAAGACGGGACCGTCTGTTTTCGCACGACACATTCACTAGAGCATGCAAAAAGCAGTCTTACTCCCTGTAAAGCCAAAGAATCATTCATTTAGATTAAGAAGTACGTATACATCCAGCGACGTACTAGTAAATTATTTTCGTAGGTTAACTCGAAAAATAATTCGCGATAAAAATATCAGTATATTCAGGGTATTCCTATGGACGATACTGCTGAATTCCGATTGTGGACGACACCTCTATCCCAGATTTCTCTACCGGTTACATGACGAAAACGTGCTTAATAGATATGCAGATCGGTATCTTCATCTCCTGTGAATGCTATGGACTCGACAAGCGCAGAAGTTGTCGCGTTGTATCTGTACATTACAAAAAAAGGGAAGTGACATCCGTTGAATGAAATGATCCTCTAAGACATGGCCAGTATTATGGTAGATGAAGAAAGATTGTAAAAGGTTGTTCGCGTACCCTATTATAAATTTCTTATAGATTACGTTCGGCGGGCCGCTCTGATGGTGTAAAAAGGAGATGATAGCGTGACACTTGATTATTCTGGTAAATGCCGCCAGTTTTGAAGAAATATCATAAAACAATAACAAAAAAGAACTAGGACTTTTGGAACTCTTGAATTCGGACCTTCAGATTTGGAATCGGATGCGTTTGTTTTGGAATCTTCGGAAACTCGGACCTTCGGATTTGGAATCGGCTGCGTTTGTTTTGGAATCTTCGGAAAACTTTTGGAATCTCTTGGATTTGAACCCTGGACCTTTGGATTTGGAATCGGCCACGTTACCACCAGGCTAACGTGTCTGCATCTGGTGGCTGATAAAATTACAAAATATAAAATGCTTTCGAGATGTTCCTCTCGTGCACCTGTTCGATAGCAGTCAACGAGTCTCACACTGTTTATTCTGTGTCGGTTGCGACATTCACGTTTATCAGGATAATCACCTGCTCCGCTGGGACTGGGAAACCACTTGCTGGTTAGCTAACCACTTCATCACCAAGCCATGTCAGTACCACTTATGATTCAGGTTGATACCTTCTGGGTCCTTATCATGTCACTATTTTTCAGTTCTAATTGTAAAATTCACAAAAACACACAATTCTCCCGGAAAGATTTGATATCCAAAAAGTATACTCAAATGAATTGGCTAACAAATTTTAAAAAATCTGGTCACATATTTCAATTTACAGGAGGAGAAAATTGCAGATAATATTCAATTACACACAATGAAGAGAGCTTACATAAAGATGTTAAATATTTAAACCAGGAATTAGGTGTGAGGGAAGAAAATAATGTTAACCTTTTACTAAACAGAGAGCAAGTCTCACCATCTTACTTTCTCAAAAGCCATCTAAAATTACTATTCTCTGAAAGATAGGATAATCTCATTATGGAGCTTCCTGAAAGACTTAAGCTCGAAGAATGGTTCATACGTGTCGTATGATAAGAGTATTTATTTTCCATGGGGAATATATGGCAAGCGTATTAGAATTCAGATTTCTAAAAAAAACTGAAAAAATATGAAAAAGGAGGGTGAAATGACAATCATATTTATTCATTTGAGAAGCATAAATTATCGAGTGTAAATGCAGAGACAACTAAATAAAGGTTAAAAGACACTTGGCCTGCTGTATTGAAAGAATACATGATATATTTCTGAAAATAAAACAGAGTTAAAATTTGTTACAAGAGTGGGTGATGGTGTACACAATGCAAAATTCTGAAAAACAAGAAATGTAACAAATCTAAGTAGTACATCATGACAACAATGATGAAGTCGGTGCAGTAGGGATCAGTTGGGAAACCAACAACAGTGACCCAATTACCGATTGAGAATAATAGATGAATAATAGACAAGTATATTAGTTACTTTTGCCAAGATCCAACCAATATGACAGATAGGTAAGGAGGAGCAGTGCCTACTATTCATGGAAACATCAGTATGTACTATAAAATCCAAAATATCAAAAACACAGGCAATAAACCAAACTACAGTTCAATTAATATTTTCTTCTACAGAGCAATGATTTGAATTCACACTTCACCATTAAATTCACACTATTCATTCCTTTGTTAACATTGCTTCTATGATTAATTTGTATGCAAGATGCAACGTAAATTATCCTAAAGAAGGATAGGAATGGCAAACACTGATAAACAGTTCTATAATCTTCAAACGAGTTATACAGTCGATCAAATTATAAAAGGTAGAAGAGAATATCATAAAATAAAATACATGTGCAATGAGGAATTACCTGCAACCAATGTAGATGATTACAGGCCAAGGATAATTCTCTTGGAATACAGCTATGATAAAGTCTGTTGAGATCGAGTTCAAATTTCTTAGCCATTATGACATACTTTCCGCATACTAAATCATGAACGTGAACGTCTTCCACAGGGTGCCAACAAATCGCCACGGAATTCAATCGTTTGTATTCATTCCCTTCTCGACCCGCTTACTGCTGGTGCTACCTCTGTTTTTTACAACAACCCTTTATGGTCAACTCCGTTTTACTTCGAACTTTTCGCAAGTAACGAACAACGTCCGACCTGAGTCCGTCAGCGATTCGACAGACCCGATCCTTTTTCTTCCTTACGCTCACTTAAATGATGCGGTCGTAAAAAGGATTTAGAATTTATTTATTGTCTACGCATTCGTTAATACACACGCCTCGCTATCTTAGACGAGGCGAAAACGGTTCGACATTCATCTTTCGCTTGCCATGAGTAACGTTTTCTAAACGTTTTCTCTAAATTCCAGCAGATGGCGAGGCAATGCTTCCACGCGGCTTAAGTGGGCTGGTCTTCGTTGCGAACGGAGGTGGCTCCCATGATTCGAGTGGCCTTTTCATACCAAGCCTTTGGCTACGAAAGCTCGACGATTCCTCATGGATCGAGTGACTGTTACCATATCTTTGTGCCAAGTGTTGTTACCGGAGAATATGCAAGATTTGACGGATACGGTTGCTACGCAGACGTAAGCCACGATTTCTTCGCCTTTTGAGTGCGTGAGAAGCGGAAGAGCTTGGAGTGAGGTTCGAAGGAAAAATTCAGGTAAGAAACCTAGTGCCATTAGAAACCGCCCTTTTCTCCTGTGTTTACAAATATTGTCTTCCCGAACATTTCCCTGTTCATCGTTTCGAAGAGACGATTCCATTCAGTCATCGCCACAGATATCTCAAGTAACGAGCTTAGCCATAAACGATATTGAGAGAACGCATTCATTCCTCGTGCATGTGGAAAAATATCGAAATATGCCAGAAAATTAAGAATCTAAAGCTTTTCCCATCGACAGAGCACTCCGTGAAGGCATCATGGCTAGAATGGGGATGCTTTTAGGCTCTTTTGCATGCTAAAAACTAGAAATTAATGGAATTTAACAACTTCTGAAAGGGACGATGTGATCGCGGTGAGATGCAAGAGGAAAGTGAGGTATGACTAACGGCGTTGGGGGTTGTGACCGTTACCGGCGGGGGTCTAAAATTGCAATTAGATTTTTAAAAATGAACATGGGGTGTATCGTAAACGATAAAAATTACATGAAGATTAGTATTTATTATGATTTTTTCCTACTACGTGAGTCTTACCGCACAACGATACTATTTTCATGAGTACCGACACCGGATTTCTGCTGAATACAAGAAAACCAACTTTAGTCGCCGTCGACATAAAAGTAGATAGGAATTTTACCGATGTACAATCGTTAATACGCTGAAGGAACATGTGGCTTAAAATTTAACAATACAGCGCTTGCACTGACAGCGGTGATATATTCCTCAGCCAATCAGAAGCGAGATAATTATTTAGCGGGACCTCGAATGGTATTAATTAATAATTTTTAGATTTATTATGTTAGGAGAAGAATAAATGATTCTCCGCTCTTCGAAGCAATACCAGAGTAATCCAATAATTTCTAAACTTGCGATTGCTATATTTTTTCTTTATTATTGCCCTCGTGAATAAGTATACGATTTACATTTCCAACCGCTCGCCCTTGTGCACATTGGACTCAACCTACTTTTAAAGACAGTAACGCTAAAATCCACGGCGATTTCACCTCGGCAAGGTGTCTCTGTGTCTGCAGGGAAAGCCTCGCTTTGGATATTTTCTTCTTTTCTAATGAAATAATTATTTTTTCGATTTCAGGATGCCATGCGCTTGGAGAATGCAAACCTACGTCACGACGACAAGACTTTCCCTAGCGGATTGCAACTCCTGCTTCAACAGCTTTGGTGGCATGAATTACATGATCGAAAATGTGAGTATGCATAAACTTTCAAGATACCAAGCCTTGGAAACAAATGGTTCTCACTGACTGATTTCTGAGACCAACGTCAAATCTGTGATGATTTTCAAATGAAATGCAATTATCATTAACCTTTTGCATAATACACTTATGAATATGATCGGGAAGTGAAAGGATGATTTGATGAACATATGTTTGGGTTATCCAATAGATTATGTGTCACATTGGTAATTAATGGAGCATGCTCCTGCATTGATGAGTGCTATATGAGGATTGTTAATGGAAGCAATCCTGGCATTGTCATGCATTGACATGCTATCATCAGGTGGATATTGTTTTAACTTTTCCCAAGTCTTTTTTTAATATTTCACTCACTCCTACTTCAGTGAAATTCCTTACAAATTAAGGTCAGCCCTAATAGCTCCTCTGGTAAACTTCCTCTCGGATGGATGGGTGCTCTACCATCGATCCTCTACGTTCCTGCCACCTTCTTCTCCTTTCCATCTCCAATATTACTCATCACCACCATGTCGACAAGGAATGAGTTGATCCATGGAATAGTTTTTAACTATCCTCTGCCATGCTCTGCAGATAAACTAACAGAAATCTTCACATATAAGCTCTATTTGTTCTGGCCGCACTTGGTGGAAGGACATATTAAATGAAGGAAATCACTTGGCGACTTCCACAATTTAGAAATCCTCATAGCCTGCATTTATCAGTCCATCCCTCAATTTAATGCTAGCATTTATTCATGGATCATGAAGAAGCTCCTTTAACCTTCCATTCTCGGCGACCTTGTACTCTTCCTTCTTGACATGCATTATATTCTTTTCCCATCGAGTGTAAGGTTACTTCTTAGGTGTTTCAATTCAAAATAACCCTCTCTGCAGCTTTCCTTCTTCGTCGGTTTTACATGAAGCAGTTTTCTTTTCCCCACAATGAACTATTTCCAGTCTTCCTCTTTCCTTTCATTTACCTCGCTTTTGAGTCTCAGCCAAGTATATTCTGGGATGTTTGAACGGTGCCTTCTTCACAGGCAGATGTTGTTACTCATAAGGAAAACTGGCCAAGGACTTACACTTCAGCACACCCATGTGCCACACCCTTCCAACTACATACTTGGAGATATTAGGCTGAACTTTCAACGTCACAGACGTTCTCTGCATTCAGCAAGTCTATTCATAACTTGCCTTGCTACTTGCTTTCGTTCCTGAGCATCTGCAAGGTTTCCTAGGATTCTCATACTCAAAGGAAATTCGGTTCTCTCACTTATCTTTGCACATCTCCATCCCGTCAACTCTATCCAAGGCACCTTCTACATCCTCAATCGCCACAACAGAGACATGTCAGTCGGTCTTTCCACGAGCCATGGCTTTCGCAGATGCAATTCCCACTGATCTATATCAACATTTTTATTCCATGCATTTATCCATAAACGAAACTCCTGAAGGGAAGCTTCCTTTCCTCATTGCCTTATTTTTATCTATTCAGTGCATCAAATTGAAATATCCATTTCACCTTCATCTCAGGTACTTCGAATTCCTGTGCAGGAGAGGATTCCGGTCAAGAGACGATAGATTAGGAGGCTGATCATGATGTGGATCGTCGCATGCAGCCGGACAAGCGGGAAGGAGTACCTTAGCTTTAATAATGCACCAACATGAGCGATATGAAGTGCTGCTTACGATGTATATTAAGGCAGTTTGAATAAATTTCAACCATTCAAAACTTTATACTCTTGTTTCATTACCCACCAGATTCATTAAGCAATGTTATATATAATAAGATGTATAATAATAAAAGAGCTGGTAGCCCTGAACGGACCATTAAACGTTTAATTCTTGAGCAAATACGGTCGGCACGGAGTTGAGTATGAAGTTAACTCAATCGTTCTGTTCGAACGGTATGTTTCAATTAAACGAGCTGTTTCAACAGCCTTCCCCGAAACTTTCATTATTCTAAGTGTGGAAAAATAACGTTCGAACGCCTTCCTCAAGGTGCCAACAAATCGCCACGGAATTCAATTCATTCCCTTCCCGACCCGCCTACTGCTGGTGCTATCTCTATTTTTTACATCAACCCTTTATGGTCATCTCCGTTCTACTTCGAACTTTTCGCAAGTAACGAACAACGTCCGACCTGAGTCCGCCAGCGATTCGAGAGACCCGATCCTTTTTCTCCCTTACGCTCACTTAAATGATGCAAAAAGCAGTGTTCCTCCCTGCAAAGGCCAAGAATCATTCATTTAGAATAAGAAGCACAGATACCTACAGCGACGTACTAGTAAATTATTTTCGTAGGTTTATTATGAGAGTAAATCGCGAAATAAATATAAGCATCGTTCAGGGTATTCCTGTGGACGAAACTTTTGAATTCCGATTTCGGACGACACCTCTATCCCAGAATTCTCTTCGGGTACATGAGGAACGCGTGCGTAATAGCTTATGCAAATCGGTATCTCCTGTGAATGCTATGAACTCGATAAGGGCAGAAGTTGTATCTGTACATTATTAAAAAAAGGGTAGTAACATCCGTTGAATGAAATGATCCTCTAAGACATGGCCAGTATTATGGTAGATGAAGAAAGATTCATCGGCGAACATTATCCCGGGTCGAAATATATGTTACGAGCAGTCCTCCGAAATACGCCTCGTTACATCGCATGGAGAAATAACCACATTCTCAAGCATCAACTAAATTTCTTCTTCTTAGCTTTCAGGAATTGATGGTTTCAGTAGCCATGCCAGAATTAGGAAAGGTTGTTCGCGTACCCTATTATAAATTTCTTATAGATTACGTTCGGCGGGCCGCTTTGATGGTGTATAAAGGAGATGATAGCGTGACACTTGATTATCCTGGTAAATGCCACCGGTTTTGTAGAAATATTATAAAACAATAACAAAAAAAACTAGGACTTTTGGAACTCTTGAATTCGGACCTTCAGATTTGGAATCGGCTGCGTTTGTTTTGGAATCTTCGGAAAACTTTTGGAATCTAGGACTTTTGGAACTCTTGCATTCGGACCTTCAGATTTGGAATCGGCTACGTTAGTCTTGGAATCTTCGGAAACTCGGACCTTCGGATTTGGAATCGGCTGCGTTTGTTTTGGAATCTTCGGAAAACTTTTGGAATCTCTTGGATTTGAACCCTGGACCTTTGGATTTGGAATCGGCCACGTTACCACCAGGCTAACGTGTCTGCCTCTGGTGGCTGATAAAATTACAAAATATAAAATGCTTTCGAGATGTTCCTCTCGTGCACCTGTTCGATAGCAGTCAACGAGTCTCACACTGTTTATTCTGTGTCGGTTGCGACATTCACGTTTATCAGGATAATCACCTGCTCCGCCACTCCTCTATCTCTGTCCGTAATAACAATAACGAGGCGTTTAACGTATAAGGAGGACATCCGATTCCCGACAGCTCAAATACGTTGACTATATCATTACCAATTAAACGTTTCAGCCAGAGCTAGAGTATCGGCAATGCACGTACACGTTCCTCTCTGACGAGGATGCTTACACGATAGTTAAATAACGAAAAGACTGGGAAACCACTTGCTGGTTAGCTAACCACTTCATCACCAAGCCATGTCAGTACCACTTATGATTCAGGTTGATACCTTCTGGGTCCTTATCATGTCACTATTTTTCAGTTCTAATTTTAAAATTCACAAAAACACACAATTCTCCCGGAAAGATTTGATATCCAAAAAGTATACTCAAATGAATTGGCGAACAAATTTTAAAACATCTTTTGGTCACATATTTCAATTTACAGGAGGAGAAAATTGCAGATAATATTCAATTACGCACAATGAAGAGAGCTTACATAAAGATGTTAAATATTTAAACCAGGAATTAGGTGTGAGGGAAGAAAATAATGTTAACTTTTTACTAAACAGACAGCAAGTCTCACCATCTTACTTTCTCAAAAGCCATCTAAAATTACTATTCTCTGAAAGATAGGATAATCTCATTATGGAGCTTCCTGAAAGACTTAAGCTCGAAGAATGGTTCATACGTGTCGTATGATAAGAGTATTTATTTTCCATGGGGGCAAGCACATTAGAATTAAGATTTCTAAAAAAACCTGAAAAAATATGAAAAAGGAGGGTGAAATGACAATCATATTTATTCATTTGAGAAGCATAAATTATGTAGTGTAAATGCAGAGACAACTAAATAAAGGTTAAAAGACACTTGGCCTGCTGTATTATTATAGTAAAGAAAACATGATATATCTCTGAAAATAAAACAGAGTTAGAATTTGTTACAAGAGTGGGTGATGGTGTACACAATGCAAAATTCTGTAAAACAAGAAATGTAACAAATCTAAGTAGTACATCATGACAACAATGATAAGTCGGTGCAGTAGGGATCAGTTGGGAAACCAACAACAGTGACCCAATTACTGATTGAGAATAATAGATGAATAATAGTCAAGTATATTAGTTACTTTTGCCAAGATCTAACCAATATGACAGATAGGTAAGGAGGAGCAGTGCCTACTATTCATGGACACATCAGTATGTACTATAAAATCCAAAACATCAAAAACAAGCAATAAACCAAACTACAGTTGAATTAATATTTCCTTCTACAGAGCAATGATTTAAATTCACAATTCACCACTAAATTCACACTATTCATTCCTTTGTCAACATTGCTTCTATGATTAATTTGTTGCAAGATGCAACGTAAGTTATCCTCAAGAAGAATAGGAATGGTAAACGCAGATAAACAGTTCTGTTATCTTCAAACGAGTTATACAGTCGATCAAATTATGAAAGGTAGAAGAGAATATCATAAAACAAAATACATATGCAATGAGGAATTACCTGCAACCAATGTAGATGATAACAGGCCAAGGATAATTCTCTTGGAATACAGCTATGATAAAGTCTGTTGAGATCAAGTTCAATTTTCTTAGCCATTATGACATACTTTTCGCATACTAAATCATGAACGAGAACGTCTTCCACTGGGTGCCAACAAATCGCCACGGAATTCAATCGTTTGTATTCATTCCCTTCTCGACCCGCTTACTGCGGATGCTACCTCTATTTTTTACATCAACCCTTAATGGTCATCTCCGTTTTACTTCGAACTTTTCGCAAGTAACGAACAACGTCCGACCTGAGTCCGACAGCGATTCGACAGACCCGATCCTTTTTCTCCCTTACGCTCACTTAAATGATGCGGTCGTAAAAAGGATTTATAATTTATTTATTGTCTACGCATTCGTTAATACACACGCCTCGCAATCTTAGACGAGGCGAGGCGAAAACGGTTCGACATTCATCTTTCGCTTGCCATGAGTAACGTTTTCTAAACGGAATTCCAGCAGATGGCGAGGCAATGCTTCCACGCGGCTTAAGTGGGCTGGTCTTCGTTGCGAACGGAGGTGGCTCCCATGATTCGAGTGGCCTTTTCATACCAAGCCTTTGGCTACGAAAGCTCGACGATTCCTCATGGATCGAGTGACTGTTACCATATCTTTGTGCCAAGTGTTGTTACCGGAGAATATGCAAGATTTGACGGATACGGTTGCTACGCAGACGTAAGCCACGATTTCTTCGCCCTTTGAGTGCGTGAGAAGCGGAAGAGCTTGGAGTGAGGTTCGAAGGAAAAATTCAGGTAAGAAACCTAGTGCCATTAGAAACCGCCCTTTTCTCCTGTGTTTACAAATATTGTCTTCCCGAACATTTCCCTGTTCATCGTTTCGAGGAGACGATTCCATTCAGTCATCGCCACAGATATCTAAAGTAACGAGCTTAGCCATAAACGACATTGAGAGAACGCATTCATTCCTCGTGCAATAATATCGAAATGTGCCAGAAAATTAAGAATCCAAAGCTTTTCCCCTCGACAGAGCACTCCGTGAAGGCATCATGGCTAGAATGGGGATGATTTAAGCTCTTTTGCATGCTAAAAACTAGAAATTAATGGAATTCAACAACTTCTGAAAGGGACGATGTGATCGCGGTGAGATGCAAGAGGAAAGTGAGGTATGACTAACGGCGTTGGGGGTTGTGACCGTTACCGGCGGGGGTCAATTATCTATAATATTATAAATAATAATATTATAAATAAAATTGCAATTAGATTTTTAAAAATGAACATAGGGTGTATCGTAAACGATAAAAATTACATGAAGATTAGTATTTATTATGATTTTTTCCTACTACGTGAATCTTACCGCACAACGATACTATTTTCATGAGTACCGACACCGGATTTCTGCTGAATACAAGAAAACCAACTTTAGTCGCCGTCGACATAAAAGTAGAGAGGAATTTTACCGATGTGCAATCGTTAATACGCTGAAGGAACATGTGGCTTAAAATTTAACAATACAGCGCTTGCACTGACAGCGGTGGTATATTCCTCAGCCAATCAGAAGCGAGATAATTATTTAGCGGGACCTCGAATGGTATTAATTAATAATTTTTAGATTTATTATGTTAGGAGAAGAATAAATGATTCTCCGCTCTTCGAAGCAATACCAGAGTAATCCAATAATTTCTAAACTTGCGATTGCTACATTTTTTCTTTATTATTGCCCTCGTGAATAAGTATACGATTTACATTTCCAACCGCTCGCCCTTGTGCATATTGGACTCAACCTACTTTTAAAGACAGTGACGCTAAAATCCATGGCGATTCCTCGTTTTAACCTCGGCAAGGTGTCTCTGTGTCTGCAGGGAAAGCCTCGCTTTGGACATTTGCTTCTTTTCTGATGTAATAATTATTTTTTCGATTTCAGGATGCCATGCGCTTGGAGAATGCAAACCTACGTCACGACGACAAGACTTTCCCTAGCGGATTGCAACTCCTGCTTCAACAGCTTTGGTGGCATGAATTACATGATCGAAAATGTGAGTATGAATATACTTTCAAGATACCAAGCCTTGGAAACAAATGGTTCTCACTGACCGATTTCTGAGACCAAGCTCAAATCTGCGATGATTTTCAAATGAAATGCAATTATCATTAACCTTTTGCATAATACTCTTATGAATGTGATCGGGAAGTGAAAGGATGATTCGATGAACATATGCTTGGGTTATCCAATAGATTATGTGTCACATTGGTAATTAATGGAGCATACTCCTGCATTGATGAGTGCTATATATGAGGATTGTTAATGGAAGCAATCCTGGCATTGTCATGCTATCATCAGGTGGATATTGTTTAAACTTTTCCCAAGTCTTTTTTTAATATTTCACTCACTCCTACTTCAGTGAAATTCCTTACAAATTAAGTTCAGCCCTAATAGCTCCTCTAGTAAACTTCCTCTCGGATGGATGGGTGCTCTACCATCGATCCTCTACGTTCCTGCCACCTTCTTCTCCTTTCCATCTCCAATATTACTCATCGCCACCACGTCGACAAGGAATGAGTTGATCCATGGAATAGTTTTTAACTTTCCTCTGCCATGCTCTGCAGTTAAACGAACAGAAATCTTCACATATAAGCTCGATTTGTTCTGGCCGCACTTGGTGGAAGGACATATAAAATGAAGGAAATCACTTGGCGACTTCCACAATTTAGAAATCTTCACAGCTTGCATTAATCAGTCCATCCCTCATTTTAATGCTAGCATTTATTCATGGATCATGAAGAAGCTCCTTTAACCTTCCATTCTCGGCGACCTTGTCCTCTTCCTTCTTGACATGCTTTATATTCTTTTCCCATCGAGTGTAAGGTTACTTCTTAGGTGTTTCAATTCAAAATAACACTCTCTGCAGCTTTCCTTCTTCGTCGGTTTTACATGAAGCAGTTTTCTTTTCCCCACAATGAACGATCTCCAGTCTTCCTCTTTCCTTTCATTTACTTCGCTTTTGAGTCTCAGCAAGTACATTCTGGGATGTTTGAACGGTGCCTTCATCACAGGCAGATGTTGTTCTTTCATAAGGAAAACTGGCCAAGGACTTGTACTTCAGCACACCCACACCCTTCCAACTACATATCTGGAGAAATTAGGCTGAACTTTCAACGTCACAGACGTTCTCTGCCTTCAGCAAGTCTATGCATAACTTGCCTTGCTACTTGCTTTCGCTCCTGAGCATCTGCAAGGTTTCCTAGGATTCTCATACTCAAAGGAAATTCGGTTCTCTCCCTTAACTTTGCATATCTCCATCCCGTCAACTCTATCCAAGGCACCTTCTACATCCTCAATTGCCACAACAGAGACATGTCAATCCACGAGCCATGGCTTTCGCAGATGCAATTCCCATTGATCTATGTCAACATTTTTATTCCATGCATTTATCCACAAACGAAATTCCTGAAGGGAAGCTTCCTTTCCTAATTGCCTTATTTTTATGTATTCAGTGAATCGATTTGAAATATCCATTTCACCTTCATCTCAGGTACATCGAATTCCTGTGCAGGAGAGGATTCCGGTCAAGAGTCGATAGATTAGGAGGCGGATCATGATGTGGATCGTCGCATGCAGCCGGACAAGCGGGAAGGAGTACCATAGCTTTAATAATGCACCAACATGAGCGATATGAAGTGCTTATGATGTACATTAAGGCAGTTTGAATAAATTTCAACCATTCAAAACTTTATACTCCTTTTTCATTACCCACCAAATTCATAAAGCAATGTTATATATAATAAGATGTATAATAATAAAAGAGCTGGAAGCCCTGAACGGACCATTAAACGTTTCATTCTTGAGGAAATACGGTCGGCACGGAGTTGAATATGAAGAAGTTAACTCAATCGTTCTGTTGGAACGGTATGTTTCAATTAAACGAGCTGTTTCAACAGCCTTCCCCGAAACTTTCATTATTCTAAGTGTGGAAAAATAACGTTCGAACGCCTTCCACAAGGTGCCGACAAATCGCCACGGAATTCAATCGTTTGTATTCATTCCCTTCCCGACCCGCTTACTGCTGGTGCTACCTCTATTTTTTACATCAACCCTTTATGGTCATCTCCGTTTTACTTCGAACTTTTCGCAAGTAACGAACAACGTCCGACCTGAGTCCGTCAGCGATTCGACTGACCCGTTCCTTTTTCTCCCTTACGCTCACTTAAATGATGCAAAAAGCAGTGTTCCTCCCTGCAAAGTCCAAGAATCATTCATTTAGAATAAGAAGCACAGATACCTACAGCGACGTACTAGTAAATTATTTTCGTAGGTTCGTTATGATAGTAAATCGCGAAATAAATATAAGCATCGTTCAGGGTATTCCTGTGGACGACAATTTTGAATTCCGATTTCGGACGACACCTCTATCCCAGAATTCTCTTCGGGTACATGAGGAACGCGTGCTTCATAGCTTATGCAAATCGGTATCTCCTGTGAATGCTAGGAACTCGATAAGGGCAGAAGTTGTATCTGTACATTATTAAAAAAAGGGTAGTAACATCCGTTGAATGAAATGATCCTCTAAGACATGGCCAGTATTATGGTAGATGAAGAAAGATTCATCGGCGAACATTATCCCGGGTCGAAATATATGTTACGAGCAGTCCTCCGAAATACGCCTCGTTACATCGCATGGAGAAATAACCACATTCTCAAGCATCAATTAAATTTCTTCTTTTTTAGCTTTCAGGAATTGATGGTTACAGTAGCCATGCCAGAATTAGGAAAAGATTGTTCGCGTACCCTATTATAAAATTTCTTATAGATTACGTTCGGCGGGCCGCTTTGATGGTGTAAACGGTAGATAATAGCGTGACACTTGATTATCCTGGTAAATGCCACCGGTTTCGTAAAAATATTACAAAACAATAACAAAAAAAACTAGGACTTACCACCAGGCTAACGTGTCTGCCTCTGGTGGCTGATAAAATTACAAAATTTAAAATGCTTTCGAGATGTTCCTCTCGTGCACCTGTTCGATAGCAGTCAACGAGTCTCACACTGTTTATTCTGTGTCGGTTGCGACATTCACGTTTATCAGGATAATCACCTGCTCCGCCACTCCTCTATCTCTGTCCGTAATAACACTACGTCTTATGGTTGTGGACTTTCAGTTGGTACGGTGTCGAATATGAAGGGGGATAATTTAATCGTTCTTTTTGAAGAATATCTTACAAGAAAGCTTTAGAAAATTGACAAAAATATATCTAAGGATCAGTAATTAAATATCGACTTAGAAGAAAGGGACCAATTACGTCCAAATGACCGAGAAATAAGGATGTGAAATTAATCATTAATCTTTATTATCATCCAGCGATAAAAAGAAGAAAATCGAAACGTTGGATATTTTGGACATCGGAATAATAGAATAATAGACCTTCACTGTAAGAATCGGAAGCGCTACCACCAGCTCTTCCTACACTTATTGCAGATTAAAATTTCATAATACAATTCGCTCCCCCAGATATTCGCGTACCGCGTCATTTCAGTCGAGAACTTTAAGTACTTCATTGCTTCGGATTAGGAGGCGTTTAACGTATGAGGAGGACATCCAAATCCCGACAGCTCAAATACGTTGACCGTATCATTACCAATTAAACGATTCAGCCAGAGCTAGAGTATCGGCAATGCACGTACACGTTCCTCTCTGACGAGGATGCTTGTACGATAGTAAAAAATAGCGAAAAGACTGGGAAACCACTTGCTGGTTAGCTAACCACTTCATCACCAAGCCATGTCAGTACCACTTATGATTCAGGTTGATTTCTTCTGGGTCCTTATCATGTCACTATTTTTCAGTTCTAATTTTAAAATTCACAAAAACACACAATTCTCCCGGAAAGATTTGATATCCAAAAAGTATACTCAAATGAATTGGCTAACAAATTTTAAAAAATCTGGTCACATATTTCAATTTACAGGAGGAGAAAATTGCAGATAATATTCAATTACACACAATGAAGAGAGCTAACATAAAGATGTTCAATATTTAAACCAGGAATTAGGTGTGAGGGAAGAAAATAATGTTAACCTTTTACTAAACAGAGAGCAAGTCTCACTTTCTCAAAAGCCATCTAAAATTACTATTCTCTGAAAGATAGGATAATCTCATTATGGAGCTTCCCGAAAGACTTAAGCTCGAAGTATGGTTCATACGTGTCGTATGATAAGAGTATTTATTTTCCATGGGGAATATATGGAAAGCATATTAGAATTAAGATTTTTAAAAAAACTGAAAAAATATGAAAAAGGAGGGTGAAATGACAATCATATTTATTCATTTGAGAAGCATAAATTATGGAGTATAAATGTAGAGACAACTAAATAAAGGATAAAAGACACTTGGCCTGCTGTATTGAAAGAAAACATGATATATCTCGGAAAATATAACGGAGTTAAAATTTGTTACAAGAGTGGGTGATGGTGTACACAATGCAAAATTCTGTAAAACAAGAAATGTAACAAATCTAAGTAGTACATCATGACAACAATGATGAAGTAGGGATCATTTGGGAAACCAACAACAGTGACCCAATTACCGATTGAGAATAATAGATGAATAATAGACAAGTATATTAGTTACTTTTGCCAAGATCCAACAAATATGACAGATAGGTAAGGGGGAGCAGTGCCTACTATTCATGGACACATCAATATGTACTATAAAATCCAAAACATCAAAAACAAGCAATAAACCAAACTACAGTTTAATTAATATTTCCTTCTACAGAGCAATGATTTAAATTCACAATTCACCACTAAATTCACACTATTCATTCCTTTGTCAACATTGCTTCTATGATTAATTTGTATGCAAGATGCAACGTAAATTATCCTAAAGAAGGATAGGAATGGCAAACGCAGAAAAAACAGTTCTGTAATCTTCAAACGAGTTATACAGTCGATCAAATTATAAAAGGTAGAAGAGAATATCATAAAATAAAATACATATGCAATGAGGAATTACCTGCAACCAATGTAGATGATTACAGGCCAAGGATAATTCTCTTGGAATACAGCTATGATAAAGTCTGTTGAGATCGAGTTCAAATTTCTTAGCCATTATGACATACTTTCCGCATACTAAATCATGAACGTGAACGTCTTCCACAGGGTGCCAACAAATCGCAACGGAATTCAATCGTTTGTATTCATTCCCTTCTCGACCCGCTTACTGCGGATGCTACCCCTATTTTTTACATCAACCCTTAATGGTCATCTCCGTTTTACTTCGAACTTTTCGCAAGTAACGAACAACGTCCGACCTGAGTCCGTAAGCGATTCGACAGACCCGATCCTTTTTCTCCCTTACGCTCACTTAAATGATGCGGTCGTAAAAAGGATTTAGAATTTATTTATTGTCTACGCATTCGTTAATACACGCCTCGCAATCTTAGACGAGGCGAGGCGAAAACGGTTCGACATTCATCTTTCACTTGCCATGAGTAACGTTTTCTAAACGGAATTCCAGCAGATGGCGAGGCAATGCTTCCACGCGGCTTAAGTGGGCTGGTCTTCGTTGCGAACGGAGGTGGCTCCCATGATTCGAGTGGCCTTTTCATACCAAGCCTTTGGCTACGAAAGCTCGACGATTCATCATGGATCGAGTGACTGTTACCATATCTTTGTGCCAAGTGTTGTTACCGGAGAATATGCAAGATTTGACGGATACGGTTGCTACGCAGACGTAAGCCACGATTTCTTCGCCTTTTGAGTGCGTGAGAAGCGGAAGAGCTTGGAGTGAGGTTCGAAGGAAAAATTCAGGTAAGAAACCTAGTGCCATTAGAAACCGCCCTTTTCTCCTGTGTTTACAAATATTGTCTTCCCGAACATTTCCCTGTTCATCGTTTCGAAGAGACGATTCCATTCAGTCATCGCCACAGATATCTAAAGTGACGAGCTTAGCCATAAACGATATTGAGAGAACGCATTCATTCCTCGTGCATGTGGAATAATATCGAAATGTGCCAGAAAATTAAGAATCCAAAGCTTTTCCCCTCGACAGAGCACTCCGTGAAGGCATCATGGCTAGAATGGGGATGCTTTTAAGCTCTTTTGCATGCTAAAAACTAGAAATTAATGGAATTTAACAACTTCTGATAGGGACGATGTGATCACGGTGAGATGCAAGAGGAAAGTGAGGTATGACGAACGGCGTTGGGGGTTGTGACTGTTACCGGCGGAGGTCTAAAATTGCAATTAGATTTTTAAAAATGAACATAGGGTGTATCGTAAACGATAAAAATTACATGAAGATTAGTATTTATTATGATTTTTTCCTACTACGTGAGTCTTACCGCACAACGATACTATTTTCATGAGTACCGACACCGGATATCTGCTGAATACAAGAAAACAAACACCAGTCGCCGTCGACATAAAAGAAGAGAGGAATTTTACCGATGTGCAATCGTTAATTCGCTGAAGGAATATGCGGCTTAAAATTTAACAATACAGCGCTTGCACTGACAGCGGTGGTATATTCCTCAGCCAATCAGAAGCGAGATAATTATTTAGCGGGACCTCGAATGGTATTAATTAATAATTTTTAGATTTATTACGTGAGGAGAAGAATAAATGATTCTCCGCTCTTCGAAGCAATACCAGAGTAATCCAATAATTTCTAAACTTGCACTTGCTATATTTTTTCTTTATTATTGCCCTCGTGAATAAGTATACGATTTACATTTCCAACCGCTCGCCCTTGTGCACATTGGACTCAACCTACTTTTAAAGACAGTGACGCTAAAATCCATGGCGATTCATCGTTTTCACCTCGGCAAGGTGTCTCTGTGTCTGCAGGGAAAGCCTCGCTTTGGATATTTGCTTCTTTTCTAATGAAATAATTATTTTTTCGATTTCAGGATGCCATGCGCTTAGAGAATGCAAACTTACGTCACGACGACAAGACTATCCCTAGCGGATTGCAACTCCTGCTTCAACAGCTTTGGTGGCATGAATTACATGATCGAAAATGTGAGTATGAATATACTTTCAAGATACCAAGCCTTGGAAACAAATGGTTCTCACTGACTGATTTCTGAGACCAACCTCAAATCTGTGATGATTTTCAAATGAAATGCTATTATCATTAACCTTTTGCATAATACACTTATGACTATGATCGGGAAGTGAAAGGATGATTTGATGAACATATGCTTGGGTTATCCAATAGATTTTGTGTCGCATTTGTAATTAATGGAGCATACTCCTGCATTGATGAGTGCTATATGAGGATTTATTGATGGAAGCAATCCTGGCATTGTCATGCATCGACATGCTATCATCAGGTGGATATTGTTTTAACTTTTCCCAAGTCTTTTTTTAATATCTCACTCACTCCTACTTTAGTGAAATTCCTTACAAATTAAGTTCAGCCCTAATAGCTCCTATAGTAAACTTCCTCTCGGATGGTTGGGTGCTCTACCATCGATCCTCTACGTTCCTGCCACCTTCTTCTCCTTTCCATCTCCAATATTACTCATCACCACCATGTCGACAAGGAATGAGTTGATCCATGGAATAGTTTTTAACTTTCCTCTGCCATGCTCTGCAGTTAAACGAACAGAAACCTTCACATATAAGCTCGATTTGTTCTGGCCGCACTTGGTGGAAGGACATATTAAATGAAGGAAATCACTTGGTGACCCCCGCAATATAGAAATCTTCACTGCCTGCATTAATCAGTCCATCGCTCAATTTAATGCTAGCATTTATTCATGGATCATGAAGAAGCTCCTTTAACCTTCCATTCTCGGCGACCTTGTCCTCTTCCTCCTTTACATGCATTATATTCTTTTCCCATCGAGAGTTAGGTTACTTCTTAGGTGTTTCAATTCAAAATAACCCTCTCTCCTTCTTCGTCGGTTTTACATAAAGCAGTTTTCTTTTCCCCACAATGAACGATTTCCAGTCTTCCTCTTTCCTTTCATTTAATACGCTTTTGAGTCTCAGCAAGTACATTCTGGGATGTTTGAACGGTGCCTTCATCACAGGCAGATGTTGTTCTTTCACAAGGAAACTGGCCAAGGACTTACACTTCAGCACACCCACACCCTTCCAACTACATATCTGGAGATATTAGGCTGAACTATCAACGTCATAGACGTTCTCTGCCTTCAGCAAGTCTATGCATAACTTGCTTGCTACTTGCTTTCGTTCCTGAGCATCTGCAAGGTTTCCAAGGATTCTCACACTCAAAGGCAATTCGGTTCTTTCCCTTAACTTTGCATATCTCCATCCCGTCAACTCTATCCAAGGCACCTTCTACATCCTCAATCGCCACAACAGAGACATGTCAATCCACGAGCCATGGCTTTCGCAGATGCAATTCCCATTGATCTATGTCAACATTTTTATTCCATGCATTTATCCATAGACGAAATTCCTGAAGGGAAGCTTCCTTTCCTCATTGCCTTATTTTTATGTATTCAGTGCATCGATTTGAAATATCCATTTCACCTTCATCTCAGGTACTTCGAATTCCTGTGCAGGAGAGGATTCCGGTCAAGAGACGATAGATTAGGAGGCGGATCATGATGTGGATCGTCGCATGCAGCCGGACAAGAGGGAAGGAGTACCTTAGCTTTAATAATGCACCAACATGAGCGATATGAAGTGCTTATGATGTATATTAAGGCAGTTTGAATAAATTTCAACCATTCAAAACTTTATACTCTTGTTTCATTACCCACCAAATTCATAAAGCAATGTTATATATAATAAGATGTTTAATAATAAAAGAGCTGGAAGCCCTGAACGGACCATTAAACGTTTCATTCTTGAGCAAATACGGTCGGCACGGAGTTGAATATGAAGAAGTTAACTCAATCGTTCTGTTCGAACGGTATGTTTCAATTAAACGAGCTGTTTCAACAGCTTTCATTATTCTACTATTCCAAACTTTCATTATTCTAAGTGTGGAAAAATAACGTTCGAACGCCTTCCACAAGGTGTCAACAAATCGCCTAGGAATTCAATCGTTTGTATTCATTCCCTTCCCGACCCGCCTACTGCTGGTGCTACCTCTATTTTTTACATCAACCCTTTATGGTCATCTCCGTTTTACTTCGAACTTTTCGCAAGTAACGAACAACGTCCGACCTGAGTCCGTCAGCGATTCGAGAGACCCGATCCTTTTTCTCCCTTACGCTCACTTAAATGATGCAAAAAGCAGTGTTCCTCCCTGCAAAGTCCAAGAATCATTCATTTAGAAGCACAGATACCTACAGCGACGTACTAGTAAATTATTTTCGTAGGTTTATTATTAGAGTAAATCGCGAAATAATTATAAGCATCTTTCAGGGTTTTCCTGTGGACGACACTTTTGAATTCCGATTTCGGACGACACCTCTATCCCAGAATTCTCTTCGGGTACATGAGGAACGCGTGCTTAATAGCTTATGCAAATCGGTATCTCCTCTGAATGCTATGAGCTCGATAAGGGCAGAAGTTGTATCTGTACATTATTAAAAAAAGGGTAGTAACATCCGTTGAATGAAATGATCCTCTAAGACATGGCCAGTATTATGGTAGATGAAGAAAGATTCATCGGCGAACATTATTCCTGGTCGAAATATATGTTACGAGCAGTCCTCCGAAATACGCCTCGTTACATCGCATGGAGAAAGAACCACATTCCCAAGCATCAAATAAATTTCTTCTTACTAGCTTTCAGGAAATGATGGTTTCAGTAGCCATGCCAGAATTAGGAAAAGGTTGTTCGCGTACCCTATTATAAATTTGTTATAGATTACGTTCGGCGGGCCGCTTTGATGGCGTAAACGGTAGAGATTAGCGTGACACTTGATTATTCTGGTAAATGCCTCCAGTTTTGAAGAAATATCATAAAACAATAACAAAAAAAACTAGGACTTTTGGAACTCTTGAATTCGGACCTTCAGATTTGGAATCGGCTACGTTAGTCTTGGAATCTTCGGAAAACTTTTGGAATCTCTTGGATTTGAACCCTGGACCTTTGGATTTGGAATCGGCCACGTTACCACCAGGCTAACGTGTCTGCCTCTGGTGGCTGATAAAATTACAAAATATAAAATGCTTTCGAGATGTTCCTCTCGTGCACCTGTTCGATAGCAGTCAACGAGTCTCACACTGTTTATTCTGTGTCGGTTGCGACATTCACGTTTATCAGGATAATCACCTGCTCCGCCACTCCTCTATCTCCGTCCGTAATAACAAAAACGAGGCGTTTAACGTGTAAGGAGGACATCCAATTCCCGACAGCTCAAATACGTTGACTATATCATTACCAATTAAACGTTTCAGCCAGAGCTAGAGTATCGGCAATGCACGTACACGTTCCTCTCTGACGAGGATGCTTACACGATAGTTAAATAGCGAAAATACTGGGAAACCACTTGCTGGTTAGCTAACCACTTCATCACCAAGCCATGTCAGTACCACTTATGATTCAGGTTGATATCTTCTGGGTCCTTATCATGTCACTATTTTTCAGTTCTAATTTTAAAACTCACAAAAACACACAATTCTCCCGGAAAGATTTGACATCCAAAAAGTATACTCAAATGAATTGGCTAACAAATTTTTAAAAATCTGGTCACATATTTCAATTTACAGGAGGAGAAAGTTGCAGATAATATTCAATTACACACAATGAAGAGAGCTAACATAAAGATGTTAAATATTTAAACCAGGAATTAGGTGTGAGGGAAGAAAATAATGTTAACCTTTTACTAAACAGAGAGCAAGTCTCACTTTCTCAAAAGCCATCTAAAATTACTATTCTCTGAAAGATAGGATGATCTCATTATGGAGCTTCCCGAAAGACTTAAGCTCGAAGAATGGTTCATACGTGTCGTATGATAAGAGTATTTATTTTCCATGGGGAATATATGGCAAGCATATTAGAATTTATTTCATAAGATTTATAAAAAACTGAAAAAATATGAAAAAGGAGGGTGAAATGACAATCATATTAATTCATTTGAGAAGCATTAATTATGGAGTGTATATGAAGAGACAACCAAATAAAGGATAAAAGACACTTGGCCTGCTGTATTGAAAGAAAACATGATATATCTCGGAAAATATAACAGAGTTAAAATTTTTTACAAGAGTGGGTGATGGTGTACACAATGCAAAATTCTGAAAAACAAGAAATGTAACAAATCTAAGTAGTGCATCATGACAACAATGATGAAGTCGGTGCAGTAGGGATCAGTTGGGAAACCAACAACAGTGACCTGATTGAGAATAATAGATGAATAATAGACAAGTATATTAGTTACTTTTGCCAAGATCTAACCAATATGACAGATAGGTAAGGAGGAGCAGTGCCTACTATTCATGGACACATCAATATGTACTATAAAATCCAAAACATCAAAAACAAGCAATAAACCAAACTACAGTTCAATTAATATTTCCTTCTACAGAGCAATGATTTAAGTTCACAATTCACCACTAAATTCACACTATTCATTCCTTTGTCAACATTGCTTCTATGATTAATTTGTATGCAAGATGCAACGTAAATTATCCTAAAGAAGGATAGGAATGGCAAACGCTGATAAACAGTTCTGTAATCTTCAAACGAGTTATACGGTCGATCAGATTATCAAAGGTAGAAGAGCATATCATAAAATAAAATACATATGCAATGAGGAATTACCTGCAACCAATGTAGATGATTACAAGCCAAGGATAATTCTCTTGGAATACAGCTATGATAAAGTCTGTTGAGATCGAGTTCAAATTTCTTAGCCATTATAACATACTTTCCGCATACTAAATCATGAACGTGAACGTCTTCCACAGGGTGCCAACAAATCGCCACGGAATTCAATCGTTTGTATTCATTCCCTTCTCGACCCGCTTACTGCGGATGCTACCTCTATTTTTTACATCAACCCTTAATGGTCATCTCCGTTTTACTTCGAACTTTTCGCAAGTAACGAACAACGTCCGACCTGAGTCCGTCAGCGATTCGACAGACCCGATCCTTTTTCTCCCTTACGCTCACTTAAATGATGCGGTCGTAAAAAGGATTTAGAATTTATTTATTGTCTACGCATTCGTTAATACACGCCTCGCAATCTTAGACGAGGCGAGGCGAAAACGGTTCGACATTCATCTTTCGCTTGCCATGAGTAACGTTTTCTAAACGGAATTCCAGCAGATGGCGAGGCAATGCTTCCACGCGGCTTAAGTGGGCTGGTCTTCGTTGCGAACGGAGGTGGCTCCCATGATTCGAGTGGCCTTTTCATACCAAGCCTTTGGCTACGAAAGCTCGACGATTCATCATGGATCGCGTGACTGTTACCATATCTTTGTGCCAAGTGTTGTTACCGGAGAATATGCAAGATTTGACGGATACGGTTGCTACGCAGACGTAAGCCACGATTTCTTCGCCTTTTGAGTGCGTGAGAAGCGGAAGAGCTTGGAGTGAGGTTCGAAGGAAAAATTCAGGTAAGAAACCTAGTGCCATTAGAAACCGCCCTTTTTCTCCTGTGTTTACAAATATTGTCTTCCCGAACATTTCCCTGTTCATCGTTTCGAAGAGACGATTCCATTCAGTCATCGCCACAGATATCTCAAGTAACGAGCTTAGCCATAAACGATATTGAGAGAACGCATTCATTCCTCGTGCAATAATATCGAAATGTGCCGGAAAATTAAGAATCCAAAGCTTTTCCCCTCGACAGAGCACTCCGTGAAGGCATCATGGCTAGAATGGGGATGCTTTTAAGCTCTTTGGCATGCTAAAAACTAGAAATTAATGGAATTTAACAACTTCTGAAAGGGACGATGTGATCGCGGTGAGATGCAAGAGGAAAGTGAGGTATGACTAACGGCGTTGGGGGTTGTGACCGTTACCGGCGGGGGTCTAAAATTGCAATTAGATTTTTAAAAATGAACATAGGGTGTATCGTAAACGATAAAAATTACATGAAGATTAGTATTTATTATGATTTTTTCCTACTACGTGAGTCTTACCGCACAACGATACTATTTTCATGAGTACCGACACCGGATTTCTGCTGAATACAAGAAAACCAACTTTAGTCGCCGTCGACATAAAAGTGGAGAGGAATTTTACCGATGTGCAATCGCTGAAGGAACATGTGGCTTAAAATTTAACAATACAGCGCTTGCAATGACAGCGGTGGTATATTCCTCAGCCAATCAGAAGCGAGATAATTATTTAGCGGGACCTCGAATGGTATTAATTAATAATATTTAGATTTATTACGTTAGGAGAAGAATAAATGATTCTCCGCTCTTCGAAGCAATACCAGAGTAATCCAATAATTTCTAAACTTGCGATTGCTATATTTTTTCTTTATTATTGCCCTCGTGAATAAGTATACGATTTACATTTCCAACCGCTCGCCCTTGTGCATATTGGACTCAACCTACTTTTAAAGACAGTGACGCTAAAATCCATGGCGATTCCTCGTTTTCACCTCGGCAAGGTGTCTCTGTGTCTGCAGGGAAAGCCTCGCTTTGGATTTTTGCTTCTTTTCTGATGAAATAATTATTTTTTCGATTTCAGGATGCCATGCGCTTGGAGAATGCAAACCTACGTCACGACGACAAGACTTTCCCTAGCGGATTGCAACTCCTGCTTCAACAGCTTTGGTGGCATGAATTACATGATCGAAAATGTGAGTATGAATATACTTTCAAGACACCAAGCCTTGGAAAAAAATGCTTCTCACTGACCGATTTCTGAGAACAAGCTCAAATCGGCGATGATTTTCCAATGAAATGCAATTATCATTAACCTTTTGCATAATACTCTTATGAATGTGATCGGGAAGTGAAAGGATGATTCGATGAACATATGCTTGGGTAATCCAATAGATTATGTGTCACATTGGTAATTAATGGAGCATACTCCTGCATTGATGAGTGCTATATATGGGGATTGTTAATGGAAGCAATCCTGGCATTGTCATGCATTGACATGCCATCATCATGTGGATATTGATTTAACTTTTCCCAAGTCTTTTTTTAATATTTCACTCACTCCTACTTCAGTGAAATTCCTTACAAATTAAGTTCAGCCCTAATAGCTCCTCTAGTGAACTTCCTCTCGGATGGATGGGTGCTCTACCATCGATCCTCTACGTTCCTGCCACCTTCTTCTCCTTTCCATCTCCAATATTACTCATCACCACCATGTCGACAAGGAATGAGTTGATCCATGGAATAGTTTTTAACTTTCCTCTGCCATGCTCTGCAGTGAAACGAACAGAAATCTTCACATATAAGCTCGATTTGTTCTGGCCTCACTTGGTGGAAGGACATATTAAATGAAGGAAATCACTTGGTGACTTCCACGACTTAGAAATCTTCACAGCCTGTATTAATCAGTCCATCCCTCGATTTAATGCTAGCATTTATTCATGGATCATGAAGAAGCTCCTTTAACCTTCCTTGGAGGACCTTGTCCTCCTCCTTCTTGACATGCACTATATTCTTTTCCCATCGAGTTTAAGGTTACTTCTTAGGTGTTTCAATTCAAAATAACCCTCTCTGCAGCTTTCCTTCTTCGTCGGTTTTACATGAAGCAGTTTTCTTTTCCCCACAATGAACGATTTCCAGTCTTCCTCTTTCCTTTCATTTACTTCGCTTTTGAGTCTCAGCAAGTACATTCGGGGAAGTTTGAACGGTGCCTTCATCACAGGCAGATGTTGTTCTTTCATAAGGAAAATTGGCCAAGGACTTGCACTTCAGCACACCCATGTGCCACACCCTTCCAACTACATATCTGGAGATATTAGGCTGAACTTTCAACGTCACAGACGTTCTCTGCCTTCAGCAAGTCTACGCATAACTTGCCTTGCTTTCGTTCCTGAGCATCTGCAAGGTTTCCTAGGATTCTCATACTCAAAGGAAATTCGGTTCTCTCCCTTAACTTTGCATATCTCCATCCCGTCAACTCTATCCAAGGCACCTTCTACATCCTCAATTGCCACAACAGAGACATGTCAATCCACGAGCCATGGCTTCCGCAGATGCAATTCCCATTGATCTATGTCAACATTTTTATTCCGTGCATTTATCCACAAACGAAATTCCTGAAGGGAAGCTTCCTTTCCTCATTGCCTTATTTTTATGTATTCGGTGCATCGATTTGAAATATCCATTTCACCTTCATCTCAGGTACTTCGAATTCCTGTGCAGGAGAGGATTCCGGTCAAGAGACGATAGATTAGGAGGCTGATCATGATGTGGATCGTCGCATGCAGCCGGACAAGCGGGAAGGAGTACCTTAGCTTTAATAATGCACCAACATGAGCGATATGAAGTGCTTATGATGTATATTGAGGCAGTTTGAATAAATTTCAACCATTCAAAACTTTATACTCTTGTTTCATTACCCACCAAATTCATAAAGCAATGTTATATATAATAAGATGTATAATTATAAAAGAGCGGGAAGCCCTGAACGGACCATTAAACGTTTCATTCTTGAGCAAATACGGTCGGCACGGAGTTGAATACGAAGAAGTTAACTCAATCGTTCTGTTCGAACGGTATGTTTCAATTGAACGAGCTGTTTCAACAGCCTTCCCCGAAACTTTCATTATTCTAAGTGTGGAAAAATAACGTTCGAACGCCTTCCACAAGGTGCCAACAAATCGCCACGGAATTCAATTCATTCCCTTCCCGACCCGCTTACTGCTGGTGCTACCTCTATTTTTTACATCAACCCTTTATGGTCATCTCCGTTTTACTTCGAACTTATCGCAAGTAACGAACAACGTCCGACCTGAGTCCGTCAGCGATTCGACAGACCCGTTCCTTTTTCTCCCTTACGCTCACTTAAATGATGCAAAAAGCAGTGTTCCTCCCTGCAAAGTCCAAGAATCATTCATTCAGAATAAGAAGCAGAGATACCTACAGCGACGGACTAGTAAATTATTTTCGTAGGTTCGTTATGATAGTAAATCGCGAAATAAATATAAGCATCGTTCAGGGTATTCCTGTGGACGACAATTTTGAATTCCGATTTCGGACGACACCTCTATCCCAGAATTCTCTTCGGGTACATGAGGAACGCGTGCTTAATACCTTATGCAAATCGGTATCTTCATCTCCTGTGAATGCTATGAACTCGATAAGGGCAGAAGTTGTATCTGTACATTATTAAAAAAAGGGTAGTAACATCCGTTGAATGAAATGATCCTCTAAGACATGGCCAGTATTATGGTAGATGAAGAAAGATTCATCGGCGAACATTATCCCGGGTCGAAATATATGTTACGAGCAGTCCTCCGAAATACGCCTCGTTACATCGCATGGAGAAATAACCACATTCTCAAGCATCAATTAAATTTCTCCTTCTTAGCTTTCAGGAATTGATAGTTTCAGTAGCCATGCCAGAGTTAGGAAAAGGTTGTTCGCGTACCCTATTATAAATTTCTTATAGATTACGTTCGGCGGGCCGCTTTGATGGTGTAAAAAGGAGATGATAGCGTGACACTTGATTATTCTGGTAAATGCCTCCAGTTTTGAAGAAATATCATAAAACAATAACAAAAAAGAACTAGGACTTTTGGAACTCTTGAATTCGGACCTTCAGATTTGGAATCGGCTGCGTTGGTCTTGGAATCTTCGGAAACTCGGACCTTCGGATTTGGAATCGGCTGCGTTTGTTTTGGAATCTTCGGAAAACTTTTGGAATCTCTTGGATTTGAACCCTGGACCTTTGGATTTGGAATCGGCCACGTTACCACCAGGCTAACGTGTCTGCCTCTGGTGGCTGATAAAATTACAAAATATAAAATGCTTTCGAGATGTTCCTCTCGTGCACCTGTTCGATAGCAGTCTACGAGTCTCGCACTGTTTATTCTGTGTCGGTTGCGACATTCACGTTTATCAGGATAATCACCTGCTCCGCCACTCCTCTATCTCTGTCCGTAATAACAATAACGAGGCGGTTAACGTATAAGGAGGACATCCAATTCCCGACACCTCAAATACGTTGACCATATCATTACCAATTAAACGTTTCAGCCAGAGCTAGAGTATCGGCAATGCACGTACACGTTCCTCTCTGACGAGGATACTTACGCGATAGTTAAATAACGAAAAGACTGGGAAACCACTTGCTGGTTAGCTAACCACTTCATCACCAAGCCATGTCAGTACCACTTATGATTCAGGTTGATTTCTTCTGGGTCCTTATCATGTCACTATTTTTCAGTTCTAATTTTAAAATTCACAAAAACACACAATTCTCCCGGAAAGATTTGATATCCAAAAAGTATACTCAAATGAATTGGCTAACAAATTTTAAAACATCTGGTCACATATTTAAATTTACAGGAGGAGAAAATTGCAGATAATATTCAATTACACCCAATGAAGAGAGCTAACATAAAGATGTTCAATATTTAAACCAGGAATTAGGTGTGTTTTAACGAGACAAGAAAATAAAGTTAACCTTTTACTAAACAGCAAGCAAGTCTCACTTTCTCAAAAGCCATCTAAAATTACTATTCTCTGAAAGATAGGATAATCTCATTATGGAGCTTCCCGAAAGACTTAAGCTCGAAGAACGGTTCATACGTGTCTTATGATAAGAGTATTTATTTTCCATGGGGAATATATGGCAAGCATATTAGAATTAAGATTTTTAAAAAAACTGAAAAAATATGAAAAAGGAGGGTGAAATGACAATCATATTTATTCATTTGAGAAGCGTAAATTATGGAGTGTAAATGTAGAGACAACTAAATAAAGGATAAAAGACACTTGGCCTGCTGTATTGAAAGAAAACATGATATATCTCGGAAAATATAACAGAGTTAAAATTTGTTACAAGAGTGGGTGATGGTGTACACAATGCAAAATTCTGTAAAACAAGAAATGTAGCAAATCTAAGAAGTACATCATGACAACAATGATGAAGTCGGTGCAGTAGGGATCAGTTGGGAAACCAACAACAGTGACCCAATTACTGATTGAGAATAATAGATGAATAATAGACAAGTATATTAGTTACTTTTGCCAAGATCCAACCAATATGACAGATAGGTAAGGAGGAGCAGTGCCTACTATCCCACATCAATATGTACAATAAAATCCAAAACATCAAAAACAAGCAATAAACCAAACTACAGTTTAATTAATATTTCCTTCTACAGAGCAATGATTTAAATTCACAATTCACCACTAAATTCACACTATTCATTCCTTTGTCAACATTGCTTCTTTGATAAATTTGTATGCAAGATGCAACGTAAATTATCCTAAAGAAGGATAGGAATGGCAAACACTAATAAACAGTTCTGTTATCTTCAAACGAGTTATACAGTCGATCAAATTATGAAAGGTAGAAGAGAATATCATAAAATAAAATACATATGCAATGAGGAATTACCTGCAACCAATGTAGATGATTACAGGCCAAGGATAATTCTCTTGGAATACAGCTAAGATAAAGTCTGTTGAGATCGAGTTCAAATTTCTTAGCCATTATGACATACTTTCCGCATACTAAATCATGAACGTGAACGTCTTCCACAGGGTGCCAACAAATCGCCACGGAATTCAATCGTTTGTATTCATTCCCTTCTCGACCCGCTTACTGCGGATGCTACCTCTATTTTTTACATCAACCCTTAATGGTCATCTCCGTTTTACTTCGAACTTTTCGCAAGTAACGAACAACGTCCGACCTGAGTCCGACAGCGATTCGACAGACCCGATCCTTTTTCTCCCTTACGCTCACTTAAATGATGCGGTCGTAAAAAGGATTTAGAATTTATTTATTGTCTACGCATTCGTTAATACACACGCCTCGCAATCTTAGTCGAGGCGAGGCGAAAACGGTTCGACATTCATCTTTCGCTTGCCATGAGTAACGTTTTCTAAACGGAATTCCAGCAGATGGCGAGGCAATGCTTCCACGCGGCTCAAGTGGGCTGGTCTCCGTTGCGAACGGAGGTGGCTCCCATGATTCGAGTGGCCTTTTCATACCAAGCCTTTGGCTACGAAAGCTCGACGATTCCTCATGGATCGAGTGACTGTTACCATATCTTTGTGCCAAGTGTTGTTACCGGAGAATATGCAAGATTTGACGGAGACGGTTGCTACGCAGACGTAAGCCACGATTTCTTCGCCTTTTGAGTGCGTGAGAAGCGGAAGAGCTTGGAGTTAGGTTCGAAGGAAAAATTCAGGTAAGAAACCTAGTGCCATTAGAAACCGCCCTTTTCTCCTGTGTTTACAAATATTGTCTTCCCGAACATTTCCCTGTTCATCGTTTCGAAGAGACGATTCCATTCAGTCATCGCCACAGATATCTAAAGTAACGGGCTTAGCCATAAAGGATATTGAGAGAACGCATTCATTCCTCGTGCATGTGGAATAATATCGAAATGTGCCGGAAAATTAAGAATCCAAAGCTTTTCCCCTCGACAGAGCACTCCGTGAAGGCATCATGGCTAGAATGGGGATGCTTTTAAGCTCTTTTGCATGCTAAAATCTAGAAATTAATGGAATTTAACAACTTCTGAAAGGGACGATGTGATCGCGGTGAGATGCAAGAGGAAAGTGAGGTATGACTAACGGCGTTGGGGGTTGTGACCGTTACCGGCGGGGGTCTAAAATTGCAATTAGATTTTTAAAAATGAACATAGGGTGTATCGTAAACGATAAAAATTACATGAAGATTAGTATTTATTATGATTTTTTCCTACTACGTGAGTCTTACCGCACAACGATACCATTTTCATGAGTACCGACACCGGATTTCTGCTGAAAACAAGAAAACCAACTTAAGTCGCCGTCGACATAAAAGTAGAGAGGAATTTTACCGATGTGCAATCGTTAATACGCTGAAGGAACATGTGGCTTAAAATTTAACAATACAGCGCTTGCACTGACAGCGGTGGTATATTCCTCAGTCAATCAGAAGCGAGATAATTATTTAGCGGGACCTCGAATGGTATTAATTAATAATTTTTAGATTTGTTATGTTAGGAGAAGAATAAATGATTCTCCGCTCTTCGAAGCAATACCAGAGTAATCCAATAATTTCTAAACTTGCACTTGCTATATTTTTTCTTTATTATTGCCCTCGTGAATAAGTATACGATTTACATTTCCAACCGCTCGCCCTTGTGCACATTGGACTCAACCTACTTTTAAAGACAGTGACGCTAAAATCCATGGCGATTCATCGTTTTCACCTCGGCAAGGTGTCTCTGTGTCTGCAGGGAAAGCCTCGCTTTGGATATTTGCTTCTTTTCTAATGAAATAATTATTTTTTCGATTTCAGGATGCCATGCGCTTGGAGAATGCAAACCTACGTCACGACGACAAGACTTTCCCTAGCGGATTGCAACTCCTGCTTCAACAGCTTTGGTGGCATGAATTACATGATCGAAAATGTGAGTATGAATATACTTTCAAGATACCAAGCCTTGGAAGCAAATGGTTCTCACTGACCGATTTCTGAGACCAAGCTCAAGTCTGCGATGATTTTCAAATGAAATGCAATTATCATTAACCTTTTGCATAATACTCTTATGAATGTGATCGGGAAGTGAAAGGATGATTCGATGAACATATGCTTGGGTTATCCAATAGATTATGTGTCACATTGGTAATTAATGGAGCATACTCCTGCATTGATGAGTGCTATATATGAGGATTGTTAATGGAAGCAATCCTGGCATTGTCATGCATTGACATGCTATCATCGGGTGGATATTGTTTTAACTTTTCCCAAGTCTTTTTTTAATATTTCACTCACTCCTACTTCAGTGAAATTGCTTACAAATTAAGTTCAGCCCTAATAGCTCCTCTAGTGAACTTCCTCTCGGATGGATGGGTGCTCTACCATCGATCCTCTACTTTCCTGCCACCTTCTTCTCCTTTCCATCTCCAATATTACTCATCACCACCATGTCGACAAGGAATGAGTTGATCCATGGAATAGTTTTTAACTTTCCTCTGCCATGCTCTGCAGTTAAACGAACAGAAATCTTCACATATAAGCTCGATTTGTTCTGGCCGCACTTGGTGGAAGGACATATTAAATGAAGGAAATCACTTGGTGACTTCAACGATTTAGAAATCTTCACATCCTGCATTAATCAGTCCATCCCTCGATTTAATGCTAGCATTTATTCATGGATCATGAAGAAGCTCCTTTAACCTTCCATTCTCGGCGACCTTGTCCTCCTCCTTCTTGACATGCACTATATTCTTTTCCCATCGAGTTTAAGGTTACTTCTTAGGTGTTTCAATTCAAAATAACCCTCTCTCCTTCTTCGTCGGTTTTACATGAAGCAGTTTTCTTTTCCCCACAATGAACGATTTCCAGTCTTCCTCTTTCCTTTCATTTACTTCGCTTTTGAGTCTCAGCAAGTACATTCTGGGATGTTTGAACGGTGCCTTCATCACAGGCATATGTGGTTCTTTCATAAGGAAAACTGGCCAAGGACTTGCACTTTGCACATCCATGTGCCACACCCTTCCAACTACATACCTGGAGATATTAGGCTGAACTTTCAACGTCACAGACGTTCTCTGCCTTCAGCAAGTCTATGCATAACTTGCCTTGCTACTTGCTTTCGTTCCTGAGCATCTGCAAGGTTTCCTAGGATTCTCATACTCAAAGGAAATTCGGTTCTCTCCCTTAACTTTGCATATCTCCATCCCGTCAACTCTGTCAAAGGCACCTTCTACATCCTCCATTGCCACAACAGAGACATGTCAATCCACGAGCCATGGCTTTCGCAGATGCAATTCCCATTGATCTATGTCAACATTTTTATTCCATGCATTTCTCCACAAACGAAATTCCTGAAGGGAAGCTTCCTTTCCTCATTGCCTTATTTTTATGTATTCAGTGCATCGATTTGAAATATCCATTTCACCTTCATCTCAGGTACTTCGAATTCCTGTGCAGGAGAGGATTCCGGTCAAGAGACGATAGATTAGGAGGCGAATAATGATGTGGATCGTCGCATGCAGCCGGACAAGCGGGAAGGAGTACCTTAGCTTTAATAATGCACCAACATGAGCGATATGAAGTGCTTATGATGTATATTGAGGCAGTTTGAATAAATTTCAACCATTCAAAACTTTATACTCTTGTATCATTACCCACCAAATTCATAAAGCAATGTTATATATAATAAGATGTATAATAATGAAAGAGCTGGAAGCCCTGAACGGACCATTAAACGTTTCATTCTTGAGCAAATACGGTCGGCACGGAGTTGAATATGAAGAAGTTAACTCAATCGTTCTGTTCGAACGGTATGTTTCAATTAAACGAGCTGTTTCAACAGCCTTCCCCGAAACTTTCATTATTCTAAGTGTGGAAAAATAACGTTCGAACGCCTTCCACAAGGTGCCAACAAATCGCAACGGAATTCAATTCATTCCCTTCCCGACCCGCCTATTGCTGGTGCTACCTCTATTTTTTACATCAACCCTTTATGGTCATCTCCGTTTTACTTCGAACTTTTCGCAAGTAACGAACAACGTCCGACCTGAGTCCGTCAGCGATTCGAGAGACCCGATCCTTTTTCTCCCTTACGCTCACTTAAATGATGCAAAAAGCAGTGTTCCTCCCTGCAAAGTCCAAGAATCATTCATTTAGAATAAGAAGCACAGATACCTACAGCGACGTAAGAGTAAATTATTTTCGTAGGTTTATTATGAGACTAAATCGCGAAATAAATATAAGCATCGTTCAGGGTATTCCTGTGGACGACACTTCAGAATTCCGATTTCGGACGACACCTCTATCCCAGAATTCTCTTCGGGTACATGAGGAACGCGTGCTTCATAGCCTATGCAAATCGGTATCTCCTGTGAATGCTATGAACTCGATAAGGGCAGAAGTTGTATCTGTACATTATTAAAAAAAGGGTAGTAACATCCGTTGAATGAAATGATCCTCTAAGACATGGCCAGTATTATGGTAGATGAAGAAAGATTCATCGGCGAACATTATCCCGGGTCGAAATATATGTTACGAGAAGTCCTCCGAAATACGCCTCGTTACATCGCATGGAGAAATAACCACATTCTCAAGCATCAATTAAATTTCTTCTTCTTAGCTTTCAGGAATTGATGGTTTCAGTAGCCATGCCAGAATTAGGAAAAGGTTGTTCGCGTACCCTATTATAAATTTCTTATAGATTACGTTCGGCGGGCCGCTTTGATGGTGTAAAAAGGAGATGATAGCGTGACACTTGATTATTCTGGTAAATGCCTCCAGTTTTGAAGAAATATCATAAAACAATAACAAAAAAGAACTAGGACTTTTGGAACTCTTGAATTCGGACCTTCAGATTTGGAATAGGCTACGTTAGTCTTGGAATCTTCGGAAACTCGGACCTTCGGATTTGGAATCGGCTGCGTTTGTTTTGGAATCTTCGGAAAACTTTTGGAATCTCTTGGATTTGAACCCTGGACCTTTGGATATGGAATCGGCCACGTTACCACCAGGCTAACGTGTCTACCTCTGGTGGCAGATAAAATTACAAAATATAAAATGCTTTCGAGATGTTCCTCTCGTGCACCTGTTCGATAGCAGTCAACGAGTCTCACGCTGTTTATTCTGTGTCGGTTGCGACATTCACGTTTATCAGGATAATCACCTGCTCCGCCACTCCTCTATCTCTGTCCGTAATAACAATAACGAGGCGTTTAACGTATAAGGAGGACATCCAATTCCCGACAGCTCAAATACGTTGACCATATCATTACCAATTAAACGTTTCAGCCAGAGCTAGAGTATCGGCAATGCACGTACACGTTCCTCTCTGACGAGGATACTTACACGATAGTTAAATAACGAAAAGACTGGGAAACCACTTGCTGGTTAGCTAACCACTTCATCACCAAGCCATGTCAGTACCACTTATGATTCAGGTTGATTTCTTCTGGGTCCTTATCATGTCACTATTTTTCAGTTCTAATTTTAAAATTCACAAAAACACACAATTCTCCCGGAAAGATTTGATATCCAAAAAGTATACTCAAATGAATTGGCTAACAAATTTTAAAAAATCTGGTCACATATTTCAATTTACAGGAGGAGAAAATTGCAGATAATATTCAATTACACCCAATGAAGAGAGCTAACATAAAGATGTTCAATATTTAAACCAGGAATTAGGTGTGAGGGAAGAAAATAATGTTAACCTTGTACTAAACAGAGAGCAAGTCTCACTTCCTCAAAAGCCATCTAAAATTACTATTCTCTGAAAGATAGGATAATCTCATTATGGAGCTTCCCGAAAGACTTAAGCTCGAAGAATGGTTCATACGTGTCGTATGATAAGAGTATTTATTTTCCATGGGGAATATATGGCAAGCATATTAGAATTAAGATTTCTAAAAAAAAGTGAAAAAATATGAAAAAGGAGGGTGAAATGACAATCATATTTATTCATTTGAGAAGCGTAAATTATGGAGTGTAAATGTAGAGACAACTAAATAAAGGATAAAAGACACTTGGCCTGCTGTATTGAAAGAAAACATGATATATCTCGGAAAATATAACAGAGTTAAAATTTGTTACAAGAGTGGGTGATGGTGTACACAATGCAAAATTCTGTAAAACAAGAAATGTAGCAAATCTAAGTAGTACATCATGACAACAATGATGAAGTCGGTGCAGTAGGGATCAGTTGGGGAACCAACAACAGTGACCCAATTCCTGATTGAGAATAATAGATGAATAATAGACAAGTATATTAGTTACTTTTGCCAAGATCCAACCAATATGACAGATAGGTAAGGGGGAGCAGTGCCTACTATTCATGGACACATCAGTATGTACTATAAAATCCAAAACATCAAAAACAAGCAATAAACCAAACTACAGTTTAATTAATATATCTTTCTACAGAGCAATGATTTATATTCACAATTCACCACTAAATTCACACTATTCATTCCTTTGTCAACATTGCTTCTATGATTAATTTGTATGCAAGATGCAACGTAAATTATCCTAAAGATGGATAGGAATGGCAAACTCTGATAAACAGTTCTGTAATCTTCAAACGAGTTATACAGTCGATCAAATTATAAAAGGTAGAAGAGAATATCATAAAATAAAATACATATGCAATGAGGAATTAGCTGCAACCAATGTAGATGATCACAGGCCAAGGATAATTCTCTTGGAATACAGCTATGATAAAGTCTGTTGAGATCGAGTTCAAATTTCTTAGCCATTATGACATACTTTCCGCATACTAAATCATGAACGTGAACGTCTTCCACAGGGTGCCAACAAATCGCCACGGAATTCAATCGTTTGTATTCATTCCCTTCTCGACCCGCTTACTGCGGATGCTACCTCTATTTTTTACATCAACCCTTAATGGTCATCTCCGTTTTACATCGAACTTTTCGCAAGTAACGAACAACGTCCGACCTGAGTCCGACAGCGATTCGAAAGACCCGATCCTTTTTCTCCCTTACGCTCACTTAAATGATGCGGTCGTAAAAAGGATTTAGAATTTATTTATTGTCTACGCATTCGTTAATACACGCCTCGCAATCTTAGACGAGGCGAGGCGAAAACGGTTCGACATTCATCTTTCGCTTGCCATGAGTAACGTTTTCTAAACGGAATTCCAGCAGATGGCGAGGCAATGCTTCCACGCGGCTTAAGCGGGCTGGTCTTCGTTGCGAACGGAGGTGGCTCCCATGATTCGAGTGGCCTTTTCATACCAAGCCTTTGGCTACGAAAGCTCGACGATTCATCATGGACCGAGTGACTGTTACCATATCTTTGTGCCAAGTGTTGTTACCGGAGAATATGCAAGATTTGACGGATACGGTTGCTACGCAGACGTAAGCCACGATTTCTTCGCCTTTTGAGTGCGTGAGAAGCGGAAGAGCTTGGAGTGAGGTTCGAAGGAAAAATTCAGGTAAGAAACCTAGTGCCATTAGAAACCGCCCTTTTCTCCTGTGTTTACAAATATTGTCTTCCCGAACATTTCCCTGTTCATCGTTTCGAAGAGACGATTCCATTCAGTCATCGCCACAGATATCTAAAGTAACGAGCTTAGCCATAAACGATATTGAGAGAACGCATTCATTCCTCGTGCAATAATATCGTAATGTGCCAGAAAATTAAGAATCCAAAGCTTTTCCCCTCGACAGAGCACTCCGTGAAGGCATCATGGCTAGGATGGGGATGCTTTTAAGCTCTTTTGCATGCTAAAAACTAGAAATTAATGGAATTTAACAACTTCTGATAGGGACGATGTGATCGCGGTGAGATGCAAGAGGAAAGTGAGGTATGACTAACGGCGTTGGGGGTTGTGACTGTTACCGGCGGGGGTCTAAAATTGCAATTAGATTTTTAAAAATGATCATAGGGTGTATCGTAAACGATAAAAATTACATGAAGATTAGTATTTATTATGATTTTTTCCTACTACGTGAGTCTTACCGCACAACGATACTATTTTCATGAGTACCGACACCGGATTTCTGCTGAATACAAGAAAACCAACTTTAGTCGCCGTCGACATAAAAGTAGAGAGGAATTTTACCGATGTGCAATCGTTAATACGCTGAAGGAACATGTGGCTTAAAATTTAACAATGCAGCGCTTGCACTGACAGCGGTGGTATATTCCTCAGCCAATCAGAAGCGAGATAATTATTTAGCGGGACCTCGAATGGTATTAATTAATAATTTTTAGATTTATTATGTTAGGAGAAAAATAAATGATTCTCCGCTCTTCGAAGCAATACCAGAGTAATCCAATAATTTCTAAACTTGCGATTGCTATATTTTTTCTTTATTATTGCCCTCGTGAATAAGTATACGATTTACATTTCCAACCGCTCGCCCTTGTGCGAATTGGACTCAACCTACTTTTAAAGACAGTGACGCTAAAATCCATGGCGATTCATCGTTTTCACCTCGGCAAGGTGTCTCTGTGTCTGCAGGGAAAGCCTCGCTTTGGATATTTGCTTCTTTTCTAATGAAATAATTATTTTTTCGATTTCAGGATGCCATGCGCTTGGAGAATGTAAACCTACGTCACGACGACAAGACTTTCCCTAGCGGATTGCAACTCCTGCTTCAACAGCTTTGGTGGCATGAATTACATGATCGAAAATGTGAGTATGAATATACTTTCAAGATACCAAGCCTTGGAAACAAATGGTTCTCACTGACCGATTTCTGAGACCAAGCTCAAATCTGCGACGATTTTCAAATGAAATGCAATTATCATTAACCTTTTGCATAATACTCTTATGAATGTGATCGGGAAGTGAAAGGATGATTCGATGAACATGTGCTTGGGTTATCCAATAGATTATGTGTCACATTGGTAATTAATGGAGCATACTCCTGCATTGATGAGTGCTATATATGAGGATTGTTAATGGAAGCAATCCTGGCATTGTCATGCATTGACATGCTATCATCGGGTGGATATTGTTTTAACTTTTCCCAAGTCTTTTTTTAATATTTCACTCACTCCTACTTCAGTGAAATTCCATACAAATTAAGTTCAGCCCTAATAGCTCCTCTAGTGAACTTCCTCTCGGATGGATGGGTGCTCTACCATCGATCCTCTACGTTCCTGCCACCTTCTTCTCCTTTCCATCTCCAATATTACTCATCACCACCATGTCGACAAGGAATGAGTTGATCCATGGAATAGTTTTTAACTTTCCTCTGCCATGCTCTGCAGTTAAACGAACAGAAATCTTCACATATAAGCTCGATTTGTTCTGGCCGCACTTGGTGGAAGGACACATTAAATGAAGGAAATCACTTGGTGACTTCCACGATTTAGAAATCTTCACAGCCTGCATTAATCAGTCCATCCCTCGATTTAATGCTAGCATTTATTCATGGATCATGAAGAAGCTCCTTTAACCTTCCATTCTCGGCGACCTTGTCCTCCTCCTTCTTGACATGCACTATATTCTATTCCCATCGAGTTTAAGGTTACTTCTTAGGTGTTTCATTTCAAAATAACCCTCTCTCCTTCTTCGTCGGTTTTACATGAAGCAGTTTTCTTTTCCCCACAATGAACGATTTCCAGTCTTCCTCTTTCCTTTCATTTACTTCGCTTTTGAGTCTCAGCAAGTACATTCTGGGAACGGTGCCTTCATCACAGGCAGATGTTGTTCTTTCATAAGGAAAACTGGCAAAGGACTTGCACTTCAGCACACCCATGTGCCACACCCTTCCAACTACATATCTGGAGATATTAGGCTGAACTTTCAACGTCACAGACGTTCTCTGCCTTCAGCAAGTCTATGCATAACTTGCCTTGCTACTTGCTTTCGCTCCTGAGCATCTGCAAGGTTTCCTAGGATTCTCATACTCAAAGGAAATTCGGTTCTCTCCCTTAACTTTGCATATCTCCATCCCGTCAACTCTATCCAAGGCACCTTCTACATCCTCAATCGCCACAACAGAGACATGTCAATCGGTCTTTCCACGAGCCATGCCTTTGGCAGATGCAATTCCCATTGATCTATGTCAACATTTTTATTCCATGCATTTATCCACAAACGAAATTCCCGAAGGGAAGCGTCCTTTCCTCATTGCCTTATTTTTATGTATTCAGTGCATCGATTTGAAATATCCATTTCACCTTCATCTCAGGTACTTCGAATTCCAGAGCAGGAGAGGATTCCGGTCAAGAGACGATAGATTAGGAGGCTGATCATGATGTGGATCGTCGCATGCAGCCGGACAAGCGGGAAGGAGTACCTTAGCTTTAATTATGCACCAACATGAGCGATATGAAGTGCTTATGATGTATATTGAGGCAGTTTGAATAAATTTCAACCATTCAAAACTTTATACTCTTGTTTCATTACCCACCAAATTCATAAAGCAATGTTATATATAATAAGATGTATAATAATAAAAGAGCGGGAAGCCCTGAACGGACCATTAAACGTTTCATTCTTGAGCAAATACGGTCGGCACGGAGTTGAATACGAAGAAGTTAACTCAATCGTTCTGTTCGAACGGTATGTTTCAATTAAACGAGCTGTTTCAACAGCCTTCCCCGAAACTTTCATTATTCTAAGTGTGGAAAAGTAACGTTCGAACGCCTTCTACAAGGTGCCGACAAATCGCCACGGAAGTCAATTCATTCCCTTCCCGACCCGCTTACTGCTGGTGCTACCTCTATTTTTTTTCATCAACCCTTTATGGTCATCTCCGATTTACTTCAAACTTTTCGCAAGTAACGAACAACGTCCGACCTTAGTCCGTCAGCGATTCGACAGACCCGATCCTATTTCTCCCTTACGCTCACTTAAATGATGCAAAAAGCAGTGTTCCTCCCTGCAAAGTCCAAGAATCATTCATTTAGAATAAGAAGCACAGATACCTACAGCGACGTACTAGTAAATTATTTTCGTAGGTTTGTTATGATAGTAAATCGCGAAATAAATATAAGCATCGTTCAGGGTATTCCTGTGGACGACACTTTTGAATTCCGATTTCGGACGACACCTCTATCCCAGAATTCTCTTCGGGTACATGAGGAACGCGTGCTTAATACCTTATGCAAATCGGTATCTTCATCTACTGTGAATGCTATGAACTCGATAAGAGCAGAAGTTGTATTATCACATTATTAAAAAAAGGGTATTAACATCCGTTGAATGAAATGATCCTCTTAGACATGGCCAGTATTATGGTAGATGAAGAAAGATTCATCGGCGAACATTATCCCTGGTCGAAATAGATGTTACGAGCAGTCCTCCGAAATACGCCTCGTTACATCGCATGGAGAAATAACCACATTCTCAAGCATCAAATAAATTTCTTCTTCTTAGCTTTCAGGAAATGATGGTTTCAGTAGCCATGCCAGAATTAGGAAAAGGTTGTTCGCTTACCCTATTATAAAATTTCTTATAGTTTACGTTCGGCGGGCCGCTTTGATGGCGTAAACAGTAGATAATAGCGTGACACTTGATTATCCTGGTAAATGCCACCGGTTTTGTAGAAATATTATAAAACAATAACAAAAAAAACCAGGGCTTTTGGAACTCTTGAATTCGGACCTTCAGATTTGGAATCGGCTACGTTAGTCTTGGAAACTTCGGAAACTCGGACCTTCGGATTTGGAATCGGCTGCGTTTGTTATGGAATCTTCGGAAAGCTTTTGGAATCTCTTGGATTTGAACCCTGGACCTTTAGATTTGGAATCGGCCACGTTACCACCAGGCTTACGTGTCTGCCTCTGGTGGCTGATAAAATTACAAAATATAAAATGCTTTCGAGATGTTCCTCTCGTGCACCTGTTCGATAGCAGTAAACGAGTCTCACACTGTTTATTCTGTGTCGGTTGCGACATTCACGTTTATCAGGATAATCACCTGCTCCGCCACTCCTCTATCTCAGTCCGTAATAACAATAACGAGGCGTTTAACGTATAAGGAGGACATCCAATTCCCGACAGCTCAAATACGTTGACCGTATCATTACCAATTAAACGTTTCAGCCAGAGCTAGAGTATCGGCAATGCACGTACACGTTCCTCTCTGACGAGGATACTTACACGATAGTTAAATAACGAAAAGACTGGGAAACCACTTGCTGGTTAGCTAACCACTTCATCACCAAGCCATGTCAGTACCACTTATGATTCAGGTTGATTTCTTCTGGGTCCTCATCATGTCACTATTTTTCAGTTCTAATTTTAAAATTCACAAAAACACACAATTCTCCCGGAAAGATTTGATATCCAAAAAGTATACTCAAATGAATTGGCCAACAAATTTTAAAAAATCTGGTCACATATTTCAATTTACAGGAGGAGAAAATTGCAGATAATATTCAATTACACCCAATGAAGAGAGCTAACATAAAGATGTTAAATATTTAAACCAGGAATTAGGTGTGAGAGAAGAAAATAATTTTAACCTTTTACTAAACAGAGAGCAAGTCTCACTTTCTCAAAAGCCATCTAAAATTACTATTCTCTGAAAGATAGGATAATCTCATTATGGAGCTTCCCGAAAGACTTAAGCTCGAGGAATGGTTCATACGTGTCGTATGATAAGAGTATTTATTTTCCATGGGGAATATATGGCAAGCATATTAGAATTAAGATTTTTAAAAAACTGAAAAAATATGAAAAAGGAGGGTGAAATGACAATCATATTTATTCATTTGAGAAGCGTAAATTATGGAGTGTAAATGTAGAGACAACTAAATAAAGGATAAAAGACACTTGGCCTGCTGTATTGAAAGAAAACATGATATATCTCGGAAAATATAACAGAGTTAAAATTTGTTATAAGACTGGGTGATGGTGTACACAATGCAAAATTCTGAAAAACAAGAAATGTAGCAAATCTAAGTAGTACATCATGACAACAATGATGAAGTCGGTGCAGTAGGGATCAGTTGGGAAACCAACAACAGTGACCAAATTACTGATTGAGAATAATAGATGAATAATAGACAAGTATATATGTTACTTTTGCCAAGATCCAACCAATATGACAGATAGGTAAGGAGGAGCAGTGCCTACTATTCATGGACACATCAATATGTACTATAAAATCCAAAACATCAAAAACAAGCAATAAACCAAACTACAGTTTAATTAATATTTCCTTCTAAAGAGCAATGATTTAAATTCACAATTCACCACTAAATTCACACTATTCATTCCTTTGTCAACATTGCTTCTATGATTAATTTGTATGCAAGATGCAACGTAAATTATCCTAAAGAAGGATAGGAATGGCAAACACTGATAAACAGTTCTATAATCTTCAAACGAGTTATACAGTCGATCAAATTATAAAAGGTAGAAGAGAATATCATAAAATAAAATACATGTGCAATGAGGAATTACCTGCAACCAATGTAGATGATTACAGGCCAAGGATAATTCTCTTGGAATACAGCTATGATAAAGTCTGTTGAGATCGAGTTCAAATTTCTTAGCCATTATGACATACTTTCCGCATACTAAATCATGAACGTGAACGTCTTCCACAGGGTGCCAACAAATCGCCACGGAATTCAATCGTTTGTATTCATTCCCTTCTCGACCCGCTTACTGCGGATGCTACCTCTATTATTACATCAACCCTTAATGGTCATCTCCGTTTTACTTCGAACTTTTCGCAAGTAACGAACAACGTCCGACCTGAGTCCGACAGCGATTCGACAGACCCGATCCTTTTTCTCCCTTACGCTCACTTAAATGATGCGGTCGTAAAAAGGATTTAGAATTTATTTATTGTCTACGCATTCGTTAATACACACGCCTCGCAATCTTAGACGAGGCGAGGCGAAAACGGTTCGACATTCAACTTTCGCTTGCCATGAGTAACGTTTTCTAAACGGAATTCCAGCAGATGGCGAGGCAATGCTTCCACGCGGCTTAAGTGGGCTGGTCTTCGTTGCGAACGGAGGTGGCTCCCATGATTCGAGTGGCCTTTTCATACCAAGCCTTTGGCTACGAAAGCTCGACGATTCCTCATGGATCGAGTGACTGTTACCATATCTTTGTGCCAAGTGTTGTTACCGGAGAATATGCAAGATTTGACGGATACGGTTGCTACGCAGACGTAAGCCACGATTTCTTCGCCTTTTGAGTGCGTGAGAAGCGGAAGAGCTTGGAGTGAGGTTCGAAGGAAAAATTCAGGTAAGAAACCTAGTGCCATTAGAAACCGCCCTTTTCTCCTGTGTTTACAAATATTGTCTTCCCGAACATTTCCCTGTTCATCGTTTCGAAGAGACGATTCCATTCAGTCATCGCCACAGATATCTAAAGTAACGAGCTTAGCCATAAACGATATTGAGAGAACGCATTCATTCCTCGTGCAATAATATCGAAATGTGCCAGAAAATTAAGAATCCAAAGCTTTTCCCCTCGACAGAGCACTCCGTGAAGGCATCATGGCTAGAATGGGGATGCTTTTAAGCTCTTTTGCATGCTTAAAACTAGAAATTAATGGAATTTAACAACTTCTGATAGGGACGATGTGATCGCGGTGAGATGCAAGAGGAAAGTGAGGTATGACTAACGGCGTTGGGGGTTGTGACCGTTACCGGCGGGGGTCTAAAATTGCAATTAGATTTTTAAAAATGAACATAGGGTGTATCGTAAACGATAAAAATTACATGAAGATTAGTATTTATTATGATTTTTTCCTACTACGTGAGTCTTACCGCACAACGATACTATTTTCATGAGTACCGACACCGGATTTCTGCTGAATACAAGAAAACCAACTTTAGTCGCCGTCGACATAAAAGTAGAGAGGAATTTTACCGATGTGCAATCGTTAATTCGCTGAAGGAATATGCGGCTTAAAATTTAACAATACAGCGCTTGCACTGATAGCGGTGGTGTATTCCTCAGCCAATCAGAAGCGAGATAATTTTTAGCGGGACCTCGAATGGTATTAATTAATAATTTTTACATTTATTATGTTAGGAGAAGAATAAATGATTCTCCGCTCTTGGAAGCAATACCAGAGTAATCCAATAATTTCTAAACTTGCGATTGCTATATTTTTTCTTTATTATTGCCCTCGTGAATAAGTATACGATTTACATTTCCAACCGCTCGCCCTTGTGCACATTGGACTCAACCTACTTTTAAAGACAGTGACGCTAAAATCCATGGCGATTCATCGTTTTCACCTCGGCAAGGTGTCTCTGTGTCTGCAGGGAAAGCCTCGCTTTGGATATTTGCTTCTTTTCTAATGAAATAATTATTTTTTCGATTTCAGGATGCCATGCGCTTGGAGAATGCAAACCTACGTCACGACGACAAGACTTTCCCTAGCGGATTGCAACTCCTGCTTCAACAGCTTTGGTGGCATGAATTACATGATCGAAAATGTGAGTATGAATATACTTTCAAGATACCAAGCCTTGGAAACAAATGGTTCTCACTGACCGATTTCTGAGACCAAGCTCAAATCTGCGATGATTTTCAAATGAAATGCAATTATCATTAACCTTTTGCATAATACTCTTATGAATGTGATCGGTAAGTGAAAGGATGATTCGATGAACATATGCTTGGGTTATCCAATAGATTATGTGTCACATTGGTAATTAATGGAGCATACTCCTGCATTGATGAGTGCTATATATGAGGATTGTTAATGGAAGCAATCCTGGCATTGTCATGCATTGACATGCTATCATCAGGTGGATATTGTTTTAACTTTTCCCAAGTCTTTTTTTAATATTTCACTCACTCCTACTTCAGTGAAATTCCTTACAAATTAAGTTCAGCCCTAATAGCTCCTCTAGTGAACTTCCTCTCGGATGGATGGGTGCTCTACCATCGATCCTCTACGTTCCTGCCACCTTCTTCTCCTTTCCATCTCCAATATTACTCATCACCACCATGTCGACAAGGAATGAGTTGATCCATGGAATAGTTTTTAACTTTCCTCTGCCATGCTCTGCAGTTAAACGAACAGAAATCTTCACATATAAGCTCGATTTGTTCTGGCCGCACTTGGTGGAAGGACATATTAAATGAAGGAAATCACTTGGTGACTTCCACGATTTAGAAATCTTCACAGCCTGCATTAATCAGTCCATCCCTCAATTTAATGCTAGCATTTATTCATGGATCATGAAGAAGCTCCTTTAACCTTCCATTCTCGGCGACCTTGTCCTCCTCCTCCTTGACATGCACTATATTCTTTTCCCATCGAGTTTAAGGTTACTTCTTAGGTGTTTCAATTCAAAATAACCCTCTCTGCAGCTTTCCTTCTTCGTCGGTTTTACATGAAGCAGTTTCCTTTTCCCCACAATGAACGATTTCCAGTCTTCCTCTTTCCTTTCATTTACTTCGCTTTTGAGTCTCAGCAAGTACATTCTGGGATGTTTGAACGGTGCCTTCATCACAGGCAGATGTTGTTCTTTCATAAGGAAAACTGGCCAAGGACTTGCACTTCAGCACACCCATGTGCCACACCCTTCCAACTACATATCTGGAGATATTAGGCTGAACTTTCAACGTCACAGACGTTCTCTACCTTCAGCAAGTCTATGCATAACTTGCCTTGCTACTTGCTTTCGTTCCTGAGCATCTGCAAGGTTTCCTAGGATTCTCATACTCAAAGGAAATTCGGTTCTCTCCCTTAACTTTGCATATCTCCATCCCGTCAACTCTATCCAAGGCACCTTCTACATCCTCAATTGCCACAACAGAGACATGTCAATCGGTCTTTCCACGAGCCATGGCTTTCGCAGATGCAATTCCCATTGATCTATGTCAACATTTTTATTCCATGCATTTATCCACAAACGAAATTCCTGAAGGGAAGCTTCCTTTCCTCATTCCCTTATTTTTATGTATTCAGTGCATCGATTTCAAATATCCATTTCACCTTCATCTCAGGTACTTCGAATTCCTGTGCAGGAGAGGATTCCGGTCAAGAGACGATAGATTTGGAGGCGGATCATGATGTGGATCGTCGCATGCAGCCGGACAAGCGGGAAGGAGTACCTTAGCTTTAATAATGCACCAACATGAGCGATATGAAGTGCTTATGATGTATATTGAGGCAGTTTGAATAAATTTCAACCATTCAAAACTTTATACTCTTGTTTCATTACCCACCAAATTCATAAAGCAATGTTATATATAATAAGATGTATAATAATAATAAAAGAGCTGGAAGCCCTGAACGGACCATTAAGCGTTTCATTCTCGAGCAAATACGGTCGGCACGGAGTTGAATATGAAGAAGTTAACTCAATCGTTCAGTTCGAACGGTATGTTTCAATTAAACGAGCTGTTTCAACAGCCTTCCCCGAAACTTTCATTATTCTAAGTGTGGAAAAATAACGTTCGAACGCCTTCCACAAGGTGCCGACAAATCGCCACGGAATTCAATCGTTTGTATTCATTCCCTTCTCGACCCGCTTACTGCGGATGCTACCTCTATTTTTTACATCAACCCTTTCTGGTCATCTCCGGTTTACTTCGAACTTTTCGCAAGTAACGAACAACGTCCGACCTGAGTCTGTCAGCGGTTCGACAGACCCGATCCTTTTTCTCCCTTATGCTCACTTAAATGATGCAAAAAGCAGTGTTCCTCCCTGCAAAGTCCAAGAATCGTTCATTTAGAATAAGAAGCACAGATACCTACAGCGACGTACTGGTAAATTATTTTCGTAGGTTTCTTATGAGAGTAAATCGCGAAATAAATATAAGCATCGTTCAGGGTATTCCTGTGGACGACACTTTTGAATTCCGATTTACGACGACACCTCTATCCCAGAATTCTCTTCGGGTACATGAGGAACGCGTGCTTAATACCTTATGCAAATCGGTATCTTCATCTCCTGTGAATGCTATGAACTCGATAAGGGCAGAAGTTGTATCTGTACATTATTAGAAAAAGGGTAGTAACATCCGTTGAATGAAATGATCCTCTAAGACATGGCCAGTATTATGGTAGATGAAGAAAGATTCATCGGCGAACATTATCCCGGGTCGATATATATGTTACGAGCAGTCCTCCGAAATACGCCTCGTTACATCGCATGGAGAAATAAACACATTCTCAAGCATCAAATAAATTTCTTCTTCTTAGCTTTCAGGAATTGATGGTTTCAGTAGCCATGCCAGAATTAGGAAAAGGTTGTTCGCGTACCCTATTATAAAATTTCTTATAGATTACGTTCGGCGGGCCGCTTTGATGGTGTAAAAAGGAGATGATAGCGTGACACTTGATTATTCTGGTAAATGCCACCGGTTTTGTAGAAATATTATAAAAATATAACAAAAAAAACTAGGACTTTTGGAACTCTTGAATTCGGACCTTCAGATTTGGAATCGGCTGCGTTTGTTTTGGAATCTTCGGAAACTCGGACCTTCGGATTTGGAATCGGCTGCGTTTGTTTTGGAATCTTCGGAAAACTTTTGGAATCTCTTGGAATTGAACCCTGGACCTTTGAATTTGGAATCGGCCACGTTACCACCAGGCTAACGTGTCTGTCTCAGTCGGCTGATAAAATTACAAAATATAAAATGCTTTCGAGATGTTCCACTCGTGCACCTGTTCGATAGCAGTCAACGAGTCTCACACTGTTTATTCTGTGTCGGTTGCGACGTTTATCAGGATAATCACCTGCACCGCCACTCCTCTATCTCTGTCCGTAATAACAATAACGAGGCGTTTAACGTATAAGGAGGACATCCAATTCCCGACAGCTCAAATACGTTGACCATATCATTACCGATTAAACGATTCAGCCAGAGCTAGAGTATCGGCAGTGCACGTACACGTTCCTCTCTGACGAGGATCCTTACACGATAGTTAAATAACGAAAAGACTGGGAAACCACTTGCTGGTTAGCTAACCACTTCATCACCAAGCCATGTCAGTACCACTTACGATTCAGGTTGATTTCTTCTGGGTCCTTATCATGTCACTATTTTTCAGTTCTAATTTTAAAATTCACAAAAACACACAATTCTCCCGGAAAGATTTGATATCCAAAAAGTATACTCAAATGAATTGGCTAACAAATTTTAAAAAATCTGGTCACATATTTCAATTTACAGGAGGAGAAAATTGCTGATAATATTCAATTACACCCAATGAAGAGAGCTAACTTAAAGATGTTCAATATTTAAACCAGGAATCAGGTGTGAGGGAAGAAAATAATGTTAACCTTTTACTAAACAGAGAGCAAGTCTCACTTTCTCAAAAGCCATCTTAAATTACTATTCTCAGAAAGATAGGATAATCTCATTATGGAGCTTCCCGAAAGACTTAAGCTCGAGGAATGGTTCATACGTGTCGTATGATAAGAGTATTTATTTTCCATGGGGAATATATGGCAAGCATATTAGAATTAAGATTTTTTAAAAAACTTAAAAAATATGAAAAAGGAGGGTGAAATGACAATCATATTTATTCATTTGAGAAGCATAAATTATGGAGTGTAAATGTAGAGACAACTAAATAAAGGATAAAAGACACTTGGCCTGCTGTATTGAAAGAAAACATGATATATCTCGGAAAATATAACAGAGTTAAAATTTGTTACAAGAGTGGGTGATGGTGTACACAATGCAAAATTCTGTAAAACAAGAAATGTAACAAATTTATGTAGTACAACATGACAACAATGATGAAGTCGGTGCAATAGGGATCAGTTGGGAAACCAACAACAGGGACCCAATTACTGATTGAGAATAATAGATGAATAATAGACAAGTATATATGTTACTTTTGCCAAGATCTAACCAATATGACAGATACTTAAGGAGGAGCAGTGCCTACTATTCATGGACACATCAATATGTACTATAAAATCCAAAACATCATTCCACCATCAAACATTCCTTCTACAGAGCAATGATTTAAATTCACAATTCACCACTAAATTCACACTATTCATTCCTTTGTCAACATTGATTCTATGATTAATTTGTATGCAAGATGCAACGTAAATTATCCTAAAGAAGAATAGGAATGGCAAACACTGATAAACAGTTCTGTAATCTTCAAACGAGTTATACAGTCGATCAAATTATAAAAGGTAGAAGAGAATATCATAAAATAAAATACATATGCAATGAGGAATTACCTGCAACCAATGTAGATGATTACAGGCCAAGGATAATCCTCTTGGAATACAGCTATGATAAAGTCTGTTGAGATCGAGTTCAAATTTCTTAGCCATTATGACATACTTTCCGCATACTAAATCATGAACGTGAACGTCTTCCACAGGGTGCCAACAAATCGCGACGGAATTCCATCGTTTGTATTCATTCCCTTCTCGACCCGCTTACTGCGGATGCTACCTCTATTTTTTACATCAACCCTTAATGGTCATCTCCGTTTTACTTCGAACTTTTCGCAAGTAACGAACAACGTCCGACCTGAGTCCGACAGCGATTCGACAGACCCGATCCTTTTTCTCCCTTACGCTCACTTAAATGATGCGGTCGTAAAAAGGATTTGGAATTTATTTATTGTCTACGCATTCGTTAATACACGCCTCGCAATCTTAGACGAGGCGAGGCGAAAACGGTTCGACATTCATCTTTCGCTTGCCATGAGTAACGTTTTCTAAACGGAATTCCAGCAGATGGCGAGGCAATGCTTCCACGCGGCTTAAGTGGGCTGGTCTTCGTTGCGAACGGAGGTGGCTCCCATGATTCGAGTGGCCTTTTCATACCTAGGAAAGCTCGACGATTCATCATGGATCGAGTGACTGTTACCATATCTTTGTGCCAAGTGTTGTTACCGGAGAATATGCAAGATTTGACGGATACGTTTGCTACGCAGACGTAAGCCACGATTTCTTCGCCTTTTGAGTGCGTGAGAAGCGGAAGAGCTTGGAGTGAGGTTCGAAGGAAAAATTCAGGTAAGAAACCTAGTGCCATTAGAAACCGCCCTTTTCTCCTGTGTTTACAAATATTGTCTTCCCGAACATTTCCCTGTTCATCGTTTCGAAGAGACGATTCCATTCAGTCATCGCCACAGATATCTAAAGTAACGAGCTTAGCCATAAACGATATTGAGAGAACGCATTCATTCCTCGTGCATGTGGAATAATATCGAAATGTGCCAGAAAATTAAGAATCCAAAGCTTTTCCCCTCGACAGAGCACTCCGTGAAGGCATCATGGCTAGGATGGGGATGCTTTTAAGCTCTTTTGCATGCTAAAAACTAGAAATTAATGGAATTTAACAACTTCTGATAGGGACGATGTGATCGCGGTGAGATGCAAGAGGAAAGTGAGGTATGACTAACGGCGTTGGGGGTTGTGACTGTTACCGGCGGGGGTCTAAAATTGCAATTAGATTTTTAAAAATGATCATAGGGTGTATCGTAAACGATAAAAATTACATGAAGATTAGTATTTATTATGATTTTTTCCTACTACGTGAGTCTTACCGCACAACGATACTATTTTCATGAGTACCGACACCGGATTTCTGCTGAATACAAGAAAACCAACTTTAGTCGCCGTCGACATAAAAGTAGAGAGGAATTTTACCGATGTGCAATCGTTAATACGCTGAAGGAACATGTGGCTTAAAATTTAACAATGCAGCGCTTGCACTGACAGCGGTGGTATATTCCTCAGCCAATCAGAAGCGAGATAATTATTTAGCGGGACCTCGAATGGTATTAATTAATAATTTTTAGATTTATTATGTTAGGAGAAAAATAAATGATTCTCCGCTCTTCGAAGCAATACCAGAGTAATCCAATAATTTCTAAACTTGCGATTGCTATATTTTTTCTTTATTATTGCCCTCGTGAATAAGTATACGATTTACATTTCCAACCGCTCGCCCTTGTGCGAATTGGACTCAACCTACTTTTAAAGACAGTGACGCTAAAATCCATGGCGATTCATCGTTTTCACCTCGGCAAGGTGTCTCTGTGTCTGCAGGGAAAGCCTCGCTTTGGATATTTGCTTCTTTTCTAATGAAATAATTATTTTTTCGATTTCAGGATGCCATGCGCTTGGAGAATGTAAACCTACGTCACGACGACAAGACTTTCCCTAGCGGATTGCAACTCCTGCTTCAACAGCTTTGGTGGCATGAATTACATGATCGAAAATGTGAGTATGAATATACTTTCAAGATACCAAGCCTTGGAAACAAATGGTTCTCACTGACCGATTTCTGAGACCAAGCTCAAATCTGCGACGATTTTCAAATGAAATGCAATTATCATTAACCTTTTGCATAATACTCTTATGAATGTGATCGGGAAGTGAAAGGATGATTCGATGAACATGTGCTTGGGTTATCCAATAGATTATGTGTCACATTGGTAATTAATGGAGCATACTCCTGCATTGATGAGTGCTATATATGAGGATTGTTAATGGAAGCAATCCTGGCATTGTCATGCATTGACATGCTATCATCGGGTGGATATTGTTTTAACTTTTCCCAAGTCTTTTTTTAATATTTCACTCACTCCTACTTCAGTGAAATTCCATACAAATTAAGTTCAGCCCTAATAGCTCCTCTAGTGAACTTCCTCTCGGATGGATGGGTGCTCTACCATCGATCCTCTACGTTCCTGCCACCTTCTTCTCCTTTCCATCTCCAATATTACTCATCACCACCATGTCGACAAGGAATGAGTTGATCCATGGAATAGTTTTTAACTTTCCTCTGCCATGCTCTGCAGTTAAACGAACAGAAATCTTCACATATAAGCTCGATTTGTTCTGGCCGCACTTGGTGGAAGGACACATTAAATGAAGGAAATCACTTGGTGACTTCCACGATTTAGAAATCTTCACAGCCTGCATTAATCAGTCCATCCCTCGATTTAATGCTAGCATTTATTCATGGATCATGAAGAAGCTCCTTTAACCTTCCATTCTCGGCGACCTTGTCCTCCTCCTTCTTGACATGCACTATATTCTATTCCCATCGAGTTTAAGGTTACTTCTTAGGTGTTTCATTTCAAAATAACCCTCTCTCCTTCTTCGTCGGTTTTACATGAAGCAGTTTTCTTTTCCCCACAATGAACGATTTCCAGTCTTCCTCTTTCCTTTCATTTACTTCGCTTTTGAGTCTCAGCAAGTACATTCTGGGAACGGTGCCTTCATCACAGGCAGATGTTGTTCTTTCATAAGGAAAACTGGCAAAGGACTTGCACTTCAGCACACCCATGTGCCACACCCTTCCAACTACATATCTGGAGATATTAGGCTGAACTTTCAACGTCACAGACGTTCTCTGCCTTCAGCAAGTCTATGCATAACTTGCCTTGCTACTTGCTTTCGCTCCTGAGCATCTGCAAGGTTTCCTAGGATTCTCATACTCAAAGGAAATTCGGTTCTCTCCCTTAACTTTGCATATCTCCATCCCGTCAACTCTATCCAAGGCACCTTCTACATCCTCAATCGCCACAACAGAGACATGTCAATCGGTCTTTCCACGAGCCATGCCTTTGGCAGATGCAATTCCCATTGATCTATGTCAACATTTTTATTCCATGCATTTATCCACAAACGAAATTCCCGAAGGGAAGCGTCCTTTCCTCATTGCCTTATTTTTATGTATTCAGTGCATCGATTTGAAATATCCATTTCACCTTCATCTCAGGTACTTCGAATTCCAGAGCAGGAGAGGATTCCGGTCAAGAGACGATAGATTAGGAGGCTGATCATGATGTGGATCGTCGCATGCAGCCGGACAAGCGGGAAGGAGTACCTTAGCTTTAATTATGCACCAACATGAGCGATATGAAGTGCTTATGATGTATATTGAGGAAGTTTGAATAAATTTCAACCATTCAAAACTTTATACTCTTGTTTCATTACCCACCAAATTCATAAAGCAATGTTATATATAATAAGATGTATAATAATAAAAGAGCGGGAAGCCCTGAACGGACCATTAAACGTTTCATTCTTGAGCAAATACGGTCGGCACGGAGTTGAATACGAAGAAGTTAACTCAATCGTTCTGTTCGAACGGTATGTTTCAATTAAACGAGCTGTTTCAACAGCCTTCCCCGAAACTTTCATTATTCTAAGTGTGGAAAAGTAACGTTCGAACGCCTTCTACAAGGTGCCGACAAATCGCCACGGAAGTCAATTCATTCCCTTCCCGACCCGCTTACTGCTGGTGCTACCTCTATTTTTTTTCATCAACCCTTTATGGTCATCTCCGATTTACTTCAAACTTTTCGCAAGTAACGAACAACGTCCGACCTTAGTCCGTCAGCGATTCGACAGACCCGATCCTATTTCTCCCTTACGCTCACTTAAATGATGCAAAAAGCAGTGTTCCTCCCTGCAAAGTCCAAGAATCATTCATTTAGAATAAGAAGCACAGATACCTACAGCGACGTACTAGTAAATTATTTTCGTAGGTTTGTTATGATAGTAAATCGCGAAATAAATATAAGCATCGTTCAGGGTATTCCTGTGGACGACACTTTTGAATTCCGATTTCGGACGACACCTCTATCCCAGAATTCTCTTCGGGTACATGAGGAACGCGTGCTTAATACCTTATGCAAATCGGTATCTTCATCTACTGTGAATGCTATGAACTCGATAAGAGCAGAAGTTGTATTATCACATTATTAAAAAAAGGGTATTAACATCCGTTGAATGAAATGATCCTCTTAGACATGGCCAGTATTATGGTAGATGAAGAAAGATTCATCGGCGAACATTATCCCTGGTCGAAATAGATGTTACGAGCAGTCCTCCGAAATACGCCTCGTTACATCGCATGGAGAAATAACCACATTCTCAAGCATCAAATAAATTTCTTCTTCTTAGCTTTCAGGAAATGATGGTTTCAGTAGCCATGCCAGAATTAGGAAAAGGTTGTTCGCTTACCCTATTATAAAATTTCTTATAGTTTACGTTCGGCGGGCCGCTTTGATGGCGTAAACAGTAGATAATAGCGTGACACTTGATTATCCTGGTAAATGCCACCGGTTTTGTAGAAATATTATAAAACAATAACAAAAAAAACCAGGGCTTTTGGAACTCTTGAATTCGGACCTTCAGATTTGGAATCGGCTACGTTAGTCTTGGAAACTTCGGAAACTCGGACCTTCGGATTTGGAATCGGCTGCGTTTGTTATGGAATCTTCGGAAAGCTTTTGGAATCTCTTGGATTTGAACCCTGGACCTTTAGATTTGGAATCGGCCACGTTACCACCAGGCTTACGTGTCTGCCTCTGGTGGCTGATAAAATTACAAAATATAAAATGCTTTCGAGATGTTCCTCTCGTGCACCTGTTCGATAGCAGTAAACGAGTCTCACACTGTTTATTCTGTGTCGGTTGCGACATTCACGTTTATCAGGATAATCACCTGCTCCGCCACTCCTCTATCTCAGTCCGTAATAACAATAACGAGGCGTTTAACGTATAAGGAGGACATCCAATTCCCGACAGCTCAAATACGTTGACCGTATCATTACCAATTAAACGTTTCAGCCAGAGCTAGAGTATCGGCAATGCACGTACACGTTCCTCTCTGACGAGGATACTTACACGATAGTTAAATAACGAAAAGACTGGGAAACCACTTGCTGGTTAGCTAACCACTTCATCACCAAGCCATGTCAGTACCACTTATGATTCAGGTTGATTTCTTCTTGGTCCTCATCATGTCACTATTTTTCAGTTCTAATTTTAAAATTCACAAAAACACACAATTCTCCCGGAAAGATTTGATATCCAAAAAGTATACTCAAATGAATTGGCCAACAAATTTTAAAAAATCTGGTCACATATTTCAATTTACAGGAGGAGAAAATTGCAGATAATATTCAATTACACCCAATGAAGAGAGCTAACATAAAGATGTTAAATATTTAAACCAGGAATTAGGTGTGAGAGAAGAAAATAATTTTAACCTTTTACTAAACAGAGAGCAAGTCTCACTTTCTCAAAAGCCATCTAAAATTACTATTCTCTGAAAGATAGGATAATCTCATTATGGAGCTTCCCGAAAGACTTAAGCTCGAGGAATGGTTCATACGTGTCGTATGATAAGAGTATTTATTTTCCATGGGGAATATATGGCAAGCATATTAGAATTAAGATTTTTAAAAAACTGAAAAAATATGAAAAAGGAGGGTGAAATGACAATCATATTTATTCATTTGAGAAGCGTAAATTATGGAGTGTAAATGTAGAGACAACTAAATAAAGGATAAAAGACACTTGGCCTGCTGTATTGAAAGAAAACATGATATATCTCGGAAAATATAACAGAGTTAAAATTTGTTATAAGACTGGGTGATGGTGTACACAATGCAAAATTCTGAAAAACAAGAAATGTAGCAAATCTAAGTAGTACATCATGACAACAATGTTGAAGTAGGGATCAGTTGGGAAACCAACAACAGTGACCCAATTACTGATTGAGAATAATAGATGAATAATAGACAAGTATATATGTTACTTTTGCCAAGATCCAACCAATATGACAGATAGGTAAGGAGGAGCAGTGCCTACTATTCATGGACACATCAATATGTACTATAAAATCCAAAACATCAAAAACAAGCAATAAACCAAACTACAGTTTAATTAATATTTCCTTCTAAAGAGCAATGATTTAAATTCACAATTCACCACTAAATTCACACTATTCATTCCTTTGTCAACATTGCTTCTATGATTAATTTGTATGCAAGATGCAACGTAGATTATCCTAAAGAAGGATAGGAATGGCAAGCGCAGATAAACAGTTCTATAATCTTCAAACGAGTTATACAGTCGATCAAATTATAAAAGGTAGAAGAGAATATCATAAAATAAAATACATATGCAATGAGGAATTACCTGCAACCAATGTAGATGATTACAGGCCAAGGATAATTCTCTTGGAATACAGCTATGATAAAGTCTGTTGAGATCGAGTTCAAATTTCTAAGCCATTATGACATACTCTCCGCATACTAAATCATGAACGTGAACGTCTTCCACAGGGTGCCAACAAATCGCCACGGAATTCAATCGTTTGTATTCATTCCCTTCTCGACCCGCTTACTGCGGATGCTACCTCTATTATTACATCAACCCTTAATGGTCATCTCCGTTTTACTTCGAACTTTTCGCAAGTAACGAACAACGTCCGACCTGAGTCCGACAGCGATTCGACAGACCCGATCCTTTTTCTCCCTTACGCTCACTTAAATGATGCGGTCGTAAAAAGGATTTAGAATTTATTTATTGTCTACGCATTCGTTAATACACACGCCTCGCAATCTTAGACGAGGCGAGGCGAAAACGGTTCGACATTCAACTTTCGCTTGCCATGAGTAACGTTTTCTAAACGGAATTCCAGCAGATGGCGAGGCAATGCTTCCACGCGGCTTAAGTGGGCTGGTCTTCGTTGCGAACGGAGGTGGCTCCCATGATTCGAGTGGCCTTTTCATACCAAGCCTTTGGCTACGAAAGCTCGACGATTCCTCATGGATCGAGTGACTGTTACCATATCTTTGTGCCAAGTGTTGTTACCGGAGAATATGCAAGATTTGACGGATACGGTTGCTACGCAGACGTAAGCCACGATTTCTTCGCCTTTTGAGTGCGTGAGAAGCGGAAGAGCTTGGAGTGAGGTTCGAAGGAAAAATTCAGGTAAGAAACCTAGTGCCATTAGAAACCGCCCTTTTCTCCTGTGTTTACAAATATTGTCTTCCCGAACATTTCCCTGTTCATCGTTTCGAAGAGACGATTCCATTCAGTCATCGCCACAGATATCTAAAGTAACGAGCTTAGCCATAAACGATATTGAGAGAACGCATTCATTCCTCGTGCAATAATATCGAAATGTGCCAGAAAATTAAGAATCCAAAGCTTTTCCCCTCGACAGAGCACTCCGTGAAGGCATCATGGCTAGAATGGGGATGCTTTTAAGCTCTTTTGCATGCTTAAAACTAGAAATTAATGGAATTTAACAACTTCTGATAGGGACGATGTGATCGCGGTGAGATGCAAGAGGAAAGTGAGGTATGACTAACGGCGTTGGGGGTTGTGACCGTTACCGGCGGGGGTCTAAAATTGCAATTAGATTTTTAAAAATGAACATAGGGTGTATCGTAAACGATAAAAATTACATGAAGATTAGTATTTATTATGATTTTTTCCTACTACGTGAGTCTTACCGCACAACGATACTATTTTCATGAGTACCGACACCGGATTTCTGCTGAATACAAGAAAACCAACTTTAGTCGCCGTCGACATAAAAGTAGAGAGGAATTTTACCGATGTGCAATCGTTAATTCGCTGAAGGAATATGCGGCTTAAAATTTAACAATACAGCGCTTGCACTGATAGCGGTGGTGTATTCCTCAGCCAATCAGAAGCGAGATAATTTTTAGCGGGACCTCGAATGGTATTAATTAATAATTTTTACATTTATTATGTTAGGAGAAGAATAAATGATTCTCCGCTCTTGGAAGCAATACCAGAGTAATCCAATAATTTCTAAACTTGCGATTGCTATATTTTTTCTTTATTATTGCCCTCGTGAATAAGTATACGATTTACATTTCCAACCGCTCGCCCTTGTGCACATTGGACTCAACCTACTTTTAAAGACAGTGACGCTAAAATCCATGGCGATTCATCGTTTTCACCTCGGCAAGGTGTCTCTGTGTCTGCAGGGAAAGCCTCGCTTTGGATATTTGCTTCTTTTCTAATGAAATAATTATTTTTTCGATTTCAGGATGCCATGCGCTTGGAGAATGCAAACCTACGTCACGACGACAAGACTTTCCCTAGCGGATTGCAACTCCTGCTTCAACAGCTTTGGTGGCATGAATTACATGATCGAAAATGTGAGTATGAATATACTTTCAAGATACCAAGCCTTGGAAACAAATGGTTCTCACTGACCGATTTCTGAGACCAAGCTCAAATCTGCGATGATTTTCAAATGAAATGCAATTATCATTAACCTTTTGCATAATACTCTTATGAATGTGATCGGTAAGTGAAAGGATGATTCGATGAACATATGCTTGGGTTATCCAATAGATTATGTGTCACATTGGTAATTAATGGAGCATACTCCTGCATTGATGAGTGCTATATATGAGGATTGTTAATGGAAGCAATCCTGGCATTGTCATGCATTGACATGCTATCATCAGGTGGATATTGTTTTAACTTTTCCCAAGTCTTTTTTTAATATTTCACTCACTCCTACTTCAGTGAAATTCCTTACAAATTAAGTTCAGCCCTAATAGCTCCTCTAGTGAACTTCCTCTCGGATGGATGGGTGCTCTACCATCGATCCTCTACGTTCCTGCCACCTTCTTCTCCTTTCCATCTCCAATATTACTCATCACCACCATGTCGACAAGGAATGAGTTGATCCATGGAATAGTTTTTAACTTTCCTCTGCCATGCTCTGCAGTTAAACGAACAGAAATCTTCACATATAAGCTCGATTTGTTCTGGCCGCACTTGGTGGAAGGACATATTAAATGAAGGAAATCACTTGGTGACTTCCACGATTTAGAAATCTTCACAGCCTGCATTAATCAGTCCATCCCTCAATTTAATGCTAGCATTTATTCATGGATCATGAAGAAGCTCCTTTAACCTTCCATTCTCGGCGACCTTGTCCTCCTCCTCCTTGACATGCACTATATTCTTTTCCCATCGAGTTTAAGGTTACTTCTTAGGTGTTTCAATTCAAAATAACCCTCTCTCCTTCTTCGTCGGTTTTACATGAATCAGTTTTCTTTTCCCCACAATGAACGATTTCCAGTCTTCCTCTTTCCTTTCATTTACTTCGCTTTTGAGTCTCAGCAAGTACATTCTGGGATGTTTGAACGGTGCCTTCATCACAGGCAGATGTTGTTCTTTCATAAGGAAAACTGGCCAAGGACTTGCACTTCAGCACACCCATGTGCCACACCCTTCCAACTACATATCTGGAGATATTAGGCTGAACTTTCAACGTCACAGACGTTCTCTACCTTCAGCAAGTCTATGCATAACTTGCCTTGCTACTTGCTTTCGTTCCTGAGCATCTGCAAGGTTTCCTAGGATTCTCATACTCAAAGGAAATTCGGTTCTCTCCCTTAACTTTGCATATCTCCATCCCGTCAACTCTATCCAAGGCACCTTCTACATCCTCAATTGCCACAACAGAGACATGTCAATCGGTCTTTCCACGAGCCATGGCTTTCGCAGATGCAATTCCCATTGATCTATGTCAACATTTTTATTCCATGCATTTATCCACAAACGAAATTCCTGAAGGGAAGCTTCCTTTCCTCATTCCCTTATTTTTATGTATTCAGTGCATCGATTTCAAATATCCATTTCACCTTCATCTCAGGTACTTCGAATTCCTGTGCAGGAGAGGATTCCGGTCAAGAGACGATAGATTTGGAGGCGGATCATGATGTGGATCGTCGCATGCAGCCGGACAAGCGGGAAGGAGTACCTTAGCTTTAATAATGCACCAACATGAGCGATATGAAGTGCTTATGATGTATATTGAGGCAGTTTGAATAAATTTCAACCATTCAAAACTTTATACTCTTGTTTCATTACCCACCAAATTCATAAAGCAATGTTATATATAATAAGATGTATAATAATAATAAAAGAGCTGGAAGCCCTGAACGGACCATTAAGCGTTTCATTCTCGAGCAAATACGGTCGGCACGGAGTTGAATATGAAGAAGTTAACTCAATCGTTCAGTTCGAACGGTATGTTTCAATTAAACGAGCTGTTTCAACAGCCTTCCCCGAAACTTTCATTATTCTAAGTGTGGAAAAATAACGTTCGAACGCCTTCCACAAGGTGCCGACAAATCGCCACGGAATTCAATCGTTTGTATTCATTCCCTTCTCGACCCGCTTACTGCGGATGCTACCTCTATTTTTTACATCAACCCTTTCTGGTCATCTCCGGTTTACTTCGAACTTTTCGCAAGTAACGAACAACGTCCGACCTGAGTCTGTCAGCGGTTCGACAGACCCGATCCTTTTTCTCCCTTATGCTCACTTAAATGATGCAAAAAGCAGTGTTCCTCCCTGCAAAGTCCAAGAATCGTTCATTTAGAATAAGAAGCACAGATACCTACAGCGACGTACTGGTAAATTATTTTCGTAGGTTTCTTATGAGAGTAAATCGCGAAATAAATATAAGCATCGTTCAGGGTATTCCTGTGGACGACACTTTTGAATTCCGATTTACGACGACACCTCTATCCCAGAATTCTCTTCGGGTACATGAGGAACGCGTGCTTAATACCTTATGCAAATCGGTATCTTCATCTCCTGTGAATGCTATGAACTCGATAAGGGCAGAAGTTGTATCTGTACATTATTAGAAAAAGGGTAGTAACATCCGTTGAATGAAATGATCCTCTAAGACATGGCCAGTATTATGGTAGATGAAGAAAGATTCATCGGCGAACATTATCCCGGGTCGATATATATGTTACGAGCAGTCCTCCGAAATACGCCTCGTTACATCGCATGGAGAAATAAACACATTCTCAAGCATCAAATAAATTTCTTCTTCTTAGCTTTCAGGAATTGATGGTTTCAGTAGCCATGCCAGAATTAGGAAAAGGTTGTTCGCGTACCCTATTATAAAATTTCTTATAGATTACGTTCGGCGGGCCGCTTTGATGGTGTAAAAAGGAGATGATAGCGTGACACTTGATTATTCTGGTAAATGCCACCGGTTTTGTAGAAATATTATAAAAATATAACAAAAAAAACTAGGACTTTTGGAACTCTTGAATTCGGACCTTCAGATTTGGAATCGGCTGCGTTTGTTTTGGAATCTTCGGAAACTCGGACCTTCGGATTTGGAATCGGCTGCGTTTGTTTTGGAATCTTCGGAAAACTTTTGGAATCTCTTGGAATTGAACCCTGGACCTTTGGATTTGGAATCGGCCACGTTACCACCAGGCTAACGTGTCTGTCTCAGTCGGCTGATAAAATTACAAAATATAAAATGCTTTCGAGATGTTCCACTCGTGCACCTGTTCGATAGCAGTCAACGAGTCTCACACTGTTTATTCTGTGTCGGTTGCGACGTTTATCAGGATAATCACCTGCACCGCCACTCCTCTATCTCTGTCCGTAATAACAATAACGAGGCGTTTAACGTATAAGGAGGACATCCAATTCCCGACAGCTCAAATACGTTGACCATATCATTACCGATTAAACGATTCAGCCAGAGCTAGAGTATCGGCAGTGCACGTACACGTTCCTCTCTGACGAGGATCCTTACACGATAGTTAAATAACGAAAAGACTGGGAAACCACTTGCTGGTTAGCTAACCACTTCATCACCAAGCCATGTCAGTACCACTTACGATTCAGGTTGATTTCTTCTGGGTCCTTATCATGTCACTATTTTTCAGTTCTAATTTTAAAATTCACAAAAACACACAATTCTCCCGGAAAGATTTGATATCCAAAAAGTATACTCAAATGAATTGGCTAACAAATTTTAAAAAATCTGGTCACATATTTCAATTTACAGGAGGAGAAAATTGCTGATAATATTCAATTACACCCAATGAAGAGAGCTAACTTAAAGATGTTCAATATTTAAACCAGGAATCAGGTGTGAGGGAAGAAAATAATGTTAACCTTTTACTAAACAGAGAGCAAGTCTCACTTTCTCAAAAGCCATCTTAAATTACTATTCTCAGAAAGATAGGATAATCTCATTATGGAGCTTCCCGAAAGACTTAAGCTCGAGGAATGGTTCATACGTGTCGTATGATAAGAGTATTTATTTTCCATGGGGAATATATGGCAAGCATATTAGAATTAAGATTTTTTAAAAAACTTAAAAAATATGAAAAAGGAGGGTGAAATGACAATCATATTTATTCATTTGAGAAGCATAAATTATGGAGTGTAAATGTAGAGACAACTAAATAAAGGATAAAAGACACTTGGCCTGCTGTATTGAAAGAAAACATGATATATCTCGGAAAATATAACAGAGTTAAAATTTGTTACAAGAGTGGGTGATGGTGTACACAATGCAAAATTCTGTAAAACAAGAAATGTAACAAATTTATGTAGTACAACATGACAACAATGATGAAGTCGGTGCAATAGGGATCAGTTGGGAAACCAACAACAGGGACCCAATTACTGATTGAGAATAATAGATGAATAATAGACAAGTATATATGTTACTTTTGCCAAGATCTAACCAATATGACAGATACTTAAGGAGGAGCAGTGCCTACTATTCATGGACACATCAATATGTACTATAAAATCCAAAACATCATTCCACCATCAAACATTCCTTCTACAGAGCAATGATTTAAATTCACAATTCACCACTAAATTCACACTATTCATTCCTTTGTCAACATTGATTCTATGATTAATTTGTATGCAAGATGCAACGTAAATTATCCTAAAGAAGAATAGGAATGGCAAACACTGATAAACAGTTCTGTAATCTTCAAACGAGTTATACAGTCGATCAAATTATAAAAGGTAGAAGAGAATATCATAAAATAAAATACATATGCAATGAGGAATTACCTGCAACCAATGTAGATGATTACAGGCCAAGGATAATCCTCTTGGAATACAGCTATGATAAAGTCTGTTGAGATCGAGTTCAAATTTCTTAGCCATTATGACATACTTTCCGCATACTAAATCATGAACGTGAACGTCTTCCACAGGGTGCCAACAAATCGCGACGGAATTCCATCGTTTGTATTCATTCCCTTCTCGACCCGCTTACTGCGGATGCTACCTCTATTTTTTACATCAACCCTTAATGGTCATCTCCGTTTTACTTCGAACTTTTCGCAAGTAACGAACAACGTCCGACCTGAGTCCGACAGCGATTCGACAGACCCGATCCTTTTTCTCCCTTACGCTCACTTAAATGATGCGGTCGTAAAAAGGATTTGGAATTTATTTATTGTCTACGCATTCGTTAATACACGCCTCGCAATCTTAGACGAGGCGAGGCGAAAACGGTTCGACATTCATCTTTCGCTTGCCATGAGTAACGTTTTCTAAACGGAATTCCAGCAGATGGCGAGGCAATGCTTCCACGCGGCTTAAGTGGGCTGGTCTTCGTTGCGAACGGAGGTGGCTCCCATGATTCGAGTGGCCTTTTCATACCTAGGAAAGCTCGACGATTCATCATGGATCGAGTGACTGTTACCATATCTTTGTGCCAAGTGTTGTTACCGGAGAATATGCAAGATTTGACGGATACGTTTGCTACGCAGACGTAAGCCACGATTTCTTCGCCTTTTGAGTGCGTGAGAAGCGGAAGAGCTTGGAGTGAGGTTCGAAGGAAAAATTCAGGTAAGAAACCTAGTGCCATTAGAAACCGCCCTTTTCTCCTGTGTTTACAAATATTGTCTTCCCGAACATTTCCCTGTTCATCGTTTCGAAGAGACGATTCCATTCAGTCATCGCCACAGATATCTAAAGTAACGAGCTTAGCCATAAACGATATTGAGAGAACGCATTCATTCCTCGTGCATGTGGAATAATATCGAAATGTGCCAGAAAATTAAGAATTCATGAGTACCGACACCGGATTTCTGCTGAATACAAGAAAACCAAATTTAGTCGCCGTCGACATAAAAGTAGAGAGGAATTTTACCGATGTGCAATCGTTAATACGCTGAAGGAACATGTGGCTTAAAATTTAACAATACAGCGCTTGCACTGACAGCGGTGGTATATTCCTCAGCCAATCAGAAGCGAGATAATTATTTAGCGGGACCTCGAATGGTATTAATTAATAATTTTTAGATTTATTATGTTAGGAGAAGAATAAATGATTCTCCGCTCTTCGAAGCAATACCAGAGTAATCCAATAATTTCTAAACTTGCGATTGCTATATTTTTTCTTTATTATTGCCCTCGTGAATAAGTATACGATTTACATTTCCAACCGCTCGCCCTTGTGCATATTGGACTCAACCTTTTTTTAAAGACAGTGACGCTAAAATCCATGGCGATTCATCGTTTTCACCTCGTCTCTGTGTCTGCAGGGAAGGCCTCGCTTTGGATATTTGCTTCTTTTCTAATGAAATAATTATTTTTTCGATTTCAGGATGCCATGCGCTTGGAGAATGCAACCCTACGTCACGACGACAAGACTTTCCCTAGCGGATTGCAACTCCTGCTTCAACAGCTTTGGGGGCATGAATTACATGATCGAAAACGTGAGTATAAATATACTTTCAAGATACCAAGCCTTGGAAACAAATGGTTCTCACTGACCGATTTCTGAGACCAAGCTCAAATCTGCGATGATTTTCAAATGAAATGCAATTATCATTAACCTTTTGCATAATACACTTATGAATATGATCGGGAAGTGAAAGGATGATTCGATGAACATATGCTTGGGTTTTCCAATAGATTATGTGTCACATTGGTAATTAATGGAGCATACTCCTGCATTGATGAGTGCTATATATGAGGATTGTTAATGGAAACAATCCTGGCATTGTCATGCATTGACATGCTATCATCAGGTGGATATTGTTTTAACTTTTCCCAAGTCTTTTTTTAATATTTCACTCACTCCTACTTCAGTGAAATTCCTTACAAATTAGGTTCAGCCCTAATAGCTCCTCTAGTAAACTTCCTCTCGGATGGATGGGTGCTCTACCATCGATCCTCTACGTTCCTGCCACCTTCTTCTCCTTTCCATCTCCAATATTACTCATCACCACCATGTCGACAAGGAATGAGTTGATCCATGGAATAGTTTTTAACTTTCCTCTGCCATGCTCTGCAGTGAAACGAACAGAAATCTTCACATATAAGCTCGATTTGTTCTGGCCGCACTTGGTGGAAGGACATATTAAATGAAGGAAATCACTTGGTGACTTCCACGATTTAGAAATCTTCACAGCCTGCATTAATCAGTCCATCCCTCGATTTAATGCTAGCATTTATTCATGGATCATGAAGAAGCTCCTTTAACCTTCCATTCTCGGCGACCTTGTCCTCCTCCTTCTTGACATGCACTATATTTTTTTCCCATCGAGTTTAAGGTTACTTCTTAGGTGTTTCAATTCAAAATAACCCTCTCTGCAGCTTTCCTTCTTCGTCGGTTTTACATGAAGCAGTTTTCTTTTCCCCACAATGAACGATTTCCAGTCTTCCTCTTTCCTTTCATTTACTTCGCTTTTGAGTCTCACCAAGTACATTCTGGGATGTTTGAACGGTGCCTTCATCACAGGCAGATGTTGTTCTTTCATAAGGAAAACTGGCCAAGGACTTGCACTTCAGCACACCCATGTGCCACACCCTTCCAACTACATATCTGGAGATATTAGGCTGAACTTTCAACGTCACAGACGTTCTCTGCCTTCAGCAAGTCTACGCATAACTTGCCTTGCTACTTGCTTTCGTTCCTGAGCATCTGCAAGGTTTCCTAGAATTCTCATACTCAAAGGAAATTCGGTTCTCTCCCTTAACTTTGCATATCTCCATCCCGTCAACTCTATCCAAGGCACCTTCTACATCCTCAATTGCCACAACAGAGACATGTCAATCGGTCTTTCCACGAGCCATGGCTTTCGCAGATGCAATTCCCATTGATCTATGTCAACATTTTTATTCCATGCATTTATCCACAAACGAAATTCCTGAAGGGAAGCTTCCTTTCCTCATTGCCTTATTTTTATGTATTCAGTACATAGATTTGAAATATCCATTTCACCTTCATCTCAGGTACTTCGGATTCCTGTGCAGGAGAGGATTCCGGTCAAGAGACGATAGATTAGGAGGCGGATCATGATGTGGATCGTCGCATGCAGCCGGACAAGCGGGAAGGAGTACCTTAGCTTTAATAATGCACCAATATGAGCGATATGAAGTGCTGCTTACGATGTATATTGAGGCAGTTTGATAAAATTTCAACCATTCAAAACTTTATACTCTTGTTTCATTACCCACCAAATTCATGAAGCAATGTTATATATAATAAGATGTATAATAATAAAAGAGCGGGAAGCCCTGAACGGACCATAAAACGTTTCATTCTTGAGCAAATACGGTCGGCACGGAGTTGAATATGAAGAAGTTAACTCAATCGTTCTGTTCGAACGGTATGTTTCAATAAAACGAGCTGTTTCAACTGCCTTCCCCGTAACTTTCATTATTCTAAGTGTGGAAAAATAACGTTCGAACGCCTTCCACAAGGTGCCAACAAATCGCCACGGAATTCAATTCATTCCCTTCCCGACCCGCTTACTGCTGGTGCTACCTCTATTTTTTACATCAACCCTTTATGGTCATCTCCGTTTTACTTCGAACTTTTCGCAAGTAACGAACAACGTCCGACCTGAGTCCGTCAGCGATTCGAAGACCCGTTCCTTTTTCTCCCTTACGCTCACTTAAATGATGCAAAAAGCAGTGTTCCTCCCTGCAAAGTCCAAGAATCATTCATTTAGAATATGAAGCACAGATACCTACAGCGACGTACTAGTAAATTATTTTCGTAGATTTGTTATGATAGTAAATCGCGAAATAAATATAAGCATCGTTCAGGGTATTCCTGTGGACGACACTTTTGAATTCCGATTCCGGACGACACCTCTATCCCAGAATTCTCTTCGGGTACATGAGGAACGCGTGCTTCATAGCTTATGCAAATCGGTATCTCCTGTGAATGCTATGAACTCGATAAGGGCAGAAGTTGTATCTGTACATTATTAAAAAAAGGGTAGTAACATCCGTTGAATGAAATGATCCTCTAAGACATGGCCTGTATTATGGTAGATGAAGAAAGATTCATCGGCGAACATTATCCCGGGTCGAAATAGATGTTACGACCAGTCCTCCGAAATACGCCTCGTTACATCGCATGGAGAAATAACCACATTCTCAAGCATCAAATAAATTTCTTCTTCTTAGCTTTCAGGAATTGATGGTTTCAGTAGCCATGCCAGAATTAGGAAAAGGTTGTTCGCTTACCCTATTATAAAATTTCTTATAGATTACGTTCGGCGGGCCGCTTTGATGGCGTAAACAGTAGATAATAGCGTGACACTTGTTTATCCTGGTAAATGCCACCGGTTTTGTAGAAATATTATAAAACAATAACAAAAAAAATAGGACTTTTGGAACTCTTGAATTCGGAACTTCAGATTTGGAATCGGCTGCGTTTGTTTTGGAATCTTCGGAAACTCGGACCTTCGGATTTGGAATCGGCTGCGTTTGTTTTGGAATCTTCGGAAAACTTTTGGAATCTCTTGGATTTGAACCCTGGACCTTTGGATTTGGAATCGGCCACCTTACCACCAGGCTAACGTGTCTGCCTCTGGTGGCTGATAAAATTACAAAATATAAAATGCTTTCGAAATGTTCCTCTCGTGCACCTGTTCGATAGCAGTCAACGAGTCTCACACTGTTTATTCCGTGTCGGTTGCGACATTCACGTTTATCAGGATAATCACCTGCTCCGCCACTCCTCTATCTCTGTCCGTAATAACAATAACGAGGCGTTTAACGTATAAGGAGGACATCCAATTCCCGACAGCTCAAATACGTTGACCATATCATTACCAATTAAACGTTTCAGCCAGAGCTAGAGTATCGGCAATGCACGTACACGTTCCTCTCTGACGAGGATACTTACACGATAGTTAAATAACGAAAAGACTGGGAAACCACTTGCTGGTTAGCTAACCGCTTCATCACCAAGCCATGTCAGTACCACTTATGATTCAGGTTGATACCTTCTGGGTCCTTATCATGTCACTATTTTTCAGTTCTAATTGTAAAATTCACAAAAACACACAATTCTCCCGGAAAGATTTGATATCCAAAAAGTATACTCAAATGAATTGGCTAACAAATTTTAAAAAATCTGGTCACATATTTCAATTTACAGGAGGAGAAAATTGCAGATAATATTCAATTACACACAATGAAGAGAGCTTACATAAAGATGTTAAATATTTAAACCAGGAATTAGGTGTGAGGGAAGAAAATAATGTTAACCTTTTACTAAACAGAGAGCAAGTCTCACCATCTTACTTTCTCAAAAGCCATCTAAAATTACTATTCTCTGAAAGATAGGATAATCTCATTATGGAGCTTCCCGAAAGACTTAAGCTCGAAGCATGGTTCATACGTGTCGTATGATAAGAGTATTTATTTTCCATGGGGAATATATGGCAAGCGTATTAGAATTGAGATTGCTAAAAAAAAAGAAAAATTATGAAAAAGGAGGGTGAAATGACAATCATATTTATTCATTTGAGAAGCATCAATTATGGAGTGTAAATGTAGAGACAATTAAATAAAGGATAAAAGACACTTGGCCTGCTGTATTGAAAGAAAACATGATATATCTCGGAAAATATAACAGAGTTAAAATTTGTTACAAGAGTGGGTGATGGTGTACACAATGAAAAATTCTGTAAAACAAGAAATGTAACAAATCTAAGTAGTACATCATGACAACAATGATGAAGTCGGTGCAGTAGGGATCAGTTGGGAAACCAACAACAGTGACCCAATTACTGATTGAGAATAATAGATGAAGAATAGACAAGTATATTAGTTACTTTTGCCAAGATCTAACCAATAAGACAGATAGGTAAGGGGGAGCAGTGCCTACTATTCATGGAAACATCAATATGTACTATAAAATCCAAAACCTCAAAAACAAGCAATAAACCAAACTACAGTTCGTCCGATGAGAATCCTAGGAAACCTTGCAGATGCTCAGGAACGAAAGCAAGTAGCAAGGCAAGTTATGCATAGACTTGCTGAAGGCTCCTTCTACATCCTCAATCGCCACAACAGAGACATGTCAATCGGTCTTTCCACGAGCCATGGCTTTCGCAGATGCAATTCCCATTGATCTATGTCAACATTTTTATTCCATGCATTTATCCATAAACGAAATTCCTGAAGGGAAGCTTCCTTTCCTCATTGCCTTATTTTTATCTATTCAGTGCATCGAATTGAAATATCCATTTCACCTTCATCTCAGGTACTTCGAATTCCTGTGCAGGAGAGGATTCCGGTCAAGAGACGATAGATTAGGAGGCGGATCATGATCGTCGCATGCAGCCGGACAAGCGGGAAGGAGTACCTTAGCTTTAATAATGCACCAACATGAGCGATATGAAGTGCTGCTTACGATGTATATTAAGGCAGTTTGAATAAATTTCAACCATTCAAAACTTTATACTCTTGTTTCATTACCCACCAGATTCATAAAGCAATGTTATATATAATAAGATGTATAATAATAAAAGAGCTGGAAGCCCTGAACGGACCATTAAACGTTTAATTCTTGAGCAAATACGGTCGGCACGGAGTTGAATATGAAGAAGTTAACTCAATCGTTCTGTTCGAACGGTATGTTTCAATTAAACGAGCTGTTTCAACAGCCTTCCCCGAAACTTTCATTATTCTAAGTGTGGAAAAATAACGTCCGACCTGAGTCCGTCAGCGATTCGACAGACCCGATCCTTTTTCTTCCTTACGCTCACTTAAAGGATGCGGTCGTAAAAAGGATTTATAATTTATTTATTGTCTACGCATTCGTTAATACACACGCCTCGCAATCTTAGACGAGGCGAGGCGAAAACGGTTCGACATTCATCTTTCGCTTGCCATGAGTAACGTTTTCTAAACGGAATTCCAGCAGATGGCGAGGCAATGCTTCCACGCGGCTTAAGTGGGCTGGTCTTCGTTGCGAACGGAGGTGGCTCCCATGATTCGAGTGGCCTTTTCATACCAAGCCTTTGGCTACGAAAGCTCGACGATTCCTCATGGATCGAGTGACTGTTACCATATCTTTGTGCCAAGTGTTGTTACCGGAGAATATGCAAGATTTGACGGATACGGTTGCTACGCAGACGTAAGCCACGATTTCTTCGCCTTTTGAGTGCGTGAGAAGCGGAAGAGCTTGGAGTGAGGTTCGAAGGAAAAATTCAGGTAAGAAACCTAGTGCCATTAGAAACCGCCCTTTTCTCCTGTGTTTACAAATATTGTCTTCCCGAACATTTCCCTGTTCATCGTTTCGAAGAGACGATTCCATTCAGTCATCGCCACAGATATCTAAAGTAACGAGCTTAGCCATAAACGATATTGAGAGAACGCATTCATTCCTCGTGCATGTGGAATAATATCGAAATGTGCCGGAAAATTAAGAATCCAAAGCTTTTCCCCTCGACAGAGCACTCCGTGAAGGCATCATGGCTAGAATGGGGATGCTTTTAAGCTCTTTTGCATGCTAAAAACTAGAAATTAATGGAATTTAACAACTTCTGATAGGGACGATGTGATCGCGGTGAGATGCAAGAGGAAAGTGAGGTATGACTAACGGCGTTGGGGGTTGTGACCGTTACCGGCGGGGGTCTAAAATTGCAATTAGATTTTTAAAAATGAACATAGGGTGTATCGTAAACGATAAAAATTACATGAAGATTAGTATTTATTATGATTTTTTCCTACTACGTGAGTCTTACCGCACAACGATACTATTTTCATGAGTACCGACACCGGATTTCTGCTAAAATACAAGAAAACCAACGTTAGTCGCCGTCGACATAAAAGTAGAGAGGAATTTTACCGATGTGCAATCGTTAATTCGCTGAAGGAATATGCGGCTTAAAATTTAACAATACAGCGCTTGCACTGATAGCGGTGGTGTATTCCTCAGCCAATCAGAAGCGAGATAATTATTCAGCGGGACCTCGAATGGTATTAATTAATAATTTTTAGATTTATTATGTTAGGAGAAGAATAAATGATTCTCCGCTCTTCGAAGCTATTCCAGAGTAATCCAATAATTTCAAAACTTGCGCTTGCTATATTTTTTCTTTATTATTGCCCTCGTGATTAAGTATACGATTTACATTTCCAACCGCTCGCCCTTGTGCACATTGGACTCAACCTACTTTTAAAGACAGTGACGCTAAAATCCACGGCGATTTCACCTCGGCAAGGTGTCTCTGTGTCTGCATGGAAAGCCTCGCTTTGGATATTTGCTTCTTTTCTAATGAAATAATTATTTTTTCGATTTCAGGATGCCATGCGCTTGGAGAATGCAACCCTACGTCACGACGACAAGACTTTCCCTAGCGGATTGCAACTCCTGCTTCAACAGCTTTGGTGGTTGAAATTACATGATCGAAAATGTGAGTATGAATATACTTTCAAGGTACCAAGCCTTGGAAACAAAGGGTTCTCACTGACTGATTTCTGAGACCAACGTCAAATCTGTGATGATTTTCAAATGAAATGCTATTATCATTAACCTTTTGCATAATACACTTATGAATATGATCGGGAAGTGAAAGGATGATTTGATGAACATATGCTTGGGTTATCCAATAGATTATGTGTCACATTGGTAATTAATGGAGCATACTCCTGCATCGATGAGTGCTATATGAGGATTGTTAATGAAAGCAATCCTGGCATTGACATGCTATCATCGGGTTGATATTGTTTTAACTTTTCCCAAGTCTTATTTAATATTTCACTCACTCCTACTTCAGTGAAATTCCTTACAAATTAAGTTCAGCCCTAATAGCTCCTCTAGTAAACTTCCTCTCGGATGGATGGGTGCTCTACCATCGATCCTCTACGTTCCTGCCACCTTCTTCTCCTTTCCATCTCCAATATTACTCATCACCACCATGTCGACAAGGAATGAGTTGATCCATGGAATAGTTTTTAACTTTCCTCTGCCATGCTCTGCAGTTAAACGAACAGAAATCTTCACATATAAGCTCTATTTGTTCTGGCCGCACTTGGTGGAAGGACATATTAAATGAAGGAAATCACTTGGCGACTTCCACAGTTTAGAAATCCTCACAGCCTGCATTAATCAGTCCATCCCTCATTTTAATGCTAGCATTTATTCATGGATCATGAAGAAGCTCCTTTAACCTTCCATTCTCGGCGACCTTGTCCTCTTCCTTCTTGACATGCATTATATTCTTTTCCCATCGAGTGTAAGGTTACTTCTTAGGTGTTTCAATTCAAAATAACCCTCTCTCCTTCTTCGTCGGTTTTACATGAATCAGTTTTCTTTTCCCCACAATGAACGATTTCCAGTCTTCCTCTTTCCTTTCATTTACTTCGCTTTTGAGTCTCAGCAAGTGCATTCTGGGATGTTTGAACGGTGCCTTCATCACAGGCAGATGTTGTTCTTCGTTAGGAAAACTGGCCAAGGACTTGCACTTCAGCACACCCATGTGCCACACCCTTCCAACTACATATCTGGAGATATTAGGCTGAACTTTCAACGTCACAGACGTTCTCTGCCTTCAGCAAGTCTATGCATAACTTGCCTTGCTACTTGCTTTCGTTCCTGAGCATCTGCAAGGTTTCCTAGGATTCTCATACACAAAGGAAATTCGGTTCTCTCCCTTAACTTTGCATATCTCCATCCCGTCAACTCTATCCAAGGCACCTTCTACATCCTCAATCGCCACAACAGAGACATGTCAATCGGTCTTTCCACGAGCCATGCCTTTGGCAGATGCAATTCCCATTGATCTATGTCAACATTTTTATTCCATGCATTTATCCATAAACGAAATTCCTGAAGGGAAGCTTCCTTTCCTCATTGCCTTATTTTTATCTATTCAGTACATCGAATTGAAATATCCATTTCACCTTCATCTCAGGTACTTCGAATTCCTGTGCAGGAGAGGATTCCGGTCAAGAGACGATAGATTAGGAGGCGGATCATGATCGTCGCATGCAGCCGGACAAGCGGGAAGGAGTACCTTAGCTTTAATAATGCACCAACATGAGCGATATGAAGTGCTGCTTACGATGTATATTAAGGCAGTTTTAATAAATTTCAACCATTCAAATCTTTATACTCTTGTTTCATTACCCTCCAAATTCATAAAGCAATGTTATATATAAAAAGATGTATAATAATAAAAGAGCTGGAAGCCCTGAACGGACCATTAAACGTTTCATTCTTGAGCAAATACGGTCGGCAAGGAGTTGAATATGAAGAAGTTAACTCAATCGTTCTGTTCGAACGGTATGTTTCAATTAAACGAGCTGTTTCAACAGCCTTCCCCGAAACTTTCATTATTCTAAGTGTGGAAAAATAACGTTCGAACGCTTTCCACAAGCTGCCAACAAATCGCCACGGAATTCAATTCATTCCCTTCCCGACCCGCCTACTGCTGGTGCTATCTCTATTTTTTACATCAACCCTTTATGGTCATCTCCGTTCTACTTCGAACTTTTCGCAAGTAACGAACAACGTCCGACCTGAGTCCGCCAGCGAGTCGAGAGACCCGATCCTTTTTCTCCCTTACGCTCACTTAAATGATGCAAAAAGCAGTTTCCTCCCTGCAAAGTCCAAGAATCATTCATTTAGAATAAGAAGCACAGATACCTACAGCGTCGTACTAGTAAATTATTTTCGTAGGCTTATTATGAGACTATATCGCGAAATAAATATAAGCATCGTTCAGGGTATTGCTGTGGACGACACTTTTGAATTCCGATTTCGGACGACACCTCTATCCCAGAATTCTCTTCGGGTACATGAGGAACGCGTGCTTCATAGATTATGCAAATCGGTATCTCCTGTGAATGCTATGAACTCGATATGGGCAGAAGTTGTATCTGTACATTATTAAAAAAAGGGTAGTAACATCCGTTGAATGAAATGATCCTCTAAGACATGGCCAGTATTATGGTAGATGAAGAAAGATTCATCGGCGAACATTATCCCGGGTCGAAATAGATGTTACGACCAGTCCTCCGAAATACGCCTCGTTACATCGCATGGAGAAATAACCACATTCTCAAGCATCAAATAAATTTCTTCTTCTTAGCTTTCAGGAATTGATGGTTTCAGTAGCCATGCCAGAATTAGGAAAAGGTTGTTCGCTTACCCTATTATAAAATTTCTTATAGATTACGTTCGGCGGGCCGCTTTGATGGCGTAAACAGTAGATAATAGCGTGACACTTGATTATCCTGGTAAATGCCACCGGTTTTGTAGAAATATTATAAAACAATAACAAAAAAGAACTAGGACTTTTGGAACTCTTGAATTCGGACCTTCAGATTTGGAATCGGCTACGTTTGTTTTGGAATCTTCGGAAAACTTTTGGAATCTCTTGGATTTGAACCCTGGACCTTTGGATTTGGAATCGGCCACGTTACCACCAGGCTAACGTGTCTGCCTCTGGTGGCTGATAAAATTACAAAATATAAAATGCTTTCGAGATGTTCCTCTCGTGCACCTGTTCGATAGCAGTCAACGAGTCTCACACTGTTTATTCTGTGTCGGTTGCGACATTCACGTTTATCAGGATAATCACCTGCTCCGCCACTCCTCTATATCTGTCCGTAATAACAATAACGAGGCGTTTAACGTATAAGGAGGACATCCAATTCCCGACAGCTCAAATACGTTGACCATATCATTACCAATTAAACGTTTCAGCCAGAGCTAGAGTATCGGCAATGCACGTACACGTTCCTCTCTGACGAGGATGCTTACACGATAGTTAAATAGCGAAAAGACTGGGAAACCACTTGCTGGTTAGCTAACCACTTCATCACCAAGCCATGTCAGTACCACTTATGATTCAGGTTGATATCTTCTGGGTCCTTATCATGTCACTATTTTTCAGTTCTAATTTTAAAATTCACAAAAGCACACAATTCTCCCGGAAAGATTTGACATCCAATAAGTATACTCAAATGAATTGGCTAACAAAAAATTTTAAAAATCTGGTCACATATTTCAATTTACAGGAGGAGAAAATTGCAGATAATATTCAATTACACACAATGAAGAGAGCTAACAGAAAGGTGTTAAATATTTAAACCAGGAATTAGGTGTGTTTGAACGAGGGAAGAAAATAATGTTAACCTTTTACTAAACAGAGAGCAAGTCTCACCATCTTACTTTCTCAAAAGCCATCTAAAATTACTATTCTCTGAAAGATAGGATAATCTCATTATGGAGCTTCCCGAAAGACTTAAGCTCGAGGAATGGTTCATACGTGTCGTATGATAAGAGTATTTATTTTCCATGGGGAATATATGGCAAGCGTATTAGAATTAAGATTTCTAAAAAAAATGAAAAAATATGAAAAAGGAGGGTGAAATGACAATCATATTTATTCATTTGAGAAGCATAAATTATAAAGTGTAAATGCAGAGACAACTGAATAAAGGTTAAAAGACACTTGGCCTGCTATATTGAAAGAATACATGATATATCTCTGAAAATAAAACAGAGTTAAAATTTATTACAAGAGTGGGTGATGGTGTACACAATGCAAAATTCTGAAAAACAAGAAATGTAACAAATCTAAGTAGTACATCATGACAACAATGTTGAAGTAGGGATCAGTTGGGAAACCAACAACAGTGACCCAATTACCGATTGAGAATAATAGATGAATTATAGACAAGTATATTAGTTACTTTTGCCAAGATCTAACCAATATGACAGATAGGTAAGGAGGAGCAGTGCCTACTATTCATGGACACATCAGTATGTACTATAAAATCCAAAACATCAAAAAAACAAGCAATAAACCAAACTACAGTTCAATTAATATTTCCTTATACAGAGCAATGATTTAAAATCACAATTCACCACTAAATTCACACTATTCATTCCTTTGTCAACATTGCTTCTATGATTAATTTGTATGCAAGATGCAACGTAAATTATCCTAAAGAAGAATAGGAATGGCAAACACAGATAAACAGTTCTGTAATCTTCAAACGAGTTATACAGTCGATCAAATTATGAAAGGTAGAAGAGAATATCATAAAACAAAATACATATGCAATGAGGAATTACCTGCAACCAATGTAGATGATTACAGGCCAAGGACAATTCTCTTGGAATACAGCTATGATAAAGTCTGTAGAGATCGAGTTCAAATTTCTTAGCCATTATGACATACTTTTCGCATACTAAATCATGAACGTGAACGTCTTCCACAGGGTGCCAACAAATCGCCACGGAATTCAATCGTTTGTATTCATTCCCTTCTCGACCCGCTTACTGCGGATGCTACCTCTATTTTTTACATCAATCCTTTATGGTCGTCTCCGTTTTACTTCGAACTTTTCGCAAGTAACGAACAACGTCCGACCTGAGTCTGTCAGCGATTCGACAGACCCGATCCTTTTTCTCCCTTACCGTCACTTAAATGATGCGGTCGTAAAAAGGATTTAGAATTTATTTATTGTCTACGCATTCGTTAATACACACGCCTCGCAATCTTAGACGAGGCGAGGCGAAAATGGTTCGACATTCATCTTTCGCTTGCCATGAGTAACGTTTTCTAAACGGAATTCCAGCAGATGGCGAGGCAATGCTTCCACGCGGCTTAAGTGAGCTGGTCTTCTTTGCGAACGGAGGTGGCTCCCATGATTCGAGTGGCCTTTTCATACCAAGCCTTTGGCTACGAAAGCTCGACGATTCCTCATGGATCGAGTGACTGTTACCATATCTTTGTGCCAAGTGTTGTTACCGGAGAATATGCAAGATTTGACGGATACGGTTGCTACGCAGACGTAAGCCACGATTTCTTCGCCTTTTGAGTGCGTGAGAAGCGGAAGAGCTTGGAGTGAGGTTCGAAGGAAAAATTCAGGTAAGAAACCTAGTGCCATTAGAAACCGCCCTTTTCTCCTGTGTTTACAAATATTGTCTTCCCGAACATTTCCCTGTTCATCGTTTCGAAGAGACGATTCCATTCAGTCATCGCCACAGATATCTAAAGTAACGAGCTTAGCCATAAACGATATTGAGAGAACGCATTCATTCCTCGTGCAATAATATCGAAATGTGCCAGAAAATTAAGAATCCAAAGCTTTTCCCCTCGACAGAGCACTCCGTGAAGGCATCATGGCTAGAATGGGGATGCTTTTAAGCTCTTTTGCATGCTAAAAACTAGAAATTAATGGAATTTAACAACTTCTGAAAGGGACGATGTGATCGCGGTGAGATGCAAGAGGAAAGTGAGGTACGACTAACGGCGTTGGGGGTTGTGACTGTTACTGGCGGGGGTCTAAAATTGCAATTAGATTTTTAAAAATGAACATAGGGTGTATCGTAAACGATAAAAATTACATGAAGATTAGTATTTATTATGATTTTTTCCTACTACGTGAGTCTTACCGAAAAACGATACTATTTTCATGAGTACCGACACCGGATTTCTGCTGAATACAAGAAAACCAACTTTAGTCGCCGTCGACATAAAAGTAGAGAGGAATTTTACCGATGTGCAATCGTTAATACGCTGAAAGAACATGTGGCTTAAAATTTAACAATACAGCGCTTGCACTGACAGCGGTGGTATATTCCTCAGCCAATCAGAAGCGAGATAATTATTTAGCGGGACCTCGAATGGTATTAATTAATAATTTTTAGATTTATTATGTTAGGAGAAGAATAAATGATTCTCCGCTCTTCGAAGCAATACCAGAGTAATCCGATAATTTCTAAACTTGCGATTGCTATATTTTTTCTTTATTATTGCTTTCGTGAATAAGTATACGATTTACATTTCCAACCGCTCGCCCTTGTGCATATTGGACTCAACCTACTTTTAAAGACATTGACGCTAAAATCCATGGCGATTCATCCTTTTCACCTCGGCAAGGTGTCTCTGTGTCTGCAGGGAAAGCCTCGCTTTGGATATTTGCTTCTTTTCTAATGAAATAATTATTCTTTCGATTTCAGGATGCCATGCGCTTGGAGAATGCAAACCTACGTCACGACGACAAGACTTTCCCTAGCGGATTGCAACTCCTGCTTCAACAGCTTTGGTGGCATGAATTACATGATCGAAAATGTGAGTATGAATATACTTTCAAGATACCAAGCCTTGGAAACAAATGGTACTCACTGACCGATTTCTGAGACCAACCTCAAATCTGTGATGATTTTCAAATGAAATGCAATTATCATTAACCTTTTGCATAATACTCTTATGAATGTGATCGGGAAGTGAAAGGATGATTCGATGAACATATGCTTGGGTTATCCAATAGATTATGTGTCACATTGGTAATTAATGGAGCATACTCCTGCATTGATGAGTGCTATATGAAGATTGTTAATGGAAGCAATCCTGGCATTGTCATGCAGTGACATGCTTTCATCGGGTGGATATTGTTTTAAACGTTTCCCAAGTCTTTTTTTAATATTTCACTCACTCCTACTTCAGTGAAATTCCTTACAAATTAAGTTCAGCCCTAATAGCTCCTCTAGTGAACTTCCTCTCGGATGGATGGGTGCTCTACCATGGATCCTCTACGTTCCTGCCACCTTCTTCTCCTTTCCATCTCCAATATTACTCATCACCACCACGTCGACAAGGAATGACTTGATCCATGGAATAGTTTTTAACTTTCCTCTGCCATGCTCTGCAGTTAAACGAACAGAAATCTTCACATATGAGCTCGATTTGTTCTGGCCGCACTTGGTGGAAGGACATATTAAATGAAGGAAATCACTTGGTGACTTCCACGATTTAGAAATCTTCACAGCCTGCATTAATCAGTCCATCCCTCATTTTAATGCTAGCATTTATTCATGGATCATGAAGAAGCTCCTTTAACCTTCCATTCTCGGCGACCTTGTCCTCCTCCTTCTTGACATGCACTATATTCTTTTTTCCATCGAGTTTAAGGTTACTTCTTAGGTGTTTCAATTCAAAATAACCCTCTCTGCAGCTTTCCTTCTTCGTCGGTTTTACATGAAGCAGTTTTCTTTTCCCCACAATGAACGATTTCCAGTCTTCCTCTTTCCTTTCATTTACTTCGCTTTTGAGTCTCAGCAAGTACATTCTGGGATGTTTGAACGGTGCCTTAATCACAGGCAGATGTTGTTCTTTCATAAGGAAAACTGGCCAAGGACTTGCACTTCAGCACACCCATGTGCCACACCCTTCCAACTACATATCTGGAGATATTAGGCTGAACTTTCAACCTCACAGACGTTCTCTGCCTTCAGCAAGTCTATGCATAACTTGCCTCGCTACTTGCTTTCGTTCCTGAGCATCTGCAAGGTTTCCTAGGATTCTCATACTCAAAGGAAAGTCGGTTCTCTCCTTAAACTTTGCATTTCTCCATCCCGTCGACTCTATCCAAGGCACCTTCTACATCCTCAATTGCCACAACAGAGACATGTCAATCGGTCTTTCCACGAGCCATGGCTTTCGCAGATGCAATTCCCATTGATCGATGTCAACATTTTTATTCCATGCATTTATCCATAAACGAAATTCCTGAAGGGAAGCTTCCTTTCCTCAATGCCCTATTTTAATGTATTCAGTGAATCGATTTGAAATATCCATTTCACCTTCATCTCAGGTACTTCGAATTCCTGTGCAGGAGAGGATTCCGGTCAAGAGACGATAGATTAGGAGGCGGATCATGATGTGGATCGTCGCATGCAGCCGGACAAGCGGGAAGGAGTACCTTAGCTTTAATAATGCACCAACATGAGCGATATGAAGTGCTTATGATGTATATTGAGGCAGTTTGAATAAATTTCAACCATTCAAAACTTAAGCTCGAAGCTCTCAAAAGCCATCTAAAATTACTATTCTCTGAAAGATAGGATAATCTCATTATGGAGCTTCCCGAAAGACTTAAGCTCGAGGAATGGTTCATACGTGTCGCATGATAAGAGTATTTATTTTCCATGGGGAATTATTGGCAAGCGTATTAGAATTCAGATTTCTAAAAAAAACTGAAGAAATATGAAAAAGGAGGGTGAAATGACAATCATATTAATTCATTTGAGAAGCATAAATTATGGAGTGTAAATGCAGAGACAACTAAATAAAGGATAAAAGACACTTGGCCTGCTGTATTGAAAGAATAAATGATATATCTCTGAAAATATAACAGAGTTAAAATTTGTTACAAGAGTGGGTGATGGTGTACACAATGCAAAATTCTGTAAAACAAGAAATGTAACAAATCTAAGTAGTACATCATGACAACAATGTTGAAGTAGGGATCAGTTGGGAATCCAACAACAGTGACCCAATTACTGATAGAGAATGATAGATGAATAATAGACAAGTATATTAGTTACTTTTGCCAAGATCTAACCAATATGACAGATAGGTAAGGCGGAGCAGTGCCTACTATTCATGGAAACATCAGTATGTACTATAAAATCCAAAACATCAAAAACATGCATTAAACCAAACTACAGTTTAATTAATATTTCCTTCTACAGAGCAATGATTTAAATTCACAATTCACCACTAAATTCACATTATTCATTCCTTTGTCAACATTGCTTCTATGATTAATTTGTATGCAAGATGCAACGTAAATTATCCTAAAGAAGGATAGGAATGGCAAACACTGATAAACAGTTCTGTAATCTTCAAACGAGTTATACAGTCGATCAAATTATGAAAGGTAGAAGAGAATATCATAAAATAAAATACGTATGCAATGAGGAATTACCTGCAACCAATGTAGATGATTACAGGCCAAGGATAATTCTCTTGGAATACAGCTATGATAAAGTCTGTTGAGATCGAGTTCAAATTTCTTAGCCATTATGACATACTTTCCGCATACTAAATCATGAACGTGAACGTCTTCCACAGGGTGCCAACAAATCGCCACGGAATTCAATCGTTTGTATTCATTCCCTTCTCGACCCGCTTACTGCGGATGCTACCTCTATTTTTTACATCAACCCTTAATGGTCATCTCCGTTTTACTTCGAACTTTTCGCAAGTAACGAACAACGTCCGACCTGAGTCTGTCAGCGATTCGACAGACCCGATCCTTTTTCTCCCTTACGCTCACTTAAATGATGCGGTCGTAAAAAGGATTTATAATTTATTTATTGTCTACGCATTCGTTAATACACACGCCTCGCAATCTTAGACGAGGCGAGGCGAAAATGGTTCGACATTCATCTTTCGCTTGCCATGAGTAACGTTTTCTAAACGGAATTCCAGCAGATGGCGAGGTAATGCTTCCACGCGGCTTAAGTGAGCTGGTCTTCTTTGCGAACGGAGGTGGCTCCCATGATTCGAGTGGCCTTTTCATACCAAGCCTTTGGCTACGAAAGCTCGACGATTCCTCATGGATCGAGTGACTGTTACCATATCTTTGTTGTTGTGTTGTGTTGTTACCGGAGAATATGCAAGATTTGACGGATACGGTTGCTACGCAGACGTTAGCCACGATTTCTTCGCCTTTTGAGTGCGTGAGAAGCGGAAGAGCTTGGAGTGAGGTTCGAAGGAAAAATTCAGGTAAGAAACCTAGTGCCATTAGAAACCGCCCTTTTCTCCTGTGTTTACAAATATTGTCTTCCCGAACATTTCCCTGTTCGTCGTTTCGAAGAGACGATTCCATTCAGTCATCGCCACAGATGTCTAAAGTAACGAGCTTAGCCATAAACGATATTGAGAGAACGCATTCATTCCTCGTGCAATAATATCGAAATGTGCCAGAAAATTAAGAATCCAAAGCTTTTCCCCTCGACAGAGCACTCCGTGAAGGCATCATGGCTAGAATGGGGATGCTTTTAAGCTCTTTTGCATGCTAAAAACTAGAAATTCATGGAATTTAACAACTTCTGATAGGGACGATGTGATCGCGGTGAGATGCAAGAGGAAAGTGAGGTATGACTAACGGCGTTGGGGGTTGTGACCGTTACCGGCGGGGGTCTAAAATTGCAATTAGATTTTTAAAAATGAACATAGGGTGTATCGTAAACGATAAAAATTACATGAAGATTAGTATTTATTATGATTTTTTCCTACTACGTGAGTCTTACCGCACAACGATACTATTTTCATGAGTACCGACACCGGATTTCTGCTGAATACAAGAAAACCAACTTTAGTCGCCGTCGACATAAAAGTAGAGAGGAATTTTACCGATGTGCAATCGTTTATACGCTGAAGGAACATGTGGCTTAAAATTTAACAATACAGCGCTTGCACTGACAGCGGTGGTGTATTCCTCAGCCAATCAGAAGCGAGATAATTATTAGCGGGACCTCGAATGGTATTAATTAATAATTTTTAGATTCATTATGTTAGGAGAAGAATAAATGATTCTCCGCTCTTCGAAGCAATACCAGAGTAATCCAATAATTTCTAAACTTGCGATTGCTATATTTTTTCTTTGTTATTGCCCTCGTGAATAAGTATACGATTTACATTTCCAACCGCTCGCCCTTGTGCACATTGGACTCAACCTACTTTTAAAGACAGTGACGCTGAAATCCATGGCGATTCATCGTTTTCACCTCGGCAAGGTGTCTCTGTGTCTGCAGGGAAAGCCTCGCTTTGGATATTTGCTTCTTTTCTAATGAAATAATTATTTTTTCGATTTCAGGATGCCATGCGCTTGGAGAATGCAAACCTACGTCACGACGACAAGACTTTCCCTAGCGGATTGCAACTCCTGCTTCAACAGCTTTGGTGGCATGAATTACATGATCGAAAATGTGAGTATGAATATACTTTCAAGATACCAAGCCTTGGAAACAAATGGTTCTCACTGACCGATTTTTGAGACCAAGCTCAAATCTGCGATGATTTTCAAATGAAATGCAATTATCATTAACCTTTTGCATAATACTCTTATGAATGTGATCGGGAAGTGAAAGGATGATTCGATGAACATATGCTTGGGTTATCCAATAGATTATGTGTCACATTGGTAATTAATGGAGCATACTCCTGCATTGATGAGTGCTATATATGAGGATTGTTAACGGAAGCAATCCTGGCATTGTCATGCATTGACATGCTATCATCAGGTGGATATTGTTTTAACTTTTCCCAAGTCTTTTTTTTATATTTCACTCACTCCTACTTCAGTGAAATTCCTTACAAATTAAGTTCGGCCCTAATAGCTCCTCTAGTGAACTTCCTCTCGGATGGATGGGTGCTCTACCATCGATCCTCTACGTTCCTGCCACCTTCTTCTCCTTTCCATCTCCAATATTACTCATCACCACCATGTCGACAAGGAATGAGTTGATCCATGGAATAGTTTTTAACTTTCCTCTGCCATGCTCTGCAGTGAAACGAACAGAAATCTTCACATATAAGCTCTATTTGTTCTGGCCGCACTTGGTGGAAGGACATATTAAATGAAGGAAATCACTTGGCGACTTCCACGATTTAGAAATCTTCACAGCCTGCATTAATCAGTCCATCCCTCAATTTAATGCTAGCATTTATTCATGGATCATGAAGAAGCTCCTTTAACCTTCCATTCTCGGCGACCTTGTCCTCCTCCTCCTTGACATGCACTATATTCTTTTCCCATCGAGTTTAAGGTTACTTCTTAGGTGTTTCAATTCAAAATAACCCTCTCTGCAGCTTTCCTTCTTCGTCGGTTTTACATGAAGCAGTTTTCTGTTCCCCACAATGAACGATTTATGTATTCAGTGCATCGATTTGAAATATCCATTTCACCTTCACCTCAGGTACTTCGAATTCCTGTGCAGGAGAGGATTCCGGTCAAGAGACGATAGATTAGGAGGCTGATCATGATGTGGATCGTCGCATGCAGCCGGACAAGCGGGAAGGAGTACCTTAGCTTTAATAATGCACCAACATGAGCGATATGAAGTGCTTATGATGTATATTGAGGCAGTTTGAATAAATTTCAACCATTCAAAACTTTATACTCTTGTTTCATTACCCACCAAATTCATAAAGCAATGTTATATATAATAAGATGTATAATGATAAAAGAGCGGGAAGCCCTGAACGGACCATTAAACGTTTCATTCCTGAGCAAATACGGTCGGCACGGAGTTGTATACGAAGAAGTTAACTCAATCGTTCTGTTCGAACGGTATGTTTCCATTAAACGAGCTGTTTCAACAGCCTTCCCCGAAACTTTCATTATTCTAAGTGTGGAAAAGTAACGTTCGAACGCCTTCCACAAGGTGCCCACAAATCGCCACGGAATTCAATTCATTCCCTTCCCGACCCGCCTACTGCTGGTGCTATCTCTATTTTTTACATCAACCCTTTATGGTCATCTCCGTTCTACTTCGAACTTTTCGCAAGTAACGAACAACGTCCGACCTGAGTCCGTCTGCGATTCGACAGACCCGTTCCTTTTTCTCCCTTACGCTCACTTAAATGATGCAAAAAGCAGTGTTCCTCCCTGCAAAGTCCAAGAATCATTCATTTAGAATAAGAAGCACAGATACCTACAGCGACGTACTAGTAAATTATTTTCGTAGGTTTGTTATGATAGTAAATCGCGAAATTAATATAAGCATCGTTCAGGGTATTCCTGTGGACGACACTTTTGAATTCCGATTTCGGACGACACCTCTATCCCAGAATTCTCTTCGGGTACATGAGGAACGCGTGCTTAATACCTTATGCAAATCGGTATCTTCATCTCCTGTGAATGCTATGAACTTGATAAGGGCAGAAGTTGTATCTGTACATTATTAAAAAAAAGGGTAGTAACATCCGTTGAATGAAATGATCCTCTAAGACATGGCCAGTATTATGATAGATGAAGAAAGATTCATCGGCGAACATTATCCCGGGTCGAAATAGATGTTACGAGCAGTCCTCCGAAATACGCCTCGTTACATCGCATGGAGAAATAACCACATTCTCAAGCATCAAATAAATTTCTTCTTCTTAGCTTTCAGGAAATGATGGTTTCAGTAGCCATCCCAGAATTAGGAAAAGGTTGTTCGCTTACCCTATTATAAAATTTCTTATAGATTACGTTCGGCGGGCCGCTTTGATGGCGTAAACGGTAGATAATAGCGTGACACTTGATTATCCTGGTAAATGCCACCGGTTTTGTAGAAATATTATATAACAATAACAAAAAAAAACAGGACTTTTGGAACTCTTGAATTCGGACCTTCAGATTTGGAATCGGCTGCGTTTGTTTTGGAATCTTCGGAAACTCGGACCTTCGGATTTGGAATCGGCTGCGTTTGTTTTGGAATCTTCGGAAAACTCTTGGATTTGAACCCTGGACCTTTGGATTTGGAATCGGCCACGTTACCACCAGGCTAACGTGTCTGCCTCTGGTGGCTGATAAAATTACAAAATATAAAATGCTTTCGAGATGTTCCTCTCGTGCAACTGTTCGATAGCAGTCAACGAGTCTCACACTGTTTATTCTGTGTCGGTTGCGACATTCACGTTTATCAGGATAATCACCTGCTCCGCCACTCCTCTATCTCTGTCCGTAATAACAATAACGAGGCGTTTAACGTATAAGGAGGACATCCAATTCCCGACAGCTCAAATACGTTGACCATATCATTACCAATTGAACGTTTCAGCCAGAGCTAGAGTATCGGCAATGCACGTACACGTTCCTCTCTGACGAGGATGCTTACACGATAATTAAATAACGAAAAGACTGGGAAACCACTTGCTGGTTAGCTAACCACTTCATCACCAAGCCATGTCAGTACCACTTATGATTCAGGTTGATATCTTCTGGGTCCCTATCATGTCACTATTTTTCAGTTCTAATTTTAAAATTCACAAAAACACACAATTCTCCCGGAAACATTTGATATCCAAAAAGTATACTCAAATGAATTGGCTAACAAATTTTAAAAAATCTGGTCACATATTTCAATTTACAGGAGGAGAAAATTGCAGATAATATTCAATTACACACAATGAACAGAGCTAACATAAAGATGTTCAATATTTAAACCAGGAATTAGGTGTGAGGGAAGAAAATAATGTTAACCTTTTACTAAACAGAGAGCAAGTCTCACTTTCTCAAAAGCCATCTAAAATTACTATTCTCTGAAAGATAGGATAATCTCACTATGGAGCTTCCCGAAAGACTTAAGCTCGAGGAATTGTTCATACGTGTCGTATGATAAGAGTATTTATTTTCAATAGGGAATATATGGCAAGCGTGTTAGAATTAAGATTTCTAAAAAAAACTGAAAAAATATGAAAAAGGAGGGTGAAATGACAATCATATTTATTCATTTGAGAAGCATAAATTATGGAGTGTAAATGCAGAGACAACTAAATAAAGGTTAAAAGACACTTGGCCTGCTGTATTATTATAGTAAAGAAAACATGATATATCTCTGAAAATATAACAGAGTTAAAATTTGTTACAAGAGTGGGTGATGGTGTACACAATGCAAAATTCTGAAAAACAAGAAATGTAACAAATCTAAGTAGTACATCATGACAACAATGTTGAAGTAGGGATCAGTTGGGAAACCAACAACAGTGACCCAATTACCGATTGAGAATAATAGATGAATAATAGACAAGTATATTAGTTACTTTTGCCAAGATCTAACCAATATGACAGATAGGTAAGGAGGAGCAGTGCCTACTATTCATGGACACATCAGAATGTACTATAAAATCCAAAACATCAAAAACAAGCAATAAACCAAACTACAGTTTTATTAATATTTCCTTCTACAGAGCAATGATTTAAATTCACAATTCACCACTAAATTCACACTATTCATTCCTTTGTCAACATTGCTTCTATGATTAATTTGTATGCAAGATGCAACGTAAATTATCCTAAAGAAGGATAGGAATGGCAAACACTGATAAACAGTTCTGTAATCTTCAAACGAGTTATACAGTCGATCAAATTATAAAAGGTAGAAGAGAATATCATAAAATAAAATACATATGCAATGAGGAATTACCTGCAACCAATGTAGATGATTACAGGCCAAGGATAATCCTCTTGGAATACAGCTATGATAAAGTCTGTTGAGATCGAGTTCAAATTTCTTAGCCATTATGACATACTTTCCGCATACTAAATCATGAACGTGAACGTCTTCCACAGGGTGCCAACAAATCGCGACGGAATTCCATCGTTTGTATTCATTCCCTTCTCGACCCGCTTACTGCGGATGCTACCTCTATTTTTTACATCAACCCTTAATGGTCATCTCCGTTTTACTTCGAACTTTTCGCAAGTAACGAACAACGTCCGACCTGAGTCCGACAGCGATTCGACAGACCCGATCCTTTTTCTCCCTTACGCTCACTTAAATGATGCGGTCGTAAAAAGGATTTGGAATTTATTTATTGTCTACGCATTCGTTAATACACGCCTCGCAATCTTAGACGAGGCGAGGCGAAAACGGTTCGACATTCATCTTTCGCTTGCCATGAGTAACGTTTTCTAAACGGAATTCCAGCAGATGGCGAGGCAATGCTTCCACGCGGCTTAAGTGGGCTGGTCTTCGTTGCGAACGGAGGTGGCTCCCATGATTCGAGTGGCCTTTTCATATCAAGTCTTTGGCTACGAAAGCTCGACGATTCATCATGGATCGAGTGACTGTTACCATATCTTTGTGCCAAGTGTTGTTACCGGAGAATATGCAAGATTTGACGGATACGGTTGCTACGCAGACGTAAGCCACGATTTCTTCGCCTTTTGAGTGCGTGAGAAGCGGAAGAGCTTGGAGTGAGGTTCGAAGGAAAAATTCAGGTAAGAAACCTAGTGCCATTAGAAACCGCCCTTTTCTCCTGTGTTTACAAATATTGTCTTCCCGAACATTTCCCTGTTCATCGTTTCGAAGAGACGATTCCATTCAGTCATCGCCACAGATATCTCAAGTGACGAGCTTAGCCATAAACGATATTGAGAGAACGCATTCATTCCTCGTGCAATAATATCGAAATGTGCCAGAAAATTAAGAATCCAAAGCTTTTCCCCTCGACAGAGCACTCCGTGAAGGCATCATGGCTAGGATGGGGATGCTTTTAAGCTCTTTTGCATGCTAAAAACTAGAAATTAATGGAATTTAACAACTTCTTATAGGGACGATGTGATCGCGGTGAGATGCAAGAGGAAAGTGAGGTATGACTAACAGCGTTGGGGGTTGTGACCGTTACCGGCGGGGGTCTAAAATTGCAATTAGATTTTTAAAAATGAACATAGGGTGTATCGTAAACGATAAAAATTACATGAAGATTAGTATTTATTATGATTTTTTCCTACTACGTGAGTCTTACCGCACAACGATACTATTTTCATGAGTACCGACACCGGATTTCTGCTGAATACAAGAAAACCAACTTTAGTCGCCGTCGACATAAAAGTAGAGAGGAATTTTACCGATGTGCAATCGTTAATACGCTGAAGGAACATGTGGCTTAAAATTTAACAATACAGCGCTTGCACTGACAGCGGTGGTATATTCCTCAGCCAATCAGAAGCGAGATAATTATTTAGCGGGACCTCGAATGGTATTAATTAATAATTTTTAGATTTATTATGTTAGGAGAAGAATAAATGATTCTCCGCTCTTGGAAGCAATACCAGAGTAATCCAATAATTTCTAAACTTGCGATTGCTATATTTTTTCTTTATTATTGCCCTCGTGAATAAGTATACGATTTACATTTCCAACCGCTCGCCCTTGTGCACATTGGACTCAACCTACTTTTAAAGACAGTGACGCTAAAATCCATGGCGATTCATCGTTTTCACCTCGGCAAGGTGTCTCTGTGTCTGCAGGGAAAGCCTCGCTTTGGATATTTGCTTCTTTTCTAATGAAATAATTATTCTTTCGATTTCAGGATGCCATGCGCTTGGAGAATGCAAACCTACGTCACGACGACAAGACTTTCCCTAGCGGATTGCAACTCCTGCTTCAACAGCTTTGGTGGCATGAATTACATGATCGAAAATGTGAGTATGAATATACTTTCAAGATACCAAGCCTTGGAAACAAATGGTTCTCACTGACTGATTTCTGAGACCAACCTCAAATCTGTGATGATTTTCAAATGAAATGCTATTATCATTAACCTTTTGCATAATACACTTATGAATATGATCGGGAAGTGAAAGGATGATTTGATGAACATATGCTTGGGTTATCCAATAGATTATGTGTCACATTGGTAATTAATGGAGCATACTCCTGCATTGATGAGTGCTATATGAGGATTGTTAATGGAAGCAATCCTGGCATTGTCATGCATTGACATGCTATCATCAGGTGGATATTGTTTTTACTTTTCCCAAGTCTTTTTTTAATATTTCACTCACTCCTACTTCAGTGAAATTCCTTACAAATTAAGTTCAGCCCTAATAGCTCCTCTAGTAAACTTCCTCTCGGATGGATGGGTGCTCTGCCATCGATCCTCTGCGTTCCTGCCACCTTCTTCTCCTTTCCATCTCCAATATTACTCATCGCCACCACGTCGACAAGGAATGACTTGATCCATGGAATAGTTTTTAACTTTCCTCTGCCATGCTCTGCAGTTAAACGAACAGAAATCTTCACATATGAGCTCGATTTGTTCTGGCCGCACTTGGTGGAAGGACATATTAAATGAAGGAAATCACTTGGCGACTTCCACAATTTAGAAATCTTCACAGCCTGCATTAATCAGTCCATCCCTCATTTTAATGCTAGCATTTATTCATGGATCATGAAGAAGCTCCTTTAACCTTCCATTCTCGGCGACCTTGTCCTCTTCCTTCTTGACATGCTTTATATTATTCTTTTCCCATCGAGTGTAAGGTTACTTCTTAGGTGTTTCAATTCAAAATAACACTCTCTGCAGCTTTCCTTCTTCGTCGGTTTTACATGAAGCAGTTTTCTTTTCCCCACAATGAACGATCTCCAGTCTTCCTCTTTCCTTTCATTTACTTCGCTTTTGAGTGTACGCAAGTACATTCTGGGATGTTTGAACGGTGCCTTCATCACAGGCAGATGTTGTTCTTTCATAAGGAAAACTGGCCAAGGACTTACACTTCAGCACACCCATGTGGCACACCCTTCCAACTACATATCTGGAGAAATTAGGCTGAACTTTCAACGTCACAGACGTTCTCTGCCTTCAGCAAGTCTATGCATAACTTGCCTTGCTACTTGCTTTCGCTCCTGAGCATCTGCAAGGTTTCCTAGGATTCTCATACTCAAAGGAAATTCGGTTCTCTCCCTTAACTTTGCATATCTCCATCCCGTCAACTCTATCCAAGGCACCTTCTACATCCTCAATTGCCACAACAGAGACATGTCAATCCACGAGCCATGGCTTTCGCAGATGCAATTCCCATTGATCTATGTCAACATTTTTATTCCATGCATTTATCCACAAACGAAATTCCTGAAGGGAAGCTTCCTTTCCTCATTGCCTTATTTTTATGTATTCAGTGCATCGATTTGAAATATCCATTTCACCTTCATCTCAGGTACTTCGAATTCCTGTGCAGGAGAGGATTCCGGTCAAGAGACGATAGATTAGGAGGCGGATCATGATGTGGATCGTCGCATGCAGCCGGACAAGCGGGAAGGAGTACCTTAGCTTTAATAATGCACCAACATGAGCGCTTTGAAGTGCTTATGATGTACATTAAGGCAGTTTGAATAAATTTCAACCATTCAAAACTTTATACTCTTGTTTCATTACCCACCAAATTCATAAAGCAATGTTATATATAATAAGATGTATAATAATAAAAGAGCTGGAAGCCCTGAACGGACCATTAAACGTTTCATTCTTGAGCAAATACGGTCGGCACGGAGTTGAATATGAAGAAGTTAACTCAATCGTTCTGTTCGAACGGTATGTTTCGATTAAACGAGCTGTTTCAACAGCCTTCCCCGAAACTTTCATTATTCTAAGTGTGGAAAAATAACGTTCGAACGCCTTCCACAAGGTGCCGACAAATCGCCACGGAATTCAATTCATTCCCTTCCCGACCCGCTTACTGCTGGTGCATCTCTATTTTTTACATCAACCCTTTATGGTCATCTCCGTTCTACTTCGAACTTTTCGCAAGTAACGAACAACGTCCGACCTGAGTCCGCCAGCGATTCGAGAGACCCGATCCTTTTTCTCCCTTACGCTCACTTAAATGATGCAAAAAGCAGTGTTCCTTTCTGCAAAGTCCAAGAATCATTCATTTAGAATAAGAAGCACAGATACCTACAGCGACGTAAATTATTTTCGTAGGTTTATTATGAGAGTAAATCGCGAAATAAATATAAGCATCGTTCAGGGTATTCCTGTGGACGACACTTCTGAATTCCGATTTCGGACGACACCTCTATCCCAGAATTCTCTTCGGGTACATGAGGAACGCGTGCTTCATAGCTTATGAAAATCGGTATCTCCTGTGAATGCTATGAACTCGATAAGGGCTGAAGTTGTATCTGTACATTATTAAAAAAAGGGTAGTAACATCCGTTGAATGAAATGATCCTCTAGGACATGGCCAGTATTATGGTAGATGAAGAAAGATTCATCGGCGAACATTATCCCGGGTCGAAATATATGTTACGAGAAGTCCTCCGAAATACGCCTCGTTACATCGCATGGAGAAATAACCACATTCTCAAGCATCAATTAAATTTCTTCTTCTTAGCATTCAGGAATTGATGGTTTCAGTAGCCATGCCAGAATTAGGAAAAGGTTGTTCGCGTACCCTATTATAAATTTCTCATAGATTACGTTCGGCGGGCCGCTTTGATGGTGTAAAAAGGAGATGATAGCGTGACACTTGATTATTCTGGTAAATGCCTCCAGTTTTGAAGAAATATCATAAAACAATAACAAAAAAGAACTAGGACTTTTGGAACTCTTGAATTCGGACCTTCAGATTTGGAATCGGCTACGTTAGTCTTGGAATCTTCGGAAACTCGGACCTTCGGATTTGGAATCGGCTGCGTTTGTTTTGGAATCTTCGGAAAACTCTTGGATTTGAACCCTGGACCTTTGGATTTGGAATCGGCCACGTTACCACCAGGCTAACGTGTCTGCCTCTGGTGGCTGATAAAATTACAAAATATAAAATGCTTTCGAGATGTTCCTCTCGTGCACCTGTTCGATAGCAGTCAACGAGTCTCACACTGTTTATTCTGTGTCGGTTGCGACATTCACGTTTATCAGGATAATCACCTGCTCCGCCACTCCTCTATCTCTGTCCGTAATAACAATAACGAGGCGTTTAACGTATAAGGAGGACATCCAATTCCCGACAGCTCAAATACGTTGACCATATCATTACCAATTAAACGTTTCAGCCAGAGCTAGAGTATCGGCAATGCACGTACACGTTCCTCTCTGACGAGGATGCTTACACGATAGTTAAATAGCGAAAAGACTGGGAAACCACTTGCTGGTTAGCTAACCACTTCATCACCAAGCCATGTCAGTACCACTTATGATTCAGGTTGATACCTTCTGGGTCCTTATCATGTCACTATTTTTCAGTTCTAATTGTAAAATTCACAAAAACACACAATTCTCCCGGAAAGATTTGATATCCAAAAAGTATACTCAAATGAATTGGCTAACAAATTTTAAAAAATCTGGTCACATATTTCAATTTACAGGAGGAGAAAATTGCAGATAATATTCAATTACACACAATGAAGAGAGCTAACATAAAGATGTTAAATATTTAAACCAGGAATTAGGTGTGAGGGAAGAAAATAATGTTAACCTTTTACTAAACAGAGAGCAAGTCTCACTTTCTCAAAAGCCATCTAAAATTACTATTCTCTGAAAGATAGGATAATCTCATTATGGAGCTTCCTGAAAGACTTAAGCTCGAAGAATGGTTCATACGTGTCGTATGATAAGAGTATTTATTTTCCATGGGGAATATATGGCAAGCGTATTAGAATTAAGATTTCTAAAAAAACTGAAAAAATATGAAAAAGGAGGGTGAAATGACAATCATATTTATTCATTTGAGAAGCATAAATTATGGAGTGTAAATGCAGAGACAACTAAATAAAGGTTAAAAGACACTTGGCCTGCTGTATTATTATAGTAAAGAAAACATGATATATCTCTGAAAATAAAACAGAGTTAAAATTTGTTACAAGAGTGGGTGATGGTGTACACAATGCAAAATTCTGTAAAACAAGAAATGTAACAAAACTAAGTAGTACATCATGACAACAATGATAAGTCGGTGCAGTAGGGATCAGTTGGGAAACCAACAACAGTGACCCAATTACTGATTGAGAATAATAGATGAATAATAGACAAGTATATTAGTTACTTTTGCCAAGATCTAACCAATATGACAGATAGGTAAGGAGGAGCAGTGCCTACTATTCATGGACACATCAGTATGTACTATAAAATCCAAAACATCAAAAACAAGCATTAAACCAAACTACAGTTAAATTAATATTTCCTTCTACAGAGCAATGATTTAAATTCACAATTCACCACTAAATTCACACTATTCATTCCTTTGTCAACATTGCTTCTATGATTAATTTGTATGCAAGATGCAACGTAAATTATCCTAAAGAAGAATAGGAATGGCAAACACAGATAAACAGTTCTGTAATCTTCAAACGAGTTATACAGTCGATCAAATTATGAAAGGTAGAAGAGAATATCATAAAACAAAATACATATGCAATGAGGAATTACCTGCAACCAATGTAGATGATTACAGGCCAAGGACAATTCTCTTGGAATACAGCTATGATAAAGTCTGCTGAGATCGAGTTCAAATTCCTTAGCCATTATGACATACTTTTCGCATACTAAATCATGAACGTGAACGTCTTCCACAGGGTGCCAACAAATCGCCACGGAATTCAATCGTTTGTATTCATTCCCTTCCCGACCCGCTTACTGCTGGTGCTACCTCTATATTTTACATCAACCCTTTATGGTCAACTCCGTTTTACTTCGAACTTTTCGCAAGTAACGAACAACGTCCGACCTGAGTCCGTCAGCGATTCGACAGACCCGATCCTTTTTCTCCCTTACTCTCACTTAAATGATGCGGTCGTAAAAAGGATTTAGAATTTATTTATTGTCTACGCATTCGTTAATACACACGCCTCGCAATCTTAGACGAGGCGAGGCGAAAACGGTTCGACATTCATCTTTCGCTTGCCATGAGTAACGTTTTCTAAACGGAATTCCAGCAGATGGCGAGGCAATGCTTCCACGCGGCTTAAGTGGGCTGGTCTTCGTTGCGAACGGAGGTGGCTCCCATGATTCGAGTGGCCTTTTCATACCAAGCTTTTGGCTACGAAAGCTCGACGATTCCTCATGGATCGAGTGACTGTTACCATATCTTTGTGCCAAGTGTTGTTACCGGAGAATATGCAAGATTTGACGGATACGGTTGCTACGCAGACGTAAGCAAGGATTTCTTCGCCTTTTGAGTGCGTGAGAAGCGGAAGATCTTGGAGTGAGGTTCGAAGGAAAAATTCAGGTAAGAAACCTAGTGCCATTAGAAACCGCCCTTTTATCCTGTGTTTACAAATATTGTCTTCCCGAACATTTCCCTGTTCATCGTTTCGAAGAGACGATTCCATTCAGTCATCGCCACAGATATCTAAAGTAACGAGCTTAGCCATAAACGATATTGAGAGAACGCATTCATTCCTCGTGCATGTGGAATAATATCGAAATGTGCCAGAAAATTAAGAATCCAAAGCTTTTCCCCTCAACAGAGCACTCCCTGAAGGCATCATGGCTAGAATGGGGATGCTTTTAAGCTCTTTTGCATGCTAAAAACTAGAAATTAATGGAATTTAACAAATTCTGAAAGGGAGGATGTGATCGCGGTAAGATGCAAGAGGAAAGTGAGGTATGACTGACGGCGTTGGGGGTTGTGACTGTTACCGGCGGGGGTCTAAAATTGCAATTAGATTTTAAAAAATGAACATGGGGTGTATCGTAAACGATAAAAATTACATGAAGATTAGTATTTATTATGATTTTTTCCTACTACGTGAGTCTTACCGCACAACGATACTATTTTCATGAGTACCGACACCGGATTTCTGCTGAATACAAGAAAACCAACATCAGTCGCCGTCGACATAAAAGTAGAGAGGAATTTTACCGATGTGCAATCGTTAATACGCTGAAAGAACATGTGGCTTAAAATTTAACAATACAGCGCTTGCACTGACAGCGGTGGTATATTCCTCAGCCAATCAAAAGCGAGATAATTATTTAGCGGGACCTCGAATGGTATTAATTAATAATTTTTAGATTTATTATGTTAGGAGAAGAATAAATGATTCTCCGCTCTTCGAAGCAATACCAGAGTAATCCGATAATTTCTAGACTTGCGATTGCTATATTTTTTCTTTATTGAAGCCCTCGTGAATAAGTATACGATTTACATTTCCAACCGCTCGCCCTTGTGCATATTGGACTCAACCTACTTTTAAAGACAGTGACGCTAAAATCCATGGCGATTCCTCGTTTTCACCTCGGCAAGGTGTCTCTGTGTCTGCAGGGAAAGCCTCGCATTGGATATTTGCTTCTTTTCTGATGAAATAATTATTTTTTCGATTTCAGGATGCCATGCGCTTGGAGAATGCAAACCTACGTCACGACGACAAGACTTTCCCTAGCGGATTGCAACTCCTGCTTCAACAGCTTTGGTGGCATGAATTACATGATCGAAAATGTGAGTATGAATATACTTTCAAGATACCAAGCCTTGGAAACAAATGGTTCTCACTGACCGATTTCTGAGACCAAGCTCAAATCTGCGATGATTTTCAAATGAAATGCAATTATCATTAACCTTTTGCATAATACACTTATGAATATGATCGGGAAGTGAAAGGATGATTCGATGAACATATGCTTGGGTTATCCAATAGATTATGTGTCACATTGGTAATTAATGGAGCATACTCCTGCATTGATGAGTGCTATATATGAGGATTGTTAATGGAAGCAATCCTGGCATTGTCATGCATTGACATGCTATCATCAGGTGGATATTGTTTTAACTTTTCCCAAGTCTTTTTTTAATATTTCACTCACTCCTACTTCAGTGAAATTCCTTACAAATTAAGTTCAGCCCTAATAGCTCCTCTAGTGAACTTCCTCTCGGATGGATGGGTGCTCTACCATCGATCCTCTACGTTCCTGCCACCTTCTTCTCCTTTCCATCTCCAATATTACTCATCACCACCGTGTCGACAAGGAATGAGTTGATCCATGGAATAGTTTTTAACTTTCCTCTGCCATGCTCTGCAGTTAAACAAACAAAAATCTTCACATATAAGCTCGATTTGTTCTGGCCGCACTTGGTGGAAGGACATATTAAATGAAGGAAATCACTTGGTGACTTCCACGATTTAGAAATCTTCACAGCCTGCATTAATCAGTCCATCCCTCGATTTAATGCTAGCATTTATTCATGGATCATGAAGAAGCTCCTTTAACCTTCCATTCTCGGCGACCTTGTCCTCCTCCTTCTTGACATGCACTATATTCTTTTCCCATCGAGTTTAAGGTTACTTCTTAGGTGTTTCAATTCAAAATAACCCTCTCTGCAGCTTTCCTTCTTCGTCGGTTTTACATGAAGCAGTTTTCTTTTCCCCACAATGAACGATTTCCAGTCTTCCTCTTTCCTTTCATTTACTTCGCTTTTGAGTCTCACCAAGTACATTCTGGGATGTTTGAACGGTGCCTTCATCACAGGCAGATGTTGTTCTTTCATAAGGAAAACTGGCCAAGGACTTGCACTTCAGCACACCCATGTGCCACACCCTTCCTACTACATATCTGGAGATATTAGGCTGAACTTTCAACGTCACAGACGTTCTCTGCCTTCAGCAAGTCTATGCATAACTTGCCTTGCTACTTGCTTTCGTTCCTGAGCATCTGCAAGGTTTCCTAGGATTCTCATACTCAAAGGAAATTCGGTTCTCTCCCTTAACTTTGCATATCTTCATCCCGTCGACTCTATCCAAGGCACCTTCTACATCCTCAATTGCCACAACAGAGACATGTCAATCGGTCTTTCCACGAGCCATGGCTTTCGCAGATGCAATTCCCATTGATCTATGTCAACATTTTTATTCCATGCATTTATCCATAAACGAAATACCTGAAGGGAAGCTTCCTTTCCTCATTGCCTTATTTTTATGGATTCAGTGCATCGATTTGAAATATCCATTTCACCTTCATCACAGGTACTTCGAATTCCTGTGCAGGAGAGGATTCCGGTCAAGAGACGATAGATTAGGAGGCGGATCATGATGTGGATCGTCGCATGCAGCCGGACAAGCGGGAAGGAGTACCTTAGCTTTAATATTGCACCAACATGAGCGATATGAAGTGCTGCTTACGATGTATATTAAGGCAGTTTGAATAAATTTCAACCATTCAAATCTTTATACTCTTGTTTCATTACCCACCAGATTCATAAAGGAATGTTATATATAATAAGATGTATAATAATAAAAGAGCTGGAAGCCCTGAACGGACCATTAAACGTTTAATTCTTGAGCAAATACGGTCGGCTCGGAGTTGAACATGAAGAAGTTAACTCAATCGTTCTGTTCGAACGGTATGTTTCAATTAAACGAGCTGTTTCAACAGCCTTCCCCGAAACTTTCATTATTCTAAGTGTGGAAAAGTAACGTTCGAACGCCTTCCACAAGGTGCCAACGAATCGCCACGGAAGTCAATTCATTCCCTTCCCGACCCGCTTACTGCTGGTGCTACCTCTATTTTTTACATCAACCCTTTATGGTCATCTCCGTTTTACTTCGAACTTTTCGCAAGTAACGAACAACGTCCGACCTGAGTCCGTCGGCGATTCGACAGACCCGATCCTTTTTCTCCCTTACGCTCACTTAAATGATGCAAAAAGCAGTGTTCCTCCCTGCAAAGTCCAAGATTCATTCATTTAGAATAAGAAGCATAGATACCTACAGCGACGTACTAGTAAATTATTTTCGTAGGTTTGTTATGATAGTAAATCGCGAAATAAATATAAGCATCGTTCGGGGTATTCCTGTGGACGTCACTTTTGAATTCCGATTTCGGACGACACCTCTATCCCAGAATTCTCTTCGGGTACATGAGGAACGCGTGCTTCATAGCTTATGCAAATCGGTATCTCCTGTGAATGCTAGGAACTCGATTAGGGCAGAAGTTGTATCAGTACATTATTAAAAAAAGGGTAGTAACATCCGTTGAATGAAATGATCCTCTAAGACATGGCCAGTATTATGGTAGATGAAGAAAGATTCATCGGCGAACATTATCCCGGGTCGAAAAAGATGTTACGAGCAGTCCTCCGAAATACGCCTCGTTACATCGCATGGAGAAATAACCACATTCTCAAGCATCAAATAAATTTCTTCTTCTTAGCTTTCAGGAATTGATGGTTTCAGTAGCCATGCCAGAATTAGGAAAAGGTTGTTCGCGTACCCTATTATAAATTTCTTATAGATTACGTTCGGCGGGCCGCTTTGATGGTGTAAAAAGGAGACGATAGCGTGACACTTGATTATTCTGGTAAATGCCGCCAGTTTTGAAGAAATATCATAAAACAATAACAAAAAGGAAAAACTAGGACTTTTGGAACTCTTGAATTCGGACCTTCAGATTTGGAATCGGCTGCGTTTGATTTGGAATCTTCGGAAAACTTTTGGAATCTCTTGGATTTGAACCCTGGACCTTTGAATTTGGAATCGGCCACGTTACCACCAGGCTAACGTGTCTGCCTCTGGTGGCTGATAAAATTACAAAATATAAAATGCTTTCGAGATGTTCCTCTCGTGCACCTGTTCGATAGCAGTCAACGAGTCTCACACTGTTTATTCTGTGTCGGTTGCGACATTCACGTTTATCAGGATAATCACCTGCTCCGCCACTCCTCTATCTCTGTCCGTAATAACAATAACGAGGCGTTTAACGTATAAGGAGGATATCCAATTCCCGACAGCTCAAGTACGTTGACCATATCATTACCAATTAAACGTTTCAGCCAGAGATAGAGTATCGGCAATGCACGTACACGTTCCTCTCTGACGAGGATGCTTACACGATAGTTAAATAGCGAAAAGACTGGGAAACCACTTGCTGGTTAGCTAACCACTTCATCACCAAGCCATGTCAGTACCACTTATGATTCAGGTTGATTTCTTCTGGGTCCTTATCATGTCACTATTTTTCAGTTCTAATTTTAAAATTCACAAAAACACACAATTCTCCCGGAAAGATTTGATATCCAAAAAGTATACTCAAATGAATTGGCTAACAAATTTTAAAAAATCTGGTCACATATTTCAATTTACAGGAGGAGAAAATTGCAGATAATATTCAATTACACCCAATGAAGAGAGCTAACATAAAGAAGTTCAATATTTAAACCAGGAATTAGGTGTGAGGGAAGAAAATAATGTTAACCTTTTACTAAACAGAGAGCAAGTCTCACTTTCTCAAAAGCCATCTAAAATTACTATTCTCTGAAAGATAGGAATATCTCATTATGGAGCTTCCCGAAAGTCTTAAGCTCGAAGAATGGTTCATACGTGTCGTATGATAAGAGTATTTATTTTCCATGGGGAATATATGGCAAGCGTATTAGAATTAAGATTTCTAAAAAAAACTGAAAAAATATGAAAAAGGAGGGTGAAATGACAATCATATTTATTCATTTGAGAAGCATAAATTATGGAGTGTAAATGTAGAGACAACTAAATAAAGGATAAAAGACACTTGGCCTGCTGTATTATTATAGTAAAGAAAACATGATATATCTCTGAAAATATAACAGAGTTAAAATTTGTTACAAGAGTGGGTGATGGTGTACACAATGCAAAATTCTGAAAAACAAGAAATGTAACAAATCTAAGTAGTACATCATGACAACAATGTTGAAGTAGGGATCAGTTGGGAAACCAACAACAGTGACCCAATTACCGATTGAGAATAATAGATGAATAATAGACAAGTATATTAGTTACTTTTGCCAAGATCTAACCAATATGACAGATAGGTAAGGAGGAGCAGTGCCTACTATTCATGGACACATCAGAATGTACTATAAAATCCAAAACATCAAAAACAAGCAATAAACCAAACTACAGTTTTATTAATATTTCCTTCTACAGAGCAATGATTTAAATTCACAATTCACCACTAAATTCACACCATTCATTCCTTTGTCAACATTGCTTCTATGATTAATTTGTATGCAAGATGCAACGTAAATTATCCTAAAGAAGGATAGGAATGGCAAACACTGATAAACAGTTCTGTAATCTTCAAACGAGTTATACAGTCGATCAAATTTTAAAAGGTAGAAGAGAATATCATAAAACAAAATACATATGCAATGAGGAATTACCTGCAACCAATGTAGATGATTACAGGCCAAGGACAATTCTCTTGGAATACAGCTATGATAAAGTCTGTTGAGATCGAGTTCAAATTTCTTAGCCATTATGACATACTTTCCACATACTAAATCATGAACGTGAACGTCTTCCACAGGGTGCCAACAAATCGCCACGGAATTCAATCGTTTGTATTCATTCCCTTCCCGACCCGCTTACTGCGGATGCTACCTCTATTTTTTACATCAACCCTTTATGGTCATCTCCGTTTCACTTCGAACTTTTCGCAAGTAACGAACAACGTCCGACCTGAGTCTGTCAGCGATTCGACAGACCCGATCCTTTTTCTCCCTTACCGTCACTTAAATGATGCGGTCGTAAAAAGGATTTATAATTTATTTATTGTCTACGCATTCGTTAATACACACGCCTCGCAATCTTAGACGAGGCGAAAACGGTTCGACATTCATCTTTCGCTTGCCATGAGTAACGTTTTCTAAACGGAATTCCAGCAGATGGCGAGGCAATGCTTCCACGCGGCTTAAGTGGGCTGGTCTTCGTTGCGAACGGAGGTGGCTCCCATGATTCGAGTGGCCTTTTCGGACCAAGCCTTTGGCTACGAAAGCTCGACGATTCCTCATGGATCGAGTGACTGTTACCATATCTTTGTGCCAAGTGTTGTTACCGGAGAATATGCAAGATTTGACGGATACGGTTGCTACGCAGACGTAAGCCACGATTTCTTCGCCTTTTGAGTGCGTGAGAAGCGGAAGAGCTTGGAGTGAGGTTCGAAGGAAAAATTCAGGTAAGAAACCTAGTGCCATTAGAAACCGCCCTTTTCTCCTGTGTTTACAAATATTGTCTTCCCGAACATTTCCCTGTTCATCGTTTCGAAGAGACGATTCCATTCAGTCATCGCCACAGATATCTCAAGTAACGAGCTTAGCCATAAACGATATTGAGAGAACGCATTCATTCCTCGTGCATGTGGAATAATATCGAAATGTGCCAGAAAATTAAGAATCCAAAGCTTTTCCCCTCGACAGAGCACTCCGTGAAGGCATCATGGCTAGAATGGGGATGCTTTTAAGCTCTTTTGCATGCTAAAAACTAGAAATTAATGGAATTTAACAACTTCTGATAGGGACGATGTGATCGCGGTGAGATGCAAGAGGAAAGTGAGGTATGACTGACGGCGTTGGGGGTTGTGACCGTTACCGGCGGGGGTCTAAAATTGCAATTAGATTTTTAAAAATGAACATGGGCTGTATCGTAAACGATAAAAATTACATGAAGATTAGTATTTATTATGATTTTTTCCTACTACGTGAGTCTTACCGCACAACGATACTATTTTCATGAGTACCGACACCGGATTTCTGCTGAATACAAGAAAACCAACTTTAGTCGCCGTCGACATAAAAGTAGAGAGGAATTTTACCGATGTGCAATCGTTAGTACGCTGAAGGAACATGTGGCTTAAAATTTAACAATACAGCGCTTGCACTGACAGCGGTGGTATATTCCTCAGCCAATCAGAAGCGAGATAATTATTTAGCGGGACCTCGAATGGTATTAATTAATAATTTTTAGATTTATTATGTTAGGAGAAGAATAAATGATTTTCCGCTCTTCGAAGCAATACCAGAGTAATCCGATAATTTCTAAACTTGTGATTGCTATATTTTTTCTTTATTATTGCCCTCGTGAATAAGTATACGATTTACATTTCCAACCGCTCGCCCTTGTGCATATTGGACTCAACCTACTTTAAAGACAGTGACGCTAAAATCCATGGCGATTCATCGTTTTCACCTCGGCAAGGTGTCTCTGTGTCTGCAGGGAAAGCCTCGCTTTGGATATTTGCTTCTTTTCTAATGAAATAATCATTTTTTCGATTTCAGGATGCCATGCGCTTGGAGAATGCAAACCTACGTCACGACGACAAGACTTTCCCTAGCGGATTGCAACTCCTGCTTCAACAGCTTTGGTGGCATGAATTACATGATCGAAAATGTGAGTATGAATATACTTTCAAGATACCAAGCCTTGGAAACAAATGGTTCTCACTGACCGATTTCTGAGACCAAGCTCAAATCTGCGATGATTTTCAAATGAAATGCAATTATCATTAACCTTTTGCATAATACTCTTATGAATGTGATCGGGAAGTGAAAGGATGATTCGATGAACATATGCTTGGGTTATCCAATAGATTATGTGTCACATTGGTAATTAATGGAGCATACTCCTGCATTGATGAGTGCTATATATGAGGATTGTTAATGGAAGCAATCCTGGCATAGTCATGCATTGACATGCTATCATCAGGTGGATATTGTTTTAACTTTTCCCAAGTCTTTTTTTTATATTTCACTCACTGCTACTTCAGTGAAATTCCTTACAAATTAAGTTCAGCCCTAATAGCTCCTCTAGTGAACTTCCTCTCGGATGGATGGGTGCTCTACCATCGATCCTCTACGTTCCTGCCACCTTCTTCTCCTTTCCATCTCCAATATTACTCATCACCACCATGTCGACAAGGAATGAGTTGATCCATAGAATAGTTTTTAACTTTCCTCTGCCATGCTCTGCAGTTAAACGAACAGAAATCTTCACATATAAGCTCGATTTGTTCTGGCCGCACTTGGTGGAAGGACATATTAAATGAAGGAAATCACTTGGTGACTTCCACGATTTAGAAATCTTCACAGCCTGCATTAATCAGTCCATCCCTCCATTTAATGCTAGCATTTATTCATGGATCATGAAGAAGCTCCTTTAACCTTCCATTCTCGGCGACCTTGTCCTCCTCCTCCTTGACATGCACTATATTCTTTTCCCATCGAGTTTAAGGTTACTTCTTAGGTGTTTCAATTCAAAATAACCCTCTCTGCAGCTTTCCTTCTTCGTCGGTTTTACATGAAGCAGTTTCCTTTTCCCCACAATGAACGATTTCCAGTCTTCCTCTTTCCTTTCATTTACTTCGCTTTTGAGTCTCAGCAAGTACATTCTGGGATGTTTGAACGGTGCCTTCATCACAGGCAGATGTTGTTCTTTCATAAGGAAAACTGGCCAAGGACTTGCACTTCAACACACCCATGTGCCACACCCTTCCAACTACATATCTGGAGATATTAGGCTGAACTTTCAACGTCACAGACGTTCTCTGCCTTCAGCAAGTCTACGCATAACTTGCCTTGCTACTTGCTTTCGTTCCTGAGCATCTGCAAGGTTTCCTAGGATTCTCATACTCAAAGGAAATTCGGTTCTCTCCCTTAACTTTGCATATCTCCATCCCGTCAACTCTATCCAAGGCACCTTCTACATCCTCCATTGCCACAACAGAGACATGTCAATCGGTCTTTCCACGAGCCATGGCTTTCGCAGATGCAATTCCCATTGATCTATGTCAACATTTTTATTCCATGCATTTATCCACAAACGAAATTCCTGAAGGGAAGCTTCCTTTCCTCATTGCCTTATTTTTATGTATTCAGTGCATCGATTTGAAATATCCATTTCACCTTCATCTCAGGTACTTCGAATTCCTGTGCAGGAGAGGATTCCGGTCAAGAGACGATAGATTAGGAGGCTGATCATGATGTGGATCGTCGCATGCAGCCGGACAAGCGGGAAGGAGTACCTTAGCTTTAATAATGCACCAACATGAGCGATATGAAGTGCTTATGATGTATATTGAGGCAGTTTGAATAAATTTCAACCATTCAAAACTTTATACTCTTGTTTCATTACCCACCAAATTCATAAAGCAATGTTATATATAATAAGATGTATAATAATAAAAGAGCGGGAAGCCCTGAACGGACCATTAAACGTTTCATTCTTGAGCAAATACGGTCGGCACGGAGTTGAAGTTAACTCAATCGTTCTGTTCGAACGGTATGTTTCAATTAAACGAGCTGTTTCAACAGCCTTCCCCGAAACTTTCATTATTCTAAGTGTGGAAAAATAACGTTCGAACGCCTTCCACAAGGTGCCAACGAATCGCCACGGAATTCAATTCATTCCCTTCCCGACCCGCCTACTGCTGGTGCTATCTCTATTTTTTACTTCAACCCTTTATGGTCATCTCCGTTCTACTTCGAACTTTTCGCAAGTAACGAACAACGTCCGACCTGAGTCCGCCAGCGATTCAAGAGACCCGATCCTTTTTCTCCCTTACGCTCACTTAAATGATGAAAAAAGCAGTGTTCCTCCCTGCAAAGTCCAAGAATCATTCATTTAGAATAAGAAGCACAGAAACCTACAGCGTCGTACTAGTAAATTATTTTCGTAGGTTTATTATGAGACTAAATCGCGAAATAAATATAAGCATCGTTCAGGGTATTCCTGTGGACGACACTTCAGAATTCCGATTTCGGACGACACCTCTATCCCAGAATTCTCTTCGGGTACTTGAGGAACGCGTGCTTCATAGCTTATGCAAATCGGTATCTCCTGTGAATGCTATGAACTCGATAAGGGCAGAAGTTGTATCTGTACATTATTAAAAAAAGGGTAGTAACATCCGTTGAATGAAATGATCCTCTAAGACATGGCCAGTATAATGGTAGATGAAGAAAGATTCATCGGCGAACATTATCCCGGGTCGAAATAGATGTTACGAGCAGTCCTCCGAAATACGCCTCGTTACATCGCATGGAGAAATAACCTCAAGCATCAAATAAATTTCTTCTTCTTAGCTTTCAGGAAATGATGGTTTCAGTAGCCATGCCAGAATTAGGAAAAGGTTGTTCGCTTACCCTATTATAAAATTTCTTATAGATTACGTTCGGCGGGCCGCTTTGATGGCGTAAACAGTAGATCATAGCGTGACACTTGATTATCCTGGTAAATGCCACCGGTTTTGTAGAAATATTATAAAACAATAACAAAAAAAACTAGGACTTTTGGAACTCTTGAATTCGGACCTTCAGATTTGGAATCGGCTGCGTTGGTCTTGGAATCTTCGGAAACTCGGACCTTCGGATTTGGAATCGGCTGCGTTTGTTTTGGAATCTTCGGAAAACTTTTGGAATCTCTTGGATTTGAACCCTGGACCTTTGGATTTGGAATCGGCCACGTTACCACCAGGCTAACGTGTCTGCCTCTGGTGGCTGATAAAATTACAAAATATAAAATGCTTTCGAGATGTTCCTCTCGTGCACCTGTTCGATAGCAGTCAACGAGTCTCACACTGTTTATTCTGTGTCGGTTGCGACATTCACGTTTATCAGGATAATCACCTGCTCCGCCACTCCTCTATCTCTGTCCGTAATAACAATAACGAGGCGTTTAACGTATAAGGAGGACATCCAATTCCCGACAGCTCAAATACGTTGACCATATCATTACCAATTAAACGTTTCAGCCAGAGCTAGAGTATCGGCAATGCACGTACACGTTCCTCTCTGACGAGGATACTTACACGATAGTTAAATAACGAAAAGACTGGGAAACCACTTGCTGGTTAGCTAACCACTTCATCACCAAGCCATGTCAGTACCACTTATGATTCAGGTTGATTTCTTCTGGGTCCTTATCATGTCACTATTTTTCAGTTCTAATTTTAAAATTCACAAAAACACACAATTCTCCCGGAAAGATTTGATATCCAAAAAGTATACTCAAATGAATTGGCTAACAAATTTTAAAAAATCTGGTCACATATTTCAATTTACAGGAGGAGAAAATTGCAGATAATATTCAATTACACCCAATGAAGAGAGCTAACATAAAGATGTTCAATATTTAAACCAGGAATTAGGTGTGTTTTAACGAGGGAAAGAAAATAATGTTAACCTTTTACTAAACAGAGAGCAAGTCTCACTTTCTCAAAAGCCATCTAAAATTACTATTCTCTGAAAGATAGGATAATCTCATTATGGATCTTCCCGAAAGACCTAAGCTCGAAGAATGGTTCAGACGTGTCGTATGATAAGAGTATTTATTTTCCATGGGGAATATACGGCAAGCATATTAGAATTCAGATTTTTAAAAAAACTGAAAAAATATGAAAAAGGAGGGTGAAATGACAATCATATTTATTCATTTGAGAAGCATAAATTATGGAGTGTAAATGTAGAGACAACTAAATAAAGGATAAAAGACACTTGGCCTGCTGTATTGAAAGAAAACATGATATATCTCGGAAAATACAACAGAGTTAAAATTTGTTACAAGAGTGGGTGATGGTGTACACAATGCAAAATTCTGAAAAACAAGAAATGTAGCAAATCTAAGTAGTACATCATGACAACAATGATGAAGTCGGTGCAGTAGGGATCAGTTGGGAAACCAACAACAGTGACCCAATTACTGATTGATAATAATAGATGAATAATAGACAAGTATATTAGTTACTTTTGCCAAGATCTAACCAACATGACAGATAGGTAAGGAGGAGCAGTGCCTACTATTCATGGACACATCAGTATGTACTATAAAATCCAAAACATCAAAAACATGCAATAAACCAAACTACAGTTTAATTAATATTTCCTTCTACAGAGCAATGATTTAAAGTCACAATTCACCACTAAATTCACACTATTCATTCCTTTGTCAACATTGCTTCTATGATTAATTTGTATGCAAGATGCAACGTAAATTATCCTAAAGAAGGATAGGAATGGCAAACACTGATAAACAGTTCTGTAATCTTCAAACGAGTTATACAGTCGATCAAATTATAAAAGGTAGAAGAGAATATCATAAAACAAAATACATATGCAATGAGGAATTACCTGCAACCAATGTAGATGATTACAGGCCAAGGATAATTCTCTTGGAATACAGCTATGATAAAGTCTGTTGAGATCGAGTTCAAATTTCTTAGCCATTATGACATACTTTCCGCATACTAAATCATGAACGTGAACGTCTTCCACAGGGTGCCAACAAATCGCCACGGAATTCAATCGTTTGTATTCATTCCCTTCTCGACCCGCTTACTGCGGATGCTACCTCTATTTTTTACATCAACCCTTAATGGTCATCTCCGTTTTACTTCGAACTTTTCGCAAGTAACGAACAACGTCCGACCTGAGTCTGTCAGCGATTTGACAGACCCGATCCTTTTTCTCCCTTACGCTCACTTAAATGATGCGGTCGTAAAAAGGATTTAGAATTAATTTATTGTCTACGCATTCGTTAATACACACGCCTCGCAATCTTAGACGAGGCGAGGCGAAAACGGTTCGACATTCATCTTTCGCTTGCCATGAGTAACGATTTCTAAACGGATTTCCAGCAGATGGCGAGGCAATGCTTCCACGCGGCTTAAGTGTGCTGGTCTTCGTTTCGAACGGAGGTGGCTCTCATGATTCGAGTGGCCTTTTCATACCAAGCCTTTGGCTACGAAAGCTCGACGATTCCTCATGGATCGAGTGACTGTTACCATATCTTTGTGCCAAGTGTTGTTACCGGAGAATATGCAAGATTTGACGGATACGGTTGCTACGCAGACGTAAGCCACGATTTCTTCGCCTTTTGAGTGCGTGAGAAGCGGAAGAGCTTGGAGTGAGGTTCGAAGGAAAAATTCAGGTAAGAAACCTAGTGCCATTAGAAACCGCCCTTTTCTCCTGTGTTTACAAATATTGTCTTCCCGAACATTTCCCTGTTCATCGTTTCGAAGAGACGATTCCATTCAGTCATCGCCACAGACATCTAAAGTAACGAGCTTATCCATAAACGATATTGAGAGAACGCATTCAATCCTCGTGCATGTGGAATGATATCGAAATGTGCCAGAAAATTAAGAATCCAAAGCTTTTCCCCTCGACAGAGCACTCCGTGAAGGCATCATGGCTAGAATGGGGATGCTTTTAAGCTCTTTTGCATGCTAAAAACTAGAAATTAATGGAATTTAACAACTTCTGAAAGGGACGATGTGATCGCGGTGAGATGCAAGAGGAAAGTGAGGTATGACTAACGGCGTTGGGGGTTGTGACTGTTACCGGCGGGGGTCTAAAATTGCAATTAGATTTTTAAAAATGAACATAGGGTGTATCGTAAACGATAAAAATTACATGAAGATTAGTATTTATTATGATTTTTTCCTACTACGTGAGTCTTACCGCACAACGATACTATTTTCATGAGTACCGACACCGGATTTCTGCTGAATACAAGAAAACCAACTTTAGTCGCCGTCGACATAAAAGTAGAGAGGAATTTTACCGATGTGCAATCGTTAATACGCTGAAGGAACATGTGGCTTAAAATTTAACAATACAGCGCTTGCACTGACAGCGGTGGTATATTCCTCAGCCAATCGGAAGCGAGATAATTATTTAGCGGGACCTCGAATGGTATTAATTAATAATTTTTAGATTTATTATGTTGGGAGAAGAATGAATGATTCTCCGCTCTTCGAAGCTATTACAGAGTAATCCAACAATTTCTAAACTTGCGACTGCTATATTTTTTCTTTATTATTGCCCTCGTGATTAAGTATACGATTTACATTTCCAACCGCTCGCCCTTGTGCACATTGGACTCAACCTACTTTTAAAGACAGTGACGCAAAAATCCACGGCGATTTCATCTCTACAAGGTGTCTCTGTGTCTGCAGGGAAAGCCTCGCTTTGGATATTTGCTTCGCTTCTAATGAAATAATTAATTTTTCGATTTCAGGATGCCATGCGCTTGGAGAATGCAAACCTACGTCACGACGACAAGACTTTTCCTAGCGGATTGCAACTCCTGCTTCAACAGCTTTGGTGGCATGAATTACATGATCGAAAATGTGAGTATGAATATACTTTCAAGTTACCAAGCCTTGGAAACAAATGGTTCTCACTGACTGATTTCTGAGACCAACCTCAAATCTGTGATGATTTTCAAATGAAATGCTATTATCATTAACCTTTTGCATAATACTCTTATGAATGTGATCGGGAAGTGAAAGGATGATTCGATGAACATATGCTTGGGTTATCCAATAGATTATGTGTCACATTGGTAATTAATGGAGCATACTCATGCATCGATGAGTGCTATACATGAGGATTGTTAATGGAAGCAATCCTGGCATTGTCATGCATTGACATGCTATCATCAGGTGGATATTGTTTTAACTTTTCCCAAGTCTTTTTTTAATATTTCACTCACTCCTACTTCAGTGAAATTCCTTACAAATTAAGTTCACCCCTAATAGCTCCTCTAGTGAACTTCCTCTCGGATGGATGGGTGCTCTACCATCGATCCTCTACGTTCCTGCCACCTTCTTCTCCTTTCCATCTCCAATATTACTCATCACCACCATGTCGACAAGGAATGAGTTGATCCATGGAATAGTTTTTAACTTTCCTCTGCCATGCTCTGCAGTTAAACGAACAGAAATCTTCACATATAAGCTCGATTTGTTCTGGCCGCACTTGGTGGATGGACATATTAAATGAAGGAAATCACTTGGTGACTTCCACGATTTAGAAATCTTCGCAGCCTGCATTAATCAGTCCATCCCTCAATTTAATGCTAGCATTTATTCATGGATCATGAAGAAGCTCCTTTAACCTTCCATTCTCGGCGACCTTGTCCTCCTCCTTCTTGACATGCACTATATTCTTTTCCCATCGAGTGTAAGGTTACTTCTTAGGTGTTTCAATTCAAAATAACCCTCTCTCCTTCTTCGTCGGTTTTACATGAAGCAGTTTTCTTTTCCCCACAATGAACGATTTCCAGTCTTCCTCTTTCCTTTCATTTACTTCGCTTTTGAGTCTCAGCAAGTACATTCTGGGATGTTTGAACGGTGCCTTCATCACAGGCAGATGTTGTTCTTCGTTAGGAAAACTGGCCAAGGACTTACACTTCAGCACACCCATGTGCCACACCCTTCCAACTACATATCTGGAGATATTAGGCTGAACTTTCAACGTCACAGACGTTCTCTGCCTTCAGCAAGTCTATGCATAACTTGCCTTACTTTCGTTCCTGAGCATCTGCAAGGTTTCCTAGGATTCTCATACTCAAAGGAAATTCGGTTCTCTCCCTTAACTTTGCATATCTCCATCCCGTCAACTCTATCCAAGGCACCTTCTACATCCTCAATTGCCACAACAGAGACATGTCAATCCACGAGCCATGGCTTTCGCAGATGCAATTCCCATTGATCTATGTCAACATTTTTATTCCATGCATTTATCCATAAACGAAATTCCTGAAGGGAAGCTTCCTTTCCTCATTGCCTTATTTTTATCTATTCAGTGCATTGAATTGAAATATCCATTTCACCTTCATCTCAGGTACTTCGAATTCCTGTGCAGGAGAGGATTCCGGTCAAGAGACGATAGATTAGGAGGCGGATCATGATCGTCGCATGCAGCCGGACAAGCGGGAAGGAGTACCTTAGCTTAAATAATGCACCAACATGAGCGATATGAAGTGCTGCTTACGATGTGTATTAAGGCAGTTTGAATAAAATTTCAACCATTCAAAACTTTATACTCTTGTTTCATTACCCACCAAATTCATAAAGCAATGTTATATATAATAAGATGTATAATAATAAAAGAGCGGGAAGCCCTGAACGGACCATTAAACGTTTCATTCTTGAGCAAATACGGTCGGCACGGAGTTGAAGTTAACTCAATCGTTCTGTTCGAACGGTATGTTTCAATTAAACGAGCTGTTTCAACAGCCTTCCCCGAAACTTTCATTATTCTAAGTGTGGAAAAATAACGTTCGAACGCCTTCCACAAGGTGCCAACGAATCGCCACGGAAGTCAATTCATTCCCTTCCCGACCCGCTTACTGCTGGTGCTACCTCTATTTTTTACATCAACCCTTTATGGTCATCTCCGTTTTACTTCGAACTTTTCGCAAGTAACGAACAACGTCCGACCTGAGTCCGTCGGCGATTCGAGAGACCCGATCCTTTTTCTCCCTTACGCTCACTTAAATGATGCAAAAAGCAGTGTTCCTCCCTGCTAAGTCCAAGAATCATTCATTTAGAATAAGAAGCACAGAAACCTACAGCGACGTACTAGTAAATTATTTTCGTAGGTTTATTATGAGACTAAATCGCGAAATAAATATAAGCATCGTTCAGGGTATTCCTGTGGACGACACTTCAGAATTCCGATTTCGGACGACACCTCTATCCCAGAATTCTCTTCGGGTACTTGAGGAGCGCGTGCTTCATAGCTTATGCAAATCGGTATCTCCTGTGAATGCTATGAACTCGATAAGGGCAGAAGTTGTATCTGTACATTATTAAAAAAAGGGTAGTAACATCCGTTGAATGAAATGATCCTCTAAGACATGGCCAGTATAATGGTAGATGAAGAAAGATTCATCGGCGAACATTATCCCTGGTCGAAATAGATGTTACGAGCAGTCCTCCGAAATACGCCTCGTTACATCGCATGGAGAAATAACCACATTCTCAAGCATCAATTAAATTTCTTCTTCTTACCTTTCAGGAATTGATGGTTTCAGTAGCCATGCCAGAATTAGGAAAAGGTTGTTCGCGTACCCCATTATAAATTTCTTATAGATTACGTTCGGCGGGCCGCTTTGATGGCGTAAACAGTAGATGATAGCGTGACACTTGTTTATCCTGGTAAATGCCACCGGTTTTGTAGAAATATTATAAAACAATAACAAAAAAAACTAGGACTTTTGGAACTCTTGAATTCGGACCTTCAGGTTTGGAATCGGCTACCAAGTCTTGGAATCTTCGGAAACTCGGACCTTCGGATTTGGAATCGGCTGCGTTTGTTTTGGAATCTTCGGAAAACTTTTGGAATCTCTTGGATTTGAACCCTGGACCTTTGGATTTGGAATCGGCCACGTTACCACCAGGCTAACGTGTCTGCCTATGGTGGCTGCTAAAATTACAAAATATAAAATGCTTTCGAGATGTTCCTCTCGTGCACCTGTTCGATAGCAGTCAACGAGTCTCACACTGTTTATTCTGTGTCGGTTGCGACGTTTATCAGGATAATCACCTGCTCCGCCACTCCTCTATCTCTGTCCGTAATAACAATAACGAGGCTTTTAACGTATAAGGAGGACATCCAAATCCCGACGGTTCAAATACGTTGACCGTACCATTACCAATTAAAAGTTTCAGCCAGAGCTAGAGTATCGGCAATGCACGTACACGTTCCTCTCTGACGAGGATGCTTACACGATAGTTAAATAACGAAAAGACTGGGAAACCACTTGCTGGTTAGCTAACCACTTCATCACCAAGCCATGTCAGTACCACTTATGATTCAGGTTGATTTCTTCTGGGTCCTTATCATGTCACTATTTTTCAGTTCTAATTTTAAAATTCACAAAAACACACAATTCTCCCGGAAAGATTTGATATCCAAAAAGTATACTCAAATGAATTGGCTGACAAATTTTAAAAAATCTGGTCACATATTTCAATTAACAGGAGGAGAAAATTGCAGGTAATATTCAATTACACCCAATGAAGAGAGCTAACATAAAGAAGTTCAATATTTAAACCAGGAATTAGGTGTGTTTTAACGAGGGAAGAAAATAATGTTAACCTTTTACTAAACAGAGAGCAAGTCTCACTTTCTCAAAAGCCATCTAAAATTACTATTCTCTGAAAGATAGGATAATCTCATCATGGAGCTTCCCGAAAGACTTAAGCTCGAAGAATGGTTCATACGTGTCGTATGATAAGAGTATTTATTTTCCATGGGGAATATATGGCAAGCATATTAGAATTAAGAGTTTTAAAAAAACTGAAAAAATATGAAAAAGGAGGGTGAAATGACAATCATATTTATTCATTTGAGAAGCATAAATTATGGAGTGTAAATGTAGAGACAACTAAATAAAGGATAAAAGACACTTGGCCTGCTGTATTGAAAGAAAACATGATATATCTCGGAAAATATAACAGAGTTAAAATTTGTTACAAGAGTGGGTGATGGTGTACACAATGCAAAATTCTGAAAAACAAGAAATGTTACTAATCTAAGTAGTACATCATGACAACAATGATAAGTCGGTGCAGTAGGGATCAGTTGGGAAACCAACAACAGTGACCCAATTACTGATTGAGAATAATAGATGAATAATAGACAAGTATATTAGTTACTCTTGCCAAGATCTAACCAATATGACAGATAGGTAAGGGGGAGCAGTGCCTACTATTCATGGACACATCAATATGTACTATAAAATCCAAAACATCAAAAACAAGCAATAAACCAAACTACAGTTTAATTAATATTTCCTTCTACAGAGCAATGATTTAAATTCACAATTCACCACTAAATTCACACTATTCATTCCTTTGTCAACATTGCTTCTATGATTAATTTGTATGCAAGATGCAACGTAAATTATCCTAAAGAAGGATAGGAATGGCAAACACTGATAAACAGTTCTGTAATCTTCAAACGAGTTATACAGTCGATCAAATTATAAAAGGTAGAAGAGAATATCATAAAATAAAATACATATGCAATGAGGAATTACCTGCAACCAATGTAGATGATTACAGGCCAAGGATAATTCTCTTGGAATACAGCTAAGATAAAGTCTGTTGAGATCGAGTTCAAATTTCTTAGCCATTATGACATACTTTCCGCATACTAAATCATGAACGTGAACGTCTTCCACAGGGTGCCAACAAATCGCCACGGAATTCAATCGTTTGTATTCATTCCCTTCTCGACCCGCTTACTGCGGATGCTACCTCTATTTTTTACATCAACCCTTAATGGTCATCTCCGTTTTACTTCGAACTTTTCGCAATTAACGAACAACGTCCGACCTGAGTCCGACAGCGATTCGACAGACCCGATCCTTTTTCTCCCTTACCGTCACTTAAATGATGCGGTCGTAAAAAGGATTTATAATTTATTTATTGTCTACGCATTCGTTAATACACACGCCTCGCAATCTTAGACGAGGCGAGGCGAAAACGGTTCGACATTCATCTTTCGCTTGCCATGAGTAACGTTTTCTAAACGGAATTCCAGCAGATGGCGAGGCAATGCTTCCACGCGGCTTAAGTGGGCTGGTCTTCGTTGCGAACGGAGGTGGCTCCCATGATTCGAGTGGCCTTTTCATACCAAGCCTTTGGCTACGAAAGCTCGACGATTCCTCATGGATCGAGTGACCATATCTTTGTGCCAAGTGTTGTTACCGGAGAATATGCAAGATTTGACGGATACGCAGACGTAAGCCACGATTTCTTCGCCTTTTGAGTGCGTGAGAAGCGGAAGAGCTTGGAGTGAGGTTCGAAGGAAAAATTCAGGTAAGAAACCTAGTGCCATTAGAAACCGCACTTTTCTCCTTTGTTTACAAATATTGTCTTCCCGAACATTTCCCTGTTCATCGTTTCGAAGAGACGATTCCATTCAGTCATCGCCACAGATATCTAAAGTAACGAGCTTAGCCATAAACGATATTGAGAGAACGCATTCATTCCTCGTGCAATAATATCGAAATGTGCCAGAAAATTAAGAATCCAAAGCTTTTCCCCTCGACAGAGCACTCCGTGAAGGCATCATGGCTAGAATGGGGATGCTTTTAAGCTCTTTTGCATGCTAAAAACTAGAAATTAATGGAATTTAACAACTTCTGAAAGGGACGATGTGATCGCGGTGAGATGCAAGAGGAAAGTGAGGTATGACTAACGGCGTTGGGGGTTGTGACTGTTACCGGCGGGGGTCTAAAATTGCAATTAGATTTTTAAAAATGAACATGGGGTGTATCGTAAACGATAAAAATTACATGAAGATTAGTATTTATTATGATTTTTTCCTACTACGTGAGTCTTACCGCACAACGATACTATTTTCATGAGTACCGACACCGGATTTCTGCTGAATACAAGAAAACCAACTTTAGTCGCCGTCGACATAAAAGTAGAGAGGAATTTTACCGATGTGCAATCGTTAATACGCTAAAGGAACATGTGGCTTAAAATTTAACAATACAGCGCTTGCACTGACAGCGGTGGTATATTCCTCAGCCAATCAGAAGCGAGATAATTATTTAGCGGGACCTCGAATGGTATTAATTAATAATTTTTAGATTTATTATGTTAGGAGAAGAATAAATGATTCTCCGCTCTTCGAAGCAATACCAGAGTAATCCAATAATTTCTAAACTTGCGATTGCTATATTTTTTCCTTATTATTGCCCTCGTGAATAAGTATACGATTTACATTTCCAACCGCTCGCCCTTGTGCATATTGGACTCAACCTACTTTTAAAGACAGTGACGCTAAAATCCATGGCGATTCATCGTTTTCACCTCGGCAAGGTGTCTCTGTGTCTGCAGGGAAAGCCTCGCTTTGGATATTTGCTTCTTTTCTAATGAAATAATTATTCTTTCGATTTCAGGATGCCATGCGCTTGGAGAATGCAAACCTACGTCACGACGACAAGACTTTACCTAGCGGATTGCAACTCCTGCTTCAACAGCTTTGGTGGCATGAATTACATGATCGAAAATGTGAGTATGAATATACTTTCAAGACACCAAGCCTTGGAAACAAATGGTTCTCACTGACCGATTTCTGAGACCAAGCTCAAATCTTCGATGATTTTCAAATGAAATGCAATTATCATTAACCTTTTGCATAATACTCTTATGAATGTGATCGGGAAGTGAAAGGATGATTCGATGAACATATGCTTGGTTTATCCAATAGATTATGTGTCACATTGGTAATTAATGGAGCATACTCCTGCATTGATGAGTGCTATACATGAGTATTGTTAATGGAAGCAATCCTGGCATTGTCATGCATTGACATGCTATCATCAGGTGGATATTGTTTTAACTTTTCCCAAGTCTTTTTTTAATATTTCACTCACTCCTACTTCAGTGAAATTCCTTACAAATTAAGTTCAGCCCTAATAGCTCCTCTAGTGAACTTCCTCTCGGATGGATGGGTGCTCTACCATCGATCCTCTACGTTCCTGCCACCTTCTTCTCCTTTCCATCTCCAATATTACTCATCACCACCATGTCGACAAGGAATGAGTTGATCCATGGAATAGTTTTTAACTTTCCTCTGCCATGCTCTGCAGTTAAACGAACAGAAATCTTCACATTAAGCTCCATTTGTTCTGGCCGCACTTGGTGGAAGGACATATTAAATGAAGGAAATCACTTGGTGACTTCCACGATTTAGAAATCTTCACAGCCTGCATTAATCAGTCCATCCCTCGATTTAATGCTAGCATTTATTCATGGATCATGAAGAAGCTCCTTTAACCTTCCATTCTCGGCGACCTTGTCCTCCTCCTTCTTGACATGCACTATATTCTTTTCCCATCGAGTTTAAGGTTACTTCTTAGGTGTTTCAATTCAAAATAACCCTCTCTGCAGCTTTCCTTCTTCGTCGTTTTTACATGAAGCAGTTTCTTTTCCCCACAATGAACGATTTCCAGTCTTCCTCTTTCCTTTCATTTACTTCGCTTTTGAGTCTCAGCAAGTACATTCTGGGATGTTTGAACGGTGCCTTCATCACAGGCAGATGTTGTTCCTTCATAAGGAAAACTGGCCGAGGACTTGCACTTCAGCACACCCATGTGCCACACCCTTACAACTACATATCTGGAGATATTAGGCTGAACTTTCAACATCACAGACGTTCTCTGCCTTCAACAAGTCTATGCATAACTTGCCTTGCTTTCGTTCCTGAGCATCTGCAAGGTTTCCTAGGATTCTCATACTCTAAGGAAATTCGGTTCTCTCCCTTAACTTTGCATATCTCCATCCCGTCAACTCTATCCAAGGCACCTTCTACATCCTCAATTGCCACAACAGAGACATGTCAATCGGTCTTTCCACGAGCCATGGCTTTCGCAGATGCAATTCCCATTGATCTATGTCAACATTTTTATTCCATCCATAAACGATATTCCTGAAGGGAAGCTTCCTTTCCCCATTGCCTTATTTTTATGTATTCAGTGCATCGATTTGAAATATCCATGTCACCTTCATCTCAGGTACTTCGAATTCCTGTGCAGGAGAGGATTCCGGTCAAGAGACGATAGATTAGGAGGCTGATCATGATGTGGATCGTCGCATGCAGCCGGACAAGCGGGAAGGAGTACCTTAGCTTTAATAATGCACCAACATGAGCGATAAGAAGTGCTGCTTACGATGTATATTGAGGCAGTTTGAATAAATTTCAACCATTAAAAACATTACACTCTTGTTTCATTACCCACCAAATTCATAAAGCAATGTTATATATAATAAGATGTATAATAATAAAAGAGCTGGAAGCCCTGAACGGACCATTAAACGTTTCATTCTTGAGCAAATACGGTCGGCACGGAGTTGAATAGGAAGAAGTTAACTCAATCGTTCTGTTCGAACGGTATGTTTCAATTAAACGAGCTGTTTCAACAGCCTTCCCCGAAACTTTCATTTTTCTAAGTGTGGAAAAGTGACGTTCGAACGCCTTCCACAAGGTGCCAACAAATCGCCACGGAATTCAATCGTTTGTATTCATTCCCTTCCCGACCCGCTTACTGCTGGTGCTACCTCTATTTTTTACATCAACCCTTAATGGTCATCTCCGTTTTACTTCGAACTTTTCGCAAGTAACGAACAACGTCCGACCTGAGTCCGCCAGCGATTCGAGAGACCCGATCCTTTTTCTCCCTTACGCTCACTTAAATGATGCAAAAAGCAGTGTTCCTCCCTGCAAAGTCCAAGAATCATTCATTTAGAAGCACGGATACCTACAGCGACGTACTAGTAAATTATTTTCGTAGGTTTGTTATGAGAGTAAATCGCGAAATAAATATAAGCATCGTTCAGGGTATTCCTGTGGACGACACATTTGAATTCCGATTTCGGACGACACCTCTATCCCAGAATTCTCTTCGGGTACATGAGGAACGCGTGCTTAATACCTTATGCAAATCGGTATCTCCTGTGAATGCTATGAACTCGATAAGGGCAGAAGTTGTATCTGTACATTATTAAAAAAAGGGTAGTAACATCCGTTGAATGAAATGATCCTCTAAGACATGGCCAATTTTATGGTAGATGAAGAAAGATTCATCGGCGAACATTATCCCGGGTCGAAATAGATGTTACGAGCAGTCCTCCGAAATACGCCTCGTTAAATCGCAAGGAGAAATAACAACATTCTCAAGCATCAAATAAATTTCTTCTTCTTAGCTTTCAGGAAATGATGGTTTCAGTAGCCATGCCAGAATTAGGAAAAGGTTGTTCGCTTACCCTATTATAAAATTTCTTATAGATTACGTTCGGCGGGCCGCTTTGATGGCGTAAACAGTAGATAATAGCGTGACACTTGTTTATCCTGGTAAATGCCACCGGTTTTGTAGAAATATTATAAAGCAATAACAAAAAAAACTAGGACTTTTGGAACTCTTGAAATCGGACCTTCAGATTTGGAATCGGCTGCGTTTATTTTGGAATCTTCGGAAACTCGGACCTTCGGATTTGGAATCGGCTGCGTTTGTTTTGGAATCTTCGGAAAACTTTTGGAATCTCTTGGATTTGAACCCTGGACCTTTGTATTTGGAATCGGCCACGTTACCACCAGGCTAACGTGTCTGCCTCTGGTAGCTGATAAAATTACAAAATATAAAATGCTTTCGAGATGTTCCTCTCGTGCACCTTTCGATAGCAGTCAACGAGTCTCACACTGTTTATTCTGTGTCGGTTGCGACGTTTATCAGGATAATCACCTGCTCCGCCACTCCTCTATCCCTGTCCGTAATAACAATAACGAGGCGTTTAACGTATAAGGAGGACATCCAATTCCCGATAGCTCAAATACGTTGACCATATCATTACCAATTAAACGTTTCAGCCAGAGCTAGAGTATCGGCAATGCACGTACACGTTCCTCTCTGACGAGGATACTGACACGATAGTTAAATAACGAAAAGTCTGGGAAACCACTTGCTGGTTAGCTAACCACTTCATCACCAAGCCATGTCAGTACCACTTATGATTCAGGTTGATTTCTTCTGGGTCCTTATCATGTCACTATTTTTCAGTTCTAATTGTAAAATTCACAAAAACACACAATTCTCCCGGAAAGATTTGATATCCAAAAAGTATACTCAAATGAATTGGCTAACAAATTTTTAAAAATCTGGTCACATATTTAAATTTACAGGAGGAGAAAATTGCAGATAATATTCAATTACACCCAATGAAGAGAGCTAACATAAAGATGTTCAATATTTAAACCAGGAATTAGGTGTGAGGGAAGAAAATAATGTTAACCTTTTACTAAACAGAGAGCAAGTCTCACTTTCTCAAAAGCCATCTAAAATTACTATTCTCTGAAAGATAGGATAATCTCATTATGGAGCTTCCCGAAAGACTTAAGCTCGAAGAATGGTTCATACGTGTCGTATGATAAGAGTATTTATTTTCCATGGGGAATATATGGCAAGCGTATTAGAATTAAGATTTCTAAAAAAAATGAAAAAATATGAAAAAGGAGGGTGAAATGACAATCATATTTATTCATTTGAGAAGCATAAATTATGGAGTGTAAATGTAAAGACAACTAAATAAAGGATAAAAGACACTTTGCCTGCTGTATTGAAAGAAAACATGATATACCTTGGAAAATATAACAGAGTTAAAATTTGTTACAAGAGTGGGTGATGGTGTACACAATGCAAAATTCTGAAAAACAAAAAATGTAACAAATCTAAGTAGTACATCATGACAACAATGATGAAGTCGGTGCAGTAGGGATCAGTTGGGAAACCAACAACAGTGACCCAATTACTGATTGAGAATAATAGATCAATAATAGACAAATATATTAGTTACTTTTGCCAAGATCTAACCAATATGACAGATAGGTAAGGGGGAGCAGTGCCTACTATTTATGGACACATCAATATGTACTATAAAATCCAAAACAAGCAATAAACCAAACTACAGTTTAATTAATATTTCCTTCTACAGAGCAATGATTTAAATTCACAATTCAACACTAAATTCACACTATTCATTCCTTTGTCCACATTGCTTCTATGATTAATTTGTATGCAAGATGCAACGTAAATTATCCTAAAGAAGGATAGGAATGGCAAACACTGATAAACAGTTCTGTAATCTTCAAACGAGTTATACAGTCGATCAAATTATGAAAGGTAGAAGAGAATATCATAAAATAAAATACATATGCAATAAGGAATTACCTGCAACCAATGTAGATGATAAAAGGCCAAGGATAATTCTCTTGGAATACAGCTATGATAAAGTCTGTTCAGATCGAGTTCAAATTTCTTAGCCATTATGACATACTTTCCGCATAATAAATCATGAACGTGAACGTCTTCCACAGGGTGCCAACAAATCGCCACGGAATTCAATCGTTTGTATTCATTCCCTTCTCGACCCGCTTACTGCGGATGCTACCTCTATTTTTTACATCAACCCTTAATGGTCATCTCCGTTTTACTTCGAACTTTTCGCAAGTAACGAACAACGTCCGACCTGAGTCCGTCAGCGATTCGACAGACCCGATCCTTTTTCTCCCTTACGCTCACTTAAATGATGCGGTCGTAAAAAGGATTTAGAATTTATTTATTGTCTACGCATTCGTTAATACACGCCTCGCAATCTTAGACGAGGCGAGGCGAAAACGGTTCGACATTCATCTTTCGCTTGCCATGAGTAACGTTTTCTAAACGGAATTCCAGCAGATGGCGAGGCAATGCTTCCACGCGGCTTAAGTGGGCTGGTCTTCGTTGCGAACGGAGGTGGCTCCCAAGTGGCCTTTTCATACCAAGCCTTTGGCTACGAAAGCTCGACGATTAATCATGGATCGAGTGACTGTTACCATATCTTTGTGCCAAGTGTTGTTACCGGAGAATATGCAAGATTTGACGGATACGGTTGCCACGTAGACGTAAGCCACGTATTCTTCGCCTTTTGAGTGCGTGAGAAGCGGAAGAGCTTGGAGTGAGGTTCGAAGGAAAAATTCAGGTAAGAAACCTAGTGCCATTAGAAACCGCCCTTTTCTCCTGTGTTTACAAATATTGTCTTCCCGAACATTTCCCTGTTCATCGTTTCGAAGAGACGATTCCATTCAGTCATCGCCACAGATATCTAAAGTAACGAGCTTAGCCATAAACGATATTGAGAGAACGCATTCATTCCTCGTGCAATAATATCGAAATGTGCCAGAAAATTAAGAATCCAAAGCTTTTCCCCTCGACAGACAACTCCATGAAGGCATCATGGCTAGAATGGGGATGCTTTTAAGCTCTTTTGCATGCTAAAAACTAGAAATTAATGGAATTTAACCACTTCTGAAAGGGACGACGTGATCGCGGTGAGATGCAAGAGGAAAGTGAGGTATGACTAACGGCGTTGGGGGTTGTGACCGTTACCGGCGGGGGTCTAAAATTGCAATTAGATTTTAAAAAATGAACATAGGATGTATCGTAAACGATAAAAATTACATGAAGATTAGTATTTATTATGATTTTTTCCTACTACGTGAGTCTTACCGCACAACGATACTATTTTCATGAGTACCGACACCGGATTTCTGCTGAATACAAGAAAACCAACTTGAGTCGCCGTCGACATAAAAGTAGAGAGGAATTTCACCGATGTGCAATCGTTAATACGCTGAAGGAACATGTGGCTTAAAATTTAACAATACAGCGCTTGCACTGACAGCGGTGGTATATTCCTCAGCCAATCAGAAGCGAGATAATTATTTAGCGGGACCTCGAATGGTATTAATTAATAATTTTTAGATTTATTATGTTAGGAGAAGAATAAATGATTCTCCGCTCTTCGAAGCAATACCAGAGTAATCCAATAATTTCTAAACTTGCGATTGCTATATTTTTTCTTTATTATTGCCCTCGTGAATAAGTATACGATTTACATTTCCAACCGCTCGCCCTTGTGCATATTGGACTCAACCTACTTTTAGAGACAGTGACGCTAAAATCCAAGGCGATTCATCGTTTTCACCTCGGCAAGGTGTCTCTGTGTCTGCAGGGAAAGCCTCGCTTTGGATATTTGCTTCTTTTCTAATGAAATAATTATTCTTTCGATTTCAGGATGCCATGCGCTTGGAGAATGCAAACATACGTCACGACGACAAGACTTTCCCTAGCGGATTGCAACTCCTGCTTCAACAGCTTTGGTGGCATGAATTACATGATCGAAAATGTGAGTATGAATATACTTTCAAGATACCAAGCCTTGGAAACAAATGGTTCTCACTGACCGATTTCTGAGACCAAGCTCAAATCTGCGATGATTTTCAAATGAAATGCAATTATCATTAACCTTTTGCATAATACTCTTATGAATGTGATCGGGAAGTGAAAGGATGATTCGATGAACATATACTTGGGTTATCCAATAGATTATGTGTCACATTGGTAATTGATGGAGCATACTCCTGCATTGATGAGTGCTATATATGAGGATTGTTAATGGAAGCAATCCTGGCATTGTCATGCATTGACATGCTATCATCAGGTGGATATTGTTTTAACTTTTCCCAAGTCTTTTTTTAATATTTCACTCACTCCTACTTCAGTGAAATTCCTTACAAATTAAGTTCAGCCCTAATAGCTCCTCTAGTGAACTTCCTCTCGGATGGATGGGTGCTCTACCATCGATCCTCTACGTTCCTGCCACCTTCTTCTCCTTTCCATCTCCAATATTACTCATCACCACCGTGTCGACAAGGAATGAGTTGATCCATGGAATAGTTTTTAACTTTCCTCTGCCATGCTCTGCAGTTAAACGAACAGAAATCTTCACATTTAAGCTCGATTTGTTTTGGCCGCACTTGGTGGAAGGACATATTAAATGAAGGAAATCACTTGGTGACTTCCACGATTTAGAAATCTTCACAGCCTACATTAATCAGTCCTTCCCTCATTTTAATGCTAGCAATTATTCATGGATCATGAAGAAGCTCCTTTAACCTTCCATTCTCGGCGACCTTGTCCTCCTCCTTCTTGACATGCACTATATTCTTTTCCCATCGAGTTTAAATATACTCCTTAGGTGTTTCAATTCATAATAACCCTCTTTGCAGCTTTCCTTCTTCGTCGGTTTTACATGAAGCAGTTTTCTTTTCCCCACAATGAAAGATTTCCAGTCTTCCTCTTTCCTTTCATTTACTTCGCTTTTGAGTCTCAGCAAGTACATTCTGGGATGTTTGAACGGTGCCTTCATCACAGGCAGATGTTGTTCTTTCATAAGGAAAACTGGCCAAGGACTTGCACTTCAGCACACCCATGTGCCACACCCTTCCAACTACATATCTGGAGATATTAGGCTGAACTTTCAACGTCACAGACGTTCTCTGCCTTCAGCAAGTCTATGCATAACTTGCCTTGCTTTCGTTCCTGAGCATCTGCAAGGTTTCCTAGGATTCTCACACTCAAAGGAAATTCGGTTCTCTCCCTTAACTTTGCATATCTCCATCCCGTCAACTCTATCCAAGGCACCTTCTACATCCTCAATTGCCACAACAGAGACATGTCTTTCCATGAACCATGGCTTTCGCAGATGCAATTCCCATTGATCTATGTCAACATTTTTATTCCGTGCATTTATCCACAAACGAAATTCCTGAAGGGAAGCTTCCTTTCCTCATTGCCTTATTTTTATGTATTCAGTGCATCGATATGAAATATCCATTTCACCTTCATCTCAGGTACTTCGAATTCCTGTGCAGGAGAGGATTCCGGTCAAGAGACGATAGATTAAGGAGGCGGATCTTGTTGTGTATCGTCGCATGCAGCCGGACAAGCGGGAAGGAGTACCTTAGCTTTAATAATGCACCAACATGAGCGATATGAAGCACTTATGATGTATATTAAGGCAGTTTGAATAAATTTCAACCATTCAAAACTTTATACTCTTGTTTCATTACCCACCAAATTCATAAAGCCATGTTATGTATAATAATAAAAGAGCTGGAAGCCCTGAACGGACCATTAAACGTTTCATTCTTGAGCAAATACGGTCGGCACGGAGTTGAATACGAAGGATTAACTCAATCGTTCTGTTCGAACGGTATGTTTCAATTAAACGAGCTGTTTCAACAGCCTTTCTCGAAACTTTCATTATTCTAAGTGTGGAAAAATAACGTTCGAACGCCTTCCACAAGGTGCCAACAAATCGCCACGGAATTCAATTCATTCCCTTCCCGACCCGCTTACTGCTGGTGCTACCTCTATTTTTTACATCAACCCTTTATGGTCATCTCCGTTTTACTTCGAACTTTTCGCAAGTAACGAACAACGTCCGACCTGAGTCCGTCAGCGATTCGACAGACCCGTTCCTTTTTCTCCCTTACTCTCACTTAAATGATGCAAAAAGCAGTGTTCCTCCCTGCCAAGTCCAAGAATCATTCATTTAGAATAAGAAGCACAGATACCTACAGCGACGTACTAGTTAATTATTTTCGTAGGTTTGTTATGATAGTAAATCGCGAAATAAATATAAGCATCGTTCAGGGTATTCCTGTGGACGACACTTTTGAATTCCGGACGACACCTCTCTCCCAGAATTCTCTTCGGGTACATGAGGAACGCGTGCTTCATAGCGTATGCAAATCGGTATCTCCTGTGAATGCTATGAACTCGATAAGGGCAGAAGTTGTATCTGTACATTATTAAAAAAAAGGGTAGTATCATCCGTTGAATGAAATGATCCTCTAAGACATGGCCAGTATTATGGTAGATGAAGAAATATTCATCGGCGAACATTATCCCGGGTCGAAATAGATGTTACGAGCAGTCCTCCGAAATACGCCTCGTTACATCGCATGGAGAAATAACCACATTCTCAAGCATCAAATAAATTTCTTCTTCTTAGCTTTCAGGAATTGATGGTTTCAGTAGCCGTGCCAGAATTAGGAAAAGGTTGTTCGCTTACCTTATTATAAAATTTCTTATAGATTACGTTCGGCGGGCCGCTTTGATTGCGTAAACAGCAGATAATAGCGTGACACTTGATTATCCTGGTAAATGCCGTCAGTTTTGAAGAAATATTATAAAACAATAACAAAAAAAATAGGACTTTTGGAACTCTTGAAATCGGACCTTCAGATTTGGAATCGGCTACGTTTGTTTTGGAATCTTCGGAAACTCGGACCTTCGGATTTGGAATCTGCTGCGTTTGATTTGGAATCTTCGGAAAACTTTTGGAATCTCTTGGATTTGAACCCTGGACCTTTGGATTTGGAATCGGCCACGTTACCACCAGGCTAACGTGTCTGCCTCTGGTGGCTGATAAAATTACAAAATATAAAATGCTTTCGAGATGTTCCTCTCGTGCACCTGTTCGATAGCAGTCAACGAGTCTGTTTATTCTGTGTCGGTTGCGACATTCACGTTTATCAGGATAATCACCTGCTCCGCCACTCCACTATCTCTGTCCGTAAGAACAATAACGAGGCGTTTAACGTATAAGGAGGACATCCAATTCCCGACAGCTCAAATACGTTGACCGTATCATTACCAATTAAACGTTTCAGCCAGAGCTAGAGTATCGGCAATGCCCGTACACGTTCCTCTCTGACGAGGATGCTTACACGATAGTTAAATAGCGAAAAGACTGGGAAACCACTTGCTGGTTAGCTAACCACTTCATCACCAAGCCATGTCAGTACCACTTATGATTCAGGTTGATTTCTTCTGGGTCCTTATCGTGTCACTATTTTTCAGTCCTAATTTTAAAATTCACAAAAACACACAATTCTCCCGGAAAGATTTGATATCCAAAAAGTATACTCAAATGAATCGGCTAACAAATTTTAAAAAATCTGGTCACATATTTCAATTTACAGGAGGAGAAAATTGCAGATAATATTCAATTACACACAATGAAGAGAGCTAACATAAAGGTGTTAAATATTTAAACCAGGAATTAGGTGTGAGGAAAGAAAATAATGTTAACCTTTTACTAAACAGAGAGCAAGTCTCACTTTCTCAAAAGCCATCTAAAATTACTATTCTCTGAAAGATAGGATAATCTCATTATGGAGCTTCCCGAAAGACTTAAGCTCGAAGAATGGTTCATACGTGTCGTATGATAAGAGTATTTATTTTCCATGGGGAATATATGGCAAGCATATTAGAATTAAGATTTCTAAAAAAAAGTGAAAAAATATGAAAAAGGAGGGTGAAATGACAATCATATTTATTCATTTGAGAAGCATAAATTATGGAGTTTAAATGTAGAGACAACTAAATAAAGGATAAAAGACACTTGGCCTGCTGTATTGAAAGAAAACATGATATATCTCGGAAAATATAACAGAGTTAAAATTTGTTACAAGAGTGGGTGATGGTGTACACAATGCAAAATTCTGAAAAACAAGAAATGTAACAAATCTAAGTAGTACATCATGACAACAATGATGAAGTCGGTGCAGTAGGGATCAGTTGGGAAACCAACAACAGTGACCCAATTACTGATTGAGAATAATAGATGAATAATAGACAAGTATATTAGTTACTTTTGCCAAGATCTAACCAATATGAAAGATAGGTAAGGAGGAGCAGTGCCTACTATTCAGGGACACATCAGTATGTACTATAAAATCCAAAACATCAAAAACAAGCAATAAACAAAACTACAGTTTAATTAATATTTCCTTCTACAGAGCAATGATTTAAATTCACAATTCACCACTAAATTCACACTATTCATTCCTTTGTCAACATTGCTTCTATGATTAATTTGTATGCAAGATGCAACGTAAATTATCCTAAAGAAGAATAGGAATGGCAAACACAGATAAACAGTTCTGTAATCTTCAAACGAGTTATACAGTCGATCAAATTATGAAAGGTAGAAGAGAATATTATAAAACAAAATACATATGCAATGAGGAATTACCTGCAACCAATGTAGATGATTACAGGCCAAGGACAATTCTCTTGGAATACAGCTATGATAAAGTCTGTTAATTCGAGTTCAAATTTCTTAGCCATTATGACATACTTATCGCATACTAAATCATGAACGTGAACGTCTTCCACTGGGTGCCAACACATCGCCACGGAATTCAACCGTTTGTATTCATTCCCTTCTCGACCCGCTTACTGCTGGTGCTACCTCTATTTTTTATATCAACCCTTTATGGTAATCTCCGTTTTACTTCGATCTTTTCGCAAGTAACGAACAACGTCCGACCTGAGTCCGACAGCGATTCGACAGACCCGATCCTTTTTCTCCCTTACGCTCACTTAAATGATGCGGTCGTAAAAAGGATTTAGAATTTATTTATTGTCTACGCATTCGTTAATACACGCCTCGCAATCTTAGACGAGGCGAGGCGAAAACGGTTCGACATTCATCTTTCGCTTGCCATGAGTAACGTTTTCTAAACGGAATTCCAGCAGATGGCGAGGCAATGCTTCCACGCGGCTTAAGTGGGCTGGTCTTCGTTGCGAACGGAGGTGGCTCCCATGATTCGAGTGGCCTTTTCATACCAAGCCTTTGGCTACGAAAGCTCGACGATTCCTCATGGATCGAGTGACTGTTACCATATCTTTGTTGTTGTGTTGTGTTGTTACCGGAGAATATGCAAGATTTGACGGATACGGTTGCTACGCAGACGTAAGCCACGATTTCTTCGCCTTTTGAGTGCGTGAGAAGCGGAAGAGCTTGGAGTGAGGTTCGAAGGAAAAATTCAGGTAAGAAACCTAGTGCCATTAGAAACCGCCCTTTTCTCCTGTGTTTACAAATATTGTCTTCCCGAACATTTCCCTGTTCATCGTTTCGAAGAGACGATTCCATTCAGTCATCGCCACAGATATCTAAAGTAACGAGCTTAGCCATAAACGATATTGAGAGAACGCATTCATTACTCGTGCAATAATATCGAAATGTGCCAGAAAATTAAGAATCCAAAGCTTTTCCCCTCGACAGAGCACTCCGTGAAGGCATCATGGCTAGAATGGGGATGCTTTTAAGCTCTTTTGCATGCTAAAAACTAGAAATTAATGGAATTTAACAACTTCTGAAAGGGACGATGTGATCGCGGTGATTTGCAAGAGGAAAGTGAGGTATGACTAAAGGCGTTGGGGGTTGTGACCGTTACCGGCGGGGGTCTAAAATTGCAATTAGATTTTTAAAAATGAACATAGGGTGTATCGTAAACGATAAAAATTACATGAAGATTAGTATTTATTATGATTTTTTCCTACTACGTGAGTCTTACCGCACAACGATACTATTTTCATGAGTACCGACACCGGATTTCTGCTGAATACAAGAAAACCAACTTTAGTCGCCGTCGACATAAAAGTAGAGAGGAATTTTACCGATGTGCAATCGTTAATACGCTGAAGGAACATGTGGCTTAAAATTTAACAATACAGCGCTTGCACTGACAGCGGTGGTATATTCCTCAGCCAATCAGATGCGAGATAATTATTTAGCGGGACCTCGAATGGTATTAATTAATAATTTTTAGATTTATTATGTTAGGAGAAGAATAAATGATTCTCCGCTCTTCGAAGCAATACCAGAGTAATCCAATAATTTCTAAACTTGCGATTGCTATATTTTTTCTTTATTATTGCCCTCGTGAATAAGTATACGATTTACATTTCCAACCGCTCGCCCTTGTGCACATTGGACTCAACCTACTTTAAAAGACAGTGACGCTAAAATCCATGGCGATTCATCGTTTTCACCTCGGCGAGGTGTCTCTGTGTCTGCAGGGAAAGCCTCGCTTTGGATATTTGCTTCTTTTCTAATGAAATAATTATTTTTTCGATTTCAGGATGCCATGCGCTTGGAGAATGCAAACCTACGTCACGACGACAAGACTTTCCCTAGCGGATTGCAACTCCTGCTTCAACAGCTTTGGTGGCATGAATTACATGATCGAAAATGTGAGTATGAATATACTTTCAAGATACCAAGCCTTGGAAACAAATGGTTCTCACTGACTGATTTCTGAGACCAACCTCAAATCTGTGATGATTTTCAAATGAAATGCTATTATCATTAACCTTTTGCATAATACACTTATGAATATGATCGGGAAGTGAAAGGATGATTCGATGAACATATGCTTGGGTTATCCAATAGATTATAGTTCACATTGGTAATTAATGGAGCATACTCCTGCATTGATGAGTGCTATATGAGGATTGTTAATGGAAGCAATCCTGGCATTGTCATGCATCGACATGCTATCATCAGGTGGATATTGTTTTAACTTTTCCCAGGTCTTTTTTTAATATTTCACTCACTCCAACTTCAGTGAAATTCCTTACAAATTAAGTTCAGCCCTAATAGCTCCTCTAGTAAACTTCCTCTCGGATGGATGGGTGCTCTACCATCGATCCTCTACGTTCCTGCCACCTTCTTCTCCTTTCCATCTCCAATATTACTCATCGCCACCACGTCGACAAGGAATGAGTTGATCCATGCAATAGTTTTTAACTTTCCTCTGCCATGCTCTGCAGTTAAACGAACAGAAATCTTCACATATAAGCTCGATTTGTTCTGGCCGCACTTGGTGGAAGGACATATTAAATGAAGGAAATCACTTGGCGACTTCCACAATTTACAAATCTTCACAGCCTGCATTAATCAGTCCATCCCTCATTTTAATGCTAGATTTTATTCATGGATCATGAAGAAGCTCCTTTAACCTTCCATTCTCGGCGACCTTCTCCTCTTCCTTCTTGATATGCACTATATTCTTTTCCCATCGAGTTTAAGGTTACTTCTTAGGTGTTTCAATTCAAAATAACCCTCTCTGCAGCTTTCCTTCTTCGTCGGTTTTACATGAAGCAGTTTTCTTTTCCCCACAATGAACGATTTCCAGTCTTCCTCTTTCCTTTCATTTACTTCGCTTTTGAGACTCAGCAAGTACATTCTGGGATGTTTGAACGGTGCCTTTATCACAGGCAGATGTTGTTCTTTCATAAGGAAAACTGGCCAAGGACTTGCACTTCAGCACACCCATGTGCCACATCCTTCCAACTACATATCTGGAGATATTAGGCTGAACTTTCGACGTCACAGACGTTCTCTGCCTTCAGCAAGTCTATGCATAACTTGCCTTGCTACTTGCTTTCGTTCCTGAGCATCTGCAAGGTTTCCTAGGATTCTCATACTCAAAGGAAATTCGGTTCTCTCCCTTAACTTTGCATATCTCCATCCCTTCAACTCTATCCAAGGCACCTTCTACATCCTCAATCGCCACAACAGAGACATGTCAATCGGTCTTTCCACGAGCCATGGCTTTCGCAGATGCAATTCCCATTGATCTATGTCAACATTTTTATTCCATGCATTTATCCATAAACGCAAATCCAGAAGGGAAGCTTCCTTTCCTCATTGCTTTATTTTTATGTATTCAGTGCATCGATTTGAAATATCCATTTCACCTTCATCTCAGGTACTTCGAATTCCTGTGCAGGAGAGGATTCCGGTCAAGAGACGATAGATTAGGAGGCTGATCATGATGTGGATCGTCGCATGCAGCCGGACAAGCGGGAAGGAGTACCTTAGCTTTAATAATGCACCAACATGAGCGATATGAAGTGCTTATGATGTATATTTAGGCATTTTTAATAAATTTCAACCATTCAAAACATTACACTCTTGTTTCATTACCCACCAAATTCATAAAGCAATGTTATATATAATAAGATATATAATAATAAAAGAGCTGGAAGCCCTGAACGGACCATTAAACGTTTCATTCTTGAGCAAATACGGTCGGCACGGAGTTGAATATGAAGAAGTTAACTCAATCGTTCTGTTCGAACGGTATGTTTCAATTAAACGAGCTGTTTCAACAGCCTTCCCCGAAACTTTCATTATTCTAAGTGTGGAAAAATAACGTTCGAACGCCTTCCACAAGGTGCCAACAAATCGCCACGGAATTCAATCGTTTGTATTCATTCCCTTCCCGACCCCCTTACTGCTGGTGCTACCTCTATTTTTTACATCAACCCTTTATGGTCATCTCCGTTTTACTTCCGTTTACTCCGTAGGTTTGTTATGGTAGTAAATCGCGAAATAAATATAAGCATCGTTCGGGGTATTCCTGTGGACGACACTTTTAAATTCCGATTTCGGACGACACCTCTATCCCAGAATTCTCTTCGGGTACATGAGGAACGCGTGCTTAATATCTTATGCAAATCGGTATCTCCTGTGAATGCTATGAACTCGATAAAGGCAGAAGTTGTATCTGTGCATTATTTAAAAAAAGGGTAGTAACATCCGTTGAATGAAATGATCCTCTAAGACATGGCCAATTTATGGTAGATGAAGAAAGATTCATCGGCGAACATTATCCCGGGTCGAAATATATGTTACGAGCAGTCCTCCGAAATACGCCTCGTTACATCGCATGGAGAAAGAACCACATTCTCAAGCATCAATTAAATTTCTTCTTCTTAGCTTTCAGGAATTGATGGTTTCAGTAGCCATGCCAGAATTAGGAAAAGGTTGATCGCGTACCCTATTATAAATTTCTTATAGATTACGTTCGGCGGGCCGCTTTGACGGCGTAAACGGTAGATGATAGCGTGACACTTGATTATTCTGGTAAATGCCGCCAGTTTTGAAGAAATATCATAAAACAATAACCAAAAAAACTAGTACTTTTGGAACTCTTGAATTCGGACCTTCAGATTTGGAATCGGCTACGTTAGTCTTGGAATCTTCGGAAACTCGGACCTTCGGATTTGGAATCGGCTGCGTTTGTTTTGGAATCTTCGGAAAACTTTTGGAATCTCTTGGATTTGAACCCTGGACCTTTGGATTTGGAATCGGCCACGTTACCACCAGGCTAACGTGTCTGCCTCTGGTGGCTGATAAAATTACAAAATATAAAATGCTTTCGAGATGTTCCTCTCGTGAACCTGTTCGATAGCAGGCAACGAGTCTCACACTGTTTATTCTGTGTCGGTTGCGACATTAACGTTTATCAGGATAATCACCTGCTCCGCCACTCCTCTATCTCTGTCCGTAAGAACAATAACGAGGCGTTTAACGTATAAGGAGGACATCCAATTCCCGACAGCTCAAATACGTTGACCATATCATTACCAATTAAACGTTTCAGCCAGAGCTAGAGTATCGGCAATGCACGTACACGTTCCTCTCTGACGAGGATGCTTACACGATAGTTAAATAGCGAAAAGACTGGGAAACCACTTGCTGGTTAGCTAACCACTTCATCACCAAGCCATGTCAGTACCACTTATGATTCAGGTTGATATCTTCTGGGTCCTTATCATGTCACTATTTTTCAGTTCTAATTGTAAAATTCACAAAAACACACAATTCTCCCGGAAAGATTTGATATCCAAAAAGTATACTCAAATGAATTGGCTAACAAATTTTACAAAATCTGGTCACATATTTCAATTTACAGGAGGAGAAAATTGCAGATAATATTCAATTACACACAATGAAGAGAGCTAACATAAAGGTGTTAAATATTTAAACCAGGAATTAGGTGTGAGGAAAGAAAATAATGTTAACCTTTTACTAAACAGAGAGCAAGTCTCACTTTCTCAAAAGCCATCTAAAATTACAATTCTCTGAAAGATAGGATAATTTCATTATGGAGCTTCCTGAAAGACTTAAGCTCGAAGAATGGTTCATACGTGTCGTATGATAAGAGTATTTATTTTCCATGGGGAATATATGGCAAGCGTATTAGAATTAAGATTTCTAAAAGAAAATGAAAAAATATGAAAAAGGAGGGGGAAATGACAATCATATTTATTCATTTGAGAAGCATAAATTATGGAGTGTAAATGCAGAAACAACTAAATAAAGGTTAAAAGACACTTGGCTTGCTGTATTATTATAGTAAAGAAAACATGATATATCTCTGAAAATAAAACAGAGTTATAATTTGTTACAAGAGTGGGTGATGGTGTACACAATGCAAAATTCTGTAAAACAAGAAATGTAACAAATCTAAGTAGTACATCATGACAACAATGATAAGTCGGTGTAGTAGGGATCAGTTGGGAAACCAACAACAGTGACCCAATTACTGATTGAGAATAATAGATGAATAATAGACAAGTATATTAGTTACTTTTGCCAAGATCTAACCAATATGACAGATAGGTAAGGAGGAGCAGTGCCTACTATTCATGGACATATCAGTATGTACTATAAAATCCAAAACATCAAAAACAAGCAATAAACCAAACTACAGTTTAATTAATATTTCCTTCTACAGAGCAATGATTTAAATTCACAATTCACCACTAAATTCACACTATTCATTCCTTTGTCAACATTGCTTCTATGATTAATTTGTATGCAAGATGCAACGTAAATTATCCTAAAGAAGAATAGGAATGGCAAACACAGATAAACAGTTCTGTAATCTTCAAACGAGTTATACAGTCGTTCAAATTATGAAAGGAAGAAGAGAATATCATAAAACAAAATACATATGCAATGAGGAATTACCTGCAACCAATGTAGATGATTACAGGCCAAGGACAATTCTCTTGGAATACAGCTATGATAAAGTCTATTGAGATCGAGTTCAAATTTCTTAGCCATTATGACATACTTTTCGCATACTAAATCATGAACGTGAACGTCTTCCACAGGGTGCCAACAAATCGCCACGGAATTCAATCGTTTGTATTCATTCCCTTCTCGACCCGCTTACTGCGGATGCTACCTCTATTTTTTACATCAACCCTTTATGGTCGTCTCCGTTTTACTTCGAACTTTTCGCAAGTAAGGAACAACGTCCGACCTGAGTCTGTCAGCGATTCGACAGACCCGATCCTTTTTCTCCCTTACGCTCACTTAAATGATGCGGTCGTAAAAAGGATTTAGAATTTATTTATTGTCTACGCATTCGTTAATACACACGCCTCGCAATCTTAGACGAGGCGAGGCGAAAACGGTTCGACATTCATCTTTCGCTTGCCATGAGTAACGTTTTCTAAACGGAATTCCAGCAGATGGCGAGGCAATGCTTCCACGCGGCTTAAGTGGGCTGGTCTTCGTTGCGAACGGAGGTGGCTCCCATGATTCGAGTGGCCTTTTCATACCAAGCCTTTGGCTACGAAAGCTCGACGATTCCTCATGGATCGAGTGACTGTTACCATATCTTTGTGCCAAGTGTTGTTACCGGAGAATATGCAAGATTTGACGGATACGGTTGCTACGCAGACGTAAGCCACGATTTCTTCGCCTTTTGAGTGCGTGAGAAGCGGAAGAGCTTGGAGTGAGGTTCGAAGGAAAAATTCAGGTAAGAAACCTAGTGCCATTAGAAACCGCCCTTTTCTCCTGTGTTTACAAATATTGTCTTCCCGAACATTTCCCTGTTCATCGTTTCGAAGAGACGATTCCATTCAGTCATCGCCACAGATGTCTAAAGTAACGAGCTTAGCCATAAACGATATTGAGAGAACGCATTCATTCCTCGTGCATGTGGAATAATATCGAAATGTGCCAGAAAATTAAGAATCCAAAGCTTTTCCCCTCGACAGAGCACTCCGTGAAGGCATCATGGCTAGAATGGGGATGCTTTTAAGCTCTTTTGCATGCTAAAAACTAGAAATTAATGGAATTTAACAACTTCTGAAAGGGACGATGTGATCGCGGTGAGATGCAAGAGGAAAGTGAGGTATGACTAACGGCGCTGGGGGTTGTGACCGTTACCGGCGGGGGTCTAAAATTGCAATTAGATTTTTAAAAATGAACATAGGGTGTATCGTAAACGATAAAAATTACATGAAGATTAGTATTTATTATGATTTTTTCCTACTACGTGAGTCTTACCGCACAACGATACTATTTTCATGAGTACCGACACCGGATTTCTGCTGAATACAAGAAAACCAACTTTAGTCGCCGTCGACATAAAAGTAGAGAGGAATTTTACCGATGTGCAATCGTTGATACGCTGAAGGAACATGTGGCTTAAAATTTAACAATACAGCGCTTGCACTGACAGCGGTGGTATATTCCTCAGCCAATAAGAAGCGAGATAATTATTTAGCGGGACCTCGAATGGTATTAATTAATAATTTTTAGATTTACTATGTTAGGAGAAGAATAAATGATTCTCCGCTCTTCGAAGCAATACCAGAGTAATCCAATAATTTCTAAACTTGCGATTGCTATATTTTTTCTTTATTATTGCCCTCGTGAATAAGTATACGATTTACATTTCCAACCGCTCGCCCTTGTGCACATTGGACTCAACCTACTTTTAAAGACAGTGACGCTAAAATCCATGGCGATTCATCGTCTTCACCTTTTCAAGGTGTCTGCAGGGAAAGCCTCGCTTTGGATATTTGCTTCTTTTCTAATGAAATAATTATTTTCTCGATTTCAGGATGCCATGCGCTTGGAGAATGCAAACCTACGTCACGACGACAAGACTTTCCCTAGCGGATTGCAACTCCTGCTTCAACAGCTTTGGTGGCATGAATTACATGATCGAAAATGTGAGTATGAATATACTTTCAAGATACCAAGCCTTGGAAACAAATGGTTCTCACTGACCGATTTCTGAGACCAAGCTCAAATCTGCGATGATTTTCAAATGAAATGCAATTATCATTAACCTTTTGCATAATACTCTTATGAATGTGATCGAGAAGTGAAAGGATGATTTGATGAACATATGCTTGGGTTATCCAATAGATTATGTGTCACATTGGTAATTAATGGAGCATACTCCTGCATTGATGAGTGCTATATGAAGATTGTTAATGGAAGCAATCCTGGCATTGTCATGCAGTGACATGCTTTCATCGGGTGGATATTGTTTTAACTTTTCCCTAGTATTATTTTAATATTTCACTCACTCCTACTTCAGTGAAATTCCTTACAAATTAAGTTCAGCCCTAATAGCTCCTCTAGTAAACTTCCTCTCGGATGGATAGTTGCTCTACTATAGATCCTCTACGTTCCTGCCACCTTCTTCTCCTTTCCATCTCCAATATTACTCATCACCACCATGTCGACAAGGAATGAATTGATCCATGGAATAGTTTTTAACTTTCCTCTGCCATGCTCTGCAGTGAAACGAACAGAAATCTTCACATATAAGCTCTATTTGTTCTGGCCGCACTTGGTGGAAGGACATATTAAATGAAGGAAATCACTTGGCGACTTCCACAATTTAGAAATCCTCACAGCCTGCATTAATCAGTCCATCCCTCATTTTAATGCTAGCATTTATTCATGGATCATGAAGAAGCTCCTTTAACCTTCCATTCTCGGCGACCTTGTCCTCTTCCTTCTTGACATGCATTATATTCTTTTCCCATCGAGTGTAAGGTTACTTCTTAGGTGTTTCAATTCAAAATAACCCTCTCTGCAGCTTTCCTTCTTCGTCGGTTTTACGTGAAGCAGTTTTCTTTTCCCCACAATGAACGATTTCCAGTCTTCCTCTTTCCTTTCATTTACTTCGCTTTTGAGTCTCAGCAAGTACATTCTGGGATGTTTGAACGGTGCCTCCATCACAGGCAGATGTTGTTCTTTCATAAGGAAAACTGGCCAAGGACTTACACTTCAGCACACCCATGTGCCACACCCTTCCAACTACATATCTGGAGATATAAGGCTGAACTTTCAACGTCACAGACGTTCTCTGCCTTCAGCAAGTCTATGCATAACTTGCCTCGCTACTTGCTTTCGTTCCTGAGCATCTGCAAGGTTTCCTAGGATTCTCATACTCAAAGGAAAGTCGGTTCACTCCTTAAACTTTGCATTTCTCCATCCCGTCGACTCTATCCAAGGCACCTTCTACATCCTCAATTGCCACAACAGAGACATGTCAATCGGTCTTTCCACGAGCCATGGCTTTCGCAGATGCAATTCCCATTGATCGATGTCAACATTTTTATTCCATCAGGGGAAAAGCTTTGGATTCTTAATTTTCTGGCACATTTCGATATTATTCCACATGCACGAGGAATGAATGCGTTCTCTCAATATCGTTTATGGCTAAGCTCGTTACTTTAGACATCTGTGGCGATGACTGAATGGAATCGTCTCTTCGAAACGATGAACAGGGAAATGTTCGGGAAGACAATATTTGTAAACACAGGAGAAAAGGGCGCTTTCTAATGGCACTAGGTTTCTTACCTGAATTTTTCCTTCGAACCTCACTCCAAGCTCTTCCTCTTCTCACGCACTCAAAAGGCGAAGAAATCGTGGCTTACGTCTGCGTAGCAACCGTATCCGTCAAATCTTGCATATTCTCCGGTAACAACACTTGGCACAAAGATATGGTAACAGTCACTCGATCCATGAGGAATCGTCGAGCTTTCGTAGCCAAAGGCTTGGTATGAAAAGGCCACTCGAATCATGGGAGCCACCTCCGTTCGCAACGAAGACCAGCCCACTTAAGCCGCGTGGAAGCATTGCCTCGCCATCTGCTGGAATTCCGTTTAGAAAACGTTACTCATGGCAAGCGAAAGATGAATGTCGAACCGTTTTCGCCTCGCCTCGTCTAAGATTGCGAGGCGTGTGTATTAACGAATGCGTAGACAATAAATAAATTCTAAATCCTTTTTACGACCGCATCATTTAAGTGAGCGTAAGGGAGAAAAAGGATCGGGTCTGTCGAATCGCTGACAGACTCAGGTCGGACGTTGTTCCTTACTTGCGAAAAGTTCGAAGTAAAACGGAGACGACCATAAGGTCGGAAACTCGATTTCTTTTTTGAAATATTAGGGTGTATCGTAAACGATAAAAATTACATGAAGATTAGTATTTATTATGATTTTTTCCTACTACGTGAGTCTTACCGCACAACGATACTATTTTCATGAGTACCGACACCGGATTTCTGCTGAATACAAGAAAACCAACTTTAGTCGCCGTCGACATAAAAGTAGAGAGGAATTTTACCGATGTGCAATCGTTAATACGCTGAAGGAACATGTGGCTTAAAATTTAACAATACAGCGCTTGCACTGACAGCGGTGGTATATTCCTCAGCCAATCAGAAGCGAGATAATTATTTAGCGGGACCTCGAATGGTATTAATTATTAATTTTTAGATTTATTATGTTAGGAGAAGAATAAATGATTCTCCGCACTTCGAAGCAATACCAGAGTAATCCAATAATTTCTAAACTTGCGATTGCTATATTTTTTCTTTATTATTGCCCTCGTGAATAAGTATACGATTTACATTTCCAACCGCTCGCCCTTGTGCACATTGGACTCAACCTACTTTTAAAGACAGTGACGCTAAAATCCATGGCGATTCATCGTTTTCACCTCGGCAAGGTGTCTCTGTGTCTGCAGGGAAAGCCTCGCTTTGGATATTTGCTTCTTTTCTAATGAAATAATTATTTTTTCGATTTCAGGATGCCATGCGCTTGGAGAATGCAAACCTACGTCACGACGACAAGATTTTCCCTAGCGGATTGCAACTCCTGCTTCAACAGCTTTGGTGGCATGAATTACATGATCGAAAATGTGAGTATGAATATACTTTCAGGACACCAAGCCTTGGAAACAAATGGTTCTCACTGACCGATTTCTGAGACCAAGCTCAAATCTGCGATGATTTTCAAATGAAATGCAATTATCATTAACCTTTTGCATAATACTCTTATGAATGTGATCGGGAAGTGAAAGGATGATTCGATGAACATATGCTTGGGTTATCCAATAGATTATGTGTCACATTGGTAATTAATGGAGCATACTCCTGCATTGATGAGTGCTATATATGAGGATTGTTAATGGAAGCAATCCTGGCATTGTCATGCATTGACATGCTATCATCAGGTGGATATTGTTTTAACTTTTCCCAAGTCTTTTTTTAATATTTCACTCACTCCTACTTCAGTGAAATTCCTTACAAATTAAGTTCAGCCCTAATAGCTCCTCTAGTGAACTTCCTCTCGGATGGATGGGTGCTCTACCATCGATCCTCTACGTTCCTGCCACCTTCTTCTCCTTTCCATCTCCAATATTACTCATCACCACCATGTCGACAAGGAATGAGTTGATCCATGGAATAGTTTTTAACTTTCCTCTGCCATGCTCTGCAGTTAAACGAACAGAAACCTTCACATATAAGCTCGATTTGTTCTGGCCGCACTTGGTGGAAGGACATATTAAATGAAGGAAATCACTTGGTGACTTCCACGATTTAGAAATCTTCACAGCCTGCATTAATCAGTCCATCCCTCCATTTAATGCTAGCATTTATTCATGGATCATGAAGAAGCTCCTTTAACCTTCCATTCTCGGCGACCTCTTCCATCTTGACATGCATTATATTCTTTTCCCATCGAGTGTAAGGTTACTTCTTAGGTGTTTCAATTCAAAATAACCCTCTCTCCTCCTTCGTCGGTTTTACATGATGCAGTTTTCTTTTCCCCACAATGAACGATTTCCAGTCTTCCTCTTTCCTTTCATTTACTTCGCTTTTGAGTCTCAGCAAGTACATTCTGGGATGTTTGAACGGTGCCTTCATCACACGCAGATGTTGTTCTTTCATAAGGAAAACTGGCCAAGGACTTACACTTCAGCACACCCACACCCTCTCAACTACATATCTGGAGATATTAGGCTGAACTTTCAACGTCACAGACGTTCTCTGCCTTCAGCAAGTCTATGCATAACTTGCCTTGCTACTTGCTTTCGTTCCTGAACATCTGCAAGGTTTCCTAGGATTCTCATACTCAAAGGAAATTCGGTTCTCTCTCTTAACTTTGCATATCTCCATCCCGTCAACTCTATCCAAGGCACCTTCTACATCCTCAATTGCCACAACAGAGACATGTCATTCGGTCTTTCCACGACCCTTGGCTTTCGCAGATGCGATTCCCATTGATCTATGTCAACGTTTTTATTCCATCCATAAACGAAATTCCTGAAGGGAAGCTTCCTTTCCTCATTGCCTTATTTTTATGTATTCAGTGCATCGATTTGAAATATCCATTTCACCTTCATCTCAGGTACTTCGAATTCCTGAGCAGGAGAGGATTCCGGTCAAGAGACGATAGATTAGGAGGCTGATCATGATGTGGATCGTCGCATGCAGCCGGACAAGCGGGAAGGAGTACCTTAGCTTTAATAATGCACCAACATGAGCGATATGAAGTGCTTATGATGTATATTGAGGCAGTTTGAATAAATTTCAACCATTCAAAACTTTATACTCTTGTTTCATTACCCACCAAACTCTTAAAGCAATGTTATATATAATAAGATGTATAATAATAAAAGAGCGGGAAGCCCTGAACGGACCATTAAACGTTTCATTCTTGAGCAAATACGGTCGGCACGGAGTTGAATATGAAGAAGTTAACTCAATCGTTCTGTGCGAACGGTATGTTTCAATTAAACGAGCTGTGCCTTCCCCGAAACTTTCATTATTCTAAGTGTGGAAAAGTAACGTTCGAACGCCTTCCACAAGGTGCCAACAAATCGCCACGGAATTCAATTCATTCCCTTCCCGACCCGCTTACTGCTGGTGCTACCTCTATTTTTTACATCAGCCCTTTATGGTCATCTCCGTTTTACTTCGAACTTTTCGCAAGTAACGAACAACGTCCCACTTGAGTCCGTCCGCGATTCGACAGACCCGTTCCTTTTTCTCCCTTACGCTCACTTAAATGATGCAAAAAGCAGTGTTCCTCCCTGCAAAGTCCAAGAATCATTCATTTAGAATAAGAAGCACAGATACCTACAGCGACGTACTAGTAAATTATTTTCCTAGGTTTGTTATGATAGTGAATCGCGAAATAAATATAAGCATCGTTCAGGGTATTCCTGTGGACGACACTTCTGAATTCCGATTTCGGACGACACCTCTATCCCAGAATTCTCTTCGGGTACATGAGGAACGCGTGCTTAATACCTTATGCAAATCGGTATCTTCATCTCCTGTGAATGCTATGAACTCGATAAGGCAGGAAGTTGTATCTGTACACTATTAAAAAAAGGGTAGTAACATCCGTTGAATGAAATGATCCTCTAAGACGTGGCCAGTATTATGGTAGATGAAGAAAGATTCATCGGCGAACATTATCCCGGGTCGAAATATATGTTACGAGCAGTTCCCCGAAATACGCCTCGTTACATCGCATGGAGAAATAACCACATTCTCAAGCATCAATTAAATTTCTTCTTCTTAGCTTTCAGGAATTGATGATTTCAGTAGCCATTCCAGAATTAGGAAAAGGTTGTTCGCGTACCCTATTATAAATTTCTTATAGATTACGTTCGGCGGGCCGCTTTGATGGTGTAAAAAGGAGATTATAGCGTGACACTTGATTATTCTGGTAAATGCCGCCAGTTTTGAAGAAATATCATAAAACAATAACAAAAAAAACTAGGACTTTTGGAACTCTTGAATTCGGACCTTCAGATTTGGAATCGGCTACATTAGTCTTGTAAACTTCGGAAACTCGGACCTTCGGATTTGGAATCGGCTGCGTTTGTTTTGGAATCTTCGGAAAACTTTTGGAATCTCTTGGATTTGAACCCTGGACCTTTGGATTTGGAATCGGCCACGTTACCACCAGGCTAACGCGTCTGCCTCTGGTGGCTGATTAAATTACAATATAAAATGCTTTCGAGATGTTCCTCTCGTGCACCTGTTCGATAGCAGTCACCGAGTCTCACACTGTTTATTCTGTGTCGATTGCGACATTCACGTTTATCAGGATAATCACCTGCTCCGCCACTCCTCTATCTCTGTCCGTAATAACAATAACGAGGCGTTTAACGTATAAGGAGGACATCCAATTCCCGACAGCTCAAATACGTTGACCATATCATTACCGATTAAATGATTCAGCCAGAGCTAGAATATCGGCAATGCACGTACACGTTCCTCTCTGACGAGGATGCTTTCACGATAGTTAAATAACGAAGAGACTGGGAAACCACTTGCTGGTTAGCTAACCACTTCATCACCAAGCCATGTCAGTACCACTTATGATTCAGGTTGATATCTTCTGGGTCCTTATCATGTCACTATTTTTCAGTTCTAATTTAAAAATTCACAAAAACACACAATTCTCCCGGAAGGATTTGATATCCAAAAAGTATACTCAAATGAATTGGCTAACAAATTTTAAAAAATCTGGTCACATATTTCAATTTACAGGAGGAGAAAATTGCAGATAATATTCAATTACACCCAATGAAGAGAGCTAACATAAAGATGTTCAATATTTAAACCAGGAATTAGGTGTGAGGGAAGAAAATAATGTTAACCTTTTACTAAACAGAGAGCAAGTCTCACTTTCTCAAAAGCCATCTAAAATTACTATTCTCTGAAAGATAGGATAATCTCATTATGGAGCTTCCCGAAAGACTTAAGCTCGAAGAATGGTTCATACGTGTCGTATGATAAGAGTATTTATTTTCCATGGGGAATATATGGCAAGCATATTAGAATTAAGATTTTTAAAAAAACTGAAAAAATATGAAAAAGGAGGGTGAAATGACAATCATATTTATTCATTTGAGAAGCATAAATTATGGAGTGTAAATGCAGAGACAACTAAATAAAGGATAAAAGACACTTGGCCTGCTGTATTGAAAGAAAACATGATATATCTCGGAAAATATAACAGAGTTAAAATTTGTTACAAGAGTGGGTGATGGTGTACACAATGCAAAATTCTGAAAAACAAGAAATGTAACAAATCTAAGTAGTACATCATGACAACAATGATGGAGTCGGTGCAGTAGGGATCAGTTGGGAAACCAACAACAGTGACCCAATTACTGATTGAGAATAATAGATGAATAATAGACAAGTATATTAGTTACTTTTGCCAAGATCTAACCAATATGACAGATAGGTAAGGGGGAGCAGTGCCTACTATTCATGGACACATCAATATGTACTATAAAATCAAAACATCAAAAACAAGCAATAAACCAAACTACAGTTTAATTAATATTTCCTTCTACAGAGCAATGATTTAAATTCACAATTCACCACTAAATTCACACTATTCATTCCTTTGTCAACATTGCTTCTATGATTAATTTGTATGCAAGATGCAACGTAAATTATCCTAAAGAAGGATAGGAATGGCAAACACTGATAAACAGTTCTGTAATCTTCAAAGGAGTTATACAGTCGATCAAATTATAAAAGGTAGAAGAGAATATCATAAAACAAAATACATATGCAATGAGGAATTACCTGCAACCAATGTAGATGATTACAGGCCAAGGATAATTCTCTTGGAATACAGCTATGATAAAGTCTGTTGAGATCGAGTTCAAATTTCTTAGCCATTATGACATACTTTCCGCATACTAAATCATGAACGTGAACGTCTTCCACAGGGTGCCAACAAATCGCCACGGAATTCAATCGTTTGTATTCATTCCCTTCTCGACCCGCTTACTGCGGATGCTACCTCTATTTTTTACATCAACCCTTAATGGTCATCTCCGTTTTACTTCGAACTTTTCGCAAGTAACGAACAACGTCCGACCTGAGTCCGTCAGCGATTCGACAGACCCGATCCTTTTTCTCCCTTACGCTCACTTAAATGATGCGGTCGTAAAAAGGATTTAGAATTTATTTATTGTCTACGCATTCGTTAATACACACGCCTCGCAATCTTAGACGAGGCGAGGCGAAAACGGTTCGACATTCATCTTTCGCTTGCCATGAGTAACGTTTTCTAAACGGAATTCCAGCAGATGGCGAGGCAATGCTTCCACGCGGCTTAAGTGGGCTGGTCTTCGTTGCGAACGGAGGTGGCTCCCATGATTCGAGTGGCCTTTTCATACCAAGCCTTTGGCTACGAAAGCTCGACGATTCATCATGGATCGAGTGACTGTTACCATATCTTTGTGCCAAGTGTTGTTACCGGAGAATATGCAAGATTTGACGGATACGGTTGCTACGCAGACGTAAGCCACGATTTCTTCGCCTTTTGAGTGCGTGAGAAGCGGAAGAGCTTGGAGTGAGGTTCGAAGGAAAAATTCAGGTAAGAAACCTAGTGCCATTAGAAACCGCCCTTTCCTCCTGTGTTTACAAATATTGTCTTCCCGAACATTTCCCTGTTCATCGTTTCGAAGAGACGATTCCATTCGGTCATCGCCACAGATATCTAAAGTAACGAGCTTAGCCATAAACGATATTGAGAGAACGCATTCATTCCTCGTGCAATAACATCGAAATGTGCCAGAAAATTAAGAATCCAAAGCTTTTCCCCTCGACAGAGCACTCCGTGAAGGCATCATGGCTAGAATGGGGATGCTTTTAAGCTCTTTTGCATGCTAAAAACTAGAAATTAATGGAATTTAACAACTTCTGAAAGGGACGATGTGATCGCGGTGAGATGCAAGAGGAAAGTGAGGTATGACTAACGGCGCTGGGGGTTGTGACCGTTACCGGCGGGGGTCTAAAATTGCAATTAGATTTTTAAAAATGAACATAGGGTGTATCGTAAACGATAAAAATTACATGAAGATTAGTATTTATTATGATTTTTTCCTACTACGTGAGTCTTACCGCACAACGATACTATTTTCATGAGTACCGACACCGGATTTCTGCTGAATACAAGAAAACCAACTTTAGTCGCCGTCGACATAAAAGTAGAGAGGAATTTTACCGATGTGCAATCGTTAATTCGCTGAAGGAACATGTGGCTTAAAATTTAACAATACAGCGCTTGCACTGACAGCGGTGGTATATTCCTCAGCCAATCAGAAGCGAGATAATTATTTAGCGGGACCTCGAATGGTATTAATTATTAATTTTTAGATTTATTATGTTAGGAGAAGAATAAATGATTCTCCGCTCTTCGAAGCAATACCAGAGTAATCCAATAATTTCTAAACTTGCGATTGCTATATTTTTTCTTTATTATTGCCCTCGTGAATAAGTATACGATTTACATTTCCAACCGCTCGCCCTTGTGCATATTGGACTCAACCTACTTTTAAAGACAGTGACGCTAAAATCCATGGCGATTCATCGTTTTCACCTCGGCAAGGTGTCTCTGTGTCTGCAGGGAAAGCCTCGCTTTGGATATTTGCTTCTTTTCTAATGAAATAATTATTTTTTCGATTTCAGGATGCCATGCGCTTGGAGAATGCAAACCTACGTCACGACGACAAGATTTTCCCTAGCGGATTGCAACTCCTGCTTCAACAGCTTTGGTGGCATGAATTACATGATCGAAAATGTGAGTATGAATATACTTTCAGGACACCAAGCCTTGGAAACAAATGGTTCTCACTGACCGATTTCTGAGACCAAGCTCAAATCTGCGATGATTTTCAAATGAAATGCAATTATCATTAACCTTTTGCATAATACTCTTATGAATGTGATCGGGAAGTGAAAGGATGATTCGATGAACATATGCTTGGGTTATCCAATAGATTATGTGTCACATTGGTAATTAATGGAGCATACTCCTGCATTGATGAGTGCTATATATGAGGATTGTTAATGGAAGCAATCCTGGCATTGTCATGCATTGACATGCTATCATCAGGTGGATATTGTTTTAACTTTTCCCAAGTCTTTTTTTAATATTTCACTCACTCCTACTTCAGTGAAATTCCTTACAAATTAAGTTCAGCCCTAATAGCTCCTCTAGTGAACTTCCTCTCGGATGGATGGGTGCTCTACCATCGATCCTCTACGTTCCTGCCACCTTCTTCTCCTTTCCATCTCCAATATTACTCATCACCACCATGTCGACAAGGAATGAGTTGATCCATGGAATAGTTTTTAACTTTCCTCTGCCATGCTCTGCAGTTAAACGAACAGAAACCTTCACATATAAGCTCGATTTGTTCTGGCCGCACTTGGTGGAAGGACATATTAAATGAAGGAAATCACTTGGTGACTTCCACAATTTAGAAATCTTCACAGCCTGCATTAATCAGTCCATCCCTCCATTTAATGCTAGCATTTATTCATGGATCATGAAGAAGCTCCTTTAACCTTCCATTCTCGGCGACCTCTTCCATCTTGACATGCATTATATTCTTTTCCCATCGAGTGTAAGGTTACTTCTTAGGTGTTTCAATTCAAAATAACCCTCTCTCCTCCTTCTTCGGTTTTACATGATGCAGTTTTCTTTTCCCCACAATGAACGATTTCCAGTCTTCCTCTTTCCTTTCATTTACTTCGCTTTTGAGTCTCAGCAAGTACATTCTGGGATGTTTGAACGGTGCCTTCATCACACGCAGATGTTGTTCTTTCATAAGGAAAACTGGCCAAGGACTTACACTTCAGCACACCCACACCCTTCCAACTACATATCTGGAGATATTAGGCTGAACTTTCAACGTCACAGACGTTCTCTGCCTTCAGCAAGTCTATGCATAACTTGCCTTGCTACTTGCTTTCGTTCCTGAACATCTGCAAGGTTTCCTAGGATTCTCATACTCAAAGGAAATTCGGTTCTCTCTCTTAACTTTGCATATCTCCATCCCGTCAACTCTATCCAAGGCACCTTCTACATCCTCAATTGCCACAACAGAGACATGTCATTCGGTCTTTCCACGACCCTTGGCTTTCGCAGATGCGATTCCCATTGATCTATGTCAACGTTTTTATTCCATCCATAAACGAAATTCCTGAAGGGAAGCTTCCTTTCCTCATTGCCTTATTTTTATGTATTCAGTGCATCGATTTGAAATATCCATTTCACCTTCATCTCAGGTACTTCGAATTCCTGAGCAGGAGAGGATTCCGGTCAAGAGACGATAGATTAGGAGGCTGATCATGATGTGGATCGTCGCATGCAGCCGGACAAGCGGGAAGGAGTACCTTAGCTTTAATAATGCACCAACATGAGCGATATGAAGTGCTTATGATGTATATTGAGGCATTTTGAATAAATTTCAACCATTCAAAACTTTATGCTCTTGTTTCATTACCCACCAAACTCTTAAAGCAATGTTATATATAATAAGATGTATAATAATAAAAGAGCGGGAAGCCCTGAACGGACCATTAAACGTTTCATTCTTGAGCAAATACGGTCGGCACGGAGTTGAATATGAAGAAGTTAACTCAATCGTTCTGTGCGAACGGTATGTTTCAATTAAACGAGCTGTGCCTTCCCCGAAACTTTCATTATTCTAAGTGTGGAAAAGTAACGTTCGAACGCCTTCCACAAGGTGCCAACAAATCGCCACGGAATTCAATTCATTCCCTTCCCGACCCGCTTACTGCTGGTGCTACCTCTATTTTTTACATCAGCCCTTTATGGTCATCTCCGTTTTACTTCGAACTTTTCGCAAGTAACGAACAACGTCCCACTTGAGTCCGTCCGCGATTCGACAGACCCGTTCCTTTTTCTCCCTTACGCTCACTTAAATGATGCAAAAAGCAGTGTTCCTCCCTGCAAAGTCCAAGAATCATTCATTTAGAATAAGAAGCACAGATACCTACAGCGACGTACTAGTAAATTATTTTCCTAGGTTTGTTATGATAGTAAATCGCGAAATAAATATAAGCATCGTTCAGGGTATTCCTGTGGACGACACTTCTGAATTCCGATTTCGGACGACACCTCTATCCCAGAATTCTCTTCGGGTACATGAGGAACGCGTGCTTAATACCTTATGCAAATCGGTATCTTCATCTCCTGTGAATGCTATGAACTCGATAAGGCAGGAAGTTGTATCTGTACACTATTAAAAAAAGGGTAGTAACATCCGTTGAATGAAATGATCCTCTAAGACGTGGCCAGTATTATGGTAGATGAAGAAAGATTCATTGGCGAACATTATCCCGGGTCGAAATATATGTTACGAGCAGTTCCCCGAAATACGCCTCGTTACATCGCATGGAGAAATAACCACATTCTCAAGCATCAATTAAATTTCTTCTTCTTAGCTTTCAGGAATTGATGATTTCAGTAGCCATTCCAGAATTAGGAAAAGGTTGTTCGCGTACCCTATTATAAATTTCTTATAGATTACGTTCGGCGGGCCGCTTTGATGGTGTAAAAAGGAGATTATAGCGTGACACTTGATTATTCTGGTAAATGCCGCCAGTTTTGAAGAAATATCATAAAACAATAACAAAAAAAACTAGGACTTTTGGAACTCTTGAATTCGGACCTTCAGATTTGGAATCGGCTACATTAGTCTTGTAAACTTCGGAAACTCGGACCTTCGGATTTGGAATCGGCTGCGTTTGTTTTGGAATCTTCGGAAAACTTTTGGAATCTCTTGGATTTGAACCCTGGACCTTTGGATTTGGAATCGGCCACGTTACCACCAGGCTAACGGGTCTGCCTCTGGTGGCTGATTAAATTACAATATAAAATGCTTTCGAGATGTTCCTCTCGTGCACCTGTTCGATAGCAGTCACCGAGTCTCACACTGTTTATTCTGTGTCGATTGCGACATTCACGTTTATCAGGATAATCACCTGCTCCGCCACTCCTCTATCTCTGTCCGTAATAACAATAACGAGGCGTTTAACGTATAAGGAGGACATCCAATTCCCGACAGCTCAAATACGTTGACCATATCATTACCGATTAAATGATTCAGCCAGAGCTAGAATATCGGCAATGCACGTACACGTTCCTCTCTGACGAGGATGCTTACACGATAGTTAAATAACGAAGAGACTGGGAAACCACTTGCTGGTTAGCTAACCACTTCATCACCAAGCCATGTCAGTACCACTTATGATTCAGGTTGATATCTTCTGGGTCCTTATCATGTCACTATTTTTCAGTTCTAATTTTAAAATTCACAAAAACACACAATTCTCCCGGAAGGATTTGATATCCAAAAAGTATACTCAAATGAATTGGCTAACAAATTAAAAAAAATCTGGTCACATATTTCAATTTACAGGAGGAGAAAATTGCAGATAATATTCAATTACACACAATGAAGAGAGCTTACATAAAGATGTTCAATATTTAAACCAGGAATTAGGTGTGTTTTAACGAGGGAAGAAAATAATGTTAACCTTTTACTAAACAGAGAGCAAGTCTCACTTTCTCAAAAGCCATCTAAAATTACAATTCTCTGAAAGATAGGATAATTTCATTATGGAGCTTCCTGAAAGACTTAAGCTCGAAGAATGGTTCATACGTGTCGTATGATAAGAGTATTTATTTTCCATGGGGAATATATGGCAAGCGTATTAGAATTAAGATTTCTAAAAGAAAATGAAAAAATATGAAAAAGGAGGGGGAAATGACAATCATATTTATTCATTTGAGAAGCATAAATTATGGAGTGTAAATGCAGAAACAACTAAATAAAGGTTAAAAGACACTTGGCTTGCTGTATTATTATAGTAAAGAAAACATGATATATCTCTGAAAATAAAACAGAGTTATAATTTGTTACAAGAGTGGGTGATGGTGTACACAATGCAAAATTCTGTAAAACAAGAAATGTAACAAATCTAAGTAGTACATCATGACAACAATGATAAGTCGGTGCAGTAGGGATCAGTTGGGAAACCAACAACAGTGACCCAATTACTGATTGAGAATAATAGATGAATAATAGACAAGTATATTAGTTACTTTTGCCAAGATCTAACCAATATGACAGATAGGTAAGGAGGAGCAGTGCCTACTATTCATGGACATATCAGTATGTACTATAAAATCCAAAACATCAAAAACAAGCAATAAACCAAACTACAGTTTAATTAATATTTCCTTCTACAGAGCAATGATTTAAATTCACAATTCACCACTAAATTCACACTATTCATTCCTTTGTCAACATTGCTTCTATGATTAATTTGTATGCAAGATGCAACGTAAATTATCCTAAAGAAGAATAGGTATGGCAAACACAGATAAACAGTTCTGTAATCTTCAAACGAGTTATACAGTCGATCAAATTAAGAAAGGTAGAAGAGAATATCATAAAACAAAATACATATGCAATGAGGAATTACCTGCAACCAATGTAAATGATTACAGACCAAGGACAATTCTCTTGGAATACAGCTATGATAAAGTCTGTTGAGATCCAGTTCAAATTTCTTAGCCATTATGACATACTTTTCGCATACTAAATCATGAGCGTGAACGTCTTCCACAGGGTGCCAACAAATCGCCACGGAATTCAATCGTTTGTATTCATTCCCTTCTCGACCCGCTTACTGCGGATGCTACCTCTATTTTTTACATCAAACCTTTATGGTAATCTCCGTTTTACTTCGAACTTTTCGCAAGTAAGGAACAACGTCCGACCTGAGTCTGTCAGCGATTCGACAGACCCGATCCTTTTTCTCCCTTACGCTCACTTAAATGATGCGGTCGTAAAAAGGATTTATAATTTATTTATTGTCTACGCATTCGTTAATACACACGCCTCGCAATCTTAGACGAGGCGAGGCGAAAACGGTTCGACATTCATCTTTCGCTTGCCATGAGTAACGTTTTCTAAACGGAATTCCAGCAGATGGCGAGGCAATGCTTCCACGCGGCTTAAGTGGGCTGGTCTTCGTTGCGAACGGAGGTGGCTCCCATGATTCGAGTGGCCTTTTCATACCAAGCCTTTGGCTACGAAAGCTCGACGATTCCTCATGGATCGAGTGACCATATCTTTGTGCCAAGTGTTGTTACCGGAGAATATGCAAGATTTGACGGATACGGTTGCTACGCAGACGTAAGCCACGATTTCTTCGCCTTTTGAGTGCGTGAGAAGCGGAAGAGCTTGGAGTGAGGTTCGAAGGAAAAATTCAGGTAAGAAACCTAGTGCCATTAGAAACCGCCCTTTTCTCCTGTGTTTACAAATATTGTCTTCCCGAACATTTCCCTGTTCATCGTTTCGAAGAGACGATTCCATTCGGTCATCGCCACAGATATCTAAAGTAACGAGCTTAGCCATAAACGATATTGAGAGAACGCATTCATTCCTCGTGCAATAATATCGAAATGTGCCAGAAAATTAAGAATCCAAAGCTTTTCCCCTCGACAGAGCACTCCGTGAAGGCATCATGGCTAGAATGGGGATGCTTTTAAGCTCTTTTGCATGCTAAAAACTAGAAATTAATGGAATTTAACAACTTCTGAAAGGGACGATGTGATCGCGGTGAGATGCAAGAGGAAAGTGAGGTATGACTAACGGCGCTGGGGGTTGTGACCGTTACCGGCGGGGGTCCAAAATTGCAATTAGATTTTTAAAAATGAACATAGGGTGTATCGTAAACGATAAAAATTACATGAAGATTAGTATTTATTATGATTTTTTCCTACTACGTGAGTCTTACCGCACAACGATACTATTTTCATGAGTACCGACACCGGATTTCTGCTGAATACAAGAAAACCAACTTTAGTCGCCGTCGACATAAAAGTAGAGAGGAATTTTACCGATGTGCAATCGTTAATACGCTGAAGGAACATGTGGCTTAAAATTTAACAATACAGCGCTTGCACTGACAGCGGTGGTATATTCCTCAGCCAATCAGAAGCGAGATAATTATTTAGCGGGACCTCGAATGGTATTAATTATTAATTTTTAGATTTATTATGTTAGGAGAAGAATAAATGATTCTCCGCACTTCGAAGCAATACCAGAGTAATCCAATAATTTCTAAACTTGCGATTGCTATATTTTTTCTTTATTATTGCCCTCGTGAATAAGTATACGATTTACATTTCCAACCGCTCGCCCTTGTGCACATTGGACTCAACCTACTTTTAAAGACAGTGACGCTAAAATCCATGGCGATTCATCGTTTTCACCTCGGCAAGGTGTCTCTGTGTCTGCAGGGAAAGCCTCGCTTTGGATATTTGCTTCTTTTCTAATGAAATAATTATTTTTTCGATTTCAGGATGCCATGCGCTTGGAGAATGCAAACCTACGTCACGACGACAAGATTTTCCCTAGCGGATTGCAACTCCTGCTTCAACAGCTTTGGTGGCATGAATTACATGATCGAAAATGTGAGTATGAATATACTTTCAGGACACCAAGCCTTGGAAACAAATGGTTCTCACTGACCGATTTCTGAGACCAAGCTCAAATCTGCGATGATTTTCAAATGAAATGCAATTATCATTAACCTTTTGCATAATACTCTTATGAATGTGATCGGGAAGTGAAAGGATGATTCGATGAACATATGCTTGGGTTATCCAATAGATTATGTGTCACATTGGTAATTAATGGAGCATACTCCTGCATTGATGAGTGCTATATATGAGGATTGTTAATGGAAGCAATCCTGGCATTGTCATGCATTGACATGCTATCATCAGGTGGATATTGTTTTAACTTTTCCCAAGTCTTTTTTTAATATTTCACTCACTCCTACTTCAGTGAAATTCCTTACAAATTAAGTTCAGCCCTAATAGCTCCTCTAGTGAACTTCCTCTCGGATGGATGGGTGCTCTACCATCGATCCTCTACGTTCCTGCCACCTTCTTCTCCTTTCCATCTCCAATATTACTCATCACCACCATGTCGACAAGGAATGAGTTGATCCATGGAATAGTTTTTAACTTTCCTCTGCCATGCTCTGCAGTTAAACGAACAGAAACCTTCACATATAAGCTCGATTTGTTCTGGCCGCACTTGGTGGAAGGACATATTAAATGAAGGAAATCACTTGGTGACTTCCACAATTTAGAAATCTTCACAGCCTGCATTAATCAGTCCATCCCTCCATTTAATGCTAGCATTTATTCATGGATCATGAAGAAGCTCCTTTAACCTTCCATTCTCGGCGACCTCTTCCATCTTGACATGCATTATATTCTTTTCCCATCGAGTGTAAGGTTACTTCTTAGGTGTTTCAATTCAAAATAACCCTCTCTCCTCCTTCGTCGGTTTTACATGATGCAGTTTTCTTTTCCCCACAATGAACGATTTCCAGTCTTCCTCTTTCCTTTCATTTACTTCGCTTTTGAGTCTCAGCAAGTACATTCTGGGATGTTTGAACGGTGCCTTCATCACACGCAGATGTTGTTCTTTCATAAGGAAAACTGGCCAAGGACTTACACTTCAGCACACCCACACCCTCTCAACTACATATCTGGAGATATTAGGCTGAACTTTCAACGTCACAGACGTTCTCTGCCTTCAGCAAGTCTATGCATAACTTGCCTTGCTACTTGCTTTCGTTCCTGAACATCTGCAAGGTTTCCTAGGATTCTCATACTCAAAGGAAATTCGGTTCTCTCTCTTAACTTTGCATATCTCCATCCCGTCAACTCTATCCAAGGCACCTTCTACATCCTCAATTGCCACAACAGAGACATGTCATTCGGTCTTTCCACGACCCTTGGCTTTCGCAGATGCGATTCCCATTGATCTATGTCAACGTTTTTATTCCATCCATAAACGAAATTCCTGAAGGGAAGCTTCCTTTCCTCATTGCCTTATTTTTATGTATTCAGTGCATCGATTTGAAATATCCATTTCACCTTCATCTCAGGTACTTCGAATTCCTGAGCAGGAGAGGATTCCGGTCAAGAGACGATAGATTAGGAGGCTGATCATGATGTGGATCGTCGCATGCAGCCGGACAAGCGGGAAGGAGTACCTTAGCTTTAATAATGCACCAACATGAGCGATATGAAGTGCTTATGATGTATATTGAGGCAGTTTGAATAAATTTCAACCATTCAAAACTTTATACTCTTGTTTCATTACCCACCAAACTCTTAAAGCAATGTTATATATAATAAGATGTATAATAATAAAAGAGCGGGAAGCCCTGAACGGACCATTAAACGTTTCATTCTTGAGCAAATACGGTCGGCACGGAGTTGAATATGAAGAAGTTAACTCAATCGTTCTGTGCGAACGGTATGTTTCAATTAAACGAGCTGTGCCTTCCCCGAAACTTTCATTATTCTAAGTGTGGAAAAGTAACGTTCGAACGCCTTCCACAAGGTGCCAACAAATCGCCACGGAATTCAATTCATTCCCTTCCCGACCCGCTTACTGCTGGTGCTACCTCTATTTTTTACATCAGCCCTTTATGGTCATCTCCGTTTTACTTCGAACTTTTCGCAAGTAACGAACAACGTCCCACTTGAGTCCGTCCGCGATTCGACAGACCCGTTCCTTTTTCTCCCTTACGCTCACTTAAATGATGCAAAAAGCAGTGTTCCTCCCTGCAAAGTCCAAGAATCATTCATTTAGAATAAGAAGCACAGATACCTACAGCGACGTACTAGTAAATTATTTTCCTAGGTTTGTTATGATAGTGAATCGCGAAATAAATATAAGCATCGTTCAGGGTATTCCTGTGGACGACACTTCTGAATTCCGATTTCGGACGACACCTCTATCCCAGAATTCTCTTCGGGTACATGAGGAACGCGTGCTTAATACCTTATGCAAATCGGTATCTTCATCTCCTGTGAATGCTATGAACTCGATAAGGCAGGAAGTTGTATCTGTACACTATTAAAAAAAGGGTAGTAACATCCGTTGAATGAAATGATCCTCTAAGACGTGGCCAGTATTATGGTAGATGAAGAAAGATTCATCGGCGAACATTATCCCGGGTCGAAATATATGTTACGAGCAGTTCCCCGAAATACGCCTCGTTACATCGCATGGAGAAATAACCACATTCTCAAGCATCAATTAAATTTCTTCTTCTTAGCTTTCAGGAATTGATGATTTCAGTAGCCATTCCAGAATTAGGAAAAGGTTGTTCGCGTACCCTATTATAAATTTCTTATAGATTACGTTCGGCGGGCCGCTTTGATGGTGTAAAAAGGAGATTATAGCGTGACACTTGATTATTCTGGTAAATGCCGCCAGTTTTGAAGAAATATCATAAAACAATAACAAAAAAAACTAGGACTTTTGGAACTCTTGAATTCGGACCTTCAGATTTGGAATCGGCTACATTAGTCTTGTAAACTTCGGAAACTCGGACCTTCGGATTTGGAATCGGCTGCGTTTGTTTTGGAATCTTCGGAAAACTTTTGGAATCTCTTGGATTTGAACCCTGGACCTTTGGATTTGGAATCGGCCACGTTACCACCAGGCTAACGCGTCTGCCTCTGGTGGCTGATTAAATTACAATATAAAATGCTTTCGAGATGTTCCTCTCGTGCACCTGTTCGATAGCAGTCACCGAGTCTCACACTGTTTATTCTGTGTCGATTGCGACATTCACGTTTATCAGGATAATCACCTGCTCCGCCACTCCTCTATCTCTGTCCGTAATAACAATAACGAGGCGTTTAACGTATAAGGAGGACATCCAATTCCCGACAGCTCAAATACGTTGACCATATCATTACCGATTAAATGATTCAGCCAGAGCTAGAATATCGGCAATGCACGTACACGTTCCTCTCTGACGAGGATGCTTTCACGATAGTTAAATAACGAAGAGACTGGGAAACCACTTGCTGGTTAGCTAACCACTTCATCACCAAGCCATGTCAGTACCACTTATGATTCAGGTTGATATCTTCTGGGTCCTTATCATGTCACTATTTTTCAGTTCTAATTTAAAAATTCACAAAAACACACAATTCTCCCGGAAGGATTTGATATCCAAAAAGTATACTCAAATGAATTGGCTAACAAATTTTAAAAAATCTGGTCACATATTTCAATTTACAGGAGGAGAAAATTGCAGATAATATTCAATTACACCCAATGAAGAGAGCTAACATAAAGATGTTCAATATTTAAACCAGGAATTAGGTGTGAGGGAAGAAAATAATGTTAACCTTTTACTAAACAGAGAGCAAGTCTCACTTTCTCAAAAGCCATCTAAAATTACTATTCTCTGAAAGATAGGATAATCTCATTATGGAGCTTCCCGAAAGACTTAAGCTCGAAGAATGGTTCATACGTGTCGTATGATAAGAGTATTTATTTTCCATGGGGAATATATGGCAAGCATATTAGAATTAAGATTTTTAAAAAAACTGAAAAAATATGAAAAAGGAGGGTGAAATGACAATCATATTTATTCATTTGAGAAGCATAAATTATGGAGTGTAAATGCAGAGACAACTAAATAAAGGATAAAAGACACTTGGCCTGCTGTATTGAAAGAAAACATGATATATCTCGGAAAATATAACAGAGTTAAAATTTGTTACAAGAGTGGGTGATGGTGTACACAATGCAAAATTCTGAAAAACAAGAAATGTAACAAATCTAAGTAGTACATCATGACAACAATGATGGAGTCGGTGCAGTAGGGATCAGTTGGGAAACCAACAACAGTGACCCAATTACTGATTGAGAATAATAGATGAATAATAGACAAGTATATTAGTTACTTTTGCCAAGATCTAACCAATATGACAGATAGGTAAGGGGGAGCAGTGCCTACTATTCATGGACACATCAATATGTACTATAAAATCAAAACATCAAAAACAAGCAATAAACCAAACTACAGTTTAATTAATATTTCCTTCTACAGAGCAATGATTTAAATTCACAATTCACCACTAAATTCACACTATTCATTCCTTTGTCAACATTGCTTCTATGATTAATTTGTATGCAAGATGCAACGTAAATTATCCTAAAGAAGGATAGGAATGGCAAACACTGATAAACAGTTCTGTAATCTTCAAAGGAGTTATACAGTCGATCAAATTATAAAAGGTAGAAGAGAATATCATAAAACAAAATACATATGCAATGAGGAATTACCTGCAACCAATGTAGATGATTACAGGCCAAGGATAATTCTCTTGGAATACAGCTATGATAAAGTCTGTTGAGATCGAGTTCAAATTTCTTAGCCATTATGACATACTTTCCGCATACTAAATCATGAACGTGAACGTCTTCCACAGGGTGCCAACAAATCGCCACGGAATTCAATCGTTTGTATTCATTCCCTTCTCGACCCGCTTACTGCGGATGCTACCTCTATTTTTTACATCAACCCTTAATGGTCATCTCCGTTTTACTTCGAACTTTTCGCAAGTAACGAACAACGTCCGACCTGAGTCCGTCAGCGATTCGACAGACCCGATCCTTTTTCTCCCTTACGCTCACTTAAATGATGCGGTCGTAAAAAGGATTTAGAATTTATTTATTGTCTACGCATTCGTTAATACACACGCCTCGCAATCTTAGACGAGGCGAGGCGAAAACGGTTCGACATTCATCTTTCGCTTGCCATGAGTAACGTTTTCTAAACGGAATTCCAGCAGATGGCGAGGCAATGCTTCCACGCGGCTTAAGTGGGCTGGTCTTCGTTGCGAACGGAGGTGGCTCCCATGATTCGAGTGGCCTTTTCATACCAAGCCTTTGGCTACGAAAGCTCGACGATTCATCATGGATCGAGTGACTGTTACCATATCTTTGTGCCAAGTGTTGTTACCGGAGAATATGCAAGATTTGACGGATACGGTTGCTACGCAGACGTAAGCCACGATTTCTTCGCCTTTTGAGTGCGTGAGAAGCGGAAGAGCTTGGAGTGAGGTTCGAAGGAAAAATTCAGGTAAGAAACCTAGTGCCATTAGAAACCGCCCTTTCCTCCTGTGTTTACAAATATTGTCTTCCCGAACATTTCCCTGTTCATCGTTTCGAAGAGACGATTCCATTCGGTCATCGCCACAGATATCTAAAGTAACGAGCTTAGCCATAAACGATATTGAGAGAACGCATTCATTCCTCGTGCAATAACATCGAAATGTGCCAGAAAATTAAGAATCCAAAGCTTTTCCCCTCGACAGAGCACTCCGTGAAGGCATCATGGCTAGAATGGGGATGCTTTTAAGCTCTTTTGCATGCTAAAAACTAGAAATTAATGGAATTTAACAACTTCTGAAAGGGACGATGTGATCGCGGTGAGATGCAAGAGGAAAGTGAGGTATGACTAACGGCGCTGGGGGTTGTGACCGTTACCGGCGGGGGTCTAAAATTGCAATTAGATTTTTAAAAATGAACATAGGGTGTATCGTAAACGATAAAAATTACATGAAGATTAGTATTTATTATGATTTTTTCCTACTACGTGAGTCTTACCGCACAACGATACTATTTTCATGAGTACCGACACCGGATTTCTGCTGAATACAAGAAAACCAACTTTAGTCGCCGTCGACATAAAAGTAGAGAGGAATTTTACCGATGTGCAATCGTTAATTCGCTGAAGGAACATGTGGCTTAAAATTTAACAATACAGCGCTTGCACTGACAGCGGTGGTATATTCCTCAGCCAATCAGAAGCGAGATAATTATTTAGCGGGACCTCGAATGGTATTAATTATTAATTTTTAGATTTATTATGTTAGGAGAAGAATAAATGATTCTCCGCTCTTCGAAGCAATACCAGAGTAATCCAATAATTTCTAAACTTGCGATTGCTATATTTTTTCTTTATTATTGCCCTCGTGAATAAGTATACGATTTACATTTCCAACCGCTCGCCCTTGTGCATATTGGACTCAACCTACTTTTAAAGACAGTGACGCTAAAATCCATGGCGATTCATCGTTTTCACCTCGGCAAGGTGTCTCTGTGTCTGCAGGGAAAGCCTCGCTTTGGATATTTGCTTCTTTTCTAATGAAATAATTATTTTTTCGATTTCAGGATGCCATGCGCTTGGAGAATGCAAACCTACGTCACGACGACAAGATTTTCCCTAGCGGATTGCAACTCCTGCTTCAACAGCTTTGGTGGCATGAATTACATGATCGAAAATGTGAGTATGAATATACTTTCAGGACACCAAGCCTTGGAAACAAATGGTTCTCACTGACCGATTTCTGAGACCAAGCTCAAATCTGCGATGATTTTCAAATGAAATGCAATTATCATTAACCTTTTGCATAATACTCTTATGAATGTGATCGGGAAGTGAAAGGATGATTCGATGAACATATGCTTGGGTTATCCAATAGATTATGTGTCACATTGGTAATTAATGGAGCATACTCCTGCATTGATGAGTGCTATATATGAGGATTGTTAATGGAAGCAATCCTGGCATTGTCATGCATTGACATGCTATCATCAGGTGGATATTGTTTTAACTTTTCCCAAGTCTTTTTTTAATATTTCACTCACTCCTACTTCAGTGAAATTCCTTACAAATTAAGTTCAGCCCTAATAGCTCCTCTAGTGAACTTCCTCTCGGATGGATGGGTGCTCTACCATCGATCCTCTACGTTCCTGCCACCTTCTTCTCCTTTCCATCTCCAATATTACTCATCACCACCATGTCGACAAGGAATGAGTTGATCCATGGAATAGTTTTTAACTTTCCTCTGCCATGCTCTGCAGTTAAACGAACAGAAACCTTCACATATAAGCTCGATTTGTTCTGGCCGCACTTGGTGGAAGGACATATTAAATGAAGGAAATCACTTGGTGACTTCCACAATTTAGAAATCTTCACAGCCTGCATTAATCAGTCCATCCCTCCATTTAATGCTAGCATTTATTCATGGATCATGAAGAAGCTCCTTTAACCTTCCATTCTCGGCGACCTCTTCCATCTTGACATGCATTATATTCTTTTCCCATCGAGTGTAAGGTTACTTCTTAGGTGTTTCAATTCAAAATAACCCTCTCTCCTCCTTCTTCGGTTTTACATGATGCAGTTTTCTTTTCCCCACAATGAACGATTTCCAGTCTTCCTCTTTCCTTTCATTTACTTCGCTTTTGAGTCTCAGCAAGTACATTCTGGGATGTTTGAACGGTGCCTTCATCACACGCAGATGTTGTTCTTTCATAAGGAAAACTGGCCAAGGACTTACACTTCAGCACACCCACACCCTTCCAACTACATATCTGGAGATATTAGGCTGAACTTTCAACGTCACAGACGTTCTCTGCCTTCAGCAAGTCTATGCATAACTTGCCTTGCTACTTGCTTTCGTTCCTGAACATCTGCAAGGTTTCCTAGGATTCTCATACTCAAAGGAAATTCGGTTCTCTCTCTTAACTTTGCATATCTCCATCCCGTCAACTCTATCCAAGGCACCTTCTACATCCTCAATTGCCACAACAGAGACATGTCATTCGGTCTTTCCACGACCCTTGGCTTTCGCAGATGCGATTCCCATTGATCTATGTCAACGTTTTTATTCCATCCATAAACGAAATTCCTGAAGGGAAGCTTCCTTTCCTCATTGCCTTATTTTTATGTATTCAGTGCATCGATTTGAAATATCCATTTCACCTTCATCTCAGGTACTTCGAATTCCTGAGCAGGAGAGGATTCCGGTCAAGAGACGATAGATTAGGAGGCTGATCATGATGTGGATCGTCGCATGCAGCCGGACAAGCGGGAAGGAGTACCTTAGCTTTAATAATGCACCAACATGAGCGATATGAAGTGCTTATGATGTATATTGAGGCATTTTGAATAAATTTCAACCATTCAAAACTTTATGCTCTTGTTTCATTACCCACCAAACTCTTAAAGCAATGTTATATATAATAAGATGTATAATAATAAAAGAGCGGGAAGCCCTGAACGGACCATTAAACGTTTCATTCTTGAGCAAATACGGTCGGCACGGAGTTGAATATGAAGAAGTTAACTCAATCGTTCTGTGCGAACGGTATGTTTCAATTAAACGAGCTGTGCCTTCCCCGAAACTTTCATTATTCTAAGTGTGGAAAAGTAACGTTCGAACGCCTTCCACAAGGTGCCAACAAATCGCCACGGAATTCAATTCATTCCCTTCCCGACCCGCTTACTGCTGGTGCTACCTCTATTTTTTACATCAGCCCTTTATGGTCATCTCCGTTTTACTTCGAACTTTTCGCAAGTAACGAACAACGTCCCACTTGAGTCCGTCCGCGATTCGACAGACCCGTTCCTTTTTCTCCCTTACGCTCACTTAAATGATGCAAAAAGCAGTGTTCCTCCCTGCAAAGTCCAAGAATCATTCATTTAGAATAAGAAGCACAGATACCTACAGCGACGTACTAGTAAATTATTTTCCTAGGTTTGTTATGATAGTAAATCGCGAAATAAATATAAGCATCGTTCAGGGTATTCCTGTGGACGACACTTCTGAATTCCGATTTCGGACGACACCTCTATCCCAGAATTCTCTTCGGGTACATGAGGAACGCGTGCTTAATACCTTATGCAAATCGGTATCTTCATCTCCTGTGAATGCTATGAACTCGATAAGGCAGGAAGTTGTATCTGTACACTATTAAAAAAAGGGTAGTAACATCCGTTGAATGAAATGATCCTCTAAGACGTGGCCAGTATTATGGTAGATGAAGAAAGATTCATTGGCGAACATTATCCCGGGTCGAAATATATGTTACGAGCAGTTCCCCGAAATACGCCTCGTTACATCGCATGGAGAAATAACCACATTCTCAAGCATCAATTAAATTTCTTCTTCTTAGCTTTCAGGAATTGATGATTTCAGTAGCCATTCCAGAATTAGGAAAAGGTTGTTCGCGTACCCTATTATAAATTTCTTATAGATTACGTTCGGCGGGCCGCTTTGATGGTGTAAAAAGGAGATTATAGCGTGACACTTGATTATTCTGGTAAATGCCGCCAGTTTTGAAGAAATATCATAAAACAATAACAAAAAAAACTAGGACTTTTGGAACTCTTGAATTCGGACCTTCAGATTTGGAATCGGCTACATTAGTCTTGTAAACTTCGGAAACTCGGACCTTCGGATTTGGAATCGGCTGCGTTTGTTTTGGAATCTTCGGAAAACTTTTGGAATCTCTTGGATTTGAACCCTGGACCTTTGGATTTGGAATCGGCCACGTTACCACCAGGCTAACGGGTCTGCCTCTGGTGGCTGATTAAATTACAATATAAAATGCTTTCGAGATGTTCCTCTCGTGCACCTGTTCGATAGCAGTCACCGAGTCTCACACTGTTTATTCTGTGTCGATTGCGACATTCACGTTTATCAGGATAATCACCTGCTCCGCCACTCCTCTATCTCTGTCCGTAATAACAATAACGAGGCGTTTAACGTATAAGGAGGACATCCAATTCCCGACAGCTCAAATACGTTGACCATATCATTACCGATTAAATGATTCAGCCAGAGCTAGAATATCGGCAATGCACGTACACGTTCCTCTCTGACGAGGATGCTTACACGATAGTTAAATAACGAAGAGACTGGGAAACCACTTGCTGGTTAGCTAACCACTTCATCACCAAGCCATGTCAGTACCACTTATGATTCAGGTTGATATCTTCTGGGTCCTTATCATGTCACTATTTTTCAGTTCTAATTTTAAAATTCACAAAAACACACAATTCTCCCGGAAGGATTTGATATCCAAAAAGTATACTCAAATGAATTGGCTAACAAATTTTAAAAAATCTGGTCACATATTTCAATTTACAGGAGGAGAAAATTGCAGATAATATTCAATTACACACAATGAAGAGAGCTAACATAAAGATGTTAAATATTTAAACCAGGAATTAGGTGTGAGGGAAGAAAATAATGTTAACCTTTTACTAAACAGAGAGCAAGTCTCACTTTCTCAAAAGCCATCTAAAATTACTATTCTCTGAAAGATAGGATAATCTCATTATGGAGCTTCCCGAAAGACTTAAGCTCGAAGAATGGTCCATACGTGTCGTATGTTAAGAGTATTTATTTTCCATGGGGAATATATGGCAAGCGTATTAGAATTACGATTTCTAAAAAAAAACTGAAAAAATATGAAAAAGGAGGGTGAAATGACAATCATATTTATTCATTTGAGAAGCATAAATTATGGAGTGTAAATGCAGAGACAACTAAATAAAGGATAAAAGACACTTGGCCTGCTGTATTGAAAGAAAACATGATATATCTCGGAAAATATAACAGAGTTAAAATTTGTTACAAGAATGGGTGATGGTGTACACAATGCAAAATTCTGAAAAACAAGAAATGTAGCAAATCTAAGTAGTACATCATGACAACAATGATGAAGTCGGTGCAGTAGGGATCAGTTGGGAAACCAACAACAGTGACCCAATTACTGATTGAGAATAATAGATGAATAATAGACAAGTATATTAGTTACTTTTGCCAAGATCCAACCAATATGACAGATAGGTAAGGAGGAGCAGTGCCTACTATTCATGGACACATCAATATGTACTATAAAATCCAAAACATCAAAAACAAGCAATAAACCAAACTACAGTTTAATTGATATTTTCTTCTACAGAGCAATGATTTAAATTCACAATTCACCAATAAATTCACACTATTCATTCCTTTGACAACATTGCTTCTATGATTAATTTGTATGCAAGATGCAACGTAAATTATCCTAAAGAAGGATAGGAATGGCAAACAGAGATAAACAGTTCTGTAATCTTCAAACAAGTTATACAGTCGATCAAATTATAAAAGGTAGAAGAGAATATCATAAAATAAAATACATATGCAATGAGGAATTACCTGCAACCGATGTAGATGATTACAGGCCAAGGATAATTCTCTTGGAATACAGCTATGATAAAGTCTGTTGAGATCGAGTTCAAATTTCTTAGCCATTATGACATACTTTTCGCATACTAAATCATGAACGTGAACGTCTTCCACAGGGTGCCAACAAATCGCCACGGAATTCAATCGTTTGTATTCATTCCCTTCTCGACCCGCTTACTGCGGATGCCACCTCTCTTTTTTACATCAACCCTTTCTGGTCATCTCCGGTTTACTTCGAACTTTTCGCAAGTAACGAACAACGTCCGACCTGAGTCTGTAAGCGATTCGACAGACCCAATCCTTTTTCTCCCTTACGCTCACTTAAATGATGCGGTCGTAAAAAGGATTTATAATTTATTTATTGTCTACGCATTCGTTAATACACACGCCTCGCAATCTTAGACGAGGCGAAAACGGTTCGACATTCATCTTTCGCTAGCCATGAGTATCGTTTTCTAAACGGAATTCCAGCAGATGGCGAGGCAATGCTTCCACGCGGCTTAAGTGGGCTGGTCTTCGTTGCGAACGGAGGTGGCTCCCATGATTCGAGTGGCCTTTTCATACCAAGCCTTTGGCTACGAAAGCTCGACGATTCCTCGTGGATCGAGTGACCATATCTTTGTGCCAAGTGTTGTTACCGGAGAATATGCAAGATTTGACGGATACGGTTGCTACGCAGACGTAAGCCACGATTTCTTCGCCTTTTGAGTGCGTGAGAAGCGGAAGAGCTTGGAGTGAGGTTCGAAGGAAAAATTCAGGTAAGAAACCTAGTGCCATTAGAAACCGCCCTTTTCTCCTGTGTTTACAAATATTGTCTTCCCGAACATTTCCCTGTTCATCGTTTCGAAGAGACGATTCCATTCAGTCATCGCCACAGATATCTAAAGTAACGAGCTTAGCCATAAACGATATTGAGAGAACGCATTCATTCCTCGTGCAATAATATCGAAATGTGCCAGAAAATTAAGAATCCAAAGCTTTTCCCCTCGACGGAGCACTCCGTGAAGGCATCATGGCTAGAATGGGGATGCTTTTAAGCTCTTTTGCATGCTAAAAACTAGAAATTAATGGAATTTAAACTCTTCTGAAAGGGACGATGTGATCGCGGTGAGATGCAAGAGGAAAGTGAGGTATGACTAACGGCGTTGGGGGTTGTGACCGTTACCGGCGGGGGTCCAAAATTGCAATTAGATTTTTAAAAATGAACATAGGGTGTATCGTAAACGATAAAAATTACATGAAGATTAGTATTTATTATGATTTTTTCCTACTACGTGAGTCTTACCGCACAACGATACTATTTTCATGAGTACCGACACCGGATTTCTGCTGAATACAAGAAAACCAACTTAAGTCGCCGTCGACATAAAAGTAGAGAGGAATTTTACCGATGTGCAATCGTTAATACGCTGAAGGAACATGTGGCTTAAAATTTAACAATACAGCGCTTGCACTGACAGCGGTGGTATATTCCTCAGCCAATCAGAAGCGAGATAATTATTTAGCGGGACCTCGAATGGTATTAATTAATAATTTTTAGATTTATTATGTTAGGAGAAGAATAAATGATTCTCCGCACTTCGAAGCAATACCAGAGTAATCCGATAATTTCTAAACTTGCGATTGCTATATTTTTTCTTTATTATTGCCCTCGTGAATAAGTATACGATTTACATTTCCAACCGCTCGCCCTTGTGCACATTGGACTCAACCTACTTTTAAAGACAGTGACGCTAAAATCCATGGCGATTTCATCTCTACAAGGTGTCTCTGTGTCTGCAGGGAAAGCCTCGCTTTGGATATTTTCTTCTTTTCTAATGAAATAATTATTTTTTCGATTTCAGGATGCCATGCGCTTGGAGAATGCAACCCTACGTCACGACGACAAGACTTTCCCTAGTGGATTGCAACTCCTGCTTCAACAGCTTTGGTGGCATGAATTACATGATCGAAAATGTGAGTATGAATATACTTTCAAGATACCAAGCCTTGGAAACAAATGGTTCTCACTGACTGATTTCTGAGACCAACCTCAAATATGTGATGATTTTCAAATGAAATGCTATTATCATTAACCTTTTGCATAATACACTTATGAATATGATCGGGAAGTGAAAGGATGATTTGATGAACATATGCTTGGGTTATCCAATAGATTATGTGTCACATTGGTAATTAATGGAGCATACTCCTGCATTGATGAGTGCTATATATGAGGATTGTTAATGGAAGCAATCCTGGCATTGTCATGCATTGACATGCTATCATCAGGTGGATATTGTTTTAACTTTTCCCAAGTCTTTTTTTAATATTTCACTCACTCCTACTTCAGTGAAATTCCTTACAAATAAAGTTCAGCCCTAATAGCTCCTCCAGTAAACTTCCTCTCGGATGGATGGGTGCTCTACCATCGATCCTCTACGTTCCTGCCACCTTCTTCTCCTTTCCATCTCCAATATTACTCATCACCACCATGTCGACAAGGAATGAGTTGATCCATGGAATAGTTTTTAACTTTCCTCTGCCATGCTCTGCAGTGAAACGAACAGAATTCTTCACATATAAGCTCGATTTGTTCTGGCCGCACTTGGTGGAAGGACATATTAAATGAAGGAAATCACTTGGTGACTTCCACGATTTAGAAATCTTCACATCCTGCATTAATCAGTCCATCCCTCATTTTAATGCTAGCATTTATTCATGGATCATGAAGAAGCTCCTTTAACCTTCCATTCTCGGCGACCTTGTCCTCCTCCTCCTTGACATGCACTATATTCTTTTCCCATCGAGTGTAAGGTTACTTCTTAGGTGTTTCAATTCAAAATAACCCTCTCTCCTTCTTCGTCGGTTTTCCATGAAGCAGTTTTCTTTTCCCCACAATGAACGATTTCCAGTCTTCCTCTTTCCTTTCATTTACTTCGCCTCTGAGTCTCAGCAAGTACATTCTGGGATGTTTGAACGGTGCCTTCATCACAGGCAGATGTTGTTCTTTCATAAGGAAAACTGGCCAAGGACTTACACTTCAGCACACCCATGTGCCACACCCTTCCAACTACATATCTAAAGATATTAGGCTGAACTTTCAACGTCACAGACGTTCTCTGCCTTCAGCAAGTCTATGCATAACTTGCCTTACTTTCGTTCCTGAGCATCTGCAAGGTTTCCTAGGATTCTCATACTCAAAGGAAATTCGGTTCTCTCCCTTAACTTTGCATATCTCCATCCCGTCAACTCTATCCAAGGCACCTTCTTCATCCTCAATTGTCACAACAGAGACATGTCAATCGGTCTTTCCACGAGCCATGGCTTTCGCAGATGCAATTCCCATTGATCTATGTCAACATTTTTATTCCATGCATTTATCCACAAACGAAATTCCTGAAGGGAAGCTTCCTTTCCTCATTGCCTTATTTTTATGTATTCAGTGCATCGATTTGAAATATCCATTTCACCTTCATCTCAGGTACTTCGAATTCCTGTGCAGGAGAGGATTCCGGTCAAGAGACGATAGATTAGGAGGCTGATCATGATGTGGATCGTCGCATGCAGCCGGACAAGCGGGAAGGAGTTCCTTAGCTTTAATAATGCACCAACATGAGCGATATGAAGTGCTTATGATGTATATAGAGGCAGTTTGAATAAATTTCAACCATTCAAAACTTTATACTCTTGTTTCATTACCCACCAAATTCTTAAAGCAATGTTATATATAATAAGATGTATAATAATGAAAGAGCGGGAAGCCCTGAACGGACCATTAAACGTTTCATTCTTGAGTAAATACGGTCGGCACGAAGTTGAATATGAAGAAGTTAACTCAATCGTTCTGTTCGAACGGTATGTTTCAATTAAACGAGCTGTTTCAACAGCCTTCCCCGAAACTTTCATTATTCTAAGTGTGGAAAAGTAACGTTCGAACGCCTTCCACAAGGTGCCGACAAATCGCCACGGAATTCAATTCATTCCTTCCCGACCCGCTTACTGCTGGTGCTACCTCTATTTTTTACATCAACCCTTTATGGTCATCTCCGTTTTACTTCGAACTTTTCGCAAGTAACGAACAACGTCCGACCTGAGTCCGTCGGCGATTCGACAGACCCGTTCCTTTTTCTCCCTTACGCTCACTAAAATGATGCAAAAAGCAGTGTTCCTCCCTGCAAAGTCCAAGAATCATTCATTTAGAATAAGAAGCACAGATACCTACAGCGACATACTAGTAAATTATTTTCGTAGGTTTGTTATGATAGTAAATCGCGAAATAAATATAAGCATCGTTCAGGGTATTACTGTGGACGACACTTTTGAATTCCGATTTCGGACGACACCTCTATCCCAGAATTCTCTTCGGGTACATGAGGAACGCGTGCTTCATAGCTTATGCAAATCGGTATCTCCTGTGAATGCTATGAACTCGATAAGGGCAGTAGTTGTATCTGTACATTATTAAAAAAAGGGTTGTAACATCCGTTGAATGAAATGATCCTCTAAGACATGGCCAGTATTATGGTAGATGAAGAAAGATTCATCGGCGAACATTATCCCGGGTCGAAATATATGTTACGAGCAGTCCTCCGAAATACGCCTCGTTACATCGCATGGAGAAATAACCACATTCTCAAGCATCAATTAAATTTCTTCTTCTTAGCTTTCAGGAATTGATGGTTTCAGTAGCCATGCCAGAATTAGGAAAAGGTTGTTCGCGTACCCTATTATAAAATTTCTTATAGATTACGTTCGGCGGGCCGCTTTGATGGTGTAAAAAGGAGATGATAGCGTGACACTTGATCATCCTGGTAAATGCCACCAGTTTTGTAGAAATATTATAAAACAATAACAAAAAAGAACTAGGACTTTTGGAACTCTTGAATTCGGACCTTCGGATTTGGAATCGGCTGCGTTTGTTTTGGAATCTTCGGAAAACTTTTGGAATCTCTTGGATTTGAACCCTTGACCTTTGGATTTCGAATCGGCCACGTTACCACCAGGCTAACGTGTCTGCCTCTGGTGGCTGATAAAATTACAAAATATAAAATGCTTTCGAGATGTTCCTCTCGTGCACCTGTTCGATAGCAGTCAACGAGTCTCACACTGTTTATTCTGTGTCGGTTGCGACATTCACGTTTATCAGGATAATCACCTGCTCCGCCACTCCTCTATCTCTGTCCGTAATAACAATAACGAGGCGTTTAACGTATAAGGAGGACATCCAATTCCCGACAGCTCAAATACGTTGACCATATCATTACCGATTAAACGATTCAGCCAGAGCTAGAGTATCGGCAGTGCACGTACACGTTCCTCTCTGACGAGGATGCTTACACGATAGTTAAATAGCGAAAAGACTGGGAAACCACTTGCTGGTTAGCTAACCACTTCATCACCAAGCCATGTCAGTACCACTTATGATTCAGGTTGATTTCTTCTGGGTCCTTATCATGTCACTATTTTTCAGTTCTAATTTTAAAATTCACAAAAACACACAATTCTCCCGGAAAGATTTGATATCCAAAAAGTATACTCAAATGAATTGGCTAACAAATTTTAAAAAATCTGGTCACATATTTCAATTTACAGGAGGAGAAAATTGCAGATAATATTCAATTACACCCAATGAAGAGAGCTAACATAAAGATGTTCAATATTTAAACCAGGAATTAGGTGTGAGGGAAGAAAATAATGTTAACCTTTTACTAAACAGAGAGCAAGTCTCACTTTCTCAAAAGCCATCTAAAATTACTATTCTCTGAAAGATAGGATAACCTCATTATGGAGCTTCCCGAAAGACTTAAGCTCGAAGAATGGTTCATACGTGTCGTATGATAAGAGTATTTATTTTCCATGGGGAATATATGGCAAGCATATTAGAATTAAGATTTTTAAAAAAACTGAAAAAATATGAAAAAGGAGGGTGAAATGACAATCATATTTATTCATTTGAGAAGCATAAATTATGGAGTGTAAATGCAGAGACAACTAAATAAAGGATAAAAGACACTTGGCCTGCTGTATTGAAAGAAAACATGATATATCTCGGAAAATATAACAGAGTTAAAATTTGTTACAAGAGTGGGTGATGGTGTACACAATGCAAAATTCTGAAAAACAAGAAATGTAACAAATCTAAGTAGTACATCATGACAACAATGATGGAGTCGGTGCAGTAGGGATCAGTTGGGAAACCAACAACAGTGACCCAATTACTGATTGAGAATAATAGATGAATAATAGACAAGTATATTAGTTACTTTTGCCAAGATCTAACCAATATGACAGATAGGTAAGGGGGAGCAGTGCCTACTATTCATGGACACATCAATATGTACTATAAAATCAAAACATCAAAAACAAGCAATAAACCAAACTACAGTTTAATTAATATTTCCTTCTACAGAGCAATGATTTAAATTCACAATTCACCACTAAATTCACACTATTCATTCCTTTGTCAACATTGCTTCTATGATTAATTTGTATGCAAGATGCAACGTAAATTATCCTAAAGAAGGATAGGAATGGCAAACACTGATAAACAGTTCTGTAATCTTCAAACGAGTTATACAGTCGATCAAATTATAAAAGGTAGAAGAGAATATCATAAAATAAAATACATATGCAATGAGGAATTACCTGCAACCAATGTAGATGATTACAGGCCAAGGATAATTCTCTTGGAATACAGCTATGATAAAGTCTGTTGAGATCGAGTTCAAATTTCTTAGCCATTATGACATACTTTCCGCATACTAAATCATGAACGTGAACGTCTTCCACAGGGTGCCAACAAATCGCCACGGAATTCAATCGTTTGTATTCATTCCCTTCTCGACCCGCTTACTGCGGATGCTACCTCTATTTTTTACATCAACCCTTAATGGTCATCTCCGTTTTACTTCGAACTTTTCGCAAGTAACGAACAACGTCCGACCTGAGTCCGTCAGCGATTCGAATACCCGATCCTTTTTCTCCCTTACGCTCACTTAAATGATGCGGTCGTAAAAAGGATTTAGAATTTATTTATTGTCTACGCATTCGTTAATACACGCCTCGCAATCTTAGACGAGGCGAGGCGAAAACGGTTCGACATTCATCTTTCGCTTGCCATGAGTAACGTTTTCTAAACGGAATTCCAGCAGATGGCGAGGCAATGCTTCCACGCGGCTTAAGTGGGCTGGTCTTCGTTGCGAACGGAGGTGGCTCCCATGATTCGAGTGGCCTTTTCATACCTACGAAAGCTCGACGATTCATCATGGATCGAGTGACTGTTACCATATCTTTGTGCCAAGTGTTGTTACCGGAGAATATGCAAGATTTGACGGATACGGTTGCTACGCAGACGTAAGCCACGATTTCTTCGCCTTTTGAGTGCGTGAGAAGCGGAAGAGCTTGGAGTGAGGTTCGAAGGAAAAATTCAGGTAAGAAACCTAGTGCCATTAGAAACCGCCCTTTTCTCCTGTGTTTACAAATATTGTCTTCCCGAACATTTCCCTGTTCATCGTTTCGAAGAGACGATTCCATTCAGTCATCGCCACAGATATCTAAAGTAACGAGCTTAGCCATAAACGATATTGAGAGAACGCATTCATTCCTCGTGCATGTGGAATAATATCGAAATGTGCCAGAAAATTAAGAATACAAAGCTTTTCCCCTCGACAGAGCACTCCGTGAAGGCATCATGGCCAGAATGGGGATGCTTTAAAGCTCTTTTGCATGCTAAAAACTAGAAATTAATGGAATTTAACAACTTCTGAAAGGGACGATGTGATCGCGGTGAGATGCAAGAGGAAAGTGAGGTATGACTAACGGCGTTGGGGGTTGTGACCGTTACCGGCGGGGGTCTAAAATTGCAATTAGATTTTTAAAAATGAACATAGGGTGTATCGTAAACGATAAAAATTACATGAAGATTAGTATTTATTATGATTTTTTCCTACTACGTGAGTCTTACCGCACAACGATACTATTTTCATGAGTACCGACACCGGATTTCTGCTGAATACAAGAAAACCAACTTTAGTCGCCGTCGACATAAAAGTAGAGAGGAATTTTACCGATGTGCAATCGTTAATACGCTGAAGGAACATGTGGCTTAAAATTTAACAATACAGCGCTTGCACTGACAGCGGTGGTATATTCCTCAGCCAATCGGAAGCGAGATAATTATTTAGCGGGACCTCGAATGGTATTAATTAATAATTTTTAGATTTATTATGTTAGGAGAAGAATAAATGATTCTCCGCTCTTCGAAGCAATACCAGAGTAATCCAATAATTTCTAAACTTGCGATTGCTATATTTTTTCTTTATTATTGCCCTCGTGAATAAGTATACGATTTACATTTCCAACCGCTCGCCCTTGTGCACATTGGACTCAACCTACTTTTAAAGACAGTGACGCTAAAATCCATGGCGATTTCATCTCTACAAGGTGTCTCTGTGTCTGCAGGGAAAGCCTCGCTTTGGATATTTTCTTCTTTTCTAATGAAATAATTATTTTTTCGATTTCAGGATGCCATGCGCTTGGAGAATGCAACCCTACGTCACGACGACAAGACTTTCCCTAGCGGATTGCAACTCCTGCTTCAACAGCTTTGGTGGCATGAATTACATGATCGAAAATGTGAGTATGAATATACTTTCAAGATACCAAGCCTTGGAAACAAATGGTTCTCACTGACTGATTTCTGAGACCAACCTCAAATATGTGATGATTTTCAAATGAAATGCTATTATCATTAACCTTTTGCATAATACACTTATGAATATGATCGGGAAGTGAAAGGATGATTTGATGAACATATGCTTGGGTTATCCAATAGATTATGTGTCACATTGGTAATTAATGGAGCATACTCCTGCATTGATGAGTGCTATATATGAGGATTGTTAATGGAAGCAATCCTGGCATTGTCATGCATTGACATGCTATCATCAGGTGGATATTGTTTTAACTTTTCCCAAGTCTTTTTTTAATATTTCACTCACTCCTACTTCAGTGAAATTCCTTACAAATAAAGTTCAGCCCTAATAGCTCCTCCAGTAAACTTCCTCTCGGATGGATGGGTGCTCTACCATCGATCCTCTACGTTCCTGCCACCTTCTTCTCCTTTCCATCTCCAATATTACTCATCACCACCATGTCGACAAGGAATGAGTTGATCCATGGAATAGTTTTTAACTTTCCTCTGCCATGCTCTGCAGTGAAACGAACAGAATTCTTCACATATAAGCTCGATTTGTTCTGGCCGCACTTGGTGGAAGGACATATTAAATGAAGGAAATCACTTGGTGACTTCCACGATTTAGAAATCTTCACATCCTGCATTAATCAGTCCATCCCTCATTTTAATGCTAGCATTTATTCATGGATCATGAAGAAGCTCCTTTAACCTTCCATTCTCGGCGACCTTGTCCTCCTCCTCCTTGACATGCACTATATTCTTTTCCCATCGAGTGTAAGGTTACTTCTTAGGTGTTTCAATTCAAAATAACCCTCTCTCCTTCTTCGTCGGTTTTCCATGAAGCAGTTTTCTTTTCCCCACAATGAACGATTTCCAGTCTTCCTCTTTCCTTTCATTTACTTCGCTTTTGAGTCTCAGCAAGTACATTCTGGGATGTTTGAACGGTGCCTTCATCACAGGCAGATGTTGTTCTTTCATAAGGAAAACTGGCCAAGGACTTACACTTCAGCACACCCATGTGCCACACCCTTCCAACTACATATCTGGAGATATTAGGCTGAACTTTCAACGTCACAGACGTTCTCTGCCTTCAGCAAGTCTACGCATAACTTGCCTTGCTACTTGCTTTCGTTCCTGAGCATCTGCAAGGTTTCCTAGGATTCTCATACTCAAAGGAAATTCGGTTCTCTCCCTTAAATTTGCATATCTCCATCCCGTCAACTCTATCCAAGGCATCTTCTACATCCTCAATTGCCACAACAGAGACATGTCAATCCACGAGCCATGGCTTTCGCAGATGCAATTCCCATTGATCTATGTCAACATTTTTATTCCGTGCATTTATCCACAAACGAAATTCCTGATGGGAAGCTTCCTTTCCTCATTGCCTTGTTTTTATGCATTCAGTGCATCGATTTGAAATATCCATTTCACCTTCATCTCAGGTACTTCGAATTCCTGTGCAGGAGAGGATTCCGGTCAAGAGACGATAGATTAGGAGGCTGATCATGATGTGGATCGTCGCATGCAGCCGGACAAGCGGGAAGGAGTACCTTAGCTTTAATAATGCACCAACATGAGCGATATGAAGTGCTTATGATGTATGTTAAGGCAGTTTGAATAAACTTCAACCATTCAAAACTTTATACTCTTGTTTCATTACCCACCAAATTCATAAAGCAATGTTATATATAATAAGATGTATAATAATAAAAGAGCGGGAAGCCCTGAACGGACCATTAAACGTTTCATTCTTGAGCAAATACGGTCGGCACGGAATTGAATACGAAGAAGTTAACTCAATCGTTCTGTTTGAACGGTATGTTTCAATTGAACGAGCTGTTTCAACAGCCTTCCCCGAAACTTTCATTATTCTAAGTGTGGAAAAATAACGTTCGAACGCCTTCCACAAGGTGCCAACAAATCGCCACGGAAGTCAATTCATTCCCTTCCCGACCCGCCTACTGCTGGTGCTATCTCTATTTTTTACATCAACCCTTTATGGTCATCTCCGTTCTACTTCGAACTTTTCCCAAGTAACGAACAACGTCCGACCTGAGTCCGCCAGCGATTCGAGAGACCCGATCCTTTTTCAACCTTACGCTCACTTAAATGATGCAAAAAGCAGTGTTCCTCCCTGCAAAGTCCAAGAATCATTCATTTAGAATAAGAAGCACAGATACCTACAGCGTCGTACTAGTAAATTATTTTCGTAGGTTTATTATGAGACTAAATCGCGAAATAAATATAAGCATCGTTCAGGGTATTCCTGTGGACGACACTTCAGAAGTCCGATTTCGGACGACAGCTCTATCCCAGAATTCTCTTCGGGTACATGAGGAACGCGTGCTTCATAGCTTATGCAAATCGGTATCTCCTGTGAATGCTATGAACTCGATAAGGGCAGAAGTTGTATCTGTACATTATTAAAAAAAGGGTAGTAACATCCGTTGAATGAAAGGATCCTCTAAGACATGGCCAGTATTATGGTAGATGAAGAAAGATTCATCGGCGAACATTATCCCGGGTCGAAATAGATGTTACGAGCAGTCCTCCGAAATACGCCTCGTTACATCGCATGGAGAAATAACCACATTCTCAAGCATCAAATAAATTTCTTCTTCTTAGCTTTCAGGAATTGATGGTTTCAGTAGCCATGCCAGAATTAGGAAAAGGTTGTTCGCTTACCCTATTATAAAATTTCTTATAGATTACGTTCGGCGGGCCGCTTTGATGGCGTAAACAGTAGATGATAGCGTGACACTTGATTATCCTGGTAAATGCCACCGGTTTTGTAGAAATATTATAAAACAATAACAAAAAAAACTAGGAATTTTGGAACTCTTGAATTCGGACCTTCAGATTTGGAATCGGCTGCGTTTGTTTTGGAATCTTCGGAAACTCGGACCTTCGGATTTGGAATCGGCTGCGTTTGTTTTGGAATCTTCGGAAAACTTTTGGAATCTCTTGGATTTGGACCCTGGACCTTTGGATTTGGAATCGGCCACGTTACCACCAGGCTAACGTGTCTGCCTCTGGTGGCTGATAAAATTACAAAATATAAAATGCTTTCGAGATGTTCCTCTCGTGCACCTGTTCGATAGCAGTCAACGAGTCTCACACTGTTTATTCTGTGTCGGTTGCGACATTCACGTTTATCAGGATAATCACCTGCTCCGCCACTCCTCTATCTCTGTCCGTAATAACAATAACGAGGCGTTTAAGGTATAAGGAGGACATCCAATTCCCGACAGCTCAAATACGTTGACCATATCATTACCAATTAAACGTTTCAGCCAGAGCTAGAGTATCGGCAATCCACGTACACGTTCCTCTCTGACGAGGATGCTTACACGATAGTTAAATAACGAAGAGACTGGGAAACCACTTGCTGGTTAGCTAACCACTTCATCACCAAGCCATGTCAGTACCACTTATGATTCAGGTTGATACCTTCTGGGTCCTTATCATGTCACTATTTTTCAGTTCTAATTGTAAAATTCACAAAAACACACAATTCTCCCGGAAAGATTTGATATCCAAAAAGTATACTCAAATGAATTGGCTAACAAATTTTAAAAAATCTGGTCACATATTTCAATTTACAGGAGGAGAAAATTGCAGATAATATTCAATTACACACAATGAAGAGAGCTTACATAAAGATGTTAAATATTTAAACCAGGAATTAGGTGTGAGGGAAGAAAATAATGTTAACCTTTTACTAAACAGAGAGCAAGTCTCACCATCTTACTTTCTCAAAAGCCATCTAAAATTACTATTCTCTGAAAGATAGGATAATCTCATTATGGAGCTTCCCGAAAGACTTAAGCTCGAAGAATGGTTCATACGTGTCGTATGATAAGAGTATTTATTTTCCATGGGGAATATATGGCAAGCGTATTAGAATTAAGATTTCTAAAAAAAACTGAAAAAATATGAAAAAGGAGGGGGAAATGACAATCATATTTATTCATTTGAGAAGCATAAATTATGGAGTGTAAATGCAGAGACAACTAAATAAAGGTTAAAAGACAATTGGCCTGCGGTATTATTATAGTAAAGAAAACATGATATATCTCTGAAAATAAAACAGAGTTAGAATTCGTTACAAGAGTGGGTGATGGTGTACACAATGCAAAATTCTGTAAAACAAGAAATGGAACAAATCTAAGTAGTACATCATGACAACAATGTTGAAGTAGGGATCAGTTGGGAAACCAACAACAGTGACCCAATTACTGATTGAGAATAATAGATGAATAATAGACAAGTATATTAGTTACTTTTGCCAAGATCTAACCAATATGACAGATAGGTAAGGGGGAGCAGTGCCTACTATTCATGGACACATCAGTATGTACTATAAAATCCAAAATATCAAAAACAAGCATTAAACCAAACTACAGTTTAATTAATATTTCCTTCTACAGAGCAATGATTTAAATTCACAATTCACCACCAAATTCACACTATTCATTCCTTTGTCAACATTGCTTCTATGATTAATTTGTATGCAAGATGCAACGTAAATTATCCTAAAGAAGAATAGGAATGGCAAACACAGATAAACAGTTCTGTAATCATCAAACGAATTATACAGTCGATCAAATTAAGAAAGGTAGAAGAGAATATCATAAAACAAAATACATATGCAATGAGGAATTACCTGCAACCAATGTAGATGATTACAGGCCAAGGATAATTCTCTTGGAATACAGCTATGATAAAGTCTGTTGAGATCGAGTTCAAATTTCTTAGCCATTATGACATACTTTTCGCATACTAAATCATGAACGTGAACGTCTTCGACAGGGTGCCAACAAATCGCCACGGAATTCAATCGTTTGTATTCATTCCCTTCTCGACCCGCTTACTGCGGATGCTACCTCTATTTTTTACATCAACCCTTTATGGTCAACTTCGTTTTACTTCGAACTTTTCGCAAGTAACGAACAACGTCCGACCTGAGTCCGTCAGCGATTCGACAGACCCGATCCTTTTTCTCCCTTACGCTCGCTTAAATGATGCGGTCGTAAAAAGGATTTATAATTTATTTATTGTCTACGCATTCGTTAATACACACGCCTCGCAATCTTAGACGAGGCGAAAACGGTTCGACATTCATCTTTCGCTTGCCATGAGTAACGTTTTCTAAACGGAATTCCAGCAGATGGCGAGGCAATGCTTCCATTCGGCTTTAGTGGGCTGGTCTTCGTTGCGAACGGAGGTGGCTCCCATGATTCGAGTGGCCTTTTCATACCAAGCCTTTGGCTACGAAAGCTCGACGATTCATCATGGATCGAGTGACTGTTACCATATCTTTGTGCCAAGTGTTGTTACCGGAGAATATGCAAGATTTGACGGATACGGTTGCTACGCAGACGTAAGCCACGATTTCTTCGCCTTTTGAGTGCGTGAGAAGCGGAAGAGCTTGGAGTGAGGTTCGAAGGAAAAATTCAGGTAAGAAACCTAGTGCCATTAGAAACCGCCCTTTTCTCCTGTGTTTACAAATATTGTCTTCCCGAACATTTCCCTGTTCATCGTTTCGAAGAGACGATTCCATTCAGTCATCGCAGCAGATATCTAAAGTAACGAGCTTAGCCATAAACGATATTGAGAGAACGCATTCATTCCTCGTGCAATAATATCGAATGTGCCAGAAAATTAAGAATCCAAAGCTTTTCCCCTCGACAGAGCACTCCGTGAAGGCATCATGGCTAGAATGGGGATGCTTTTAAGCTCTTTTGCATGCTAAAAAGTAGAAATTAATGGAATTTACAACTTCTGATAGGGACGATGTGATCACGGTGAGATGCAAGAGGAAAGTGAGGTATGACTAACGGCGTTGGGGGTTGTGACTGTTACCGGCGGGGGTCTAAAATGGCAATTAGATTTTTAAAAATGAACATAGGGTGTATCGTAAACGATAAAAATTACATGAAGATTAGTATTTATTATGATTTTTTCCTACTACGTGAGTCTTACCGCACAACGATACTATTTTCATGAGTGCCGACACCGGATTTATGCTGAATACAAGAAAACCAACTTTAGTCGCCGTCGACATAAAAGTAGAGAGGAATTTTACAGATGTGCAATCGTTAATACGCTGAAGGAACATGTGGCTTAAAATTTAACAATACAGCGCTTGCACTGACAGCGGTGGTATATTCCTCAGCCAATCAGAAGCGAGATAATTATTTAGCGGGACCTCGAATGGTATTAATTAATAATTTTTAGATTTATTATGTTAGGAGAAGAATAAATGATTCTCCGCTCTTCGAAGCAATACCAGAGTAATCCGATAATTTCTAAACTTGCGATTGCTATATTTTTTCTTTATTATTGCCCTCGTGAATAAGTATACGATTTACATTTCCAACCGCTCGCCCTTGTGCATATTGGACTCAACCTACTTTTAAAGACAGTGACGCTAAAATCCATGGCGATTCATTGTCTTTCACCTCGCCAACGTGTCTCTGTGTCTGCAGGGAAAGCCTCGCTTTGGATATTTGCTTCTTTTCTGATGAAATAATTATTTTTTCGATTTCAGGATGCCATGCGCTTGGAGAATGCAAACCTACGTCACGACGACAAGACTTTCCCTAGCGGATTGCAACTCCTGCTTCAACAGCTTTGGTGGCATGAATTACATGATCGAAAATGTGAGTATGAATATACTTTCAAGATACCAAGCCTTGGAAACAAATGGTTCTCACTGACCGATTTCTGAGACCAAGCTCAAATCTGCGATGATTTTCAAATGAAATGCAATTATCATTAACCTTTTGCATAATACTCTTATGAATGTGATCGGGAAGTGAAAGGATGATTCGATGAACATATGCTTGGGTTCTCCAAAAGATTATGTGTCACATTGGTAATTAATGGAGCATACTCCTGCATTGATGAGTGCTATATATGAGGATTGTTAATGGAAGCAATCCTGGCATTGTCATGCATTGACATGCTATCATCAGGTGGATATTGTTTTAACTTTTCCCAAGTCTTTTTTTAATATTTCACTCACTCCTACTTCAGTGAAATTCCTTACAAATTAAGTTCAGCCCTAATAGCTCCTCTAGTGAACTTCCTCTCGGATGGATGGGTGCTCTACCATCGATCCTCTACGATCCTGCCACCTTCTTCTACTTTCCATCTCCAATATTACTCATCACCACCATGTCGACAAGGAATGAGTTGATCCATGGAATAGTTATTAACTTTCCTCTGCCATGCTCTGCAGTTAAACGAACAGAAATCTTCACACATAAGCTCGATTTGTTCTGGCCGCACTTGGTGGAAGGACATATTAAATGAAGGAAATCACTCGGTGACTTCCACAATTTAGAAATCTTCACAGCCTGCATTAATCAGTCCATCCCTCATTTTAATGCTAGCATTTATTCATGGATCATGAAGAAGCTCCTTTAACCTTCCATTCTCTGCGACCTTGTCCTCCTCCTTCTTGACATGCACTATATTCTTTTCCCATCGAGTTTAAGGTTACTTCTTAGGTGTTTCAATTCAAAATAACCCTCTCTGTAGCTTTCCTTCTTCGTCGGTTTTACATGAAGCAGTTTTCTTTTCCCCACAATGAACGATTTCCAGTCTTCCTCTTTCCTTTCATTTACTTCGCTTTTGAGTCCCAGCAAGTACATTCTGGGATGTTTGAACGGTGCCTTCATCACAGGCAGATGTTGTTCTTTCATAAGGAAAACTGGCCAAGGACTTGCACTTCAGCACACCCACACCCTTCCAACTACATATCTGGAGATATTAGGCTGAACTTTCAACGTCACAGACGTTCTCTGCCTTCAGCAAGTCTAAGCATAACTTGCCTTGCTACTTGCTTTCGTTCCTGAGCATCTGCAAGGTTTCCTAGGATTCTCATACTCAAAGGAAATTCGGTTCTCTCCCTTAACTTTGCATATCTCCATCCCGTCAACTCTATCCAAGGCACCTTCTACATCCTCAATGGCCACAACAGAGACATGTCAATCCACGAGCCATGGCTTTCGCAGATGCAATTCCCATTGATCTATGTCAACATTTTTATACCGTGCATTTATCCACAAACGAAATTCCTGAAGGGAAGCTTCCTTTCCTCATTGCCTTATTTTTATGTATTCAGTGCATCGATTTGAAATATCCATTTCACCTTCATCTCAGGTACTTCGAATTCCTGTGCAGGAGAGGATTCCGGTCAAGAGACGATAGATTAGGAGGCGGATCATGATCGTCGCATGCAGCCGGACAAGCGGGAAGGAGTACCTTAGCTTTAATAATGCACCAACAGGAGCGATATGAAGTGCTCATGATGTATGTTAAGGCAGTTTGAATAAATTTCAACCATTCAAAACTTTATACTCTTGTTTCATTACCCACCAGATTCATAAAGCAATGTTATATATAATAAGATGTATAATAATAAAAGAGCGGGAAGCCCTCAACGGACCATTAAACGTTTAATTCTTGAGCAAATACGGTCGGCACGGAGTTGAATATGAAGAAGTTAACTCAATCGTTCTGTTCGAACGGTATGTTTCAATTAAACGAGCTGTTTCAACAGCCTTCCCCGAAACTTTCATTATTCTAAGTGTGGAAAAATAACGTTCGAACGCCTTCCACAAGGTGCCAACAAATCGCCACGGAATTCAATTCATTCCTTCCCGACCCGCTTACTGCTGGTGCTACCTCTATTTTTTACATCAACCCTGTATGGTCATCCCGTTTTACTTCGAACTTTTCGCAAGTAACGAACAACGTCCGACCTGAGTCCGTCAGCGATTCGACAGACCCGATCCTTTTTCTCCCTTACGCTCACTTAAATGATGCAAAAAGCAGTGTTCCTCCCTGCAAAGTCCAAGAATCATTCATTTAGAATAAGAAGCACAGAAACCTACAGCGACGTACTAGTAAATTATTTTCGTAGGTTTATTATGAGACTAAATCGCGAAATAAATATAAGCATCGTTCAGGGTATTCCTGTGGACGACACTTCAGAATTCCGATTTCGGACGACACCTCTATCCCAGAATTCTCTTCGGGTACTTGAGGAACGCGTGCTTAATAGCTTATGCAAATCGGTATCTCCTGTGAATGCTAGGAACTCGATAAGGGCAGAAGTTGTATCTGTACATTATTAAAAAAAGGGTAGTAACATCCGTTGAATGAAATGATCCTCTAAGACATGGCCAATATTATGGTAGATGAAGAAAGATTCATCGGCGAACATTATCCCGGGTCGAAATAGATGTTACGAGCAGTCCTCCGAAAAACGCCTCGTTACATCGCATGGAGAAATAACCACATTCTCAAGCATCAATTAAATTTCTTCTTCTTAGCTTTCAGGAATTGATGGTTTCAGTAGCCATGCCAGAATTAGGAAAAGGTTGTTCGCGTACCCTATTATAAATTTCTTATAGATTACGATCGGCGGGCCGCTTTGATGGTGTAAAAAGGAGATGATAGCGTGACACTTGATTATCCTGGTAAATGCCTCCAGTTTTGAAGAAATATCATAAAACAATAACAAAAAAGAACTAGGACTTTTGGAACTCTTGAATTCGGACCTTCAGATTTGGAATCGGCTACGTTAGTCTTGGAATCTTCGGAAACTCGGACCTTCGGATTTGGAATCGGCTACGTTAGTCTTGGAATCTTCGGAAACTCGGACCTTCGGATTTGGAATCGGCTGCGTTTGTTTTAGAATCTTCGGAAAACGTTTGGAATCTCTTGGATTTGAACCCTGGACCTTTGGATTTGGAATCGGCCACGTTACCACCAGGCTAACGTGTCTGCCTCTGGTGGCTGATAAAATTACAAAATATAAAATGCTTTCGAGATGTTCCTCTCGTGCACCTGTTCGATAGCAGTCAACGAGTCTCACACTGTTTATTCTGTGTCGGTTGCGACATTCACGTTTATCAGGATAATCACCTGCTCCGCCACTCCTCTATCTCTGTCCGTAATAACAATAACGAGGCGTTTAACGTATAAGGAGGACATCCAATTCCCGACAGCTCAAATACGTTGACCATGTCATTACCAATTAAACGTTTCAGCCAGAGCTAGAGTATCGGCAATGCACGTACACGTTCCTCTCTGACGAGGATGCTTACACGATAGTTAAATAGCGAAAAGACTGGGAAACCACTTGCTGGTTAGCTAACCACTTCATCACCAAGCCATGTCAGTACCACTTATGATTCAGGTTGATATCTTCTGGGTCCTTATCATGTCACTATTTTTCAGTTCTAATTTTAAAATTCACAAAAACACACAATTCTCCCGGAAAGATTTGATATCCAAAAAGTATACTCAAATGAATTGGCTAACAAATTTTAAAAAATCTGGTCACATATTTAAATTTACAGGAGGAGAAAATTGCAGATAATATTCAATTACACACAATGAAGAGGGCTAACATAAAGATGTTAAATATTTAAACCAGGAATTAGGTGTGTTTTAACGAGGGAAGAAAATAATGTTAACCTTTTACTAAACAGAGAGCAAGTCTCACTTTCTCAAAAGCCATCTAAAATTACTATTCTCTGAAAGATAGGATAATCTCATTATGGAGCTTCCCGAAAGACTTAAGCTCGAAGAATGGTTCATACGTGTCGTACGATAAGAGTATTTATTTTCCATGGGGAATATATGGCAAGCATATTAGAATTAAGATTTTTAAAAAAACTGAAAAAATATGAAAACGGAGGGTGAAATGACAATCATATTTATTCATTTGAGAAGCATAAATTATGGAGTGTAAATGTAGAGACAACTAAATAAAGGATAAAAGACACTTGGCCTGCTGTATTGAAAGAAAACATGATATACCTCGGAAAAAATAACAGAGTTAAAATTCATTACAAGTGCGGGTGATGGTGTACACAATGCAAAATTCTGAAAAACAAGAAATGTAACAAATCTAAGTAGTACATCATGACAACAATGATGAAGTGGGTGCAGTAGGGATCAGTTGGGAAACCAACAACAGTGACCCAATTACTGATTGAGAATAATAGATGAATAATAGACAAGTATATTAGTTACTTTTGCCAAGATCTAACCAATATGACAGATAGGTAAGGGGGAGCAGTGCCTACTATTCATGGACACATCAATATGTACTATAAAATCCAAAACATCAAAAACAGGCAATAAACCAAACTACAGTTTAATTAATATTTCCTTCTACAGAGCAATGATTTAAATTCAAAATTCACCACTAAATTCACACTATTCATTCCTTTGTCAACATTGCTTCTATGATTAATTTGTATGCAAGATGCAACGTAGATTATCCTAAAGAAGGATAGGAATGGCAAACACCGATAAAGAGTTCTGTAATCTTCAAACGTGTTATACAGTCGATCAAATTATGAAAGGTAGAAGAGAATATCATACAAATAAAATACATATGCAATGAGGAATTACCTGCAACCAATGTAGATGATTACAGGCCAAGGACAATTCTCTTGGAATACAGCTATGATAAGGTCTGTTGAGATCGAGTTCAAATTTCTTAGCCATTATGACATACTTTCCGCATACTAAATCATGAACGTAAACGTCTTCCACATGGTGCCAACAAATCGCCACGGAATTCAATCGTTTGTATTCATTCCCTTCTCGACCCGCTTACTGCGGATGCTACCTCTATTTTTCACATCAACCCTTAATGGTCATCTCCGTTTTACTTCGAACTTTTCGCAAGTAACGAACAACGTCCGACCTGAGTCCGTCAGCGATTCGACAGACCCGATCCTTTTTCTCCCTTACGCTCACTTAAATGATGCGGTCGTAAAAAGGATTTAGAATTTATTTATTGTCTACGCATTCGTTAATACACACGCCTCGCAATCTTAGACGAGGCGAAAACGGTTCGACATTCATCTTTCGCTTGCCATGAGTAACGTTTTCTAAACGGAATTCCAGCAGATGGCGAGGCAAGGCTTCCACGCGGCTTAAGTGGGCTGGTCTTCGTTGCGAACGGAGGTGGCTCCCATGATTCGAGTGGCCTTTTCATACCAAGCCTTTGGCTACGAAAGCTCGACGATTCATCATGGATCGAGTGACTGTTACCATATCTTTGTGCCAAGTGTTGTTACCGGAGAATATGCAAGATTTGACGGATACGGTTGCTACGCAGACGTAAGCCACGATTTCTTCGCCTTTTGAGTGCGTGAGAAGCGGAAGAGCTTGGAGTGAGGTTCGAAGGAAAAATTCAGGTAAGAAACCTAGTGCCATTAGAAACCGCCCTTTTCTCCTGTGTTTACAAATATTGTCTTCCCGAACATTTCCCTGTTCATCGTTTCCAAGTAACGATTCCTTTAAGTCATCGCCACAGATATCTAAAGTAACGAGCTTAGCCATAAACGATATTGAGAGAACGCATTCATTCCTCGTGCATGTGGAATAATATCGAAATGTGCCAGAAAATTAAGAATCCAAAGCTTTTCCCCTCGACAGAGCACTCCGTGAAGGCATCATGGCTAGAATGGGGATGCTTTTAAGCTCTTTTGCATGCTAAAAACTAGAAATTAATGGAATTTAACAACTTCTGAAAGGGACGATGTGATCGCGGTGAGATGCAAGAGGAAAGTGAGGTATGACTAACGGCGTTGGGGGTTGTGACCGTTACCGGCGGGGGTCTAAAATTGCAATTAGATTTTCAAAAATGAACATACGGTGTATCGTAAACGATAAAAATTACATGAAGATTAGTATTTATTATGATTTTTTCCTACTACGTGAGTCTTACCACACAACGATACTATTTTCATGAGTACCGACACCGGATTTCTGCTGAATACAAGAAAACCAACTTTAGTCGCCGTCGACATAAAAGTAGAGAGGAATTTTACCGATGTGCAATCGTTAATACGCTGAAGGAACATGTGGCTTAAAATTTAACAATACAGCGCTTGCACTGACAGCGGTGGTATATTCCTCAGCCAATCAGAAGCGAGATAATTATTTAGCGGGACCTCGAATGGTATTAATTAATAATTTTTAGATTTATTATGTTAGGAGAAGAATAATGATTCTTCGCTCTTCGAAGCAATACCGGAGTAATCCAATAATTTCTTAACTTGCGATTGCTATATTTTTTCTTTATTATTGCCCTCGTGAATAAGTATACGATTTACATTTCCAACCGCTCGCCCTTGCGCACATTGGACTCAACCTACTTTTAAAGACAGTTACTATAAATCCATGGCGATTCATCGTTTTCACCTCGGCAAGGTGTCTCTGTGTCTGCAGGGAAAGCCTCGCTTTGGATATTTGCTTCTTTTCTGATGAAATAATTATTTTTTCGATTTCAGGATGCCATGCGCTAGGAGAATGCAAACCTACGTCACGACGACAAGACTTTCCCTAGCGGATTGCAACTCCTGCTTCAACAGCTTTGGTGGCATGAATTACATGATCGAAAATGTGAGTATGAATATACTTTCAAGATACCAAGCCCTGGAAACAAATGGTTCTCACTAACCGATTTCTGAGACCAACCTCAAATCTGTGATGATTTTCAAATGAAATGCAATTATCATTAACCTTTTGCATAATACTCTTATGAATATGATCGGGAAGTGAAAGGATGATTTGATGAACATATGCTTGGGTTATCCAATAGATTATGTGTCACATTGGTAATTAATGGAGCATACTCCTGCATTGATGAGTGCTATATGAGGATTGTTAATAGAAGCAATCCTGGCATTGTCATGCATTGACATGCTATCATCAGGTGGATATTGTTTTAACTTTTCCCAAGTCTTTTTTTAATATTTCACTCACTCCTACTTCAGTGAAATTCCTTACAAATTAAGTTCAGCCCTAATAGCTCCTCTAGTAAACTTCCTCTCGGATGGATGGGTGCTCTACCATCGATCCTCTACGTTCCTGCCACCTTCTTCTCCTTTCCATCTCCAATATTACTCATCACCACCATGTCGACAAGGAATGAGTTGATCCATGGAATAGTTTTTAACTTTCCTCTGCAATGCTCTGCAGTTAAACGAACAGAAATCTTCACATATAAGCTCGATTTGTTCTGGCCGCACTTGGTGGAAGGACATATTGAATGAAGGAAATCACTTGGCGACTTCCACAATTTAGAAATCTTCACAGCTTGCATTAATCACTCCATCCCTCATTTTAATGCTAGCATTTATTCATGGATCATGAAGAAGCTCCTTTAACCTTCCATTCTCGGCGACCTTGTCCTCTTCCTTCTTGACATGCTTTATATTATTCTTTTCCCATCGAGTGTAAGGTTACTTCTTAGGTGTTTCAATTCAAAATAACCCTCTCTCCTTCTTCGTCGGTTTTACATGAAGCAGTTTTCTTTTCCCCACAATGAACGATTTCCAGTCTTCCTCTTTCCTTTCATTTACTTCGCTTTTGAGTCTCACCAAGTACATTATGGGATGTTTGAACGGTGCCTTCATCACAGGCAGATGTTGTTCTTTCATAAGGAAAACTGGCCAAGGACTTGCACTTCAGCACACCCACACCCTTCCAACTACATATCTGGAGATATTAGGCTGAACTTTCAACGTCACAGACGTTCTCTGCCTTCAGCAAGTCTACGCATAACTTGCCTTGCTTTCGTTCCTGAGCATCTGCAAGGTTTCCTAGGATTCTCATACTCAAAGGAAATTCGGTTCTCTCCCTTAACTTTGCATATCTCCATCCCGTCAACTCTATCCAACGCACCTTCTACATCCTCAATTGCCACAACAGAGACATGTCAATCGGTCTTTCCACGAGCCATGGCTTTCGCAGATGCAATTCCCATTGATCTATGTCAACATTTTTATTCCATCCATAAACGAAATTCCTGAAGGGAAGCTTCCTTTCCTCATTGCCTTTTTTTCATGTATTCAGTGCATCGATTTGAAATATCCATTTCACCTTCATCTCAGGTACTTCGAATTCCTGTGCAGGAGAGGATTCCGGTCAAGAGACGATAGATTAGGAGGCTGATCATGATGTGGATCGTCGCATGCAGCCGGACAAGCGGGAAGGAGTACCTTAGCTTTAATAATGCACCAACATGAGCGATATGAAGTGCTTATGATGTATATTGAGGCAGTTTGAATAAATTTCAACCATTCAAAACTTTATACTCTTGTTTCATTATCCACCAAATTCATAAAGCAATGTTATTTATAATAAGATGTATAATAATAAAAGAGCTGGAAGCCCTGAACGGACCATTAAACGTTTCATTCTTGAGCACGGAGTTGAATATGAAGAAGTTAACTCAATCGTTCTGTTCGAACGGTATGTTTCAATTAAACGAGCTGTTTCAACAGCCTTCCCCGAAACTTTCATTATTCTAAGTGTGGAAAAATAACGTTCGAACGCCTTCCACAAGGTGCCAACAAATCGCCACGGAATACAATTCATTCCCTTCCCGACCCGCCTACTGCTGGTGCTACCTCTATCTTTTACATCAACCCTTTATGGTCATCTCCGTTCTACTTCGAACTTTTCGCAAGTAACGAACAACGTCCGACCTGAGTCCGTCAGCGATTCGAGAGACCCGATCCTCTTTCTCCCTTACGCTCACTTAAATGATGCAAAAAGCAGTGTTCCTCCCTGCTGCAAAGTCCAAGAATCATTCATTTAGAATAAGAAGCACAGATACCTACAGCGTCGTCCTAGTAAATTATTTTCGTAGGTTTATTATGAGACTAAATCGCGAAATAAATATAAGCATCGTTCAGGGTATTCCTGTGGACGACACTTCAGAATTCCGATTTCGGACGACACCTCTATCCCAGAATTCTCTTCGGGTACATGAGGAACGCGTGCTTAATAGCTTATGCAAATCGGTATCTCCTGTGAATGCTATGAACTCGATAAGGGCAGAAGTTGTATCTGTACATTATTAAAAAAAGGGTAGTAACATATGTTGAATGAAATGATCCTCTAAGACATGGCCAGTATTATGGTAGATGAAGAAAGATTCATCCGCGAACATTATCCCGGGTCGAAATAGATGTTACGAGCAGTCCTCCGAAATACGCCTCGTTACATCGCATGGAGAAATAACTACATTCTCAAGCATCAAATAAATTTCTTCTTCTTAGCTTTCAGGAATTGATGGTTTCAGTAGCCATGCCAGAATTAGGAAAAGGTTGTTCGCGTACCCTATTATAAATTTCTTATAGATTACGTTCGGCGGGCCGCTTTGATGGTGTAAAAAGGAGATGATAGCGTGACACTCGATTATCCTGGTAAATGCCACCGGTTTTGTAGAAATATTATATAACAATAACAAAAAAAACTAGGACTTTTGGAACTCTTGAATTCGGACCTTCAGATTTGGAATCGGCTGCGTTTGTTTTGGAATCTTCGGAAACTCGGACCTTCGGATTTGGAATCGGCTGCGTTTGTTTTGGAATCTTCGGAAAACTTTTGGAATCTCTTGGATTTGAAACCTAGACCTTTGGATTTGGAATCAGCCACGTTACCACCAGGCTAACGTGTCTGCCTCTGGTGGCTGATAAAATTACGAAATATAAAATGCTTTCGAGATGTTCCTCTCGTGCACCTGTTCGATAGCAGTCAACGAGTCTCACACTGTTTATTCTGTGTCGGTTGCGACATTCACGTTTATCAGGATAATCACCTGCTCCGCCACTCCTCTATCTCTGTCCGTAATAACAATAACGAGACGTTTAACGTATAAGGAGGACATCCAATTCCCGACAGCTCAAATACGTTGACCATATCATTACCACTTAAACGTTTCGGCCAGAGCTAAAGTATCGGCAATGCACGTACACGTTCCTCTCTGACGAGGATGCTTGCACGATAGTTAAATAACGAAACGACTGGGAAACCACTTGCTGGTTAGCTAACCACTTCATCACCAAGCCATGTCAGTACCACTTGACAGTACACAGTTCATCACCAAGCCATGACAGTACCATGTTGTCACTTGTCTCCCAACCACCGAACGCGACGGACGTGCCTCATTAGTACTCCCGTATCCTCCCTTCACCTTCACAAAGTTATTACTTACCTTTTAAAAGATGGCCACTACTCGCGCAGCAGCCTCAGCTCTCCAAAATGAAAATTCTACGCTTCAGATCGAGAATCAGAAGTTAAGCAATAACATAAGTGAACTTCTGAAAAGAATGGATCTTTTCGATTCTCGCCTCGAAGAAGCGAAATCTGGTGATCGCCCTTCTCGTGAGACCGACCTGGAATTACTGAGTCGGGATTATTCCCAATTCAAAGCCGAGATTCGCGATCAACTGAATCGTCTCATGACCAGGATAGCTGCGATGGAGAATCATTACAGCAGATTTGAAGAAAAAATTGATGATCTGGAGCAGTATAGCCGGCGTAACTGCCTCATCATCCACGGAATCAAGGAGTCGGCCAAGGAAGACTGCCTTAAGTTGTCCCAGGAATTCTTCGCATCTCGCCTCCGGGTTGATATCAGTACTCAAAACATTGATAGAGCCCACCGCATTGGTAAACCAAGACATACCAATAACAGACCAATTATAGTTTAATTTGTTAACTATCAAGATCGCGCAATGGTCTGGCGGGCTAAGAAATGCCTAAAGAGCTCAGGTTACGTTATAACTGAATCTCTTACGATGTATCGCATCAAACTCCTTAACGAGGCTAAAGAACTATTCGGGAAATCCAAGGTGTGGACCTTCGATGGTAAAATAGTTGTGCTGCTCGATAATGGCCATCGTAAATTCATCACGCGTTTCTCTGACCTTCAGCGCTTCAAATAATAAGTATTTCTTCTCTATTAGTGGGAGGATAATCTTTAGATAGACATAGTTTGAAGTGGTTTCCAGAACTTAGTGTAGTGCTTATACATTTTATATTAATTAGTGTATAGTGGTTTTCTGATTTACTCTTGTGTATAACATTTCTTCATTTGATTAATCGTACAGTGTTGACTTATATATATTCTATTTGTTCTCTGTGGTAACTGTAGTGCTTATAGTGATTTCGTGATAGTGCTTTGTTTTAATAGTGATTTATAGAGCTATTAGAATTTGCTGTTCAGTGTTCGGTTATTAGATTAATCGCACAGTGTCAGTATGTATAAGTTTAATAAGTAATATTAGTGCCTTTTATTTTTTCTCTGTTGTACCTGCAGTGTTTATAGTGATTTCGCAATAGTGCTTTGTTTTACTAGTGATTATATAGAGCTATTAGAGTTTGTGCGATTCAGTGTTCAGTTATTAGTGCTGTGTTAATAGTTAATTGTGCTAAATAGTGTATTGTGTTAGTAGTTAATCGTGTTAAATAGTGCATTGTGTTAATTGTTAACAGTATTAATTAGTTCTGGGTGTTATTAGTACTTTCCATAACTCTTGTGAAACCTATATAATTTTGTTTTAATTTTGCGACTTCTATTTATTTTGTCACTGTGATATTCATTTATATATATGTAAAATTATATTTCCCTTTTCTTCTTAGTATGAGAGACATGCACACTTGCCTCTTGAACCTATTCCAAATTTTCTGACCATACTTCTTCAATGGAATCACCTACTTTCTCTTCACAGCATGCTTCCTTGCCTCTATCCAGCTACTGTTCTAACTTGATCCTTTCTCCGAATTCTGGAATGCGTCCTTTCAATTCATCTAGTGGCCCGGTATGTAACCTCAGTACACATGCACCCATATCTTCAGCAACCTCTCCCCTCACGATGACCTCTCTTAATCCTCTCGCAAAAGAATTCTTTCCATCTTATAACTTACCACCCATCGTCTCTTCATTGAATCCCCTCGCTAACGAATTTTTTCCTCGTCCCATTCATACACCTTTCAGTAGTTCAGCATCTTTAAGGCATTCAGAGAGCAATAGGACATTAACCGATAACATTGCTGACAAGTTTTCCCCTTTTCCGCGCTCCTTTCAATTACTATATATCAATGCCCAAAGTATTTTCGCACACATTGACGAGATACGCTCCCTTCTCCCTCCCAAAAACGTGCATGTCATTACAGTCACTGAGACATGGCTTCAACCATCCATGTCCTCCTCCTAAGTTGAAATACCTGGATACACTCTAGTTCGTAATGATCGTTTAGGCAAACGTGGCGGTGGAGTCGGCATTTATATCAGAAATGATATTTCTTACAAAATAGTTGCCCAAAGTAACTCAAACTACAGTAGAAAACCTGAATTGCTCCTTATTGAACTAAAATTAAATTCCATTAAAATTCTTGTCGGAGTAATATATCGGCCACCAAAAGTAGGTAATTTAACTGATATCGATGATGTTTTAACTGCTCATGTTCAAAATTACCAGCATGTTTTCTTGACTGGTGATTTTAACGCTAATTTTGCTTCCCACGCTCGTGATGCCTCATTCCTTCGTGATTCATTCATATCACATGGACTTCATTTATTACCCTTGAACCCAACTCATCGTACACTCACCTCATCAACTTGGATAGATGCTGTTCTTACTTCTAACACCGAGAAAATTTTAAGCTACGGACAGTTATCGGCATCAGGTATATCTGGCCATGATTTAATATATCTTGCTTACTCTCTAAAGTGTCCCAAAACTATTCCTAAATTCATTACCTGCCGGAACCTTAAAAATATCAATGAAAAACAACTATTAGATGATGCATCAACTATTCCATGGCAATGTATTGAACAACTCAGTGACATTAACGAGAAAGTCAACACCTTAAACGAATTCCTGCATCTACTTCTTGATTCACATTGTCCCATAACTAAAATTAGGGTTTCGAAACCTAAATCTCCATGGATTAACACCGAGATAAGGCAGTCCATGGTTAAACGTGATGCCGCATATACAAACTTTAAATTGTCCAAAAATATTGAGTATTTCAAGTGCTACAAAAAGTTAAGAAATAGAACCAAACAATTGATTAGAAATTCTAAATTGAAATATATTCATCAAATCTCTAAGAGCGGACTAAGAAGTAAAACACTGTGGAACAATCTCAAACTGGTAGGAATTGGGAAAACCGATAAAATTCATCTTCCTGAAGATGTTTCACTCAATACACTCAATCATGAATTCATAATCCCCATATCAAATGTAAACACCCAGCTCAAGAATTCATACATTGATAACATTCAAGATCGAGCATCATCGTCTAACCATTCACTCCCCAAATTTCAATTTTCTCCTGTATCACAATTTCAAGTCCTCCGCTCATTACGTAAAATAAAATCTCAATCACAAGGAGTTGATGGAATTCACATCTCCTTCATTCTTAAACTAATTCCTTTTATATTGCCTATAGTTACAAACATCTTTAATTGCTCAATTCAAAAAGCAATATTCCCATCACTTTGGAAACTATCACTAGTGCGTCCTCTTCCCAAAAAGTCCTCCCATTCTACCAACCAGTACAGACCTATAAGCATTCTACCTGTTATGGCCAAAGCTTTTGAAAAATTGATTCATGAACAAGTAACTTCCTTCATAAATTCATTCCATCTTCTTGACCCTTTTCAATCTGGTTTCCGCAGCTCACATAATACAACTACCGCACTCGTTAAGATCACTGACGATATCCGTCAGTCTATTGATTGCAGAGAAGTAACAATTTTAACACTACTCGACTTCCGTAAAGCCTTTGACTCTGTCGATCACGATATACTCTTAAGTAAACTAAGATTATTACAATTTTCTCCGCAGGCCATTCAATGGTTCTTCTCTTACCTCCACGGTCGTTATCAAAAAGTCGTACATAATAACACGTCATCTGACTGGCTCCCTCAACTTAGGGGAGTTCCACAAGGATCTACACTTGGACCTCTATTGTTTACACTTTATGTTAATGATCTATCATCTGTCATCTCTCACTGTAAATATCACCTCTACGCCGATGATCTCCAATTATATTTCCATTCACCCGTTGTTTCTATTAAAAATGCTATATGTCGTATGAACACTGATCTTGCTGCCTTGAACGACTGGAGTGCCATGAACCAACTCACAATTAACCCTTCAAAAAGTCACTCAATCATAATAGGCTCCCGTAAACTTCTTGCCGCTCTCAATCATCCACCTCCGGTCAGAATAGGTGACGACAATATCCCCTACGTAAAATCAGTTATCAATCTAGGACTCGTTATTAATGAGACTCTCACTTGGGGCGATCACGTCACTAATGTTTGCAGTAAGGTTAACAGATCCCTCTACTCTTTAATGCGCCTTAAAAATATTCTCCCTCAACCTCTCAAGAAGTATCTCGTACAGTCTCTTCTTTTCCCTCTTTTTGACTATGCTGATTCTGTCTACCAAGATCTCACAGACGAGCCTGCTTACAAACTCCAAAAAGTGCAAAATTCTTGTGTCCGATTTATTTGCAACATATTGAAGTACGATCACATATCACATTATTATAATAATTTGTCACTGCTAAAACTCGTGAGTAGAAGAAAATTACATCTTCTCTCACTTTTCTTCTCCATCCAATCTAATAATGTACCTCAATACCTTTCATCTTTCACCCGCATGTCCTCTCTCCATAATCGTTACACAAGGGGATCACATATGATGCAAATACCCAATCATAAATCTAAAACATTTAATAAATCTTTTCATGTTACTGCATGTAGGCAATGGAACGCACTTCCCTCCATAGTTAAAAATTCTTCTTCACTTTCCTCTTTTAAAAAGCAATATAATAATCTTCTTTTTCAGGAACAACAAATCAACAATAGTTAAATTCACTCTCACATACACTAATCAAGAACACTGTTTTGTAACAAACTATCTGTATTTTTATTTATTGTATATTATTGTCTAATTGTATTTTTGTATTTTTTTTCTCTTCTTTCTATGTTAATATTATTGTGACTAATTAAATTAATGTATTTAGGTTAAATGGAAGAAGGGACTTTTTAGTCCCAATTTCGCCTAATAAAGACCAATGTATGTATGTATGTATGTACCACTTATGATTCAGGTTGATTTCTTCTGGGTCCTTATCATGTCACTATTTTTCAGTTCTAATTTTAAAATTCACAAAAACACACAATTCTCCCGGAAAGATTTGATATCCAAAAAGTATACTCAAATGAATTGGCTAACAAATTTTAAACAATCTGGTCACATATTTCAATTTACAGGAGGAGAAAATTGCAGATAATATTCAATTACACCCAATGAAGAGAGCTAACATAAAGATGTTCAATATTTAAACCAGGAATTAGGTGTGAGGGAAGAAAATAATGTTAACCTTTTACTAAACAGAGAGCAAGTCTCACTTTCTCAAAAGCCATCTAAAATTACTATTCTCTGAAAGATAGGATAATCTCATTATGGAGCTTCCCGAAAGACTTAAGCTCGAAGAATGGTTCATACGTGTCGTATGATAAGAGTATTTATTTTCCATGGGGAATATATGGCAAGCATATTAGAATTAAGATTTCTAAAAAAAAGTGAAAAAATATGAAAAAGGAGGATGAAATGACAATCATATTTATTCATTTGAGAAGCATAAATTATGGAGTGTAAATGTAGAGACAACTAAATAAAGGATAAAAGACACTTGGCCTGCTGTTTTGAAAGAAAACATGATATATCTCGGAAAATATAACAGAGTTAAAATTTGTTACAAGAGTGGGTGATGGTGTACACAATGCACAATTCTGAAAAACAAGAAATGTAGCAAATCTAAGTAGTACATCATGACAACAATGATGAAGTCGGTGCAGTAGGGATCAGTTGGGAAACCAACAACAGTGACCCAATTACTGATTGAGAATAATAGATGAATAATAGACAAGTATATTAGTTACTTTTGCCAAGATCCAACCAATATGACAGATAGTTAAGGAGGAGCAGTGCCTACTATTCATGGACACATCAATATGCACTGTAAAATCCAAAACATCAAAAACAAGCAATAAACCAAACCACAGTTTAATTATTATTTTCTTCTACAGAGCAATGATTTTAATTCACAATTCACCATTAAATTCACACTATTCATTCCTTTGTCAACATTGCTTCTATGATTAATTTGTATGCAAGATGCAACGTAAATTATCCTAAAGAAGGATAGGAATGGCAAACAGAGATAAACAGTTCTGTAATCTTCAAACGAGTTATACAGTCGATCAAATGAAGAATGGTAGAAGAGGATATCATAAAACAAAATACATATGCAATGAGGAATTACCTGCAACCAATGTAGATGATTACAGGCCAAGGACAATTCTCTTGGAATACAGCTATGATAAAGTCTGTTGAGATCGAGATCAAATTTCTTAGCCATTATGACATACTTTTCGCATACTAAATCATGAACGTGAACGTCTTCCACAGGGTGCCAACAAATCGCCACGGAATTCAATCGTTTGTATTCATTCCCTTCTCGACCCGCTTACTGCGGATGCTACCTCTATTTTTTACATCAACCCTTAATGGTCATCTCCGTTTTACTTCGAACTTTTCGCAAGTAACGAACAACGTCCGACCTGAGTCCGTCAGCGATTCGACAGACCCGATCCTTTTTCTCCCTTCCGCTCACTTAAATGATACGGTCGTAAAAAGGATTTAGAATTTATTTATTGTCTACGCATTCGTTAATACACACGCCTCGCAATCTTAGACGAGGCGAGGCGAAAACGGTTCGACATTCATCTTTCGCTTGCCATGAGTAACGTTTTCTAAACGGAATTCCAGCAGATGGCGAGGCAATGCTTCCACGCGGCTTAAGTGGGCTGGTCTTCGTTGCGAACGGAGGTGGCTCCCATGATTCGAGTGGCCTTTTCACACCAAGCCTTTGGCTACGAAAGCTCGACGATTCCTCATGGATCGAGTGACTGTTACCATATCTTTGTGCCAAGTGTTGTTACCGGAGAATATGCAAGATTTGACGGATACGGTTGCTACGCAGACGTAAGCCACGATTTCTTCGCCTTTTGAGTGCGTGAGAAGCGGAAGAGCTTGGAGTGAGGTTCGAAGGAAAAATTCAGGTAAGAAACCTAGTGCCATTAGAAACCGCCCTTTTCTCCTGTGTTTACAAATATTGTCTTCCCGAACATTTCCCTGTTCATCGTTTCGAAGAGACGATTCCATTCAGTCATCGCCACAGATATCTAAAGTAACGAGCTTAGCCATAAACGATATTGAGAGAACGCATTCATTCCTCGTGCAATAATATCGAAATGTGCCAGAAAATTAAGAATCCAAAGCTTTTCCCCTCGACAGAGCACTCCGTGAAGGCATCATGGCTAGAATGGGGATGCTTTTAAGCTCTTTTGCATGCTAAAAACTAGAAATTAATGGAATTTAACAACTTCTGAAAGGGACGATGTGATCGCGGTGAGATGCAAGAGGAAAGTGAGGTATGACTAACGGCGTTGGGGGTTGTGACTGTCACCGGCGGGGGTCTAAAATTGCAATTAGATTTTTAAAAATGAACATAGGGTGTATCGTAAACGATAAAAATTACATGAAGATTAGTATTTATTATGATTTTTTCCTACTACGTGAGTCTTACCGCACAACGATACTATTTTCATGAGTACCGACACCGGATTTCTGCTGAATACAAGAAAACCAACTTAGGTCGCCGCCGACATAAAAGTAGAGAGGAATTTTACCGATGTGCAATCGTTAATACGCTGAAGGAACATGTGGCTTAAAATTTAACAATACAGCGCTTGCACTGACAGCGGTGGTATATTCCTCAGCCAATCAGAAGCGAGATAATTATTTAGCGGGACCTCGAATGGTATTAATTAATAATTTTTAGATTTATTATGTTAGGAGAAGAATAAATGATTCTCCGCTCTTCGAAGCAATACCAGAGTAATCCAATAATTTCTAAACTTGTGATTGCTATATTTTTTCTTTATTATTGCCCTCGTGAATAAGTATACGATTTACATTTCCAACCGCTCGCCCTTGTGCACATTGGACTCAACCTACTTTTAAAGACAGTGACGCTAAAATCCATGGCGATTCATCGTTTTCACCTCGGCAAGGTGTCTCTGTGTCTGCAGGGAAAGCCTCGCTTTGGATATTTGCTTCTTTTCTAATGAAATAATTATTTTTTCGATTTCAGGATGCCATGCGCTTGGAGAATGCAACCCTACGTCACGACGACAAGACTTTCCCTAGCGGATTGCAACTCCTGCTTCAACAGCTTTGGTGGCATGAATTACATGATCGAAGATGTGAGTATGAATATACTTTCAAGATACCAAGCCTTGGAAACAAATGGTTCTCACTGACCGATTTCTGAGACCAACCTCAAATCTGCGATGATTTTCAAATGAAATGCAATTATCATTAACCTTTTGCATAATACTCTTATGAATGTGATCGGGAAGTGAAAGGATGATTCGATGAACATATGCTTGGGTTATCCAATAGATTATGTGTCACATTGGTAATTAATGGAGCATACTCCTGCATTGATGACTGCTATATATGAGGATTGTTAATGGAAGCAATCCTGGCATTGTCATGCATTGACATGCTATCATCAGGTGGATATTGTTTTAACTTTTCCCAAGTCTTTTTTTAATATTTCACTCACTCCTACTTCAGTGAAATTCCTTACAAATTAAGTTCAGCCCTAATAGCTCCTCTAGTGAACTTCCTCTCGGATGGATGGGTGCTCTACCATCGATCCTCTACGTTCCTGCCACCTTCTTCTCCTTTCCATCTCCAATATTACTCATCACCACCATGTCGACAAGGAATGAGTTGATCCATGGAATAGTTTTTAACTTTCCTCTGCCATGCTCTGCAGTTAAACGAACAGAAATCTTCACATATAAGCTCTATTTGTTCTGGCCGCACTTGGTGGAAGGACATATTAAACGAAGGAAATCACTTGGCGACTTCCACGATTTAGAAATCTTCACAGCCTGCAATAATCAGTCCATCCCTCAATTTAATGCTAGCATCTATTCATGGATCATGAAGAAGCTCCTTTAACCTTCCATTCTCGGCGACCTCTTCCTTCTTGACATGCATTATATTCTTTTCCCATCGAGTGTAAGGTTACTTCTTAGATGTTTCAATTCAAAATAACCCTCTCTGCAGCTTTCCTTCTTCGTCGGTTTTACATGAAGCAGTTTTCTTTTCCCCACAATGAACGATTTCCAGTCTTCCTCTTTCCTTTCATTTACTTCGCTTTTGAGTCTCAGCAAGTACATTCTGGGATGTTTGAAAGGCGCCTTCATCTCAGGCAGATGTTGTTCTTTCATAAGGAAAACTGGCCAAGGACTTACACTTCAGCACACCCACACCCTTCCAACTACACATCTGGAGATATTAGGCTGAACTTTCAACGTCACAGACGTTCTCTGCCTTCAGCAGGTCTATGCATAACTTGCCTTGCTATCGTTCCTGAGCATCTGCATGGTTTCCTAGGATTCTCATACTCAAAGGAAATTCGGTTCTCTCCCTTAACTTTGCATATCTCCATCCCGTCAACTCTATCCAAGGCACCTTCTACATCCTCAATTGCCACAACAGAGACATGACAATCCACGAGCCATGGCTTTCGCAGATGCAATTCCCATTGATCTATGTCAACATTTTTATTCCATGCATTTATCCACAAACGAAATTCCTGAAGGGAAGCTTCCTTTCCTCATTGCCTTATTTTTATGTATTCAGTGCATCGATTTGAAATATCCATTTCACCTTCATCTCAGGTACTTCGAATTCCTGTGCAGGAGAGGATTCCGGTCAAGAGACGATAGATTAGGAGGCGGATCATGATGTGGATCGTCGCATGCAGCCGGACAAGCGGGAAGGAGTACCTTAGCTTTAATAATGCACCAACATGAGCGATATGAAGTGCTTATGATGTATATTAAGGCAGTGTGAATAAATTTCAACCATTCAAAACTTTATACTCTTGTTTCATTACCCACCAAATTCATAAAGCAATGTTATATATAATAAGATGTATAATAATAAAAGAGCTGGAAGCCCTGAACGGACCATTAAACGTTTCATTCTTGAGCAAATACGGACGGCACGGAGTTGAATATGAAGAAGTTAACTCAATCGTTCTGTTCGAACGGTATGTTTCAATTAAACGAGCTGTTTCAACAGCCTTCCCCGAAACTTTCATTCTTCTAAGTGTGGAAAAATAACGTTCGAACGCCTTCCACAAGGTGCCAACGAATCGCCACGATATTCAATCGTTTGTATTCATTCCCTTCCCGACCCGCTTACTGCTGGTGCTACCTCTATTTTTTACATCAACCCTTTATGGTCATCTCCGTTTTACTTCGAACTTTTCGCAAGTAACGAACAACGTCCGACCTGAGTCCGTCAGCGATTCGAGAGACCCGATCCTTTTTCTCCCTTCCGCTCACTTAAATGATGCAAAAAGCAGTGTTCCTCCCTGCAAAGTCCAAGAATCATTCATTTAGAATAAGAAGCACAGATACCTACAGCGACGTACTAGTAAATTATTTTCGTAGGTTTATTATGAGAGTAAATCGCGAAACAAATATAAGCATCGTTCAGGGTATTCCTGTGCACGACACTTCTGAATTCCGATTTCGGACGACACCTCTATCCCAGAATTCTCTTCGGGTACATGAGGAACGCGTGCTTCATAGCTTATGCAAATCGGTATCTCCTGTGAATGCTATGAACTCGATAAGGGCAGAAGTTGTATCTGTACATTATTAAAAAAAGGGTAGTAACATCCGTTGAATGAAAGGATCCTCTAAGACATGGCCAGTATTATGGTAGATGAAGAAAGATTCATCGGCGAACATTATCCCGGGTCGAAATAGATGTTACGAGCAGTCCTCCGAAATACGCCTCGTTACATCGCATGGAGAAATAACCACATTCTCAAGCATCAATTAAATTTCTTCTTCTTAGCTTTCAGGAATTGATGGTTTCAGTAGCCATGCCAGAATTAGGAAAAGGTTGTTCGCGTACCCTATTATAAATTTCTTATAGATTACGTTCGGCGGGCCGCTTTGATGGTGTAAAAAGGAGACGATAGCGTGACACTTGATTATTCTGGTAAATGCCGCCAGTTTTGAAGAAATATCATAAAACAATAACAAAAAAGAACTAGGACTTTTGGAACTCTTGAATTCGGACCTTCAGATTTGGAATCGGCTACGTTAGTCTTGGAATCTTCGGAAACTCGGACCTTCGGATTTGGAATCGGCTGCGTTTGTTTTGGAATCTTCGGAAAACTTTTGGAATCTCTTGGATTTGAACCCTGGTCTTTGGATTTGGAATCGGCCACGTTACCACCAGGCTAACGTGTCTGCCTCTGGTGGCTGATAAAATTACAAAATATAAAATGCTTTCGAGATGTTCCTCTCGTGCACCTGTTCGATAGCAGTCAACGAGTCTCACACTGTTTATTCTGTGTCGGTGCGACATTCACGTTTATCAGGATAATCACCTGCTCCGCCACTCCTCTATCTCTGTCCGTAATAACAATAACGAGGCGTTTAACGTATAAGGAGGACATCCAATTCCCGACAGCTCAAATACGTTGACCATATAATTAAACCAATTAAACGTTTCAGCCAGAGCTAGAGTATCGGCAATGCACGTACACGTTCCTCTCTGACGAGGATGCTTACACGATAGTTAAATAGCGAAAAGACTGGGAAACCACTTGCTGGTTAGCTAACCACTTCATCACCAAGCCATGTCAGTACCACTTATGATTCAGGTTGATATCTTCTGGGTCCTTTTCATGTCCCTATTTTTCAGTTCTAATTTTAAAATTCACAAAAACACACAATTCTCCCGGAAAGATTTGATATCCAAAAAGTATACTCAAATGAATTGGCTAACAAATTTTAAAAAATCTGGTCACATATTTCAATTTACAGGAGGAGTAAATTGCAGATAATATTCAATTACACACAATGAAGAGAGCTAACATAAAGATGTTCAATATTTAAACCAGGAATTACGTGTGTTTTAACGAGGGAAGGAAAACCTTTTACTAAACAGAGAGCAAGTCTCACCATCTTACTTTCTCAAAAGCCATCTAAAATTACTATTCTCTGAAAGATAGGATAATCTCATTATGGAGCTTCCTGAAAGACTTAAGCTCGAAGAATGGTTCATACGTGTCGTATGATAAGAGTATTAATTTTCCATGGGGAATATATGGCAAGCGTATTAGAATTATGATTTTTAAAAAAACTGAAAAAATATGAAAAAGGAGGGTGAAATGACAATCATATTTATTCATTTGAGAAGCATAAATTATGGAGTGTAAATGTAGAGACAACTAAATAAAGGATAAAAGACACTTGGCCTGCTGTATTGAAAGAAAACATGATATATCTCGGAAAATATAACAGAGTTAAAATTTGTTACAAGAGTGGGTGATGGTGTACACAATGCAAAATTCTGAAAAACAAGAAATGTAACAAATCTAAGTAGTACATCATGACAACAATGATAAGTCGGTGCAGTTGGGAAACCAACAACAGTGACCCAATTACTGATTGAGAATAATAGGTGAATAATAGACAAGTATATTAGTTACCTTTGCCAAGATCTAACCAATATGACAGATAGGTAAGGAGGAGCAGTGCCTACTATTCATGGACACATCAATATGTACTATAAAATCCAAAACATCAAAAACAAGCAATAAACCAAACTACAGTTTAATTAATATTTCCTTCTACAGAGCAATGATTTAAATTCACAATTCACCACTAAATTCACACTATTCATTCCTTTGTCAACATTGCTTCTATGATTAATTTGTATGCATGATGAAATGTAAATTAACCTAAAGAAGGATAGGAATGGCAAACACAGATAAACAGTTCTGTAACGAGTTATACAGTCGATCAAATTATGAAAGGTAGAAGAAAATATCATAAAATAAAATACATATGCAATGAGGAATTACCTGCAACCAATGTAGATGATTACAGGCCAAGGATAATTCTCTTGGAATACAGCTAAGATAAAGTCTGTTGAGATCGAGTTCAAATTTCTTAGCCATTATGACATACTTTTCGCATACTAAATCATGAACGTGAACGTCTTCTACAGGGTGCCAACATAATCGCCGCGGAATTCAATCGTTTGTATTCATTCCCTTCTCGACCCGCTTACTGCGGATGCTACCTCTATTCTTTACATCAACCCTTTATGGTCATCTCCGTTTTACTTCGAACTTTTCGCAAGTAACGAACACCGTCCGACCTAAGTCCGTCAGCGATTCGACAGACCCGATCCTTTTTCTCCCTTACGCTCACTTAAATGATGCAAAAAGCAGTGTTCCTCCCCGCAAAGTCCAAGAATCATTCATTTAGAATAAGAAGCACAGATACCTACAGCGACGTACAATTTAATTATTTTCGTAGGTTTATTATGAGAGTAAATCGCGAAATAAAGATAAGCTTCGTCAGGGTATTCCTGTGGACGACACTTTTGAATTCCGATTTCGGACGACACCTCTATCCCAGAATTCTCTTCGGGTACATGAGGAACGCGTGCTTCATAGCTTATGCAAATCGGTATCTCCTGTGAATGCTATGAACTCGATAAGGGCAGAAGTTGTATCTGTACATTATTAAAAAAAGGGTAGTAACATCCGTTGAATGAAATGATCCTCTAAGACATGGCCAGTATTATGGTAGATGAAGAAAGATTCATCGGCGAACATTATCCCGGGTCGAAATAGATGTTACGAGCAGTCCTCCGAAATACGCCTCGTTACATCGCATGGAGAAATAACCACATTCTCAAGCATCAATTAAATTTCTTCTTCTTAGCTTTCAGGAATTGATGGTTTCAGTAGCCATGCCAGAATTAGGAAAAGGTTGTTCGCGTACCCTATTATAAATTTCTTATAGATTACGTTCGGCGGGCCGCTTTGATGGTGTAAAAAGGAGACGATAGCGTGACACTTGATTATTCTGGTAAATGCCGCCATTTTTGAAGAAATATCATAAAACAATAACAAAAAAGAACTAGGACTTTTGGAACTCTTGAATTCGGACCTTCAGATTTGGAATCGGCTACGTTAGTCTTGGAATCTTCGGAAACTCGGACCTTCGGATTTGGAATCGGCTGCGTTTGTTTTTGGATCTTCGGAAACTCGGACCTTCGGATTTGGAATCGGCTGCGTTTGTTTTGGAATCTTCGGAAAACTTTTGGAATCTCTTGTATTTGAACCCTGGACCTTTGGATTTGGAATCGGCCACGTTACCACCAGGCTAACGTGTCTGCCTCTGGTGGCTGATAAAATTACAAAATATAAAATGCTTTCGAGATGTTCCTCTCGTGCACCTGTTCGATAGCAGTCAACGAGTCTCACACTGTTTATTCTGTGTCGGTGCGACATTCACGTTTATCAGGATAATCACCTGCTCCGCCACTCCTCTATCTCTGTCCGTAATAACAATAACGAGGCGTTTAACGTATAAGGAGGACATCCAATTCCCGACAGCTCAAATACGTTGACCATATCATTACCACTTAAACGTTTCGGCCAGAGCTAAAGTATCGGCAATGCACGTACACGTTCCTCTCTGACGAGGATGCTTACACGATAGTTAATTAACGAAAAGACTGGGAAACCACTTGCTGGTTAGCTAACCACTTCATCACCAAGCCATGTCAGTACCACTTATGATTCAGGTTGATTTCTTCTGGGTCCTTATCATGTCACTATTTTTCAGTTCTAATTGTAAAATTCACAAAAACACACAATTCTCCCGGAAAGATTTGATATCCAAAAAGTATACTCAAATGAATTGGCTAACAAATTTTTAAAAAATCTGGTCACATATTTCAATTTACAGGAGGAGGAAAATTGCAGATAATATTCAATTACACCTAATAAAGAGAGCTAACATAAAGATGTTCAATATTTAAACCAGGAATTAGGTGTGTTTTAACGAGGGAAGAAAATAATGTTAACCTTTTACTAAACAGAGAGCAAGTCTCACTTTCTCAAAAGCCATCTAAAATTACTATTCTCTGAAAGATAGGATAATCTCATTATGGAGCTTCCCGAAAGACTTAAGCTCGAGGAATGGTTCATACGTGTCGTATGATAAGAGTATTTATTTTCCATGGGGAATATATGGCAAGCATATTAGAATTAAGATTTTTAAAAAAACTGAAAAAATATGAAAAAGGAGGGTGAAATGACAATCATATTTATTCATTTGAGAAGCGTAAATTATGGAGTGTAAATGTAGAGACAACTAAATAAAGGTTAAAAGACACTTGCCTGCTGTATTATTATAGTAAAGAAAAAATGATATATCTCTGAAAATAAAACAGAGTTAGAATTTGTTACAAGAGTGGGTGATGGTGTACACAATGCAAAATTCTGTAAAACAAGAAATGTAACAAATCTAAGTAGTACATCATGACAACAATGATAAGTCGGTGCAGTAGGGATCAGTTGGGAAACCAACAACAGTGACCCAATTACTGATTGAGAATAATAGATGAATAATAGACAAGTATATTAGTTACTTTTGCCAAGATCTAACCAATATGACAGATAGGTAAGGAGGAGCAGTGCCTACTATTCATGGACACATCAATATGTACTATAAAATCCAAAACATCAAAAACAAGCAATAAACCAAAATACAGTTTAATTAATATTTCCTTCTACAGAGCAATGATTTAAATTCACAATTCACCATTAAATTCACACTATTCATTCCTTTGTCAACATTGCTTCTATGATTAATTTTTATGCAAGATGCAACGTAAATTATCCTAAAGAAGGATAGGAATGGCAAACACTGATAAACAGTTCTGTAATCTTCAAACGAGTTATACAGTCGATCAAATTATAAAAGGTAGAAGAGAATATCATAAAATAAAATACATATGCAATGAGGAATTACCTGCAACCAATGTAGATGATTACAGGCCAGGGATAATTCTCTTGGAATACAGCTATGATAAATTCTGTATAGATCGAGTTCAAATTTCTTAGCCATTATGACATACTTTCCGCATACTAAATCATGAACGTGAACGTCTTCCACAGGGTGCCAAAAAATCGCCACGGAATTCAATCGTTTGTATTCATTCCCTTCTCGACCCGCTTACTGCGGATGCTACCTCTATTTTTTACATCAACCCTTAATGGTCATCTCCGTTTTACTTCGAACTTTTCGCAAGTAACGAACAACGTCCGACCTGAGTCCGTCATTGATTCGACAGACCCGATCCTTTTTCTCCCTTACGCTCACTTAAATGATGCGATCGTAAAAAGGATTTAGAATTCATTTATTGTCTACGCATTCGTTAATACACACGCCTCGCAATCTTAGACGAGGCGAGGCGAAAACGGTTCGACATTCATCTTTCGCTTGCCATGAGTAACGTTTCCTAAACGGAATTCCAGCAGATGGCGAGGCAAGGCTTCCACGCGGCTTAAGTGGGCTGGTCTTCGTTGCGAACGGAGGTGGCTCCCATGATTCGAGTGGCCTTTTCATACCAAGCCTTTGGCTACGAAAGCTCGACGATTCATCATGGATCGAGTGACTGCTACCATATCTTTGTGCCAAGTGTTGTTACCGGAGAATATGCAAGATTTGACGGATACGGTTGCTACGCAGACGTAAGCCACGATTTCTTCGCCTTTTGAGTGCGTGAGAAGCGGAAGAGCTTGGAGTGAGGTTCGAAGGAAAAATTCAGGTAAGAAACCTAGTGCCATTAGAAACCGCCCTTTTTCTCCTGTGTTTACAAATATTGTCTTCCCGAACATTTCCCTGTTCATCGTTTCGAAGAGACGATTCCATTCAGTCATCGCCACAGATATCTAAAGTAACGAGCTTAGCCATAAACGATATTGAGAGAACGCATTCATTCCTCGTGCAATAATATCGAAATGTGCCAGAAAATTAAGAATCCAAAGCTTTTCCCCTCGACAGAGCACTCCGTGAAGGCATCATGGCTAGGATGGGGATGCTTTTAAGCTCTTTTGCATGCTAAAAACTAGAAATTAATGGATTTTAACAACTTCTGAAAGGGACGATGTGATCGCGGTGAGATGCAAGAGGAAAGTGAGGTATGACTAACGGCGATGGGGGTTGTGACCGTTACCGGCGGGGGTCTAAAATTGCAATTAGATTTTTAAAAATGAACATAGGGTGTATCGTAAACGATAAAAATTACATGAAGATTAGTATTTATTATGATTTTTTCCTACTACGTGAGTCTTACCGCACAACGATACTATTTTCATGAGTACCGACACCGGATTTCTGCTGAATACAAGAAAACCAACTTTAGTCGCCGTCGACATAAAAGTAGAGAGGAATTTTACCGATGTGCAATCGTTAATACGCTGAAGGAACATGTGGCTTAAAATTTAACAATACAGCGCTTGCACTGACAGCGGTGGTATATTCCTCAGCCAATCAGAAGCGAGATAATTATTTAGCGGGACCTCGAATGGTATTAATTAATAATTTTTAGATTTATTATGTTAGGAGAAGAATAAATGATTCTCCGCTCTTCGAAGCAATACCAGAGCAATCCAATAATTTCTAAACTTGCGATTGCTATATTTTTTCTTTATTATTGCCCTCGTGAATAAGTATACGATTTACATTTCCAACCGCTCGCCCTTGTGCACATTGGACTCAACCTACTTTCAAAGACAGTGACGCTAAAATCCATGGCGATTCATCGTTTTCACCTCGGCAAGGTGTCTCTGTGTCTGCAGGGAAAGCCTCGCTTTGGATATTTGCTTCTTTTCTAATGAAATAATTATTTTTCGATTTCAGGATGCCATGCGCTTGGAGAATGCAAACCTACTTCACGACGACAAGACTTTCCCTAGCGGATTGCAACTCCTGCTTCAACAGCTTTGGTGGCATGAATTACATGATCGAAAATGTGAGTATGAATATACTTTCAAGATACCAAGCCTTGGAAACAAATGGTTCTCACTGACTGATTTCTGAGACCAAGCTCAAATCTGCGATGATTTTCAAATGAAATGCAATTATCATTAACCTTTTGCATAATACACTTATGAATATGATCGGGAAGTGAAAGGATGATTTGATGAACATATGCTTGGGTTATCCAATAGATTATGTGTCACATTGGTAATTAATGGAGCATACTCCTGCATTGATGAGTGCTATATGAGGATTGTTAATGGAAGCAATCCTGGCATTGTCATGCATTGACATGCTATCATCAGGTGGATATTGTTTTAACTTTTCCCAAGTCTTTTTTTAATATTTCACTCACTCCTACTTCAGTGAAATTCCTTACAAATTAAGTTCAGCCCTAATAGCTCCTCTAGTAAACTTCCTCTCGGATGGATGGGTGCTCTACCATCGATCCTCTACGTTCCTGCCACCTTCTTCTCCTTTCCATCTCCAATATTACTCATCGCCACCACGTCGACAAGGAATGACTTGATCCATGGAATAGTTTTTAAATTTCCTCTGCCATGCTCTGCAGTTAAACGAACAGAAATCTTCACATATAAGCTCGATTTGTTCTGGCCGCACTTGGTGGAAGGACATATTAAATGAAAGAAATCACTTGGCGACTTCCACAATTTAGAAATCTTCACAGCTTGCATTAATCAGTCAATCCCTCGATTTAATGCTAGCATTTATTCATGGATCATGAAGAAGCTCCTTTAACCTTCCATCCTTGTCCTCTTCCTTCTTGACATGCATTATATTCTTTCCCAATCGAGTGTAAGGTTACTTCTTAGGTATTTCAATTCAAAATAACCCCCTCTGCTGCTTTCCTTCTTCGTCGGTTTTACATGAAGCAGTTTTCTTTTCCCCACAATGAACGATCTCCAGTCTTCCTCTTTCCTTTCATTTACTTCGCTTTTGAGTCTCAGCAAGTACATTCTGGGATGTTTGAACGGTGCCTTCATCACAGGCAGATGTTGTTCTTTCATAAGGAAAACTGGCCAAGGACTTACACTTCAGCACACCCATGTGCCACACCCTTCCAACTACATATCTGGAGAAATTAGGCTGAACTTTCAACGTCACAGACGTTCTCTGCCTTCAGCAAGTCTATGCATAACTTGCCTTGCTACTTGCTTTCGCTCCTGAGCATCTGCAAGGTTTCCTAGGATTCTCATACTCAAAGGAAATTCGGTTCTCTCCCTTAACTTTGCATATCTCCATCCCGTCAACTCTATCCAAGGCACCTTCTACATCCTCAATTGCCACAACAGAGACATGACAATCCACGAGCCATGGCTTTCGCAGATGCAATTCCCATTGATCTATGTCAACATTTTTATTCCATGCATTTATCCACAAACGAAATTCCTGAAGGGAAGCTTCCTTTCCTCATTGCCTTATTTTTATGTATTCAGTGCATCGATTTGAAATATCCATTTCACCTTCATCTCAGGTACTTCGAATTCCTGTGCAGGAGAGGATTCCGGTCAAGAGACGATAGATTAGGAGGCGGATCATGATGTGGATCGTCGCATGCAGCCGGACAAGCGGGAAGGAGTACCTTAGCTTTAATAATGCACCAACATGAGCGATATGAAGTGCTGCTTACGATTTATATTAAGGCAGTTTGAATAAATTTCAACCATTCAAAACTTTATACTCTTGTTTCATTACCCACCAAATTCATAAAGCAATGTTATATATAATAAGATGTATAATAATAAAAGAGCTGGAAGCCCTGAACGGACCATTAAACGTTTCATTCTTGAGCAAATACGGACGGCACGGAGTTGAATATGAAGAAGTTAACTCAATCGTTCTGTTCGAACGGTATGTTTCAATTAAAGGAGCTGTTTCTACAGCCTTCCCCGAAACTTTCATTATTCTAAGTGTGGAAAAATAACGTTCGAACGCCTTCCACAAGGTGCCGACAAATCGCCACGGAATTCAATCGTTTGTATTCATTCCCTTCCCGACCCGCTTACTGCTGGTGCTACCTCTATTTTTTACATCAACCCTTTATGGTCATCTCCGTTTTACTTCGAACTTTTCGCAAGTAACGAACAACGTCCGACCTGAGTCCGTCAGCGATTCGAGAGACCCGATCCTTTTTCTCCCTTACGCACACTTAAATGATGCAAAAAGCAGTGTTCCTTTCTGCAAAGTCCAAGAATCATTCATTTAGAATAAGAAGCACAGATACCTACAGCAACGTACTAGTAAATTATTTTCGTAGGTTTATTATGAGAGTAAATCGCGAAATAAATATAAGCATCGTTCAGGGTATTCCTGTGGACGACACTTTTGAATTCCGATTTCGGACGACACCTCTATCCCAGAATTCTCTTTGGGTACATGAGGAACGCGTGCTTAATACCTTATGCAAATCGGTATATCCTGTGAATGCTAGGAACTCGATAAGGGCAGAAGTTGTATCTGTACATTATTTAAAAAAGGGTAGTAACATCCGTTGAATGAAAGGATCCTCTAAGACATGGCCAGTATTATGGTAGATGAAGAAAGATTCATCGGCGAACATTATCCCGGGTCGAAATAGATGTTACGAGCAGTCCTCCGAAATACGCCTCGTTACATCGCATGGAGAAATAACCACATTCTCAAGCATCAATTAAATTTCTTCTTCTTAGCTTTCAGGAATTGATGGTTTCAGTAGCCATGCCAGAATTAGGAAAAGGTTGTTCGCGTACCCTATTATAAATTTCTCATAGATTACGTTCGGCGGGCCGCTTTGATGGTGTAAAAAGGAGATGATAGCGTGACACTTGATTATTCTGGTAAATGCCGCCAGTTTTGAAGAAATATCATAAAACAATAACAAAAAAGAACTAGGACTTTTGGAACTCTTGATTTCGGACCTTCGGATTTTGGAATCGGCTACGTTAGTCTTGGAATCTTCGGAAACTCGGACCTTCGGATTTGGAATCGGCTGCGTTTGTTTTGGAATCTTCGGAAAACTTTTGGAATCTCTTGGATTTGAACCCTGGACCTTTGGATTTGGAATCGGCCACGTTACCACCAGGCTAACGTGTCTGCCTCTGGTGGCTGATAAAATTACAAAATATAAAATGCTTTCGAGATGTTCCTGTCGTGCACCTGTTCGATAGCAGTCAACGAGTCTCACACTGTTTATTCTGTGTCGGTTGCGACATTCACGTTTATCAGGATAATCACCTGCTCCGCCACTCCTCTATCTCTGTCCGTAATAACAATAACGAGGCGTTTAACGTATAAGGAGGACATCCAATTCCCGACAGCTCAAATACGTTGACCATGTCATTACCAATTAAACGTTTCAGCCAGAGCTAGAGTATCGGCAATGCACGTACACGTTCCTCTCTGACGAGGATGCTTACACGATAGTTAAATAGCGAAAAGACTGGGAAACCACTTGCTGGTTAGCTAACCACTTCATCACCAAGCCATGTCAGTACCACTTATGATTCAGGTTGATATCTTCTGGGTCCTTATCATGTCACTATTTTTCAGTTCTAATTTTAAAATTCACAAAAACACACAATTCTCCCGGAAACATTTGATATCCAAAAAGTATACTCAAATGAATTGGCTAACAAATTTTAAAAAATCTGGTCACATATTTCAATTTACAGGAGGAGAAAATTGCAGATAATATTCAATTACACACAATGAAGAGAGCTAACATAAAGATGTTAAATATTTAAACCAGGAATTAGGTGTGAGGGAAGAAAATAATGTTAACCTTTTACTAAACAGAGAGCAAGTCTCACTTTCTCAAAAGCCATCTAAAATTACTATTCTCTGAAAGATAGGATAATCTCATTATGGAGCTTCCCGAAAGACTTAAGCTCGAAGAATGGTCCATACGTGTCGTATGTTAAGAGTATTTATTTTCCATGGGGAATATATGGCAAGCGTATTAGAATTACGATTTCTAAAAAAAAACTGAAAAAATATGAAAAAGGAGGGTGAAATGACAATCATATTTATTCATTTGAGAAGCATAAATTATGGAGTGTAAATGCAGAGACAACTAAATAAAGGATAAAAGACACTTGGCCTGCTGTATTGAAAGAAAACATGATATATCTCGGAAATTATAACAGAGTTAAAATTTGTTACAAGAGTGGGTGATGGTGTACACAATGCAAAATTCTGTAAAACAAGAAATGTAACAAATCTAAGTAGTACATCATGACAACAATGATGAAGTAGGGATCAGTTGGGAAACCAACAACAGTGACCCAATTACCGATTGAAAATAATAGATGAATAATAGACAAGTATATTAGTTACTTTTGCCAAGATCTAACCAATATGACAGATAGGTAAGGAGGAGCAGTGCCTACTATTCATGGACACATCAGTATGTACTATAAAATCCAAAACATCAAAAACAAGCAATAAACCAAACTACAGTTTAATTAATATTTCCTTCTACAGAGCAATGATTTTAATTCACAATTCACCACTTAATTCACACTATTCATTCCTTTGTCAACATTGCTTCTATGATTAATTTGTATGCAAGATGCAACGTAAATTATCCTAAAGAAGAATAGGAATGGCAAACACAGATAAACAGTTCTGTAATCTTCAAACGAGTTATACAGTCGATCAAATTATGAAAGGTAGAAGAGAATATCATAAAACAAAATACATATGCAATGAGGAATTACCTGCAACCAATGTAGATGATTACAGGCCAAGGACAATTCTCTTGGAATACAGCTATGATAAAGTCTGTTGAGATCGAGTTCAAATTTCTTAGCCATTATGACATACTTTTCGCATACTAAATCATGAACGTGAACGTCTTCCACAGGGTGCCAACAAATCGCCACGGAATTCAATCGTTTGTATTCATTCCCTTCCCGACCCGCTTACTGCTGGTGCAACCTCTATTTTTTACATCAACCCTTTATGGTAATCTCCGTTTTACTTCGAACTTTTCGCAAGTAACGAACAACGTCCGACCAGAGTCCGTCAGCGATTCGACAGACCCGATCCTTTTTCTCCCTTACGCTCACTTAAATGATGCGGTCGTAAAAATGATTTAGTATTTATTTATTGTCTACGCATTCGTTAATACACACGCCTCGCAATCTTAGACGAGGCGAGGCGAAAACGGTTCGACATTCATCTTTCGCTTGCCATGAGTAACGTTTTCTAAACGGAATTCCAGCAGATGGCGAGGCAAGGCTTCCACGCGGCTTAAGTGGGCTGGTCTTCGTTGCGAACGGAGGTGGCTCCCATGATTCGAGTGGCCTTTTCATACCAAGCCTTTGGCTACGAAAGCTCGACGATTCCTCATGGATCGAGTGACTGTTACCATACCTTTGTGCCAAGTGTTGTTACCGGAGAATATGCAAGATTTGACGGATACGGTTGCTACGCAGACGTAAGCCACGATTTCTTCGCCTTTTGAGTGCGTGAGAAGCGGAAGAGCTTGGAGTGAGGTTCGAAGGAAAAATTCAGGTAAGAAACCTAGTGCCATTAGAAACCGCCCTTTTTCTCCTGTGTTTACAAATATTGTCTTCCCGAACATTTCCCTGTTCATCGTTTCGAAGAGACGATTCCATTCAGTCATCGCCACAGATATCTAAAGTAACGAGCTTAGCCATAAACGATATTGAGAGAACGCATTCATTCCTCGTGCAATAATATCGAAATGTGCCAGAAAATTAAGAATCCAAAGCTTTTCCCCTCGACAGAGCACTCCGTGAAGGCATCATGGCTAGGATGGGGATGCTTTTAAGCTCTTTTGCATGCTAAAAACTAGAAATTAATGGAATTTAACAACTTCTGAAAGGGACGATGTGATCGCGGTGAGATGCAAGAGGAAAGTGAGGTATGACTAACAGCGTTCGGGGTTGTGACCGTTACCGGCGGGGGTCTAAAATTGCAATTAGATTTTTAAAAATGAACATAGGGTGTATCGTAAACGATAAAAATTACATGAAGATTAGTATTTATTATGATTTTTTCCTACTACGTGAGTCTTACCGCACAACGATACTATTTTCATGAGTACCGACACCGGATTTCTGCTGAATACAAGAAAACCAACTTTAGTCGCCGTCGACATAAAAGTAGAGAGGAATTTTACCGATGTGCAATCGTTAATACGCTGAAGGAACATGTGGCTTAAAATTTAACAATACAGCGCTTGCACTGACAGCGGTGGTATATTCCTCAGCCAATCAGAAGCGAGATAATTATTTAGCGGGACCTCGAATGGTAGTAAATAATAATTTTTAGATTTATTATGTTAGGAGAAGAATAAATGATTCTCCGCTCTTCGAAGCAATACCAGAGCAATCCAATAATTTCTAAACTTGCGATTGCTATATTTTTTCTTTATTATTGCCCTCGTGAATAAGTATACGATTTACATTTCCAACCGCTCGCCCTTGTGCACATTGGACTCAACCTACTTTCAAAGACAGTGACGCTAAAATCCATGGCGATTCATCGTTTTCACCTCGGCAAGGTGTCTCTGTGTCTGCAGGGAAAGCCTCGCTTTGGATATTTGCTTCTTTTCTAATGAAATAATTATTTTTCGATTTCAGGATGCCATGCGCTTGGAGAATGCAAACCTACTTCACGACGACAAGACTTTCCCTAGCGGATTGCAACTCCTGCTTCAACAGCTTTGGTGGCATGAATTACATGATCGAAAATGTGAGTATGAATATACTTTCAAGATACCAAGCCTTGGAAACAAATGGTTCTCACTGACTGATTTCTGAGACCAAGCTCAAATCTGCGATGATTTTCAAATGAAATGCAATTATCATTAACCTTTTGCATAATACACTTATGAATATGATCGGGAAGTGAAAGGATGATTTGATGAACATATGCTTGGGTTATCCAATAGATTATGTGTCACATTGGTAATTAATGGAGCATACTCCTGCATTGATGAGTGCTATATGAGGATTGTTAATGGAAGCAATCCTGGCATTGTCATGCATTGACATGCTATCATCAGGTGGATATTGTTTTAACTTTTCCCAAGTCTTTTTTTAATATCTCACTCACTCCTACTTCAGTGAAATTCCTTACAAATTAAGTTCAGCCCTAATAGCTCCTCTAGTAAACTTCCTCTCGGATGGATGGGTGCTCTACCATCGATCCTCTACGTTCCTGCCACCTTCTTCTCCTTTCCATCTCCAATATTACTCATCGCCACCACGTCGACAAGGAATGACTTGATCCATGGAATAGTTTTTAAATTTCCTCTGCCATGCTCTGCAGTTAAACGAACAGAAATCTTCACATATAAGCTCGATTTGTTCTGGCCGCACTTGGTGGAAGGACATATTAAATGAAAGAAATCACTTGGCGACTTCCACAATTTAGAAATCTTCACAGCTTGCATTAATCAGTCAATCCCTCGATTTAATGCTAGCATTTATTCATGGATCATGAAGAAGCTCCTTTAACCTTCCATCCTTGTCCTCTTCCTTCTTGACATGCATTATATTCTTTCCCAATCGAGTGTAAGGTTACTTCTTAGGTATTTCAATTCAAAATAACCCCCTCTGCTGCTTTCCTTCTTCGTCGGTTTTACATGAAGCAGTTTTCTTTTCCCCACAATGAACGATTTCCAGTCTTCCTCTTTCCTTTCATTTACTTCGCTTTTGAGTCTCAGCAAGTACATTCTGGGATGTTTGAACGGTGCCTTCATCACAGGCAGATGTTGTTCTTTCATAAGGAAAACTGGCCAAGGACTTACACTTCAGCACACCCATGTGCCACACCCTTCCAACTACATATCTGGAGAAATTAGGCTGAACTTTCAACGTCACAGACGTTCTCTGCCTTCAGCAAGTCTATGCATAACTTGCCTTGCTACTTGCTTTCGCTCCTGAGCATCTGCAAGGTTTCCTAGGATTCTCATACTCAAAGGAAATTCGGTTCTCTCCCTTAACTTTGCATATCTCCATCCCGTCAACTCTATCCAAGGCACCTTCTACATCCTCAATTGCCACAACAGAGACATGACAATCCACGAGCCATGGCTTTCGCAGATACAATTCCCATTGATCTATGTCAACATTTTTATTCCATGCATTTATCCACAAACGAAATTCCTGAAGGGAAGCTTCCTTTCCTCATTGCCTTATTTTTATGTATTCAGTGCATCGATTTGAAATATCCATTTCACCTTCATCTCAGGTACTTCGAATTCCTGTGCAGGAGAGGATTCCGGTCAAGAGACGATAGATTAGGAGGCGGATCATGATGTGGATCGTCGCATGCAGCCGGACAAGCGGGAAGGAGTACCTTAGCTTTAATAATGCACCAACATGAGCGATATGAAGTGCTGCTTACGATTTATATCTTATAATATTTTATATATATTATATATAATAATAAAAATATATATAATAAATATAAAATAAAATATAATATTTTATATATTTTATATATATTGGTATATATATTATAATTTATATATTATATATACCAATGTTATATATAATAAGATGTATAATAATAAAAGAGCTGGAAGCCCTGAACGGACCATTAAACGTTTCATTCTTGAGCAAAAACGGTCGGCACGGAGTTGAATATGAAGAAGTTAACTCAATCGTTCTGTTCGAACGGTATGTTTCAATTAAAGGAGCTGTTTCTACAGCCTTCCCCGAAACTTCATTATTCTAAGTGTGGAAAAATAACGTTCGAACGCCTTCCACAAGGTGCCGACAAATCGCCACGGAATTCAATCGTTTGTATTCATTCCCTTCCCGACCCGCTTACTGCTGGTGCTACCTCTATTTTTTACATCCACCCTTTATGGTCATCTCCGTTCTACTTCGAACTTTTCGCAAGTAACGAACAACGTCCGACCTGAGTCCGTCAGCGATTCGAGAGACCCGATCCTTTTTCTCCCTTACGCACACTTAAATGATGCAAAAAGCAGTGTTCCTTTCTGCAAAGTCCAAGAATCATTCATTTAGAATAAGAAGCACAGATACCTACAGCGACGTACTAGTAAATTATTTTCGTAGGTTTATTGTGAGAGTAAATCGCGAAATAAATATAAGCATCGTTCAGGGTATTCCTGTGGACGACAGTTCTGAATTCCGATTTCGGACGACACCTCTATCCCAGAATTCTCTTCGGGTACATGAGGAACGCGTGCTTCATAGCTTATGCAAATCGGTATCTCCTGTGAATGCTGGGAACTCGATAAGGGCAGAAGTTGTATCTGTACATTATTAAAAAAAGGGTAGTAACATCCGTTGAATGAAATGATCCTCTAAGACATGGCCAGTATTATGGTAGATGAAGAAAGATTCATCGGCGAACATTATCCCGGGTCGAAATATATGTTACGAGCAGTCCTCCGAAATACGCCTCGTTACATCGCATGGAGAAATAACCACATTCTCAAGCATCAATTAAATTTCTTCTTCTTAGCTTTCAGGAATTGATGGTTTCAGTAGCCATGCCAGAATTAGGAAAAGGTTGTTCGCGTACCCTATTATAAATTTCTCATAGATTACGTTCGGCGGGCCGCTTTGATGGTGTAAAAAGGAGATGATAGCGTGACACTTGATTATTCTGGTAAATGCCGCCAGTTTTGAAGAAATATCATAAAACAATAACAAAAAAGAACTAGGACTTTTGGAACTCTTGAATTCGGACCTTCGGATTTTGGAATCGGCTACGTTAGTCTTGGAATCTTCGGAAACTCGGACCTTCGGATTTGGAATCGGCTGCGTTTGTTTTGGAATCTTCGGAAAACTTTTGGAATCTCTTGGATTTGAACCCTGGACCTTTGGATTTGGAATCGGCCACGTTACCACCAGGCTAACGTGTCTGCCTCTGGTGGCTGATAAAATTACAAAATATAAAATGCTTTCGAGATGTTCCTGTCGTGCACCTGTTCGATAGCAGTCAACGAGTCTCACACTGTTTATTCTGTGTCGGTTGCGACATTCACGTTTATCAGGATAATCACCTGCTCCGCCACTCCTCTATCTCTGTCCGTAATAACAATAACGAGGCGTTTAACGTATAAGGAGGACATCCAATTCCCGACAGCTCAAATACGTTGACCATGTCATTACCAATTAAACGTTTCAGCCAGAGCTAGAGTATCGGCAATGCACGTACACGTTCCTCTCTGACGAGGATGCTTACACGATAGTTAAATAGCGAAAAGACTGGGAAACCACTTGCTGGTTAGCTAACCACTTCATCACCAAGCCATGTCAGTACCACTTATGATTCAGGTTGATATCTTCTGGGTCCTTATCATGTCACTATTTTTCAGTTCTAATTTTAAAATTCACAAAAACACACAATTCTCCCGGAAACATTTGATATCCAAAAAGTATACTCAAATGAATTGGCTAACAAATTTTAAAAAATCTGGTCACATATTTCAATTTACAGGAGGAGAAAATTGCAGATAATATTCAATTACACACAATGAAGAGAGCTAACATAAAGATGTTAAATATTTAAACCAGGAATTAGGTGTGAGGGAAGAAAATAATGTTAACCTTTTACTAAACAGAGAGCAAGTCTCACTTTCTCAAAAGCCATCTAAAATTACTATTCTCTGAAAGATAGGATAATCTCATTATGGAGCTTCCCGAAAGACTTAAGCTCGAAGAATGGTCCATACGTGTCGTATGTTAAGAGTATTTATTTTCCATGGGGAATATATGGCAAGCGTATTAGAATTACGATTTCTAAAAAAAAACTGAAAAAATATGAAAAAGGAGGGTGAAATGACAATCATATTTATTCATTTGAGAAGCATAAATTATGGAGTGTAAATGCAGAGACAACTAAATAAAGGATAAAAGACACTTGGCCTGCTGTATTGAAAGAAAACATGATATATCTCGGAAATTATAACAGAGTTAAAATTTGTTACAAGAGTGGGTGATGGTGTACACAATGCAAAATTCTGTAAAACAAGAAATGTAACAAATCTAAGTAGTACATCATGACAACAATGATGAAGTAGGGATCAGTTGGGAAACCAACAACAGTGACCCAATTACCGATTGAAAATAATAGATGAATAATAGACAAGTATATTAGTTACTTTTGCCAAGATCTAACCAATATGACAGATAGGTAAGGAGGAGCAGTGCCTACTATTCATGGACACATCAGTATGTACTATAAAATCCAAAACATCAAAAACAAGCAATAAACCAAACTACAGTTTAATTAATATTTCCTTCTACAGAGCAATGATTTTAATTCACAATTCACCACTTAATTCACACTATTCATTCCTTTGTCAACATTGCTTCTATGATTAATTTGTATGCAAGATGCAACGTAAATTATCCTAAAGAAGAATAGGAATGGCAAACACAGATAAACAGTTCTGTAATCTTCAAACGAGTTATACAGTCGATCAAATTATGAAAGGTAGAAGAGAATATCATAAAACAAAATACATATGCAATGAGGAATTACCTGCAACCAATGTAGATGATTACAGGCCAAGGACAATTCTCTTGGAATACAGCTATGATAAAGTCTGTTGAGATCGAGTTCAAATTTCTTAGCCATTATGACATACTTTTCGCATACTAAATCATGAACGTGAACGTCTTCCACAGGGTGCCAACAAATCGCCACGGAATTCAATCGTTTGTATTCATTCCCTTCCCGACCCGCTTACTGCTGGTGCAACCTCTATTTTTTACATCAACCCTTTATGGTAATCTCCGTTTTACTTCGAACTTTTCGCAAGTAACGAACAACGTCCGACCAGAGTCCGTCAGCGATTCGACAGACCCGATCCTTTTTCTCCCTTACGCTCACTTAAATGATGCGGTCGTAAAAATGATTTAGTATTTATTTATTGTCTACGCATTCGTTAATACACACGCCTTGCAATCTTAGACGAGGCGAGGCGAAAACGGTTCGACATTCATCTTTCGCTTGCCATGAGTAACGTTTTCTAAACGGAATTCCAGCAGATGGCGAGGCAAGGCTTCCACGCGGCTTAAGTGGGCTGGTCTTCGTTGCGAACGGAGGTGGCTCCCATGATTCGAGTGGCCTTTTCATACCAAGCCTTTGGCTACGAAAGCTCGACGATTCCTCATGGATCGAGTGACTGTTACCATACCTTTGTGCCAAGTGTTGTTACCGGAGAATATGCAAGATTTGACGGATACGGTTGCTACGCAGACGTAAGCCACGATTTCTTCGCCTTTTGAGTGCGTGAGAAGCGGAAGAGCTTGGAGTGAGGTTCGAAGGAAAAATTCAGGTAAGAAACCTAGTGCCATTAGAAACCGCCCTTTTTCTCCTGTGTTTACAAATATTGTCTTCCCGAACATTTCCCTGTTCATCGTTTCGAAGAGACGATTCCATTCAGTCATCGCCACAGATATCTAAAGTAACGAGCTTAGCCATAAACGATATTGAGAGAACGCATTCATTCCTCGTGCAATAATATCGAAATGTGCCAGAAAATTAAGAATCCAAAGCTTTTCCCCTCGACAGAGCACTCCGTGAAGGCATCATGGCTAGGATGGGGATGCTTTTAAGCTCTTTTGCATGCTAAAAACTGGAAATTAATGGAATTTAACAACTTCTGATAGGGACGATGTGATCGCGGTGAGATGCAAGAGGAAAGTGAGGTATGACTAACAGCGTTGGGGGTTGTGACCGTTACCGGCGGGGGTCTAAAATTGCAATTAGATTTTTAAAAATTAACATAGGGTGTATCGTAAACGATAAAAATTACATGAAGATTAGTATTTATTATGATTTTTTCCTACTACGTGAGTCTTACCGCACAACGATACTATTTTCATGAGTACCGACACCGGATTTCTGCTGAATACAAGAAAACCAACTTTAGTCGCCGTCGACATAAAAGTAGAGAGGACTTTTACCGATGTGCAATCGTTAATACGCTGAGGGAACATGTGGCTTAAAATTTAACAATACAGCGCTTGCACTGACAGCGGTGGTATATTCCTCAGCCAATCAGAAGCGAGATAATTATTTAGCGGGACCTCGAATGGTATTAATTAATAATTTTTAGATTTATTATGTTAGGAGAAGAATAAATGATTCTCCGCTCTTCGAAGCAATACCAGAGTAATCCAATAATTTCTAAACTTGCGATTGCTATATTTTTTCTTTATTATTGCCCTCGTGAATAAGTATACGATTTACATTTCCAACCGCTCGCCCTTGTGCACATTGGACTCAACCTACTTTCAAAGACAGTGACGCTAAAATCCATGGCGATTCATCGTTTTCACCTCGGCAAGGTGTCTCTGTGTCTGCAGGGAAAGCCTCGCTTTGGATATTTGCTTCTTTTCTAATGAAATAATTATTCTTTCGATTTCAGGATGCCATGCGCTTGGAGAATGCAAACCTACGTCACGACGACAAGACTTTCCCTAGCGGATTGCAACTCCTGCTTCAACAGCTTTGGTGGCATGAATTACATGATCGAAAATGTGAGTATGAATATACTTTCAAGATACCAAGCCTTGGAAACAAATGGTTCTCACTGACCGATTTCTGAGACCAACCTCAAATCTGTGATGATTTTCAAATGAAATGCTATTATCATTAACCTTTTGCATAATACACTTATGAATATGATCGGGAAGTGAAAGGATGATTTGATGAACATATGCTTGGGTTATCCAATAGATTATGTGTCACATTGGTAATTAATGGAGCATACTCCTGCATTGATGAGTGCTATATGAGGATTGTTAATGGAAGCAATCCTGGCATTTTCATGCATTGACATGCTATCATCAGGTGGATATTGTTTTAACTTTTCCCAAGTCTTTTTTTAATATTTCACTCACTCCTACTTCAGTGAAATTCCTTACAAATTAAGTTCAGCCCTAATAGCTCCTCTAGTAAACTTCCTCTCGGATGGATGGGTGCTCTACCATCGATCCTCTACGTTCCTGCCACCTTCTTCTCCTTTCCATCTCCAATATTACTCATCGCCACCACGTCGACAAGGAATGACTTGATCCATGGAATAGTTTTTAAATTTCCTCTGCCATGCTCTGCAGTTAAACGAACAGAAATCTTCACATATAAGCTCGATTTGTTCTGGCCGCACTTGGTGGAAGGACATATTAAATGAAGGAAATCACTTGGCGACTTCCACAATTTAGAAATCTTCACAGCTTGCATTAATCAGTCCATCCCTCATTTTAATGCTAGCATTTATTCATGGATCATGAAGAAGCTCCTTTAACCTTCCATCCTTGTCCTCTTCCTTCTTGACATGCATTATATTCTTTCCCAATCGAGTGTAAGGTTACTTCTTAGGTATTTCAATTCAAAATAACCCCCTCTGCTGCTTTCCTTCTTCGTCGGTTTTACATGAAGCAGTTTTCTTTTCCCCACAATGAACGATCTCCAGTCTTCCTCTTTCCTTTCATTTACTTCGCTTTTGAGTCTCAGCAAGTACATTCTGGGATGTTTGAACGGTGCCTTCATCACAGGCAGATGTTGTTCTTTCATAAGGAAAACTGGCCAAGGACTTACACTTCAGCACACCCATGTGCCACACCCTTCCAACTACATATCTGGAGAAATTAGGCTGAACTTTCAACGTCACAGACGTTCTCTGCCTTCAGCAAGTCTATGCATAACTTGCCTTGCTACTTGCTTTCGCTCCTGAGCATCTGCAAGGTTTCCTAGGATTCTCATACTCAAAGGAAATTCGGTTCTCTCCCTTAACTTTGCATATCTCCATCCCGTCAACTCTATCCAAGGCACCTTCTACATCCTCAATTGCCACAACAGAGACATGACAATCCACGAGCCATGGCTTTCGCAGATGCAATTCCCATTGATCTATGTCAACATTTTTATTCCATGCATTTATCCACAAACGAAATTCCTGAAGGGAAGCTTCCTTTCCTCATTGCCTTATTTTTATGTATTCAGTGCATCGATTTGAAATATCCATTTCACCTTCATCTCAGGTACTTCGAATTCCTGTGCAGGAGAGGATTCCGGTCAAGAGACGATAGATTAGGAGGCGGATCATGATGTGGATCGTCGCATGCAGCCGGACAAGCGGGAAGGAGTACCTTAGCTTTAATAATGCACCAACATGAGCGATATGAAGTGCTGCTTACGATTTATATTAAGGCAGTTTGAATAAATTTCAACCATTCAAAACTTTATACTCTTGTTTCATTACCCACCAAATTCATAAAGCAATGTTATATATAATAAGATGTATAATAATAAAAGAGCTGGAAGCCCTGAACGGACCATTAAACGTTTCATTCTTGAGCAAATACGGACGGCACGGAGTTGAATATGAAGAAGTTAACTCAATCGTTCTGTTCGAACGGTATGTTTCAATTAAAGGAGCTGTTTCTACAGCCTTCCCCGAAACTTTCATTATTCTAAGTGTGGAAAAATAACGTTCGAACGCCTTCCACAAGGTGCCGACAAATCGCCACGGAATTCAATCGTTTGTATTCATTCCCTTCCCGACCCGCTTACTGCTGGTGCTACCTCTATTTTTTACATCAACCCTTTATGGTCATCTCCGTTTTACTTCGAACTTTTCGCAAGTAACGAACAACGTCCGACCTGAGTCCGTCAGCGATTCGAGAGACCCGATCCTTTTTCTCCCTTACGCACACTTAAATGATGCAAAAAGCAGTGTTCCTTTCTGCAAAGTCCAAGAATCATTCATTTAGAATAAGAAGCACAGATACCTACAGCAACGTACTAGTAAATTATTTTCGTAGGTTTATTATGAGAGTAAATCGCGAAATAAATATAAGCATCGTTCAGGGTATTCCTGTGGACGACAGTTCTGAATTCCGATTTCGGACGACACCTCTATCCCAGAATTCTCTTCGGGTACATGAGGAACGCGTGCTTCATAGCTTATGCAAATCGGTATCTCCTGTGAATGCTAGGAACTCGATAAGGGCAGAAGCTGCATCTGTACATTATTAAAAAAAGGGTAGTAACATCCGTTGAATGAAATGATCCTCTAAGACATGGCCAGTATTATGGTAGATGAAGAAAGATTCATCGGCGAACATTATCCCGGGTCGAAATATATGTTACGAGCAGTCCTCCGAAATACGCCTCGTTACATCGCATGGAGAAATAACCACATTCTCAAGCATCAATTAAATTTCTTCTTCTTAGCTTTCAGGAATTGATGGTTTCAGTAGCCATGCCAGAATTAGGAAAAGGTTGTTCGCGTACCCTATTATAAATTTCTCATAGATTACGTTCGGCGGGCCGCTTTGATGGTGTAAAAAGGAGATGATAGCGTGACACTTGATTATTCTGGTAAATGCCGCCAGTTTTGAAGAAATATCATAAAACAATAACAAAAAAGAACTAGGACTTTTGGAACTCTTGAATTCGGACCTTCGGATTTTGGAATCGGCTACGTTAGTCTTGGAATCTTCGGAAACTCGGACCTTCGGATTTGGAATCGGCTGCGTTTGTTTTGGAATCTTCGGAAAACTTTTGGAATCTCTTGGATTTGAACCCTGGACCTTTGGATTTGGAATCGGCCACGTTACCACCAGGCTAACGTGTCTGCCTCTGGTGGCTGATAAAATTACAAAATATAAAATGCTTTCGAGATGTTCCTGTCGTGCACCTGTTCGATAGCAGTCAACGAGTCTCACACTGTTTATTCTGTGTCGGTTGCGACATTCACGTTTATCAGGATAATCACCTGCTCCGCCACTCCTCTATCTCTGTCCGTAATAACAATAACGAGGCGTTTAACGTATAAGGAGGACATCCAATTCCCGACAGCTCAAATACGTTGACCATGTCATTACCAATTAAACGTTTCAGCCAGAGCTAGAGTATCGGCAATGCACGTACACGTTCCTCTCTGACGAGGATGCTTACACGATAGTTAAATAGCGAAAAGACTGGGAAACCACTTGCTGGTTAGCTAACCACTTCATCACCAAGCCATGTCAGTACCACTTATGATTCAGGTTGATATCTTCTGGGTCCTTATCATGTCACTATTTTTCAGTTCTAATTTTAAAATTCACAAAAACACACAATTCTCCCGGAAACATTTGATATCCAAAAAGTATACTCAAATGAATTGGCTAACAAATTTTAAAAAATCTGGTCACATATTTCAATTTACAGGAGGAGAAAATTGCAGATAATATTCAATTACACACAATGAAGAGAGCTAACATAAAGATGTTAAATATTTAAACCAGGAATTAGGTGTGAGGGAAGAAAATAATGTTAACCTTTTACTAAACAGAGAGCAAGTCTCACTTTCTCAAAAGCCATCTAAAATTACTATTCTCTGAAAGATAGGATAATCTCATTATGGAGCTTCCCGAAAGACTTAAGCTCGAAGAATGGTCCATACGTGTCGTATGTTAAGAGTATTTATTTTCCATGGGGAATATATGGCAAGCGTATTAGAATTACGATTTCTAAAAAAAAACTGAAAAAATATGAAAAAGGAGGGTGAAATGACAATCATATTTATTCATTTGAGAAGCATAAATTATGGAGTGTAAATGCAGAGACAACTAAATAAAGGATAAAAGACACTTGGCCTGCTGTATTGAAAGAAAACATGATATATCTCGGAAATTATAACAGAGTTAAAATTTGTTACAAGAGTGGGTGATGGTGTACACAATGCAAAATTCTGTAAAACAAGAAATGTAACAAATCTAAGTAGTACATCATGACAACAATGATGAAGTAGGGATCAGTTGGGAAACCAACAACAGTGACCCAATTACCGATTGAAAATAATAGATGAATAATAGACAAGTATATTAGTTACTTTTGCCAAGATCTAACCAATATGACAGATAGGTAAGGAGGAGCAGTGCCTACTATTCATGGACACATCAGTATGTACTATAAAATCCAAAACATCAAAAACAAGCAATAAACCAAACTACAGTTTAATTAATATTTCCTTCTACAGAGCAATGATTTTAATTCACAATTCACCACTTAATTCACACTATTCATTCCTTTGTCAACATTGCTTCTATGATTAATTTGTATGCAAGATGCAACGTAAATTATCCTAAAGAAGAATAGGAATGGCAAACACAGATAAACAGTTCTGTAATCTTCAAACGAGTTATACAGTCGATCAAATTATGAAAGGTAGAAGAGAATATCATAAAACAAAATACATATGCAATGAGGAATTACCTGCAACCAATGTAGATGATTACAGGCCAAGGACAATTCTCTTGGAATACAGCTATGATAAAGTCTGTTGAGATCGAGTTCAAATTTCTTAGCCATTATGACATACTTTTCGCATACTAAATCATGAACGTGAACGTCTTCCACAGGGTGCCAACAAATCGCCACGGAATTCAATCGTTTGTATTCATTCCCTTCCCGACCCGCTTACTGCTGGTGCAACCTCTATTTTTTACATCAACCCTTTATGGTAATCTCCGTTTTACTTCGAACTTTTCGCAAGTAACGAACAACGTCCGACCAGAGTCCGTCAGCGATTCGACAGACCCGATCCTTTTTCTCCCTTCCGCTCACTTAAATGATGCGGTCGTAAAAATGATTTAGTATTTATTTATTGTCTACGCATTCGTTAATACACACGCCTTGCAATCTTAGACGAGGCGAGGCGAAAACGGTTCGACATTCATCTTTCGCTTGCCATGAGTAACGTTTTCTAAACGGAATTCCAGCAGATGGCGAGGCAAGGCTTCCACGCGGCTTAAGTGGGCTGGTCTTCGTTGCGAACGGAGGTGGCTCCCATGATTCGAGTGGCCTTTTCATACCAAGCCTTTGGCTACGAAAGCTCGACGATTCCTCATGGATCGAGTGACTGTTACCATACCTTTGTGCCAAGTGTTGTTACCGGAGAATATGCAAGATTTGACGGATACGGTTGCTACGCAGACGTAAGCCACGATTTCTTCGCCTTTTGAGTGCGTGAGAAGCGGAAGAGCTTGGAGTGAGGTTCGAAGGAAAAATTCAGGTAAGAAACCTAGTGCCATTAGAAACCGCCCTTTTTCTCCTGTGTTTACAAATATTGTCTTCCCGAACATTTCCCTGTTCATCGTTTCGAAGAGACGATTCCATTCAGTCATCGCCACAGATATCTAAAGTAACGAGCTTAGCCATAAACGATATTGAGAGAACGCATTCATTCCTCGTGCAATAATATCGAAATGTGCCAGAAAATTAAGAATCCAAAGCTTTTCCCCTCGACAGAGCACTCCGTGAAGGCATCATGGCTAGGATGGGGATGCTTTTAAGCTCTTTTGCATGCTAAAAACTAGAAATTAATGGAATTTAACAACTTCTGAAAGGGACGATGTGATCGCGGTGAGATGCAAGAGGAAAGTGAGGTATGACTAACAGCGTTCGGGGTTGTGACCGTTACCGGCGGGGGTCTAAAATTGCAATTAGATTTTTAAAAATGAACATAGGGTGTATCGTAAACGATAAAAATTACATGAAGATTAGTATTTATTATGATTTTTTCCTACTACGTGAGTCTTACCGCACAACGATACTATTTTCATGAGTACCGACACCGGATTTCTGCTGAATACAAGAAAACCAACTTTAGTCGCCGTCGACATAAAAGTAGAGAGGAATTTTACCGATGTGCAATCGTTAATACGCTGAAGGAACATGTGGCTTAAAATTTAACAATACAGCGCTTGCACTGACAGCGGTGGTATATTCCTCAGCCAATCAGAAGCGAGATAATTATTTAGCGGGACCTCGAATGGTATTAATTAATAATTTTTAGATTTATTATGTTAGGAGAAGAATAAATGATTCTCCGCTCTTCGAAGCAATACCAGAGCAATCCAATAATTTCTAAACTTGCGATTGCTATATTTTTTCTTTATTATTGCCCTCGTGAATAAGTATACGATTTACATTTCCAACCGCTCGCCCTTGTGCACATTGGACTCAACCTACTTTCAAAGACAGTGACGCTAAAATCCATGGCGATTCATCGTTTTCACCTCGGCAAGGTGTCTCTGTGTCTGCAGGGAAAGCCTCGCTTTGGATATTTGCTTCTTTTCTAATGAAATAATTATTCTTTCGATTTCAGGATGCCATGCGCTTGGAGAATGCAAACCTACGTCACGACGACAAGACTTTCCCTAGCGGATTGCAACTCCTGCTTCAACAGCTTTGGTGGCATGAATTACATGATCGAAAATGTGAGTATGAATATACTTTCAAGATACCAAGCCTTGGAAACAAATGATTCTCACTGACCGATTTCTGAGACCAACCTCAAATCTGTGATGATTTTCAAATGAAATGCTATTATCATTAACCTTTTGCATAATACACTTATGAATATGATCGGGAAGTGAAAGGATGATTTGATGAACATATGCTTGGGTTATCCAATAGATTATGTGTCACATTGGTAATTAATGGAGCATACTCCTGCATTGATGAGTGCTATATGAGGATTGTTAATGGAAGCAATCCTGGCATTGTCATGCATTGACATGCTATCATCAGGTGGATATTGTTTTAACTTTTCCCAAGTCTTTTTTTAATATTTCACTCACTCCTACTTCAGTGAAATTCCTTACAAATTAAGTTCAGCCCTAATAGCTCCTCTAGTAAACTTCCTCTCGGATGGATGGGTGCTCTACCATCGATCCTCTACGTTCCTGCCACCTTCTTCTCCTTTCCATCTCCAATATTACTCATCGCCACCACGTCGACAAGGAATGACTTGATCCATGGAATAGTTTTTAAATTTCCTCTGCCATGCTCTGCAGTTAAACGAACAGAAATCTTCACATATAAGCTCGATTTGTTCTGGCCGCACTTGGTGGAAGGACATATTAAATGAAGGAAATCACTTGGCGACTTCCACAATTTAGAAATCTTCACAGCTTGCATTAATCAGTCCATCCCTCATTTTAATGCTAGCATTTATTCATGGATCATGAAGAAGCTCCTTTAACCTTCCATCCTTGTCCTCTTCCTTCTTGACATGCATTATATTCTTTCCCAATCGAGTGTAAGGTTACTTCTTAGGTATTTCAATTCAAAATAACCCCCTCTGCTGCTTTCCTTCTTCGTCGGTTTTACATGAAGCAGTTTTCTTTTCCCCACAATGAACGATCTCCAGTCTTCCTCTTTCCTTTCATTTACTTCGCTTTTGAGTCTCAGCAAGTACATTCTGGGATGTTTGAACGGTGCCTTCATCACAGGCAGATGTTGTTCTTTCATAAGGAAAACTGGCCAAGGACTTACACTTCAGCACACCCATGTGCCACACCCTTCCAACTACATATCTGGAGAAATTAGGCTGAACTTTCAACGTCACAGACGTTCTCTGCCTTCAGCAAGTCTATGCATAACTTGCCTTGCTACTTGCTTTCGCTCCTGAGCATCTGCAAGGTTTCCTAGGATTCTCATACTCAAAGGAAATTCGGTTCTCTCCCTTAACTTTGCATATCTCCATCCCGTCAACTCTATCCAAGGCACCTTCTACATCCTCAATTGCCACAACAGAGACATGACAATCCACGAGCCATGGCTTTCGCAGATGCAATTCCCATTGATCTATGTCAACATTTTTATTCCATGCATTTATCCACAAACGAAATTCCTGAAGGGAAGCTTCCTTTCCTCATTGCCTTATTTTTATGTATTCAGTGCATCGATTTGAAATATCCATTTCACCTTCATCTCAGGTACTTCGAATTCCTGTGCAGGAGAGGATTCCGGTCAAGAGACGATAGATTAGGAGGCGGATCATGATGTGGATCGTCGCATGCAGCCGGACAAGCGGGAAGGAGTACCTTAGCTTTAATAATGCACCAACATGAGCGATATGAAGTGCTGCTTACGATTTATATTAAGGCAGTTTGAATAAATTTCAACCATTCAAAACTTTATACTCTTGTTTCATTACCCACCAAATTCATAAAGCAATGTTATATATAATAAGATGTATAATAATAAAAGAGCTGGAAGCCCTGAACGGACCATTAAACGTTTCATTCTTGAGCAAATACGGACGGCACGGAGTTGAATATGAAGAAGTTAACTCAATCGTTCTGTTCGAACGGTATGTTTCAATTAAAGGAGCTGTTTCTACAGCCTTCCCCGAAACTTTCATTATTCTAAGTGTGGAAAAATAACGTTCGAACGCCTTCCACAAGGTGCCGACAAATCGCCACGGAATTCAATCGTTTGTATTCATTCCCTTCCCGACCCGCTTACTGCTGGTGCTACCTCTATTTTTTACATCAACCCTTTATGGTCATCTCCGTTTTACTTCGAACTTTTCGCAAGTAACGAACAACGTCCGACCTGAGTCCGTCAGCGATTCGAGAGACCCGATCCTTTTTCTCCCTTACGCACACTTAAATGATGCAAAAAGCAGTGTTCCTTTCTGCAAAGTCCAAGAATCATTCATTTAGAATAAGAAGCACAGATACCTACAGCAACGTACTAGTAAATTATTTTCGTAGGTTTATTATGAGAGTAAATCGCGAAATAAATATAAGCATCGTTCAGGGTATTCCTGTGGACGACAGTTCTGAATTCCGATTTCGGACGACACCTCTATCCCAGAATTCTCTTCGGGTACATGAGGAACGCGTGCTTCATAGCTTATGCAAATCGGTATCTCCTGTGAATGCTAGGAACTCGATAAGGGCAGAAGCTGCATCTGTACATTATTAAAAAAAGGGTAGTAACATCCGTTGAATGAAATGATCCTCTAAGACATGGCCAGTATTATGGTAGATGAAGAAAGATTCATCGGCGAACATTATCCCGGGTCGAAATATATGTTACGAGCAGTCCTCCGAAATACGCCTCGTTACATCGCATGGAGAAATAACCACATTCTCAAGCATCAATTAAATTTCTTCTTCTTAGCTTTCAGGAATTGATGGTTTCAGTAGCCATGCCAGAATTAGGAAAAGGTTGTTCGCGTACCCTATTATAAATTTCTCATAGATTACGTTCGGCGGGCCGCTTTGATGGTGTAAAAAGGAGATGATAGCGTGACACTTGATTATTCTGGTAAATGCCGCCAGTTTTGAAGAAATATCATAAAACAATAACAAAAAAGAACTAGGACTTTTGGAACTCTTGAATTCGGACCTTCGGATTTTGGAATCGGCTACGTTAGTCTTGGAATCTTCGGAAACTCGGACCTTCGGATTTGGAATCGGCTGCGTTTGTTTTGGAATCTTCGGAAAACTTTTGGAATCTCTTGGATTTGAACCCTGGACCTTTGGATTTGGAATCGGCCACGTTACCACCAGGCTAACGTGTCTGCCTCTGGTGGCTGATAAAATTACAAAATATAAAATGCTTTCGAGATGTTCCTGTCGTGCACCTGTTCGATAGCAGTCAACGAGTCTCACACTGTTTATTCTGTGTCGGTTGCGACATTCACGTTTATCAGGATAATCACCTGCTCCGCCACTCCTCTATCTCTGTCCGTAATAACAATAACGAGGCGTTTAACGTATAAGGAGGACATCCAATTCCCGACAGCTCAAATACGTTGACCATGTCATTACCAATTAAACGTTTCAGCCAGAGCTAGAGTATCGGCAATGCACGTACACGTTCCTCTCTGACGAGGATGCTTACACGATAGTTAAATAGCGAAAAGACTGGGAAACCACTTGCTGGTTAGCTAACCACTTCATCACCAAGCCATGTCAGTACCACTTATGATTCAGGTTGATATCTTCTGGGTCCTTATCATGTCACTATTTTTCAGTTCTAATTTTAAAATTCACAAAAACACACAATTCTCCCGGAAACATTTGATATCCAAAAAGTATACTCAAATGAATTGGCTAACAAATTTTAAAAAATCTGGTCACATATTTCAATTTACAGGAGGAGAAAATTGCAGATAATATTCAATTACACACAATGAAGAGAGCTAACATAAAGATGTTAAATATTTAAACCAGGAATTAGGTGTGAGGGAAGAAAATAATGTTAACCTTTTACTAAACAGAGAGCAAGTCTCACTTTCTCAAAAGCCATCTAAAATTACTATTCTCTGAAAGATAGGATAATCTCATTATGGAGCTTCCCGAAAGACTTAAGCTCGAAGAATGGTCCATACGTGTCGTATGTTAAGAGTATTTATTTTCCATGGGGAATATATGGCAAGCGTATTAGAATTACGATTTCTAAAAAAAAACTGAAAAAATATGAAAAAGGAGGGTGAAATGACAATCATATTTATTCATTTGAGAAGCATAAATTATGGAGTGTAAATGCAGAGACAACTAAATAAAGGATAAAAGACACTTGGCCTGCTGTATTGAAAGAAAACATGATATATCTCGGAAATTATAACAGAGTTAAAATTTGTTACAAGAGTGGGTGATGGTGTACACAATGCAAAATTCTGTAAAACAAGAAATGTAACAAATCTAAGTAGTACATCATGACAACAATGATGAAGTAGGGATCAGTTGGGAAACCAACAACAGTGACCCAATTACCGATTGAAAATAATAGATGAATAATAGACAAGTATATTAGTTACTTTTGCCAAGATCTAACCAATATGACAGATAGGTAAGGAGGAGCAGTGCCTACTATTCATGGACACATCAGTATGTACTATAAAATCCAAAACATCAAAAACAAGCAATAAACCAAACTACAGTTTAATTAATATTTCCTTCTACAGAGCAATGATTTAAATTCACAATTCACCACTTAATTCACACCATTCATTCCTTTGTCAACATTGCTTCTATGATTAATTTGTATGCAAGATGCAACGTAAATTATCCTAAAGAAGAATAGGAATGGCAAACACAGATAAACAGTTCTGTAATCTTCAAACGAGTTATACAGTCGATCAAATTATGAAAGGTAGAAGAGAATATCATAAAACAAAATACATATGCAATGAGGAATTACCTGCAACCAATGTAGATGATTACAGGCCAAGGACAATTCTCTTGGAATACAGCTATGATAAAGTCTGTTGAGATCGAGTTCAAATTTCTTAGCCATTATGACATACTTTTCGCATACTAAATCATGAACGTGAACGTCTTCCACAGGGTGCCAACAAATCGCCACGGAATTCAATCGTTTGTATTCATTCCCTTCCCGACCCGCTTACTGCTGGTGCAACCTCTATTTTTTACATCAACCCTTTATGGTAATCTCCGTTTTACTTCGAACTTTTCGCAAGTAACGAACAACGTCCGACCAGAGTCCGTCAGCGATTCGACAGACCCGATCCTTTTTCTCCCTTACGCTCACTTAAATGATGCGGTCGTAAAAATGATTTAGTATTTATTTATTGTCTACGCATTCGTTAATACACACGCCTCGCAATCTTAGACGAGGCGAGGCGAAAACGGTTCGACATTCATCTTTCGCTTGCCATGAGTAACGTTTTCTAAACGGAATTCCAGCAGATGGCGAGGCAAGGCTTCCACGCGGCTTAAGTGGGCTGGTCTTCGTTGCGAACGGAGGTGGCTCCCATGATTCGAGTGGCCTTTTCATACCAAGCCTTTGGCTACGAAAGCTCGACGATTCCTCATGGATCGAGTGACTGTTACCATACCTTTGTGCCAAGTGTTGTTACCGGAGAATATGCAAGATTTGACGGATACGGTTGCTACGCAGACGTAAGCCACGATTTCTTCGCCTTTTGAGTGCGTGAGAAGCGGAAGAGCTTGGAGTGAGGTTCGAAGGAAAAATTCAGGTAAGAAACCTAGTGCCATTAGAAACCGCCCTTTTTCTCCTGTGTTTACAAATATTGTCTTCCCGAACATTTCCCTGTTCATCGTTTCGAAGAGACGATTCCATTCAGTCATCGCCACAGATATCTAAAGTAACGAGCTTAGCCATAAACGATATTGAGAGAACGCATTCATTCCTCGTGCATGTGGAATAATATCGAAATGTGCCAGAAAATTAAGAATCCAAAGCTTTTCCCCTCGACAGAGCACTCCGTGAAGGCATCATGGCTAGGATGGGGATGCTTTTAAGCTCTTTTGCATGCTAAAAACTAGAAATTAATGGAATTTAACAACTTCTGAAAGGGACGATGTGATCGCGGTGAGATGCAAGAGGAAAGTGAGGTATGACTAACAGCGTTGGGGGTTGTGACCGTTACCGGCGGGGGTCTAAAATTGCAATTAGATTTTTAAAAATGAACATAGGGTGTATCGCAAACGATAAAAATTACATGAAGATTAGTATTTATTATGATTTTTTCCTACTACGTGAGTCTTACCGCACAACGATACTATTTTCATGAGTACCGACACCGGATTTCTGCTGAATAGAAGAAAACCAACTTTAGTCGCCGTCGACATAAAAGTAGAGAGGAATTTTACCGATGTGCAATCGTTAATACGCTGAAGGAACATGTGGCTTAAAATTTAACAATACAGCGCTTGCACTGACAGCGGTGGTATATTCCTCAGCCAATCAGAAGCGAGATAATTATTTAGCGGGACCTCGAATGGTATTAATTAATAATTTTTAGATTTATTATGTTAGGAGAAGAATAAATGATTCTCCGCTCTTCGAAGCAATACCAGAGTAATCCAATAGTTTCTAAACTTGCGATTGCTATAGATTTTCTTTATTATTGCCCTCGTGAATAAGTATACGATTTACATTTCCAACCGCTCGCCCTTGTGCATATTGGACTCAACCTACTTTTAAAGACAGTGACGCTAAAATCCATGGCGATTCATCGTTTTCACCTCGGCAAGGTGTCTCTGTGTCTGCAGGGAAAGCCTCGCTTTGGATATTTGCTTCTTTTCTGATGAAATAATTATTTTTTCGATTTCAGGATGCCATGCGCTTGGAGAATGCAAACCTACGTCACGACGACAAGACTTTCCCTAGCGGATTGCAACTCCTGCTTCAACAGCTTTGGTGGCATGAATTACATGATCGAAAATGTGAGTATGAATATACTTTCAAGATACCAAGCCTTGGAAACAAATGGTTCTCACTGACCGATTTCTGAGACCAAGCTCAAATCTGCGATGATTTTCAAATGAAATGCAATTATCATTAACCTTTTGCATAATACTCTTATGAATGTGATCGGGAAGTGAAAGGATGATTCGATGAACATATGCTTGGGTTATCCAATAGATTATGTGTCACATTGGTAATTAATGGAGCATACTCCTGCATTGATGAGTGTTATATATGAGGATTGTTAATGGAAGCAATCCTGGCATTGTCATGCATTGACATGCTATCATCAGGTGGATATTGTTTTAACTTTTCCCAAGCCTTTTTTTAATATTTCACTCACTCCTACTTCAGTGAAATTCCTCACAAATTAAGTTCAGCCCTAATAGCTCCTCTAGTGAACTTCCTCTCGGATGGATGGGTGCTCTACCATCGATCCTCTACGTTCCTGCCACCTTCTTCTCCTTTCCATCTCCAATATTACTCATCACCACCATGTCGACAAGCAATGAGTTGATCCATGGAATAGTTTTTAACTTTCCTCTGCCATGCATTGCAGTTAAACGAACAGAAATCTTCACATATAAGCTCGATTTGTTCTGGCCGCACTTGGTGGAAGGACATATTAAATGAAGGAAATCACTTGGCGACTTCCACAATTTAGAAATCCTCACAGCCTGCATTAATCAGTCCATCCCTCATTTTAATGCTAGCATTTATTCATGGATCATGAAGAAGCTCCTTTAACCTTCCATTCTCGGCGACCTTGTCCTCCTCCTTCTTGACATGCACTATATTCTTTTCCCATCGAGTTTAAGGTTACTTCTTAGGTGTTTCAATTCAAAATAACCCTCTCTGCAGCTTTCCTTCTTCGTCGGTTTTCCATGAAGCAGTTTTCTTTTCCCCACAATGAACAATTTCCAGTCTTCCTCTTTCCTTTCATTTACTTCGCTTTTGAGTCTCAGCAAGTACATTCTGGGATGTTTGAACGGTGCCATCATCACAGGCAGATGTTCTTTCATAAGGAGAACTGGCCAAGGACTTGCACTTCAGCACACCCATGTGCCACACCCTTCCAACTACATATCTGGAGATATTAGGCTGAACTTTCAACGTCACAGACGTTCTCTGCCTTCAGCAAGTCTATGCATAACTTGCCTTGCTACTTGCTTTCGTTCCTGAGCATCTGCAAGGTTTCCTAGGATTCTCATACTCAAAGGAAATTCGGTTCTCTCCCTTAACTTTGCATATCTCCATCCCGTTAACTCTATCCAAGGCACCTTCTACATCCTCAATGGCCACAACAGAGACATGTCAATCCACGAGCCATGGCTTTCGCAGATGCAATTCCCATTGATCTATGTCAACATTTTTATTCCATGCATTTATCCACAAACGAAATTCCTGAAGGGAAGCTTCCTTTCCTCATTGCCTTATTTTTATGTATTCAGTGCATCGATTTGAAATATCCATTTCACCTTCATCTCAGGTACTTCGAATTCCTGTGCAGGAGAGGATTCCGGTCAAGAGACGATAGATTAGGAGGCTGATCATGATGTGGATCGTCGCATGCAGCCGGACAAGCGGAAGGAGTACCTTAGCTTTAATAATGCACCAACATGAGCGATATGAAGTGCTTATGATGTATATTGAGGCAGTTTGAATAAATTTCAACCATTCAAAACTTTATACTCTTGTTTCATTACCCACCAAATTCATAAAGCAATGTTATGTATAATAAGATGTATAATAATAAAAGAGCGGGAAGCCCTGAACGGACCATTAAACGTTTCATTCTTGAGCAAATACGGTCGGCACGGAGTTGAATATGAAGAAGTTAACTCAATCGTTCTGTTCGAACGGTATGTTTCAATTAAAGGAGCTGTTTCTACAGCCTTCCCCGAAACTTTCATTATTCTAAGTGTGGAAAAATAACGTTCGAACGCCTTCCACAAGGTGCCGACAAATCGCCACGGAATTCAATCGTTTGTATTCATTCCCTTCCCGACCCGCTTACTGCTGGTGCTACCTCTATTTTTTACATCAACCCTTTATGGTCATCTCCGTTTTACTTCGAACTTTTCGCAAGTAACGAACAACGTCCGACCTGAGTCCGTCAGCGATTCGAGAGACCCGATCCTTTTTCTCCCTTACGCACACTTAAATGATGCAAAAAGCAGTGTTCCTTTCTGCAAAGTCCAAGAATCATTCATTTAGAATAAGAAGCACAGATACCTACAGCAACGTACTAGTAAATTATTTTCGTAGGTTTATTATGAGAGTAAATCGCGAAATAAATATAAGCATCGTTCAGGGTATTCCTGTGGACGACACTTTTGAATTCCGATTTCGGACGACACCTCTATCCCAGAATTCTCTTTGGGTACATGAGGAACGCGTGCTTAATACCTTATGCAAATCGGTATCTCCTGTGAATGCTAGGAACTCGATAAGGGCAGAAGTTGTATCTGTACATTATTAAAAAAAGGGTAGTAACATCCGTTGAATGAAATGATCCTCTAAGACATGGCCAGTATTATGGTAGATGAAGAAAGATTCATCGGCGAACATTATCCCGGGTCGAAATATATGTTACGAGCAGTCCTCCGAAATACGCCTCGTTACATCGCATGGAGAAATAACCACATTCTCAAGCATCAAATAAATTTCTTCTTCTTAGCTTTCAGGAATTGATGGTTTCAGTAGCCATGCCAGAATTAGGAAAAGGTTGTTCGCTTACCCTATTATAAAATTTCTTATAGATTACGTTCGGCGGGCCGCTTTGATGGCGTAAACAGTAGATAATAGCGTGACACTTGATTATCCTGGTAAATGCCACCGGTTTTGTAGAAATATTATAAAACAATAACAAAAAAAACTAGGACTTTTGGAACTCTTGAATTCGGACCTTCAGATTTGGAATCGGCTGCGTTCGTTTTTGGATCTTGGGAAACTCGGACCTTCGGATTTGGAATCGGCTGCGTTTGTTTTGGAATCTTCGGAAAACTTTTGGAATCTCTTGGATTTGAACCCTGGACCTTTGGATTTGGAATCGGCCACGTTACAACAAGGCTAACGTGTCTGCCTCTGGTGGCTGATAAAATTACAAAATATAAAATGCTTTCGAGATGTTCCTCTCGTGCACCTGTTCGATAGCAGTCAACGAGTCTCACACTGTTTATTCTGTGTCGGTTGCGACATTCACGTTTATCAGGATAATCACCGGCTCCGCCACTCCTCTATCTCTGTCCGTAATAACAATAACGAGGCGTTTAACGTATAAGGAGGACATCCAATTCCCGACAGCTCAAATACGTTGACCATGTCATTACCAATTAAACGTTTCAGCCAGAGCTAGAGTATCGGCAATGCACGTACACGTTCCTCTCTGACGAGGATGCTTGCACGATAGTTAAATAGCGAAAAGACTGGGAAAGCACTTGCTGGTTAGCTAACCACTTCATCACCAAGCCATGTCAGTACCACTTATGATTCAGGTTGATACCTTCTGGGTCCATATCATGTCACTATCTTTCAGTTCTAATTGTAAAATTCACAAAAACACACAATTCTCCCGGAAAGATTTGATATCCAAAAAGTATACTCAAATGAATTGGCTAACAAATTTTAAAAAATCTGGTCACATATTTCAATTTACAGGAGGAGAAAATTGCAGATAATATTCAATTACACCCAATGAAGAGAGCTAACATAAAGATGTTCAATATTTAATCCAGGAATTAGGTGTGAGGGAAGAAAATAATGTTAACCTTTTACTAAACAGAGAGCAAGTCTCACTTTCTCAAAAGCCATCTAAAATTACTATTCTCTGAAAGATAGGATAATCTCATTATGGAGCTTCCCGAAAGATTAAGCTCGAAGAATGGTTCATTCGTGTCTTATGATAAGAGTATTTATTTTCCATGGGGATTATATGGCAAGCATATTAGAATTAAGATTTTTAAAAAAACTGAAAAAATATGAAAAAGGAGGGTGAAATGACAATCATATTTATTCATTTGAGAAGCATAAATTATGGAGTGTAAATGTAGAGACAACTAAATAAAGGATAAAAGACACTTGGCCTGCTGTATTGAAAGAAAACATGATATATCTCGGAAAATATAACAGAGTTAAAATTTGTTACAAGAGTGGGTGATGGTAAACACAATGCAAAATTATGAAAAACAAGAAATGTAGCAAATCTAAGTAGTACATCATGACAACAATGATGAAGTCGGTGCAGTAGGGATCAGTTGGGAAACCAACAACAGTGACCCAATTACTGATTGAGAATAATAGATGAATAATAGACAAGTATATTAGTTACTTTTGCCAAGATCCAACCAATATGACAGATAGGTAAGGAAGAGCAGTGCCTACTTTTCATGGACACATCAATATGTACTATAAAATCCAAAACATCAAAAACAAGCAATAAACCAAACTACAGTTTAATTAATATTTCCTTCTACAGAGCAATGATTTAAATTCACAATTAACCACTAAATTCACACTATTCATTCCTTTGTCAACATACTTCTATGATTAATTTGTATGCAAGATGCAACGTAAATCATCCTAAAGAAGGATAGGAATGGCAAACACTGATAAACAGTTCTGTAATCTTCAAACGAGTTATACAGTCGATCAAATTATAAAAGGTAGAAGAGAATATCATAAAATAAAATACATATGCGATGAGGAATTACCTGCAACCAATGTAGATGATTACAGGCCAAGGATAATTCTCTTGGAATACAGCTATGATAAAGTCTGTTGAGATCGAGTTCAAATTTCTTAGCCATTATTTCATACTTTTCGCATACTAAATCATGAACGTGAACTACTTCCACAGGGTGCCAACAAATCGCCACGGAATTCAATCGTTTGTATTCATTCCCTTCTCGACCCGCTTACTGCGGATGCTACCTCTATTTTTTACATCAACCCTTTATGGTCATCTCCGTTTTACTTCGAACTTTTCGCAAGTAACGAACAACGTCCGATCTGAGTCCGACAGCGATTCGACAGACCCGATCCTTTTTCTCCCTTACGCTCACTTAAATGATGCGGTCGTAAAAAGGATTTATAATTTATTTATTGTCTACGCATTCGTTAATACACACGCCTCGCAATCTTAGACGAGGCGAGGCGAAAACGGTTCGACATTCATCTTTCGCTTGCCATGAGTAACGTTTTCTAAACGGAATTCCAGCAGATGGCGAGGCAATGCTTCCACGCGGCTTAAGTGGGCTGGTCTTCGTTGCGAACGGAGGTGGCTCCCATGATTCGGGTGGCCTTTTCATACCAAGCCTTTGGCTACGAAAGCTCGACGATTCCTCATGGATCGAGTGACTGTTACCATATCTTTGTGCCAAGTGTTGTTACCGGAGAATATGCAAGATTTGACGGATACGGTTGCTACGCAGACGTAAGCCACGATTTCTTCGCCTTTTGAGTGCGTGAGAAGCGGAAGAGCTTGGAGTGAGGTTCGAAGGAAAAATTCAGGTAAGAAACCTAGTGCCATTAGAAACCGCCCTTTTCTCCTGTGTTTACAAATATTGTCTTCCCGAACATTTCCCTGTTCATCGTTTCCAAGTAACGATTCCTTTAAGTCATCGCCACAGATATCTAAAGTAACGAGCTTAGCCATAAACGATATTGAGAGAACGCATTCATTCCTCGTGCATGTGGAATAATATCGAAATGTGCCAGAAAATTAAGAATCCAAAGCTTTTCCCCTCGACAGAGCACTCCGTGAAGGCATCATGGCTAGAATGGGGATGCTTTTAAGCTCTTTTGCATGCTAAAAACTAGAAATTAATGGAATTTAACAACTTCTGAAAGGGACGATGTGATCGCGGTGAGATGCAAGAGGAAAGTGAGGTATGACTAACGGCGTTGGGGGCTGTGACCGTTACCGGCGGGGGTCTAAAATTGCAATTAGATTTTTAAAAATGAACATAGGGCGTATCGTAAACGATAAAAATTACATGAATATTAGTATTTATTATGATTTTTTCCTACTACGTGAGTCTTACCGCACAACGATACTATTTTCATGAGTACCGACACCGGATTTCTGCTGAATACAAGAAAACCAACTTTAGTCGCCGTCGACATAAAAGTAGAGAGGAATTTTACCGATGTGCAATCGTTAATACGCTGAAGGAACATGTGGCTTAAAATTTGACAATACAGCGCTTGCACTGATAGCGGTGGTGTATTCCTCAGCCAATCAGAAGCGAGATAATTATTTAGCGGGACCTCGAATGGTATTAATTAATAATTTTTAGATTTATTATGTTAGGAGAAGAATAAATGATTCTCCGCTCTTCGAAGCAATACCAGAGTAATCCAATAATTTCTAAACTTGCGATTGCTATATTTTTTCTTTATTATTGCCCTCGTGAATAAGTATACGATTTACATTTCCAACCGCTCGCCCTTGTGCATATTGGACTCAACCTACTTTTAAAGTCAGTGACGCTAAAATCCACGGCGATTTCACCTCTACAAGGTGTCTCTGTGTCTGCAGGGAAAGCCTCGCTTTGGATATTTGCTTCTTTTCTAATGAAATAATTATTTTTTCGATTTCAGGATGCCATGCGCTTGGAGAATGCAACCCTACGTCACGACGACAAGACTTTCCCTAGCGGATTGCAACTCCTGCTTCAACAGCTTTGGTGGCATGAATTACATGATCAAAAATGTGAGTATGAATATACTTTCAAGATACCAAGCCTTGGAAACAATTGGTTCTCACTGACCGATTTCTGAGACCAAGCTCAAATCTGCGATGATTTTCAAATGAAATGCAATTATCATGAACCTTTTGCATAATACTCTTATGAATGTGATCGGTAAGTGAAAGGATGATTCGATGAACATATGCTTGGGTTATCCAATAGATTTTGTGTCACATTGGTAAGTAATGGAGCATACTCCTGCATCGATGAGTGCTATATATGAGGATTGTTAATGGAAGCAATCCTGGCATTGTCATGCATTGACATGCTATCATCAGGTGGATATTGTTTTAACTTTTCCCAAGTCTTTTTTTAATATTTCACTCACTCCTACTTCAGTGAAATTCCTTACAAATTAAGTTCAGCCCTAATAGCTCCTCTAGTGAACTTCCTCTCGGATGGATGGGTGCTCTACCATCGATCCTCTACGTTCCTGCCACCTTCTTCTCCTTTCCATCTCCAATATTACTCATCGCCACCATGTCGACAAGGAATGAGTTGATCCATGGAATAGTTTTTAACTTTCCTCTGCCATGCTCTGCAGTTAAACGAACAGAAATCTTCACATATAAGCTCGATTTGTTCTGGCCGCACTTGGTGGAAGGACATATTAAATGAAGGAAATCACTTGGTGACTTCCACGATTTAGAAATCTTCACAGCCTGCATTAATCAGTCCATCCCTCAATTTAATGCTAGCATTTATTCATGGATCATGAAGAAGCTCCTTTAACCTTCCATTCTCGGCGACCTTGTCCTCCTCCTTCTTGACATGCACTATATTCTTTTCCCATCGAGTTTAAGGTTACTTCTTAGGTGTTTCAATTCAAAATAACCCTCTCTCCTTCTTCGTCGGTTTTACATGAAGCAGTTTTCTTTTCCCCACAATGAACGATTTCCAGTCTTCCTCTTTCCTTTCATTTACTTCGCTTTTGAGTCTCAGAAAGTACATTCTGGGATGTTTGAACGGTGCCTTCATCACAGGCAGATGTTGTTCTTTCATAAGGAAAACTGGCCAAGGACTTGCACTTCAGCACACCCACGTGCCACACCCTTCCAACTACATATCTGGAGATATTAGGCTGAACTTTCAACGTCACAGACGTTCTCTGCCTTCAGCAAGTCTATGCATAACTTGCCTTGCTACTTGCTTTCGTTCCTGAGCATCTGCAAGGTTTCCTAGGATTCTCATACTCAAAGGAAATTCGGTTCTCTCCCTTAACTTTGCATATCTCCATCCCGTCAACTCTATCCAAGGCACCTTCTACATCCTCAATTGCCACAACAGAGACATGTCAATCGGTCTTTCCACGAGCAATGGCCTTCGCAGATGCAATTCCCATTGATCTATGTCAACATTTTTATTCCATGCATTTATCCACAAACGAAATTCCTGAAGGGAAGCTTCCTTTCCTCATTGCCTTATTTTTATATATTCAGTGCATCGATTTGAAATATCCATTTCACCTTCATCTCAGGTACTTCGAATTCCTGTGCAGGAGAGGATTCCGGTCAAGAGACGATAGATTAGGAGGCGGATCATGATGTGGATCGTCGCATGCAGCCGGACAAGCGGGAAGGAGTACCTTAGCTTTAATAATGCACCAACATGAGCGATATGAAGTGCTTATGATGTATATTGAGGCAGTTTGAATAAATTTCAACCATTCAAAACTTTATACTCTTGTTTCATTACCCACCAAATTCATAAAGCAATGTTATATATAATAAGATGTATAATAATAAAAGAGCGGGAAGCCCTGAACGGACCATTAAACGTTTCATTCTTGAGCGAATACGGTCGGCACGGAGTTGAATATGAAGAAGTTAACTCAATCGTTCTGTTCGAACGGTATGTTTCAATTAAACGAGCTGTTTCAACAGCCTTCCCCGAAACTTTCATTATTCTAAGTGTGGAAAAGTAACGTTCGAACGCCTTCCACAAGGTGCCAACAAATCGCCACGGAATTCAATTCATTCCCTTCCCGACCCGCTTACTGCGGATGCCACCTCTCTTTTTTACATCAACCCTCTATGGTCATCTCCGTTTTACTTCGAACTTTTCGCAAGTAACGAACAACGTCCGACCTGAGTCCGTCAGCGATTCGACAGACCCGATCCTTTTTCTCCCTTACGCTCACTTAAATGATGCAAAAAGCAGTGTTCCTCCCTGCAAAGTCCAAGAATCATTCATTTAGAATAAGAAGCACAGATACCTACAGCGACGTACTAGTAAATTATTTTCGTAGGTTTTTTATGATAGTAAATCGCGAAATAAATATAAGCATCGTTCAGGGTATTCCTGTGGACGACACTTTTGAATTCCGATTTCGGACGACACCTCTATCCCAGAATTCTCTTTGGGTACATGAGGAACGCGTGCTTAATACCTTATGCAAATCGGTATCTTCATCTCCTGTGAATGCTATGAACTCGATAAGGGCAGAAGTTGTATCTGTACATTATTAAAAAAAGGGTAGTAACATCCGTTGAATGAAATGATCCTCTAAGACATGGCCAGTATTATGAAGTAGATGAAGAAAGATTTATCGGCGAACATTATCCCGGGTCGAAATATATGTTACGAGCAGTCCTCCGAAATACCCGCTTTGATGGTGTAAAAAGGAGATGATAGCGTGACACTTGATTATCCTGGTAAATGCCACCGGTTTTGTAGAAATATTATAAAACAATAACAAAAAAAACTAGGACTTTTGGGATTCTTGAATTCGGACCTTCAGATTTGGAATCCACTGCGTTCGTTTTTGGATCTTGGGAAACTCGGACCTTCGGATTTGGAATCGGCTGCGTTTGTTTTGGAATCTTCGGAAAACTTTTGGAATCTCTTGGATTTGAACCCTGGACCTTTGGATTTGGAATCGGCCACGTTACAACAAGGCTAACGTGTCTGCCTCTGGTGGCTGATAAAATTACAAAATATAAAATGCTTTCGAGATGTTCCTCTCATGCACCTGTTCGATAGCAGTCAACGAGTCTCACACTGTTTATTCTGTGTCGGTTGCGACATTCACGTTTATCAGGATAATCACCTGCTCCGCCACTCCTCTATCTCTGTCCGTAATAACAATAGCGAGGCGTTTAACGTATAAGGAGGACATCCAATTCCCGACAGCTCAAATACGTTGACCATATCATTACCAATTAAACGTTTCAGCCAGAGCTAGAGTATCGGCAATGCACGTACACGTTCCTCTCTGACGAGGATACTTACACGATAGTTAAATAACGAAAAGACTGGGAAACCACTTGCTGGTTAGCTAACCACTTCATCACCAAGCCATGTCAGTACCACTTAGGATTCAGGTTGATTTCTTCTGGGTCCTTATCATGTCACTATGTTTCAGTTCGAATTTTAAAATTCACAAAAACACACAATTCTCCCGGATAGATTTGATATACAAAAAGTATACTCAAATGACTTGGCTAACAAATTTTAAAAAATCTGGTCACATATTTCAATTTACAGGAGGAGAAAATTGCAGATAATATTCAATTACACCCAATGAAGAGAGCTAACATAAAGATGTTCAATATTTAAACCAGGAATTAGGTGTGTTTTAACGAGGGAAGAAAATAATGTTAACCTTTTACTAAACAGAGAGCAAGTCTCACTTTCTCAAAAGCCATCTAAAATTACTATTCTCTGAAAGATAGGATAATCTCATTATGGAGCTTCCCGAAAGACTTAAGCTCGAAGAATGGTTCATGCGTGTCGTATGATAAGAGTATTTATTTTCCATGGGGAATATATGGCAAGCATATTAGAATCAAGATTTTTAAAAAAAATGAAAAAATATGAAAAAGGAGGGATAAATGACAATCATATTTATTCATTTGAGAAGCATAAATTATGGAGTGTAAATGCAGAGACAACTAAATAAAGGATAAAAGACACTTGGCCTGCTGTATTGAAAGAAAACATGATATATCTCGGAAAATATAACAGAGTTAAACTTTGTTACAAGTGTGGGTGATGGTGTACACAATGCAAAATTCTGAAAAACAAGAAATGTAGAATATCTAAGTTGTACATCATGACAACAATGATGAAGTCGGTGCAGTAGGGATCAGTTGGGAAACCAACAACAGTGACCCAATTACTGATTGAGAATAATAGATGAATAATAGACAAGTATATTAGTTACTTTTGCCAAGATCTAACCAATATGACAGATAGGTAAGGGGGAGCAGTGCCTAATATTCATGGACACATCAATATGTACTATAAAATCCAAAACATCAAAAACAAGCAATAAACCAAACTACAGTTTAATTAATATTTCCTTCTACAGAGCAATGATTTAAATTCACAATTCACCACTAAATTCACACTATTCATTCCTTTGTCAACATTGCTTCTATGATTAATTTGTATGCAAGATGCAACGTAAATTATCCTAAAGAAGGATAGGAATGGCAAACACTGATAAACAGTTCTGTAATCTTCAAACGAGTTATACAGTCGATCAAATTATAAAAGGTAGAAGAGAATATCATAAAATAAAATACACATGCAATGAGGAATTACCTGCAACCAATGTAGATGATTACAGGCCAAGGATAATTCTCTTGGAATACAGCTATGATAAAGTCTGTTGAGATCGAGTTCAAATTTCTTAGCCATTATTTCATACTTTTCGCATACTAAATCATGAACGTGAACGTCTTCCACAGGGTGCCAACAAATCGCCACGGAATTCAATCGTTTGTATTCATTCCCTACTCGACCCGCTTATTGCTGGTGCTACCTCTATTTTTTACATCAACCCTTTATGGTCATCTCCGTTTTACTTCGAACTTTTCGCAAGTAACGAACAACGTCCGACCTGAGTCCGTCAGCGATTCGACAGACCCGTTCCTTTTTCTCCCTTACGCTCACTTAAATGATGCAAAAAGCAGTGTTCCTCCCTGCAAAGTCCAAGAATCTTTCATTTAGAATAAGAAGCACAGATACCTACAGCGACGTACTAGTAAATTATTTTCGTAGGTTTGTTATGATAGTAAATCGCGAAATAAATATAAGCATCGTTCAGGGTATTCCTGTGGACGACACTTTTGAATTCCGATTTCGGACGACACCTCTATCCCAGAATTCTCTTTGGGTACATGAGGAACGCGTGCTTAATACCTTATGCAAATCGGTATCTCCTGTGAATGCTAGGAACTCGATAAGGGCAGAAGTTGTATCTGTACATTATTAAAAAAAGGGTAGTAACATCCGTTGAATGAAATGATCCTCTAAGACATGGCCAGTATTATGGTAGATGAAGAAAGATTCATCGGCGAACATTATCCCGGGTCGAAATATATGTTACGAGCAGTCCTCCGAAATACGCCTCGTTACATCGCATGGAGAAATAACCACATTCTCAAGCATCAAATAAATTTCTTCTTCTTAGCTTTCAGGAATTGATGGTTTCAGTAGCCATGCCAGAATTAGGAAAAGGTTGTTCGCTTACCCTATTATAAAATTTCTTATAGATTACGTTCGGCGGGCCGCTTTGATGGCGTAAACAGTAGATAATAGCGTGACACTTGATTATCCTGGTAAATGCCACCGGTTTTGTAGAAATATTATAAAAGAATAACAAAAAAAACTAGGACTTTTGGAACTCTTGAATTCGGACCTTCAGATTTGGAATCGGCTGCGTTCGTTTTTGGATCTTGGGAAACTCGGACCTTCGGGTTTGGAATCGGCTGCGTTTGTTTTGGAATCTTCGGAAAACTTTTGGAATCTCTTGGATTTGAACCCTGGACCTTTGGATTTGGAATCGGCCACGTTACAACAAGGCTAACGTGTCTGCCTCTGGTGGCTGATAAAATTACAAAATATAAAATGCTTTCGAGATGTTCCTCTCGTGCACCTGTTCGATAGCAGTCAACGAGTCTCACACTGTTTATTCCATGTCGGTTGCGACATTCACGTTTATCAGGATAATCACCGGCTCCGCCACTCCTCTATCTCTGTCCGTAATAACAATAACGAGGCGTTTAACGTATAAGGAGGACATCCAATTCCCGACAGCTCAAATACGTTGACCATGTCATTACCAATTAAACGTTTCAGCCAGAGCTAGAGTATCGGCAATGCACGTACACGTTCCTCTCTGACGAGGATGCTTGCACGATAGTTAAATAGCGAAAAGACTGGGAAAGCACTTGCTGGTTAGCTAACCACTTCATCACCAAGCCATGTCAGTACCACTTATGATTCAGGTTGATACCTTCTGGGTCCATATCATGTCACTATCTTTCAGTTCTAATTGTAAAATTCACAAAAACACACAATTCTCCCGGAAAGATTTGATATCCAAAAGTATACTCAAATGAATTGGCTAACAAATTTTAAAAAATCTGGTCACATATTTCAATTTTCAGGAGGAGAAAATTGCAGATAATATTCAATTACACCCAATGAAGAGAGCTAACATAAAGATGTTCAATATTTAAACCAGGAATTTGGTGTGAGGGAAGAAAATAATGTTAACCTTTTACTAAACAGAGAGCAAGTCTCACTTTCTCAAAAGCCATCTAAAATTACTATTCTCTGAAAGATAGGATAATCTCATTATGGAGCTTCCCGAAAGACTTAAGCTCGAAGAATGGTTCATGCGTGTCGTATGATAAGAGTATTTATTTTCCATGGGGAATATATGGCAAGCATATTAGAATCAAGATTTTTAAAAAAAATGAAAAAATATGAAAAAGGAGGGATAAATGACAATCATATTTATTCATTTGAGAAGCATAAATTATGGAGTGTAAATGTAGAGACAACTAAATAAAGGATAAAAGACACTTGGCCTGCTGTATTGAAAGAAAACATGATATATCTCGGAAAATATAACAGAGTTAAACTTTGTTACAAGAGTGGGTGATGGTGTACACAATGCAAAATTCTGTAAGACAAGAAATGTAACAAATCTAAGTAGTACATCATGACAACAATGATAAGTCGGTGCAGTAGGGATCAGTTGGGAAACCAACAACAGTGACCCAATTACCGATTGAGAATAATAGATGAATAATAGACAAGTATATAAGTAACTTTTGCCAAGATCTAACCAATATGACAGATAGGTAAGGGGGAGCAGTGCCTAATATTCATGGACACATCAATATGTACTATAAAATCCAAAACATCAAAAACAAGCAATAAACCAAACTACAGTTTAATTAATATTTCCTTCTACAGAGCAATGATTTAAATTCACAATTCACCACTAAATTCACACTATTCATTCCTTTGTCAACATTGCTTCTATGATTAATTTGTATGCAAGATGTAACGTAAATTATCCTAAAGAAGGATAGGAATGGCAAACACTGATAAACAGTTCTGTAATCTTCAAACGAGTTATACAGTCGATCAAATTATAAAAGGTAGAAGAGAATATCATAAAATAAAATACACATGCAATGAGGAATTACCTGCAACCAATGTAGATGATTACAGGCCAAGGATAATTCTCTTGGAATACAGCTATGATAAAGTCTGTTGAGATCGAGTTCAAATTTCTTGGCCATTATTTCATACTTTTCGCATACTAAATCATGAACGTGAACGTCTTCCACAGGGTGCCAACAAATCGCCACGGAATTCAATCGTTTGTATTCATTCCCTACTCGACCCGCTTACTGCTGGTGCTACCTCTATTTTTTACATCAACCCTTTATGGTCATCTCCGTTTTACTTCGAACTTTTCGCAAGTAACGAACAACGTCCGACCTGAGTCCGTCAGCGATTCGACAGACCCGTTCCTTTTTCTCCCTTACGCTCACTTAAATGATGCAAAAAGCAGTGTTCCTCCCTGCAAAGTCCAAGAATCTTTCATTTAGAATAAGAAGCACAGATACCTACAGCGACGTACTAGTAAATTATTTTCGTAGGTTTGTTATGATAGTAAATCGCGAAATAAATATAAGCATCGTTCAGGGTATTCCTGTGGACGACACTTTTGAATTCCGATTTCGGACGACACCTCTATCCCAGAATTCTCTTTGGGTACATAAGGAACGCGTGCTTAATACCTTATGCAAATCGGTATCTTCATCTCCTGTGAATGCTATGAACTCGATAATGGCAGAAGTTGTATCTGTACATTATTAAAAAGAGGGTAGTAACATCCGTTGAATGAAATGATCCTCTAAGACATGGCCAGTATTATGAAGTAGATGAAGAAAGATTCATCGGCGAACATTATCCCGGGTCGAAATAGATGTTACGAGCAGTCCTCCGAAATACGCCTCGTTACATCGCATGGAGAAATAACCACATTCTCAAGCATCAAATAAATTTCTTCTTCTTGGCTTTCAGGAATTGATGGTTTCAGTAGCCATGCCAGAATTAGGAAAAGGTTGTTCGCTTACCCTATTATAAAATTTCTTATAGATTACGTTCGGCGGGCCGCTTTGATGGCGTAAACAGTAGATAATAGCGTGACACTTGATTATCCTGGTAAATGCCACCGGTTTTGTAGAAATATTATAAAACAATAACAAAAAAAAAATAGGACCTTTGGAACTCTTGAATTCGGACCTTCAGATTTGGAATCGGCTGCGTTCGTTTTTGGATCTTGGGAAACTCGGACCTTCGGATTTGGAATCGGCTGCGTTTGTTTTGGAATCTTCGGAAAACTTTTGGAATCTCTTGGATTTGAACCCTGGACCTTTGGATTTGGAATCGGCCACGTTACAACAAGGCTAACGTGTCTGCCTCTGGTGGCTGATAAAATTACAAAATATAAAATGCTTTCGAGATGTTCCTCTCGTGCACCTGTTCGATAGCAGTCAACGAGTCTCACACTGTTTATTCTGTGTCGGTTGCGACATTCACGTTTATCAGGATAATCACCTGCTCCGCCACTCCTCTATCTCAGTCCGTAATAACAATAACGAGGCGTTTAACGTATAAGGAGGACATCCAATTCCCGACAGCTCAAATACGTTGACCGTATCATTACCAATTAAACGTTTCAGCCAGAGCTAGAGTATCGGCAATGCACGTACACGTTCCTCTCTGACGAGGATACTTACACGATAGTTAAATAACGAAAAGACTGGGAAACCACTTGCTGGTTAGCTAACCACTTCATCACCAAGCCATGTCAGTACCACTTATGATTCAGGTTGATACCTTCTGGGTCCATATCATGTCACTATCTTTCAGTTCTAATTGTAAAATTCACAAAAACACACAATTCTCCCGGAAAGATTTGATATCCAAAAAGTATACTCAAATGAATTGGCTAACAAATTTTAAAAAATCTGGTCACATACTTCAATTTACAGGAGGAGAAAATTGCAGATAATATTCAATTACACCCAATGAAGAGAGCTAACATATAGATGTTTAATATTTAAACCAGGAATTAGGTGTGAGGGAAGAAAATAATGTTAACCTTTTACTAAACAGAGAGCAAGTCTCACTTTCTCAAAAGCCATCTAAAATTACTATTCTCTGAAAGATAGGATAATCTCATTATGGAGCTTCCCGAAAGACTTAAGCTCGAAGAATGGTTCATACGTGTCGTATGATAAGAGTATTTATTTTCCATGGGGAATATATGGCAAGCGTATTAGAATTAAGATTTCTAAAAAAAACTGAAAAAATATGAAAAAGGAGGGTGAAATGACAATCATATTTATTCATTTGAGAAGCATAAATTATGGAGTGTAAATCTACAGAAAACTAAATAAAGGTTAAAAGACACTTGGCCTGCTGTATTATTATAGTAAAGAAAACATGATATATCTCTGAAAATAAAACAGAGTTAGAATTTGTTACAAGAGTGGGTGATGGTGTACACAATGCAAAATTCTGTAAAACAAGAAATGTAACAAATCTAAGTAGTACATCATGACAACAATGATAAGTCGGTGCAGTAGGGATCAGTTGGGAAACCAACAACAGTGACCCAATTACTGATTGAGAATAATAGATGAATAATAGACAAGTATATTAGTTACTTTTGCCAAGATCCAACCAATATGACAGATAGGTAAGGAGGAGCAGTGCCTACTATTCATGGACACATCAATATGCACTATAAAATCCAAAACATCAAAAACAAGCAATAAACCAAACTACAGTTTAATTAATATTTCCTTCTACAGAGCAATGATTTAAATTCACAATTCACCACTAAATTCACACTATTCATTCCTTTGTCAACATTGCTTCTATGATTAATTTGTATGCAAGATGCAACGTAAATTATCCTAAAGAAGGATAGGAATGGCAAACACTGATAAACAGTTCTGTAATCTTCAAACGAGTTATACAGTCGATCAAATTATAAAAGGTAGAAGAGAATATCATAAAATAAAATACATATGCAATGAGGAATTACCTGAACCAATGTAGATGATTACAGGCCAAGGATAATTCTCTTGGAATACAGCTATGATAAAGTCTGTTGAGATCGAGTTCAAATTTCTTAGCCATTATGACATACTTTCCGCATACTAAATCATGAACGTGAACGTCTTCCACAGGGTGCCAACAAATCGCCACGGAATTCAATCGTTTGTATTCATTCCCTTCTCGACCCGCTTACTGCGGATGCTACCTCTATTTTTTACATCAACCCTAAATGGTCATCTCCGTTTTACTTCGAACTTTTCGCAAGTAACGAACAACGTCCGACCTGAGTCCGACAGCGAAACGACAGACCCAATCCTTTTTCTCCCTTACGCTCACTTAAATGATGCGGTCGTAAAAAGGATTTAGAATTTATTTATTGTCTACGCATTCGTTAATACACACGCCTCGCAATCTTAGACGAGGCGAAAACGGTTCGACATTCATCTTTCGCTTGCCATGAGTAACGTTTTCTAAACGGAATTCCAGCAGATGGCGAGGCAATGCTTCCACGCGGCTTAAGTGGGCTGGTCTTCGTTGCGAACGGAGGTGGCTCCCATGATTCGAGTGGCCTTTTCATACCAAGCCTTTGGCTACGAAAGCTCGACGATTCATCATGGATCGAGTGACTGTTACCATATCTTTGTGCCAAGTGTTGTTACCGGAGAATATGCAAGATTTGACGGATACGGTTGCTACGCAGACGTAAGCCACGATTTCTTCGCCTTTTGAGTGCGTGAGAAGCGGAAGAGCTTGGAGTGAGGTTCGAAGGAAAAATTCAGGTAAGAAACCTAGTGCCATTAGAAACCGCCCTTTTCTCCTGTGTTTACAAATATTGTCTTCCCGAACATTTCCCTGTTCATCGTTTCCAAGTAACGATTCCTTTAAGTCATCGCCACAGATATCTAAAGTAACGAGCTTAGCCATAAACGATATTGAGAGAACGCATTCATTCCTCGTGCATGTGGAATAATATCGAAATGTGCCAGAAAATTAAGAATCCAAAGCTTTTCCCCTCGACAGAGCACTCCGTGAAGGCATCATGGCTAGAATGGGGATGCTTTTAAGCTCTTTTGCATGCTAAAAACTAGAAATTAATGGAATTTAACAACTTCTGAAAGGGACGATGTGATCGCGGTGAGATGCAAGAGGAAAGTGAGGTATGACTAACGGCGTTGGGGGCTGTGACCGTTACCGGCGGGGGTCTAAAATTGCAATTAGATTTTTAAAAATGAACATAGGGCGTATCGTAAACGATAAAAATTACATGAATATTAGTATTTATTATGATTTTTTCCTACTACGTGAGTCTTACCGCACAACGATACTATTTTCATGAGTACCGACACCGGATTTCTGCTGAATACAAGAAAACCAACGTTAGTCGCCGTCGACATAAAAGTAGAGAGGAATTTTACCGATGTGCAATCGTTAATACGCTGAAGGAACATGTGGCTTAAAATTTGACAATACAGCGCTTGCACTGATAGCGGTGGTGTATTCCTCAGCCAATCAGAAGCGAGATAATTATTTAGCGGGACCTCGAATGGTATTAATTAATAATTTTTAGATTTATTATGTTAGGAGAAGAATAAATGATTCTCCGCTCTTCGAAGCAATACCAGAGTAATCCAATAATTTCTAAACTTGCGATTGCTATATTTTTTCTTTATTATTGCCCTCGTGAATAAGTATACGATTTACATTTCCAACCGCTCGCCCTTGTGCATATTGGACTCAACCTACTTTTAAAGTCAGTGACGCTAAAATCCACGGCGATTTCACCTCTACAAGGTGTCTCTGTGTCTGCAGGGAAAGCCTCGCTTTGGATATTTGCTTCTTTTCTAATGAAATAATTATTTTTTCGATTTCAGGATGCCATGCGCTTGGAGAATGCAACCCTACGTCACGACGACAAGACTTTCCCTAGCGGATTGCAACTCCTGCTTCAACAGCTTTGGTGGCATGAATTACATGATCGAAAATGTGAGTATGAATATACTTTCAAGATACCAAGCCTTGGAAACAAATGGTTCTCACTGACTGATTTCTGAGACCAACCTCAAATCTGTGATGATTTTCAAATGAAATGCTATTATCTTTAACGTTTTGCATAATGCACTAATGAATATGATCGGGAAGTGAAAGGATGATTCGATGAACATATGCTTGGGTTATCCAATAGATTATGTGTCACATTGGTAATTGATGGAGCATACTCCTGCATTGATGAGTGCTATATATGAGGATTGTTAATGGAAGCAATCCTGGCATTGTCATGCATTGACATGCTATCATCAGGTGGATATTGTTTTAACTTTTCCCAAGTCTTTTTTTAATATTTCATTCACTCCTACTTCAGTGAAATTCCTTACAAATTAAGTTCAGCCCTAATAGCTCCTCTAGTGAACTTCCTCTCGGATGGATGGGTGCTCTACCATCGATCCTCTACGTTCCTGCCACCTTCTTCTCCTTTCCATCTCCAATATTACTCATCACCACCATGTCGACAAGGAATGAGTTGATCCATGGAATAGTTTTTAACTTTCCTCGGCCATGCTCTGCAGTTAAACGAACAGAAATCTTCACATATAAGCTCGATTTGTTCTGGCCGCACTTGGTGGAAGGACAAATTAAATGAAGGACATCACTTGGTGACTTCCACGATTTAGATTTCTTCACAGCCTGCATTAATCAGTCCATCCCTCAATTTAATGCTAGCATTTATTCATGGATCATGAAGAAGCTCCTTTAACCTTCCATTCTCGGCGACCTTGTCCTCCTCCTTCTTGACATGCACTATATTCTTTTCCCATCGAGTTTAAGGTTACTTCTTAGGTGTTTCAATTCAAAATAACCCTCTCTGCAGCTTTCCTTCTTCGTCGGTTTTACATGAAGCAGTTTTCTTTTCCCCACAATGAACGATTTCCAGTCTTCCTCTTTCCTTTCATTTACTTCGCTTTTGAGTCTCAGCAAGTACATTCTGGGATGTTTGAACGGTGCCTTCATCACAGGCAGATGTTGTTCTTTCATAAGGAAAACTGGCCAAGGACTTACACTTCAGCACACCCATGTGCCACACCCTTCCAACTACATATCTGGAGAAATTAGGCTGAACTTTCAACGTCACAGACGTTCTCTGCCTTCAGCAAGTCCATGCATAACTTGCCTTACTTTCGTTCCTGAGCATCTGCAAGGTTTCCTATGATTCTCGTACTCAAAGGCAATTCGGTTCTCTCCCTTAACTTTGCATATCTCCATCCCGTCAACTCTATCCAAGGCACCTTCTACATCCTCAATTGCCACAACAGAGACATGACAATCCACGAGCCATGGCTTTCGCAGATGCAATTCCCATTGATCTATGTCAACATTTTTATTCCATGCATTTATCCACAAACGAAATTCCTGAAGGGAAGCTTCCTTTCCTCATTGCCTTATTTTTATGTATTCAGTGCATCGATTTAAAATATCCATTTCACCTTCATCTCAGGTACTTCGAATTCCTGTGCAGGAGAGGATTCCGGTCAAGAGACGATAGATTAGGAGGCTGATCATGATGTGGATCGTCGCATGCAGCCGGACAAGCGGGAAGGAGTACCTTAGCTTTAATAATGCACCAACATGAGCGATATGAAGTGCTTATGATGTATATTGAGGCAGTTTGAATAAATTTCAACCATTCAAAACTTTATACTCTTCTTTCATTACCCACCAAATTCATAAAGCAATGTTATATATAATAAGATGTATAATGATAAAAGAGCGGGAAGCCCTGAACGGACCATTAAACGTTTCATTCTTGAGCAAATACGGTCGGCAAGGAGTTGAATACGAAAAAGTTAACTCAATCGTTCTGTTCGAACGGTATGCTTCAATTAAACGAGCTGTTTCAACAGCCTTCCCCGAAACTTTTATTATTCTAGGTGAGGAAAAGTAACGCTCGAACGCCTTCCACAAGGTGCCAACAAATCGCCACGGAAGTCAATTCATTCCCTTCCCGACCCGCTTGCTGCTGGTGCTACCTCTATTTTTTACATCAACCCTTTATGGTCATCTCCGTTTTACTTCGAACTTTTCGCAAGTAACGAACAACGTCCGACCTGAGTCCGTCAGCGATTCGACAGACCTGTTCCTTTTTCTCCCTTACGCTCACTTAAATGATGCAAAAAGCAGTGTTCCTCCCTGCAAAGTCCAAGAATCATTCATTTAGAATAAGAAGCACAGATACCTACAGCGACGTACTAGTAAATTATTTTCGTAGGTTTTTTATGATAGTAAATCGCGAAATAAATATAAGCATCGTTCAGGGTATTCCTGTGGACGACACTTTTGAATTCCGATTTCGGACGACACCTCTATCCCAGAATTCTCTTCGGGTACATGAGGAACGCGTGCTTAATACCTTATGCAAATCGGTATCTTCATCTCCTGTGAATGCTATGAACTCGATAAGGGCAGAAGTTGTATCTGTACATTATTAAAAAAGGGTAGTAACATCCGTTGAATGAAATGATCCTCTAAGACATGGCCAGTATTATGGTAGATGAAGAAAGATTCTTCGGCGAACATTATCCCGGGTCGAAATAGATGTTGCGAGCAGTCCTCCGAAATACGCCTCGTTACATCGCATGGAGAAATAACCACATTCTCAAGCATCAAATAAATTTCTTCTTCTTAGCTTTCAGGAATTGATGGTTTCAGTAGCCATGCCAGAATTAGAAAAAAGTTGTTCTCTTACCCTATTATAAAATTTCTTATAGATTACGTTCGGCGGGCCGCTTTGATGGCGAAAACAGTAGATAATAGCGTGAAACTTGTTTATCCTGGTAAATGCCACCGGTTTTGTAGAAATATTATAAAACAATAACAAAAAAAACTAGGACTTTTGGAACTCTTGAATTCGGACCTTCAGATTTGGAATCGGCTGCGTTTGTTTTGGAATCTTCGGAAACTCGGACCTTCGGATTTGGAATCGGCTGCGTTTGTTTTGGAATCTTCGGAAAACTTTTGGAATCTCTTGGATTTGAACCCTGGACCTTTGGATTTGGGATCGGCCACGTTACCACCAGGCTAACGTGTCTGCCTCTGGTGGCTGATAAAATTACAAAATATAAAATGCTTTCGAGATGTTCCTCTCGTGCACCTGTTCGATAGCAGTCAACGAGTCTCACACTGTTTATTCCATGTCGGTTGCGACATTCACGTTTATCAGGATAATCACCTGCTCCGCCACTCCTCTATCTCTGTCCGTAATAACAATAACGAGGCGTTTAACGTATAAGGAGGACATCCAATTCCCGACAGCTCAAATACGTTGACCATATCATTACCAATTAAACGTTTCAGCCAGAGCTAGAGTATCGGCAATGCACGTACACGTTCCTCTCTGACGAGGATACTTACACGATAGTTAAATAACGAAAAGACTGGGAAACCACTTATGGTTAGCTAACCACTTCATCATCAAGCCTTCTCAGTACCACTTATGATTCAGGTTGATTTCTTCTGGGTCCTTATCATGTCACTATTTTTCAGTTCTAATTTTAAAATTCACAAAAACACACAATTCTTCCGGAAAGGTTTGATATCCAAAAAGTATACTCAAATGAATTGGCTAACAAATTTTTAAAAATCTGGTCACATATTTCAATTTACAGGAGGAGAAAATTGCAGATAATATTCAATTACACCCAATGAAGAGAGCTAACATAAAGATGTTCAATATTTAAACCAGGAATTAGGTGTGTTTTAACGAGGGAAGAAAATAATGTTAACCTTTTACTAAACAGGGAGCAAGTCTCACTTTCTCAAAAGCCATCTAAAATTACTATTCTCTGAAAGATAGGATAATCTCATTATGGAGCTTCCCGAAAGACTTAAGCTCGAAGAATGGTTCATACGTGTCGTATGATAAGAGTATTTATTTTCCATGGGGAATATATGGCAAGCGTATTAGAATTAAGATTTCTAAAAAAAACTGAAAAAATATGAAAAAGGAGGGTGAAATGACAATCATATTTATTCATTTGAGAAGCATAAATTATGGAGTGTAAATCTACAGAAAACTAAATAAAGGTTAAAAGACACTTGGCCTGCTGTATTATTATAGTAAAGAAAACATGATATATCTCTGAAAATAAAACAGAGTTAGAATTTGTTACAAGAGTGGGTGATGGTGTACACAATGCAAAATTCTGTAAAACAAGAAATGTAACAAATCTAAGTAGTACATCATGACAACAATGATAAGTCGGTGCAGTAGGGATCAGTTGGGAAACCAACAACAGTGACCCAATTACTGATTGAGAATAATAGATGAATAATAGACAAGTATATTAGTTACTTTTGCCAAGATCCAACCAATATGACAGATAGGTAAGGAGGAGCAGTGCCTACTATTCATGGACACATCAATATGCACTATAAAATCCAAAACATCAAAAACAAGCAATAAACCAAACTACAGTTTAATTAATATTTCCTTCTACAGAGCAATGATTTAAATTCACAATTCACCACTAAATTCACACTATTCATTCCTTTGTCAACATTGCTTCTATGATTAATTTGTATGCAAGATGCAACGTAAATTATCCTAAAGAAGGATAGGAATGGCAAACACTGATAAACAGTTCTGTAATCTTCAAACGAGTTATACAGTCGATCAAATTATAAAAGGTAGAAGAGAATATCATAAAATAAAATACATATGCAATGAGGAATTACCTGAACCAATGTAGATGATTACAGGCCAAGGATAATTCTCTTGGAATACAGCTATGATAAAGTCTGTTGAGATCGAGTTCAAATTTCTTAGCCATTATGACATACTTTCCGCATACTAAATCATGAACGTGAACGTCTTCCACAGGGTGCCAACAAATCGCCACGGAATTCAATCGTTTGTATTCATTCCCTTCTCGACCCGCTTACTGCGGATGCTACCTCTATTTTTTACATCAACCCTAAATGGTCATCTCCGTTTTACTTCGAACTTTTCGCAAGTAACGAACAACGTCCGACCTGAGTCCGACAGCGAAACGACAGACCCAATCCTTTTTCTCCCTTACGCTCACTTAAATGATGCGGTCGTAAAAAGGATTTAGAATTTATTTATTGTCTACGCATTCGTTAATACACACGCCTCGCAATCTTAGACGAGGCGAAAACGGTTCGACATTCATCTTTCGCTTGCCATGAGTAACGTTTTCTAAACGGAATTCCAGCAGATGGCGAGGCAATGCTTCCACGCGGCTTAAGTGGGCTGGTCTTCGTTGCGAACGGAGGTGGCTCCCATGATTCGAGTGGCCTTTTCATACCAAGCCTTTGGCTACGAAAGCTCGACGATTCCTCATGGATCGAGTGACTGTTACCATATCTTTTTGCCAAGTGTTGTTACCGGAGAATATGCAAGATTTGACGGATACGGTTGCTACGCAGACGTAAGCCACGATTTCTTCGCCTTTTGAGTGCGTGAGAAGCGGAAGAGCTTGGAGTGAGGTTCGAAGGAAAAATTCAGGTAAGAAACCTAGTGCCATTAGAAACCACCCTTTTCTCCTGTGTTTACAAATATTGTCTTCCCGAACATTTCCCTGTTCATCGTTTCGAAGAGACGATTCCATTCAGTCATCGCCACAGATATCTCAAGTAACGAGCTTAGCCATAAACGATATTGAGAGAACGCATTCATTCCTCGTGCATGTGGAATAATATCGAAATGTGCCAGAAAATTAAGAATCCAAAGCTTTTCCCCTCGACAGAGCCCTCCGTGAAGGCATCATGGCTAGAATGGGGATGCTTTTAAGCTCTTTTGCATGCTAAAAACTAGAAATTAATGGAATTTAAAAACTTCTGAAAGGGACGATGTGATCGCGGTGAGATGCAAGAGGAAAGTGAGGTATGACTAACGGCGTTGGGGGTTGTGACCGTTACCGGTGGGGGTCTAAAATTGCAATTAGATTTTTAAAAATGAACATAGGGTGTATCGTAAACGATAAAAATTACATGAAGATTAGTATTTATTATGATTTTTTCCTACTACGTGAGTCTTACCGCACAACGATACTATTTTCATGAGTACCGACACCGGATTTCTGCTGAATACAAGAAAACCAACTTTAGTCGCCGTCGACATAAAAGTAGAGAGGAATTTTACCGATGTGCAATCGTTAATACGCTAAAGGAGCATGTGCCTTAAAATTTAACAATACAGCGCTTGTACTGACAGCGGTGGTATATTCCTCAGCCAATCAGAAGCGAGATAATTATTTAGCGGGACCTCGAATGGTATTAATTAATAACTTTTAGATTTATTAAGTTAGGAGAAGAATAAATGATTCTCCGCTCTTCGAAGCAATACCAGAGTAATCCAATAATTTCTAAACTTGCGATTGCTATATTTTTTCTTTATTATTGCCCTCGTGGATAAGTATACGATTTACATTTCCAACCGCTCGCCCTTGTGCATATTGGACTCAACCTACTTTTAAAGACAGTGACGCTAAAATCCATGGCGATTCATCGTTTTCACCTCGGCAAGGTGTCTCTGTGTCTGCAGGGAAAGCCTCGCTTTGGATATTCGCTTCTTTTCTGATGAAATAATTATTTTTTCGATTTCAGGATGCCATGCGCTTGGAGAATGCAAACCTACGTCACGACGACAAGACTTTCCCTAGCGGATTGCAACTCCTGCTTCAACAGCTTTGGTGGCATGAATTACATGATCGAAAATGTGAGTATGAATATACTTTCAAGATACCAAGCCTTGGAAACAAATGGTTCTCACTGACCGATTTCTGAGACCAAGCTCAAATCTGCGATAGTTTTCAAATGAAATGCAATTATCATTAACCTTTTGCATAATACTCTTATGAATGTGATCGGGAAGTGAAAGGATGATTCGATGAACATATGCTTGGGTTATCCAATAGATTATGTGTCACATTGGTAATTAATGGAGCATACTCCTGCATTGATGAGTGCTATATATGAGGATTGTTAATGGAAGCAATCCTGGCATTGTCATGCATTGACATGCTATCATCAGGTGGATATTGTTTTAACTTTTCCCAAGTCTTTTTTTTAATATTTCACTCACTCCTACTTCAGTGAAATTCCTTACAAATTAAGTTCAGCCCTAATAGCTCCTCTAGTGAACTTCCTCTCGGATGGATGGGTGCTCTACCATCGATCCTCTACGTTCCTGCCACCTTCTTCTCCTTTCCATCTCCAATATTACTCATCACCACCATGTCGACAAGGAATGAGTTGATCCATGGAATAGTTTTTAACTTTCCTCTGCCATGCTCTGCAGTTAAACGAATAGAAATCTTCACATATAAGCTCGATTTGTTCTGGCCGCACTTGGTGGAAGGACATATTAAATGAAGGAAATCACTTGGTGACTTCCACGATTTAGAAATCTTCACAGCCTGCATTAATCAGTCCATCCCTCAATTTAATGCTAGCATTTATTCATGGATCATGAAGAAGCTCCTTTAACCTTCCATTCTCGGCGACCTTGTCCTCCTCCTTCTTGACATGCACTATATTCTTTTCCCATCGAGTTTAAGGTTACTTCTTAGGTGTTTCAATTCAAAATAACCCTCTCTGCAGCTTTCCTTCTTCGTCGGTTTTACATGAAGCAGTTTTCTTTTCCCCACAATGAACGATTTCCAGTCTTCCTCTTTCCTTTCATTTACTTCGCTTTTGAGTCTCAGCAAGTACATTCTGGGATGTTTGAACGGTGCCTTCATCACAGGAAGATGTTGTTCTTTCATAAGGAAAACTGGCCAAGGTCTTGCACTTCAGCACACCCATGTGCCACACCCTTCCAACTACATATCTGGAGATATTAGGCTGAACTTTCAACGTCACAGACGTTCTCTGCCTTCAGCAAGTCTATGCATAACTTGCCTTGCTACTTGCTTTCGTTCCTGAGCATCTGCAAGGTTTCCTAGGATTCTCATACTCAAAGGAAATTCGGTTCTCTCCCTTAACTTTGCATATCTCCATCCCGTCAACTCTATCCAAGGCACCTTCTACATCCTCAATTGCCACAACAGAGACATGTCAATCCACGAGCCATGGCTTTCGCAGATGCAATTCCCATTGATCTATGTCAACATTTTTATTCCATGCATTTATCCACAAACGAAATTCCTGAAGGGAAGCTTCCTTTCCTCATTGCCTTATTTTTATGTATTCAGTGCATCGATTTAAAATATCCATTTCACCTTCATCTCAGGTACTTCGAATTCCTGTGCAGGAGAGGATTCCGGTCAAGAGACGATAGATTAGGAGGCTGATCATGATGTGGATCGTCGCATGCAGCCGGACAAGCGGGAAGGAGTACCTTAGCTTTAATAATGCACCAACATGAGCGATATGAAGTGCTTATGATGTATATTGAGGCAGTTTGAATAAATTTCAACCATTCAAAACTTTATACTCTTGTTTCATTACCCACCAAATTCATGAAGCAATGTTATATATAATAAGATATATAATAATAAAAGAGCTGGAAGCCCTGAACGGACCATTAAACGTTTCATTCTTGAGCAAATACGGTCGGCACGGAGTTGAATATGAAGAAGTTAACTCAATCGTTCTGTTCGAACGGTATGTTTCAATTAAACGATCTGTTTCAACAGCCTTCCCCGAAACTTTCATTATTCTAAGTGTGGAAAAATAACGCTCGAACGCCTTCCACAAGGTGCCCACAAATCGCCACGGAATTCAATCGTTTGTATTCACTCCCTTCCCGACCCGCTTGCTGCTGGTGCTACCTCTATTTTTTACATCAACCCTTTATGGTCATCTCCGTTTTACTTCGAACTTTTCGCAAGTAACGAACAACGTCAGACCTGAGTCTGTTAGCGATTCGACAGACCCGATCCTTTTTCACCTTTCTTCTTATAGAGAAGAAGGGTGAAAAAGGATCGGGTGAATTTCATATTATTCTTCTATCTATGGCGCCATGAAATTTTCATTTAGGACTGGAAAACGTTTTTCGGAATTATTTTTCAGAATTCTTTGCTCTTGAATTGGTATCGAAACTTACATTATCCTGAAACTGTTCAAATGCTCGACGCGATTCTATAGTTTACAACTGATATTTTATATGTAAGATATATAAAATGATCTTACATTTAAGGATTTACCGAATGTTAATCAATTTTAAGGACATGTATAAAGCAAAGTACACTCTCATTCACTGTACAAGGATAAATTAATAATAAGAAACCAAATAACTACAAACGAGGTGGCAGTACCATTAATAATGGAGACAATATGGTTATGGGAGATTTTTATCCGATTTTTCGATAAAACTCTTTTACAGAAGTTGTAGTAAAACTTTTTTAGACTAATCTTGAGAATGCATCTTCAGAGCTAACTATAAATTCTCTTGCGGCATATAAAAGCAGATGTTTTTTCTCATATACGTTTCAATTTTCTGATTAACAAATTCAGAGATTGAAATTACTTGTCAAATGATTTATTTCCTTCTCCGATAACAGAAAGATAGCCAATGCACTTCAAATTTATCTAATAATAACATTCATTTGAATGATGAACTTGGGATTATATTCAATACATTCATGTCGTTTGTTCCTCATTTAGAAAGCATCAGTAAAAAAACCTGTACAATTGTTAGGATGCAATCCTAAAACTTAGGAATATCCAGAATCCTAACCCATTTAACATTTATAAAGTTCTGCATTCTTTATTAGAGAGAGAATTCTTAGAATATGCAACTGTTCTTAATCTTCCTATTATAATATTCAATTAATTAAGCAGGAAAAGATCCAGGACATATTTCATTTATTCCTGATTATTATTCATGATTTCCTGAGATATTTTTTACACATAAATGTAAAAGAAATTCTTTACACAACTCATCAATGTAGCAGTTATGTAAAGATTATTTTGGCACTGAGCCACAAGATTTATGCAAACTCCTATTTTAAAAACTAAATTTACTTTAAATAACTGCAATATTACTCTTGTTATGTACAATTTTGCTTTTTAAATTATTTGTGATATTACTTTTGTTCCCATGATAAATTCTGTTTTTTTTGTTATGGTGTAAAATGATAAAAGGCACATTTTAGCCAGTAAGTATAATCAATATCAAACAATCATGAAACAATACCAATTTAAGATATCTTTAGTTTATTGAAAGGACATTTAATATTTATAAAAAGCATTCATTTATATTCATTAAAAGTAAATGCAACTTTGCAAATAACAAGAGTTTAATAGAGGGGAAGGAATCTTTAACGAAATATATTTATAATTAACTTGAAGCAGAAGTCCATATATGAATATCAAAATAAATATTAATAAAGCTCTTGCTGCAAATCTGTTTTTTCCTTAACCCTCTTCAACATCCCATTATATACAGCTCTAGCTTCAATTTGAAAGAAAGGAATTTTAAAACTTGAGTATGAGGCCTACTTTCCTTACATTGAAAGTATCCTGGAAAACATATTCTAGAAGAAATTGAAAACCTATTCTAACAAGCCATTATTTTGCGTTGATGCCTTCACAAATTTATTCTGAAAAACTTAAAAGATTGGTGTAAGAAACCACATCTACTACTGAATGGGAATGAATTCCTTTTAATTAAGAATTAAATAAAAGATATTTCTCATGTTTAATTTCATACCATTTAATTGGTTGTAATATCATGAATCTTTAGTAGTATATTTTAGTCCATCATTCATTCACGTTTCCACTTAATTTCAATTATCCATAACATCATGATAGACCATCTTACAGACAAAGATTATTTTGAGTCATCCGAATCAAAATCGAAATCAATCGATTCTTTCCTCAGTTACCTCTTGTAAGACAGAGCAGTGGGTTAATACACTGCAAACGAATCCAAGAATCAATATGAAAGGAATAATACAGTGTATATGTGAATTCAAAGAAACTGTATTTATCTTCTTTCCAAAAAGTGAGGGCATATTTAAATTTTTAAAAGTTTGAGTTCCAATGACAAATTGGTAGACAAGATTAACGAAGTGCTATTGCATCCTCCACAAGAAAATCCACTGTAAGCTGAATGTTTTTAATTAGAGGGATATTAAAGTAAGTGAGATACTATTATCTTTCGATTTTGGACACTAATATTATCAAAATATGACAAATACTACCTAATGTAAGACACAATGCTTTGCTTTAAAACAGCCAGTTGAAACCTTGTCACTGAAGAAATTAATAACAATACAGAACCTCTTATTTAAATTTTCAGTGCGAGACTGTAAATATGTAATTGACAAATGATAGTTCATAAATTATCCTATATGATTCACAGTTTTCAAAATAATAAGATCGCAAATTATTCCTTTCATTGAATTAATGAACGAATATTAATAATTTATTCGTTGCCTTGCATTAACCGCAGAATGTCAATATTAACCGTAAATATATATAACTGTAATATTGTATAATCCATCGGAAATAAAATCGAAATTAAATCATTTCATTAATTAAACAACCTCGACCCGTAAACAAAATCTTTATATTTGGAAAAATAATAACTAGCTAAATTTCAAAATGGCTACCTCGATTCTATCGTACTAAGAAATATTGCATTGAATCAATATTATAAATCGAATTAAATACCAAAAAGAAAAATCGCACAGGATTTAATATTAAATTATTTGATCGATTGTGATAATGAAATGGTAAAATATATAGAAATCAATTTATAAGGCAGAAATAGTGCATGTAATTTGGCAACACTGGCATCGATTTCAACCAATCAGAGGCAAGGATTTATGTTTTTGGCGGCATTTTGCTGATTCCAACGTTAGTTCGCGACAGGTTCTTGAAAGTGTTGGATGTGTGATGCAGGATGATTTTTATGCAGAGTAATCGTAAGTAGATATTTAATTTAAAACTTTTATAGATTTGTATAAGTGATTCGTAATTGTAAAGAATTCGTTACCCGTCATGTCGCGTAAAACATTTCGCGTTAAACAGTGAATAATGTATTTTGGGCGTAACGCGATGTTCGGATTCAATTAGTTATCTACTTTCGTTCTCGATTCCAAGAAGTTCCTATCATAATTTCATTTCATTGCTTTGATTTCATAATTCAATCCGTAATAAAACTTTAATCCTTGAATAGTGGACTATATTAAAATTTTATGCGACGGTTATCGATACTCTCGTGGAAAGAGATGACGATGACGAATTTCTTCATGAATTACTGAACCTTTCGTCTTTCTATTACTTTTGATTCAATAACGTGGTGAATTAAATATTTAATAAGAATAAAATAACATTTTTCAACGACCCAAGAAAATTAAATGAGCTTGAATTTTAGCTCACTTACTTATTCCTCACGCATCATGAGTAAACTTTAATTTCAGAGTAAGATATCATACTTTACGTAAAGAATTCTTGCATCTATTGGCCGAAAGTAATTTACAACGTTTTACGATAACTTTGAATTTGTTAATGAATTTTAAAAAATTGGCGGAAAGATTTTTTAAATAATTTTCGTTTCCAATAGATTCTAAAACATCTTAGCATTATTTAAATAGAATTAAATTATAAAAGATGCATTGTATATATGAATATATTTAAATTTACTAGCTATTTCAAAAGGTCATTATCACTATCTTGTTGAATTGAATCTTGGATTGGTAAATGAAATAGCATCACAATACGAAAAAATTTGGTGCTTCCTTAATTTAATATTCTTTGGAAAATTTGAAATAGGAATTATTTATAATTTTATTTTATATCAAATATTTTATTTCTATACAAAATATTTTATTCTCTTTACATATTATATATATATATCATTGTTTACGAGATTTATGCTGATGTAATATTTCAACAAAGAGGATTTCTTTTAGTTAATATTTTATGCAGGACCGAAAGACTTCGAACTTGAGGAGCAACGGGTAGAGTAGCTGCAGAAGTAGAGGAAGAAGACAGCGTAGAAGTAAGTAGGAGTCTTAGTTGGTAAGTAACTGGGTCGCGAATCGGGGATGGGTCGCGGTTCGGGAGAGGGTCGCGAATCGGGGATTGGTCGCGGTTCGGGAGAGGGTCGCGATTAGCGGGAAAGGGTCGCGATTGGGGGTAGGGTCGCGATTCGCGGGAAAGGGTCGCGGTTCGCGGGAAAGGGTCGCGGTTCGCGGGAAAGGGTCGCGGTTGGGGGTAGGGTCGCTGTTGGGGGTAGGGTCGCGGTTCGCGGGAAAGGGTCGCGATTCGTAGGAAAGGGTCGCGATTCGCGGGAAAGGGTCGCGGTTGGGGGTAGGTTCGCGATTCGCCGGAAAGGGTCGCGATTGTGGTAGGTTGGCGATCCGCGGGAAATGGTCGCGATTCGCGGCGAAGGATCGCGTTCACAAACTCGAGAGGAATGATAGGATGGTAGGTCCTAAAACAAATAGTACGATTGTAAGCATCAAATAAATATTATCCCTCTTAATCACGAAAGAAAAATAAGATAGAATTGCTCTGACCTGGAAATGGATGTTGAAAAGAATTTTTCAGTTATTTTTTCATAGGTCCCTCCAATTAGCTAAGACGACCTAGGGCAGACAGACTTCGAACGACGATGAAGTAGAGGAGGAACAATATTCCCTGTATTTCACATTAAAATTCGGAAATTAAAATATTAAGAAGTACGTAAGTCCTCAAACAAATCGATCCTTATGAGCAATTCGAACAATAAATATTTACATCTGACTTTTAAAAATTTCTTTCAATATTTGTTAATGTTATTCTCCCATGTCCCTTTTCTCTCGCCAATGGCGTCGTTTATCCTTTAGAATGTTATAGGAATCTTCGATTGAAAACGAACCCTGGAATTCTTTCAATAAATGCGGACAAGATGTCCAAAAGATAATCTAGGATGAATTGATCTGCACGATCAAAGTTTATCGAAAGTTACGAAGTACTTAAAATACATTATACTGATGAAATCAATATGAGAGGGATATACGTGACCTCGTGGAATGCCATAGTGCTAAAAACAACTTTGTAAATTTCCACAGAAAATTGGTATATTCGCGACCGGTTTCGTAATATGAAATGCACATTGAATTACTTTTCGGGTTACCATATCTTAGTATATTGTAATAAAAACAACTTTGTAAATTTCCACAGAAAATTGGTATATTCGCGACCGGTTTCGTAATATGAAATTAAATCTTCAGGCAAGGATCATCATCAGTATGTGTTTTAAATCCGGAGTTTTCCCGAAATTCGCCGATCTGAAAACATCATCCTCCACACCAGCGACAAGCCAAGCCATCAGGAGTGGAAAACTTGCATGGCTCAAGACAGAACGGAAGATCTGGTTTTACAAGGAGAGATTCTCTCTCCCTATACCTATATTTACTGAGCACGGAGCTGAGTTAGAATCTTCACTACGTAGAATGGCTGACCAACGACGACCTTATTAGAACCAAAGTTAGTCAATTTTCCTTCAAGAAACGAACTGTCCTTAGCAAAAACTCGAAATCCTTCGTTGGCCTCACGAAAATAATCATCCAGTGGGTAGCCCCACAAGAAAAGTGTGTCACTGGAGAAGAACCGCAGGAGCGACTTCAAACCTCGCCGGCTCCACCAGGACGAGAACTCCCGACCACTAGACCTACTCGAAGAAGTGGAAATTAGGGGTTTTTCCCAACAAGACCTTAGAAATGAAACATTGTTCCAAAACCCTTCACCCCTTCTTTCCTTACCTTACAAAATATTCCCATGATGCACCCACGCCTCCCTTCCCCTCTACCCTCCCTCCCTCTCCAACAAACCTATATTATCCCTAGCAAAACGCCATTCCTTGCCTGAAGATGTAATTTCATATTACGAAACCGGTCGCGAATATACCAATTTTCTGTGGAAATTTACAAAGTTGTTTTTATTACAATATACTAAGATATGGTAACCCGAAAAGTAATTCAATGTGCATTTCATATATTCAGAGGATACAAAGAGCAATCTAAGAAAAACTGGCATTTCTTTTTGGATTGAATGAGATTTATGCCAACTTTTATAATGTACTCGGGCGCAGAACGCAGCCGTTCATTTAATTTTCGCTTTAAAATTTATTTCTTTCATTGTAAATAATTATAATCTCCTTTACCGTGTGAAAAGTTCGTCATCTCATGTGCGGTGCGAAATCAGCTCCTTCAGTACTATCTCGATCAAATTACGAAGAATCTAGTAGAGTTCCGATAATTGGCGTGTTAATATCTGGGAACGGCACTTCTCCTGACCCACTAATCTGAATCTCAAATTCTCTGATACCCTGAAGCAAAAATACGATGGCAACTCAAATCTCAATAATGAGAAAATTATTTTTTAAACCTCGGAATCGAAAAAACTTAAAAATTCTAAAATAAATACGCTCTTCTATTTTTCATAACCATCAAAACCAAAAATATCCTGCTGTATCCTTCAATGGGAACTTCAGAAATTCGATTTCGCGTCCATAATATTTGCATTTGCTTTTTAAATTTAACGATATGAAAGGTTTAATATTCAAATCTTACGATTAAATGAGGTAATAACCGATTTCTGATATTGTAAAAATCAATTTTTTTCGCGTTGAAAATTTTATTGATAATATTTAATAGATCACTAGTGACAACCAGAATTCCAAGTTATGTGGCGAATAATTAAATCTAGGAAACCTAAAAATTAAATTAAAAGTATACATATATATATATATATATATATATATATATATATATATATATATATATATATATATATATATATATATATATATATATATATATAAATTACAAAGTAACAGGAGCTGATGTCATTAAACAATTACGAGAAATCAAAATCATCCCAAGCGATTTCGTTACGGATTAAAATTATCATAATGCCGTATTTTAAGATTCAGTATTATTGAATACGTCTATTTACATAAATAAGGCGCATGAAGCGATACAAAGTTGAAGGGTGAGACTTCAATTTCGTAACAGTAACTGTCAATATGGTCAATATTATTTACTTGCGACAAATACAACAACAAAGCAGCGATTATGCTTTGACAATCAATATGGGTTGCGCTGCAGCTTACCTAAGTCGTAATAAAACATTTCGACAAATTTTTCAGCGCAATTTGAACATCTAAATTGGTTTACTAAACCCCAAAACAACAATGAATCATACATAAAGCTCATTGCCGGTATTTTAGGACATATAGAGAATTATGCACGCCCTACTTCGAAAGATATGTAATTTTGAGCCGAGTTTGTAAAATAGTAGGATAAATCTAGCACAAAAAAGGTGTTCTAAATAGCCTAAATATTGAACTTGATTCTGACTCTTTGAGAAATAATGCCCTCATTTCTGTCTTCCTCATCAGACTCCATAGAAACCTTGCCAAGAGACATTTAATTGCCTCCCGAGAAATGTCCCAAGGTCCTTCCTTCAACTTCCTACATTTGTTTCTCGCGTCGGTTTATAGATGCGTGGGGTTTTTCTAAGCTCGGTGACTGCATCATCCTCAGTTGTTATTCACACCAACGAGTTAATCCTCACGACTAACTTATTTACGCTGAACCACGCAACGACGAGCTAGCAAGGCATGATGAAGTAAGTAATGCACTCTTTTATTACCTATTGTTCGACATAAATTGAGATTTATTTTCAATAATGCAGATAGCTCACTTAAACGGTTACCTATGGAAGTAACTCGCTAAATTTTCTCTGTCTATATGTACATATTCTCTATTAGAGATGATGAATGATATAATAAAAAACTTGTTGTAAAAAAAAGTTTATTCTCATCAATAATGTCCATCGAACATGATATTCCACATTAAATGATAAAAATAAATACTTAATACATATATACTAAATGAATAATATACATAAATATATAAATAATAATGTAAAAATGATACAAATAATAATATATAAATATATATGTTGATGAATGCAATGAACTAGAACCCAAATCGTATACCATGTAAAACTTGGAGGTAAACCCTCACCTTTTCAATTGCGCGTTTAATATACATGCATATTATATTGAAATGACCTCATTTCTACCATCCTGTCATTTTTAAATTCGTTCTAAACGAAAATCGCAATATTTCGCTAAAATAAATAAGGTAGAATCTTTGGGAAGCCAATCAGCTCTCTACGGATTTGGATAATAAACACTTCATAATGCTCAATTTATTTCGACAATGATTAGTTTGAGATAGATAATAGAGGAATTACAATATCAGTTTTCTTCGACTACATCATACATCGCGTCCGCAATCCAGTTTCACGTAATGAAATTCCTCGCGCTCGTATGCATACACACAAAAATCTACGAACACTCCATAGAACAACACGTATATAGTCATCCGTGCGGCCAAGGTTTTCGTTTAACTGTAATTCGGGATCCCGATTCAAACCAGTCAACTTACAAGCTACTGAATCAGACGACCCACTTTTCGACGAGGCGAGACTTTGTAATGAAGCCTTTCTGTGGAGAAAAGTAAATGTGTACGTTAGGATTGGTGATAACGGGTGAGGAGGAGTGACTGATGGAGGGTCGAAAGATCATCTGCTCCCAACGTCCTTCTCCATCTGCCCTCTGAGCACAAACCGCTTCCCGATTGAAGGAGTCAGTCCATCAACATCCAGGGAACGAGGAAGTCATTGGCTGAGAAAGGACGCCAACAGAGCGGTAAAGAACATTTCGTTTCAGTCGCGTATTTGATAACAATGAGTTTAATTGTTCATTTATTGTAACGTGTATAATTGGGGCAACTTGTTTACGTTAAATAAATCATTATTATTAATGAGGTAAATTCCGACTCAAACCCTTAACCAGTGCTAAATTATACTTATGGTACGATTAAATTTCGTTAAAGCTCCTATTTCAGCAGTAAAGTAACGACAATTGATAAAAATTTCTTTCCGACGATCCGTTAATATGTGTGGGTCTCTTAGAGAGAATTGGAAATTCTAATTTTAGTTGTGGTTAAATATGGTTCGGTTTTTTTATAGTTCATCAAAGAAAGTAAATTTCGACCTGTTTCAGGGTTTTTGTCTCGATAGCAGGCGATCAATATCAATCCAAGCCGTATTATTTTCTATTACATTCAATTGAACAAAGTTTCTGTACTACTATATTCTAAAAAAATATACGCCGTAATATTATGTTGGTCTTTTAATATCGATCAGGTTCTATTATAGTTCTCGTACTTGTTGCAGCAGTGTCAAAATTATCGACCCCTTTAATCTCTCAATAGTAAATTTTATAATTCGTTGCAGTTTATTTAATAATAATATAATTTAAGACCATTATTATATTTTTATAATAAATTTTATTGTTTGAAGTTTATCGAAAGATATAAGTACAATATTATCGCAAAATTTTTGCATATTTATTCCTACTTAAGGAAATTTAATAAGCGGTGACGTTTACATAAACCTGGTTGTGAACTTCCGTACGAAATGATTTTAAGATGGATATGAACGAGTTTGATCATCGCTGATGCACCAGCCCTTCAGGACATTGTTAAGGGTTAATATTTCTACGCAGGAATCCTACAAGCCGGCGATTATTAATAACAATTCCTTATCATAGTTATTTATCTATGGATTATTAGAGACATTTTTAAATTTGATAATTATAAAAGTTTCGCCAAGTGACATTCATTTCGTATTTGCAATCACAACAATGATGTGGATCCATGATCTATTTGCATAAGATCGGAATTCGAGATAAATTTATTCGATGGATACCACGATTTCAAACTAAGTGTCCTAATCCGCAATGAAATAGAACTTAAAACCATTAACGTACTAAGAAGCTTTTGGAATTTTTCCATGGGATTCGAAAAAATGTTTAGTTTAACAAAAATGATTTTTGATGATCAAGTTTAGTAACACTATTATACATTATAAAAAACTTACTCTACTTCGGTACTTATCATGACCAAAGTTCGTAATTATCATTAGTATTACCATTCTAAATAGCTGTCTTTAATTTTAAAATATCAAGTCGCTATTCTTAATTTCTTCATATTTGTTGGATTGAGTAATAGAGTAAATTTTCCCAGAACTCTTCAACATTGATATAAATTTGCTTGCACGTAAGAAGATAAGATTATTTCGTAACTATCATCCCAGCGTGCTCTTGGCAGTTAACTCATTTTGTTGCAACTTCCTAGTAGCTTATCTCATTTCTCTAATGTTGATCCCGTAACTTTAACAGGGAAATACATGGTAATGATAAATATGCTTCCTCTATTTCATTTGAAAAAGAAAAATCGCCGACATCTGTCGAATTATAACATTGTAATAGTTTATAAAGTATAATGATATTTCAAGTTCAAAATTTTCATGTCACATTGATTGATTTCATACAATGTAAGATGCCGGGAAAGAAATGGAAAACTATTCCATTAACTTGTGATACATTTTTGAAACGTGATCATTTCGAATCGTTTTACAAGATCATTCGAGAACCCAAGCGTGGATTCTGACATGTAAATATCCAATCTTATCCTCCGTGGCACGACATTAATTCCATTACGTAGAATATGAATTTGAGATAATTTTGCTGTTTTTGCAAAACAAGCTGTTTAATCTCTAACTTTCAGGTTAAAGTTACGTGGAAATTCAATATTTTATGCTTTTTCAGGTTTAGATTTTCGAAATGCTACATAAAAATATTTAGAATTTATTAAGTCTAAATTTAGAACATATTATACAAACAATTAAATATGATTATCTAATGGTAACTTTTCATGTATATAAAATAAAAAATTATACATTCTCTATATAACTATTATAATAATCCACTTGCTACCCGATTAGGAATCTCTCTATAAACATTATATCTTATCTATCAAAAATCATCCTGTTAATTTAATATACTTCATCCATAACCATCAGTTACTTTTGAGAGCAATTATCTAAAATAATGTAAACTTCGTAGAAATAACATTTCGAAAATGTGTCTGACTTCACCCAATAATGATGTTAAGAAAAAAACAAAAGGAAAGCACTTCCTGCTCATTCTTTTGGTACTTGGTAATCCACAAAAATAGCAAAAAATTTAGACAGTGATAGAATATGTTCAAGGACTTTCCAGCTTATGTTAAACATTGTCTTTCAAAATCGAGTTTTCTCTCCCATAATACAACAACATAAGAACGCATTAGGGATATCATATTAACCGGATTAAAGCCATTGTTCGCTTACAATTTATGTATAATATAGAGCTTTCATTTTCGTCCATCAATAGTAAATATTCATAAATAAAGTCCAGAGGAGTTTTTAACTTTCATATTTACTGCTCGAATCGATTAACAGCTAATGTATATAAATAATAGGAAAATGTATACCTCTTATGTACAGACAAAGTTATACATTATAAAACTCGTTTCTCAATTCATCGTGACAACACGAAAAAGCTAAGAACTCGAAATAAACATGAGTGAATCAGGAACAAGTTAATGGTAAAATTAGCACGTAATTATATTGAATGGTGAATGAAACTTAATTGTCTATCAATATTTCTTTGCCAACGAGGTCAAAGTATTGGATCACGGAAATAAGACCTTGGCAAATCAAGTTCGCGACCTCGTAAGAACTTAATTACGTCATGAGAATAAATCTTGAGGCTGAATCTTGAATATGTAACGACTGCGAATGACGACAAGAAGAGTGCCATCCGGAACTTTTCGATTCGTTTCCGATAAACAGCACAGACCACAAATATTGCCTTATAAGTATTTGGTGTGTTAAGAAGCTCGCGTTCTTAATTTCCATATCCATATGCGCATCCAGTGCCCACGTGATGGTCAATAGTCCATCCGTAAATAACGACATTTGACGCAACTGAGTTATCGATTAATAAAATGCTTTTCGTCCAAAATCAGGATGTTGTTTTTGGAGTGATGCCTTTCAAATGCTAAGGTAGCCCCGGGGTCGATCCTGAATGAGATTATTTTTTAAAAAAAGACAATTCCGGGAAATATATAACTTTTGCCAAGTCTAAAACGGTTGAGCTTCATTTTAAACGCTGCTTTCTTCTCTTCTAGGATGGCAGAGGCCTGGCTAAAGGCTCTCAGACCAAGTGCCTCGGCTCTGGTAATCTTTATTCTATCAGCTGCCTCAGTGCTTTCCAACCCTCCTCCATCAGGAGTATACCAGTGCGAAAAGGCACCGTACTGGTCAGCCCCGTACGTCGGAGGTAGCCGAAGTCTATCGAGCGATGACTTCAATGGTAAAGTCACGCTGCTGGCCATGCTGGATGCCACATGACGATTGTGTCTTGGGCAGGCCGCGCGGTTAGTTGAATTTTATATTTCTATTTCCCTATATTACCTTTTTCATTGTCTACTCCGGTCAAGAATATACTCTCCACACTACGCCTATTCTATATTCAATAAACCTCTACGAAATGTTCAAGCTCAAAATATTTTTATATTCCATACATTTTGAAGAGGAGAAAAAGTTTTAGAACATCTATTTTTGACTCGCAGTATTCTTTTATCGTTTCCATATCACGTGTCAATCTTTACCACGAAACAAATCTTCGATCGAAATATCCATAATGAAAATTTCCTTAGTGAATGTCGATGCTTCAATTAATACATAGAAAGACAAGTTATTTTTTGCCTAAGCATTTAGTTATAAACGAAGAAGATAAAATATTTGCATAAATATAATTGACTGAAATTATTAGTTAAATGCGCCAAAAAATTTCAGAATGTTTCTTACTTTAATATCGAAAAAATTTCAGAAAAAAATCAGAAAAGTAAAACTCCAAAAAACAGTATACATTTAGTTGTTAAAAAATCATTTGCGATCTCAAAACCCGAATAATTCTGTATCGTATAAACACAAGTCTATGAAGTTGAAAGTTTACTGCATTCGCGCCAATGGAAAGTAGTGTGTTCCTTTTTTAATATATATAATACCCATTTAAACGTAACAATACCAGTTTAATATCCTGGGAAAGAGATTATTAAATTTCATTTATGATTTCTAATATAATTAGCTTCCTCTTTACGTGCGATGCGTAAATGTAAGCAATTTTACATAACATTCCAAATGAATATGAAAAATGTTTTCGGATACATTTCAACCACATCTTTAACGGCTTTTTCATAACTCTTACATTTAAAAGCTACAGTCGATCAACGCCTTAAATTTCAAATCACGTAAGCTATAAGAAAAATGAAGTCCACTTATTTTTTCATTAAATTACGCATGAATAGTCCAATTAAGACAGTAACATCCGATGAGATTGTTTTTTTATTTGCATCTATGATAAAAATTATTTACTCGATATTATCAATACTCACGAGGTTAATGCGTTTCCGATACAATTTGTAACATGCAAGCATATTTTTAACCTCAGATAATTGCAGCTCTATCATTAGTATTTGTAGCTGTTTTGTAAACTTCTATGATAAAAACTTGATATTTCAGGAAAGGATTCTTGCGTCATTATGCTGTTATCTCACACTTCACTATTTTTTCGATTAACAAAAGCATATGAAGAACGCATTTAGCAAAGAAAACCCTGTGCTATGCACATTTCTTAAAATTTATCAGTTTCTTAATTTTTGATTTACGACTTGCACTCGAATAATTTTTTAAAATTTAGATAACATATATTCATTTAATTGTAATTTGATTGCCATCATTCAACAGTATCATGAAATATTATTTCCAGAAAGAATTACTATCTTAATGGAATGAATCAGAAGTGGTTTTCGATCCTTAAATATTTTGAAATGATCCTATGACCGATGTTGCCAGGAGGTTTACCATTCATGATTGAATTGGTCATTTAAAACCAAAATTGTAGAATAGAGCTGTGCAAAGATTTATAAAAAAAACTTTCCACGTAAACTTTTGTAAACACAAACAGACTGATTAAAATAATAGCGAGAATTGAATTAACGTCAGACATTTATAACCATATATTATACACCAGTTTATATCATATAAAAGAGCTTACTATGTACTCACTTTAGCTTGATAGTTATTTAAAATGTTATAAATCAATGAATCCCAGCATATTTTCATAGCTGATCTTTTTATTGGCCAATTATAAACTGAGATTTCCAATTTGTCAATAAATAAAGTAAATTATGATTTTTATTTCCAAATATCCATGTTAAATTTTAAAATGCAATGGAATTTAGCGCAATAAATTTTCAAGGTATTTCAAATTATATTTTTAAGAAGTATTTTTACTTTCCCTAAAAAATTAAGATGATTTACTCAGTTGGCAAAGTGATTCATGAGTGTTTCTTGATTATGAAATTTTTAAAATTCAATTAATTTAAGATTAAATCATTTTAGTTTTATGATGCATGCCTTCCTTAAAAATATCAAGTATTATGATATTTTATCTTACTTTATATATTACACAATGTATTACTTTCTTAGCTTATAACTGAAGAGAATTAGAATGCCTTAAATTAATGGCAATGGGATAATATTTTTTCACATCCAAGAAAATTAATATCTTACATATTCAAGCACATCCCTTAAAGGTATGTAAGTTAATTTAAATATTATAAAAAATGGCTGATAATTAGATAGAAAATTTTGATTTTTAACAACTCTAACTTCTCTCTTTTTCAATTATAAGTTACGAAATTCAGATAATACAACAAAAAGAAAGTAAATGACAAGGTGAGAGTCAATTTCAATACTTTAAATTCACAAGTAATTAATACTTCATTGAAAATGGAAATAATTATCCAATACCACAAGATAATCATTTATAATAAATATATGAATTTCATTAATATTTACCTTATTGATGATTCTGTACTCCATCTTGAATAATAGGTTAGATGAACTGCGGGTCCGCCTAAAAGCAGCAGGTTTTGGGGATGTTCGGCTTGTTATTATAAATGCTGGTAGTTCTGCTCATGCAGGCTTAGCTCTGCAAGCTGCAGCGCATGCTGTTCCAGTCCTGCAAGATAATGACATCCTCAGTCCTTCCATTTGGGAGCTGATGGGTGCAGCAAAAGATGATATCATGGTGTTTGACAGGTAATAACTATTTAACTATTACTAAACCCATCTGCCGATCATTATGCTCTCTTTTGTTTTTATTATTTATATTTAATATAAACATTAAATTCACACATTGACTAAATCATTATTTAAAAATATACCAACAGACTGAGCATATTTATTCATTGAAGAAAAAACTTCAAGTATGACATCCTTTTTTACACTGCTTTCAATATTTTATTATATTTATTTGGTTTCACCCATTAGCTGTATATCCAAATAAATTCAACGGAAAAAATCCTTCATATTAACGAACAGCTTTTTTATATTAAATAATGATTTATGGCTGTATCAACATTCCCAGTAATTTATTGAAGATTGTAAAACGTTACAGCAACATCAGATTTAACTCAGCAACTGTTCCCTAATAATTCTTTAAAAGGCATAGCTCAGGTTCATTTCTATCTATAGCAAAAGCCATGCTTTATATCAACTGTCTATTGTATTATGACTTTGAATTTTATGAGCATCAACAATGATATATAGCAACATAAGAGCTTCAAGCATTCCAAATAATTCATCTCACCCATTCTGAAATACAATTATAATTCAAATGGAAGTTAGAGCAGATGATAGTCTAGATACTAAGTAATATTTTGGCAAATAGTCTAATATTTTTTCAGTTCATTAAATTTACATAATTTTTTATTTGGGATATTAAGTCCTAAGATTAATTAAAAATTGAGAGAATATTCAGTAAAAATCACCAAATAATGTGTTTGAAAAAATTCAAGTTCAAATATTATATAAACCATGTCAAAAAAATGCACAAGATTTTCAGTCAACCATTTAAAACTCTTATATAATTTTTAGAGGGCACGTTCATAATGTTCATTGATTAACTAATTTGTACTTTTAATTAGATAACATTTTTCAAATACATTAAGTGCATTCTTTTAAGGAATTGAACCATAAAGGATAATAGTACTTCCTAGAAAACTGTTCAGCAAGAAAAGAATGATTTAATAATTTCATATTAACCATTGTAATATAATTTTTGTATGAATGCTATGAAATATGTTGCAAGATAAACTCTCACTTAAGAAAAATTTAGTTTTTAATAAAAATAAACATAACTTAATAATACCTACTATAAAAATCTTGAACTTATTGCTATTATAGAGTAAAATCTTTATTGCCCTGAGATTAAGGTATTATTTCTAACCCTAATGGCAGGATACTATTTTATTTATACAACAAAGAGTGTAGTAAAATATATTCTGTTATTTACTTGAACATAAATTTTTAAATATATATTTTGATTTATCATGTATATATACTCATAAACCAAATTATTTATCATACAAAGATTTCCAGTACAATATTCTAAAAAAATGCCATTCATCCATTTAAATAACAGGTGTGGGCACTTAACTTATCACGTAATCATGCCTTGGAGCTTACTAACCTACCCCTATGTCAAGGCAGCTGTATTATCAACATACCATGATAAGCCTTGTGGCCCGTGTAACAGAACCTCATTCTCTCACCGAGAAGAAGAACATCATGGTCGATACCAAGCAAATGGAGACAGTGAGCAATCATCAGTAAATTCATCATACGCTGAGCAACTATTGTTATCACAGCAGATGATACCACAAACTATTATCCCCACCAACATTAATTCCTCAGTTACTCCCGATGAACCAGTGGAAACATCAATCATGGCACCTCCAACAAAGTACAATGACACTAACTACGAGGAGACAACTGAAATGTTCCCAAATTTAGAGAATACTACAGATCAAATAAACAATAAAGACTTGGAGACAACAGTGGCGGCATTATCAGGTGAATATGGAGACGTAGAAAATGCAGATGAATTACCATTGCGAGTCATTATGCGATACCCTCACTCACATCAGGACAGCAAGGGAACTGTGAGAAAACACGAAACCCTAGTAATGAGAACAGGTGATGCAGACTACCATGGACATTTGGATGAAGAGGTGGTAACTACGGAGCCTGAGAGTATAGCTCCAGTGGATACTCAAAGAAATGTGATTAGAAGGAATAATGGAAGCCAAGCTGCTGTAGATAGAATGGACATATTATTTAGAGAATACCCACCATGGAGGAACACTTGGTTGAACCGCAGCAGTGGTGACACAAATAGCACAGTTCAGGTAGACAATACAGTACGGGCAAGAGTTGGAGGAGCAGATGAAACAAATAGGGAGGAGAACCAAAATGGTGAAGAGGGTGAGGATGATGAATCTCAGGATATAAAACAAAAGATGATTGAACATTACAAAAAGCTTTTACCTTGGATTAATTATACACTCTAGAGTGATATATCCTTTTAAATTAATGAAAAACTTAGCTTGGAAATATATAAGAAAAGAAATTGATAATGATTGCTTCAGATAAGTTTTCTATATCTGTCTATTTTGTATGAAAGAATAGATTAAAAGTATATCTATTTTATAACTGAATATAAATACAGTAAGATGAGTTTTATACCTGTTATAATATATCATAATAAATAAAGAAATAGAAAGACATGACTAAAAGCTTTAAATATAGGTATCATGTGAAGTTTTTGTTACCCTTCAAAAATATATTCAGCAATATGAGAAAAATATCTCTTGAGTATAGTCTTTAATTAAAAAAATCAGAAGAAATCCAAAAGACTTTATTGTTATAAAATGAAATATTTTATAACAATATGAAAAGATTAAGTTTTGGCTATAAGGCACTTCAGGTTACCTCGGCAGGATAATTTCAAAACCCACAAACTTGTGATTTAGTTTAGGTGTGAATGACATATTAATTGCATACATTTATATTCAATTATAGCTAGGATTAACAGAATCTCAATATTTAAATGAGAGAAATAGAATTTTCAGAACATCAACTGCTGCAACTGATACATATGAGATGAAAATTATTGTGCATGCCACAATAAGGGGTAAAATAAGTCATTATAAAATTAAGTTTATTTATTTTAATGTATCAATTGGATGAAATAAGATTTAAACTGACTATGGAAGAGAAATACTTGTAAATTGCTAATAACTAAGAAACTGTAAATCTATTCGTTAACATTATTCATTGAGAAAATGGTCATCATATAATTTGGAAATTACTTAATGTTATGACTTTATGAAGAATCTATCAAAACCAATTCCTGGATGATAGAATTCTGATGTTCTCATGATAAGTATGAACAAATATATGGGTGAGAATCATTTCCTCAAAACCACATGGATAGTTCCTCTCATTAAATTTTATTTTTCTATGAAGTTGAATGATGTCAATTAACTTATTGTAAGAAATTGTACAATTCCAATAAATTATAATTTATACTTACTTTGTTTTTCATTATATATTTAAAGAGTTTGTTCTCAAAAGTAAAGAATCTTTTCATGAGAAACATTACCGATAAAACTACCACATAAAAAATATATATAGAAACACCAAATATTCAGTGAAAATATTTAAATCAGTTAATTATTTTAATGTTAAATATCTACCTATTTCACATTCAATTTATATTTACCTTTTTCAGTGATAAGATCCAATATTATCTTAGATAATCCTTGCATTAATAATTATCTGTATCATCTTCAAGTTAACTATTATTATACTTTAAAAACCATTGCACAGTAAAAGAAGCTAGCTGCTCTTGCTAGCATTACCTTTGTATATCAATCCGTAAACTTCTATCATCAAGAAAACTTTAGATAATCCGATTTACAATAGAAAGATGATTTTTATAATATATAAAGTATCCAATACTTTACAGCTAATACACTGACAAATAAATTAGTGAATAGTCATCCAAGCAAATAAATTGTGTGAATTGAATATAAAGATCAAAAGTTTTACTTCAGTAAATTTTTAGCTACTAAAATAACCATTCATTGATCTTGTTATAGAATTTGAAATATACTGGCAATTCAATCTTAATCAACAATTAATTTACTAAAGAAAATTTTGAAATCATTTAATAAAATAACGCTAATTAATTATGCTGATATATCTTTGAGACAAATTATTTACTTTTCACGTTCATACATTAAGACATTAATTACACAGCAGCCTATCAATTATATTGAAAATCACCATCCTAGCCACGTTTGTTACAATTGCTTAATTATCTATTAAAGCACCTATTCAATTAAAACAAGGTTTAATTCGGTTGCCGATCGTCTTATATAAGAGTAAATGTAGCCATGTAATCGAAGAAGAAAAATTTCAGACAATACTCTGAAAATAGTATCTATTTAAACCTCGTGAAACATCGGTATGTACGCGCCATTGAGATGGTAATCGACTATCTCGATAGTTTTAATTCGATAACTTGAAAACGATATAAACAGAAGCGCTGTCTGCATTGTGTGCTTGAAAGTGTAACTACCAGCGTTATTTGTATTTGGATCCATGGTACGAAGCTGTCGATAAAGTTGCATACAACCGGCGAGAAATGTAACTTGTATCTAAGTGATAGATATTATATTACCCTTTATTGTTTACGGCTTAATTATCATCATGGGTCGTCGATCCATTAACACCACCAAGAGTGGGAAGTATATGAATCCCACGGATCAAGCAAGTAAGTTGCTTTGTTACCTTCTAAATTGCATGATTACTCTTGGTATTTTGATTGTTAAAGTAATTTAATTTTCCTTGTACTTTAGGGAAAGAAGCTAGGAAAAAAGAATTGAAGAAAAACAAGAAACAAAGACAGATGGTCCGAGCCGCTGTGTTGAAAGGGAAGGATCCACTTCAGCTTATAGCTGAAATGGAGAAAATTGACCAAATGGGTAAGTATTTAATATTTTATGCGTACTTCAGAACAAAAAATTTTTCTATAACTCTAATAAATATTCTCTAAAACTGTCAAATAATGTTATTACAGTATTGAGTTTAGTAACTAAATATTATAGTCTTTTGATCTGAATATATGTTTTCTATTGTATTAAAATGTAATTTTCTGGTAGTTTTCATTATGTAAAAATTAATTCGACTGTATATAATCATTATATTTATTGTTCATTAATCTCAACTATTTATTATTTACTTGTACAATCAACATTAGCATGTGAAATTCGACCGATTAAGAGAGATGTCTGAATCTATTCAAACATTAAGTACTTAATGAAAAACTTCATTAAAGAATTGTCCTTTATCATCAATTTTAATGTATGAGTTATTAACTGAAGATTGATGTGCTCTAATTATTTGTTAATAATGGTAGTGTATCTAAAATAATTCTATATCCATACCAATATAATCACTTCTATTGAAGTATCATTTGGCTAAAAATATATTATTTTTATCTTATAATATTTTATTATTTTTGCCTAATATTGTTGTACAGAAACACTCAATACAATTGTTATGCAAGTACATTGTTTATCTTCTTCACTCTTCCATGATTTTAATATTCTATTAAGAAACCAAAAATATGTCATATAAATGTGTTTTGAAGATGAATGTTGGATTGAGATTGAATTCAATTTATAGTTTTATTTTGTATTGATTTAATTTCTGTAATAGATTAATAAAACATATTAATTACAGAGTATAATGTCCTGCAACCGCCACCTTTGAATGAAAAGGTTCTTAAAGACAAAAGGAAGAAGCTCAAGGATACCTTTGAAAGAGTTTTGAAGTTATATGTAAGTTTAAATTATAATAAATCTTATAACTTTCTTTAATTAATGCATGGTTTGTATTTATAGTAAAACGTATAATTTCTTCAGTAAAAATCACATTATCAGGCCTTATAATTGTCAGAATGAAAATATAAACAATGGACAGTTTCATCTTTTGTCAAATTTTAACCATATAATAAACCATACTTTAGCATTTCTTTTTGTTGATTTCTGTTTTCATTTTTTGGTTTATCATTAATATATAATTTATTGTTCATTATTGTATTTTGCTATCCATCAATCTTTTAATGATTATAAACTAAAAAGTGAAATAAGTTTAGTAAAACAACTGGCATAAATACTCTTTCATTCAGCGTTATTATGTTCTCTCAATGCTAATTCTACTTCATCACAGCTTTTAATATCTCCATTTTATTTTGCAGAACAAAGAAGATCCAGAAAGGTGGTCTGAATTAAAGCGGCTTGAATCTGAGTACGAGAGAAGCAGGGCTGGGCTTGTCGCTTATTTTGAATCTGTTCGCCATGCTCAACAAGTTACAGTTGATGAAATTCCACTTCCTCTTCCTTTACCTTCCCTTATGCAGTCAGATCCTAATTTAGGAGTGATTATAGGAGGAGAAGAGGAAGATCCAACCACCCAAATTCCCCTTCCTGCAGACTTACCCCTTCCCCCTTCACTCATACCCCCTTCAGCGCCAATACAGGCTGCTCTGGCTGGATCTCATTCTTTGCCATATCCTACTCTTCCACCAGGAGTGGGACCTGTGGTTCAAGTCCAAGGCATCTTAAAGAAGACTTCTGCTTACTGGTATTTACTGCTTATTCATTGGCATGTAATCTATCTTTGATATAAGTATTTTAAGTACCAGTTTCTGCAATGAAATAAGAGCCAAATTTCATGATGTTAATTTTTAAACGGCAAATATGTTGTAACCTAGATCTCTTAAATGAGCTTTTCTAAATATGAGGATTAGATAATCTCCATATAAATTTCTGTGAGATAATATTTGACTACTTAATGTTTATTCAAATAAGTTCATAGAAACTGCATTTTTTAAGTACAACAAGTATCATTGAATATTTTGAAAATACCTAAAATAATAACTGAAAAACGTTCTTCAAAGTATGCTACATTTATTTGTTTGTTATATCTGATAGAAATTATTTAAATTAGCTGTGACATTATTAGTTTTTTTACAAAATATCCATGTAGTCCTATAAAACAACTCTTGCTTTTCTCTTCTAAATTATATGTTCTTACTCGTGTCAGCTTAAAATTTTAGTTAAATCGAAATTGAAAATGGGTGTTTTAATTTTATAAATTAATTCTGAAAGATTATAAATTAAACTTTCTCCTTGTAAATAATGGACATTCAACTTACAAAAGGAAGCTTTTTATATTTTTCTTCCATCTTATTTTCTGCTCAAATCATACTTAAATATCATTAAAGTCCGTAAATTAAGGTCTTTAACGTATTTTATTACAGCCATATTCTCCCTGCTGGCAAAAGACAACCTGGAGTTCCAGCCGGCCCTCCACCTGAATTAAGTGATGACGAGGATGAAGATGATGAAAAGGTGGAAGAGAAAGAATCAGAGAATATAGCAATGGAAACAGATGCCCCTCATGATAAAGGAGCAGTTCGTCCAAGGGTTATCAGGTTTGCAGATGCAGTCAATGATGAGAGCAAGGTTCCAGGAGAAAGGATGGAGGCAGAAGATAGTCGGAAAAATGACAAAGGTGAGGAAGATGATGGAAAGAATGACAGAGAAAAACCAGATGAGCATAGCGACGAAGAGGAACCTCCAAGTTTAGCACCAAAACCAACCACTCTGCAGCAGAAAATGCTTCAAATGGCTGGTCAAGACATCGATGAGTTCATGAGAGAGGTAGGGATAATTTGATTTTTACATATTTTTTCTTTTGATCTTATCATTAACTTGAACTTGACTTTTTAGTCTTTAGTAAGGTTAACAACATTAAATTACTAATGTAAAATGAGATAAAAATTTATAAGGAAGTATATAAAAATATCCTATAATTATCAAAAGCTTTCTATTGTGTTGCTCAATAATGAATGCAGTACTTATATGCTTTACCTTACTTTTGTTGTTAATAACATAATTATTAATTGTAGTACATGTATTTTTATATGTGACGTTTGATATGTGCATTTTAGTAAAAATTATGGTTGGAATAGGTGTAAACACCTATTGTATAGTATAGTATATACCTAAATTGTGATTGTATTTTTTATTCTGTCTCTCTTATCTGATCAGAGAGAGTCAAATCTTGGGATTCATTCTACCCATTTGTAGATGTGAGTAAGCTATAGTCATTAATTTAGATGTTTCTTGGGGCAACTAAAATTTGAAAATACTCTTAAAAAGACAGTGCTTATTAGTTACGCATTCTACAAAGTGGTATCATTTCTGCTGATGAAATGTGAAACAAAACTGTAATTGGGTAACTTTACACTGGGTGTTATGAAAATATTCTTTTTAGTTAACTTGATTCATTTAAAGAAGACTGGAAGTATCCAAGTTTGTTTGCTCAAATTTCTTGCAGAGATCTTTGTGTGTCTATTTTATATTAATACGATATTTATAAACGGAAAAATTTCTTGATCAACAGATGGAAGAAGTCCATAGGAGGAGGGAATTAGACAGGCAGGCTGATTTGAATGCAAGGATATCTCGTATCAATGAGGAAGCAGAAGAGAACAACTCGAAGAGAAACGAACAGAACCGCATGCAGTCATCTAGTTCGATGTCAAACTCTCAGCCTCCGTCAATGTCTGGGCAGCAACCTCCTTCAATGCAGCAGATGCAGATGATACAAATGCAGCACATGAGTCAGATGGCACCACCACAGCAGATGATGCCACGTCCTCCTCCACCCCCTCCCCTGTCACTCATGAACCAGCCTCCCCCTCAGCTACAGCAAATGGGGAACCAACAACAGCAAGGAGATGTTCAACAGAATATGAGCAACCTACCTCCGGGTAAGAAAATAGCTTTACTTTTGCAATACTTCCAGTTGACTCTCATAAATTAATCACGTACTCTCATATTATACCCAAATGGGAATGACTATAATACATTATAAAATAGTTCCTATGTGTCGTCTGTAAATTTTAATTTTTGATTCTTATTATTTTCAATCCGAACATTGTCATTGATAATAGAAAGATGGCCATTTTGGATATATTTCAATGGTACTGCTACTTCTAATCTCAGTTATTTCTAGGTGCATTTGTACCTGTATTGTGTGTTTCATCAATTCAACAATTATATCCATTTGGACCCTTATGATATTTCTGTAGTGTAGTGTTGAAAATTATGAATCTTTGTTATCATTTGTTTAGAAGTTTAATTTAACTTTACTCCATAAACTAATCATAATCGAATGATTATTTTTTTAATGTATGTCTGTTATGTTTCTTTTCTATACGTTAAAACCTATAAAATATGATGAAGGTAAATAATATAATGTTCCTCTTTGAAATATCTTTAGTAGTTAACTCGGAAATATTTCTATACTATAACATGAACTAAAAATAAAACCATCAAGATGTATTTTTATAAATTGCAGAATTCTCAACATGATAATGAATAGAAATGATAGAAAATATGCTATACTTTAAGAATTAATTTCTATTTGTATTTCATGTCTGTTTTATTTTAACTAGGTCCACCATTGGGAATGCCTCCACCACCTCTCATGATTTTCAGAGGCCCTCCTGGAGGAATACGTCTTCCTCCTGGACCTCCACCAGGAATACCTCCTCCACCTCCAAGGAACATCATAGGAGGTATACGTTTGCCGCCAGGTCCACCTCCTGGTAAGTTTTCAAGTTAGAGAGTATACTTAATCTTTCTTGCATAATTATCATTTCAAGAAGTTCTAATTACTAGCAAACTGAACCTGATTTATTTCAGAATGTTTTGATTAATTTTAATGTTTTTAAAATTTTAATCATTGTTTGTTTCTGATTATATTAATCCGTATTCTTCTTTATTTTTGTGTTCTATTTTCAGGAATGCCTCCACGCATGCTACGTCCACCAACATCTCTCCCTCCTCCACCTCATCAAGTACCCCAAGTTGCTCCTCCACACCCCCCTCTCATGCCGCAGATGGTGGGCGGAACCAATCCAAATGTTCTCTCAGCTGCTCCTCAATTAATTGGCCGAAGAGATGTTGGCATGGGTGAAATGGGAGGAGACAAGTCACAAGGGTCTGGTGCAACTATAGAAGCAAAGCCACAGATAAGGTTGGTTTTAAAGTTGTAAATATTTTGCAAACCTTCGTGTAATCGAATCAGTGATCAGCCTTTGAAAAAAGCTTTCTGAAATCTGTGGATCAAATTGTTTTATTTTTCCAATTTATTCCAATAGTGTTGATTTCCAATACCAGTTAATTTTATTTTATTTTCAAGAAGGTCTTTTTGTTATGTTCTGTAATTTTCTACATTTTTAAGAAAATGATTCTCCATGCGCAAGCTATATCTATTATTACTTTAAAGGAAGAATAACTGCAATTACAGCTACTGGTTATTCTTTTAATTTACTGAATGCAATAGACAAAAATTAACTTAAAATTCTTACAGGAATTATATTTTTGTTTGTGACAAGTATGAAAGTTTACCATTTTGATTTAATAGGAATTTGAGTGCAGACGTAACACGATTCTTACCAACTGCCTTGAGAGTCAGAAGAGAGGACAAGAAGAGGAAAGATGGAAAGCCTATCGGTTCACTCATTTCAGGTAAAAAAATTTTTTCATATATTTTCCCCAGTTTTTATTGAAGATTTATTTCCCTTAACTTTCCATTCAAAATTTCTATAAAGAGCCCATAGAGATTAAGAGTGTTTATGTACTTTCTACCATCTCATAATAATATGTTTGTTTGCAGAAACAAAGCCTGAAAGCATGGTGGTGTCAGGAAAACCAGTTTCCAACTCTGCTGCACCTCAGACAAAGGATGACGCTTACCTTCAGTTCATGAAAGAAATGGAAGGACTGTTATAAGCCTTTTCTAAGACTACTCTTTTATGCAAATGGAAGGGATTGAGTATTTTATTTAGCGCTTTGTATTTCAGAGCAATTGTACAACATTTTCAAATGCAACAACTTCTCAGAGTAATATCTTTGAAGAGGCTGAAATTTGCTACATGCCTATTTTGGGAAGCATTGTCTGATGATTTACATTGGACTAACAGTCCAGAACTGAAAATTTTGTCTATGTGAATGTTAAGGAGTGAATCAGATATAAGAGAATATAATGATTAAGAGCTCTAAAATGAGCAATTGTAAAATCTGTACGAAAGACTAAACTCCAGTTATGATTTGAGCTTGCAGAATTGCAATCAAACTCTAGACTGTATTTTGACATGAGTAATATCTTTCCGTGTATTAATAATAAAGTAAAAAAAGAAAAAAGCATCCCTTTTATGGAATGTATATTAGACTGAGGTTTACATTGCATTACAAACTTTTACAACTAGGGCTAATTTCACTGAAGATTCAGATATATTTTACTAAAAATAGATATTTCATCATATGTCTATGATAAAACCCATTTAAGAGTGGGAATTATGCAATAACTTTTAAAGAATCATAAAGAAGTGGCTAGATCCTAGCTTCTGTACCTTTGACATCATGTACCCTTGATTATGGTTGTGTGACCTCACTGAAAATTTCTGGGAATTGAAAGGCTGCATCAAATTCAATGGAGATATACTTTAGGAAACTGAACATTCAACTACTTTATATTAAGTATATATCCTTGATAAGTTCATATTATCTCAAAATCTTTGGAAGCGATCCTGAATTTGGCTGCAAATGAATTGTTTAGTATTAATTTTAATTCATTCCACTTCATATGTTTGTACACATATAGGTTGTAAAATATGCCCATCAATTGTGTACATTTGATTATTTTTTGCTTCATCCCAATTAGACTTTATCAGAAGACTTTCTGAGTACCACCAGTTGTGACTACTAGATACTGATTTACATTTATTTTACAGATGATTTATAGATCTTACTAAATACTGATCAATATAAATGTATGGGATAATTTTTCATTAGTTGTCAATTCAGTGATTATTATCTGTGCTTAACACTTCAATGAATGCTATTCACTGAAAATTTCAGATTCTAGATAATAGAAAAACTAATTTTAATGTATGTTTAATGAAACAAATGTTTTTTATTCTTTTGGTTTTTCCACGAGCATTTTTTTAATTTATACCAGCACAGTTAATAGTAATTTTGATGATAAACCTCCTGAAACTCAGTAGCTTCTGTATACAACTCACCAAATATCTTATAATATAAACCATTGTATTCTGACCAAATATTCATCCTTTCAATAAAAATATCAAAAGTTATCCTTCATTGTTGTAAGGAATATATTACAATAAAGTCTGAATGTCATAAATTGGAGTAATTTCATTAATTACTGTGTATCACTTTTCAAATATTCTTTGAAAATAATTGTTCAAATGCTATTGGCATAAATGTATTGGCACCTAAAAATGAAAGAAATAATTATCTATTCCAGTCCTTTGGCAAAATGAAGTAAATCATTGCAATGCATAAATTAGATTTGTTTATCTATGTTTGGATTACCTTGACCTAGGAATATTATCTAGTCCATTACATCACATTTTTTCAATTCAAAATTCAAACAAATCAGGATTTGGAGTCCCATAGATGTGAATTTAGAAGAAATCCATAAGGACTTCTCATCTATATTATTTACAATTGTAACTCATTTGCATGCACAGGAAAAAATATTCTTAAATCACTCCAACTTTTAAGTAGCCAGCCAGTAATTACCATCCATAGATTCTTAAAACTCCATCTTCAAATTACCGTATTTGACAGCATATACAACACACTTTTTTCCTTGATTAGATCACAAAAAATTTACCCACATTTTATATGTGAAGATATTAGTATCAGTGCTTGAAACAATTTGTTTTAAAAAATACCCTCCGAAATATGACTGTAGGTAACCAGAGATTAAGCCACACCATTCAGTATAAACTAGGAGTGTTAAATTATGCTATAGTACATGGAAACAGCAGTAGTAAGTCATTATGTTATTGTGGTACCACACTCACATGGAATATGATAACTTTTTTCCCTTGTGTGTGGCCTTCTTAATGAGGGTGCATCTTACATGCCATCAAATACAGATATCAAAATTTTCAATCCGTGAATTGAAAGATCAATTGTTTAAATAACAAAAATATATCGATTGAAAAGGTGATGTAGATAATTTACTATTTCTGACTCTGACTCAATCCATATTTTTGTGAATAAAACAGACATTCACAGCTAGTAGAAATAGATTAAATAGGGAGATTGATACTGCAAAAATTCTATGCATCCTTAATTCTCAATATACCTTAAATGGAAGAGAAAATGTTGTTTTAATTTAAGAAAAATGCTCAATAGGGTTATTAAAATAATAACAGCACTTTCTTTATGATACCTTTATTCTGTTGAAAAAATAAATCGAGATTCATTATAACATCATCACATCACAATTATTGTTTTTGACAAATGATAATAAATGGACTTGATGATGGAATAGGAACTTAAGCTTGATAAACAAGTACTATTCCAAAATTTTGATCAACAAAATACACCTATTGAACTCTAATCATCAACATTAAATAATAAGTCCATCTAGTAGATGATTTTACTTGAATCAGAGCCTAAGAGTCTTTCACCCACAGGTGAAAGCAAATAGCATTCTACATTATCAGAAATGTTGGCATAAAAAATATTGTGAAAAATATTTAATATTATTTTTAAATCTCTTCACAAATTATTCAATTACTATTCTCGAAATATTGATCAGAATCAACAAATGAGAAAAGCAAGGAGAAATTCGGTTTCAAATAATGGCTTTAAAATTTCCAAATCTTGATATTAAACTGCATAACAATAAGTATACAAATCTAAAATTATGCAAGTAGTAATCCTGAAAAATATTTCTCTTAAATGAGTTGTAGAAAGTTTTGGAAAAATATTTTTCTATATATTTTAAATAAAAATACAACATATCCATGTGAAGTATTCTCAAACAAATTTTCTGAATAAAATATAATTCCAAACTTCTAATTCCAAATACTATTTGAAGAACAAATATATTACATACACATTACTTCATATTCAAATATACCAAAAGGTAGATTGAGATACTGTATGTAAGAAAATATATTGATTTCAATTACCTCCCATTTTCTATACAAAATAACAGGTTATAATACAATTTTCAATTGTGTAAAAGGAGAAACAAAGTGCAATTCTGAGGAATTAAAACAAATCTATAAATTTCAAAGAATGATTTCCAAAAATGATGACCTATATATATATACACTTTTTTTGGAGGTAACAAATAATTGTGTACCTACAATGTTAGTAACTAATTATTAGATAAATTTAACATTTATGTAAATAGTTTAAAAACTACTGTATATCTATATAAAAATTATTGCATCAACATTGGATGGCACAGCCTTCTTCTGGAAAATAATATCTGAATTGTCCACTAATGCCAAATAATTCATAGAAATTTACAATAAACAGATAGAATTCAAGTTCAAGTTTTTGAAACAGTATCATAAAATGACTTATAAAAAATTCCACAATATATTGTTATAAAATCGATCCACATATACTTTTCCAGGGAAAACAAAAAATAAAATTTACAGTATCAAATTTAAAAATTTGAACATGAGAGATAAACAAGTGCACTGAAGTTTTCATTTTATACTTCAATAATGTCCAATACATGGAATGAAAATAGAAATAAATACTTAGCTATTACAACTAAATGATAAAAAGTTAATTATAACAATAATTATCAACCGGCAGTTACAATCTCATTGGTAATGTATATATAGTTCACTGAATAAGATATAATTAACTTTATATAAAATACCTATAAGAATAAAATTTAATCTTTTGCTATAATTTTGTGAGTATAAACAGCAATTGCCCCAATTTCACATCATGAATCAACCCTCAGTAGATAATCAGACCCAGTTGTTTAGAAGCCTAGGTATATTATGAGAAATCATGATGCCCTGGGGTAACTCAAAGATAAATTTTGATTTTGGGGGCTAGATTAAGGCATTTCAACATACATGTTCTATAGAGAGCACATTTGCTGACAATATATCAAAAAGCAGGAAGCAATCCTGATCACATAACAAGATAATTCTGGTGACACCAAAGAGCAATATAAAAATAACATAGATTAAAACGGCAAGAGATATAGTTTGATATGAAGTATAAAAATTTACTGGAATGATAATTTAACACACAAAGTTAGATGTCCTTCATTTTAAATCCAAAAGGACGGAGTTGTAATTCAACAAGCATTTATACAATAGCGGAAGACATGGATGAATTGCACAAGAAGAGAATCACAGATATTACATAAACCCTCCAGCTGCTTCTTCTAACATTAATGGTTCTTCACCCACACCTGATCTTCTTCCTGCAAGATCTGACTTTAACTGAAACAGCTCTCGAATAAGTAATGACTTTTCTCGCTCAAGACCAGCGATTCGCTCACTCTTTTTACTAACTTCCTGCAATGATTGAAAGAGATAAAAAAATTGGTTTATTGAATTAAATACAGAAAAACGGCATTTTTATTAATAAGTAAAAATTATTAGTAATTAACTTCCTCACATCCACATTTATTTAATTTTTAAAATTCAGGATAAGACAATTACAGTGTGGTACTAAACTTAACAAAAGTTCACAAACATTCAAACCCTGAAAGGAAAATTTCCCGCTCAGCCAGGATTTGAATCCGAGACCACGGCTGGCTAAATGATAAAAATATATAACTATTTATATAGTTATATATTTTTATCATTTAAGATAAATATTTAATATTTAAATATTTAATTAAGCTATTTAACAAAGTTCAAGCTTCATTAACTTTATCTATTTTTTCCATTTTTTCAAAAGAAATTTTATTCGAAGATTCTTTCACGTACTAAGAAAAAGTTAAAATCTGGAATAAAAAAATTTGGGGTTTTAGTTTTAAAATTTCAATCCTGAGGGAAATGTTTAAAATATGCTAACCTAATCACAAATACAATAACTGAAAGCATAACTGACGAAAGACATGTTTGACAACAGAATTGGCACATTTCTTAAACAGTGAAAAAAGACAAGAAATACCTCGGTAAGGAGATGATTTTGGTGCTTCAGTCTTTCAACTAGAAGACTACTAGATGGGTTCTGAGATGTCGGTGGAGGCCTACGATGATGTGGAAGTGCTAGGTTCATGTGACTCCAATCCTCAAGTGGGCTGTCTCCACCCTCACCACTACCCCAACGACAAAGTAATGCAAGGTGACGATTAACTTCTAAAACACGTGCACGCCTAAGTTCAATTCGCTCTTGCTGTGCTTCTGTCCATTGCTCCTGTGAGGAAAAAGGAAGTAATTGCCAAATTTAGAAATATAGTGAATCTAATATAATGAAGTACATTCAGAAGGTAGTGAAATACTTGATGAAAAGCATTACAGCAATTTAATGCTTCAGCAAACAAACACAAGTAAATATTGAATAACTCAGAGTATCTAATAGTGAAATATTAATTCAACGTTTATTAATGGAAGAAAGGGGATATTTATCTTTAGAATATAGAAATTTTTAAGAAAGTGTTTATCTTAACAGCAAATAAACACCAACATACCATGTGAGATCCCATTTTGCCAAGATACTTCATTTTCTCTTGTACAGCATTGATGTGCCTCAAATACCATTCTCTTGCTCTTTCAACTGCTTGCAACCCTTGCATCAAAACATCCTTTTCCTGCTCAATTTGCTTCATTCTTTTGAGCTAAACAGAAATAAAGCCCTTTGATCATAAGTTCTAAAATTACAAGATTGTCTACTTAACCATTAAACTAATAATAATTAATTATTTAGACACTCAATTGTCAACTGAACCTGGCAAAACTAATAATTATATATATTTGGTTCTTCAGAAAGTTCCCACCGCTATTCAGGGTAATATAGGAGAATATAAAAAATACATTCGACCAAATTTAGTCTACAATGTCATTACCATTTTGTACAATAAAACGTTACCCTATTATGGTAAGTTAAGTAAGTAAGGGGAATTTGTAGGGAACAAAATAAATGATAGTCTAGGCTCTATGGAGAGTAGAGTAAAACTTCCCAGACAATATTGACCAATTTTTTCTTTATGGACAAATACATATGCGGTATAGTGCTATTGTGATAGAAAACAGCACCTCTCATATTTGAGGCTTTGGTTTCTTCTTGTCAACTGATATTCCTTCCTTTAATCTCCCTCATTACAGTATTTCTCAGTTTATTATTTTGTTGTTGGGCAGTAGGTCATAGAACATGATACCCTCCAATCCTGCCAACAACAGAATATGACTTTTATTAGCCTGTAGGTTTATTAGCCTTTGAAGTGGTAGGTGGTGGCTCACTGGGCATTCACTGTCTTCTATAATCAATTCACCATTCTTCTATAATCAATTTTCCCAACCCACTTAATATTTATATAAATAGATTGAACCTTTAAAACTTTTAATATACATGAAAGTATTGCAGCCAAATTATTTATCTATCTACAATATTTTTGATACTTCATTGCTACTCTTTATTTTATTTTAATTCTTCATGATCTTAGAAATAACAGTGATCCAGACTTATTCTACAATAAATTTATAGTAATAAATAATTTTTTCTGATTAAGTCAAGCTTTAGATTTGAGAAAATTATGAGAATTTTTGACACTCACAGAGACAATAACTAAGTTCTTGATCAAATACTGTGAAATATGGTCTTATTATGAAAAAATTAAATTTGGACAATGAATGAATTTTAAGTTGAATGAAATGAAAAAGGAAAATAATTGGAATGAAAAGTTAAAAACTAATGAATAATTCTATCAAAATTTGCTTACCATGTTATAATCAATCCCATTTTGAAGTGTGTGGCGTCTTGGCTCTCTTCTTCTACCGGACGTTTTCTTGTGAGGTACAGCAGCAGTTTGATCAACTAAATCACAAGATATGAAACTAAATAACCCCTAAACTTTTAAACTGAAGCAATTTACTGAATTCCACATTGTATAATTCCTTTTGAATTGAACTTCTAAGAAGTGGTTCAAACTTTTATTTAGAGAAATAATTTAATTTTGTAATATATATATATATATATATATATATATATATATATATATATATATATATATATATATATATATATATATATATATACAAACAGTAAGATCCCGCTTAATGCTGCCCCGCTTAACGCTGTTTCAGTATAACGCGGTTTTTTTGGGGTTCCCCAAAATCACACACTGTATTGATACTTGTTGTATTTGTGTGCAAAGGAAACGGCCATGCACCAACCAAAAGTGGTGCACTTTATAGCAATCGTGATATTTAGATATACTATGTATTTTTTCAACGCTCTTTCGTTAGTCTGTCCAGAAAAAATGTTCCAATTTTATTCTCCTAAGTCACAATCCCAATGCAAACACAGATTTCCTTTGTCACAATTGATTTATTTGTTCTCAAGTTATCAAGGTTATTAGGTGTATATAGATATAAACATAATATTTTATTTTATTGTGATGAATTCAGCAAGAACTGATAAATTTTTGTATTCTCTGTTATTTCCACTGATACCAATTACATATTTACATATGTACGTGCTACATTGCCTTGTTTAACGCTGTTTTGTTTAGCCTTGGAAGTTATTGGAATGTATCCCCCGCATTAAGCGGGGTCTTACTGTATATATATAATATATTTGAGATAGCTATTAACCTCTTCTTTAAGGTTCTATGTTTGATAGTGGAGAACCTCAATCAAAAGTAATGGAAAGTCTTAGATAAACTATTTTACTTCTTGCTACATAATTATCTGAACTGATACGGTATATTTGTGCAACATTACTTAGAATGTTATCCTCTTAATTTTAAGAGATGATTGGAGTCTATTTTTGACTTACCAGATGGCTTACCATCCCCAGAACCTCTTCCACCTTGGTCAACCGTATAACCTTGTCTAAATAAGAAAAAGATGGTAAGCAAATTGGCTGACACTTAATAGAATTGCACATGCTTAATAATAAGACATGGATTTTTCAAATTATCTAACTGGTTTTTCAATTACTTTTTAATTTATCCTTTAAAAATTATACTATATTTTTATTTGATTAGTAAGGGATGGAAAGAATTATTCCAAGTTTGGTAGAAATTAACTATAATATATGGAAATGAATGTGGAAACGGATGTGAACAATAAAGTTGTAGTACCTGGAACCAGATTCTGATGAATTTTTTGATGACTCCTGTCCATTCATCATGAGACCAATCTGCCACTTCTGAAGAGCAGTTCGAATTTCTGCCCTATCCAAATTTCTCTCAGAAGAGGCCTGAATTGGACCTCTCACTTCTGAACTGCCAACAACACCACGATCCAAGCCAACAGCAAGTCTTTCAATGTAAATTCAAAATAATTATAACATGAATATAAAAGTGATAAATCATTCAGATTTTTATTTATACAATATAAGTACTTAGATTTTTGTTAATACAACACAATATTTATAATTTATGTCTTAATTTGTAATATGACTAAAATTTTTCATTCATATAATACTTATAATTAAAATATTTACTTATGATTTTGAATTATAATAACATTTGAGCTCAAATAAACTGAATTATTTAAATGAATAAGAAAAAGACTCAATCAGAGATGTAAAAATCAATCAACCTCTACTAATTTGATAAAACTGTTTACTAATGGTTTAAATTGAAATGTACAAGTATATATATATATATATATATATATATATATATATATATATATATATATATATATAAGTATTGTTTAAGTACTCATTCAGTTTGTATTCAATAATAACCTTGGTGGCTTTGGAGGACCAAGAGCAAGCCTATTAGGGTTTGCTTGAGATATTTTAGTTGAAGCAGCCAATCTAGCATCACTTGCATAGTTACGTAGTTCAGCTCCTATCCTTCCATTATCATCATCTTGAAAAATTTGCTGCTGTAATTGTGGCATACTTAGGGTACGCTGTTGTGCACCCATGGTGTTAAGTCTAGACTGAAATAGCGTGATGAAATGAAACACAATAAGAGTTTAAAGATTTCAAATTAACCAACAAATAAAATCAAGAACAATATAATAAGTTTTATTACTGAGGAAATTTTACTCCCTAAGGCTGCCTGACCATGATCTAAATCACCAGATGTTGATTTTGGAATCTGATGCTTGTTGCTTTTGTTTGTTTCGTTGCTTTCATGGTCCAAAATGCCATCACTTGCTTTAGCAGAATTAGAATTTCTTGCATTTTCCACCTGATTCTGCAATAAACATATTTTCAGGCCTGCGCAAAAATGATTAAAGGAAAGCAAGCCATTTGGGGGGGTTACTTTCTTCAAGCTCTCGATCACACCTTTGGGAAGACCTTTGGTTCCATCATCTCGCCATCTATTCTCTATATCTATAATGAAAATTAATACAAAATCTTAAAGAATGAATTGAAAAACAAGTAAAAATATTTTACCTAACACATTGTTAAAATATTTACACATTAATTTTCATGATTACCTGAAAACTGAACATAACCAGTATTCTTATCATCCATAATATCAAATAACGTTCGCATGGCCGTTACGAACTGGGCCGGTAAACCAGAAAGATTATTTTGCTGAGACATATTGGTCTGAAAGAAAGAAACGAAGTTCGTCACTACAAAGATTCCGATACTCATCGACATCAAGATCTTATTTAGAAAGTGTCAAATGATAGAACATTCTTAAATATTAATTTATTAAAAAATTACGTATAAGTCTTTACAGTTCTTTGAAAATAAAGAGAGCACACAATTAACTTAGCTGATATCTTCAAGTATAACAGCCACCAAACACTTACTAATTTCAGTCACACACCATATTATAAACGCAAATCAAGTTAGGTAAACATTCTCGTCAATTCGTACCACGTCTCGCTCACTCACTGTGCCAACTTTACACTATTATGAATACTTTTCTTCCATGACCGTTTGTTTACAAATTTTTAAGGAGCGTTAACGCCACTCCTCAAGTGGTATCACGACAAATGAAAACAGTTATTTCATAAAGTAGATCACAATCTAGCCAACAGTAAAATACTCATTTTTCTTATTGTTATGGAAAATTGTTTAGAAGTAATGGTTTTCTCTCAGAACGTGAATCAGGGAAGCTAATTCCTCTAGCTCTATTTAATGTCATCAATATAGGCTTTAAGTGAAATACCCTCAAGTTTGAATTATTACATCTTTTCATTATTCAACCCATCATAGTCTTTCAAGCGCAGTATTCAGCTGATTTGTTTGTGTTTTACTTCAGAATATTAATTAAAACGTAAAACATTTATCTGCATGTGTAAAATTCATTCCTACGCAACGCAATTACAATAATCAAATATTTGCGTTACAGAAGTCATTTTTTCGTTTACTATGTGCCAGATGACTAATGATAGAAGATTTCATGATCACAGGGGATTGTAAATCACTCGGTTACTGTGAAAGTTCAGAAGAAGTATCCGGAATACAAGATAACGGTGGAAATGCACGAATCTCAACGTTATTCAAATTCTTTTGCGAAATTCATAGATAAAATTTCTTATGCGTTGTTTTATCCGTGGACGACTGCTGTTAGTTTTTGCCTATCGTGCTACATTTCAAATATTTTGGAAAAGCTCTATCCCCAAAGAAAATTAATTCAGTACTTCCTATTTGGTCCTATCAGTGCTGTACTTGCAATTTTATTACTACCTGCTGGGGTTTTAGGTGGTCTACTTTGGGTACTTTTGTGCTCTTTCGCAGGCAAAGATAAATATACTTACTGCGCTTTTGGAGGAAAAGGAATCAATGAAAAGAAAGAAGTTTTGGACACCATATGTGAAAACCCTGAAAATCTTGGCGAATTTGTATTTTCTTTCGCTACCGCAAATATTCTTTTGGGACCTGATTTTTTAAATAAACTTAATAATAACACATCCGCCTACTTTAGGTGTTCAAGAATTGGAGAATGTATTTTAAACCACAATAAAAAATATTTGAAGAATTTTTCAAACGATATGCACAAAAATGGTTTTATATTTTCTCAGTTTCCCCTGGTTGATTTTTTTTGCTTTCAAGAAGTTTGGGAGAGGTTTCAAGCTTCTATGTTAATGAAAATTTTGAGCAAAGAATATGATTATTTTATTTATGACGTTGGTGTGTATGATTTGAGGACAAATCTATGCATGTTTGGTACGTTCATTTCTTATTTTATGCCTTGTATTTTCACAGCAAATTATTCTGAAAAGTTGAAATAAAATACTTTGGATTTTAGGAAGCGGTTTGATGTTTGCTAGCAAAAAGCCTATATTAGAGGCGGATTTTAAGGCATTTTCTCTGCGAACTAAACATGCTAAATTTGTTTCTTTGGGAGTTCTCTGTGTGAAAGTAAGTAAATATGTATCATTGATGTTGCCATTCTATTAGGTGCCTATGTTCACTTGGTTTAGCACTAGTACAATTCACGTGCAAATTTAATTTTGCTTCCCCATTTTGGTTATACCATTTTCCGTTGCATTTAATTTTCCTAAATTTTTTACATTAACAGTTACAACATAAATTTTTTAATAATTATTAATTTTACGTTATTCGTTTTAGTATTAATTACACTGCATAGATACCTCAATTCCATCTTCTTAGGGTTTTAGCGGCATTAAGTCTTTATGTTAAAGCTTGACTTTGAATGAAAACAGTATGATGTTCTCAAATCTATGGAAAGGGGTGATTGAAGCGTACCTTAATTCTGTTATATTTCACTTCTGTCATTTATTTAAATATATGTTAATCCAGCTCATTTTAAAATCATCATTATCCTCTCTAGATGAATGTAAGAATAATAAGAAACCAAATATTCTAACATACTGCTTAATGAAGCTTAAGTAGCTTGGAAAATACTTCTAAAGAAGCATCTTCAGTTTAGAGCAACAGTAAAAAATCTCTTTACTGGAAAAAATGAAGTATAGGATGAAATTTTGTATCCTATTTTATAAACATCTGGACTTACTTTAGGTTGCACTTAAATTTTTTCAAATCAGATGTTTCATGTAATTAAAATTTATTGCATCAAGTAATTGTAGAAAGCAAATTAAATTATACAGTTGTAACTCAATTACTAATGTAATATTATGTATTGTTTAAAAGGAATGTTTAGAACAAAGAGTATAAATTAAGCTTTTTATATCCTATCTTAAAAGCATTGCTAGTTATAGTTAAAATTGAATTATGAAAATATCAACTCTTACTTCTCCCTTAGCATCAGAAGGGTAGTAATTTAATAATAATTCAAATAATATAATTGATACATTGATGACCTCTATATCAAAATTTGATTCAAAAGATCAAAAATTTTAAATAAGTAAATTTTTATGGACTAGAATGAATGGCGATAGCAGCAACTTCAAGTAAAAAGATACCCGTGACTGAATTTTTAATTATTAGTATAAAATTATTAGCATAAAAAATATGAAATCCATGAAATGAAAACAATTTAAATATTTTCAATGAAAATATTCAAATTAGAAATAAAACCCATTTCTGGTTGTTCCATTTTTTGTTGTTTATGAAAAATCAACTCAATCTCATAAGATTTGGCTTTGCTGTTGTTAGAAATATCTCTCATTTTAATTGTAAAAATAATGATTCTTCACTCAGGTTCTGCTTGGTTATGGAAGAAATGGGTTACGTTATGTTGGATATATTTCTAATTTACACACTCAGGCATTCCAAGGAACAGATCCTGTAATATATTCTCAGCTGACAGAGACTATGGCCTTTGTGGAAAAGTTTAAAGAGGATAATTCTCAAATTGGGGATGTTGTCAAAATTGATGTCATGTGTGGGGATTTCAATGCAGATAATATGTCACCAGGTGAAGTATGGTTTGTAAGATGCTATCATGCTTCTGCACATTTTTTGGGTCATTAACTAAGTTCTACTAGATTTAAGTGTACATCATATTCCTGGATTAATTGCTTTCAAATTTAAATTTCACTTTTTATGACTGATATCACAAATTTGGTTGAATTTCTCACATATTATTCATTCAGTCGCTGTTGTTGAATCATAATAAATGTATTAACAAAAACTTAAGCATAAAATTCCAGATATTCAATCATATTGTAGTAGACTGAAAAAATTAGACAAGCTTCTTTCATAAACTTATCGCATGTTCTTGCTTAGGAAAGCTGAACATGCACTTCCCTATCTATGTTAGCTATCACTAGATGCATGTATTATGCAAGTATTCACATCTTTCTACCTCTTGGGGTAATTTTTCGATGACCTTTATTTATAAATGATAGATTGTCATCAGGGAAGTTGGTTTTCAAACAATGCAGAGGAGTACAATACGGTTATAAGACCTTCAAAGCTCTTTGAAATTTCAAAGAATTTTGTATGAATACAAGCTGCTTTAGATTAAAGAACTTACTTATAATTTCCTATCAGCTCATTTCACTGTATAACACCAGCAAGAAGTTTGATATTTATCTTGGGCTGCTCTCACTTTCTCTCAAGGTCTCTACTGATCTTTAACAAATCATTAGTAAAACATGATTCTTATCTAAAGATTATAATCTTCTTTCTTTAATTCAGCATAAAATCAATAGCTATCTTGTAGAAGAAATGCTACTAGAGCATATATAATGATCGTTTGTTACAGATCATTATACTGATACAGTCTATGAAAGTTCTAATATCTAACTTTGATATCTTCTTTTAATATGAAAAGTTTGCTCATATAAATATTATTTTATTAAATATTTTATTATAATATTATTTTACAATATTTGCTGTATAATGATTCAGGCGATGAAGATGTACAGAATCATCCTATTTTTGAAGATTATATGGATATTTGTGTTGAAAAACCAGGAAAAGATCATCCTTGGGCTATTGGGACTGAATTAAGACAAATGATGCTATTCAATCCAGAAATATCTACACCAGAGCAGTTTAAAGATGCTTTAATTGATGATTCTTTGAGAAGAATGTATGTTTTGGATGCTGATGTTATGGTTAGTAGATATCAAAGTAGAATGTGAATCTGGTAATGTGATTTAAAATATAATCCAGAAAAAAATATATCTGACTGAGGAATAGTATATATATAGCAATATAATCCCTTTTGGTTACTTAATAATATTAAGTTCACTCTGTTAAATATTCATCCTTTTTCAATTAAACGTCTAAGTAAATAATCATTGGTTTATACTTTATGAGAGTAAATATAAAAATGGATAGATTAAAATCAATTTGTAACAGAATTAATACATTACTATTCATTTATAAAGTATGAAATAATTTATTCATAAATAATTGATTCTTTATAAAAAAAATTAATTTTAAGTACACAAGGGAAATTTATTTGTTTTAAAATTATACAATTTTTAAGAGTAATAAGAATTTGAAAATAATGGAAATATTGGTGTAATGTTATAATGAAATTCATTATTATTTCAGGTTCATCATCAGAGTTTAATGAATTCTATTGCAAAACCAGATTCAAATGGAATCATAAAAGTATTACCATATGGTGGAATGCGCCGAGTAGATAAAATATTAGTAAATAATTCTGTTAAAGTGGATATAATAGGTTATGGCTTTATCTCTGCTCTTACACATCTCACTGATCATATTCCTGTTTGCATGACAGTTAAAACTATCTCAGCATAAAAATTATTTTCATTTTGTTTCAAGTTTGAGTAATTGATTAGAACACATGTGTTTGGAAAATTAGAGGCTTATAATAAGTTAACTGTTTTATGCAGAGAAAATTTGTTGAATATTTAATTTCTCATGATAATCATATACTAACTTGAGTGATTAAGTTATTGGGTTACATATTTTTGTTTTAAATATGAGGCATGAAGTGCCACTAGGTTGAACCACAATTTTGGTTCTTTCTGAGATTCTAACTTTTTAATAGTACCGCAAAGGTAAAATTTTTATAGTAATAACCTGCAGACATGGAGTGGAATATAAGTTTAAAACTGAAAAACATATCCCTACTGTGCAAGGTACTTTTAATGTTGCTAATATTGCTTTCAGGTAATATCTGTGTAGAAAAGATTGTTTTACACAAAATAGTTTTTAAACACCTTTGTGAGAAACTATAGTTATTTTATTATTTGTTGAATATAAAAAGTGTTTTATGTAGAGCATTTACTGCACATTGGTTAAGTAACTTTACATTTACATTGTAATCCAAATGGTTATAATGTAGCATTTGATCTAAGAAGTGCAATCAATAATACATTACATAAATCAGTGGCTATTAACTTATAATAGGTATTTTTTAACAGCTACAAATATTTTTATGCTGAGTGCTTCTTATCCAATATATTATTTATATTTGGAACAAGAATGGTAATTCTTGTATTTTCATTTTTAAAATTCTTATATTATGACTACATGTTCCATTCATTGTGTGATAAAGTTGCCTGTGATACCTGTATAATGCTAATATTATATGTGCTAATTATTTAATCATAACCATGGACTGTTCCGGAACCTGAAGTTAATTTAATTAAATTATTGCTGTTTTAAGCAATCATTTTAGTTTCATATGTTTGATACTACCATGAAATGTTTCTGTTTAATCATATCCCCTGTTAATTATTGAATGAATCTAATCCAGCCCAAGTGACATTTACTGAGAAAGAGACATCAATTTCTTCAATACATTAATTGATTTTCAATAATTTTCTTGTTACTGTAATTTAAATAACAATTTAAATATATGTTTTCTTATACAGCTAACTTTCAAACAAATGAATGATAAAGTTTGCAATTTAATAAGTAAGATTTTTAAAACTTCATTTATTTTAAAATTTTATTTATATAAGTGGAGGAAAATTTTTCATCACATTTCATGGAAATTATCTCCTTATAAATGTATTTGAAACAATTAATTGAAAATGATCAATTTTTGGTTATGGATTGATCTAAGACAGTAATTAGATCAGTGGAAAATGCTAAAATTCCTTTTAAAATTATATGCTGATGATCAAGCAATTTATTTTAAATTTAATGAGGCAAAAAAATCAATAAACAAAATATTTAAAGATACAAAAGAGGATTTAAATTATCAAGGTATTAACTTTTTCTTGAGATCTGGAAACAAATTAGCCTTAGGAGGGAAAGTTGTATTCTCTAAAAGTTTCAATATGATTGTTTATTTGTAATAATTTCTTATTTCTATCCTGATTAGAGATGCTTATTTGCATAAAACATCTGTTTTAATAGTATGCAGTCATGGATTATGCTAATTTTATTTTCAGTGCACATGAAAACCCAACTTCAACTAAATATCTCTTCATTTCTAATTTCTTTGTGGTGAGGAAGTTAAACATGGATAGCATTTTGTTTGCACACAGTTTTAATAGTTATAGGTATTGCTCAATATAAAATTATTGAGTTCAGAAGTAGTTTTTATATACTGTAAAATGCAGTGATGGAAAGCTTTTATCCATGTCATGGAGAAAATAAGTAATGTGTAGAATACATTTTGAGAAGTACAAAATTGTCATAGATGTAAACAATGATTAAGAAATATAAGAGACCAAAAACGAATTACTACTCTTGTGTTTGGAGCTAGCAATCCTTCATTTTGTTATTGAATAGAAAATATATTTTATCAATATTATTATCTTTTTGTTGTTAATTGTCTGTGTTCCTATTTTTGTATTTTGTATTAAATTCAATGTATAAAAGAGTGCATCTAAAGTTGAAGTATTAAAATTCAGAAGGAAAAATATTGTTTCCTTATGGGATAAAATTCATCCACTGTTATTGTGAAAGTAAGGAATGTTATATTTTAAAATTGTATAATAAAATTTTATTTGCATACATAATTGTTTTGCTTTTTATTTTTATTTACAAGACAATCCAAGGCTACTTATAAAACATGATATTATTGTATCGCAACCATTTATGCCATTATTAAGTATTTTTGTAAAGTCCTCTTGCCACAAAAATAATGTTGCTCGAAATGAGTGTACAATAAAATAATGAATATGAATAATGAATAAATAGAATGAAGATATTGTCTTAAGGGCTCAGGATCCTTGCATTACTCATAGTCTATTGGGCGATTATACATAATTTATTAACATATATTTGCTATAAGTTAACATACAACATGTTCATCTATTTTTGTACTTTAATTTATATTTTATGTTTTATCTTTTGGATATGATAATAAAAGATCTAGAAATAAATTGATGTATAATTTTTATCCTCTGTGCACCAGTATACCAGTGAACATGATTTTTCAGACTTTTCCGTCACATATCACTCATCAAATCAGCATTTTAAAACTAGATAGAAGTACAGTATATCGTTCAAGCCGGAGGTACGGTATTCACAAGATTATTATAAGTATATTGCCCTATTAATGTTTTGATTATAATACTGACTTTTTACTTTAATCATACATAAATAAATATTTTTAATCAGCATTGAAGAAAGTTATCGCAAAAGATTCTTGAACCTCTGAATTTGGAGCTATGATGAATAAATGTACATGTTTTACTTTAGAATTATTATATTACTGAGTTATATGGAAGGAAAATATTAATTTCCTAGGGAACGAACACTAAGACTATTAAAAATCCCGGTCTCGATTTATGCAATTGATCCTTTCTTATGACGTCACGACCTTGAGAAATTTAACATGGCTACATCGACTAAGCAGCAATGTTCATCAAGTGAAATGTGGTGCAGCAATACATTTAAATGAAAGTGATTTATTAATTAGCTGTACTTTTTCGAGTGACAAATTACGAAGAGGAGTTTCAGCAAAGGTGATAGTCTTTTTTATGAATGAAAGGAGCTTTATTGAGAAAGTGTTGCCTTGAATGTAGTTCATGCCTTATTTAGTCGCAAGAAAAGAGATTCGTAATTAATTTAACAGCTTTATATTGATATTTATACGGATTAATCTCTACCTATGAATCTAGAATCTGGTATTAAATTCCAGCGAATTGTGTCGCTGTGCTTCATGCGTAGAAAACGTTGACTTGTTTTTGTTTTGAATCATAACAAGAAACTGGCTGTAATCCTAGAACTTTGGTAGAAGGGGAGGTCTGGTAAAATTTTGACCTCTTTCGAATCGATCTCGTAGTTATTTCAAGTGATCAATTTTCAGCTTAATCACTACGATTCAGGTGCTTAACAGTAGTTGTATAAAAGAGATCGAACTTCATATTGTCGTATGAATGTTACGTTACAGAGAAGAATTGGATATTGTCATGGAAAAAGGCTCACTAATCACAACTCTACATATGAAGACTGAGCGAAGGTGATTTCGGTTTGGTGGCTGGGGAAAATTTGGTTGCTCTAAGAAGAGGATGGATGAGCGACGGGTGGCTGACTACTTCGTTGTGGCTGGCCTCCCAAGGGAGTGTCCCCAGCCCCTAGAAGACTTTTCAAGGGATGGTGCCCACCTTAAGCCAACCCACAATCAAGCTCCAATAACTGATGTTACTGTGATCATCCGTTCTTTCGGAGAACAATGTCCAGCAGGCTTTACGTGTATTGAATTCACCCCATCAGGTACGTATTTTTCGATCATATTCATGTATCTTGTTCATCTACGTCATCTTTGTATTAGAATTTCGTCAAACAATCGTGCTTATATTATTGTTTGAATATCTATTTTACTCCGATAAAAATTCATTTTAAACTAAATTTTTTCTTTAAATTTTTTAATTCTCTAGTATTATAGACCAAGTTCGGAGACTCAACGTATTTTTTTAATCTTGACGGTAATAATATCAAATTTTGATCAGAAATATGATACATGTAAGTTCACGTATGACTTACGACTAAGTTCATGAGTGACAAATAATCTATCGGCGAACGTGTCAGCAAGCCTGATTACGAATTATATTTGAACGAGTGCTGGGAAAAGTAATTCCAGCTTATCATTTACTCTATTTATCTAACATGGTGTTGACTTTGCTCGTTTCCCTTATCTTCTTATGTTAGTAGCGAAAGAAGGGTGAAATGCAGTATGCTGGATAAAAACTACTTATAATTTAGCCTTAATTCTGCCTCCGTTTTGCTTGTATTTGCTGTTTCAATGCTGTATATAGCCTTGTAGTATCTTATTTTCAACGCCGGTGCGAATTTTATTAACTTTTTATTTTATTATTTTTCTCATATTCAAATATAACTTTCTATCAGCTAGAATAGGAGACTTTCATTCCAAGTATGCCTATGAGTTCATGACCTAATTATCTATGAAGGATCATGTAGCAGTGATTCATCAAGGACAGCATGATTATTATTCATCAGAGCACAATTTTATGTTCAGAAGTATGACCTTGATGAGGGAAAAATTAAGATTTTTATCAGTAATTTATGGATGTTTACTTTTTGCATGCTATACATTCCTGTTCTCTCAGAATCTGGCAATTTATAATGGAAGATAAAATGAAAGTGATGTAACCATGAGGAAGCTGGAATTGAATGGCAGTTATTATGTTCTAAGTTAATTCAAACACCCTTTTGAAGGGAATATCTTCATTTTCCCCTTTTTAGGGCAAATTAAGAAGTTTGTCATAAAAATTCTAAAGAAAAAAATATTTTGCATTTAATTTTTACATAATATTCTTAAATCGTTAAGTGTGTATCAATTGTTTTTATTTTAATTGCTTAATTTATGATAATGTAAAATAAAATGGATTACCCTATCGCCAAAGCTTAAGCTATGAAGGATTAATATTTTTTGAATAAACTTTATCTTTTATTAATTGCTCATTCATAAATTGCTACAAATGCAGTTAATATTGATTATTCCTCCTTTTTATGAAATCATGTGAGAATGATGGCAATACTCAAAGAAAGTTTTGAAAATTTACAGGATATAATTGTAGTATCATTTTGGTACGACTAAAATATATGATCACCTGTTACAGAAAGATGATAGATATTTAGAGGAGGAGGATACATTATAATACAAATTTAAATTATTTTGGTAAAATATTTTACTAAAATATGATGTTATCCCCCTTTTTGACAATGCCTTTAATATTCCCAGTTTCTTGAAACAAATATTTTTTGGCTCCTCATTTTTATAATACTCCTATTACGATGATTAAAATTTAATCTCCATTTATGCTCTCTTTAAGGTTACCCTGGAGATTTAAACCATGGCAGCATTAGAAGTCCTGAGGTGTATCTCTGCTATAGAAGAGGTAGAGATAAGCCTCCCCTGGTGGATATTGGGTATGCAGAATTGTGACTGTGTTAAACATAATTTTTAAAAAGCTCTTATCTAAAATTAATGTTTCTATTTCTTGTCCTGCAGAGTTATGTATGATGGAAAAGAAAGACTTATGGCTGACTCTGAAGTTATTCTATTTACTCCTGGTGGACATGCAGCTAATGTTAACAATTCTGGTGCCAAAACATATGTCACGTACAGGAGGTAAACATCATTAATAATCTAAATCCTTTTAGGGTACTGAAACTTTACCAAAATTTTTCTTGATCCAAAAATTGGAGGTCATATTGTTTTTTGGAGACATAGTTGATAGATGAGAACTTAGTTGATAATGAAACTATAGAATTAATAATCTCCCTCAAGAATAATTATGTGTATGTAATGAAAATGTTTCTATGATAAATTCAATTTTAAATTATCATCAATAGAATGATAAAATTAATTTTTAATTCTTTTTTTCCAGAGCGCCTGAAACAATGCCATGTAATGAACTTGTAGTGACAGACATCTGTGTCATTTTAACAAATAAGGGTGAAACAGCACCTCATGCCTTTTGTATGATTAAGAAAAATTTAAATAAAGGAATGGTAGGTTTAATCTTAAATCTTAATTTTTTTATCCCCCTAAATTTTTTATAATGGTTGATCTTGGACTTCAAATAGTATATTGATAAACTGTAGTTTTAGGTTGAAATTGTTTTTTAACATTTTTTTGTATTATTCTTTCATGTCATTTTCAGGTTGGTTCTGACGTCTATCTCTGTTATAAGAAGTCCATGAATAGAGCTAATCTTTTGTCCTACAAACCTGGTGAGTAAATGATAATGTAGTTGAATAATTCATTCAGCCCCCCTTATTTTAAACTGTCTTCTTATTATATACTAATTATAACTGCACTGTCGATGTTACAGGAATTTCTTGTCTCATTATATTTTCTTGGTCACAGAGGGTAGATAGGTTGATAGATGGATGTGAATAATTAATGTTATAGATGCTGAGAACTTTCAATTTTTTCACACATAGGGAGTAAATATTTGTTTTCCACTTTTTCAATATTTCCTCTCTTTCAATCTATTTAATTTTCTCTAGGTCCATAATTTTTAATGAAATAAATGTTTATTGTAGTCAAAAACAGTTACTTATTAACTATCCCAAACTCTGTAATACTTGTGAAAACTTAATATAAAATTTAGGAATAATATGTATAAATATACACTTATGACAATATTTTTATAACATTTTTAAACCTTTGACTTACATTTATTAATATATTATAATTTTTGGAGGTGTAAACATGTTAATTTTTTTTAAGGTTTTATATTTTAGTATTAAATTACTTAATATTGTGAATCACATATTTTTGAACTGTTATTTGTTTGGCATTTTCACAGGTATATTAGCCCGTTATCCACATGTTGACCATATAAATTTTCCATTCCCCGAGTCTGTGCCTATGTTTTGTTTACCAATGGGAGCAAGCATAGAATGTTGGCCTTCTCAGGCTAAACAACCCCGACCCATTTTTTCTACATTTGTCTTGACTGTATCAGATGCTGCTGAGAAGGTAAATCAGCATTATGCTAATCGTTTTTATATTCTTTTTTGTTGTGTTTAGACTTAAATGAATTCAGCTCATATTGTTTTTACATTGTAATAAATCTCAAGGGATAGTCTGAATTGAAAATTACTGAAATTCTGGTGTGCATAGAACATATTGAATTTAATTTAGATTAGGGTGAAGGCTTTGAGCCTAAAACTGTAGCAGTATTACCTATAACTCTTAATTATTAAGGCATGAGGAAAAGTTGTGAATTTATAAAAAAACCTGAAGATTATAATCCATCTATCATTAAAAATAATTGAATTTTTAATCCATTAGTAAAGTAAACAAAGATGGAATTCAACAGTTTTATTTTGTTCATAAAGTATTGAATCAGTAAGTGCAGGATTATCAAGAGATATTAGAATCTGCAATTGTTAATAAATAATTCATTAAAAGTAACAGAAGATTATTCTATATTCTATAAATTATTTTGTCTTAAATTACATAAAATCTTATTCTTTTCCCAAAAATTGTAAAATTAATTTGCTTTCTGTATTTTTTCAGGTTTATGGCTCAGCAGTCACTTTTTATGAACGATACCCTCCTGAAAAATTATCTCCAGAACAGAGAAATGAATTTGATTTTGATGTTCTTGGCGATAAAAATTCCAAAACTGTCAATGTAAATAAATGCATTTGTCTTCTCTCTCATTGGCCATTCTTTGATACCTTTGAAAAATTCCTTATGTTTCTCTACTCCATGACTGGTTCTGGCCCTCATACAGTTCCTATTGAAAGGTAAGAGTTGCACTTAATAGTATTTTCAGCTTTTTTATCCTTATTACTTTACATTAAATAACTATTTTCTAATAAGTTTGATTATACATTAATGTTACTATATAATTCTTGCTCTTCTATTATCAATTATTTTAAGTTAGAGTTTTAGTGATAACTTAGCATCAAATTTATAATCATACTAACACACATTATCTTGAAGTATTATGATTATTTTTGTAAGTATATAATAATACTAGCATATGAAATTAACTTTTAAATATCAAGTTCAGAAATGATATTATATTATTATAATACTGAAGATTTTATTTGATATATGCTTCTCATATTTAATATGAATAAAAGTTAGTAATGAGTAAAACTTAAAAAGTATCAGATTTATATTACCCTAGGAACTTGAAGAGGCAATTAATGAAACATATGAAAAGGTAAAAGTAATTGAGCTCCTTTATTGTTTGATTCCAAAACTTAGTTTTAGGGTTAGCACATTGGCTTAAATATAATTACACTAAAGTTGGTATTTAACTACTAAAGCTAATGACTCTTCCACTGTGTCTTCTGAAGGTATTGGATTTGATGTCACTTATGGGACTTCTAGGAGTTTTATTTTTGAAATCAAATGAAATCATAATGCGAAAACAATTTTTTATTTTCAGGTATATATCTTATTTTCTTGAAGATATTCCCTTCCCATCTCCTCAACGTCCAACAATTCTTATACAATTGTCTGCTTCAGACAGGATAATATTGACTCAGCCAGAAGACTTGCCACTTCCCAGAAGGTATATAGTCTAAATACCTAATCTGTATGGAAAGATTTTGGCCAGAATTTTAATTCTCAACTTTCTTCTTTATGAAAATGCAGTGGAGCAAGTTTTAGACAAATGTTGATGAATCTAGGCCCTGATAATAGCCTGCTAGTTCTCCTGTGTGCCCTTACAGAGCAGAAAGTCCTTGTGCATTCACTTAGGCCTGATGTCTTAACTGCAGTTGCTGAAGCAATATCAATGGTAAGTATGTTTTCAAGCATATCAAAGTATATTATTACCACAATGGGAAATGAACTGCTCCTTATTAAAGATGATTTAAATTGATATGTGACCAACATATACAAGTATTTGTGAGTTTACATGCTTGTGTGATTGTCATCTTTGGTTAGTTTAACTCTGAAACACATTCGTAATTATCAATTTTGAAACTCTCCATTTTTTATGTTAATTTTTATTTAACTAAAATACCTCACAGAAATGTAATTTGACCTATAATGAAGAAATTAATCACAATCATCTACATTAAATGAAAATTAATAATAACCGTTACCTCTGCTATTTCTAGTATAGGCTCTGTCTACTTGTTGAAGTTTTAAATGTGCTAGAGTTTTGATTTGATTCTTGGATATCTTCGACCTCATTGATAAAAATTTTGGGTAGAAAATCTAGATGTTATGTCGCCAAGTTAATACTGTATTTTACAGTAGGCTCAAAATTATTTTGTCCTATAAATGAAAACTTTTTGCTTGAGCCTTATTTGATGACAGATTTTAAAATTTCTATTTTCCATTTTAGTAATTTCAACATTTTAGTTATGCATTTGAGATATTTGGAGTTTGGGTTAAATATTTCTAAGGTTTTATTTCACTGATATTGATTATTTTCCTTATTCAATTTCAGATTATTTTTCCATTTAAATGGCAGTGTCCATACATACCTTTATGTCCTTTGGGACTTGCAGATGTTCTTCATGCTCCGTTGCCATTTTTAATTGGTGTAGATTCTCGTTTTTTTGATTTATATGATCCTCCTCCTGATGTTAACTGTGTGGATTTAGATACCAACAATATCACTTTGTAAGTACTTTATAATTCTAATTATGAAAACTGTTATATAATAATAATGAAAGCAGATATTTCAAAAGCTTTATGTTGCCCGTTGTGATATATCATGTTCTCAGATATTATATTGTACATTTTGAAAATTAAACTCACACTTACATATTTTTTATTTGCCAAAAATTAAAGAAATCAAGCTTTTAATGTTTGACTACATATAAACACGGCTTCTTGCCAAGGTAGAATTATAGTTTGTTGCTGGATTTTTTTAGCCTATTTACTTAATTGATAATTGCTAGTATGATATTCTGTGTTTTCGGTTTTACTAGATGTGAAGAAAAAAAGAGCTTAACTTGCAAGCTTTTACCTAAAAAACCTGCACGGTTACTACGCTCAAGTCTTCAAACATCCTATGAGCGTTTAGGTCAACTTATTCTCAGTGCTCAAAACAGTAAAGAAGAGGATATGGGGAAGGAGGGTATCATAGATAAGGATTTATTGAAGAAGAAAAAGGAGGTATGGTAATTTCTATTCTTATAATGCTTTGTTCTAATTAATATATAAAACTCAAATATTATTCGTACTTTTCAGCATATGTTGGAGTTAGAAATTCAGGAAGCATTTTTAAGGTTCATGGCTAACATTCTCAAAGGATACAGATCATATTTATTACCCATCACAAAGGCACCTACTGTTGGAACTACAGATCCAAATTCATTGTTTGATCTGCATGGTAAGATATCTTAGGTATATCTAGATGCATTGCATTGTATCTAATTACATTTTATTTTCCAAATTTTTACTCATAAAAATAAATATGCAATTATTTGATTTATTTATTTTTTAGGCTTCCTTAGGTCGAGAGATAAAAATCACCACAAGTTTTTCACAATGCTGATGAAAACCCAGATGTTTATCAGGTTCATAGAAGAAAGATCATTTGTGTCTGATATGGATGCAAGTCTTGCTTTCTTTGATGAATGCACTGAAAAGGTTTCTATATAATCTTAAATATTATTAATTTCCTAATCAGAGTAGAGTATTCCTTCAATTTTTTAATTTAATCTTTTGTCTACATAGGTTGATGATGATTGTGACTCTCACTTACTGGAGCTGGATGAATCTCATCAAAGTGAAAGAACTGTTTTCATTATGCCTCCAGAGCCCACTGGTTTACCACTTGGAGAAAAGTATTCGTATGAGGTATGCATGTTCTGTGAATTAACTCCCAAATGAGATGAAAATATCCTAAAATAAGAATGGTGTGGATTTCAGTTCTATTTGCATTTTTAAAATCATTGAAGTTACTCTTTGTTATATGAATGATGGAGTGGTATATTTTAATTCCAAAATCTACTCCTAAGGAATGGATTTACCATATATCTTTACTGATTGAAAGGGCTACAAATTATTTTTTATTTCTTTCATTCATATGAAATTATTGGGTTGTGTGGTTTTAGTTATATATATATATATATATATATATATATATATATATATATATATATATATATATATATATATATATATATATATATATATATATATATATATATATTTCTTTTTTCTATTTCTGTTACTCTTAGGTTTAAAAACTTGATATAATTATAACTATTAGACATTTATTTAGAAACCATTGATATTCTAATGTTTGCCAGTTTTTCAAAATATTTACTTTACAAGAAAACATTTTTCAAGGGTAAATTATTCATACACATAGAGTTCTTGAATTCCTAGTGGTAGCAATAATGAAACTTTGCAATTCAGCTGGAACCAAGGAGAACTGTCATTCAAGTCAACTTTAGTTAATTTTAGCAATGTTTCAAGAAAAATATTATGAAAAATTGTAACAGAAATTTGATAAAGAATTTTATGATAGTCATAGAATGTATGAAAGAAAGCTAGATGTGATTTTGCACTATTACTTACATGACTGAAACCAATAGTAAAACTGAATTGAAAAATAATGATACGACTGGAGCTTAATGGTTAAAAATAACTGATCTTTTAAGAAAGTGGTAGACCTGAGTTTGGTGCCGTTTTCCAGATTGTTTCATTTGTAAAAAATTAGTATTTATTTTAATTTAGTCAGTATTATCTATTACCTTTATATAAATGCCAAGATCATTTATTTTAAAATCTTTATAATACATAAACTCTATTTCTTGACAGACTTTCACCTTAAATAAAATGCTGTTTAGTCAGAAAGAACTGAAGAATTATTTGAGTGTAGGAGGGCGTTTGAGTGCTCCTGTCCCTGGAAGCCCTTTGGCAAGAAGAACAAAACATGAAATCAAATCTGCTCAGAAACTGGCCAGGAAACATGCTTCCTCTCCAGATTTGTGGGCCAAGTGCCTTCTTGGAACTTGTTACAGGTATATATTTTATACATTTCTGCATAATTTTAACTAGAATATTATGAGAATTAATTTTAATGATAAAATCCATTTGGTTTTTCCTGTATTTTGTTTTCATTAGAATACCATGTTCATGTAAATATTTTTTAATTATTGAACATTAATTGAGTTATTCATCCCTTTTTATTTCTCTTGCAGTTTATGGTTTATTCATTTACCAAGTTTTGTAATGATGTCCCCCTCAAAAGCATCTTGCTTACGATTAGCATATGATCTTCTTGTCAAGATTCAAAGGATTAAGTTACAGCCAACTGATGAGGTAGTGAATCAAATGTCTATATTGCTATTATCAGTGATTTTTATGTAATTTGTTTTATATTTAAAGGAAAATATATAATTTTCTGATTTTAGGTTTGCTACAGAGTAATGATGCAGCTTTGTGGTGTATACAGTCATCCTGTTTTAGCAGTGAAACTTTTGTTTGAAATGAAAAGAAACGGTATACAACCAAATGCACTCACTTACGGTTTTTATAATCGTGCTGTTCTTGAAGCTACTTGGCCATCCGATATGACCAATTCTAGCCAACTTCTTTGGAACAAACTGAGGTATATGGGTGTTTTTATATTATAGATATTATAGCCAATTAAAAAATACTGTGCTCTGAATGGATGTTTCAGCAAAGTGAAATTCTTTTTAAGAATGTGGATTATACGGGTACACTTATTTTATCAGCTTTATTGTATTTCTAAGTTGCAGTTTCTGTCAATTATCTGTAAAAATATCTAACAATTATATCTATCTTCATTGTTTACTTATATCTTGAGGAAAAATTTGCCTAATATATTTTTATTTTGACTTGTTTCTGATTGAATGTTAGCTTTTGTTGTAAGCTGCATGCTTTTCATCTTTGTTATCCCACCTGTTCATACATTCTCCCCTCTCTTTGTTTAACTACTAATCTTTAAATATCTGTATTTCAAATTTCCTAAAACATTTCCTATTATTAATTGAATGCATATTAGTGAATGCAATTAATTCATCTATATTATGGTAAATAAAAGATAGTTATATTATCTATTATAACCCTATAGTTAAAATTATCCGCTTCTTCAATATGACAGTTTACAAAACTGCCCATCTTTTTGGTGATAAAGAATGAAATAATTTATTAAATATATCTTTATCATGAAAATTGATTGCTGTACTGAAAATCCTTAAATTTATACATATTAATGTAATTTATAACTTTATTACTGTATATTAAATACATTATAATTTTTATCTTTACAGAAATGTCATCTTTGGTGTTGCGTTGTTCCGAAGGGCTGGTACCAGACGTCGTCGACTTTCTGTCTCTGCTGATCATGTTGAACGACCATCTTCTTCAGAAGCAGATGGCATATCTCACACATCAGTTGATAGTGTTAACTCTCAGGATTGGGTTCCTCCTAACTCTACTGCTAGTCAAGCTAGTGACAAAGGTCCTAACCCTAACTCTTCACAAATAGTGCCTCCTTTATTATCGGCTGTTGCTCCGCCGTCTGCTCAAAACTGTGCAGGGACTCAGTCAGGTATGCACAATGCATTCACATTCAAATGATATGCTTCTTTACTTAGATTGAATACAATGAATTAAAAAAAGGAATTAGTAAAAGGAAATAATTAATTAGCAAAATAGTTTTTTATTGTATATACACTATACCAAAAAAATGTGTAAAATAGTGGCCTGTTAGACATTATTTATGATTAATTATCTTTAACAATCAAAACCAATATTAATAATATTTAGCACCTTTTTTGGTTTAGGAGTTTTTTAGTAACGTCAGTTGTAAAAACCTTGATATGGTTGGAGTTTATAATTAAGGAAGCATGAAAAATTCATTATTCTCAATCTGTTTGTTTTACACATGTTCACATCCAGTTAAGATAGCAAAAATTCCAAATCGACTTGCTTTAGGTAATGGAAACTTTTCTTTTTTTTTAAATCCGTTTTTGAGATTTTGAATTAATTTTAGCATGAATTTTATTTATTAAAATCCATGAATTTGCATCCTTTCCGGGGAATGTATTGTGTTACTTAGTAGTGTTTATCATATGATATTTTTTCTCTTGAAAATACTTGGTGGCTAAAACTATGAGCCTTTTGAAAAATGACACAACCTATTTCATGTTATTTTACCTCTTTTATTGATTAGCAGCTTTCAAGAAAAATGTTGGCATACTTCTATAGATCAACAGAAAAAAAATATTAAGCTTTCTGCACTAAATGGAAAATTATATACCCAAATAAAACAAAATATGCTTAAGAAATATTAAAATATCAGAGTAAAATATTTAATTAATCCAAGAAATTTTAGAATCTTTCTAATATTTTTAGGGATTATTGGGTATAAAATTAGTTTTTAAAGTATTTAAGGATAAATTGAGAATAAAAATTTTTGAATTTCAATCCATAATTAATTAAGATAACAATTATTAGTGAATATCCTTAAAATTAATGCAAAAGTTTCACTTTGTAACTTACCAAGATAAATCAATATGCATTGCATCAAAATTCATATTTAATTCTTTTTAAGTTTACAGTAACTAAAATATTTATGGAAACGTTGTTCAAAAAATTTATTTCCCTTCTTTTTAGTTTCAATTCACATAGTATTAAATTTAAGATGATTTTCATTATGTTTACTTGTAGAAACAGTTGTTGAACAATGTTGGACAGTCTTAAAATTTACCGTTGATGAACTATAAATTTTCTTTTAAATGTAATTCAACTCTTCTGATTAAATACCCTTTGATCAACCTAAAGGGTAAAATGATTCCACCATAACTAATATGTGGATTTTAAAATTTAGAGAAAGATTCTGGAAAAGTTTCAAAATTTATTAAATTTTTTTTCAATTGGGTTTTATTTTGATCTAATCATAGGAAGCCAATCAGACATTGGATACAGTTCAATGAATGAGAATACTAAGAATGGTTCTCTACAGCATCTAGACCTGGAGGATAAGAGTGATTTGGTTAATGACCGAATCTGTCTCAGGGAATCCAATTCAACATCTTCATTAGAAAAAACAGCTTCCATTGGTATGTTTGGCAGCTTATATGTGCCATCAGATATGTCCAACTAACAGCTTGTGTTATGACATTTTTACATGCAGTTGGGTAGGAGCTAAATTCTTTTAACACAGTCCAACATGAATGGCATGATAAAGTGGCTTGACTCTAATATATATTTTGTAAAAGAAAAGCAGACATCAAGGATTGGGAATTTGAATAAAACTATCAGTTGTACTAAATGAGGGTATTATCCAAACTAATCTCAAAAATTATGTATATTATAATACTAACCAGTTACTTAATAATTATCATGTGATGGACTCTTGGGCTGTCATCTGATTGCTTACCTTGAATACATTTTGCTGATCATTGTCATGAGAATAATAATATCCACCAAGGTACACAAGGATTTCATCATAGGGAATTTTTCAAGTACTCTATATTTATAAGTGTTTGTGATTAGAATTTACCTGTCAGAATTTAAGAAATTAGTGTCAGTATCTCGTAGGCTTTCTCATGCAGGATTTTTGTTAGCTTTTGTGTATAGTATTTATTGCATGCATATTGTGTTAATACTGCATCACTAAACAACACAGCTGGCCACCTTTGTTTCAGATGATATTGTGTGAATGTTTTCTTGCTCTCATGCTTGAAATTCAGGAGTCCAGAACCTGGTAATATATGTTAGATGTCTCCTTCCTGTATTTTTACTTCAATTATATGGATTATTTTTCAGAACCAAATAAGTTAGAGGTTCAAGGTTGCAACAAACCCAGTGTAGTGATTAATCCACAAGACTTAAGTGCCTTTGATAAATTCCGTTCGAGAGTAGGCAGTATTGTCAAGAATTCTGCAACTCCTCTTACACCAGTAGCTTCCTTGCCTCAGCAATCTTGTGAGTAGACGATTCTAGAATTATTTATTGGAATCAGTGTTATATTGTGTCTAATTTGATTTATTTAACGATTATGTTTTAAATGAAGGCCATGGAATATAATGTGAGGAAAGGTTCAATGACATCTTCCCCATTACTCATCCTGCTTTTGATTAGTATTATTTAGGAATTAATTGGATTAATTTTTTGGTGTTACTAAATTTATGATGATGAAAATTTAAATGAATGTATTTTTATATTTAGGTGGGTGTATGTAAAACTGATTTTTAGTCAACTCATTACTTATTAAGATATGAATGGAGAAAAAACTTTTAAAATTCCATGGCAAAAATACATAACTCCAAAAATCATGAAAATATTCTGATCTTCTGAAAGATTTTTCTATAAATATTGAAAAATCAGAGTAGAAATGATACTATAGAGTATGTTGATCATTGGGTGTGTGTGATGCAATCAAATGTATCAATTTTAATATTTAAAAAATTTATTTGGGATAATTTACTCTTAAATGCAAATCCAGTTTTTGGTATTTCTATTTTTATTTGTTTAAATCATTATGAATTCTATCATCTAAGCAGAACAAGGATTAGGAATTTTGCTTGTATAAGAGTTTTTAAAAATGCATGTCTTCTAAATAAAATTCTGTGACTACTATTATTCTTTATGTTGGTAGTTATGTTATCATATTTGATAAAATTTCAAATAGCCGGCCTCAGTGGTGGAGTGGTTAGCATACCAAATTTCTAACGCCGAGGTACTGTTCTAATTATGGCTGAGGAGGATATTTTCCTTTCAGGGTGTGGATGTTTGTGTACATTCATTGTTAATAAGTACCACACTGTAATTGTCCAAAAATATGGAAGTTTGTGTGGTCTATGTTAAATAAATAAATAAATGTGCACTAAAATTTTTTATATATGATTATATTTATCAGATGAATATTTATCCTGCTTTGTCTCAAAATTTATATCTTGGTTGTATTTTGTATTAAAAATCTCCAGAAGAGACTAAAATTTAAACCAAAAGGAAGCTAATCATATTGGAATGTCTCTTTTATTTGATTTCATACATACCATTATATAACTTTGTTTAATCATAACAGATGATAGTAGTGCTGGGTTGCTCATGACTGGCCTATATGATGGACCAGTGTCATCAGTAGAGGAAGCTGCTGCACACAAGGATGAAATTACTTCTAATGCAGATAACTGTCGTGGCTCTTATTCTGATGGAGAAGGAGATTTCAAGGAATCAAGTGCACCTCCACCTTCACCATCTGCTCAGTCTGGTGCACAACCCTCTCATTTCCTTTCAAGACCCAAGAGGCGTCACCAAAGTAGTGGAGCCATGGATTTTTCAACCACACAGAGGCTTCGACATTTAAGTACTGGAAGCTCAGGATGCCCAGATGGCAGTAGGCCTGCATTCTCCCCTCATGGCCTTCCAAACAGTCCAGAAGGTTCTTCTCCTATGAATCCTGGGGATTGTCTTAGACTTCTCAGGTATATCATGATGTGCAAAGAATTTTCTTATTTTCGTGTTTTCTTTTTGGCTGACATTCATACACCTATCTCAGATTTACTAATTGAGAATAATTACCTTTTAGAATTAGACTTCTAATTTCACAGAAAAAGATACAAATGCTGTAATTGTTCTTGTTTTCATAATTTTAATTAAAGGTTGGGTTACAAATGGATATATCCTTTATACTACTAATTTCTGCTAAATTAAGCATACTATTATTTAAACAACTGTTTGAATGTTATTTCTTTCTTGTAATCAATTATTGATAATTCAAATTTGTTTACATTTATCTTAATAAGCCCATGGTATAGTCTATCTTAAGCATTTATGGAGGATTATTACTGGCTAATTAATAGATCAAGAGCTGTTTGTCATGTTTTCTTATGCAGTGCTGATATAATGGAAAAACTCTCTTTGGTCATTTTTATCAACTTTCTCAGTTTCTTTTTTATTATAGACTGTATAGCTAATGTACAAATGAATCCTGATTATACAAATTATAAATTTTATTAATCTATTAAATCCTAACTTGCTGACTTCATCAATTCATAAGGAGGTCCTATAAATATTTTCTACATTTCTAGCTTCTATTAAAATTTTTTTATCTAGTAAATATTTTATTGGCATTTTCATGCTACCTTCTCCAAGTATAGAAGTATTTATGGTAGATATTATTGTAAATTGTTTGCTTATTACTGTCATGTTAGCAAAAATGACCTTTAAGATTATTTTGATGTACTTAATTGTATATTCTATTATATTTAGTGTAGAGATTTCTCTTAATGTCAAGCTTGCTTAGATATTGTAGTAAATATCTTAGAAAATCTGCAATGCTGCATTTTGGTGTGTATTTCTCCATCAATATGTTTATATCTTTATTAGTTTCTGTAAAAATAGCCTTATCCCAAGTTTCTTCATTATATAAGCTTGGTTCTTGATATTTCTAATACCAGAAAGTGCTTCCATGATATTTAATCTTTATTAGTTCTCAGCAATAGTCATTTTAAGTAAATGATAAATCTCTGTCTTTATCTGCATTCAATTGAGATTTGGTGTTAATAAGTGGAAATATCCAGATGGGACCCAATATATAAGGTATCATGATTAATATTAATGATTCTTATTCTGAGTTGTGCATAAGTTTCAATCAAGTTTCCACTAGTGTTTAGTTTTTTTTTTATACATTCTCTTTCTATCTAAAAGGAATGTTTTACACCTATGTCATTGTCTGGACTTTTACACATCAACAACTGACAGGGAAGGTTTTTAATTAACCAAAATTTAGATACATATTTTGTTAATAACTTATCATTTGTCTACAAATACTGTTTATTTGGAAGGATTAGTGTCATTCACTCATTCTACTATAATTTTTGGATTTATGTGGATTTTGGAATGCCTTGTACTAATTATGCATAATTCTCATTTTTGTATGATCTTCTAATTGTAGTTTCATATTATCCTCAAAAATGAAGATGAGGAATTCATATTTAAACATACTGGAGCTCTGAAATTAAATAACTAATCATTATTTTCAATCTTATATATTAATTCTAGGCTTCTATCTATCTTTTTATCTTCTTCTGACGACTCTAATTTATTATGGGCCTCTTTCATGATATTCTTATAGTTTTGGAAATTGTCAGTTGTAAGTAATTTAATTCTCTGATAATTAGTTTGAAGTTTAATTAATTTCATCTAATAATTGGAAGTAATCAATTATTTTTTCTGCTGGTCAAATTAAAAATCACCTAATAAAAATAAGAGTAAGATTATCTGTACCTCACCATTATCTTGGTAGGGGTGAGAATTTAGCGGGTTTGGTATTCTTAATCCTGAAAATCTTCCTCCTGCAGGTCTGAAAGTTTTGCCAATGATGCTCAAATCCTGGAGAAGTTAAACCAGTTAAAACTTGATTACAGTAAAGAAAGTGTGGCATCTTCCAAAAATGGTTCCACACATCCTCATCTTGTGAGTGAAACAGGTTCTTATGCAAGACGTAAGCTTATCATGGATCAAATACAGAGGAGTAATCAGTCTCACAAAGGCAAGACCAAAGTATCAGAACATTCACAACTAGATGCCCTCAGTGATGAAGATGGAGAAGTCCAAGATAGTGAGACTGTGGTTAAGGAAGTCAGAAATGAAAAGCCTGAGTTAGAACCAGTGCCAGAACGAAGCAATAAAGAAGCTAGTAGAGATTCATTAGATTGTAAAGAAAGTTATTCTGAAGTTTTCAACAGCCCTGCTTCAAGGAAAATGGTTGAAAAAACTGGTTGGTTGTTATCAGCCTTTGGAGCAAAGGTAAATAGAATAGGAACTGATGTTTGGGAAAAGGCTGAAGCCAGGATGAACAGAAGGGGGTCAGAAGGAACTGCAGTTGTTAGTGCCTGTAATGCAAATCATCAAATTCCTCCTCCACCATCTGCAGAGCCTCTTTCCCCCCCTTCTTCGTTATCAGTCTCTCCCTCCTCTCCAGGGAGGCCCCGTTCTCCTAACATACCCATCAAAAAGTCACCTCATAGTCCAGCCAGAATGCTGGTGACTGAAAACGATCCCCTTGGTGCCTTTGCTGGTAGTTTAGATTCAGGAGGAAGGGAAGTTGGAATGAAAGGGGAGAGGGATGATGAAAAAGAGTGTCCCTCCCTAAGTCCATCTTGTGGATCTGCCAAGGCATATTCACTTGATTGGGATGGGGTTGGTATGGGTCCTAGAGGACCTCTACTTTTTGGGGACACGCCACGCAAGAGCAGAGGGTCTGAAGTAGATGAGGAATCTGAGAAACTGGGAAGGTCATTTGAAGATAGTATAGACATGGATGGGGATGGAAGTGGTAGTAGGGTGTGGTCAAGGTCATCTCTGCAAAACCGCAGGTGTCCAAGAGCTAGTCGATCTCAGGAGGACTTAATAGATGAAGTGGTGGAAGAGTCTGAAAGTGAATCGGGACTAGATGAATTGGACCGACAGAGTGGGAAGAAGAAGGTTATTCAGAGATCATCAACAATGCCTGTTAACGCATCTATATCAAATCCACCACCTGCTTCTGCCAGCGTCGCATCGAGTCTCACCAGCCTTAGCAGCAGTTTCAAGCTGCCTTTCAGGTACAAGAAATCTATCCATTATTCCCTCAAAAGTGTACTATTCTATGTGCTGTGAGAAGTTGTGTAAAGAGAAATATGTGAATTTCAAAACTATCAAACCTTTCTTAAAATTTATTGTATAAGAAATTGATCAAAATTATAGGCAGCCAAGTCATTTTATTTTTACGGTTGAAATTTAAACAAAATTCAGATGTTTATATTTTATTTTGAACTACCGTATTGATTAGACTTCAGACTTCCTATTATTACTTCCTCTTTTAAATAACAAATTCATTATATTTTTAACAATTTTGGTGTTGTAAAATGTTTTGGAATCGAAATGCATCAATTTAAACTTAAACCAGGAATAATTTGAGTGAACTGCTCATTGTTTGAGCCAACATCTATTTAGAAACACACTGAATTTTTTGTCTTCTCGTCGAATTGCAGATAAATTAAGCGAAATGTCTTTCAGCTTTAGCTATGGCATAATGTTTTGCCTTTTTTCATAAAAAAATTGCCAAAATACCCTGAATTATTTTGTAGAGATACAATAAATCTCAAGATATGTTTGGTAGTTGGTTCTATCTTTATACAAATATTTAATCCCACTGTCATTCTTTACTGATGCTACTTATTGCAAATAACTGTATTTTCATCCATCGTCTATTCCATGTGTGGAAAGAATTATGAAGTTATTTATATTATTGATCCTCTTACTGACAAATATATTGGGGTATAAATATAATGTCCTTTTTAGCTCTTAAGTGCCAAGTTTATTAGTTTTAAAATTAAATTTACTGTACAGAATTATGGAATATAACTATTCAGTTGATTTGATTATGTGAATCATCTTTCGCAAGTGCAAATATTCTTCATAAACAAGGAATGAGTATTGTGGTTGAAAAAATTTACAGACATTGATTTATATGCTAGGAGAAAGTAAGAAAAAAATCATTTTCATGGCAGTTTATATGTATACATAGGGAAAATGTAATAAATAAATAAATAATGTCCTGTCAAGTATGGAAAATTGGAAAATGCTTAGGGAGGCCCAATGGCTGTTTATGTTAGCCTTATGTCAGAAAAAGGATCAATATGTATTCATAATCTTACAGTAAAAATCTTCAGCTATTACAAGAAAGTTATAGCTTTATCATTATTATAATTTTAATCATCATAGATTTCCGGATATGTCTAAAATTAAAGTAGGAGAGTTAATTTTTTCATAGAAATTTATTTTATTTTTCTGAATTGATAGTTGATGGATGAATAATTTTACAGAATTAAGTTCTCTTACCTCAAGTATTATTAAGAAGTGATGGAAATGGTTCTAATATCAAACAGGTTAGTATATGAAATAAGATCACCAAAGCTAGCGTAGTATTTTTATGCATGATTTATTTGCAATCATACATGCTTGTCTGTAATCTTGCTATCAGTAAAAGTTGAGTATGATTTATCCTTCTGCTTAAGTAATATTGAATGAATTTGGTAAAATTTCACATATCCACCATTATTGCTATGTTGAATATTTCATTAATAATTCATTATTATTGATGAAAATTTAATTTAAAAAAATTGTTTTAAATGGATGAAATTCCATATATCTGAAGAGTTGTTATATATACCTTAAAAATTGAAATTAAAATTTCTTAGATTAAATAAAACATCTATGTATAATTTTTTTCAAAAGCATTACTATATGGTAACTTTAAAAGAGTTATATAGATAGTTATATGAAATTTGCATTATATTTGATAATAATAGAGCTATTAAAGTTGTTGTATAACTTTTAGCATGTAAATTCTCTTATTTCATTTAACCATATTTTTTTGGTATTTTTTCTATTTTTTAAATTTTGATTATATGATGATGAAATATGAGTCAATTATCTTTCATCATTTCTTCTTCTTTCATTAATTCAATGACTACCCACTATACATCAGGCTGGTTCAGTAAGCAAGAAAGTAGCCATTTTAAGGAAAATAAGAGAAAAAACTTAAGCATATGGTGAAATACACTAAAATATTAATGTCATCTTTAATCAGTAAATGCTTTCTCTTGAACTTCCTTATGAACAAATCTGATTTTAAAAAATTATAAACATGTTTATCTCTGTTTTAAATGCTACCCAGTGGATATTCATTGTAGCCAATTCAGGAAGTTCTCTTTGTTTCAGATAGATTTTATTTATTACATTTTATTACTCCAAAGAGTTAATTATCTGCTTAAGCAATTTAATCAGGTCTTAATTAATGGTCAAATCTCAAAATTTATATTTTACAGCATATCCAGACATCAATTGGTAAATTTTAATTTGGAAAAATCATAAAATAAATGACTGGAATATGCATGAAAATTATAAAATGAATATGAAATATGACCCATGCTTTATCTTGTGAGAATATCATTCAGGGTTCAGATATTTTTAACAAAAGTGGAAACACTGCATGATTACCTTTTATCCGCCCTGCATGGTTATTTAAAGTCTCCTTTGCCAAATAATGGATAATCAAAATGCAAAGTTACTTTGATTAGAAAGTATAACCCTTATTATAGTGCACCAGATGTAAATGATTAAGCTTGCCTTTGTTTCAATACTTTGCTCCTCTGCCAATAGATTAATTTCATTTCATTAAGTTGTTTGAGGAGCAGATCCCTGTGAATGTGTTGCTGTTGTAAGCTTTGTGAAGCTAAATAAGCATGCATGTACATCTTGTTTTCAGCCGGTATAGCCCTGCTAGACTAAGTCTACGTAAGCCCGACCTGCGCCTTGGTACACAGATCATTGAGAATGCCTTCACCTCCTTCAGGTTAGATAACTGTTAACAATTGATTCTATGTTATTTTAGATGGAAGCACGTGCATGGTGTCTCATTTTGGTAATCATATAAGTTTAATAGGGGTATGTTATGTTTATGTGTCCATGCATCTTTTATTTCCAGGAATGGCATTGGTTTTGTCTTGATATTTATACTTTGTTTTGTACATCAGGTGCTTCTTAAATGGATGTTGTTCATATAAGGGCCTTTTAAATTTAATTTAAAATTCTATGTGCATAATTTAAGTGTGTTTCCTGAAACAGAATTTATAATATTTATAGGGAAATATTTCATGGTTTGTTTCCATTTACTTCCTACTTTATCTCCTGTAGTGTGTGTAATGGTGATAATTTTTCAGCATGTATCTGTTTAAAATCAAATCATCATTATTGGGAAACTATTCTTTGATCCAAAACTAATTTTTGGCTGTTATGGTAATTGAAGATGGCAAATGGAGCTTTGAGGATAATATACATCATTTTGCATCCAGTTATGTTTTATATGGAGATAATTTTTGTAAGGGGCATTAATTAATCTATTTTATTAATGTTCATAATTCTCTTTTACTCTGTTTTAAAATTATAATTTTTCTCTTTCAGAAAAGTGTATGCATTTTGCATCATCTCTCGAACAAAAGATAAATATATGTTTTATATTTCAATAAGCTTGCATATACTGCAAAATTTAGTTCATCCAAACAAAATATATATTCCCTTTATCATGCAAATTTCGTGTTTTTAGAAACTTATATTTAGTAGTTTTCCTATGCTAGTTTTTTATCATTCAAAATTTTTCATTTTAATTTCTGTTTAATTGAAACCTGTATAAAGAAATTACTTGAATTTTTTGTATAAATCCATTGTTACCATGATGTGAAAATATAGTTATTTATACAATTCCACTTATTTTTTATGCATATTTTATCTGCCCTAACTGAGTCTCATTGCATTTATTGGACTATAAGTATTATTTGTATCATATATTTTAATATTTCATCCTTTAAATCCTATTTTTGCCATAGTTATTTCTCCATATATCCAGAAATGCTTTATAACAACAAACAATGATTAATTGATCATCTTTAGGAAATGAAATGCTGATAATCTTAGTAATTAGATACATATTTAGTGTATTTTCATTGTGCATTTAAAATTCAAAAATGTTTTAACTTTGTTATGCATTCATCAATTTTATGATAAGTCACTTATAATTTTTATTTTTCTCTTGACATTTATGAATTAACATTCTTAAGTGCACCTTATGGTACTATTCACTTTAAAACTAGAGATAAATGATGTTGGGACTTCTTTACAAGAAAATAACAATATCAATTCTTTTCCTAAATTATTTTAAATATTTCCAGCTGGAATTTCCTTTGTTAAACAAAGAAGAAAGTGGTGTGTGATATTATTATGTAATTAAGATACTGAATTAGAAATTGAGTTTAGTTCTACTATGCTCTTACAAGTATTTATAGCTAATGCTTTATGTTGGAAAATGACTCACATAAGAAGTTCATAAAATATCATAAATTTTTATTTCTTATGCTAGTAAGTTCTAAGTCATATAGAGAATACATATTATTTAATGAATTGAAGATCTTTAATAAATTGTTAATTGTTTGTTAAAGAAGGATTTACATGGATTTTCAACACGTTCAGTGATTAGGGTATCTGAAGAGGGAATGATAAAGTCATCAATTGTTTCAAGCCCAAGTTGAACAGTAGTATTGTAGTCAATTATATATCATGGCACAGGAACAGATTATTGCATTCTTTATGGGTGAAATGCCCATGGATTGCCATTATTTCATCACCAAATGTTAGGAAATGTATAACAATGCTATAATTGCAGAAGGAACAAATTGAGTAAATATATTAAAACATTGTGCAATTTGAAATTCTTGTGTCATATATTTACTTTACTTAACAAGTAATTTTTGCTCAAATATTTTTTATATTTAAAAATTTTCTATATTTTGCATTTTAAATAGACCATAATTACATTTTGTGATGCTTGCTTTTATTAGCATGTGTCAAATGGTAAGCATTTTAGCTAGTATCTTACATCCAGATTTTAATGTATGTTTATTTAGTTATTATTTATTTTAATAAAGATGTTTTTTGCTGGTGATGCCTTCCAGGAATCCTTGCTTTCTATGTTACAATCACCAGATATATTTCATTAATTTAGTAAGCTTTAGTGAATTAATATTTTGATGATTATTTTAACAAAATGAATATTTTAGCAAGTTTTTTTTTTACTTTCAGCCCCAGTAGTATTACTACAAAAAAATCAAATGAATTGATCATGGGAGGAATAAATAGTATAAAATCTGCTGCAACATCAGTCGCAAAGAAATTTGATGAAATAAAGGAAGCAATTTCAGCAAACAGCACTCCTGTAAAGGCAGGCTCATTGTAAGTTTTATTTTTTCTCTGAACTTATTAATTTTGTGTATTTGAATGTATCATAAATTTTGGAATTTCATTGTACAAGAAGTTGTATTTTGGTTTGAATTTAATCCATTAAAGCTCTTAGTAAGTTTAAAGAAACTAAAACACCAAAAATTTTAAATTTTTCTAAAATCTATGGCAAGCAAGTCTTATGATACACCTTCCAAAATATGTCCATTATGTATTTTTTAAAACATACAAATATATATATATATATATATATATATGTATGTATGTATGTATAATATTCACTTACCAGATCTGTTTGGAAATATTTCTTTGCTAGTTTTTAAGACGAATTTAATTATATTCCAAATTTTAGTCTAATTCTTAAAGTAAAAGTTTGCATGTTTTTCTTGATATAGACAGCAGTTGATGTCTATGTCAGTTAGTGTTTCAGTCTCTATCATTGTATCCATGTGAAGGACTCATTGAACATATTTCTTCAGTCATGGTAGACGATCCTTATGAATGAGTTCTAAACATTGACCATTGGAGATTTCACCTTTTTGGAAATCTAGAACTATTTCTTTATTGAGGTATGCTGAGCAACCAGCAGATCTTTCTTTGTTACAGTTAATTGATTATAAATTCTTGATTTTGGTTTTTGTTCAATGGGATGATATTAAGGCATATTGTCAAAATTTAATTACTAATTCTCTTCTTATTTTTTTGTCCCCTCTCTTCTATATGAATTGTTACCTGATTGTATCAAGATCCCATAGGCTCTCTGATTATGAAGATGATTCATACCATGGAGAAAGTGTTGGCCTGATGAGTGATGAACGTAGGAGAAGGACATCAACTGAATACTCCCCTCTGACAGGTGCTGCAGTAGCAGCTGCCCAGTATGGTGGCGAGTATAGAGCTAGTAATTTGTTTGATTTATTTGGAGATGGAAGCAGAAAAGGCAGCTCCTCAAATTTGCTCCCTAATGGTATGTGTAATAAAATAAGTTTCATTCACTAAAGTTGTATTATCTAGAGCTGAGTTAGAAGCTTTATTCTTGCTAAATTAGAATACTCTTGAAGTAATTACACATTCAGCTGGTATTTGTTATTATTATGGTACAGTATGGATTTCAGTTTTGTCAATTTTTGCTCATAAATAATTCAAATATTCAAATGCGATTAACCTTAATTAAAAGCTAAATGGTTGTATTATCTCATTCCTGTATGCTAAATTTTATTATTTATAGATGGATTTATTTTTTAAAAATTGTTTTGGTGGATGTTTACATGTGTATCTGTTGATGTGTTGCTGTGATTACTTTACTACATAGAGTTTCATAAAACTGCATTGTGAACTATGCACACACAAGTTATACAAATATTTTTAAAAGTATTTTAATCATAGATGAATTGAATGTTAAATTTTTCTTTCAGACCCAAGTGCATCAATGCAAAGTCTGTTTCCTGAAAACCTATACCCTAAGAATACATCAACTCGAAACTTAAGAGTGCCTGTAGCCCTTGAAATATTGATGACAACTTGTTCCAAGTGTCATAATTGTTCATCCCTTCTTTATGATGAAGAAATAATGGCAGGTTGGGTTCCAGAGGACTCCAACCTTAACACCAAGTATGAATATTGTTTTTTTATCTACATAAATAAGTAAATTAATACATTGACTTTAATTCAGTCTTAATTTCTGATACAGCACTACTTTGATCAAATTTTTGTGAAGAAAATTGTATCTTAAGTGCAGTTTTCTCAATCCTTACTTCATTTTCTATTTTTCATATTGCTGATTTGTATTTTCTTAAGTATTTGAAGTATTAAAAATTCAAATATGCGTATTAGTTATTAATATCATGTCAATTCCTCTTGCAGTAAGGTAATGCTTGGACTTAATTACTAATGGGAATATGTATTTATCAGTTTTCTGTAAGTAATAACCACTTAAATTTAATGTTTTTCTAGGTGTCAATTTTGTGACAAAGGGATGGTGCCTTTCTTAACCATAACAGTCCTTGATTATCGGGTTCATTCTATGGATTCTGTGATTTCTCTAATGACACCTGCTCTAAGTGTTGAGAGTATGCCTCTCGGTAGTTCCTTATCCCTCATCAATTCAAACCGGAAAACATCTTTAGGTTCATCTTTTCAAAACATTGCTGAGGGACAAAAAGCTAGCCAAGGTAAGGGTTGTTAAAACAATAGGAATCACATTTAGTCACCATATCTTTTTCATCCTACTTATTGTTGATCTCATGTGAGGAAATTTTAGTTTCTTATCACCAAATCTTTGTGGTTAACTATAATTATATTGTTAGTTTCTTTATTGTGTTTATATACATAATTTTATTTTTCAAGTGTTTCTATAAAGAAATAATAGAACTGACTCTTTGATATTTATTTCTACTCAGTAGTAAATTTTTGAATCTTGTGATTTTGATCCATTTTATGAGTTAATGGCTTATTACATCAATGGCAAAAAGTTCCTCTTGTGAAAAATTTCCATATTTTTTAATTTTCTGAAAATAGATGCTAAATATTTTACTGTATATAAATCTTCTCTATGCAGGGACTAGTGATCCAGTAACTGATAGCAGCCCCCTTGGAGATGTTGCTGAGGAGAAAGAACTAAGTAATGCCTGTCAGAATGAAGATCAGAATCTGATGCCAAGTACTCCAATGAAAAAGACTGAAGATACCAAATCAGTATCAGCTTTATATCCACCAAAAGAAAATGATAAGCCCACTACAAAACTTGGAGAGACTGTGAAATTCCATGCATCTGCTCCAGTTCTTCCAACTGAGTAAGTGTACGCCATCTCTCATCTCCACTATCATAATCGATAGATTAATGAAAAATGAATCTTGATGAAAAATCTCATTAGTATTTATTTCTGTCATTTATTGGTAATCATCAAAAAATCATCGCTTCAGACTTTTTGCAGATAATTCTGTACAATTAGATTGTGAAATTTCAAAATTTTGAATGATAGTTTAATTTTAAACTCAATGCATTCATGGGAATTCTTAGGTATTTTCTAATTTAGTAACATCTCCATTTAATAAAACCTTGACTCATCTTTTAGTTTGAGTCATATTTAATATTTATTTTCAAGTTAAATGAAATGCTAGTTTATAACTCAAAAGTAATATTGAGTTGATTTTTGTTCTAATCAAGGAAATATTGTACTATACCAAATATTTATTATGTGCTTAAGATTATTAACTATGATTTGAAGTACTCTGAGTTATGTTTTTCTGAAACTACTTGGTTTTGATGAATCTTAACCTCAAATGTAACCTTTCATTTGCATTATGAATTGAACTATAAAACATTATACAATCAAATGTTTCATTTCATTTTAGTGGAGGATTCCCTGGAAGATTTCGTAGACGCAGTGAGTCACATCTTCTTTTGCAACAGAAAGAAAATGTTGATGGTGATAGTGATGATAAGGTGGAGTAAAAGAATCATTTTAATGGTATTGAAAATGTTCTCATTCACTGTCTTGCTCAAATGTATTGGATGTTTCATTAGAATGAAGACTTGGAACCAGTTCAGTTGGAGCCCATAACGGTGCCATATCTGAATCCACTTGTTCTTCGAAAGGAAGTGGAAAATATATTAGACAATGAAGGGGATACATGCCTGACTTTACCACAGTTCGTAGATGAACATCCAATTATATATTGGAACATGGTTTGTAGGCTTGTCCAGTTTTGTAAAATAAGATTATTTTTATTTAAAATTAAAAATATTAAATTTTCTTAGAACTGCATATACCTTAATTAGATTCCAGAAAATTTTTGGGGGTAATTAACTATTTGATTTTTGTTTTAAGGTTTGGGTGTTCCAACGGATTAATGTTGTCAGCCATTTGCCTGGACTTTGTCTCCAAGCTGCAATCACCAAAAATGCTAGTACTAAACATACTATACATCCTTCTTGGGTTAGTGCTGACTACAATAATGTATCCTTGCGCTGTCTGTGGGACAACTCCCGTCTTCATGAAGAGGTGAGTTATCTCTATCATATTTGTTTTTTAAGAGTGTCATGTGAGTGTGAAGTTTAGGAAGTTAGTTGCCTACTAAAGATAATTGTGTTAATCATTTAGTTTGTAATAACCTGAATATAACTGTACACAATATTTAATAATGCATATGAAATTTTGTACTATTAAGAAAGTAAAATTTAGTAAAATAATCCTTAGGTATCAAATTCTTGTTGATTGGAAGTTGATGGTTCCAAGTTAAAATTCTATTAATTTAAACCATTATAAAGTGTGTTTAAAATTTTGGAATACCATCTTAAGCCTTTATTAAAATCTTTATGAAATACTTGATTTTTTTTATGAAAAGAGCTATTGAATGTTGTTGTCTTCGTATTGATGTTCAATTTACAAACAGTACTGAGTGAACAAGTATTCTTAAAATTATATCATTATTTCACAATTTGTGTTAATCTCATATGCTACAGAAATTCAATAAATTAGAAATTGTAGCATTCTTCTCTTCCCACTTAATATCAATTGTCATACTCTCATGGAAATAAGCTATATGAATATTAATCTGTAATTTGAGCTTAAGTCTTTTTCATATTAATAAATTATTATATATTATAATATTCCCAATTAAAGGTTGGACATCCTATGTATGTTCTGTGGCAGCAGAATCAGCAGCAGAGTCCTCTCTTAAGTGCGTTACTCACTGATAGAACAACTGTTTCTCGGACGTAAGTTTCCTTGATTAAAGTTTCTGCACAATTTTTACCCTTTTTTGCCATTTTATGAGTCAATAATATTTTACCTTACGTTTATTTATCTTTTCGCAGTTACACTACCTATTTTAAAATTGATCTACCTTATTTTTCCCCTCTCAATACCCAATTATTTCAAACCCTGTTAGCTGCCCCATATACTCAGTAGCATACACATTTTTTTAGACCCTTGTTATCTTTTGATTTCATCTTTCTTTAAGGTATTTTATTATTCACAGGCAAAAACAAATCACTTAGTGGAAAGGATTTTTACTTTTCCTTTCTTGATTTTTTTAACAGACGCTTCAGACCTGTGATTTTATCCTTTGTAGTAGATAATTATTTTTGATGCCTATAAATTTTAATATAGGGATTGCTTTTTTAACTTGTAGTATTTAAGTATCTCATTTTTGTTGAATTGTCTGAGAATTTTCTGCAAATAATTATGGCAGATAATACATTCTTAACATATTTTCGATCTTGAATTATTATAAAGAATACATGGTCTCTTTGATTGCTTCATTATTGATCATTTCATTTCTTTATAACATAATTACAATTCATTTGTAAATTGTCTGTTAAGTATTTATCAAATTTATTGTAAATAACTTATTGTTTTCAGAGTAATGCAGAAAGTTATATCTGGAATACGATGCAACGACCTCCTTGATCCAGTAAGGAGGTTAGCTACCGAGCGTCAGAAATTAAAAGTTAAAGGAGTTGATAGACGTCATTCGGTATATAGAGACATTCTGTTCCTTGCCTACACAGCCTTAGGCAGGGAAAACATTGATACAAGTTAGTATACATATTTAATCATTTGTTTACTATTTTTATTCAAAGAGTATGAGACATTGAATCTCTATGTGGATTGCAATTATTTTTGGAAAAAATTCAATAAGATTTCAAATATTAGATGACAAAGACAAAAAAGTATAGGTCTAGACCAGGGGTCTCCAAACTTTCCAGCCTTAGGGCCATACTGATTACTCCAGTAAGTTCCGAGAGCCAAAACCATATTATCATTGTTTTAAAAAATATGTTCTCTAAAAGGAGTTTTCAAGTATGCTAGCTCTCCGCGGGCCGGATGTGGCCCTCTGGCCGTAGTTTGGAGGCCCCTGGTCTAGACTATGAACTGAAATATGTTGGGCAATGTTTTGTTTTCTGTTCTTAATTAAAATAATATAATACATTAATATTCTTTTAGTAAAATCATAGTCGGCATATTATGTAATTTAATTCAAGTAATTGAATATTTTAAAAAGCCATTATTGGGGCGAAACGAACTCATCTACATAGCTTTCTCACTCCAACTCCTGAAAACTAGTATGTTCTTAGTGCTTAAGTTTTATTCCTTCAAATTTTTTGATCTCTTATTGCAGAAAAATATTTATTTAATGATCAAAAGTTTCTTGAAGGTCATTCTAATGTTCTGTCTTTTTTACAGTGGCATTTGATCAGGAATATATAAGAGCATATGAAAAATTATCCGGCAAGGATTTGAAGATTTGCCACAAGTGTGACCGTCCTCCATCTCTGGGATCCTTATACTGTCGACATTATTTCAAGGAATTGGATCTCTAAAAATCATGAAAAGCATTGAGTGATCAAGGGATTATCCATCCAAAAGCCTTCATAGTCTTCTTATGAAGTCATGGACTTGTATACAGTTGTTACAATAGCAGAGTTGCAGATTGTCAGGAAATTTCATTGTTAATTCTATTTTTAATGTGAATTTGAGGTTTCAGTAGCCCGGAAAATGAATCACAATGAATTATATTCAAGATTTTTGCATGTCTATAATGAAATGCTATTCTTTTTACTTGAAAAATGCAGTATATTTTCCCAAATCTCTCTATCATATAAAATGCTCATTTTTAAGTTGTTTTTAGAGCATTTGGTAGCACTATTGATTATCTAAATAGTATTGATTTGTGTGTAGTTGTATGTTTTAATGGAATGAACTTGAGAAGAGCTTATGGAAGATCTGTGTGAGGAATTGTCCTGTGCTCCACCTAGAGACAATTTTTGTTAGTATGGATATGTACGAATGTTGTGTCAGTGTTCTTAGGAAGTAGAAATACTTCCTGTAAAATTTCTCCGTCCAGGAGTATTGCAAAGGAATCAAAATTATGTGAAGATATAATAATTGGTTCATTCCACTAAGAGAGAAGAATTTATTGAATGTGTGATATGGTTTGCATATTGTGTAAAAATTTTCCTGTTGAATTTATTTTTAAGTTTACAATTTACTTCTCTTGTTATAGAAAGAGTGTGACATTGACATTTTTATCTCATGGTCAGCTTATGTGAATACCTTTTCCTGTCATTTATTCAGACAAGAGTATTCTAAATATTGCTGAATTGGTGAATTATTGAAAAATTTCCACTATGTGAAAGTGACTGTGTTAATTCATTTCTATTTTTTGTATGAAAGCCAACTGATTATCAAATTTGCTGCTAGTGAAGTGGAAGTGGACTATATAGACTAATATGCCTTCCAAGTCCATGAGTCTATAGTTATTATTTACACTTTTCATGGTGGGTGAAAATGCTGAATATTGTTGGAATGTTTGCAGTGCTTTGGGGACTTATTTTTTTTACAATGTTTCAGTGTTGGACTTATCAAAGTGTTTATGTTAAAATATATGGCTTCATAGCATTTGATGGCTCAAATGTATGCAAAAATGAATCATCATGCGCCTTCGCATTATTTTTAGACCTCACAGTTCTCTGTGATTGTATAAATATTTTGTAAGTTTGTAGTTGCTCAAAATGGATAGGTGATGTACAGTTTGTTAATAGCTTGTGCAAATTTTTAATGTTGTATAGCAATTTTCCCCCTGTTTATAGTTCTGTCAATAGATTTTAAGCACCCTGTATTGCATGAATTTATAGAAAAATTGTAAATAACAGTGGTAATGATTTTATAAAGATACCATGTTAGACTCTCATTATGCAAAACATTTGATAAAGATATCCTTGGTACAAATAGATGCAATGATTCATTCAGATTCAGGGATCTTAAGTTTTCCATTGCTAATATTTCATTTCTCATTAATGCCTGGCTTTGAGGATTCAAGCTAGTTAACAAAATGACAGAAATTCCACTAGCATATTAGAAATGGAGCACTTGTATTTGGTTTGATGAGTCTACATGAAAATTTTTATACTTATTAAATAAAGTACAGTATTCATCATATCCCTGTTGTATCAAGAAATCAAATACTTAAGACAATAATGTTGAACTGTTGCACTGATAAAGAAAGTTTGAGTGTATAAAAGGAATGAAAAAATCTTCGCTCTGATATATTTTGGAGATTTTTATCCTTGAATTATATTTTAGTTGATTATATCATTGATCTTCCCTTCTGACCAATTTATTTAACCATTCTTGTAAATCTTTTGAGAACTTGATAAAAATTATTTTATGGGATAAGATCAATGAGAAGCATTATTAAAATTTTATAGTGATTCAAACAGAAATTGACATCTTCGACAAATAAAGATCTGAAAACATTCCAAAAGAAATTTATACTATAAATTATTATTCACTTTAAGTTCTTTCATTATCTTATTTCTTTGATTAGGAATTAAAATTAGAATATAAAATGCTTGGGTAACTGCTTTTCAGTAACCTTATTATTTATATGTACTATATTGGTTTTTGGGAAAAGGGTTACTATATATTATTATTATAAGTCAAGTTTTTTTACTTCACATATTGGTAAGTGGAAAGGTCAAGAATTAGAACTATAATTATAAACCTAAATGATCATATTAGAAGCAAACATCTAAAAATCCAATGAAAGCACAATAATGATCCAGCTCTATGTTAAACATACTTAGTATTATAGGCATCAGTAATTATGAAGTGATTCTAATTACTTTTTGCAAGTACAATTATTGTTGATAACTTTAAATGATATATTTATGAATATATTGAAATGAAAATACTTTTCATTCAACAAGGAGCAACACTAGATCAACTCTTGTAATTTGATTACTTTTTGATAATTTTTAATGACAATTGGAAATTTTAAAAGACAATTGCTTGAAAATGAGTCCTACAATAATTTAAAATTGGAAAGTGTAGTTTTGCAGTTCACTTCAAATTTTGCTAATCATAAGGTCTAATTATTATTAACTCTGTTTTGTATTCACTGATGAAATACATTTAGTAGCCTACTGTTCATCAGTTGGTACTTGAAATTAGGGAAATATTAGGCAAACGATATTTTGAAAGATAAAAGTGAATATGATGCTGATATGCAATATCTAAACAATCAGATAATGGAAACTTTATATAATTTTAATACCTTGAAATAGAAATGTAGAATTTAATCATATAATTAATTGATGAGCGAGTGTTGTGGATTAAATATTGAAGAAAAATCACAATCTAATTGATTTCTCTCATCCTACATTACTTAATCTTCCTATAAGATTGGATTTCAAAAAAGAAGGTAATGTCGCAATTATGATTGCTATCTCCTCTCTCCTAGAAGTATCAAATCATGATTTCCCTATAAATTGCAATTCTTGAGACTTGGCTATCAAATCTTTACCACTGTATATTCATATAATCATGAACATCCATATTTATAAAAGCTATTATTTTAGAATGTATATTTTATGTAAAGTAAGCAACAGGTTAGAATGGGTAAATAAAATTTGGAGAAACTTATAGAAAAACAGGTTAACAGTTCACAGCATCACAATGAATGTAGAACAAACACACATTGTGTAAAAGTCCTGTTAAGGTGCTTTATTCCTCCTATGCACAAATTAAATTTTCTTACATAAGTAAATAGTGAAAAATTAGTCAAGAATTTTCTATTTGATAATTACATCAGAACACATAAATATTGACAATTAGTGATACCATTGTGTTAGTGAACTTTTTTCTTTAATTTTATCAACATATCATAATTTTATTTTGTTAGAGAATTTACAGCTTCATAATTTACTTTATTCATCCTTATTTAGTACATTGTATGTTACTAACAGCATCAATGGATCAAGAAAGATGATTAAATGCTCATGCATAAAGAGGAGCATTGTGTTCATTATTGTGATCTGTAATATATTGGTAAAAAATAATAATTGTTTTAAACAAGTTATTTTTTCCCTCAACTTCAAAGAACAACGGCATTTTAGTCACTGGAGAGGCATAAAAAGTTACAATAATTGATGTAATACCTGATCTGATTAAACTGTGACAATTCGCCGTATTCAACTGTCACTCCGAGATTTTTTGATCAGATATGACTGCAATACTTTCACCACTTACATCATTATTTGATGCTAATGCAATCATAAGATTTTATTTAATTAAAGAAGCAAAGGTGCAAGCTTACCCTTACCTAACACAAAGAATATTTACCTCGAGAGATGGAAATTTTATTGGATCAAGTTAACAAGATTAACAACACTTTGAACGTGGCGGCTCCTCTAGTTCTCTCTACAACATTCTATGACGATTTATGTCATCATTCTGATGACGTTAGCTGTGGCAGCAAGGAGAGAGCAGGAGATGGAGGGGTGTAACTCCGTCCTTAGCGGTAGATGGCAGTAAATGCAACTCGCCTATATTACCCAGTGGATTGGCTGCAGTGGGCATATTTGAGCAAGAGACTCTAGAGAGAACGCAAAGCGCGAGCAATCACCTAGACTGAGACATCATTTCATTACTTCGGTGAAGCAACTGCTGTGAATAGTATACGTAAGTTAAATAAAATCCATATTTGAGTGATACTTGGAACTTTTACAATGATTCTCTGTATGAGATGTAAATAGTTTTCTTTTCCTTTGTCTTTATTCATTATGTTCGTGATGACGTAATGCGAACGTTCTAGAACAATATATATTTCTTTGAAGTTAATTCCGTGAAGTATGATATTTTATCATTTACTCGTGAACAAGTCAATGGTACATGTATGTACTTGTCGATTAAGTGTCCTCATTCTTGGGAATTGAATTTTGGAGTCCGCTACTGCAATTAAATCGTGCATCATTAATGCATTACCATGTAACGGGATTTAGAAATTTGATTCTCTTTTCGTTGATTGGTATGAGCGGTATATTCGTGCGTTGGTCTTATGATTCATTTCATGTTACAGGAAAATGCAGATCTTCGTTAAAACATTGACAGGGAAGACCATCACTTTGGAGGTTGAGGCATCTGATACTATTGAAAATGTTAAAGCCAAAATACAGGACAAGGAAGGAATTCCCCCTGATCAGCAGAGATTGATTTTTGCTGGCAAACAGCTGGAAGATGGCCGCACGCTCTCAGACTACAATATTCAAAAAGGTGGGTCAGCTGAACCAGGGTTGTGCGCGAATTACTTAATTTATGATTAATGAGTCAACTATAATTAGTTAGGGGTTACAACAATGGAAGATAACATTTTTTTCGAAGTTTGTTTGACGGTAGCCATCTTGAGCAACTAGTGCAATGCTGTGACATACTAGGAGCGGCGTAGCGTATGAAGTAGGTATCGATTATTGATTTATCTGATGAAACGTCTTCATCGTAAGAGACGAGATTACCTTGTAACTTCGCATAGCAACCAGGAAAATTAACGTCATTTTAATGAAAACATGTATTCCTGTGTATATTTCACTTCACTTACATTAACTCGTAATTAAACATTGCGCGGGCGCCTAGTTAAAATACCGTATGTCTAGAACTATGTTTCATCGGAAATGTCGAAAGTAAATATTTCTAAAGGAAGGTAAAAGAAACTCCGTATGGAAGCTCACCTATGGCATTGGAATACGCTCTACAGAAAAGCGGAGTCTGAAAAGAATTAAATCGAAATATCAAAGAAAAGAAACTTATTTTAAGGGTCGAAAGTCCAAAAATATAGCACAGATCAGAGAATTTAGAATAACAATATCTAAAGCAAGATGAATTTTATTGAAACTTATTTGTGCTCTAATATACGTTTCTAATTATCAAAGAATTAGGGAGAGTGATTATTATACAAATACTGAAGATAATGATTGTTATATTTACAGAATCAACCTTGCATCTTGTGCTGAGACTGAGAGGTGGAATGCAGATCTTCGTGAAGACCCTTACCGGAAAGACCATCACCTTGGAGGTTGAACCTTCTGATACCATTGAAAATGTGAAAGCCAAGATCCAAGACAAGGAGGGAATCCCACCCGACCAGCAGCGTCTCATCTTTGCTGGAAAGCAACTTGAAGATGGACGTACCCTTTCTGATTATAATATTCAGAAGGAATCTACTCTTCATTTGGTTCTCAGGCTTCGTGGTGGTATGCAGATCTTCGTGAAGACCCTTACCGGAAAGACCATCACCTTGGAGGTTGAACCTTCTGATACCATTGAGAATGTGAAAGCCAAGATCCAAGACAAGGAGGGAATCCCACCCGACCAGCAGCGTCTCATCTTTGCTGGAAAGCAGCTTGAAGATGGACGTACCCTCTCTGATTACAACATTCAGAAGGAATCCACCCTTCACTTGGTTCTCAGGCTTCGTGGTGGTATGCAGATCTTCGTGAAGACCCTTACCGGAAAGACCATCACCTTGGAGGTTGAACCTTCTGATACCATTGAAAATGTGAAAGCCAAGATCCAAGACAAGGAGGGAATCCCACCCGACCAGCAGCGTCTCATCTTTGCTGGAAAGCAGCTTGAAGATGGACGTACCCTCTCTGATTACAACATTCAGAAGGAATCCACCCTTCACTTGGTTCTCAGGCTTCGTGGTGGTATGCAGATCTTCGTGAAGACCCTAACTGGAAAGACCATCACCCTGGAGGTTGAACCTTCTGATACCATTGAAAATGTGAAAGCCAAGATCCAAGACAAGGAGGGAATCCCACCCGACCAGCAGCGTCTCATCTTTGCTGGAAAGCAGCTTGAAGATGGACGCACCCTTTCTGATTACAATATTCAGAAGGAATCTACTCTTCATTTGGTTCTCAGGCTTCGCGGTGGCCAAGATTATTTTTAAGCCATTTTCCCCGATGAGATCATCATTTGCTTTATATCAATAATACTATTTCATTTGCGGGGAATGAATGTTTTCCTCATACGAGTATTATGCCAAATGTGATATTATTTGCTTTTATATATTGTATTCGTCTCAGTTATTTAAGTTCTCATCAGAAATAAATGTGTTTTCTCGTAATTTGTCTATTTTTGAAATATCCTTATCCACACTCCAAAGTGAAATTTCCCGCTATCAGCTGGTTTTCGTACGGGTCAACGCTTCGTCGATAGTCAGGTATTCGTCAAGCTCCATCTTTATTTCCACCCGTGTTGCCTCTCGACTTCCTGCGTCGGTATTGGCTGTTTCTGAAGGTCAGTCGTAGTGCATCCTTGTGTTTGCTGTGGAATGTTATGGTTACTACGCCGTGAACATCATTACACACGGATATTTCATTGCAATTAATGTTATTCACGTTTTGTATTTTCATCCTATTCTATCAGGCTATCTAATATAGTTTTTAACTAGATCGGCTTTTTGTGAGATTCACACAGTTAAGGATGAAATTTGATGGAAGTGAAATTTTCTCAGCTATCAGTTCATATTTAACGATACTGAGCAATTTTTATGAAAGAATTTATCATTCAGTGAGAAGTGACTTCGTCATCCAAAGTTCTAAGAGTTCTTAGTTGTGTATTATCACCGTTTGGGAATCTTATTTAAGTTTGTTCTGTTGTGAGAAGTAAATATTTCAATTGACCGTCTATCTAAAGTTTGTGGAAACTCGTGACTTTTTTGCAGTGCTCGATATTTGAGGAAAGTTTTTTTTATTTCTAATTTTCAGTAAATCACGTTCCGAAGAACTCTTATTTTTTTCAATAACTTTGAGTGTGAGGCCACCTGTCGGAAGTGAATGATGATAATGATAAATCTATCTCTGATCATCGTCCAATCGGAGTTGAATATTTTTTTGAATTAAAGTATTGTACCTCTTTCTACCTTGTTAATCCGTTAGTCACTAATTACAAAAGAATTGGATTTTTGTGTGCATAGATCTACCAGAAAGAAGTGAAAGGAAGTGAATGATGGATATCATTTGAAAATTTCCGAAAAACTATCACTGGAGACGATGGGGGGATCGGAGTTAGTTTTAAAATGCTTTTTAAAAATTTTAGACCCCTATTTATCCATAAAATTAGGCCAATTAAAAAGTAGTCCCGATAAGAAGGAATAATCAGGAACTAATATCTGACGGAATATATTTTGTATACTCCGAAGTTGTGTTTATATTGTGTGAGTAAGATAGTCTTATCTGATTATATGTCCAACTTTTGTGGAGACAAATTGTAGAAAATATAATAACAGAAACCGGCACCCTTTGTGAGATTATGTTGGAAACTATTGAGAAGAAGAGTTAAGAATGTAAGTTTGCTCAAAATATACTATTTATTGCTTCTCAGCTATAAAACTATCATTTGACTTGAATAAACTAAAAAATGTCAACTACAAAAATAATATATCTACTCAATGACTCCCTGGAGTTAATTTAATGATCATACAATGAATGAAGAACTTAATATATTATTTTTAGGCTCATAATTATTTTGCAATGTCACCAATATATATATTTTTAAAAATTATCGTTCAAGTCGAAGCGGATGTAAATTATTCATAAATTAAGTAGTAGGAATGAGTTTTAAACTTTAACACTAATGTTTTTGTTAATGTGCTTACAGATTAAGATTTATGGAAAATGAATTACCTTTGGAATTTTTAAGGCAAAAATGCAGCTTATTATTCTGCAATATTTCGGTTTATAATTTGAAAAAATGCTAATAATTATCATCTAGTAATGTCAAAAAACTTATGGATGGTTGGCAAGAGTTTAAAATAAGATTTGAAAAATATTTTTCATCCAATATGCTTTGCTATGGTACCTGGGAAGTACTACCAATGTAGTATAAAGTAGAGTATTGAGAGTTGATGTTTTAAGAGTTAAATTCTCTATTCATCAAAGTTGCCTTGTTCAGTTTATGAAATTTAGTTCAATTTACGTATAGCAATGCAAATTATTGGATCCCTAAGATGTTTCATATCTCAAATCAGATAATTATTTCTGTTAAAAATAGATGAAAGTATTATAATGAATAGTACTTGTAGTTCAAAACTTATGCAGTTGGTTTCACATTGTCAATACAACCATTGGCAATCGATGTAGATATTAATGATGCTGTGTTCAGATTGAATTCAACAAATTCAGCTATCACAAATCCTTATTTATAATTGATAGAGTTCATTTGCCATTAATTACTTAATATATTGTTTGTTTATGCTACTCTATTTGATTTTAATTATATTTGAATATGAAGAATAAGCTAGTAGTTCTCTAGCTTATAATTAAACTTTATGTAACTCAATTTTTAATTGCCAACGAATATAGTTTCATCTATAGGTAAATATATCACTAATAGATTTTTGCCAACTGTTGCTTCTGGTCACATTGAGTAATATCATCATCAGTGATTTGCATATCAAGGTTAATTTTATATGATCTGTCAATACATTTGCCATTCAAATGGTATCTTAAACGATTTTATAATTGGATTCCAACAATTATTATAAGGTATGTGGATACTCCGTATTGATATCCATAATCAATACCTTATACCAAGCAGCAATCATAACCCTTCTCCTTTAAAATCTATGATTATTTTTCTTTGTTTAATTGTTATTTTCTTCAAAGAGAATCGGATCCTTTGTAACAGATTCTTTTACATAAGTTTCAATATAAAAAATTTTGCTAATAACCACACATTTTCATCAACTGAGCTTAAAACCCATTCTAACCAAGCGATATTTATTTTATCTCCTCCTATTATCTAGAGAATACAACGCACAAGAGCACAATATTATCTTCCATGAACACATAATTAATTTTCTTCCATTTACAATAGGTTTTTTCCACAGAAAAATCCATTGCTGAACATAGCTCATGACATGGCACGTAATTTAATTCTCTAGTGTTAGTCCTCCAAGTAGATTTATTAATTCGAAGAGACTTATATTTTAATTGCTGTGAATGAAAGTAATTTTCCTGAGTGAGTTTTTTTCGAAAGAATATCATATACAACTTTCTGCTGCGGTTCTGATCATCAAGTTTATTTTGTGAATCCGGGATTATAAACTTTTCTTTCCTCTCTCAGAAATTTGAATTCGAGGAATACTATTGCGATATGACGCTTGATTATAATTCAGTCCAGGCAATTGGTTGATGGTCTTCTATCTCCTTAGGAACGATGTTCGTTTGCGTTTTGTTTGCGTGTGTATATAAGTGAGAACATGGTGTTGTTAATCAGTCTCAAAAATCCCGGAATATTCGTTCTCTATGTACGGTTTCCCTTCGCGTGTACAAACAAATAAAGGGAACTCGTAAAGTCATCGGTGATATGAATTTCCAATTAACTATCTCTTGATTAATTAATTCTACGGACGTTTCGTTTTTGAGAAAATGGTAGCTGGGGGAAAAGAGAGAAGATTCTTAATTCAGTGGAGAGAATCCTTATAAGTTTAAACTCTTATTGGGAAACAAACTTCTGAAAGAACCCGTTTCCATCAATTCCAACGCCTCGTTCGTCTCGTTTTCTCATGACTTTTCCCTCATCTCGTGTAATTATTTTCCCTTTTTCCTTTCGTTTTTTCATCTCTAAAATTGACGCTAAGAGAAGACATAGTCGATCAAGTCTCCGGTGCGCATTTCAAATTTCATTCATTTAATTCTGCAGAGTTAATTCGAGGGAAGATTTCAATAGAATTACAAAGTAGTACGTAAAGAGTGAACATAATGAGCGAAATGATCCATCGATCAGAGGCCATTGAGTATCCAAAGAAATGTCGAATTTTGTTAATGTAAGGGAAGAATAGGTTAACTTTGATACAAGAAAGCGTGCGCTTTTGAAACACTGAGTTAAATAGAAGTTTAAAATAGCGACATGACGAGGACTCGAACCCAGGTACGCCTTACCTGCCTGGCAAGTGGAAGACCTGGGTTCGAGTCCCAGTCAATGTATCAAATTTTCACTTTGTCTAATTCTGTGTTCACCATAGAATTTTGTTGTTCAAATATATAAGGGGAAATAGTTTTAAACAATTTCCACTGGTTCACAGAATCATTTTTAAAACGCTTGTTTTAATCTCTCGACGCAATCAGTGTTCCTCGCGTATTGTTTTAACAGAAATAATCATCATCTTTACTATGAGCGAGATCGACTTTGAATCCCTCTTGCATTCAACCCTCTGAGTGAAAATAACAGCCTCCGTGTCCTCTAACAGCTTTGAAGATTGGGCAATAATGATAAAAGCTTTGGCGTTACATTTGTGATTCCACGATTGTATCCATTTGAGACTAAAATTACCCTTTTTATGTAATTGTTTCGATGTTGGACATTACCAAACATTATTATTCGACACATTGGTTTTCTTGTCGACATCTGCAATCCAGTTCTGAACTTGGGTTAACTTTCAAAATAACAGCATACATCTTTCTTCTGCACGTATACTTACAGTACCTCGATCACGCCAATTCTGTTTCGCATAGAATTTGAAATTCCTAGTTACAGAAACATCTGTTTTCCTCGTATTACGTGACCTTCAATGACATAACTTATTACCTCCATTTTTTTACGCAAGCTTCTTCATAGGCTTCCAGGTTTCTTGTCCGCTCGCCGCATACCTTAGATTTCTTGGCTCAGTAATCTAATATTCTCCATAGAATATCTTGAGGCAACCGTTGTTTTGTTTATGGATTATAATACACTACCATTCGTTTCCTCTTTTACGATTTGGTAAAGAAATATACTTTATACGATCATTAAATCGATTCTTTGTATGAAATGGATTATTTGCTATCTGATTCATCGATTTACTATCATGTTTATGATTCAGTATTAGTAGAATGACTGTTATAAAAATATATTTCGAATTTAACGAAAAATTTACTACGTTTATTATTGCTTAGGAGAGTCCGTGTACACTTCTGGAAGCCTAAAAGTTCTTGTCTGTTTTCTCGATATTCATATAATTTTTCCTAAGGAAATCCACTCTTTCTTATTCTAGTCCTTTACTTACCCATCTACCAATAGTAAACAAATGGGCGTGACTACTTTATTGGAGGAATATATTTCAGTGGAGGGTTGGGCTAGTGGACTAAACGTCGTATCTATCGGTCTTTCAGCCTCTTTTTTTCCGAAAGAAGGTGAGCTATGCCTGTCAGCGTCTTCCTGATAACTCAATCTCCAGCTTCCATTAGCCTGCTCTCACTATTGTCTCGTGTGTTTTCATAGCAAACAAAGAATGTGAAAAACTTAAAAGCAGCAATTGGTCATGTGCAAACTTCAATCAGCCTCAATAGTACATCTTTACCTTCCATCTTCAGTGTTAGTGGTATTCTTTATCTCTTTAGTCTCACTATCTCTTATAATGGCTTTGGCAAGCCAAAAATGTTCTCGTTTAGCGGGACCTGATAATGTACGTATACTGAAAGCCTGATTGTTTATCTCACATCCTCAGTTGCCAAGAACTACACACGATTTATAGTTTGTTTGAAAGAAGCGCACCTTCAAGTGTACAAGAACGATAATTTAGATCCTCAAAGGATTTCGTATGAATTGAATGATGCATTATTCCCATATTCTATCAGTTTCTGAATTTGTTTAAATCTGAATTAATAGCTCTCATCTGTTAAAAAGTCGTTGAGATTTAAGTTTTATCGTAATCAATAATTAGAAGTTTTTAAGTAAACCTTTCGAAGAACGTTTATACAGAATCGAGGCCGGAAATTTCTTGGAGGAAGATTAAAGAAAAATCCATCTCCTCAAGAGAAATTGTCTATATATTTTTACGTATGGATTCTCTTCATTGAAAATGAAAGCGGAAAGAGTAGAAGGTGAAATACAAATGGAATAGGAGATGAGAGTGTTTTGACCTCCACATCAAGGGAAATGCCACGACATTATGTTGAGGTATCGAGGAAAGGGTAAAATAGGGGATATTAAAGGAAAGATTTCTTGCAAGTGACTAAAGGGGAATATATAAATATATTTCCACAATCTTTTGCAGACTGATCTACTTTTTATCAGAAACTATCTAAGAAGCTGAAACTTCTGTAATGAGAATTCTTCTTTCATACCATTAGAACAATTTTATGTTGTTCATCTTATAGTTCCTCGCTATTTCCTCCTGGAAGGAGCCTTTAATTTATTTGATATCCTCTTTGAGTCAATCGTTAAGATGTATTAATTTTGAGTTATTTTTATATCCCTCCTTTCATTTTGTGATTTCATCGCCTTTAATATGGTAAAATGAAGGTCCTGATTTTAAAGTAGCTAAAAAGACAGCTGCTTATTTTCTGGATACGTAGAATTATTATTTTCCCGTAGTCATCTTAATCTGATGATGTTTTGAGTAAATATTTTTTTAAATAATCTATACCGTATATATTAGCTCGTGTTTCAATAGAAATTATCAGATTTTATCAACAAACATTGAAATTAGTAAATTTGAAGTCTAAAATAATGAACTTAATGAATAGTAAGCCCTCATTATCGCATGGAAATTCATGACATGAAATGTTGTCGATTACCACTTTGAAGTTTTTTTTTTCGCTTTAATGAGAAACTTTAATCAAAATATCCGAAATATGCGTACCACTCTAGAAAAGCATTTTTTTCGTTACTATTTAAAAAGAAATCTTATTTATAATTTATTTATCTAATCCAATCTTTTGTGTTTTATCAATATAATAATAATTATAAATTGCCTTCATTCATTAAGGGCGAAATTTAGTCTGTAAAGACCACTCCTACATTTAACCTTTTCACAAATAGACACAAACTCGTTCAATCCCAGATCAGAAAATTTTTCCGATCCGCCAGGTCTCGAACCTAGGACCTTGAGACTTTGAACACTAAATGCGCTACGCACTCGGTACTGCAACATCGGATGTAATCAAATTTATGATATTTCGATTTTTATTGTTTTTATTTCTCTCTCGTTATAGGTGAAGTTAAACAGATGACGTCATCGTAGCTAGTAGATCGGCCGCTTGTGCTAAACCACAGCGACATTGAACTTTATTAAAGGAAATTCAAAATAAAGTACCGAAAAGGGGTCAGAATAAGTTTATTCCGGAACTCTCAGAGCGACATCGTCATCAGATGGACCCCTCTTTCCTCTTAGTGGATTTTTTCCACTGCCACAGTGCGTGAATTGGAAACAGTCATCCTCTGTCACCACGTGTTGGAAATGGCCTCTTTACGGTCGGTTTTTGTGCTGCGAGTTTTAAGTTTCGAGAGGGAACTGCGCGCTTTGTTCGTTTGCTGTGATTTCTTATAGTTTGTTACGGTCTCGTGACGTCATCATTCGTTGCTCGGATGGTATCAGGTAACGAAAATGAACTAAATGAAATTACGAGATGAAAGCTATTGCTGGCACATGAACACCTTTGGTTGCTAGGGATGTATTTATTAGTTTTCGTCTTCTTTTCACCTTTCAGTTATTTTCAATTGGTTGGCTGAAGTGATAGCAGTGAGAGACAAAAAAACTCTAAAAGATTGCATTTAAGAATGGAGGAAATGTAATTTTTACGATTCTTCCGTCAATGTTTGTTTTAAGAAGTCTAGAGATCACTTAATTGACAAAGCTGTGGAAAATTAGGTATGAGGTCGTAAGATAATTCGGTCAAGCATGTCAGGAATATAATTTAAATTCTATAACACAGTTTTTTCGTAACTGTAGCTTAGTGAGCACAAGGGGCTCAAAACCTTTCGTAAATTTAGTGTAATAGGGGTTCAAAACCGTTGGGTTTTGTAGGGAAAAATGATAATATTATCCTTATTGATATGATCCTTTTTAATGTTGATATGTCAATTCTCGACGTGTATCCTAAGGAACATGCAAATCATGATGGAAGTGTGACTCTTGTTTCCTCTTTTTTATACAAGGTAGTTCACAAAAAACATCGTTTTTGGACATCGGAGTGAACAGTCAAGAACGGACGGGATGTTTGGAGTAGCGGTCCGCTGCCAATTATGAGACATCCTTGCGAGCAACATGGCAGAGGTGAGTAGATAACTAACGACCAAATGTATATTGAGTAGTGTTTTTATCTATTTAAATCAGGGCATGAATGTCGTTCTAATGTGTTCTAATATCCGTCCATTTACTTAAAAAACCTCGAATATCACATTTTTTCTGGTTTAATCTAAGAATTATTCCTATTATCTCGTATTTTTGACTTTTACGTATCTTAGGATCTATAATTTTTGCTTTGTTTACTTCTCGGAATGAATTATCAGTATTATCATTCGTCAACTCGGAAGAAACGGACATCCGTGTCAGCGCTTTAACGTTTTCGGATATAGCCTACGTCCTTCTTTCGCTCCCTCGCAAATAATTACGCTCAGTCGGATGTTTCTGTTTTCATAAGCACGCCCACCCGCAAAACTGCGGGCGGCGTCTTCCGAAAACGGTTTAGCATTATTTCCGCCACATCTCAGTATTCTTTCCTATCTCTTGCCCGAATTTCCTGCAAGGGACCCGCCCACCCGTGTCATTTGCCTAATGGATCTTCTTCCGTAAGGGAAAAAGGGGATGTTTTATAATTTCCTTCCCTTAGCCATTTTTCCGCCTTCTTGCTACCGATTGAGGGTGCGAAAGCACGGGTGACCTTACGAAATACTTGCGATGGCTGCTCTGAAAGTGTATGGTAACGACAAATTCTAGATAATGTAAAATGCTGTATTTGCTGATAAGTTTTATAGCATGATTCTCCGGGAAAATATCAAACACTTCACGTTTGTCTGATCCTCAGGAGAGAGGTGAAAGAAGATGAAGTAAAACGTAAATTTTTGGATGTATTACTCTACTAAGGCTTGATTTTGACTGTTTCCGAGTTGAATATGCTGCTTTTTCTTTTCGGAATGTGTTAAATGCGAGAAATTTACGTAAAATACTTATCGGTATACTTTTTTATTTTTCTTCACAACTCGATACTAAAATGAATTGTTTTTCATTAGCCTTAACACTATGGCAACTAATTCAACAAATAGTATCTTAAATTTTTTGATGAAGCTGTTTCTGTTCTAGTGATCATGGTTAGTGAACAATCTAGTTTTACGAAGATTACTGGATTATCTATGTTATAAATAGATATCTTTGTTTCTCACGAAAGTAATATACCCGAGAGAAGTTCTGAGAATGATACCGTGATAAACTTGCAGAAAACTCATTTTTCGATTCAATGAATCTAATCAAGCGTGACTTCAGGTTCGAAAGCAGTGTTACGGATGTGACAAAGTACCTTGGCTGGGATTCTGTAAAGGATAGAAGATGTGAGTTTAGGCACATTGTTCGATGAATTTATTAGCAGTGACTTGCACGACGAAGTACGAAAGACAAAGTAATCTTTACGTTTAGGGAACGCAATTTTCGAGACCAGACGTATAGAAATATATTTGTGAGTTTGCGCGTACGAATGGTTATCACTGGTCCCTTCCCAATAGCATTGTATGAGTAAATGGAAGGAATGGATGGGGAGTTTCGTGCATTAACCTGCCATTCGTCTTAAGGCCGTTTCCAGGCTGATTATGCAAATAAAAATGTAAAGATGTTTACGTGATTAAGATAGGGTGTCTCACTGATTGGTGTAAAGTAGACAGCATAAGGAAGGTTTACCTCCAAAAAATTATACCTTTTAGTTAAGCGTATTTATTTTGCAGGTATTTTAAGAAATGCATAGCAAAATGAGAATTATTATAATCCTATCAATGCAAATTTACGTATGGAATGATTTTTATAAAATTTTATGCAGGCCTATAGAGAATGAATGACATTAACTCGTGATCAAGGGTTGCAACACAGGAAATTCACATATTGTTATTCAATTCTGAGGTGTGTGATTCCAACACGCAAATACACTTTTAATTCACGTTGTCATTTATCTTACTTTGGCATTAGATGAAAAAGGCCGTCATATTCACATGCGATCGCGAATTTTGGCGTTGAAACTTCAAGCTAAGGATTTCCACACACGAAGCGGATTCCACGTTTTTCACGATTCATTTTGTGATCTATTATTTTTGAATCGTGATTTATGTGTCACATGTGGTTCGTAACATAGAAGAAATAAAAATTTAGGATGCTTCTCAGGAATTCGCAGCCCTAAATGATGGTGAATATTTCAGTATAAAAAGGTAAATAGAAAATACGATTTAAAAATTCAATCCGTGTAATTTTTCGTGTTAATTCTATATCCACGAAGGATATTAATCTTCATTAGACTCGATTATATACTATCAATGAGTGTGCTAACTATGAATTCTCGATTTGATACCCTAAGAAAACATTTTCAGCAAAAATTCAGATTATTTTGAAGGTGTGAAGTATCAAATGCATTTTTGGACAACTAACGAATATGATATTTATTCTTCCTCTATCTTCGAATTATCTCATAAGCCGTTTTTCATAATTAGTCTTTACAACATTATTGATTAAAGTCTATCTATAGTAAAATTTTCCGCGGAGATTTCGCGAAAAAGAAAGATCTAATTTTCACGTAATTTTATATTGTTATTAATTAAGGTGTCTCGATATTTTTTTCCAATCGCTTAGTTTCGAACATCAGCGATGTTATAAGATTCTCTAAGAGATAGGAGCCTGTATCGAGATTAATAATCATTCTTAAAAATATCAGTGTTGACTAGTGACAGTTAACGAGGACAAGATGCAAAAAAATAATTATAATCACATTCTTAAGGTATTTTTCTGTTGATAATTAACAATAATTAATAATAAATAATTTAACCAATTAAAACTGTTCAGCAGTTATTATTGTTAAAATGAGCAGAAGCAACAGTTTAGTTAAAACGCAGAGGAATCTACTTTTTGTATATTTACTCTTTCTGCAATATCACTAATTGTTTTTAATTTAGTATTGATGGATTGTGTTTTCTATAGAAATCATAATGTGAATGTCTGAAATGAGCGACATTGAGATATAAATATATAACGAAGTAATTAAGTTTTATTAAATCTCTGTTATGGTAGATAGATATGATATCTCTGTCATTGAAGCACTTGATTGTCTCTTCAAAATTTGACACTCTCGATTTGAAAGTCCTCATTTGTATTATTATATTGATTGATTTGATAATTAAAAGGAATATATCCTGTAGTTAAAAAAGACTCTGTTGCCATTGAATGCTATGTATTTTATTCCAATTTATTCTTTTGAAAAAATTATTTAATCAATTTAGTGTAAATTAAACTTTCATCGAAAATATCTAAAAAGACGGAATGGATTATGGGATTTTATTTACTGATTACATTGATACATTTGTTGCATATCAATAAATATTTATTGACTTATGTGAACTAGATCATTTTTAAATTAATAATTATTACATCTAGTAAAAATAGTTAATAAATAGCAATCTAGTAATATGACGCAGAAAGAACAGAAAAATTTAGATCGAGCTGTTAATGAAATCATCTGCTTTCTATTGACGCCGTTAAAAGCTTATAAGTCGATGAAGAGTGTTTACATAATCATTATGTACACATGACACTTCTCAATCGTTTGTTTAACTGCGAATTCTTTTCATATTTGAGCTATTTTTTTTCAAAATCACTAATTACGAGTAAGGCCTTGACTTGATAGTGCGTATCAGAAGGAGAAATGCAAATAGTGAATATATTCAGTGTATATCATATCAGTGATGGTTAGGGTTTATTGCATGCTTGGCGAATTGCCCTGATTATAATGTCTTTATATCATGGTTTATTACCGTGTTTGCCGAATCATAAAGAGCTATTCTTAAAAGAAGTTGTTTAAATTAATATACCTTATGGATGCTGGATTCGGGATTGTAAGCCATCTGGTCATTATAAGAAAGCATTTCAAATATATATCAGTGTATTTTCCCTATACTTTCAAATAAGACATTAAAATGAACAATAACTCGATTTTATTAGCACAGTTATCGCTTCTTTATTTCGTGCATCGAACAACATTAAAACGATACAGGATTAGAGTTTATTGGCGTGTCTAACGTCTAGTTATTTCGCGCATGCCACGCTTCTTTTTGAATCACATTTTCCCCCATATCTACAAATACATCAATGCCGTAATTATGCATTTTATATGAGTCATGCTTCCCTTAGTAGGGCAACGTTGTCGCGTGCACATTGTCCATCGTCAATGCGTGACATATTGTCGTGCATGAAAAGAATCACTCAATCAATTGATCGGAAACGGTGTCCTGGTTTTATTTATCCTCAAATTTGGGGCACTTGTGCTGATTTTTCTCAGGCAGGGTTGAGTCTACGTTATCAGCCAATTACTCGAATATATATTTGTGTAGATACGTTGGAGTGTTCATATTTAAATGTTACGGAATTGATATGATAATGGAAGACGTATCTCTCTTATCTCCTTTCTAAGATCACGGATAGTTTTGGAAGGATCTCAAAGAATCGAACAGAACGATGTAGTAGAGCTCTCGGTATTTTTATATTGTCTATAGTAAGGTATCAATTATTCGTGTATATACTAAGATATTTCATTGATTCTTACATCGATTATCTTTTCTCTGTATTAGAATCTTATAAAATTGACCTACATTTTTTTCTGTTGCGACAAGATAGGGAGTTCTCGTGAGGACAGGGTTTCCATTATCAACTTCTTTTTCAAACCTGTAGAAACACTCCAAGCTGGGTGAGAATCCAAGAAATACGCTCGGAAATCAACGGTTTTAAAAGTTAACGTGGGAAAAATCGATGGAGAAGTGCCTGTAAACGATGTCCTCACTCACGGAAGGATATACGACCGGGAGATATGAACGCGTGCATCGGTAGGGAATCCTTTCCCACCAACACTATAGGCAGGCGATTGTGGGAAGTCATAACAGCCTAGGATCACGCAAACTTGCAGCTCGAATTTAGACCCTTCCGTCTCACATTGCGGCCAAAAGTCACGGTTTTTGTGATACTTTTCCCTCTTCTAACGACCTGTGAAAAAGGCGGTTAAATTATCACCCCTTAGTTTTTAACAGATGTTTTAGAACGAAGGGGAATCTATGTAGAGGAACGGATCACGAATTGACTCGTACAGTATTTCTTAAATGTTAGATAGATTTCTTTTTAAATGTTACTTTTGGAAATAGAAGTTATGCCTATGGTGTGTAGTGATGATTGTGTCGGTCACATAGTGACGAGGGTGATGACCGGATATAAATATGTCATATAAAAGCAAATCATTATTGATAAATACGTAAAAATCATGACGAGAGTATAGGAGATATGAGTAGGAATTCATTCTTTCTTTCTTGGGATTCATTAGCATAAAAAATATGTTTAATTAGATAAAATTAATTGTCTCAAATAAAAAAAATGCTACATTTAAGACGTCATTGATACTATTACATCTTCTAATTAATAACATGTCTATATCGCGGGAAAAATTGGAACTGAAGAGTCTCTTTAATCATTTAACCCCGTTAATGTTCATATAAAATTAGTATGAAGTAATTTTGTTTTGGAATCCTAAAAGTTAAAGTGAAGCTTAGGAAAAATGTATCCACAGTAAGAAAACACCCGCAAAGAAGGGGGTTTTGAAAAACGTGGACAAATCTACTTGAAGAATCAAGTGAATGATGGAAAATACAGCAAGTGAATATAATCTAACAGAAAACAGACACGATAAGAATTATATAAAGTATAATGCAGTAAATGAAACAGAAAATATAACGAGATAGCTACGATTAACCGATGAACGAAGAATGTACGTAATATTAATCGTAGGCAGATAATATATACACATTGAAATAAATTAAGAGAAACAGCTTTTTCCGAAGAAACTTGTGATACGACAATTAACATTATGTTTAAGATGCACACAGAGGTATTGGCAGTTTCTGTCCCGTAACTACACTTTTTCTAGGGTAATCATTCAAATCCCTAGTTGTTACATATCTAATTCCATCGCAATCTACGGTACATTATTTCTCTTCTCCAGATTATTACCACATAGATTTCATTGGAAGGACAGGGGTAATTATTTTTCACGCAAACTAAGGATTTCGCCCATGTGCCGCTCCTTTTATAATTCGATGATAATTTTGAAGGGCGTGGTGTCCTGGCGGGTGCGGTAAGGTAGGCGCCCCACCCCCTAACACCACACCCATTTCTTCTTCGGCTATAGTCTTGAAACCCCAAATGCAAACGTCGTAGTGTGTTTCAGAATTCGCTGGGATTTGTACGTTTTCCATCGTAATATATATACGTATATATCTCTGAGAATGTACGTATAAATCAGATATCCTTCGAAACGATTCTGAAATAATATGATATACTATTGTACTGTTATACAATTCTAATGATTTACATTTGACATTAATTAATTTATTTATTTTATATGTATTTCATATTAATTTTATATTTTTATTTATTTTATTTATATTATTTTATATTTTTATTTACTTTATTTTATATTTTTTATGTATTTTTACTTATTATTGAACTAGTACTCGATAATGATTTAAACTAAAAAGACCATTGGTTGAAATGTCCTTCGAAATAAATTTTAGTCTTCCTTATCAGGCATCGATTATTTTTATTTCGGTTTTTCGGAATTTTCTGCTTAATGTAGCGGAAGATAAAATAGTTAAAAATTTGGATGTACCTTGTTATGGATGTAGTTAGATCGCTTAGAAATTAAAGCGTATATTGCGTTATGGTATTTTAATGATGGGAATCGAAAGGTTTTAATCCAATTTAATTACAGATATTTAATTTTATCGCAATTTATTGAAATAGAAAAATAGAAAATTCTTATAGTTGTTTTAAAAACAGCGTAATCATTTAATTTTTTGCTTAAATTTCCTGTATCCAATCCATTTTTCTGTCGAATATTCTGAATCATAATCCAAAAGGTCTTGGCAAAAGGTTCGTTAGCCTCCTTCTGTGAATATGAATATAAAGAATGAATAACTTACGAGTTATCACCACACTAGCGGCTAGAGTTACATGTAAGATTTTTTTAATGTGCAAGAAACTCACTTCTACTTCTTATTCCTACCATTTTGGCCAAATCTTTTATTTTACCTGGGAAGGTATGTAAGACATTCACCTTCCCTTTTTCTCCTAAGAAGTCTGCGTGTCTGCACACGTACCACAAATCAAATTAGCACCACTTCTACGTAACCGAAGATAAGGTTCGTCTGAGCTTTTGAATCAGATCAATAAGAAAATAAAATATGGTTTTAATAATAATATAGTTTTTATCAGAAAACTCATTTATTAATAATAGTAAGTAATAGTTAATTAAAGGTAAATAATTCTCGTTATATCTGCCAAGAAAATTTTTCCCTCGAGTTGTATTTTAGACGTTGTTTCTTTCAACGACTCGATAAAAAGTTAATCGGTATTTCCCTTCTTCAATTATCTTCCTCTTTTCTTGATTCACTTCTGTTTCCTAACCTTCTGGTCCCTCAAAACTCTTCTTCTTTCCACTCTGCCGAATTTCACCTCCTTGTGTCTGTTCTTAATGTTTGCTTCGACTGTTTGTAGAGTTCCAGAGGAAGTTGGGCGTGGTCTCAAAATTGAGCGTCTCATTTGCAGTTCTGTATTTTTTCTATCTTCCCAAATACGAGTATTTGCTCTTCCCGCAATACGTTTTATGCCAAGCTTTCATTTTAACGTCAGCGATATGTTCATTAGGCTCTTAATTATTTCTCGGTGTTTTTTTTTAACTTCAGGACTATTTCCTTCATCATTACGCTCATTTATTCCACTTTCGAAATTGGGAATCATTTTAAATACAAACTCATATCTTAAGTGAAGAAATTCGAGACTTAATGGTATATTTTTGTTTAAAATTGTTAAGGTATCATATCGATTACTTTACGCAAACGTTGAATGTTTCCTTCTAACAAGTCAAATTCCGTCAAATTAATTGTATATTAAAAATTAAATTATAGAAATCAATTATTTTTGTATCATTATAGTGTCAGATTATCTATGGCATAAGAAAAGTAGTAAAAAAATTAACGAAAAATGGCTGAAGTTCGTATTATACGAATTCTGTGATTTATATTGTTTATACCCATTCATCAACTGTAGGCGGACTCGTTAGGAATTAAGTCCTACTTCTAATATTATTTTTTCGATGATTCTCGCATCTTTATCAAAAAATTTTTTATAATTTTAATTTTTAAGCGTAATATTAATTTTAATGGTAGTATGTCTTTTCAAAGCGCATCCCCAGCTGTTCCGTATGCAGTTCGTGATAGTGTTATATATACTATGTACCACATACTTACAATCTAAATAGTATTTACAATTTTAAAATAGTATTTTTATATCTCCACACTACTGACTATTTTTTAAGTAGAATTTTTTGTGTTTTTTTATCGCACCTTCTGAATTTGTGTTAACTGATCCATTCACAAGGTTTTTCTTGGTAGTAAACTATATCATTTTCATTCTTTTAATGAAAGTTATAACGGAATATTCTAATCAAGCTCCATACACGTTCTGTAATATGAAAATAGTTTTGTATAGCGATTCGAACTTATTTATTATATAATTCTCTTTTTGTATTCTTCACAGTCATTCAAAAATTCCTCATTGCAGTTTATCCTTGCTCAGACTTCAAAGAACAATTTAATATAAGTTAAAATTCATTTATTATGAAGGTAACGAGAAGATAGGCAATTTTGTGTGAAAATACACTTGTCTTGGGTTAAATTTGGGAGTCGGAAGTTCCAGGTTCGAGCCTCGGTCCTTTTAGACTTTGTTAGCGAATTCCTGGGTTTAGATTAACGAGAAATAAAGATAGGTTTTTCGAGTTTTCCCCAAAAAAGTCGATTTGATTGTACGATATGAATATCATTTGTGGATTTGTGGTTCATACATTCTCCTATGGTGAGATATAGTTCGATAGACTTTAAGTGAATTTTTGCAATTTTGCAACCATTTCCGGTAACCCTCCCGCGTCTACCACCGCTGCGTCCACCCGTCTGGGCTCTGGATCGATCATATTGCAGTCTCCCATGAAGGGCGTGGATTTATTTTCTCCCGCTCGCCGAGACATCCGCACCCACGCTCCGCGTAATCCAAAGTAGCATTCCTCGTCTATTCAAGCGGCTTAGTTACCTCACGCACCAAGAGGAAAGTGTGCGTAGTCCTTGTGCGAATTTGCGTGGAAAGGAATACACATGTCTATCAATGTTGGTTCTTGAAGCACCTTCGTCATTTTAGGTCTAATTTTACGAAATTCATTCGTCTTTTTTTCTCAAGGTACACTACGAAATAAAATAAAGATACAAGTAAAGTACGATAATGATGATTCTGTTTATGAAACAGAGTCATGTTTAAGTAACGTAATTATTCCATTAATTATAATTAAAATAATTATAATATGCAGTACAAATTTGTTTCAATTTACGTGATTAATCGACTATGTAGCTTAGTCGATTCAACGATTTTTACCGATAATCGACGTAGTCGAATCGAATCGAATCGAATGTCGAATGTTGATTTATTTTTGAAAAAATGTTGTGTTTAATATTGAAGTTGGAAATACGTGTCCAAGTCTTACAAGTTTGAAACCACTCGTCTGTGTTGTTGTTTACCCGTTTCGTTAATGCCAAGCGTGCGCATGGTCATGGAATGCTAGGTTTACAGCGTATTCAAATGTAAACAGTGCGGAAGAGTATTCTCATGCAAATATCTTCGGAATATTCCATGCGCACCTTAGTTGCTGTTCTGAGTGTTGAAGTTCCGAAACAACGATTTAAGATTGTACCCTCTTATGCGTTCACAGCTATGATCAAGAAAAATCCTGCTTTCATTAGTTCTAGTGATTAAAATTTAATTACTCTCATGAGGTACTCAAACGGTAATATTAATTGAAATTTTAATGTATAATAACGTTCAGTTTTTGTAGTTTACTCTACCGAATTTGATGGAAATGAATTAAGAATGACCACAGAGTAGTACTGATACCATTGGTTTGAAGTATCTGCTCCAAAAGTTTTGTTTTGCAATTGAAAGAACTAAGTAAACTTCACTGAAGCGGGCGAAGTGTTGTGGTAATCCATAATGGAACGCTTTATGTAAAAAAAAACTTAAAAACGTACTTGTAAAAATTATAAAAACATCTTTTTTAGACAAACTGCATGAAACCTGCGGTGGAAAGTAAGCAGTCAATTCCTTTGGGATTCGTAAACTATTAAGTATAATTATGTAAGGAATTTATTATGTAATTAAATTTAAAATTAAGTAGGAAATTAGAGGCAACACTAGGCTATCATAAAATTTGCTACAAATCAATCATGTAAACCTTTTTAGCACAAAATTTTTCCGATGTGCATAATTATTTGATTCAGAGCTCTCGAGTTGAGTACCTATCAAATCAGTATCCTCTCAAGTTATTATTTTTTTCGACTTTGTTAATTCGATTGTATCTGGATGGCATTGAAGATCATCAAACATTTACGATTGGTGTTAAAACCATCTTTTCCTATGTACGTTGGTATCTCATGCTCTTCATACGTTGGTATCTAAACAAGAATTCTACCTTTTCTACCTAGTCTCTAATTTATTTCCACCGTTGCCATGGAGTTAGCGAGCAATTTATACCTCCTCTGATAGATGGATATGTTTAGAGGAAGGACACAATCCTTTCGGAACGGTAACGAGTACCGTGGATTTCGTGAAAAAAGTCACGCTCTGGGCGTGAAAATCAGCCACCCTTGAAAAATGTTTCAGCACTTCAGTTCTCTAGAAAAGATTCAGAGAAACTCAGCAATGCCTCGCGACGATATCGTACGAATGAAACGCTGTAAATGTCTTAAGGTATCCTTCGGTGGCTTCTTCGTATGGAGTGAAATCCGATTTCCCCTTGAACGAAAGTGGGCTGATAGGACGCGGTCGAGTAGTAAGAATTGTTTTAATTCTAGAAGAAAAAAGCTAAGTTTCATACCATGTGCTATTAGTTGTCCTTTCATAAATCACAAAATATAAATATCTATCTATGTATATCCAGAAGTTTATACCAATAATATTCGAACCATATTTGACTTAGAAATCGTCTTTCGTCTATCATTATTCCTATTTATTCATTGTTACTTACAAATTATTTTTTTATTAACAAAGACCACACGAACATCCTCATTCGGGACAATTACAGTGTGGTCGTAAACTCAACGAAGGACGTCACAGACATCCAGATCCTGAGAGGAAAATTTCCACCTCAGCCGGGATATGAACCCGGGACCTCAGCGTTCTAAGAGTTGCATGCTAACCATTCCGCCAACGAGACCGACTAATATTAATCCTAATTAGGATAGTTGGACTGGAATGTAAATAATTTTCGTTATATTTTTCAAAAAGTTTTCGTCATCAGCATTTAGAGGATCAGAATATAATTATTTATTTATTAGTTTGAACTATTTTTGGTGGATAAGAGAAGGACGAATAAGGAAATATATTTCTGGGACTTTGATCATTTAAAGTTGTTTATCAATTTATTCACTTATTTATTATAGTCGTAAAAGTTATTACATGAAAAATATTAGGAAACATCCACTCTGTAGATGATAAAGCTGTGTACCTTTTTAAGTATATTAAAACTCGGATCGTCAGGAGTAAATGAACCACGTTAATATTCTATCCTTATATATATTGCTAAAGAGTGAATAATTGACGTTTTTGACTCAAATTATGTGAAATTCATAGTCTTTTCATCTTGTCTTTTGCGCATAGCTACTGTCTAATTTAATTTGCTCGCTATAAATCTGTTTAGTACTCCAATTATTTTTTACCAGTTTATTGTATTTCTCTGTTAAATCTTTACGTACATTTATCATCGTTGATGCCCTACTGTTGAAAGAAAGAAAAATTATAAATCGAAATCTTGAAATTCTTTTGAACGATTATACTTATTTCGTCTGTATAAACTTAATTCTTGCAATGAAAATCATATTTCTCTTCGCGATTTTTATTTCACGATAAACATCGTTTCTCAATTGTTTACGTAAGAGGATTCGGCTGCGGCAATGAAAGCCACTTTGCTGCTTCATCGTGACTTCCCCTGGTGATTTTCCTTTGTGAAGAAATACAAGCCTATACTTCATACACCTCGTGCATACCGTGTGCTTATAGATGGCACGTTATCCCTCACGCGGGGGCCGGATGTGGTGATGGCATACGTTATGCGGCACTCACATTATCCAACTACTAAACGTTGCTTCCCCTTCTACCTGTGGCTTGCCTTAACAAGGCGGTATTTCTAAATCAAATTTCTTCGTTACGTGCAAGTTACATAAGTACACGCTGAAAAGTAATCGTCTTGGAATGCTTGAATGTGCCCGAAGTCTAACGAAGGAACGAAACATTTTTATACAAATGTGTTATTAGTATCTGCTGGTATTTGCTAGGTTGTAAATGATTAAAACAATAAGACTCCCTATCTTTTTATCCAAGGATGGTCATAACAACGCCATACTCCCTTTAAAGTAAATATTTCTTACTTAAACTATAGGTCTTTATGTTTTAATACGATTTAATTATTCATTGGTTGGAATATAATGCGTGTAAATTCAGTTTATGATTACGTCTCTTACGTAAAATTACGCGGTTCCTATGAGATTAATTCCTCTCTAATTTTACGCATGGATTATCGGAAATGTACGACATTATAGTGATTAATATCTTCCGCATATTAAGATATTTATTGCAGGAATTTCTATTTAAGACTCGAGGTGAAAAACTCGTCCGGTCAATTTTGGATCCTCTGCGGAATTTTGGAGGTATTTCTAGCGGATACGATATGCGTGTTATAATTTTAAATCCAGTCATAAATTTAATTTAATTCGGTGCCGTTGATTTATTTTCTTGTCGTCCTAATCCCGCTTGACCAAAATAACTGCACGGGAACGATGAATTGAATTGGAAGGTTATTATATCGTAGATAAGAACCGTTGTGCTTAAATCTGATATCGATTTTGCTTCGGTAATGTCTTTCCACCGCCTTTAGTTAATTGTAATTATCGTAATTGATTATACGTTATTTACCTTATAGATTAATTCTATGTAGTTTATGGGTGATTATTCTGAAGAGATATCTTAATGGACTGAGATAAGTTGCAGTTTAGAGTTCGTTGTTTATTTTTCAAGTGGGTTTTTAAGTTGATAGCCTATCGTTTTTTTCTTCAAGTATTCTTATCTGATTTATGGAAATTCTGTTTGTTTTTTCAATAAGGAAATAAGATATAAAGATCTGTGGGATTTATTTGTTCGAGTGTCTGCATTTTTCCTCATAGGCATCACTTAATTATCTCTCTTTTTAAATTATCTTAAAATTTTCCAGCGATCACTTTGAATACATAATTTCTTATCTTAGGATGAAAGATACATAAAAAATGTATTCTCATAGGAATTTAGATTATGTTCCAACATCTAAGAGTGTGTAACTTCCCGCTCGTTTATTTGCTTTTGTTTGCATTGATTTCATTAATGTCCTATTACCCAAGATTGTTAGTGGATTAACATCGACATCGTTTAATAGAAGAGGAAACTTTTCAGTCCCAAATTCGTCCTTAGTAAAGACATAATTTCTGTTTTCATCCGAATAAATTGAGTTAAGTGCTAAAATATTTGGTTTTCAAAAATTATACTACATACTTCTGATTTATCGATAAAGAATAATTTTTATGCGGGCAGAGAAATGACTGAAGGAGGTGGTAAAAATTGTAGAAGTAGACCAATCGCGAAATTATTTTTATGCATAAAAAGTATGTCACTGGAAATAGAAATGAAGAAAGGAATAAATGCGCTTGTCTTTGTGCTGTGAATCCTTAAATTCAATCTAATCATATTTTACAGCTTCCGTAGTTGTTATCGAATATCAGATACGTGGCGTGATATTTCTCTAAAGAGGAAAGGAATAAGTCCTTCCGGCTCTCTTGGTATAAATTTAGAGTAGCTTTCCTGAGAAATTTCAGATTATTATTTATAGAGAGTTAATATTTTCCCCACCCAAGATGCTGACAGTGTAATATCTATAATATATATCAGTGTAAGGTCTTTTGTCTGATTATAGAAATTCATGCAATTCTAGACAGTTTTGTTGGTAATACGTATCCATGGTGACAGCTAATTCCTTGGATACCATTAATTCGATAAAATTTAGTAAAGATCGTGTTTGGTATCAAAGAGGGTAACGTAAGTGAAATAAACAAAAGCAAAATTAAAGCAGAGTTCAAAATTTTGTTTTATTGCTCTCAAATCGTTCCTTCCAAATTCTGTACACTTATTCAAATCCATCTCTATAGTTAATTATCGAAATAGAGTCCCTCTACGTAGGGTTAATCTTCTTGGGATGTTTCCAGCCGACGACTCGCTTGAAGAGCTGTCTTCCCAAAGCCATCTTTCACCTTCTCCTTCTTCGGTAGGTTTCTTACATCTACATATTCTCCAGTACAACTTGACTAGGGTGTACATGGTGGTGAAAATGCATCCACAAAAACAGGCGCAAAAACATCCGCAAAGACAGCCAAAAGGTCCGAAAATACGTAGCAAAATTCTTTTGAACGTCTTCTTCTTTGACGATTTTCCCTTGGTCGATTCCTCACTATCCTCTAAGTTCGTTTCCCTCCGATTTGTGTTTAAAGGCACCGTCAAGTCTAGATTTTCTTCTTCTTTTTCCACAATTGTGGAATGCATCTCTTTTTCTTCTTGAACTTCATTTTTATCCTCATCTTCAACCGGTAGAGAAATGTTTACTGGTTAATTTAGACGTGATAGTCGATTGAAATGAGTGTTTTTGATCCTGTAGCTTTTATTTATTGATTTTGGTTGCCAGGCAGTTGTATTGTTGAGTTCCTTCCGGCTTCTTGTATCAGTTTTTACGTTCGATAACTTACGATGATAAATAATATAATATATGCATGAAATTTTAATATTTTATGCAGTATTTTGCGTAGATTGTGCTTTAAGACCGCGAAATATTTATATATTTATATCTATTCCAGATCATTTGAGCATATTTTTATTCTCGATTTTTAAACTTCGCATCCGCGGTTGAATATCAAAAATTACTTTAGAATAAACTTCAGTTATTTGGAAGTTGATGTGTTCACTTCGTTTGTAATTAAGATAAATTATAGTTTTACAGTTTTTAGCGATGAAAACTAAATCGCCTAATTTTTACAGGATTCCATTACATATCTTCATATACATAAGGATTGGGAATCGCTAGATTATGACAGATAATTTGAATGATTGATAATGTACCTTAATTTCCTTTAAAAAAATTTCATTGTTTTATGATCGTGTAATCCCTTTATCATTAAAATTAATTATAAATTAAAAATTATATTGCATCTCTTGGTAATTCTATGTGTAAGACTTCAATTAAATTCTCATGTAATACTGCTCAACGATTCAGTTGTTGGAGTCGTATTGGTTTATTTTTGGTACAAGTTTTCTTCTTTACCTTCAGATGTTTTTATTTGGTACTTTCCCATCCACCATTTCGGGGCTACTCAATGATTCACGCAGAACACATCGGTCTCCGAAATACTCTTTCACGCATCTTTTACGAAAATAACCCAGGATAGAAATTTAGGAAAGACCGCTTCGCCGTTGTCGATTTTTCCCTCTCATTCGGAAAACCCTTTCCAATGCCCTGGAACCTGTCCAGATGTGTTATTCGGAGACCTTCAATTAATATCCGTTCTCGATATTGGGTTTCCGAAGAAGAGGTCACACAATTCTTCTTCGCGATGAAAATTTCAGCCCGTCGGTTCTTTTTACGTGATATGCGCCGACCGAATAGGTCTTCCAGTTTTTTTCGGAGTGTATTGTGATGGCATCACGCAAAGCCGATCGGGTTGCATAGTCCCAAGGATCAGAGCTTTATTATTGAAGAACGTTCACCTACAAGGTGTTCCGAAAGGCGATGTTTGTGCCATAGAGGGATGAATAAGTCTCATTATTTCGGTAAATAAAGGGCTGTTTTATTGTTTGGTTCACGAATACGAACCTTTATTTGCACTGTGTTTGTCATTTCGTGCTTAAGAACCTTAAAGCCTTCGTGCGATTGTTGATGTAGGTATAGCTGGTTATAATGATTTTGTTACGTCTTATTTGGGATCAAGTTTTTGTAAAATATCTTCATAGTTGTTTTTGATCTATGATAAATTCAGATGGAGTAATAGATAATAGATAGTAATAGAACGTTATATATTGTACTATGACTCATTACGAATTCCGACCCAAATGTACAGAGTGCAGCAACATAATTTCCTTTTTTTAACGCGCCCCATTCAGTCGGTTGACGTTTTGAAATGGAGTGCTTATGATTTTGTCTAAGAGGTTTGACTTTATTTTTAGTTTTATTACCATTATCACCTACCTGATTTGATATTCAAGACGGTGTAAAACCAAACTTTTGATATGTGTTTACATTATTAAAAACAATTAAGAAATTTTTGATCATACAGTGGGTTCCATAAAGTTTTAGAAAAAGGGAATTATGTTGCCACACCCTGAATGTTTACGATCAATAATTGTTAGAATTGAAGGAAGATGTAATAATGTTTTAAAGTTATGCTGTCATGAATGTTAAATTCTCTTCTAAATCGGTTTTTATTAATTTTTCATGACGATTGTATTTATGTTTCAGATCAGCATGTTAAATCACACATGATTACTCATTAGACATTAAATCTCAGGAGTAATGAGTGTGTTACATAATTTTACTTATGTATCTCCATCTTGTTCGTAAAGTTTTTTCATGTTAATTCTTATACCTTGAAATATAATCAGCTATATTTTTGCAATATTTCGCAAAGATGCTTCTTATCTATCCCCTTGGCTATAAAACACGACGAGCTTACAATTCTCTCCTTTTCTCATACTTCTCTACATTCCTTCTCAAATCGACATGTTATTTATCGTCAGTCGATTATCGTTAGTCGATTGAGGAATGTAGTGGTATGATCTTCATTTCATCATCGTTAACTATGTCTCAGTGTGTTATTATAGCGTGTATATATCTTATTCAAGAGGTGTAGTTGAAGTTGATGCGTTACCTAACCGCTGCACGAGTATTTTTAACTTGTGATAATCCTTCGGTTTATCCTCTGCTATTCGTAGACTTGGCTCTTCAAAGTGATGTGTTGGTACACCCTGTTCCTACGTTGTTCTCTTAATGGTTGATGCATTCATAGGAACTTTTCATACACGAAAGATTTTGATATTCTACACATTGTGAAACATTTTCTCGACGTAGTATCTCACTCATTGTAAACTAGGATTCCTTTGTATTGTCATTGAAATACGCTTGATCTTGAAAATATACCCTATTGTTCTTGATTATATTTATTTTATATTCATTTGAACTGATTTTAGAGCCTGCAAAGAAACAAAACCAAATTAATGTCTCTTGGAAAACGTTAATGGTTTATTCGAACATAATTATTGATGTATGATTAAGGTTTTTGTCGTTCAGGGATCTTAATGTTCGTAACTCTACATCCTCCTCATTTTATTTTATTTAATATAAATTTTATTTCAAATGCTTTCGTGAGTATAATACGTCTCTCTGTTTACAAGTCGATTATAGTAAATGCATAAAATCGTCTGTTTGGTATCTACTACATAGCTAAGTTCTTTTCTGGAATACAGTTTAAATCATAAAGTTGATAATAATTAATTGTTTTAGTGAAGTATAGTTGTACGGAAAAATTTAGTTTAGTAGTAAATATAAAAATTCAAATAGCCTTTGCTATGGAAAATGGAATGAAGCCAACAGTAAAATCTTAATCAGTTAAGCATCATAATCACAATTAATTCAGCGTTTGAATCTCGAACATTCGTCTCTTGAAATCGATTAACATTTAGAACGCACTCTTCTATAAAAAATGTGCCGCTGAAGAAATGCAGGAGAAGAACGGAAAACTAAAGCCTTGGCACATACTTACATCGTCCGTAAGTTTTGCCTACTTACGGAATAGATTAAGGAATACGCGGAGGAACTTGGTTACCTTTTCATTACGAATCCATCGCAGAAAAATCGTGACAGGACTACGAAAATTCTACCGAAGATGTCGTGATTCGAGCTGGATATGATACTTCGTTGTGTAATGGGAATTTAATTATTTATCCAGAGATAATAATGTATCCAGTGCCGATCAGTTGCGATATGGTATGAGAGAATTATTGATTCATCTGCTCGATGGACGTAGCCAAAGATCGACGAGTTTCAGGGATGGAGATACCGCGGCCTATTTTAATGTACGTCGCGGCCCACGTTCTTTGTCTGTAGCAGATATTCGCAAACGAATATTATTTTCTCGATTAGCTAGTCAAACAGGTGTGAATGAGATTCAAGATTTTCTGTTTATGATTCCTTAGCAACTGTAAATTAATTCTCTTCCTTGTTATTCAGTTTAATATATTAAATCAGTCGTATGAGCCTACTTAATAATTGAACGTGTGGCTGATGAATAAAATATGTAAATTCAGACTTTTTATACCTCTATACACCGCGTATTACTATTCTGTAGAGTAATATTTGTTCAATCCTCGAGTATAAATAGAGATATAAATGAATTCATCAAAATTAATGAAACATCGAAATATCGAATGAAATTTTATCGTATTCAGCATTTCGTTTAAAATTCATCATAAGTTAAGCTCATTTATTTTAAATAAATTCAGAAGGATATAATTTATTGCAGTTTTGTTTAATCAATATTAAAGTCATTTTTCAATTTATTTATTACATCTACTTTTGATATTTGTGAAATATTAAGATCCTCTTCGATGGATTGTAATAAATAGAGCATCACTCATCGTTATAATGAAAGTATCAAACATATTGTAAGAGAAATTTAGTATCAATCAAATAGCGTATAGCAGTATTATGAAATATTTAACGAGCAAATAAAGATAATATTACGTAACTTCTATATGCGTCTATAGCTTCGTAGTCTTAAAAGATTCTTTAAACCGACTAAAGAAGTTTCTTGAATGCAGTCATACCTTTTTCTATCCATTGCAGGCTTCGAGTAGAAGTCGTCGTGGATTAAGGAAAGTTTTCTTTCAAAAACACATCAAATGGGCTCATAATTGTATGCAGTTCGGAGAAATAAAATAGGGAATCCTGATCTACGACGCTGTGTCATTAACTGCGTTTATTCTGTAGTCCATTACCATATAGATACCACAGATATTATGCAGAATATTTTAAAGTATAAACTGCGATCTTAATTTAACTGGTAACGTATTTCTGCAACGATCGGAATACGTTTTAATTAAACCGAAATTTATATTTTTTCCTCACTCACGTTCAAGTATTAATTTTTTTATATATCGTATTAAATTTCATTAATGGAATCTTACGACTAGAACTGTGAATCTTGCATAAGGGATGATTCACAAATAAAAGTCATATTACTAGAGATAGAAGTCATTCCCAAAACTTATTTTCCTCCAGAATTTAATGAGGTTTTAAATTCTATAAGTTCAACGGCGAAAGACTTTTCATGAGTATGGGAAGTGGCATTTTTTTCCACGTATAGCTTACACACAGGACTGATTTCATAATTTTATTCAGTCAATCTAAGAAATTAAGTTCGTTGCTACTCATTCATCATTCTTGATGGAACATTAAAATAAGGTTGAACGTTTATTGTGTTTTATTTTTGATTTACTTTCACAAAGTGACTGAACGATATTAGTTTTAAAGTAGCTCGTCTCTTAATTTAATTATTAAGTATTCAGTACGTTTGTAAATGTATACATCGGTCTTATCAATAAGGACATGCGGCTTTATCTGATAGATGAATACTTTCTTGTTGGTGTGTCATATGTCTATATCCACAAGATATATTTAAAACTTCCGATAAGTTTCGAGAGAATGTCTCTTCCTCAGAAACTCGGTCGTGAGTTTGATAATTAATGTAAATAGGAATAATGTCTTTTATTCCTATTTACATATATATCACTCATTTACTGATCATCAATCATTAAAAAAATTTTAATCAGTGCATTTCTCATCACGGATCATTGTTATGGTCTCTAGAGTGGTTATTTCATAGAGAAATACCCAATTTTAATTTCTCTGGAAGCATTCCATTCCATAAAGTCATTCTTGCAAGTGCTATTCCGCAACCATTAAAAACTTTCATGGGCGAAGAATTTCGTTCAACTTTAAAATAGCATTCTCTATATTCACGTGGCGTGTAGGCAAGGTCATTTGATTCGTTCGGAATCTCGCTAAGTGCCTTTGCGTAGAAGAGGGCCAAAATCGCTTTTAACAGGAAGTTCTATCATCCCGGAAGAATCGGATTCGTCCAGAATGTTCCGAGAGATAAACCGTTTCCTACCTATCCGATGAAATTCATCTTCAGTCGGTTTCAATGATACTATTTTGGAGAAAGCGAATTTAAAATATTTGCGACATTATGGCGATCGTTCGTTGAAACAGAAAGTGAATTTGTTTCATGAGAACTACGATTCTTTACTGATGTAAAATTGTTCATTAATGTCCTTTATTGCTGTTTTACATCAAGGAATGGTATTCAAATCTATGATTCCTGTGTATTACGTGTAAGCTGACGTAAACTGAGTGATTTTTAGATTAGTTTATCGTTTTGTTTGACGTAAATTGTTAGTTTTATCTCTGAATTATGCTGTGACAGCGTCCTGCATAGCTTAAAGCAATCAGAGCGGGTTTGGTGAGCGATTACAAACCAACTCATTGTTCGTCATTGCATGAAGTCACAAGCCTTCACCGTTCCCAAGTTCTCTGTTCCTCATGGTGTCAGCTGTTTGAGTAGAGGCTCGTTTCTAGTTCTGGCAGCTATATTAATGCAAAAAATGTAGAAAGTATACGTTCTTAATGAAATCCCTTGATTGCAAGTAATAATTATTATTAGTATATTCCTCTCAGTTTGCTATTGTGAGGAATTTAAAAGAAAGATTTCATCTGAAACAGTTACAGTGGATATGATTGTTTTAAGCTCTTCTCATTGTTGTTATAAAAATGTTAAGATTGTTAATAATAATGTAGTTGATGAATAGTTAATTAATGTATTGTTGAGTTCGTCAAAACTATTCCTTGTTTACTTTTACTCCTTTATGAGAGCTATTCTGATTCGTTTTATGGAATCCTAATTTTTACTCAAATGACCTTTTCTTGCTGGGCAAAGTTACGTAAGAGAAACCCACGGAATTTATTTATATTCAAATAAAAATCGTCGAAGTATTCATCACGATTGTTGGTATAATTGTTTTCAACAATAGTTTTCAGCAATAGTCACGAATTATGAAGTTTACAAAGTCTTTACCAAAAGGAAAGTTCCCAATTTCAGATTGTTCTTATCGTTAGTTTTTTGGAACGGAAAATTTGGAGTTGGCATCAGGTATCGTGAAGGACGATTTCTTACATCCTCTTCGCAACTCACCAAGGTCTTTTTCGTCTAATACAATCTTATAATAATATAATCGTATAAGATAGTATCAAAAGTTGGATTTTGAATACGTCATGATATAAACATCGGTGGAAAATACGGCAAGAATGAGGTTTCAGGGCAACTAAAAACGTCACAATAGATTTCGCAATTACAACAAAATGCTTCCCTAGAACGCGCGCGTGTTGAAACCGACCAACGTCAGATGAGGAGAAGAAGGTCACCCGGAAGTTAGGCATGCATTAAAAAGCTAACACTCCGTACCTGGCGTTACAGACAATTTACACGGAAATTAACGGCTTTGCAGCTCAAGTTAGATGGGTTCAGAATTTCTTATTCGGTGTCCCATACTTTCCCCGTCCAGAGAGGTTAAATAAATTTCATTTTAGACTCGTTTTAGTGTGATATATTTTTGTGTTTCTCCGGTAGGTTGCTTTCCTGACGATGAATAATTCGTATTCAGTCGACTCGTTGAATATGTTAATTACACAATGAAACATTAAAGCCATTAAGTAAATGTACTAAATAAGTATTAAGCAAAATGTGGTTGCTTTGGATGAAATTGACAGTTAAAGTTATGAAATTTTCTTATTATTAGTATTATTATTATTAGAATTAAACACGATTAAAGTTATAGAGAAAACCTATAAATTTTATCATATTCTGTACAAAGGCTTTAGTCCGATATGTTATATCTTACATTAGTTTGATATTTACTTAGCTTAAATTGAACTTTACTCTCATACTGGAGTGTATAAATGATATATTACTGAATATCTGCAAATTTATCTTGGGGATTTGCTTGAGCATGTTCTATGGATATACAAGCAGTAGTGTTGCGTAGTTATCACAGAAGTATTGAAACACTATTAAACAATTGTGTATCTTTAGAGATCCTTTGATCCATACTACGAGAGGACGGAACTAAGGTATGATGAGTTATTGATCATACTATCTTAGCATATTGTAGTTTATTATGATTTAAGATCGTAAAGGAATCAATTTAAACCTAATTGCCTATTTAGATTCGATACGTGGTGGCTTATTCCAAGCATTTGAAACATTCTTATACTATATCATACTCTGAATTGGAAAATCTTAATTTCTGTTTTGAAAATTTAAACGTATAAAGAATTTTTAGGATTATTAGTTTTTAATTGCTGAAATAGATACTTTACTGAAACCTCCCTAAATTTTGAGCAAGTTGGTAACCTTATTTACTCATCTCCGTACATGATTTAACTTTAAAATAAGGTATGCCTCTCGTAGCGTACATAGACGCATAACATGAGTCTATTATCAGTGCCCGTTGCTATCCGAAGGTCGCTAGACTTGCTTCCTATCTTAAACTCAATGATGCGTAACAGATATGGAGTTCAAATATTACAGCAGATATAAGCCACACTTTATTCAGCGCGTAGGAGAAGTTCAGTCCAGTCTGAAGTTCTCACTTTTAATCTGAAAATTATTATGGAAGATTATTTCTTATTGTTTGGAGCTAATCATGTTAAAAGATTTAGATTTTAATGTATCAATGTACAATATGGTTAAGGTATTGTTCTGTAATAACGGAGTTAAATATGGATAACCTCTAATTATTGTTTGGAATTTGTCCTTCCGGAAAACTTTTTATCTAAAGAAGCACTTCAATTGTTAGTTTTGATCATAGTCTGTACAGTTATCTATTAGCGACTTTAATCGAATACAAAGTCGAAAATTGTCGATTTTCAACTGGTACATCATTGTTTCAGTTTATAATCGATTCAAACTATCAGTTGATACATCTGCCCTGACGTCCGTCTTTACATAGTATCCAATTTTAGGTGGACGCAAAAGATATGTATCCAAACTATGACCCGATTACTTTGTGTACTATCAGCTTCGCAAAAGCTATTTTCTCTCTGTGTTTGCAGAAGCAATATCTTTATTCCATTAGTCATTCGTTGCTAATTTCCGGGTCGTGTTCTGAATTTCTGCCACAATATTTCCTTGGCTGCTTATGAATAAATATTGTTCTCCAATGGGATTAATGTTCTCAAAGGGTAGAATTTTAATCAAATTTATAGGATTTTTCTGATGTATAAGATTTCTAGGAAGATGTTACTTTTTCATCACCTCTTAATTTTTTAATTCAATAGAAGATCTTATCCTTCATTTGTTATTTTAAAGGTAAAATATGTGCAAGGAAATGATTGGTTTTAATAAAATCTTCATAATTACATGAAAATATCGTCAGAAGTTCGCACTGTTTATAATTAAAATATTAACATCTGTTAGAGCGAGATATCTCTACCTAATATTGTGTTAAATCTAACGCTTCTTCCTGTTAGTATGTGAGAAGAGATTCAAAGAAACTCAAAACAGTCGAGGCGAAGATAAAATACGGTTCCAACGGTCAAAAATCTGAGTAAATCACTGCGCAGAAAGCCCAATAGAATTTTCCTGAAGTTCTGCCCGTCTTAGTCGTAGTTAACATTTTCTAAGGATTCAGTTAAATCATTCGCCTCAAAGTTAATCCAGGAACTATGCTACACATACACTATACTACATGAGGCTTCTTGTAAATCATAGAAAACAGTTTTAAACTCAAAAGTAATTATACTTATAATTAATCATAATGAAAGAAACCGTCATTCATTTCATAGTCTGGTATTCATTCCAAATATGCAGAATAATACGTGAATTAAGTGTTGTTTGTATGTACACTTATTGTTAGTGGCATGGGTAGATAGTATAGTTTCTGCACAATAATGGAACTTAATATCTACACGTATTGTTGTTTGAAGTAATTGATCTTTTATCGCTAATTTGATTTAATAGCAAATTGTTAGAAGTATGAAGCAACCACTGTACCAGTATCAATCAACTTCTTAGTTACGCTATTCCCTTTTTTTCTGACGACCGACTGACCTGAATTTTGTTTATACTGCGCATTTCGCATTTGTTATGTTCTGCGTTGCATAAATTTCTCTTTCATTTTATTGGTTACGAATTATTTCACGATTATGGATTCGATTGAAATTAATTCTGCAATCAAGGTACATATTTACTTAAAGTTTTATTACGTTCCTAAAAGATCTTGCCACAATGGTCCTTAGAACGATTTTTATCTTATTAGTTGTTTTTTTTAATTAAAAAAAATTAAATTTCCGTCGATGCAAAACGTAACGCGGTGGCCATGATTGATGTCATGATCCCGTGACCCCATGATTCATCGTTCTTTCGATATCACGTGATTCATGACTCTCTCCGCATGAGCGTGATATAATTACCTGCCACATTTTCGTCAGATTCCAGAAGTTTCTTAATCGATGAGTTCTTAATATGCCTCGTCCTTTATGTCGTTCGTATGCATTGGATGTTGATAGTGTGCTTTCAAGAATGAGGAGTAGTATTCGAAGAAAAAATTGAACTCATTTTATCATGGATGTTTTCGTTGAAATTTTATTATTTTTATAGAGAAATATGTTTGTATAAGATGGATTTGAATGCATTCTTACTAATAAGGAGACCATTTTATTATTATCATTTATAATTGATTTATCATCTGTTATTTATACTGTTTTGAATTAGACTAGATTCTGATTATACTACGAGAATAGCTTACAATATACATTATGTTTTAAACTGGTTAACTGTAAAGATTTTGATTTGATATTAGTTTACCTCATTTTCATTTTTATCCTCTAAACTTACCGTTTACCTGTATTGAATACAATTGTAGAAAGGGAATTCGTGTTATTGTAACTCATTCAGGAGCTCTTTTATCACAATGTATCGTATTTGAGCAGAATGTATTCATCTTTTTATTCGTTCTATGAAATAGAATTTGAGCTCATTTGATTCACGAAACTTGTATACTCAATTTTCAGTGTTAGTCTGGATGGACTAGTCGCCCATTTTTATTCATTCAATTCTTAACTTTTTACGTAAATTATCTTTAGAAATAACCTACTGTTGTACACGTCATCTAGTTACATAACGCTTACTTAGTGGTTTTTTCCTTCTTTTTTCGTAGAATGTCCCATTTCGTTCAATACTGTCTTTGTCACGAGAAGATGGATAGTCTTTCGCTGCATTAGTGCAGGGATAGTTTATCAAACAGAGACTCGTCTTCGGTTTTGGTACTTCTTTTTTTTTTCAAAGGAAATTGCATCATTCTCAACACAAAGCGCGTTATCTAATTCTCTCACATTTCGAGGCGTTTCTAGAGAAAAAAGGAATTGAGTTCCATCTCGGAATAGTGTGATAAGTGATTCAGCGCATGTTGCTGCTATAGTTCGAGTCTTAATATATTCCCTTGGGAAATAGACTAGCTGATAGCGCCTATCAAATGTATGTGGTCAAAGTTTGAAAAGCCATGCCTTTTGTCTCCGTTAAGAACTTGGAATTATTTATGTATGAAACTAGACGTTGGATGATTTTTTTTCTAAAATTTTATTGGTAAGAATATAAATAAAAAGAATTCTATCAATTTTATCGTTGGAATTAAATGTAGTGTCAAACGATTTCTTTTGATTGTAGATCTCCAGAATTCTTCAGTCTGTAACTATGAAGTTAAGATTTCGTAGTTTTATTTTAAAAAGAGATATTTTTTAGTTTTTTTTCTTGATATAAAATTGATATTCCTAATTAAATCGCAGGTAACGTACACCTTGAATTATACTCGATATTCTAATGCTAGGGTACGGTTAAAAGTTCTTGTCCTTAGATAGTGTTTGAATTTCAGTCAGCGAACATTTGTGATCTCTGACTAGGTTCTCATATCATTAGTTAGCAAGAAAAGATTCAACATATCCTCTCAAATTTTTGTTTACACATATTGTTGCAGTGACGTCTTGTAGTGATTTCAAGAATACATATGTAAACTTTATGTTTCAAGATGTATACGATGCTTGGCTTTTTCTTGGTATCCAATATCTTCAGTTATTCTTTATAAGTCTACTGTTCAATGGCAGTTTTTTTGTACCAACGTTTCACTCGCAATTCTTTCATTTCCATATTCATAATGTGACGTTATTTCTCGGTAAAAACATTCTCTAATGTACCTCTGCCTGCTCAGGTCGCCTTAACTCCTGTTAGACTCAGTTCTGCCACAACAGAGGTTGTATTTATGTACCTTTTACACGTAATAAAATTAATCATTATGAGTTATCTATGTCACTAATGTAGGTAATTGGCTCTTGATTGTAACTACTCAAGTGATACTGATACGAACCAGCTCAACATTTCGTAATGGAGTAATGATTAAAAGAAATGATAACTCTTTAGTTACAAAAAATTGGTAGTTTTTATTTCCTGTAATTATTTAAGTAAAGTAATCTTCGCGCTTTTCAGGTTTATACGTGTTTTTCATGTTTTAAAAAGGGTAATCATGGTTCATTTTAGCAGACGTACTGTACAATTTACAGAGTTAGTTCGCATTGCGAATTTCTCGGACGGAAATGTTGAGGGTCATTGTATTAAAAATTTGCAGTTACTTCAGCACAGCGTGTCTTGCGGTAACTTTTGAAGAATCGTTTTCCATTGTTTCTCAACTCAAGGGCATTTTCTCTGCGAGTGACATAGATTCACTCTGCGTGAAACGCATCGTTTTACTTTCTTAAAAGGAAAATTTCTAGTTTCTCTCTCTGAAAAAACGCTCGTGGTTATTCACGATGATCTTGTTATTTTTAAAACATTCATGAATGGTTGAAACATCAGGAGCATACTGATGATATTTAATTTTTAGGTAAAATATTACAAAAGTATATATTTGATATTGATTATATTAGAGTTGATGAAGTAGTTGGCAATGCATGTGTACGTAATTTCAAAACACTATCGATAGTCTAAGTTGTCTGAAGTATGCTTATATTACGTCTCTTATTTAATTTCTAATAAGTCCAACAGTAATTATGCTTCGAATGGAATCGAGACAAAATGAGGATTGAGTGGCCATTTTACGTTTAAAATAAAATGTATATGTTTAGACGTTAGGCTTGAAAATACCAAGGAATAAGGGTAACCAACTGGTCGACGAATAAAAACCGTGTGGAAGTAAGGTTTGATCTTTCTTCTATATACTCTGCCATTTTACCTTACAGAGCTCAAAATATAATCTAATACGTAGTATGGAATTAAGAATTTACAACCTATCATTACAATTTACAGTTTCTTAATAAATAAAAGAGTTAGCTACGAATTTTCTATATTATTTGTCTTATCAGCCATTATAGTACGATTTATGAGATTTTGAGAGTTTGCAAATATAGAATCATACTAATATTGGTTCCTTTGTCTTACCGGAAATTTATTTTTTTCGGTAAGACAAAGGAACAAAATTAAAGGAAATAAAGTAATTATTCCTCGAACGCATCATTTCACAGATAACGATGATATACTTCTCATTTATTTTCGTCGATGTTCTTCTGTTTCTCATTCTTAGCCACTCGCTCTGGCGAAATTTATTCGCAAACCAACAGCACTCATTGCCATGGAATTGCACTCCTGTTCCATCTAGCGGTCGAGCATAGACATAAGTGAGCGTAAGATAAACATAAGAAGGTGGTGACGCTCGCAGCGCTGATTGCGTCTATCTTCATCAAGTCCGTCCCTTTGTTCATCGTCTTTTGTCGCGGGCAACCCTTTTTTTCCCTCAAAGCTCATCTGCGTCGGAAGGGCATGTTTTTTGTCAGCAATGTTAATAAGTAGGATTCCTAACATGAGAACGGAGAGATTTCTATCTGAAACGGCGCGAATTCCGTAGTTATGGAGACGGCTTTTTGTTTGACTTAGCGATTCCGTAGAGACTATAATACGAGCGAATCGACGTTGCTCATTGTCTTATTACAATCCGCTCCGCTAGTAATTTCTACGTCTCTTTTTTATTCTAATCCACGTTCTTTTGCACGCGATACTAATGTACGCGTGTGCAGCGTATCTTTGTTCGACGAAGTACGTGGAGAATTTTACGTAATGGGATTCCCAAGATTTTACGTGCCATACTATGATATTACAATACTTGTTCTTGTATTAGGAACAATCTATTCAAGTATGCTATCGTCTTTGGGTGCCTATTGTTCTTGCTGTACTCGTACTGAAATAGTTTTGAAATTTAATCTACTATAGCATTTGGAAACTAAATTGAATGAGGAAAATTTTGCTCGTAAGTCAAAATGAAGAGCGGAAAACTTTTCTCCTGACATTTTAGTTGAGTTCAATGTAACTAAGGCTGTGTTACGTTACGCACAATAGCTACGAGCTTCCACATGCATTCTATAAGAATGAGCTTTAGTAGAACCATGAGTTATTATCAACAATTTTCACTTCAGTAGTCTACTTTCATGACATTTATAAACGAAGATGAGGTAAAATTATTTTTTAGGTATATTTTTGTAGATCTAAAGGTCAAATGAACAACGTTCCATTCATCAGCTTTCCGTCCTTGTTTCTTTTATATGATTTTTTCCATCCTTCGCTGTCATCTATTACGTAGTTACGATCGTTATGTTCATAATTTTATGTACGTTCAGTTAACGCGAGTACAATTTGTAGTTTATTTTGTGAATCGTGGGATTAAAATTGTTCGTAAAAAAGAAGGTAATAAATTACTCTCTATTTTCATAAGTAATTCATACTCGCAACGTATACTTACATATTTTTAATCTATTTAGAGAATCACGATGATAGAACTGAAATTTTACGAATAACTCGTAAGTTTGAAATTATAACGATAAAATTGTTGGAGTTGAAAGTATATTCCCATGAAGAATCTTTATTTAAAAAGAATTCAATAATACAAACGTTCCATCACATCATTTTTACAATATATTCGCATTATTGTTGTAAACTAGGAGAAAGTAATTATTTATCCGAATCCAAGATACGTACAGCGAGAAAATTCTTGGAAAATTATGATTATTTTACTGTAGAAATAAAGGCTTACTTTCAGGCTGATTGGTAGCAGTTCTACCATTAATAGTGGGTCTATTTATATGGCCTTTTACGCTTTGGAAAGGGAATCTGGTCTCATGATAGGAGCCAAAATCAAGCTTTATCGTCATCTCAGCTTTGCCATGAAGCCAATCCTGAATGCTTTGGAAGTAATGATACAAATGACTTGAATCTCTTCTTTTAGAATCATCGCTAGAATTATTAATCATATCATATACCTATTTAATTTTACGAACAAACTAGCTCTGAAAAAATTTACTTTAAAATAGAGAATAATAACAAGAGTCAGAACAGTATCTTGGTATCTTTGTACGTTAATTTTAAATAGAAAATAATTACAAGTCAAAACAGTACCTAGGTATTAGCAGAAATTGTTATCCATGGTGATGAAATAACAATATCATAGGTTTATAACTTTCATAACCAAGTTCGTAACGTAAAAATGCAATTATTGATGTTATTTGATTATTCTTATCTTGTTTATAGTTATAAGTTGACTAAATGTGTAATTAGAGTGTTATTATTATAATGAGATTCTTATTAAGGTGAAATCCATTTTGCTGATCAATATGATTGTGCTTAAGTATCATCACAAGAGCTTCTTCCTCGTAATATAATTTTCTAAGTATACTTACTGTGTAATATCGGTTATGTCGTATATAAATAAAATAGTAGTGGAAATAAGTGTATTATGACCATCGTGATTATAGACTATAGTGAGGATGACTTAATTCGATGTTTTGACGGTATATTGAAGAGATACCGCCTCTGTACAACATGGAAGAGGCATCTATAGCTGGTTAGCATGAGTTATAGAAAACGTTGGGCCGGCCTTGGTTATAAGATTAGAGTATTGAAGCTATCGGGAAGTTAACACCTTTGCGGCGATAACGAAGTTTTGCTTCCAGGGAAGGTTCTGTAAACAAGGGAAACGGATTGGTTGCATAAGTGCGGAGAGAGTGATCGGGAATGCAGCTACAAAACGAGATTTTCTCGGGGGCTTTCTTTTTCCATCGGCCTTCGATCGAGATGCATTGCCAACACGTACAAATGAGATTAGGGTTTCATAACTAAGTGCACATTCGCGTGGGCGGGACGAGAGTGGAAGCACACAGTGGCGGCCACGTTTCCATTTGCGGTTTCCTTCTCTTATGAGATGAATTGGTCGATAAACCGAAGGAGTGAGAGATGCCACACGGGACAGTTTTCGGTCCCACTAAGTTATGCATGTGGCCATCATTTTGATCGGTTTAAGAATGCTCGCATTGTGTCTCTCTGTTTGTTATATTGCTGTGATGGGATGCAGTAGGGTGTCACCAAGGTTGTACGAGCGTAATCTTTATAAATTCTTACGAAGAACTGAGGACACATATTATTTTTTGTGGTAAATTTGTAGCAATTCCCAGGTATGCTTGTGTAAGTTAATGATAGATTTCTTAGGGAATATAATAAGTCAGTTATTCCCACGAGAATGTCTAAAATGGCTGGATCACCTTTTAAACAGTATAGGCTCTTCTGTTTGATGTTTAATAAGTGTTAATCAAATAAGTTATAATAATTTTTAATATTTTTTAACAGCTGCTCTCTTTTGTCACTCGTGTAGTCATTATCTCCGTGTTTTATTAATTCTTTTCCAAATTTTATCCGACTCGGGTTTATTATTCTAGATTAAATCGTCATTAGCATACATTTTCATAAACATTTACGATAGCAATAATTCTCTTTTGTGCCATAATTCCATTAATCAGTTTATCGCAATAATTTTTTAATTCATCTCTCATAAAAGTGGAAGATACCTATAAATATGTATCTATATATTACCATTTAATGATTAAATTAAAAAAGTGAAAATATATTCATTGTATGAAATATTCTCTCTTTCTCCGTATTTCAGTGTTTTTAACCAGTCCTCAGATAGGGAGGTTGGGCTAAAGATTTCTTTTTCTCAGCCGGAAGTTGCAAAATGTTTTCTCAAATCTATTCTTTCCTTATCTGTTGATTTAACGTTTTTTATTTGTTAACTATCACGTGACATACAAGAACAGGTGGGAAAAGGCACGTCTTGGCTCTGTTATCGCTAGTAAAAGTTTAACTACACGTTAACTTCCCACGTCTTGTTTCCTTTCTTGAAATTCTTGGAAGTTACTCTCTCCAGCATATTCTCCTTCCTCTGCATCCATTCAGATACTTTTTCTATCACTCGCTATGTATTTTCACGACGATTAGTGACAAACCTCTCAGCATCAACATCACTTCAGAACGGGCTGATGGAATACATTTCGACAAGGGTTTAATCCATAGGCTATCGGCGCGGGAGTTTTCGCCCCTAGCGAGGATTTTTTCGTGGTAACGTACGTTGGCAACGTTTGAAAACGTCTTCTGATATTTGCTTCAAAAGCGATCCAAGTGTCGGTAGCAGAGCTTTTCGTGCGAGGTGCTGAATTCCATGGAAACATACACGGGCTAAACGGATAGGAGGGAGGTGCGGTGCCGTCATCTGGAACGTGTTCCCTTATCACGCCTCCACGTGCACCCGAGTGCATCACGATCGCCTTTGTGTCGTATCTCTCTATTGCCTCCAGCTTCCCAGGTACGATGTCATCCGCCGTCGGCCGCCCACGACCTCCTCAATTTTCTAAGTACCTCTCCCTCAAGCATCGTTAATCTCGTCTCTTGAGGCGACGGTGCGGAGTCGATGTTTTTATCGTGCATTATGTAAAGTGCTCGAAGCGTGATGAAGATGGTTCGTAAGGATTCATAGCCCTTGTCGTGCGTGTAGAGGGTTTAACGTTAACATTTTACCAACTTACTTCTTAAAATTTCTTGTGTTCTAAAGAGAGTTTATTTACGAATAAGTCTTATTCAAACTATTTTTTAAATAACTCTTTTATACAAACAAAACTGCTCGTTATTTTATGTTACTACTATTCCAAAACCTCTCGTGAACTCTAGTAGACTTCTATAGATTTAATTTTACACTCAAACGGTTAAGGGTGGTGTATAGTAGGTGGTAATGCACCAGCATCATTACTCATTTTTTTGTAATCTACGAGATTCTGTATGCTCTTCGGGAGTATTTGTAAAGAGAAACTATTTTTTTCAGCTATTATTCCTCCATTGCTAATTAATTTATAAAAGTATCTATCTATTCCAATATTTAAGCGCGGTTATAAGTTTTTATTTTTTCTAGATAAGCTATTATTGAGCTTTTTTCTATGTACTTTTCTTTATAACGGAAGTCTCGGCAACTATTGACTAATTCCGTTAAAATAGTGGTAATAAGACCACTATTCCTTAAGATTAGGAAGAATGAGCTATTTTTGACTTTTTTATTCCTATGGATTTAAATGTTATGAATGAAAAATTAATTTTGATTAAAACTCTGCAATGATATTCATATCACCTCCAATATCTCTTATTGCTGAATTGAATCATGTTGATCAAAATAAGCGTATGTTATATCTGAAAATATGGACGGATTATTAGAAAGAGTAAATTGGAAATGAATTTTGTATATCCTTTGCTGTATATCAATGTAAAATGTTTCTTATCGAATGGACATAATCGGAGCTATTTCAAGTTATTAATTGCAATTTTCTGTTTCATGTTCTCTTATAGGCTTTTCATGTTTACTTATTAATATTTAATAATCTCAAAAATTTAAACTATTGATTCACATTAATTGATTCATATTTGCATTTGCATTTATAGATACCAATTTCAATTAAAATGTCGCGATTAATTTATTATTTATACTTTTGCTAAATCATAGATCGGTTTAATAGCGATATTAGCGCCGTACACGTGATGAATTTGCGATTAAAGTATCAGTTACATGAATAATTAAACCGGAGTTCCGCGGATTAACATAAATAGTCACATTTTATAATCAAAATTCTCTAAATTAAGCCACGCTGTTACTATATTAATACATAATGTGAGCTCTCTTACATAGAAGATATTTTCATAGTCATGAATCAATGGATGGATGTAAAATTCTACGAACTCACATCATTCTCGTCAATTTTAGAGGTGGGAGCATTAAATTGTGGCCTAATTAATCTGATCATACGGGTCAGAAGCCATTTGCATGTTGCATTTTTAATTAAAGTTAATATGCTAAAGTGGATACAAAATACGTTACAGAGAAGATAATTTTAGACGTGTATCGGTAGCTGCATTCTGGGGTTTCTTTGAATAGTTGATTTTCCGAGTAAGTTCATTAATTTGGCGTACGAAAAGCTATGAAAATACCCTACAATTTGATCCGAGCATATCAAATATGATTATTCATTCTAGTTTATGTGATCCAAAGCAGAATTAATAATATCTGGGATTTATAAACTGTATTAGGTCATGCATTTTCATAATTAAACTGAAAGTAATATTTTTGTGTAATCAATTCCATAAAATACGTAGAAATTTTATTAATTCTATGATATAGAATATCACGAACTTTAATTAAATTTAATGTCTAGATTTTCAGCCGAATTTATTGAGATTTAATTTCACTTCTCGATTGATAAATTTAATTTACGGAATTTCGTGTTTCTGTTTAGGTTATAACATGTTTTTGAGTCAGTCCAAATAAAAAATTACAATTCACTAATTTAAAATATTTAAAGAGATTTTTCTCTTTTACGTTAGTTATGTTCAATTTTTTATACGAATTAAAATATATTAAAATTCTCTTTTAATTATTTATATAATACTCCAATTAGATATTTTTTACTGCTTCGTTTCCGATTTTCTTTACTCCTCTGAGATGAAAAGCCCATTTTCTCTTTTCTGCTTTGTTTTTTTTTTCTCTGAAACAACGTCGCTTTTCTTTTTGCGATACTGCAAAATCGATGGCGACCTATATCACCCATGCTTCACTCACGCTAATCCATGCAAAAGTAATTGGCTTCGATATAAAAACACGCAAGCATGAAGGGCGGCGGTTATGCGTTGGAGGGAGGGGAAGGATGCCATATTGGAGCTATCGATGTTTTCCGAAGCTACTACAAGAATGGCAATCGCCCTAAGTACTCTTTGTTGTACTCATTGTGACGTGTAGATCGAGCGGACACGATACTTGTGTGTACGAGATTGTGTACATAATTGCACTCTGAGGACGAGTATTGGATCGGCCATCTTCGTGATTTAATAAGCTTAAGTTTTGTTGGTTCCTAATTGCTTATGCATTCAATATTAAAGAGGTTCTGTAAAGGAGAATGAATAGATGTATGATCTAAATTTAATGGCACTCGGATTGTTGACATAAATTTGAGAAAAGAAGAGCTTAAAGGTGGAATTGCAAGTTGAGGCTGATTCTAGAGCACTTAAATTAAGAAATTATACTTTTTAATTGTTAATAATGACGAAGAATTGAACCAAAATATTCGTAACAATGCTTGGAAGCTTAATCCAATCCGGGCTTCTGATTTATACTCATTGTTGATTGAATTAGTCTCTGTCGGATTTATTATATAAATAAGTAAATGAAGCGTGCATAAAATAAAATATTTTTCTGAATTCATGAAATTATGTCTCTTATACACCACTACGTAAAAGGGAAATATATTAAAAATGTGGACTATCTATACGGATCAGTATATTTGTACATTTGACCGCAATGTTATAGTGTCGTTCAGGATTGGAAGACAATTTTTCCGGAACCTTCTGCTTTTCCAAAAATTCAAGGCTGAAGGCTATTTTAAGCGAAAATTTGACTGTTGACTGAGAAAGGGTGGAAGGATTGAAAAAGCTCCTGGAATGCATGTTTCGAACTTTCGTAGGATTCCTTTTCGAAACTATTTCTATAAATGTCTCCCCGTTCCGATACCAAAAGAGGGATAGCTGTTCTGCAAGGCTTTCCGAGACAAAAAATACGAATCTTTTCTCAGCATTTTAAACGATATTTAAACGATATACATTACTATGTTATAGTAGCATGTATTGGGACATTAAGTTTATCGATGTATAAAATTGTTTAAATCGAGGTTTGTTTGAGTAATATTAGAAGTGACGCTTTTCTTTACTGTATTCTTATTAATAGTATTAAAAAATAGGAAGTCATTCCCTTTTTATGGAACGACTCTATAAAGGAAACGTAGATGTTTATCTGATCATTTTTATTCGAACTCATACAGTACGTGGTTATATTTCAAGGATCCTTTGAGCCTCGATAAAATTTACTTTGGCCAGTAGAACTCTTAAAAAAATCCCTCTGTATCCAACTCGATTTGAATTTAGTACCTCTTCAAAAATAGAATCGTTCTGCTCTTGGAAATTTTCACAGCATAATATTTCCGGTGAAGTTATGCCACTGCATAAAGTTAGCTTCGGGCAATGTTATGTTTCCTCTCAACTTTGTTAAAACTAGCTTTGTGTCCTCAGTACTTACTCGTTTATTCTCGTTTTTTTATTCTCCTTGAATTTCATTTTATACTTGAAGTTCATTTTTCTCTCTATTGCTATATTTTTAGGGTATATAGATCTGATCTATATATGTCCTATGAAATGTTGGAAATATGTTTCGATGGAGTTCATAGAAAGAAAGAAAATCAAATATGATAAATGCGACTATATATAAGGTTAGTGTATTGATAAATTGGGTCTTTCGTTGCTAAAGGAACTTTTACATCTAATGACGTAAAGTTTTAATTAGCAAAATTTTCCTGATACGAATGGAAATGAGAAATAGCAGAAATTGGTTCGCTGGACTTAAGATGAGGATAAATGTACATGAGAAATCTGCAAAGGAATCTTTTCTCGTTCGTATTTGCAATTTAGAAATCATTCTAATTATTTCAAATCAAATATTCACCAGCAATGAGAACAGAAATAACGAAGAAACTAAGGCAAAACATTTTTTAGCTCATTGAGACTTTAAGCGCATTTTACAGTTTTATTTGTAAATTTATTGCCGAATGAAAAGCTACATACCGATCATGTAAACTTAAAGAAAAGATTTTTATATTTTTTCAATTACTATCTTTATGAATTAGAGTTGTAATTAATTACGTACATTTTAGTAGCGAGTTCACCATTGTTGACATCCTATACACTCCTAATAGTTGTAACACATACTGAATCAAATTAGCCATTATTAAACCGATTAGGAGCTAGACTTCTAAATAATCAAATACCCCCCTACAATCAATGACTTATATGGGTTTAAGTTGATTGGTGATTGAAATATTGTTTAAATTTAAAAATTTTATGGGAATTTTCTGTATAAAATTTGTCAAATGTGAATTAAGTATTATCTTAGGAGATTAAAAATAACAAACATCTTTTTAAAACCCATAAATTTCATTAGATGAATTATATGATTAAGACCTAAAATTTATATTCAATTAAAATATATTAATTGAAGCAAACAAATCTTTACATCCTTTGTATAGCTTTCCATACTATTTACTTCTAAAATCGTTCGAATTCCCTTACCTATTTTTCTGTAAAATTCCAAGTTCACATCCTCTTGATCTTTCAAAATAGTGGAAATTTATGAATTTGAAAGAGAATTTTCCTTCGTCATACTGTGAAGTAGTCGAGGAATAAGTGAATTTAAAATCGGAGAAAATTTCCTAAATGATCGGTATTTGATTCCTCTGTTGCATAGAATGCAGTGAGGTTAGGTTAGTGCCGCGAGAATGTTTGTAGACGAGGAAACTGGAAGAGGAATCGGTTTGGATGTTTTGAAGGAAGATTATTGAGGAAGATCTCTCCGAGTTCGCTAAGGTCGTAATTCCATATCCAAGCGAATTTCCGGGAAAGGTTCTGCAACCCATCGCGTGCACACCCATCCAGTTTCATCCCTTCCTCTTTCACAGAACGATTTCCCTACTCGGAATTCTACCTTTAAACCGTCCAATAAGATCCCCAGGATTTTAATACCTTTAAATCTTAGTTGTTGTCATTGGAATCCGTTCTTGGAACACCGGGATCGATTCATACCCCCGCTGTCGTGCACACCCAACGTGAAATACTGTGTTGAGTGGTATAGTTGACGGAACTCCTGGGTCGTTCGTCTATGATTAATTTTCATCTTCCATTGTGTTAGACTTTTTGGCGAATTCTAAAGCGAGAGTGACTGGCTTTCCTAATGAAATTCTGAGTCATTTATGATGAAAAATGTTTAGAAATGGTCGTCATGCGAGATATCTTCGTTATGGAAGATTGAGTGTGTATTTGTTACGATCTTCTTTTTTTCGTTTTAATTTGAGCACCTTAGGAGAAAGCTTTGATTCTGTGTTAGAATGAGTATTTGGGCTTTGATTACAACTGCGATTTATTCATATTTATATATAAATATTAATTCTCTTAATTTCCTTCGTCTATTCTATTCTTCTTCTTCACCTCTTTGTTCTGGGATTTGTTTTCTGTGAAAATAATCTTAAAAGACTTGATTTTCTTTATAGGGGAATATACGCGGGTTTTAGGGGGAAAGTTTGTAATTGTTATTTTAAATTTTATTACGAATGATGTAATAATAATGTTAATGCGTGGTGCGAATATTGTGTGAAAAGATCATTGATAGATTTGATCTCATAAATAACAATACATATTATCATTAAATTCCAAAATTGGAAAATTCCTATTGGTCAGATTCCCGATGCTAGGATCTTGGGGGAGGCAAGCATCAGTCAGTTCGTTGAATACCCATTTTATTAAATTAAATTGCCATAATTATGCGCGTAAACTTTAATTTGAAAATCAAAGATAAATTAAATATAGTTTTATTTTATTTTTATTACGTATATTTTTTCCTTGTTTTTATATTCGTTTATACTCTTTAAAATTGAATATTATTTAAGTTATGATTCTGATTTGTTTATAAATTGATGCAAGTATATAGTATTCATCGTAGATAGCTCTGCGTTTACGGATAATTAACGTATTGCGTGAAGAAGTTGAGTTTTTCCTGTATATCTTAGGCAGTCAGAAAGAATTTCTATATTAGATTAATTTTTAAAATTTACAATTCTAAAGCTCCTAAAATTCGTAGTTATTTATTATTTTTTGGCTTGTGTAGAATTGCATAACAAGCTTGAATAGCATTCAGTCATTCTCGTACTTTCAGGTGTTTTTATGTTATGAGAATTCTCAGAAAAGGAACCTAAATATTTAGGAAAGTCACATAATATCAATATCATTGCGGAGATGAATTTCACTGGTTATCAGTTGATATAATATAGAGAAAACTTGGAGGGATGATGATTATCGAATACACGAAAGATAAAAATTTACTCGACTTAATGTGAAATACCATTCCCAGTAATTTTTAGGTTTATATATATAGCTATATTTGACCAATTTATTTCCAAATCAGCTATTTTATTTGTACACAAATACTAAAGTCATTCTCGGTGCTCGGAGAGGTAATATACGTCACGTGAAGGGAATCTGGTTTTAGCGAAATAGTCAACTCACACGAAACGCATTTGCTTTTCCCGTAACGGGATTCAGAGCTAACCGAATTGTTCCTCGAATCACTCTCTTCAGTTTTTATTTTCCCCAACAGCTTTTCTCAGAACGAACAGATGCACGCTCGCAATCGGACGCACGGAATTTTTTCCTGGGCTCACGTAAATTAGATTCCGAAGTCTACTCTTTGACAGCATCCCCCGTAAGCTACCGTGATAACTTCGTTGTCATGGAGACCGCGCCATCTGCGTTTATTCAGTTATTCGGGAGGAGAGTGGGTTACTCTTTCCCACTGGTCGCGTTACTTCTTTCTCTCTCCGGCAGATGGCGCTTTGATTGTAACTAAACGTTCGCAAACACACGAGTGTTGAAGTTACTCGCTCCCGGAAACGCTCGAGTGCCGAGGAAAATTCGTTCTGCTCTCGTATGTCGAACTCTGTCCACCCGCTCTTCCCCCTTATGCCTTCCGAAAAGAATGCTAGTTTTCAGAGTACTGCTTTTTAGCTTCACTTATACCCCGAGCTCTTTTCGTTTTGTGTCGGAAATAAAAGTCTGATGTAAATTGGATGGAACGTAGAACCGCCTCAGTAAAGTGATGTTTGAAGGGAAAACTCCCGTACAATTTACATTTTGAAATAATTTATTATTAGCTTATATGTTTATTATATATAAGTTTAAATTTAAATTATATAAAATATATTTATTTTGTGGAACGCTAGCATTATGTATGACATTCAACCGAGTGTGAATAATTGAACGTTAACTCAAGTTTCGTTTACCAAAGGGAATTTTACATTAAGATCAAACTCTAAATTGATAAAGCTTTTGGCTGGACGAAAATAATGTATCCTAACTCTTGTGAAGTGGTACGTTATCCGGACAGTTCTGTAGTAAAACAAGGAGCCCTACTAAATTTAACTTACACGTTCCTTGTTCCTATAACGCCAATTATTAAATATTAAAATCATAGAGCATAATTTCCATAAAACGGTTTAAGGATTTAAATGGTATCATTACCCTAAACGCTTTTTATAATGATCGATTCTTGGTAATAATAGACTTATATTTTCGACTGAAATCCAGAATATTACGCAGAAATTTAATGTAAATTAATCTGGATGTTTATGCTTGTTATCAATTGTGTATCCAAGGGGCGTAGATCAGTATCTCGTTATGAAAATTCGGCGAAGATGTGAGTTCTAAGTAAAGTTATTAAGCACACCGCAGCGGAGATGGATACTAATCGATTACGTAGTAAAAACAGTCTTGGGATTCACTAAAAGAGGCAAAAAAGTAACTTATTTACCTTTATGGAGAACGAATGAGGCAAAAGAGACAATTTCTGCTCTTTTACTGCCTCCTTGTTAGAAACTGGAGTGCTTTGTTTGGAGTGGGAGAAGATTTTCAGTGGCTAAAGAAATATTCGTCAACCGAACTCAATTTATCTGTTTGGGTCTTGTGCTATGCACCAGAGAAAAGCCGATAAAATCCTATGTCCGTAGAGTTTCGTTATTTGGAAATTTAAGACCATAAGGTGAAATGTTTAATCGCTAGGATGTCTTTTTCAATCGAAAAAGGATAGCTAGGGTGCTTGAGCCGGACGGGAAAGAAAGGGTTTTCATCAGAATGTACAGAAATGAAATGATTGTGTTCTTCGAAATTTTAAACATATTATTCAATCTACATATCAAGGTTAATCGTTAACTAACAGATCATAACTTACAATAGTACGTCAGGGAAACTGTGGATAATATACATGTATGTGTAAAAAACATTTGTCCGTTGCTATAGAAAGATATGCTTATTGTTATTGAATTAGAACTAGGCCATTTATATATTTGAATAACAGAGTGTTATAGGATACATATATAATATTTGTATGCACCGCAAGTTCTGAGGTATATTGATGATTAATGTATCCTATCGCTCTTTCATAAAACGTATATGATTCCCTTAGTTTTCCATTCAGCTCTTCAATAGTTTATAGCTCCAGTCAAGATTCAACTTCTGCACTAAGAGATACGATTCGTCTGTGTGAAAAGACTTAAGTTGATTTATTATCCTGCGGGAATGGCTGTATCGATTTATTGTTTCTAGGAAGAAGCAACATTTTGGCAGATAAATCTAAGCTTTGAATATTCGGTTCGCACAATCTTAATGGGAATATTGCTACAGCTCGATCAGTAGGGTGATTTTGTTTATTGAAATTTTTCTTTGGCAACCTCTGATGATAAATAAAGTGTAATTATTTTTATTAAAATTCGTATCGTATTCATGGTTGTTATCCGTAAAGAAATTTTATAGAACACTCATAAATCAACGATATTATTCTAAAATTGCGTCAGAAATCAATATTATTTTTGTCTATGCATGTTTGAAAAAATTAAATCTAAATTTTAAGGTTTCTAAAAAGAGTTGTGTACATCGCAGTTGCATACGATGTTTGTTCCCAATCACTTTAAATACATAATCAATTAAAGGCGTTAATTTCCGTTGAGCTAACATGACCTTTTTATAAGTTCATAGGTTATATTTATATGAAGATGTATTAAATTAGATGGAAAATGATACTGTTTGTTTCATTCTTGCAGAGGAGTCATTATAACTGAATAAATATTACCCAGGTCGATTCGTGGCCCAATTATTTTGTCATTCATTCTACCGCTCAGGGTTTCGTTTGTTAGTTCGTTGGAACAGACTCAAGAATTAAAGAGGGACATTCTACAGTGTACATATTAAATCCCATGAGATGTTTTTCTCTGAGTTTTTGTGCAACGGCGTACTTCTTTGATCATGGAGAAAAAATTTCTCGTCTCGTGTAGAACTAAACGTTATGACGTATTTGTGATATTAAAAAAGTCGACTTCACATGATTTCAACAGTCTGGAAGTCGTTTCTTTATTGTGTGAACAGAATTTTGAGCTCGTACTGCAAAACTGATGAGAAATAATTAAGTTTGAAATAAGGTTGCATGATTCTGAACTCGCACAGAGAAAAAAATTACATGTTATTTACTTGTAAATAGATTTCTATTTTTCGCACAAGATTATTAAAGATTGATTTCGAAGATAGCTTATGCAACCTAAAATACTGGGAAGGGTAATGCTATTAAAAGGGATGAATAAAATGCGATTTAAAATAAATTACAAAATTGATATTTTGTACATTAAAGAGTAAGAATACGATCATATTCTTTATTTTTTATCGATTTACTTTATAACATTAAATAAATATTGTAAAAATACGATTTAACTTCAAGAAAGATATAAATATGCCTATATGGTGTAATAAGGCCATATTATTATGTTATCAAACTTTTTTGTCTTTATTTTATCAATAAACATTTTAATTTTGTAATATGTGAAAATTTCATGACTATAAATTATAAATTAAAAGAAAAAACTATTCCAATCATTCAGAAAATTCCAGGAACTTCTTCCAGACTATAAAAATCTCAAAGATTTGCTGTATGAATTTTATTTCTAACCTTCAGATCCTGTTTTTCTTTAACTTATCTCATGAGGAATTACAAAAAAATCGTAATTATAATCCTGATATTCTTTTGCTATTCAGCTATTAAAGTTCATTTAATTCCATTCCATTTTTCTATCCTTTACTGTTACGCCTTAGTTAAAGAGCTCTTTCGACATTTCCTTCACAAGTAAGAAGGTAATCTATACTCTTTTAGAACTGCTCGTATTGGAGGAAAGAAAGTTAAAAAAGAACGAAATTATCCTTCATTTTTCTCCGTCTCCTCCGACACCATTGAATTTCAGCTCACGGCTTGCATTTTCTTTATTTATATGAGGACCAGCATCTTTTGCAAGAGAAAAATACGAGAGTACTGTACCACCATCTTCTCTTCCCGACTCCTAATTAAGGAGCCACGGAGGGTGAAACGAAGTCAAAAGATGTTTGCCATGCATTCAGTTAACATTTTACCATTTGAATTTTAAGGTTCCAAAGTTTTTTCGCCCATTATTATCTTTTACTTGCAGTGTTAGAGTGTGGTATTTTGCGAAAGGAATGGAAGAAGGTTTTTCGTATGTGCTGGTCGGGATCCTTGATTAAGAGTTTAATAAGAAGTCGTCTTTTGAGTTATAAACGAATTACTTCCTCAATACTGTCTGAAGGATGATACTCCTTGAGAAGGAAGCAAATTCATGCTACATTTCGTATAATAAAGTTTAAGATACTGTAGACTTTTCCTCCCATAACTTAATTTTTCTTCTCATCAATATTTCTCAAGGCCGATGTAAGAAAGATGGTTTCAAAACATTTTAAGAAGCCACTTCCCCGCTTCTTTACAGCCCGAGGAAAATATTTACGGCCCGGCTTTTAAGATAGGGATAAAATGATTTTTGTCGTGCGGTTCTATAGAGCTGCTATGGTTACCGGATTAAAATGAATAAACTCTTGAAAAATAGTCCGGTGAAGGTCTTACTCCAATAGAATTGAATCCTGCTATGAAATCCTATGGGATGCATGAATGTAAAGACAGTAAGAATAAATACTGAATATAAAAATCTTATATTCTTAAATTTCTGTGGAATATTTACGTATTTTATATAATGTTTGTGCTTGTGTTTTGTGTGTAAATTGTTATTAATAATACCTCCGAGATTCATTTATGCTCTATATAACCATGTATTTATAGAGAACGTGGAACTAGTACATTAGTTTGTCTACTTTAGTTCTATCACTAGAAATACGTTACATTTCTTCCAGCTGTACTCTTACGTATTTCATAAAATTACGGTAAAAGTTTGATTTAAATTAATGATATTGATTTTTTGTGCATTAACTTACCTCTCTAACTCAAAATACTAAATGTTAATAGTAAAAATAAGTGTACACTGAAAATTAATTCGTTATATTTGAAAACTCAGGAACATTTTATTGCAATCATAAATTCTACCTCATGTATTTCGTAATTCTTTATTCTCAGTCTTGCGCCTGAAGTACGTTTATTGCATATCAACCAAGTATTGTCCGAATTTTTCTAAAAGATTTTTAGTTAGTAGGTTATGTTTAATTACCGATTGAACTGGGAAGAAGAATTGAATTTAGAGGAATAAACGGACGATAAAATAGGATTGTTTTCCTTTAAAATATTATTTTATTTTAGAAGGAAACGGACGATATTATTATACCATATGTATCCGACATAGATCGCATCTGAATGATGTATTAGTATTTGAAAAATGTTTACCGTTGTAAAAGAAAATTTAGCGCACTTTGGATTCATTCTTCAAAAATTCTTTGGAATTTTTATTTTTTGCGGTATCGCCGATATATTCATATTTTTTCCTGAATATATTGCTCTTGTTTTCCCTCTTTTATCCCATAATAACACCTGATGATTCACCTGAGCTATCTATTGATGATATGTGAGCTTTTAACGACACCCGAAAATCGACAAACGGATGACGAATTTATCTGAGCGACTAATTTCGAAATCGACTGAGTTTTGGGAAATATTTACTTTTGCGTTTCATGATTGTCTTTGTTTTTGATTTCTCCGCTCCATGTTATTTTATATTACGGTATGGTAAATTGTTCAAATATCCATTTATATATTTATGTATTTTATGATTTTTTGCTAAGAGTATTTTGAAACTCTCTCATAATTCTACAATGGTTGAATATACCCGACTTTCTTTATTTAAGAGGTAGATCGCTCACATGTTCATCTTCTTTAAACATATTATTTATTTATGATTTTTATGTACTAATATATTTATTATATCTGACCGTATTCTATTTTAAAATAATGATCTTAGTTCTTTATATCAATCTTTCAAGTCTTACATACATCCCATTTTTACTTCTCTCGTTAATTATTTTGTTTTTCTACTTTCAGGTAAGTGTTACAACCATTTGAATTTCTCTGGGAAAGACTATTTAAGTGAAGCGACTGGGGTAGAGGTGAGTAGATTTTGAATGCATATAATTTTATCCATTTGAAGGCGGTTTCATATTGTTGAAAACATAATAGTAACAATTATCGGTTAACAACGATCATTATCGGTTTTCTTACTTTGTTAGGTCTGTTATATACATTGTTAAACCTAGCCCTATATTGTTGTCTAATTTCTGTTAGAGCGTGGAAATCGTGTTAACTCCTTGCCTTTCTTCAGGTCGTACATTAATTGATACTTTTTTAAATCTTTTCTCTCCTGCATGACCTTTCCTTCAATTACTTCCTTGATCATGCATTCAATTCCTACAATGAGCGCTGCCTGGATAGATTTTCCTTTTACAGAGCGATAATAACAATGCAATTAAGATTGATTAAGCAAAAAGATCAAATTTTAGTTAGCTCGTACTCTTAGTACTCGTAGACCTTATTTTTTTCTTTTTACGAGAATCCTACGTGATGTGACATGAAATGAGTGGATGCATGAGGTAGGCAATCACATTTTTGGGCTGTCTCCAAGTATGAAATTAAAGATTTCTCTCATACTCTCTCTCATCGGAACCAAGTGTTGCGACTTTCCCCTAGGAACGACATCTCCTACCTCGAGAACGTCTACAACCTGCAGAATCCCTATCGAACGTTTTCCGAAAGAATTTTCAACCGCGAAGGAAGTTCGCATCTCAAGATGTCTCCCTTAATATGGTGGACAACATCTCCCCTTCAAGTGAAGAATGTCGTAAATTTACTGTACGTCGTCCTCTGACTTTTCCGAGAAATGGATTATCTCCTTATTCGGCTCATATTAGAGGTCTCTTCATGAAGGAACTGATGGTGCATCCTCCAGTATCACCGTTCGTATTTTCTCTCCCACATAGAAATGGATGCAATGTTTCCGTTCGTCAACTGGCCATTCATTTCTCCCCACCCTTACGCCACCTATATGCACTCACCATAAGCTATATGTAGGGTTACCATGGATATGTTTATATTTTGATTGTAAAGCTATATTAGACTGAGGATTTAACGTTTAGTTATTCGCAGAGAAATCTTTCAGTGTTTCTATGCATTCTTTTCTAGTTTAACAATAGTATTTTAATTTTTGGTGTATCCTGTATTTGAAAAAATTAATATTACTTTAATTATTCTTTAATTAGTTGTTAATTTTAGTACTCATCGACTATAATGTCTCATCTTGGTTTATCACTGGCTATTGTCAATTTCTCCTGTTTTTTATTATATTAACCTGTTACATTATTATCGCTTTCAATCCCAGAATTTTTCCCGTTGAGGTAGCAATGAATTTAACGAAAATCGCTCGTCTTTAATCAGGAAGAAATCAAATTAAATTAAAAGGAATGCTCTTAGTAAAGGAAAATTGTGGTTGTATCATTTGTGGTACTTGAAAGTCATCACATTCTCCTATTTTTCGTTATTTTATAATTCTTCATTCATCCTCCTTTTATTCTTTTTAAACATTATATATATGGAAAGTTATAACTTCGAATGATGATTTTATTACTAAGAAATGCATTTATTAGTCTTCTAAAATTTTTGTATATTAAAATCATTAATTCCAATAGATTTTAAGGTTCACGAAGTTTTTAATTTACGAAACATTTGTTCGTTGCTTCTTATTTAACTCAAAGTTCTTATCCTTCCTCAAATTGATTAGTGGTTTTCCACTTATAAACAAAGGTATTAGCAACTGTGTATTCTTAGTGAAGGATTCTTACTTTTCTACTCAGGGAATCGTAATCTCCTAAAAAAAGACTTCACTGATCTATTCTACTTTGCTCATAGAATTTGAAAGATTTCATAAATTGTACTGTGACGAATCTCTTGGATAGGGGAACATAGAACATTTTAAACGAAGGGAATCCAAAGTCTGTAACGTCCCCATTAGCGTCGCCAAGCGAAACCCTCCCGGAAAATTCAGTGTCACAAGACCTCAAAACACCACTTTAAAGTGGTCGAAGTCAGGACCGTTGTGTGACCCAAAGGAAGGTCTGAAGGGCTTTAACGGGTAGCCTTGGTTTATAGATGTGCTTAGGGAGTCTCTCACGAGAGTGGAATACGGACGTTTGTGCGCTTAATTGTGGAATTCCAATGAGCAAAAAGAGAAACCAGCTGGAATGAGTGAGGAAATCTATTCATCTCTATTCTGTACGATCTGTGTATTCAATATAGCCTAGAATTAGCGCGCCCTGAAGATGTACTGTCAGCGAAAAAAATTGTCGTTGAACCTGGAGGATTATTGGATTAAATAATTAGGATTTTAAAGTAAATTCTGATAATTTTTTTGTTTAAATATTGCCTTAAAGAAGATTGATTTCCCAGACTATCGAAAAATTCATTTAACGAATTTGTTGATAATTTCAGAAAGGTAACACTACCAGGAAATCAAATTTCAAGGAAAACTATAAGCTAGAGTATCGTATAAAAATTTTCGTTCGTTCGGCAAATTTTTTATTCGTTGCGAATTTCTTACGTTTTAACGAAAAGAGGAAGACTCCTTATTTTCACCGAGAGATTTTAATGACCAAGTTATTTATTTTCTCGGCCCAAAAGAAAGCAATAAAAAATTTAGCGCTTCCAGATAGGACAGCGATATTATTATAGAAGACATTAATTAGTAACCCTATATACCTCGAGGACGCTGAAAAAGAGTTCTCAAGGAAAAGCACCAAAAAACGTTTCGAGGGCGAACTAAAAGACAAAGTTGTTGAAAATAAAACGAGGATGAATAATTCCTAGAAGATTCGGAACCCTAATTCTTTTCAACGCGCCTCCACCCCACCAATGTTTCGGCTTCTTTTACTACGTCTTTGCCCACGGATCGATACGCTGCTCGTCTGTAGAGGTCGCTGTTTGTGTTAACGTCTCGTCTGATGTCCTAGACAAAAGGCTGCAGAAGGAGAACCAATGGCGATGTCAAAGGGGTCGATAGGTCATACGCCGCGCCCTCTGATTGGGACCCGTAATGACTTCGGCGAAATCCGCCATCCACGCCGTAACACGCCGCCGTCATCGACTGCGGCACCTTTATTGGCCTAGGAGCTTCCTTCCGGAAGGATCGCCATTTCCCTCGCGATGCGGTTCGATTAATTACGAGAGAGATAAACGCGGACGATTTGCACGATTTATCGCAGCGAGTTCGTTCGTAGATTAAGGGCGTGGCTGGCGAATTTCAACTCCGCCAGGATCGGGTTCTTTTGGGGTGTTTGGAAAGGGCTAGACTCCCGCAATTTCTCCGGAGTTGGTGGTCGGTATTATTGGATGTTTTTTCGATGTTTTAATGTATAATTGATGGTAATTGTTTTTTAATTAAAGTGGCTTATCGCTAGAATAATAATTTTTATTATTCAAAGCAATATTTTAACTAAATATTAGATAAATTTTTACACTCGTATGTACTATTTTTCCTTTTAAGTTGATTATATAAATTATTATACATAATTAAATTATTATAATGACGTATTTCTCTGATCCGGCTATCAAGGTTTCCTCATGCATTATTATAATCAATTTAGCATATGCGTTCGTAATAGGACTTACACTTTGCGAAAATCATTTACAATGGAAGTTTTTATTGTTTTACACAGTTTCAAACGAAACCAAATTTATTCCAATAACCAATAAAATTTTATAAAATTTTATAAAATTTTATTGGTTATTATCAATAAAATTTTATTGATATATAAATACCATATAAATCGTCGTTAGGGTTCGTAATAAAATTTTATAAAATTTTATTGGTTATTATCAATAAAATTTTATTGATATATAAATACCATATAAATCGTCGTTAGGGTTCGTAATTCAAAAAGTCAGTTGCATCGGCCGGGAATCGAACCCGGGCCGCCCGCGTGGCAGGCGAGCATTCTACCACTGAACCACCGATGCGTTGTAGTTAACCGACGTCAGACGTAAATGTTTCTGTGGTAATTTAACTTCTCATTGGTCTAATTGAGAAGGAACCGATCAGGAACAAGAATTTTGATATTTATTCTATATACACCTTAAGAAAATGCTGGAGAAATATCACTCAAGAGATGGACTAATTTAGGCATAGCTGTACTCACCCTTTTTAAAACGTAAAGCATAATAAAATTTTATGATATTTTTGTTTCCGACTATTGTACTGTATTTATAATTAAGGACGAATTTTTGAGAAGCGGAAAAAACTGATAAAATCTCTATAAGGATAATTCAATTTAATTCCGTCGGTAGCATTTGAAGAAAATCAGTTTTTAAAGTAATGTAAGATTTATGGCCCAATTCTTTTCCCCAAAGCTATCTCGGAAAAACTTTTGATTATAGCATTCATGGAACTTAAATTCCATTTTATCTTGGTTAAATCTTGTACCTACTCCAACGAATTGGATTAGACTAAGACGTCTATCCTGCGAATATCTCCGTACAATTCTATTCTCTTATAATCGATTTTACAACTGAATGCGTACTTCTGAACTGCCTGGAAGCACCCAGTTGCCTCTGGGGATGAGTTTTAATTGCTTCTTATATGTCGTACATATGGTTATCGTAATTTCTTTTCGTAGAGGGCAAAGATGTACGATTGCTTTTGATCTGTTCTAATTTATCTGGGATTTATATTTATATAAATATTAAAAATTAAACTATGAATGAGCAAAATATATTTTGATAAATATATATTTATATATATATTTATTTAAATATATTTTGTTTATTCATAGTTCTCTCCATTTAGTTAGTTTATGTTTATATAATTGTGTATAGAGTTATTGAAAGTACAGGGATAAGAAATATATTGGTTTTTATCTTTGATTATTTGATTTTTTTAGATCAATGCTTTTATGGTTGTTTGGTTAATTTTCTTGTTATTGTCATATGAAACATAAAAAATACGTTAAAAACTTTTTGTGTCAAAAGGAGACCAATCCCCATAAGCCGTTCATTACAACTGATTCGTATTGTATTGAGGTGGTTCTATGTTGCCATCGTGAATATAATTATAGATTCAATCATAAGCAGCTGTCAAACATTTTCTCTCTTGTATGACGAAGTGTTTGCCCTTTCATACACGGGAATAAAGAAGACCTTGTCTGATAGTATGTTATTAATTATCTTTCGTTGCTTTGAGTGTTTTGAACGAAGTGTATTTACTGTTTCGATCAATCTTCATAGTTTGCTCCACCATGTAAACAACTAGTGACAATCGTTACTAATAACAAGTAACAATCATTGCTAGTAACAAGTAACAAGCGATGTATGTGTGAAACAAGTGACACGCGCTTGTACCTTATCACACCGCTTCGTAGAGTCTATTTTTGGTAAAATCAGGAGGAATTTGAATCCAGTTTCGAATTGTGAAGATGGGTACATATTTAGGATTGACATTTCCGATATGCAGCAAAGGTTAGAGAATCGTATCGATCAAGTTTTCTTTTTGTCTTCCCAAAGGTCGTCACGAACATGAAAGCGTTGGATCGTTGCTGTCGAAGGAAATATGACATGCTTCCACGTCTTCTCATACTCTCGTATCTTTTACAAAAGGGTCCTTTAAATATTCCGCCTCGAACTCACTTAGGTGTTGGAACATACTAGGAACAGCTTGTAAAGTGGGTAAAGGTAACTTACGCTTAGATGCGTTTCAAAAGGGAATTTTGTGCAAGGATTCTTGAAATTTAATGTTCGATGAATCATGTTTGCGTTGATTGTACTTTGTTGATTATAAACGTCGATAAAATCAACTCTATAAAATATGAAAGGACTAATTTTATCCTAAAACCTTTCTGATATTTTTTCGTCTAACATATAACATTCGTATAGCATAAATTCATATTTCATCTACCTTGTTGTACTCGTTTATTGTATTGTTCCAAAAGTGTTTTCTAAGAGTCACAATATTTAAGCTTTTGAAAGCTCGTGTTTTATCTGTTGTGTAGATATCCCCGCTTGCATCTTTTCGTTGTTTCTATCTCTTTTCTTAAGACGTGTTGAGGTGAATGTTCACTGAATAATACCAATAGAAATTTATAACTTCAGAAATAATACGTTTTTATTACTTCTTTATTTTATTCTTTTGATTTTTCGTTCCTTTTTAGATTTTGAATGCGATTCAAGTCCAAACAGGATGTCATCGTCCGAAAGTATGTCTATTTGGAGACATTTCGTAATCATATTTTACGTTCCAACAAGTTGAATTATGAATTCGGATAGGTCTTAAGTGATGAAAGTATTATTCTACTTATTACTTATTTTACTATTATTATCTTTTGTTAATAATATGTCGGATACCCTCGTATAATTTTTAATGAATCGTTGAATCTTTAATTACCATAATACATAATATTATTAGATTTATTATTATACTTGAAAGATGTTAAACTCTCATTAAAAAGATAATCTTCGTCGACTTAGTAACACTCTTGGATTAATTTCACAACAATTAGATACCGATTTATAGTATTATTGATTTTAAAAACGTTTCGATACAGCAGTTCATTCACAAAAGACATTACGACTAAGGTCAATCCGCAGGAAAGCAGTTGGTGTCGTAATAAGATACACCGAACTACAATTTCCAAATTCAGGATCTCTTTTAAGGATGCTTTAATTTCGTGAAACTTCGTCAAACTTTAAAAAGCCACCTTTGGCCTTTGTGCCTGCACAACCGCTTACGAAACCTTTGACCTCCTTGTCTCCCACGAATCTCACCTGCCCACGATCAGTGCTTGAAGTCGTAAAAAAAAAAAATAAAAAACTTCCGCAGGACTTAGCAATCGCTTTATGCTAGAGTGAGCGGTAGCCCAGGCAACGAGAGACGTAATTGGAGAGACGCGTTGGGATCGACCAGATGCTGTTTGACACATAAGGCACCTAATCCGCCAAGGAATTGCGTTTCAAAGGGACGTATTTTCCGAGCATCCCTCCTATGTTGATATGCAGCTTCTCTTTCGAGTGAATTTGCGAGCAGCAAACTTTTTTTTACTCGGTTCTTCGTAATTTTCACTCAGTTTCGTCGAATTCCGACTTACGTAAGGGCAAGGTATCCAAGATTATACGTATGTTGGAATTGGACGTATACTTTCGTGTCTCCATGGTGATCATTTATTATGAAAGTTAAGTACTATGGCCTATTATTGTAACCGTTGACAACAACTTGCTTACGTTATTCCAAGTACTTATGACTATCTCTATTTTTTGTTGTACATTCTAATCTCAGAAATGAAAGGGTATTAAAAAGAGGAAAGGAAAACAGAGAACTAATACTAAATGCGTAGGAGAAAATAAAATGGATAAGGCACATCATGAGAATGAAATACGTGATCAAAGAAAAGTAAAGGGTTGAGAAACGTATGAACTGATGGATATGAAAGCTACCATTGTAACTTACATTGTAAAATAAAAAGTGAATAATTAGGACATGACTGGGACTCGAACCCAGGTCCCACACTTACCTATTGGCAATATATATTTGCTTGTTTTTTATGCTAGAATGTGTTGTCTTTTTTCTTTCTTACAGTTGTAACCTCACTCTATGTTTATTTTTACTCGCTCATATTATATTCTTTATCTATCTCAAATATCCGTAATATAATGGTTTATTTCTTCCACAAATTCCACTTATTAAGTTAGTACAGAAATTAACTTCCTAATTTAATCATAGCAAATGTTTTCACCACTTTAACTGTTGTTATTATACGTAAATTATACGATATAAAAATGGCGGATTGTATTTGGTTACTCGCCACACCGCGAAATTCGTTCCTCCCATAGACATCCTTCGATATACGGCTGCGGTGGGAAAAGTTTCACCAGACTGTGATAGTTGGCATCGCACAGAACTGATTTAACTCTCACACGTCTGCTTTCATACATTTACACGTGCTGTACGTTATCTCTACGCGTTCGGAAACGTGCCATTTGCTAGTAATGTTCGTAGGCGTAGCGAAAAATTTCGTTCGGGATCGATATAAAGTTCGCGAGGTCTAGCGTATTCTAGTCACGTTTTACTCCCGTCGAGATATTCGCACTGCTGTTAGCATGAGAGATGCCTTCGCTGATTTTTGCGTGAATTAGCGAAAATGGAGTTCTGAAGTGTTCAGAAGAGCGGATTACGGATCCAGAATCCGGTTTCCCAGAATTCCACTCGGATTCGGCCTCCGAATTCCAGGAATGAGTGTAATGTAATAGCGGAATTTTGGGATGATTCGTACAATTAAATCGGAATTCCAGCTTTTCTTTATTTCAGCTTCATCTTGTACCTGGGAATGGTTTGGATCGGTTATTTTTTTCGGTTTCTTCAGCTGATTGCTCTCCAAATAAATATATAAATATATATGTATATTATTATAAAGCAGAGATACTATTACAGATAGAACTGCATGGTGCAATTTTATTTCGATTACTTTTTAAAACTCGAGCTTACTTCGTCCCCGGATGAAAACTTTTTCGAGTTTATATTTCCAATACCTTATATAGCTTTCGCGATGGAACACTGTATTCGAAATCTTATGAGGCGCACATTTTGTATCAGAACATTATATGAAATTACTGTTTCTTGTTAATTGTATAAAGTTTCATTGATTTTTTCGTGATTTACCAATTCGGGCAATTAATGATATTATTGTATCGTATTTCGTTAGCTGTGAAGCTTCTTCACGTTTTAATTCTTTGATTTATGTATTAATAGTATAATAGTCCGTCTTATGTTATATTTTTACCGTAGTAAACTCTTGTAAATCAAATTTTTTATACCAACCTTTTTCGTACAATCACTAAGCCATACTTACCGGTGTATGCTATTTCATAATTTTCACCGCTTTTTTCTTATGATCTATAAGCTATCGTATCTTTTTCTATTGGTTCTCAATTATCTAATATAATCCGTCTTGACACCCTTATCAGATAAGAAACACGTTTCTATAGATGCTTACGTGACTGAATGTTTCTCATCTTATGGCTCTACCTAAGTGATAGGAAATATGATTTTGAACTAGACATACACTCGAAATTATAAAATAAATCAATTATTCTACAATTTTCATTCCGTTTTTTCTCGCCTCTAATCCTAATATATCAAAGCTTTAGAATAGTCATTATGTAGTTCTTTTTACTACTGGATTATGTTATACAGCCATCTACCGAGCCAATGATGTTATGTATATTAGATTTTACAACTGGCATTCACTTATATTATATTTATTGTCAGGAAAGAGTTTCGCAATTCAGACTCGATTCTAATCATGTTTGAATTGTTTTAACTGACTTTATTTTTGGGAATTTCTCTCGATATATATTTATGATATTAAAATGTAAAATCTTTTCAAAAGCCATAATTTTCGCTATATTTCTCGTATTGTGGTTTTGAACACATTTTGTAAAGCTTTTAGTTTTATTACGTAATCTTATATGGATAAAGATGTTTATATAATGATATTCCATATCGGAGGTTTCCTAGATTCAGTTCAAAGTCTTGAAAGTGACATTCAGTTTGAAATACCGGTCTTTTATCCGTTAAAGATACGTACATTTAAAGCTTAATTTATGAATCAGGAAATTTAATACATGTATTAGTAAATTAGCCTACGATATACAGTGCAACGTCTCTTTTAAGTTGTTGGTCGTAGCGTTAATGCATGGTTTCCCGATCTAGGACCTTGCTTTCTTCCATCTTATTAGAAGGACGTATAAAATTTCATTTGTTTATATTACATTATATGATATGCAATTACTTTAAATATGCTAATTTTTCGGTAAGAATACGGAAGATAAATATCATGTTACACATAATGTACTCGTAACTGAATACATAAATGCATTTTTAATTCAAAATGAATTTATTTCTCTTAAAAAAGAATTATAATACCCATTGACGTTAAATGAGTAAGGAGTTTGAAACACAACCTGTTTTTCATCATTTTCCCAATTTTTTTCTGTCTAATTATTTGTCTTGAATCCCAATTCGAACTGATATGTATGCAAACCATTTTTTGTATACATTTTTCTATTTTTATTTTCTACAGAGAAGATTGCCTATATATTTGAGTGAATAATCATTTATTACCATTAGCTTATTTTCCTCCATTGTACTTCTAGTCACGTTTCTTAAAAATAATTAGTAACTATTCAAACGCAATTTTATCCAAATTATAGTTTTTAACAGTTATTATTTATTCCTAGATATCGTTCGTAGAAGGATATTGTTGATCAGATGTATTCGTTTCAAATGCTTAGTAATTCCCTTTAATGCTTATGTTGGCACTTTGGCGACAATTTTTTTATAAAGGTTTCGCAATACCCTATTTATAAACCTTATGACTCAAGCACTCGTAGCCAAAAAAATAACACCGTTGTTTACATCTTCTAAACTCAAGGTAATCCAAGTGAGCAGTCTTATAATTTTATACTAATTTATGAGGATGTTATTGAATGTTTTTACTTGTAAAATCCGCAAATGTCTCATTTTTGCAATAGCCCTTCCATATTCCCACGTATATGTATACGAATGGACTTAATTGAAATCGTATTTGTCACATTATATAGTGTATCTGCAGCGTAACGCTGACGGAGAAGGAAAAAAAATCCCTATAAAATTTATCAGTGTTTGAACTGGTTCTCTTTAAAGAGTCCACGATTGCCTTATTTACGATACTTGGAGCAGTGCTCGCAGTTGAAAACATTACGAAACGGAGCTATTACGACATCCCCTTTCTCTTAATGGTATGTATCATTTTCTGCCTACCTTTCTAACCGGATTGGGCAGCGTCTGAGCGTATGGATAACTCATTGCCGAAAATGTTCTGTCAATATTCAACCCAGCGAATCGATCGCAAATTATTGCTGGAGTGCGGATTTGGTTGAGCTACATTAAGCATTGAGTGAGTGCTTTTTTCTGAGAAAAGTGACTTATGAAAGGACGCATCATTAATGATTCTGCGATGCGGTAAACGTTATGAAGGACAAGGAAATTCTCTGGTCTGATAGAGCGTGATTAGAAGTATTTTAATGGATTTTCTATCTAGCGGTTTTTTGTGCATTGTTTTGCGGTTCTACGGACTTAATATTTAACGAGACGGTGGTTGGTTGTTTTTTTTGTTGGTGAATGATTATTATACTTAAATATGATCTTGTTCAAATGTTAGCAAATACGCATGGTGTCATTTGTTACGTTTTGTAAATAATATAATCGCAATTTACTACGATATTTAGCACAGAATGGTGGTAAACATGTCTGATTATGGGTCCTCATGTAAACATCGTTCTAGTCCTTTGTTCTGCTTAATCGGATCTTTAATTTTCTTGCCTTTTAAATTGTCCGCAATTTTTCGAAACGCTTGTTCTATGCTCTTTCATTTTCAGTCCCCCTAAATTTTCCAACGATGACGAATCACGAAAAAGTGTATGTTTGCAGTATTTATCAAGAATAATTTTACTGCAATAATAAACAGCTTGTTATATTACATTATAAATAATTATAATATTTTGATAAATTGACTGATTATTTTAACTTTAAAGTTAAATTTTTTTCTCGTTTAGTTCTATCCAGTCAGTTTTTACTCGATGGGATTTTCAGCATAAGTATGTGCGAAGGATTTTGAAGTTTTAAGCTTCAATCTCCGCTAAGGTAATACAGTAATTGTATTTACATACAGACCGTTTCAAGACCACGTTTAGTCCCCTCTTTCGTTTCCTTATAATCCAATACGAATCTAAATCCGAACCCAATCCACAGAAACAATAATCTCACCGTGGCAACGTAACCGATTGCGTAACTACCGGAATAAAAGATCGACAGGCACCTACTTACCCTTCGCCCGAAACAATTCGTAAAGGTTATGGATCGTCCCACCAGAGAGAGAGAGAGAGAAAAACTTTCGCCGAATCATTTCATCTATCCTTCATCTCTTTTCCGAATCGGAAAACTTCCCGCGGAACAAAATAAAGCAACCCTGTCAATAAAAGCCCCTTCCAATTTTGACCGCTCCTCCCGCACACACCTTTACTCTCCCCTCCACCGTCTCCCTCCCCTCAAGCCGACTATGCGCTCCAAAGCGGGCGTCTCTCACACACCGGCTCGGGATACGTCTGCTACACACGCGTCTACATGCCCTCCCGCGCCCATACAATTCCACCTCACCCCGTGAACCCCTGATTGCACAGGAGGGCTCAAGAGTCGCGATACATCGCCATCGCGACAGTCAACTGTTCTTCAGGGCGGCGCACCCCTCCGCCGCCCGCGTGTGGGTTTCTACTGCTGGCAACGTGGTCTCTCGACCTGGTTACCAGTCGAAGTCCGAGAGGGGAAGATTCCGCGAGTGTTTCCAGCGGCGACGAATACGTTGCCGTGGATTTCGCACGAAGACCGTGTTGTCTTATCGGCGAGATAAAGAAACAGTGCGTCAGTGCACCGGTGGGAGTTGTGTCGAGTGTTCATCGTGGTCTTTTACGTGTGGATTCACTCTTTTTGGTTTGCCGAAAGGCTTTCAAACTCCCGCTGCGGAGATTTCAATCGGTGGGCGTCCTTCAAAGTCACTTCCGTCCGTCACGGCCAGAGGATAAACAGTGCCCAAGTAACTCGTGGCATAAGCGCACGGTGTCGGATTCCGTTCCGGAGGTTTCGCCGACAAATGCTAACGTGACAGTTCGCCCGTCGTGAGGACTTCTTGTGTTCTTTTCGCGTACTCTCGAAGATTCTTCCGCGGACGCTTACGGATTACCGCTCCGCGCAAGATGGATCTGCCGCTCCCGGTCGCACCGCGGAGGAACCACGGCCCTACCACTGCCGGTGTCCTCGAGGACTGGTGAGCCACGCATGCAACACGCACCACTCCCCCCGAACCGTTAAAAAGTCTGCTCTCTCGGTGCGCGTGCACCGGCTTGACCCGAAATGCCCGAGGAAAGAAAGTTGCTCTCTCTCTCTTGCAGAAGGAGGAGGTGTTAAGGGGAACGTATATCCAAGGACGTTCTCCTCCTCCTCCCGTTCTAACGTCATCCTCTGCTTTGGGAAGCGGGGATCTTCGCGCACCAAGAGCTTTGTTGTCGTTAGCGATGCGCGCTAAGTCGAGCGCTCGGAATGTAGTGATTCGTCGTCGGAAACTGCCGATGTATTGCAGCGTCCCTTGGCTCGAGACGATGTTATTTCCTTCAACTCCGGCTCCTTGGCAACGCGTCAACTGTTAAACGTTTGTTTTGCTGATTACTTTTCTCCCCTGCAGTTGCTTATCTGTTTTCTCTCGGAGATTTTTCGCTGACGCGATGATATTTTTATGATTTGCGGGATACATCGGTGGAGATTAGAGTAGCTGTTGGATCTCGGTGTGTGCTGTAGTTCCGCAAACAGGATGAAAAACTCGTAGTGTTAGGATTGGAATGTAAGAAGCATTCCGTGCATTCTTTTGGTGTCAGAGCCTTCAGAGTGCTCGGTGAAGCGGATGGTAGCTGAGGAACGCATGGACAATAACAGGGATTGCAATGCCAGAATCTCAAGAAGTTGTACCTTAATTATGGATCGTATTAATCTCATAACAACCTCCTTTCTTCTTATATCTAATTCAGCTTAATCGTGCCTCAAATAAAATCGTTTATAAAACTTCGTTTCTTTAGGGATTCATAAGAAGAGCAGTCAATAGCTTTCCTGTAGCTATGATATTCTAATTCGAGGTGTCTTATGTTTGATTTGTTTGTATAAAAAGGTGTGAAATAACTGAACAAATTTTCTTTTTTTAAAATATTTATTTGGTTATTTTTTTACTGTTTTTACAGAATTGAACTTTGTTACGTCGGTTCACGCCCATTTACGAGGATAATTCTACAAAGTTAAAGTTTTACTTGATTTTATTTATTACTTTATTTAATGAAATTTTACTTTTTGTATCATAAAGTTCCATCATCCTAAAGAAAGTATTTTATCCTCCATTTGAAGACGAAAAGCTTTCAGAACGAGGGATCCAAATGTAGCTTTCATTTCAATAACTGATTTTTCATCCTTTTGGATCATTCTCGTTCGATAAGGTTTAATTATAAATATTTTCCTATCTCCTCTCCTTAATTATAATTTCTTCTGATATGAATTGAACTTAGACATTTGGTATTACGTGTTGGCGTGTAAGTCGCCCACGACCAACCCACTCGCGTTACCATTTATCGCTCGAGATGATCTTTTTCGGAAACAAAGTCGCGAAACACAAATTTTCATAAGGTTCTGAAAGTTTTCGGAAGAAAGATTTTTCGCAAATGGGCGTGGGTGGTAATTTTGACAAAGACTTATTCTTGCGAAAGTTTCGTAATCAATATATATTCATAATGCAAAATATTAATTAGCTGTTATGAGTATATCTTTCGATGGAAACAGTCTTTACTTTTACTCCGTCCGCTAACCTTTTAAATTATAAAATGGAAGTTCTATATTTATACGTTAAAAACTACTCATCGTCTTTTATGAAGTACCACCTCAGCGCCTCTCTACTCTAAGTGTGAGAGAAGTTAAATATGCCGCAGTTGCTTTCTTTTTCATTACTATTGTATATTCCTCTTCAAAAAAGATGGGTTGCTAAGATACTTGTTCGAGTCGACAAATGACATTAATTTTCCTCATGATTAACCCATTGGCAGAAAAGAGGGGATTGAAAAAACTAGGTTTACTTCATCTTGGATCGTTACGTAACTATTGATTTATTTATCATGATTGTTTCCACGTGTATTGGGATTCCAAAATCGACTTCTTATTTCATAGATCCTTAGTTTACCATTTTACAAAAAAGTTACTTTTAATTCATTTTATCTAACACTCTCATAGGAATCCAAGCCTTTATTACACAGCTTTTCTTACTACTATCAAACAAGCAACCTACATTCTCTTGTATATCGAAAATTTCCCCAGCAAGATTTCCCATACGCGTCTTTCCTTCTCCGTGGTCATCAACCTCCTTCATTAACCATGTTTGTACTTCTTCAGTTCACCGATCCGTGCAAATTGTCCTCTTAAACATACACTTCCTCAGCGTCTGGAAATATCGTTATTTCCACCTAGAAACGAGGTTAATTCTCAGTTCGTTGCTAGCGATACGTAGAGTAAAAATTAGAATGGAATCGACCCCAATTTGTAGATTTACGGAGTTCAAGAATGCATCTGGTTTATTGTGGCGGTAAGGTTTCTGCGGATGATTGGTACATGCAGAAGAATGTGGTTAGGGTTTACTTTTTTCTTTCCTCGTTGACAGATTACGAATTCGAACAGCTGAGGAGGCAGCTGGAAACATATTACACAGGTGAAACTGGTTATCAGTGCCCGTTCAAAGTTACGTCATTGCAGCTAATGTTCCTGGGAAGTTGCAGCTCTCTCGTCTTTGGAAATGCCTTTGACATTGCGGAAGGCCGATTGAGACATGGGAACGGAGGCAGATCGTAAGTCTGCAACGTGGGCTTCCCTCGAATGCAATATGGTTGCGAGGTTTCTCTCTACGGCTTGCAATGAATAGGAGATTTTCGACTTTAGAGACATTTATTGGAATAGTTTTGAAAAAATCAATATTTTTTTGAACTTTTCTGATTCAAGTATTAATTAAGATTTTAATTATCAACGTGAATTTGTTTGCTTAAAACATATTAAAATCGAGCCCTGTTAGGTTGGGAAAATTAATTCTCTCTTTCTATTATTTACAGGCTGTTTTCATTATAATTTGTTCATATTCGGGGATAAAAGCGTGTATATTCTGTATCAATTGATTTTATTCCGAAACGTGGGCAGTCAAACAACTTTTGTGAATAGATATCTCGTCTTAAATTGTCATTCAAATCAGGAAATGTATTTGGTATTGGGGTCATACAGTATATCGGCCGTTTGGGTTGAATAAACTTTCTCTCGTTCGTTTTCTAGTTATTTCCATTACCTTATTCTGTATTTGGGTATCCTTACACATCAGTATGTTGATGTTTAGCTGAATATAACGTTTTCTGTGAGTTTGCAATAAGCATCAGATATCGCAAGTATTTAGAAAATACTGAATGTCTCAAAAAATTTATCGAGATTTATCGCGTATGCTGTGATAAAATGCCATTCGTGTAAAGTAATTGAGAGCAGATAATCTCGAACACAGCACAATTCAGAGCTGAATAAGGGTTCGTTAATAATGCGTTCAAATATTCATGTTGCGTATAGATAAGAATCGGAGCAAGTTTTCCATTCCATCAATCGACACTTAATTTACATCTCGACTAAATTTAGATCCGCTCAAAAATTTATATCGTCGGAATAAAACTCTTTTACTACCCGGTTCTTCAATTCGCTGCAGAAAGGTTTCGTGACGTGGCAAAAAAAACATTCGCGACAGAAAAATTCATTTCGTTTTCCTCTAAAATCGATCAGCTTGTCTCCAACACTATTTGTCAACGTAAAAATTCAGCAAGAGTTCGATTTTCATTTCTGAATACATAATCACTGAGCGACGCCGGGGCTGTCACCATGGAGAGAAGGGCCGGTGATAAATCGCCCCCGCAAGAAATATCGCGAAGTTATTCCCGAAAATTTTGGGCAAACAGGACCCGAGCGATGCGAAATCCGCGTGTGAAAATTTGCGGAACCCCGAACAGATGTGCGAATTTCCGTGGACGCACGCTTTCGTTCAGATTCCCCACAGTCGAAAACCGAATAGGGTGCGTGATACTCTAAGTTTTTACATTGAAATTACAACGTAGTCTTATGGTGTACCTTCTACCTTCTTCCCTCATGCTTGATATATCCCTTTTGCCCTCTCCTAAAGTCATTCTGTCCTATAGGCAAGACGCAGGAGTCTTCCACGGTTGTGAGGATGGTTACGGTGATATCTCGTTAGTGTCTCGGAAAGGAGTATCAAATCTCACGTTCCTTCAAGGTTTGTGATCTTTGAGGGTATGCTGTCTCGCCGCAGCATCTGTACTGAAACGTAGCTGATTTGAAAATATTAGAGTTGTGGTTTAAACTAAAGTTTTCCTTGAAAAATAAGTATGTATTTGATTGCGTGAGTTGCGTTAGAGATCATCGTTGAATTTAAAGAGATGTTGTGTTTTTATATTATTAATTACTACCATTCGCCCAAAGAATGAGTTCGTTGCAGAAAGAGTTTCAATTGGCACCCAAGTACATCAGTTTTTGTCGATAAAAACTTTTGAATTCCGATCAAAGGAAGCTACAGTTTTTCTTTTGTTCGCATTAAGTTTTTTCCTCTCGAAATTCTTAGTAGCTCTTATGAAGATTTTGTGTTTATTGAAATATTTTTTTTGATTGCTGGTGAAAGACTTCGATTAAATGAGAATTACCTCTATCGTATTCATTTTGATGGAACTGGGTTGTCTGTTTTAATTTGTTTATTCCTATGCGGAGATGTATTAGTCGATAATTAGCTTCAATATACGTGTTTTGTATATAGGAACGATATTGAAACTTCAATCAAGACTTCGAAGTCAAAGTTAATTGGTAAAAAAGCGTCTAGGATCGACATTTTTCATTTAGAGTTTTGGATGTACTCGTATTGTATTATTCTGGTAAATATTTCCATGGTAGTATATTTCTGATGCAATTGAAGAGGTGTGTCTCAGCCGTGTTTATTTATCGTGTATCAACGACGCGTATTTTTGTACTCTAAAGACAAGGGAGGAAGGTATCATCCCATCTTAATTTTATCTCTCATCCGGCTGCTAAACACGGCTCCAAGGCATTTATATAATCAAGCAAACAAATTTATTCTCACTTGTTACCATGACGATTAGCTCTGAGAAGAATACATAAAATTCTCACGTTCAAGAGTAATAATTTGTAAATTTTTTTCTCGAGAAAATTTGTGAGAATTATCTTTACGTATCTCTCGATAAGTAATAGTGTGCAGAAAAAAATTGCGATTACTTTTTTGATTATTTTTTCGTTGTTGCTGAAGCACCGTGACCTCATAATATATTTAAGATAATTTATTGATTATTCAGTATCACTTCCGTGTTATATAATATATTAAAAATTAATCAGATTTTATCATAGAATAGAAAGCGTTTATCGAACTATTCAAGTTGAGTCACGAAAAGTTAATACTCCTGCCGCATCTGATAAATATCACGATTCGTTGTGAGTTTAAGAGATAAATGGAAATTTATACTTCACGATCGGCAGTTCATATTAATCAATTCATTTCCTTGTTATAAGTTTCGGCATGTGTTAATTGCTATGCATCCAAACTAGTGCGAGTTGAAATTTATCGATGTAGTACTTGTCAGAACTTCATAATAAGCTGTACGCGGTGTAAAGAGGTGAATAGTGAAGTTTCACTCCGTTTTAATTATCTTCAAGAAGAAACATTCATCTTGAAAAATACTTTCATATACCAGATTTATGACGAGTACAAATAAAATTTACTCCTAATCTTATTAACATCCATTTTAATTATTTTCATTTACTTTAATCTGCCTTAATACTTATTTTTGCCTCGTCGATTGTTTTTTTTTTCAATCCTCGTATTATTTTTTACCTCTCCGAGTTATTTGAAGTGAAAGTATCTTTACCGAGAACATGCCTCCGTGAAAAATTGTATCGGTATTTATTTAAAAATACTTTTAAATTCGCTCAAATCGCGAAATGAATTATTAAGAGTCGTTCGGGACAATTATCCCGAAATGAATGCTTTATCGGGTTGTCTCATGCAACCTTTTGTCGAAAGTATCCTCCGTGGCTTAAATGGAAGTTATCTGTTAGCGTGAAAGCGTTTTCCCTTTTCGGAAAGTGTGAGGATTATTATTTCCTCCAATTAAAAATTTATTTCCTCATCTCGGCCCGATAAAGCCGCATAAGTCACGAAGTCACGGAATCCGTGTTTTTTTACGTCTGCGGTGAGTCACACTCCGTGAACATTTTTCGGCATTTTGACTGAGAGTATTTCATGGAAATCTTTTACGCTTGAATGAGGCGAGGCTTTTTCAATTAGGGATGTTTACGTTGCTGCATCGCTTTGACGCGATTCATCCGTGCTCCGTGAAAGGGTAATTCCTAAGGCAAGCTGTTTATTTATCATCTAAGCCAATGCAAACGTTCAGTTTATCTCAATGGAATTTGGCGAATATAATACTCGTTTACGTCTCATCTGTGTAAATCGGTACATCGTGAACTAGCGAGTTCTGAGAACTCTATACCGAAGGATTATTTGTAATTCTCGAGCTAGTATCGTCTTAAACATCGTTAATCGCTCTCGCAAAAGTATTTTGATTTATATTTCACGCAGTTAGCGTAGTAGATATTTAGTTAAAATCTCGGATTCTTAAAATGATACATTAGAAGTAATCCTCAGTTTTAATGGAGAAAAATGCATTGATGATTCTTTTTAAATGAAATCTAAGTCAAGCAAAAAACAATATATTGTTGAGCTGCATCGTGCTTTTTGAATATAGGTATGAAATATCTATCAAATGTATTTTGTTTTCGAAAAGGCCAAACGGAAAAATTGTAGATCGCTTAGTAACTTCCAGAGATTTTTGTTTTAAACCAGTTTTCTTGTTTGAAAAACACTAAAGTGGAATTAACTATTTGTATCCTTCATTTATTAGTATTAGTCAAGGAAGTAATCGTTTCTAAAACATAAATTGTAATTAAATAAAAGTTTCGTTTTAAGAGACAAAAACGATCAATTATTTGAATTATGAAAAGAACCACTGAAGAGGATAAAATTAACTGAAAAATATATATTGATTACTTTTTCTCTTTTCAATTCGGAGAAATAAAACCTCGGAAGCTTTCTATTAGAATTATTATATCCTTGGATATTCTCTGAATTATTTCTGACCGGGTTCATATTTTATTTCTAAGAAATAGAATTTTTCTTTGGAAGATCCCGCAAATCAGCCCTTGTCTTCTTATTTGTTCTTCTCTTTCCTGTACTTGATCTCATTAACAGTTGAAGCATAAAAAGTCACTAACGAATGCATCTTGTTAGAACCAGAAAGTTAACAAGGTTACTCTCTTTCGCGTTGGAAAAGAAAGCGGCAATTTCTCCCGACATCTGCAATTTTCTCTTTTCCATGCTCTTTTGCTAATTACAGAGCCTTCACAAATTTCCCCTTAAATATTGCCGAGCAATCGCTCATACTCTGAAATAAGATTTTCATCGAAATTACCCTCACTGTCAAAGCATATCTTCGTGAAATCTTCTTGTGATTATGGGAGCAGGAAAAGCAGTTTTTAAGAGGTAATCCATCATACTTTACCTAAAGCTCCTTTCTGCACGTCTGAAAAATTCTCCTACATTTGTCCTTACAGGTTTGAATAAGCCTTCAAATTCATTCGACATTTTTCACGCCATTTTATGTAATTTGTAAAATTAGTAGTTTCTATGGTAACGATAAATAATAATGTAGTGTAATCTATGACAATGGTTGTCATTTAACTTATTTTCAAAATTTCTGCCGTTTGCGAACGTTTTTGACGTCTTTTTACTATCGATTATTTGGTCCTGTGTCCTAAATTGAAACCCTATACTTTTCGGAAAAGAATTCATGCGAAATTATGACGGAAGCAAGCCTGGAGCCATGTTCACAACCTGTAATTTTTGTTTCTCAGACAATAGCACCTAAGAAGAACAATGGCTTCTTAGCCTGAATACTTTTTGTCATTTTCTTTGCTGAGTTGAAGTATCGTTTAGAAATATACCGTACTCTTATCATCTTCACCTTTCCGTCAAGCTCACATTTGGTGTCATGACTCCATTCTGAAATAGTCCATAGACTGCTAATGAGTACCCTGTTGTGTCATCAGCGAATCGCAATCGTCTCACATCATACACACTTCCGTCTTCTCAAATTTCGTCATCCACTCCCTAAGAATTCGTAGGCGGTGAATGGTGAAGTTCTTGGAATTCTATTCGTAATCCAAGGATACTTCTCTCGCTGTGAAGCTGTGATTGGAAGCTTGGGGTATGCAACCGCGGAGTTGGTAAGGTACCTTCAGTTGTTATCATGTTCATCTGCTCGTTTTATATTATCACGGTAACACTTTTGGTAACAATGTATGGGTAGCAGTTGATGGAGGATGGCTTGTAACTGGGTGAAATGTGACCACAAAGAAAGGTCTTAATATGGGTTACATTGAAGTTGTAGCTCTGATCTAGAGTGAAACAAGTGAGCGGGAAAGATGGGAATAAAAATGCAGAAGCACCGGAGACAGTTTTGTAGAAATATTGAAGCTTTTCCTAATTGAATTAATTTATCATCGACAAAGGAACATAAGTGATTCAGTTGTCTCTATGGAGATTGGTTGTCGAGGAAGTGATAGAGTGTAAATTCTTGGCAAAAGACTGAGGAAAACAATTACGAAATGTGAAGTGGTGAAAAGTTATTGAATGAGTTATAGGGGCTGATAATTAAAAGTGATACACTTCATTGGATTACGATGTTATTGTTTGTCTAGTAGAAGATAGATGGTATTTTGGAATAATGGCTATATAATAGATAATAGATTCCTTTGTAAGAATTTTACTGTCCGTTAAAAATCATTGTCTAATAACTTCTATATCGTCCTTAATCCAATTTTATTCCTAATTTTCCCAAATATGTAGGAAGAGTGAATTTTTTTGATATCCTAGCATCGTATCTGGTTAATAGTATTTTAAGAGTTCTGCAATCTATTATAGTATAGGCACGTTTTTATATTTAATTATTTGTGCACCCGTACATCCTTAACCTGGGATTTTGATGGAGGGTAATTATAGTATAGTAGTAGTTGTAGTATATAGTATATAAAAGTGATTGCCTAGAATTGTGACACGCATTCCTTCCGTGTTGTCCTACTCATTTATTTCGTATGCCAGCCCCTGCCCTTTTCCTTCGGCACATCTTAATTTTTCTTGTATCGACTCCTTTGCTCCCATCCACCCCTTTGGTATAAAACAGTTCTTCTCCCAAATGTCCTAGGAAGGCCCTTTCCCCCAAACCCTTCCACTTTCAAATGTCATCTCAACCGCCCTTTTCTCCGGACGACGTTATCTCCCATTTTACGCCCATTATTCACCGTCAAATGGCGCCCGTTCTAACTCTCCCGCCCTATTAAAGCTAGCAGTCTTTTGTTTTCTTCCGATTGGCGCCATTCATAGTTAATGTGATCGAAAGCGCCAATAGATGCCGGAATTGCTTTCGGATCGTGTAAATATTTTCCGAAGAAACGAATTGGAGGGCTAAGAACATATATATATATATGTTTGTCTTAGGAAAGAATGAAACTTCTACCTAATTTAGAAGGGAATAAGAAAATTGTAGAGTAAGACGTGAAGTGGTAAGATGCCACACCCATGTTTAATGTGTACTATATTGAAGGATAAGTGATCGTCATATTTTCTCCCATTAGAGGTTTATATTGCTTATTAATGGCTTTCTGGAATCCAGAAATAAAAGGAGTATTAAGCTTTATGCTGTAAAACTGTTCTTGTTTTCATCTGACTTTTAGTTTGTCTTAAATGTGTTCCAAGCGATATATTCTCTTATATTGGTTCAAAATTTTCAAATAGAATCAATTTTTTCTAATGAAAGGGTATATATAAGTGAACTGTACGAAATTTATGCTATTTTTTAATTATTTTACTACTACAATTCATATCTCTTGCGCTTATAAAAACCAGATTTTCTGAATTAATTTAAATATTTTTTACGAGTCACGAACTAGTTTTACGTCGCGTTTTAATTTATGAAGGTTCATGGAATATTAAACCACTATGGTTATCAAATCATTATGAAAGATAAAACTCGCCAAAAATAAGAAGGCCTAAAAATTGAAAGAAAATGAAACTATTTCCGGTTTCCGGAAACAAACAGGTTCCACACGTGTACCTTGTGGAACACCAATGCACAAAGAGGCCGAAAAATTGTGATGTTATTCACGAAATGAATATTCGAAAGTCCGTGTTAATTAATTTGATTGGGCTTCTTGAATCTGTAATCTAAAATTTGTGTTTTAAAAATTGTCTTTGAAACCAAAAAATGGTGTTTTAATTTATGGTTCCTCAGTTGCCATTTTCAAAAGTTTTGCCATTTATTCCTTATACATATCTGAATTTTTCGGAAATGTCATCTGGTACATTCGCGTACAGAATCCAGGGTAAGTGAAATAGTTTTTAACCTGCCGAATTCCCATCCCTTCCTGTGGGATGTTTCCATTTTGCGTACGCCTTTTGTTTGGAGCATGCACTCAGCGCTACGGTAACAGACAATGGAGCAACGGTGCCCTAGCAACAGTAAACATCCCTCTCGCCTTCATGTATCGGCGTATCCCTTTCTAATGCAGGAACACGTACAGGTTCTCTCGGAGTTTCCAAAGTTACCCTCTCGCTTTGTGTCCCAATTGCTTCGGTTTCTGCCCAAATACAGTATTTATAAAAACCCATCATTCCTCTGATGCATCCTTTCTGTCTATAAGTGATCGGCTTATTGGAATAGGCACTGATTATGGTGAGATAAAACGCAATGAGGCTATTGCTCACTCGTGCGTCGAGGAAAAGTTTCCCTTCCGTTCCAATGAAATATTTCTAGTGTATCGGAGGCGTGAGTTTGCCACTGCACACGGCACACGTGTGAAATTTTAAGGGCGAAGAGGAGATCAATACTACACTAGGGAAAAGAGGTGGAAGTTAGGCGTGTAGTATTCTGTGCATTTGTCTCCATAAGAGTTTGATAATAAGGTGCACAAATATATATATATATATATGTACGGTATATGGTAATAGTACTGATGTTCGCGTCTCATTTATCGTCAGTTTATGATTTACTGATTATCGTTTACATTTCTCTACATTATTCAGAAAATTCTCAATGTTTCAATAGTTTTTATCGTGGCTATATTATCACGTTGATTGACTTATTTTCATTTCAATTGGTACGCAGTTATTAATTCATTCGCAAATCTTACGGAAATCGTAGGCAAGGAAATAAGTCAACATCCACTTATATGAATTAGGCAGAACTAATCTAAATAATTATTTGATCAGCACGATATGTTTGATCTATTTTTGAAATCTTTTACCGACATCAGTGATGGGTGGTTATCATGCAAACTTTTAAACCCTAAGGTCTTGGCTTCGAATCCAGGCTCATGGGAAATTTTCCTATCAGGAAATGGGTGTTTGTCTGTATACTTTACTAATATGTAATAGGGTAGATACACCTGTTTTTGAAAATAAAAAGGTACTAATGGCATCAATCCAATCTTTAATATTATGACAATAAATATGAAGGTTTAAATTTAATTTATTATAATGTTTTTTATTGTTTAATTGAAGTAAACAGATCACTTATTTTAAAATATTTGAATTTGAATTCACTACTATTACCATCTACTCTTACCTTTTGTCGCTGATTGCAAATATATAAGAAATAATATAATAATAATAATGAAACGCAGTGAAAGTTCTTAATACAGAAATGGACTACAGAAAAATACGTGGAAAGGAAAAATAGCAGATAAAATTGCAGGAAAAATTCCTGTTTGTTGAGTGCCACGAAAGTTTGATTAATTGAATCCTTATCTCTTCTAACCATCGCCACCCACAGAATGTATACAATTAACTATCTCTCGGACTTCATATCGCTTGTATTTTGTTGATTACGGTCTCTCGCTCTTAGTTACCAGGAAATGTCGGTTCCGTTGATTGTATAAACGAGATTACACCTGACGTATCAACCGCCATATAGTTCCAGAAATCGAAGAGTGAACGAATTCAATGGAATTTTGTTACGTGTCTGGAATTTCTCTACCTGATCAGGAGGAGGATACCTTACTATTAACGAATATAGTATTTCGATTAAGATATCGTCTTAAAACTTGTACACATTTGATTTTTTAGGAATGTATCTGAACTTTGACAAATTCGATACTACCTAGTTATCAATAATAGTAAAGTAATTATGTTTCATATGACCCGAATCAGTATTCCAATTTCAGCTGTAACTTCTCATACTATTATAGCTGTATATTACATAAGGTAAAGCTATAAAAATCTCGTATTTTTATGATACTGATTGCGAATTTTAGTTATTTTAATATTTTGCGTCAGTTCTGTTAACCTACCTATTCTCTATTAGTCTGTTTCGAAATTAGTCACGAGTATTTTAAATATGCTGTAAATCTATTTTTTTATAAATGTATTTATTTAAAAGACTCAATTAGGTATAGGATGTATCGATATTGAGTAGTTGGAATTGCACCTACCCCTCTGATTAATATTAAACAGGTGGTGGTCGTGTTACCTAATTTTTTTAAAATACGCAATCAATTTTGCATTATAAGTTTGAAAGATAATTTTTGATTATCGCTGTAAAAGTGTACCATAAACTGTCATGGAAGATATTATTTTATGGCCGTCCCTCTTAGTTTGTGAAAAGTGCAGATTTTGACCTTATGGGTATTTCTGGCCAATTTTTTGTCCGAGCGACGAAAGCTATTTGAAATGGATGATATGCAAGTAAACCAATTTCGAGGATGAAACGGTTATTTTACTTTCGTTTCCCAAACTCCAAAAGTGCACGTCACAAAGGTTGACGAGAAAATTTCGTCGAACCTATACCCATATTGTGCTTTTCCCCGAACGAAATAAAAAAATGAACTTTCAGCACATGAAAGGACACCAAAATATTTGATTTGCAACGTATAGTAATTGAATTTCTAAAATAAATCTGATACGGGAAAGCTAAAACTTCGAGGAATGGAACCATAATTAATGAGGAAATGAAACTTTTTCTATTGTGTAGGAGTTACAAAGCGTTTCATTCTCTCGAACAAATTGAATTTCTATTAGATAGCGAACGTTCTTTATGATTTCAGTTCGGTTATTGCGTATTTGATAAAAGCACTATATTGGTAATTAGTGACAATTAGGGAGTGCGATTGTAGAATTATCTTAGTAACTGGGTCACGCAAACATGTTTGCGTGAAATTCGTATTTTGCGAATTTTGTTTTTTAAAAAAATTCAGAATGTTAATCAAATCGCGTTCCTCCAAAACCGAATACATTTTCCCTATCAGTGATTTATCATCATTATTCGAGTGTTTGTTTCTCATACTAATCAGCATATTGGATTGATAATGCTAATTACCATAATTTATTGTGGAAATAGGTACTTTACTAGCTGTCTGATTAGACGAATTAATCTGCTACGTACTTAAGCTCTAGTTTTTTGGGCTTTTCTCGAAATTTTTAGTTTAAATTATTATATATGGGTCTCGTAAAGATGTCTCTCCAACATGAAGTAGATTTTGGATTTATTCACATTGTAATTCAGCCTTTTTTCAATATGCTTAAAAAATAAAATAAATAATAATAAAAAATATATGCTTAAAAACTCTAACATATTTTCTTTTATAACTTCTGCACAATGTAAAGATCCTAATATTTGCGAATATAACATGTCTGTGCTCTGTATTCAGTCATAAGTGAATTAAATATTATGTATAGCCATAATGTTGTTATCACCTTATCATCGTTTCAATTTCTTACTTGTTTGCCGTTGATGATACAAGTAATTCCTTATGATCTCTTTATTTGTAATGCCTCATTCTTAATTTTAGCCAGGAAGCTTAAACTATAGCAAAGTATTTTACAGCATTTTTCCGGAGTTGTCTATCGGAAAGAAAGTGAAAGACTATTTCAGTAATAGAGAGGATCGAGGTTTTAACAAATTGCTGCAAATATTCTACTGCACATGTATATCTTCATTTCATGCTTTCATTATGGTTATATTTAATGCATTTTAGGTAGCTGAGAAATACCACCGCATATACAGCAAAATAAGCTGTCAAAAAATGTCAATTTTAAGAGAGAGGCAAATTCAGTTTAAATCCACGATTTAGGTCCTACTACCCCGTTGTGGAAAAACTTCCTTTTTGGTTCGTAATGATTTAAATCCTCCTAAAAACCATCATGTACTGCTTTTATGAGATGCATCTGAAATAACGTAGTCATATACACGCGTTTTAACCTGTTGCCGGATGATTCGTACTTTGAGAGGATTTGACAAAACAAGCGTTTCTATGGAATCAATTAAGCCTTTGTTATTAGATAAAGCTCCCGCTGCACGCTTAGCTTTGCCTGAAAATGTTTGTACTGATCCATTTTAATCGCGTTTTCGTCAATTTTTTGGACGTAAAAGCCTGTTTAATTCCCTAGTATTTGTATTCAGAGTTAAACATGTGCTGTTTATGTGCTCTTTTTAAATTCTTTGAAAGCAGAAGAGTAATAGGACCTCATTGTTGAATGTGATAGACAGAGAGAATTTTAAAACAGTGGTTGTTCAGTTTGCAGAAAGCTTTCCGCCAAAATAACTTATTAATTGACATTTAGGGAAGGTTGCATTTGTACGCATTTAAATCCATCTCACTGCTTTGTATAAAACAGGTTTGCCGATTTGCTTGTATGTGTGTTTAAACATTTGTCTGTTTATATAATCAAAGTATAGCCTAGATGGCTTAGAATACTGGTGCAGTCATGGTCTTTTGATATTTGTTTGATTGTTTAATTTCCAATTAATGGATATACGGTGTAATTATAGATGAAGCATTCAGAATAAAGTCAAGAAAGGAGTGTACTATTTACCTATGGTTGGTTTTATTGTGTTTTTGATACTGTAATTAACTGCAAATTCGGCGTGTAATTTTTTTAAATTGATGCTTATATAGGGTATTCGTTTCTTTTCACAATCTACCTTCATTTGGAACGTCTCTAATTTTTGCAGTTTTTCTTCGTATAGTTTAGTATGATTCACAGTAACGGTTCATGTACCACACGGAATTATCCTGGGACCATAACATTTTTGGTCTAATATGTTGCTAGGAGGAACCAATGCAAAAATTCCTGTTGATATACAACTGCTACGTTTTACGTCAATAAACCCAATGATATCGACAGAAGTATAGTGATACTCCGTTGCAATAATAATACATTATATATAGGGAACGTCCTACCTTTATATTATATACTACAAGCTAGCAAATGTAGTTATTCGTGATATTATGTCTATCAATCACGAGAGATTATAGTAGTTGTATCTCCAGTGGATATTTTGTATTGTTTGCGATATTATGTCGATGTATTCTGTGCATTTGTTTTGTTTTCCTTCAATGTCTTAGCTGCGATGAGTATATTTTATACATAAAGATTTCATTCGTCCTTTAAATCAGACGAATGTCAATTTAATTTCAATTCACTGAACTCTTCAGAGGATGGAAGCTTTGTTAGTTCAATCCATTGTCCATTTAATCATCACAAGTGAAGAGCTTTATTTTTAAAATGCCAGATTACCTGGGTAGGTTTCGCGTGTTCATCTATCCATGCTATTCCACAGAGAAATGTTAATCTGAGCTTTAGAGACCGCGTTCCAATCCCATCTGCATTCCATCATAATTGCCATTCGGATATGGATAGCACGATTTCATCTCGTTTCCAAAAAATCACCATCGGCATTGATTCACGTGCAGACCGCATTTAATTCCACGCTCGGTCGCATCCATAGAAACGACCCAGTCTCTATTATCCATCTCCTAGACGCATTTTAGACAAGTATCCATGGGAACAATAAACACTCGGTCACCTACGCTTTAGGAGCATTTATTTCGTAAACATCCGGTCAAGAATGGTTTCTGGTAAACACCGTTGCTAGGCGGGGTGTGTGTGTGTGTGCTTTCGTAACCGGAGACAAAAGCCCGGTCCGTTATTTCCTCGTTTAAATTAAGGCCGTCCTTTTACGAATAGGACTGCATTTCCTAGCGGAATATCTCTTGGTTCCCTGAGGGGGGCGTGTCCTGGAGCCGATGTCATATTGGCTGCGAATGCTAATGAGGGCGGAATCCGTTTGTGAAAGGGCTTCGGAGGAAAGAAAGGTACCGTCTCTCGTCACGAACGACTTTTTCAGCTCCCTTTTTTACCAATGAGCCAATTTCCTGGGGGTTGTCTGCAGACCCGCCGTACAATCGTCCCTCTGATTGTATGCAAATCCATGCCGATTTCTGATGTGACGTGCTTCACGATGTCTGCCCCTGTACGGTTTTCGAAAGTCTCGTCTCGTGTAGCGTGAAAGTTTGGTGTGTTGTTTCGTCGGGATCGTAGTATGTGGGAAATTTGGAGTAGGAATGGACGGGCATAAAATGTAGCGAGTGTAGAAAAATAGTGCTAAATAAGGTTTACAATATTAACAATATATAATAAACTGTTTCGGCATTTTCACCTTTTTTAAACATCTCGTTATTTTACAGACTTTTACAAAGATGGAGCTCTATGAAGTTAGAGCCTCCCAGATTAGATATGTTAGAGAAACTGTGTATTTTGTTTTGACTGTTAAGGTGTTTACTTTAATATAAAATAGTGTAAAAGAGTCAGAATCGTGACTATTATTTTCTTTATTATTTCTCATATATCAGTAGTTATGAATTAGTTAATTCTCAGTCAAAAACACAGATTTACCATGGAGTTAATTGAGGATTGATTGGAAGTGACTATGGTTCATATTGAATAAAATAGTCACGATGTATTGAATTTATAATATTGGATGAGAAAAAAATTGTATTAGGATTAAAATATCTTACCCACGAGGTTTCCTCAAGTACTCCGTTTTATAAAGTTGGATGACATGGTAGACATACTGTTGCTAACCTATGGAAGTGAAACTTGGACGTCGAATATAGGTTAACACAAAGACTGCAAATAACACAAAGAGGTATGGAACGCTGTATGCGGGGAATGACAAGGTGGGTCAAAAGCTGCTACGAATGGGCGAGAGAGATGACAGGAGTTGATGACGTAAACGAGATGGTGAGATCACTGAAATAGGTGTGGGTAGGTCATGTGGGAGAATAAAGGACAACCATTGGACGTCAGTGGTTCAGTGTTGGATACGTAGAGAAGTGGGCAAGGAGAAGACCAAAGGGTATTTGGAATAGAGAGAGACAAGTAACTAGGGGTAACATGGCAAAGGAAAACTCTGAATATAGAAATCTGGAAAGGACTTGCGGAGGCCAACATTTAGTGTTTAATTGAAAATGGTTTTTGTTCATGATAGTGTGCATTGCGTACAACAATCGGTTTAATAAGCCTCGTAGGACATTCGATTTATTTCGTTAGGATGCCCTCTCTGTAAGTGGAGAATTTCAGGAAACTGAACAACCAACAACTTACAAATAGTATGTGTCACGTTTGAGATCTGTTGAAATATCGACAGAACTGCCCTTCTAATATATATCTTCGTATCTAATCTATCTTTAGAAAACCACGATAATATTTTATCTTCGTTTTAAGGCTTGAAAGATTTGAGTCTCTTTTAGATCCTCTTTTATAACCTACAGTTTTAAAACACGTTCAACTCTTCGGAAAAGAGTACCTTTTTTCAGGCCGGATATTAATCAATAGGTAATTTCCCGAGCAGAATCCTATCAGAAACTATTTGGCCGTATCCCATGCACACGCCCTTACGAACGCCTTTCTCCATAAACTTTGCATTCAACCAGTCGACGCTTTCATTTACGCCGATGAATACATAGTCATGGCAATGTTCACTCTGTGATTTTACGTCGCCTGGTTCGTTGCGGCGCTCTACTTAGTTCATTCGCACGTTCACATTGGTAATGCAAAAGGTTAAATTTGTTTAGGATAGGTTTTGGGTCCACGGAGACTTGGATAACTTAACTTAGATGAATTCCTGTTTCCATTTGAATATTTACGTGCCTTTTTCGTGTGGGATTGTGAGGTTCATCATCATTTATGTGCTTTTAATTTACTAATAAACAATTACAATATATTACTACACTTTAAAAAAAAAACTATATGAACTTTTTGTTACACCATAAAAATACAAATAGAGTTCAATTAAATCTGTTCTGAATTCTATCATATTATAATGCCGAACTTATTCCGAATTTAAAATTTATTTGTGTGGAAAGTAAAATAAATTTCAGTATTTATATTTTTAATCCAATACTCAATTAGATTTCAAAATGAGTTATTTTTGTATTATTTCCTGACATTTAATTCATAGTCAAGAAAATGATCGTGCTTTGATTTTGTGTCTGTAGGTTTGTGATTGGTATATTTTGTATTGCTTCGGGCCTGTATTATTTTTTAAAATTAATTTTCAAAAGAATTTTTTGAGAATAGAGAGTCAATTTGCGTGTAAAATTGTCAAGAATTAGAGCTACAAAATGGTAAAAGAATATTCGTTTCGTAAGAGTGTCTAAGTTAAAATATAGCCAACAGATTTATGAATAGTTGGTAAATTATATTCTTTGACGATTAATAGATGCATTTCCTCTAAAAACCAAGGTATTTATATCGTTCGTAGATTCGTTAGTAGAAAGGGTTCGTGTGTATTTTATTGTTGGCTGTATCAGTTCATTGCGTAAATGTACGTACGATAAATATCAAGGTATTACGGTTTTACTTTATCGCCACAATGAATTTTAAGTAATAATTTTCAAGGATTACACGGGAGTAGAACGTGTTAACTTTGCTTTTAGCTCAAAGTGTTTGTTTGAGGTCGAAACCCTGGAGTTATATTTTTTTAGGGAAACCCAAAACGGATGTCGAGTTACGCTCGGTTTAGGGCCTTATCCGCGAATGTATTCATATTCCCTCTTGGAAAGGCGGAGTTAGGTATCCTGCTCCGTGTGGGTGAACGTCCTCCGAGGAAATCTATACATTTTGGATGAGGAAATAGTACGAGGCCCTGCTTTGTGCGGGAAATGATCATTTTGGGTCTATATCCTAGATTGGGGATAGGACAGTGGAAAATACCCTTTGTTCTACGTTGATCTAGAATTCTCTGGTAAACCAGGCAGACGTTAAATGATCCTAAATTTGCAGTGGCTCGGTTGTGCCTTCTATTAACCCCCTCCAAGTTATCGGAGAACTTTTTTCAGGTTCATTTGCGTCTCTAATGTTCTTTGAGTGTGCATTTAGTATAGAGGGAATATAAATGCAGACGAGAGAAACTATAATAAATTGATGATTATTTATTTGATTTATTTAGTGAATTTTATACATATATATATAAAGAAATAATGTGCCGATGTTTAAATTTTACGTAAGAATTCATTGTCTCTCTCTCTCTTTTTCTAATTTTCCTTTCAATAGTAATCAATATTAATTATTATAATAATGTTTCAAAATCTTTCTCCTTTTTTTTAGTTCGATTTATTGTTGAATTATCAATTTTATTTATTTTAAACTCACTACTTTTTCTGTTTCCTTCAACGTTATTTTATCCAGAGAATATATTTACGTAATAACTAAATTTTCAGGAAATATTAAAAAGAACTAACTTTTTAACAGTAAAATTTGAATTAGCAATATTTCTTTTGTGCGAAATTCTTTTTCATTTTCACTTTCTATTATTCTTATACCATTCAGCACCTCCAGTTCCCACCATGATTCCCTTTGTTTTTCTCGCGAACATATTACGCAAGCACGGCTGAGGTTAACTCCACACGATCGTATGCTCTCCGCGTAAGAGACGGGCTCAGAGGTCTTATGTCAAGTTCCACTTTTCGCCTTGAATTAGGCCTCTCTTTAGCTCGTGTCGAGTTTCAGAAAGACTCACTTGACCTATCAATGCTGCTAAGTTGTTTCTACTCATGTCTCGGTGTGAATTGAGCACATAAAACTTCGAAAGACGCGGAGTGGGTTAGTTAGTAACGATTTATATCTTTAGAGGCGGTCCGAGCTTCAAGATTTACGTTTTAGTTGGCGAATCGTTTGCCATAAATAGTAGTACTGTGGAACTTGGAAAACAACAAGATTTGATTCATGAGAGCGAAGGATGTTTATCTTCTACATGGAATGCGGGATTCTCTTAGTGTAGTATTCTGGTTAACTTCTCTCCGTAATTTTGAACTCAAGTTGTTTTGAATACGAATTTTTACTTGGGGATATAGTATTTTGATTATGAAAATAAATACTCTTCATTATAGATAGTATTCATTAAATCATTTGCGATTTTGGCTTTAATCCGAAATTATTAATGAATAATTTATAATATGATGAATGATACAATGAAATTGTTTTATGATAATTTTAGATTATAAAGTTAAATTTTCAAAAGACTTTATACATTTATTACATCATTGTACTCAGGATTAAATTGAAACAGGAGTATTAGGCTGTTATTACTTTTAATCTGCTCAAATAAGCTGGAATTATAGGAATGGGTTTTGATCCCTTGTGTATGAAATTCATTTAGGAAAGTTACTTATGCAATGAATAAATTGATGTGCATATTTAATCAGTTATATTTTCGCTAATGAAATATGTTGGACAGTTGTTAAATGAGTACAAAATTTTACTACCTGATTGTAACGCCCTTGTATATTGATTCAACCATGGTAACTAGATAAACAAGAATATAACCAAGTAATGTTAAAATTATGTCAGTTTCCCTTACGTCTTAATTCATTTTGTTTGTAAAATTTTTCGTGTCTCCCGAGATGGAATTTACGAATAAAATTCGCGAATTTCGCGGAGTGCATCCTTGAAGATTATATATTTTGCGAGCTTAGAAGGATAAGTTCTAGACCTACCTCACTTGAAGTATGCAGCACCCTTCCCAAGGTTTTTGGACTTTGCGCCGTAATTGGATTTATTCCTCCTTTCTTAAGTTCTAGGTTACTTAAAGAATTTAGACACAGAGGCCGGATCTTGCCCACGGATACTGCAGGATTAACTGTGAAGTGTTCTTGCCCTTCTTTGAAATCGATCCACCGTGAAACCTCAACAATGAATTCGTCCTAACGAGAAGGTCAAGTCGTTCATGGCCACTCCTATGATGAAGGATTGAGTAGATAGATATTACTTCGACTCGTATCATTTCATACCCACGGTTTTGAATTCGTAAAAAGGATTTCTGATAGTATTACCAATAAATTAGAGGAATGTATCTTTTTTCTTGATTATGATGGACCATACCAGTGTGTGATTCGATACTTCCCTTTTATTTTATCTGATCGAATAGCGATAATAGAATAAAATATTTTATTCGTGGATAATATTAATTTTTTTCGAATTATTATTTCTTTCTCTACTGCTGATTTTCTTTTGAGTCTCAGTGTATGAGTTTATGAATATGATTAGCTGTTAGCGATAGGTTCTTTGAATGTTTGAAATTGAGGCACTCGTTTTAGGTGAAGTTATATTTGTTGGGAAACTTATCCGAAAATAGCTTTAAAATTTGGCTGCAGTTTGGTGGATACAATCATCTCCAAACTAAAATATCAGTACATTTTTATGATGTAATTTTAAGTGGTGAATATTAGTCATAATTGAAGAAATCGTGTTTGTTTGAATACGTATATTTTTAAAATATTCAAATTATTTCTCGTGGACTATATTTAATGGTGTGAGTGTATTCGTAGACAAAGATTACATTTTTTATTTCATTGAATAATTAATTTTTGCTACAATTGCTTTGATGAATCAGGGAATTGGTTTTCTTTTTAAAATACGAAGTAGTGTGATTACAAGAAGGAGAGTACGTCGAGTGGAAAACGGCTTTCTTCTCTCGAATCGGCATTTTATCTTGCCACTCGAATGTAGTTGGGTATTTTTATCCGTGATCTGCTGATGCATGTGACCATAAGTTGATTTGCATGCGTCTCTCTTAAGTCGCTTATAAGGTTCGAGGAAGGGATGTGTCATAGCAACGGAGAAAGGAACGTAGCGTTGAGTCTATGCGTTGGGTGGGGTCGCCTTAGAGATCTGCGGTCTGCTGCGATTACATGCCTATTCTCGAGGCAAATGGGAATCCTGAAAATTATCAAGCTTGTCACTGGGTTTCGTGAAGTCATTTACACGGCAATACGCAATCTTGTCCGGTTCACGCCGACTTCCGGAGTTTTAAAACATTTTTAATCACACTCATTTTTGTACCTCAACTAGGGTTTACATCGAAAAATGTCAGTTCTTATTTTTGTTGATCTATTGATAATACTTCATGTGTCTAAATAGTATTATCGTTTTTAATTTGTTTGAATGACTGAAAATAAATGAGATATTTTACAGGAAAATTAAATATTCAAATACTCTTACGTTTTTGTTACAATATGCTGTTATGATCTTGGTCGTGAATTTTAACTTAAGGCTATAATTTTTTCTATAATAATATCAAATACCAACTAAATCTAATGCTTAAAAATATTTAAAACTTAATGAGTGAATTTCTTTAAAAATAAATCATAAAACTATGCCGGCACAGAGTTCGGTAACAGCTTCAAGTAAAATTCTTAATCTTAGATATATAGATAATGACATATATAGATAACTATTATTATATTTATTAAATATACGTTCCTGTCCATTATAAATTTACATAATGATGTACCCTAATAAAGGCTTATCGAGTGAAATGTCTTCATTGAGGATCGTTTTGCCTTCTGTAGAAATACCGGAGAACTCGTAGTACAAGTCAATGTTTGAATGCATTAACTGAACTGAATAGGGAAACGAACTCTCGTAAAAAAAAACTGGACCCATCATCTGGAATCAGAGCACCAACGGTATGCGAATGATGTCATAGTTCTCCAAACACATGTTAAAAAGAGGTTGTGTCAGCTTATACTTGTCCCTTTTTTTAATCGTAGAGTGTAACTTAGATTGCCACTTCGTATTGATTGTCTTATTGGTTGCCATCTGCGGGATGGCATTCCGCACGGCGACTGCTTCGGTACGTGTGCACTCAGGTCCTATCCGAGTGTCCCTCGCCGTCCACATGTGCATCCCCCTGGCGGTCGTCTTCAGACGGTTTAAAATCGACAATCGACCCGCGGGTCGAGACGCAACTCCTCTCCGAAACTTTCCCCTTCCACATTTCCCTCATCAAACGAACCCTTTTACCTCTAAAAGGTGGGAAAATCGAAGACAATTTCTCGGTCCGGAAGTCTGGGTCGCCCACAACAGATAAAATGGAGTGGAATCCTCTTGATTAATCGCTCTTCTTTTATTTGCCATCGATCGCAGCGCCGCCACACTCGATCCTCGATTTATTTCGTGAAAGGATCGCTCATTCCTTTCGACTGTTTATTCTGCCATACCCGGATGTGACGTCAAGAGGGCGGGCCGAGCGGTTTCGCTTCCGTCTCTTTTTCTTGCGGAATATGCAGATGGCTATGAGGAGATGAGATGGAACTTTTGGGCCCTCGCGCGGAGGTACGGGTATATTCCGATGCGTTGCGAATGGAACACTTTGGGAGGACAAGCACGTGTTCCGATTCATCTTTTTCGTGACGTAATGTGTCGTCAAATTTATTATAGTACCCTATAATTTTATGTTCTTGGTAGAAATGTAAAAAATGTGAGTTACGTTTCTCCATTACGTAGGTTTTAAATCACATAATTCAAATGTATAAGGAGAAGTGAGAATCGGTTGTGTGTTATTCTATTGTCTTCTTGTTGAAGATGATGTTGTTATGGAAGATAATTTAAAGAGGCTTTACTGACAGGATTATAAGGACAAATTAGGGTATTATGAAATAAAATAAAAATTGTCTGTAAATAGGATAATACTAAAAGAAAGAAAGTTAATTCATTAATTGCCGTTGAAGTTAAGACGCTGAATACCATCGTCCGCTTTTAAAGACATATCGAAATACACTGTAATTATAATAAACTTCTCTCGGAGTAATGTCTCTATGGATGAAAAATAAAATTGGAAATCACACATAACAAAAATTTTGGTAATAATTTGTAAATATTAAATATTCTTGAATGACTTACGCGATCTGGAAACACGAGTGGTAATGAAATGCTATTATGCCAGATAATTATGTCACAGTTTGTGTATCCTTCGTTTCAATAGCAACGGAAAATAAACATCTCATACGCTCGCTTAAAGGAACTCGTACAATCGTGATATAAAAAACCTTCTCAATTGAAAGGCGTGTTTACATACAAAGCTCCGATGCTTAACGAAAACAAAGGAAAGCATGATACCTTTCAAAACCGGTCAGCGAGTTCCCATAACCTTCCACTGCTGACTTAGGTCGGAAATTGGGCTTTCCCTTTACACTGACCTCTTCCCATGGAAATTCGATTTCCTCGTCTATGTGACATCAGGGAATCGAACGGGCAGGCATCTCGGCTACGTGTATCCATTAAAAATTTGATACAAACCGGAGCTGATCAAGCGTATTTTTCATTTGTAAATTTTTACCGAATATGAGTAATTATGCTCGGGAATTAACGGAAAAAATTCAATCAGGACCGGGACTCGAACCCCGTTCATTTTTTGCGTCCGTAAATTCCTTGGTTTAATCCAACAGGAGTGGATTTTTATTAAGCTCTTTACTGTACCTAATTAAGCTATTTTAGAGTACGAATACCTGATGAAATCTTTTAAGTATGGTATTATTCTGAGTCTTGAATTATTGCCGTAGGAAATTCGTTACTGTTTCTTGGAATTTTAATGCCATTATTGAAGGTCATGAAAAGTTTGAAAAGAATTTGAAAATAATCCAGAAATAGTAAATATAATATGGTAATAATGTTGACAAATAAGAAAATGTACGGAATACCTGATTAAGTTATTTTTTTAACTTAAAGTATTCTCGTGTATTCACCCAACGCTCCTGAAAAGTTCCTTATAGAATGACCATCTTTAAAGCATAGACTAATCATCGCGAATACTAAAAGTAATTATTCCGTAAAAGGTGTTTTATATTGCTTTTGTTTAGCACATTTAAGTCGATATTATAACAATAAATCAACAATAAAAAGCCCTTTCGAGGCTCACTATCGCTTAATATATAGAATATAAAATATAATAATAAAAATAATTCGAAGAGAAAATTTTATTTACGTAATCTCATACGTATTCTCATTTTTTTCAGTCAGAAAACCATATTTTTTACGTTTTTCAGAGTACCTTGATAGTAATCTTCTATATCATTTAGATTAAATGCGATTTAATTGTATCATTGTTACGAACATGGATACAACGTATTGCCTCTCTTTTGGGCTTTAAATATTAATTTACATACGGTGACAATACGCATATTATATTATATTAAGGTGTTAAATGAAGCCACAGTTTTGATGCAAGTATTATACAGAGATTCGTATTTCATTCATCATCAAACCTATCAAGAAAAATACAATGATAAACCGATTGCATTATTGTTAAAAATTCTTTTTTCCCCACTCAACTCAATTAGAATAAGACCGTTCTTAAGCAACTCCTTCATCCCATTCTCTGTGCATTTTCTTTCAAATCACCTCTTACGCTTTATGGCCAATTGCCTCGAATTCACGAGCGACACTCCGCGATAGCCTTTTCTAAAGAACCGTCCTCTCGAAGGCCGTGGTACTTAAAAAGAAAATCGCGACTCGGAGAGACGTTCTTGAAAGGAATTCGATTAGAGAATTCAAAGGAGGGTCAGGCAAATATGCAGAGGAAACCTAAGGGTCATTCGCTGACCTTCCCGCGCCTCGAACCCAGCCTCCCATCGATCCCAGCACTAGACTCCGTGGGTCGACGACCTCTCGTCCATTCACATCATCTTTATTTACCGCTTGACATGATCGGACTGCTCTGTTCTCCAATCAGACATTGGGGTATTCATTTCGGAAATCTATGGATCAAGTTCGGCCGAGCTGTAAGGTTCTTGTAATGGGATTAGATGCGATCTAAGTTCTTTCGTATTCTTTTGGTATGTAGAGTCTTAAATACAGAATAAGAATATAGTAACATTTTTATTGTAAAGTATCTAGTTATGTACGTGTAGGCAAGAGTATTTTTATGGGAAAATATTAATAAAAATGAGAATGGAGAAAAACGTGTTCAGAACTATAATCTATACGTATTATCTGCAGTATTTATAAAATTTGTGTAATCACAGCCCCTATAAATTATGCCCTAAATAATGAATACAGTATCGTTTTATTGAATGATTAATATTCTACGTTTATATTATTAGAAAGGAATTTCTCATATACATAGAAGCATACATGTAAACTAGCCATAATTAACTAAAAAGGTATTAGAACGATGAAGATTGAAGCATTTTTTTAAATTTGTATAGCTCTGAGTTTACATTTGCATTGATATCATCTTCTCATTCGTTTGAAGTCTCTTACAATCTGTATGAGCGCGTTTAGCAAACGAAACGGATCTATTAAAGATTGGCTTAATATTCCAATTTTATTTTCTCTTTGCTGCTTCCGTTTCATTGATCGTTATGGTAGAATTCAAAGCTTCGGTTGTGATACGTATTTACTCTTTGATTATATCGAAGTCTCTATGAAGCCAGATTATTTCCTTGATGCATCATTTTATCTTTCATGATTAAGTTGAGAAATCGATTTCTATATAGTTTGGTTAACTTATCTTTAGTTTCATGTGAAATCTAGTTGAGACATCTTTTTGTGCTTCATACATGTATGTTCTCAGAATACGATAACACTCGTATTTCCAAAATCAATGGCGATAGTTGAAACTTATGAAAAGGCAATGATGATTCATCCTTTTTTTACAGTTATAATTCTTGTGGTACACGAATTTGTTCCAACGTGCATTTCTGGATCGTAATCGTATTATATAAATAAATTAATATTAACGCAATGATTAACATGGTAAATAGTTAATTAAAATAAAATTAATAAATGTTTTGTCAAAATCCGATATCATCTCGGCAGTACATATTTTAATGTTATTAAATGTGCTCGAGAAAACCTTTTTTGAAATTTTATATCATTATTGTTATACTCTTCAACTTTTGCAGCTTTTAATTTTAACGTACGTGTATTGAAGGCATGCAACCGTATGATTTTATCCTACCATCTACCTAACTATCATATCTTTTCCAGCCCATTCATTTTCTACCCTTTAATTTTCTCTTCATCGCTTTTTTGATCTCATATTCTCTTTTAAGCCTTAAACCTCTTCTCTCCAATTATTTTCGAATTTTCCTCCCTCTGTTCCCTACGGCACGTACGACTCTCTCTGCATTGAAAATCCATTTGCCGTTCAATCTCATAAATCCCTTGTATAATGTGTTTGTTAAGTTTTTTTTGATGTACGGATTATGTATTCATCAGATTTTTCTGCATTTAAATGATTCTTTCGAAAACGTATCGATATATTTCAATAAGGAAAAATCTATTTCGTACGTACTGCTATACTCGTGAGCGTGAAGTTAGGCGTGAGGGCCTATATTCTTTAATTTTTTACCTGAAAATACGAAATATTGTTGCTCTATGAATGGTTTCAAATATAAATTATTTAAGAATCTCTTTTCTGAGGAGTTTTATAATTATTGTATTTGATCTAGTTATGTCTTTCTCTTTTTTGCTATATTAACCTGTTTTATTTTTCTGTATATTTATAATGTAAGTTTTGTTATTATATTTTTGCTATATATAGTATTAATATATAGCAAAAATATAATTATTTATAGGTATATAAATATAAGTATGTTAAAATGCTCCATTATAGTGAAAGCTAGGTAAACATATGTTCTGTGTGGTTTAGTAGAAAGTATCCGAGGTTATACGACGCGTACTCTAATATTTCATTGTGATGTGTTTAATATTAATAATTACCACAAAATCACACTTAAATCTATATTGTTTATGTGCCTATATGTTTTATATCTATAATTTTATGTATTTAGGGAAATTTAACGCATTGAAAAGTTACAGCTCAATTGTCGCCTCCTTTAGTGGTAGTAGAGTTCAGTTCGCAACGTAAATTCGAAATAGATCCTCATTGAATTCATTGATTCTCAATGGTTCACTCAAAGGAAAGGAATCGCATGTGCAAATACATATATATCATACCGTTGGGTTTTCATTGCGACTGCCAAATCATTCGCAAATTACAGAGTACCTGTCCAAGTTCAACTTAACGACCTTCCGTACGAAAGAGTTCGGTGTACTCTGTTATCTTTCGCTCAAGAAACACGCAAAGTCTCGCCAAAGTAATGCGTTTCTCCTTACGTCCTCTCGAGACAGTCTTTCGAAATGTTTTTCTCTGGAAATGAGATAAGCCGCGAGTCGATATAAATGAACTTCTGTGAAATTGCTTTCCGAATTAGGAATGAATTTTCAGTCGTTAAAGTCCCTTTCATGTTTCACAAACGCGCCTCAATAATCAAAGGGCGTGGCCTAAGGAGTCCTTGGGAACGCTTTTGGGGCAGACGCTGATTAAATGCTTATTATCGTCGATGCGGAGCTATTTCTCGTCGCTAAGGTCATCGTTTAGCGGAGGATATCTGCAATAAATTCATACACTTGTCTTAATGGGCGGAGTATCGCTTAAGTGCTTTTAAATCATCTCTTGGACATGTGTGTTTATGTGCTTTTTGTGTGTGTGAATGTGCATTCAAATCATCTCGTTTTATTTTCAAACATGTCTTAGAGAAATACGAATAAAAACTGATATTTATGTATAACGTTTCGAACTTATCTGTGCTTCAATACTCTTTTTGTGCGAATTATAATTGATAATTTTTCGGTGTTTAGTGCTAAAGAATATTCTCCGTGAGTAGCTTATTGCTTTTCGGAAAACTATTATCGTTATATTACTTCGATGGAATTGTTTCAATGTTGGCTAATCAGAAAATAATAATTTTGTTTTTCCAATGGGTAAAAAACTTTGCACTCTTCAGAATTTTTCGAGTATCTTATCCAAGTTATACATAAAATAATGGATCATTATCTTTTCTTTGTTACTGAGAAGGATACGTTACATTTGTATAATTTTTAAAGATAAATACCTTCAAGGGTTTCTCTCAGATATTATATGAAAAATTCTGTAATGTATCTTGAAGTGCTCTGTTTATCTCTTATTATTTATCATACATATTATTCATGTATATCATATATCTACCAACCAGGTAATTTTTTTAAGTCTCTCTATGTTGCGAATTAAGAATGGTTAAATGAACAAGGGAAATAACAATTAATACTTCATTTCATAGATATTTTTGATTTTACTTTTAAAGCACAGTCATATGGAGTCGGTTTCATTTCAGAGAGTTTCATATCAGAGAGGATTTTTATGATCAATCGAACATCTAATATTTATCCATATTACTTTTAGGATTAATTGAATTGATTTATATTTATTATGAATCGTATATAAATTGGGAATTGGATGAATTAAAAGTGTAATCCTGTAGTGATTCAGTTGCAATCCAGCCGTGATATCATGTAAAAAATAGTGATTTCGATGTGAAAGCAGCAACATTCGCTCTTCGCACGATGAAAAAGCTAGCTTTTGATCTCATCTAATATTTTTTCCGTATCGTCCCGCCTCTGGCATCCTCTTCTTTCCTGTGGAATATATCCCAGCGAGCCTATTGATTGATGCGTTTTACCGAAACATTTCAATCGATCCACCGCCGAATAAATTGCATTCCACAGTTCATTAACCAGCAAAGGTATCGGATTCGAGGAAGTATCTAAATAATGGTTCGTTCTAGACTCGAGAAGGGACTTCCTTGATAAGTGTTTTCCACGAAAGAAGGGAATTAAATGAAAATATCAAAGGTACTGAATCAACGACTGCTATGCTATAATATTTACGGAGAAAGATTGGCAGTTTGGATGGAATCGGTGTTTTAAAGTGTTGAGGATTTTTTAAAGCTTTAAAAATTTATTGTTATTGAGTTATTTACCGTTATTTTTAATCCTAATTGTTTGAAAATTTCTGGGATTCATTATTCATTGTTAAGTTTGCCTCTTTGACGTATTTGGAGAATATAATATGTTTGAAATTCTCATAAACTACGCGAATATCTTTGAAGTCGTCAGTTACTGTAATTTTAGTGTTTATTTTAAACTATACATTAGAATTACGAAGTTTTTACGAGTATACAGAAAGGATAGATGTATACTTCTGTTGCGACAAGAGCGATTACTTAGCATTTGTTGATGATGGTAACCAAGCAACCTAACACCGTATTATGGTTCATTAGAAAATTAATAGGGGTATATTTTTTATGGCTATTAAATAATCACCTAGGTAATGAAGTTGATCGTATGCATTGAATGGATAGAGTTGCTGAGAAGACCTTGAGTTAAAGCAACGCAAACGTATACTTTATTAGAGAAGGAGAAGTTACACGCGATCTAGCAATTAGAAATGGCTTTTAAAATGTTGAGATAAAGAGACGTTTGATGTGTTGACCGCTGAAAGATAGACTTACAGGAGATTGTTCTTATCTTGAAGATCTTCTAGGTTACGTTAAGGTTTCATAAAACAAGTCAATATAGATTTAAGTGCTCGTAAGTCAATCTATTCTTAATTATCAGTCGTTACGCTAGCCTAATGATTAATGTAATAATGAAAATTATATGTTTATAGTTTTACAAGTAATTCTATTAATGAATTGTTTAAAAGATTTGAAACTTTCAGCGGTTTGTCTAAATTTGCTTTATTTAATAATTTACAAGACGAGAGACTAATTCAGAAATGATGTACTTCGTGGAACAGTGTGGAAGAAAACGAAGTACATCATTTCTGAATTAGTCTGAGATGTCCTTCCACAAGGTTAAGCCTCAACATATAGCTTTAATTTACAAGATATTAGTAAAATGAAACACAAAAGGTTATGCCAATGATGTTATAAATTTTCTTTCTTCAGTTATTGAATACGACGTATATATATTGCGAAATGTTTTTCGTGTTCGTGATCAATCGCAAAGAAATCTGTCAATATCGTTCCTGAATCGTCTGCAAATAAAAGATATTCCAACGTTTCCTTTCCCGTTAAACCAAACCTTTTGGGATTCTGAGAATTCTAAAAGGATAAGTTCTTCCTCTAGCGTCCTCGATTTTCCAGAGATGTTGATTTACCAGTTCAGTTCGTTGCTTGTTCATTCACATGGAAACTTAATATCGAATCTTCATTATTGTTCGGATCCTATCTCTATGCATCCAGCATCCCGTCTATTCTTTTTGTTAATTATCTCATGTATATTTACCTTATAACAACTCTACTTCGTGCTTTTTATCTTTTTTATTTATAAATTGCAATTGGATATTCAAAGTAAGGTTCTTTTTTCTACGGTGTATTCACAAATCTGAGCGTGTTGAATATGTTCAAAATTCTTATGAGTGAACACAGTAAAGGAAATTGAGAACCTAATGCATTTATATCTTGATCAAATTATACTAAAATAGATTTATAAAAATTGGTTTGAATCAAACATTGACTTCTTCATAATCTAATTCTTTAGGTAGAAATAAGAAATAAATCAAATGAATCGAAGAAAAAATAATGAAGTCAATGGAATAATCAACTATTAAAGAAAGAATCTTGTAATATTATTATAATATGATATGATTCGTATATACGTGTATTTTATAGTTTTCTTGGTATCGTTCTTTTGTTTAAATTTTAAAAATTATTTTTGTATTATTACGTAGTATGTATATCCCCCTGCCACACGCCGAAAGGCGGCTTGCAGGGTACTTATGTAGATGTATGTATAGTAAGTATTTTCTGTGGTAGATGATTTTTCCATCGTTCTATTTTTGTATTTTCTTATATAATGTCAACTGATATTGATGAAAGGATTGGTGCCTTAGGAAAAGCTTTTGCCAAAATCTTTCATTTTATTGAGCTGAATAGGAGCGAGTTTGAGAGATGGTTTGAAGAAGTAAATCATTAAATCGATTTTTGGAAGTTGGCTATTTCTTTTTTGCCTATTGTTTTAATTTTTTATTAAGGTCTCTGCTACAGTTAAGAGTATTTTTTTCTTAGATTTTCTTTGATTAAAGATTTGTCAAGTTGCTGACCCTTTATAACATGAAGCGAATTCAACGTTTATTTTATAGTTATAGCTTAATAAATCAACCTCGTTGAATATTATGTCTTGTATTGTCTGAGTATTGTAACGGCCAGCGTATTACTTTTAGATCGATAAAACTGCTTGTTTCTATATTCAGCTCTGTATGTTTTTCTGTATACTAAAAATTGTAAAACTTATTTGAACGTTATCTTCTTTAAGTTTTTGGCGAGGGAATAGATACGTAAGAATTTTTAATTTTGTTTCCATTGATGATGATGGATATTAGCGAAAGTTAGGGATTTTTGAGAAACCCAAAAATTCATTCCCAATACATATTCCTTAAAAATTAACAAATTAATGAGCACCCATATAATTATGTAATTTTTTTTCATGAAGAATCAGTCTTAAATTCTTCTCAATATAAATACTCTTCTTGGCTATTCATTTCCGTAATTTATTGTAATATTAACACAGAAACATAAGTTCCTATATTTCTGAACATGATCGAATGAGATTTTACTATTTTTAATCAAATCATTTAATTTCTCAGGGTGTGAATGTTTTTTAACGGCCTTTGTTACGGGTGAACCACACTGTAATTGTCCATACGGTGGATGTTAGTGCGGTCTTTGTTAAAAAATAAAAATACTCTAAATATCTATAAAATTTTAATTTAGAAGTCTATAATTTTCGTATTTTGAAGTGTACATATATTGAATTTCGTACGATAAGTTCTTTATTTTAAAGGTATGTATTACCGTAATATAATGCCATATAGTACCCTATGATAGTACGGAATAATCATTTTGTAGGGATGGAATCCATTCGTCATTTCCTATTGTGGAAATCCAATCTCCAGTGAAGAGCATAATATATTCCGCCATCCCTACGACAATGATTTATCTCTATTATTATTATTTTCATCATTTACGTATGGACCTTGATTGGATCACGCAAAGCAGCTGGACTCATCCCCGATTTACCATATTAATCTTCCGAACTTCTTTCATTCTTGCTAAAAGAATTCATTTCTCTCCTCTATCTAATTTGTCCCTTTTTCCTTATGACATCATATTCCATTTGTGTATATTTATTGCGGTATTTATTGCTATCGTAAGTTTTTGTTAATTATATTTACGAATTATCTACATCGATTTAAACTTGTGCTGTTCACGGTACTGTTAATTTTACATCTCGTAAGTTTCATCTTCTTGGAGAGCATTGTCGGTAGAAATACGTTGATTTTATCCTAAAATATAAGTTTTTTTTCTGATATATGTTGCTAAGTTGTACATCTTCCCCTAGTTTTTCCGGGAGTGAAGTGTGTACTTTTCCATCGGTAATTTTGTGCCGAAATTTTTTCACGATTTCTTACGTATTATCCCTTTGTTTTAATAAGTTTTCTTTGTACCTTATGCTCGAAGAGAAAGTGTTTCACTCACAAGTAGTGCTTATGGTTCGATTACAGTGTTTTAGTGCCCAGTCTCCGTGTGTATAGACATGTCTTTTGTTTTTCTCATAAAATATTTGAATAACTTATGTAACCGGATGGCGACACAATGTTCGTTCCCTTTCATTTGGAAAAGCTGATTAACACCCCAGCATTTGGGCGACGTCCTTGCGTGATTGCATCGCGTGTCGCGTCCTTCCTATAGCCCATAGAAGTCACGTCCACTCCGGCCCTCGCCAAGTCACGAATCGAGTCGAATTGAAACGCCGTGCTTCGGTTCGTCGACCGAAAGAGGCTACAATTCGCGTCGAAACGATACGAAATAAAAAAAGAACCCATCGAACAAGAATATTGCTTCAATACTCTCCCCTTGAATTTCGGAGATTTTTGCTGTTCCCGAACCGAACCCTCTCAGAAGAGGTACCGAAGTGAAAGGACGTCAGGTATAAAAGTGAAAGTGATAGCTGCTAGGAAAATGTTTCGCGAAGTAAAGACGCCCGATGTGGAAGAGTTTGTGTGTGTAGGATTTCTTTATCGATGGTGAAGTATGCAGACGTGTAGCGAATCTATTCTATTTTCTATCTTTATTTTAGATACAAGGCCAGAAGAGGTTTTTACTTACCCTGGTTCCTCTGTTACTTTACGTAACTTGCGAAATTGTTATCTTCCGTGATTTGCTATGTAGTACTTTCGTGCGTATTATTAAATCTTTGAATATATTTTCCCATTTCAATACCTCTTTACGTGTTTAGTAGTGATGACGTCTTTCAAAAATCATTATTCAAAAACGATATCTTCGCACCTTTTCAAAGCTCATCGATTGCTTTCATTGTTCACCCTCACTTTGAATTTTGAAGTCTCGGAATCACAGTGTATAAAAAGTTTAGTTTTGAATCTTTATCAAATATATCTTCTTGACATTAAGAAATGTACGTGCGCCAGAATGACTGTTGAGGAAAAAAGCAATGTTTGCGGATTTATTTTCGGACTTTATACGATCCACATATCCAAGCTAAAGAAATCAACTAAGTTTTGTTCTCATTCTTCCTTTTTAGGGATATATCCTCCAAAATACATAGGGAAACGTTGGTTTTGGGCGCATTCCAGTTTCGAAACTAGAAACGGAATGCACGTACTACTGCAGATGTTTTGTGGTGTCCTACAGATACTTCCTACTGATACTTCCTCTTCTTTCATAAATCTTTCCACTTGGTGAACTAAGCCGTCTCTTAACCTTTTTCGTTCATCCTCATGCCATTCGACATTTTTGGAATAAGGGACAGCTCTTCGGTGGTAAAAAAAGGTTCCATGTTTGCCCCCAAATGTCTTCTCGACAACTGAAGGGGTGGTGATTCTTTTATTTTTTCCAAAAACGCGATGATACAAACCATTTTCTTCGAGAAAAGGCAGGAAAGAAACGTCTTAGGGTGTGAATGAGAGTGGTAGGATTCCTTGTCTATGGTTAATTCAACTTCGTGTTCGCTGCTATAAAAAGCGTCATTAGAAATATCCCCATGGAATATTGTTCCTCTGTGAATTCCTTCCCAATCCTCTATAATCATAATTTCTTATTCCAAAGAAATTGAAAGATATCTAATACTCTTGAAAAATATTGGAGAAGAATGTTCTTTTGTAGAAACGCTAAAGAATTATAGCTAAATGTAAATTATGTTTCCTCTATTTTCTGTAATTATTAGGTGACAGATTGACTGTCGTAATAATATGTCCGTTTGCATCTTTATAAAAATCGTTACGTACATCCCCCTATAATATCTGGTATCCCCAGTTACCTGATAACAATAAAATAATAGTTCCTCCCAGAAGGAACAATTGGCTGTATGTTGGTATGACCCGATGACAGTTCAGTGTATTAGGAAATTCATCGTAGCTGCGAGACCGCGTGTATAGCATGTATCGGTGGTTGCATAAGATCCAGGATACCACCGCGCACTTATCAAGTATGCGGGCTGTTTTTGGACCACTGGGTCTATCAAGATATTGCTTTTTCCCGCCCGTATACTCATCCAGTATTTAATAGTTCACGTTTAATTTTTTTATTACTGTTATTAGAAATTAATTAGTAGACATACAATAGCCAATTCGCACAACTACGTCTGAGTATCGAATTATGAACTGCAATATGATCGAGGATTAGCCTAATGGAATATTTGCTTGACACTATTTTAATACACTCCATTTATTGAAATTATTTTGTGTTAATATTTTAAGAATGATGTATGTATAAAGTAAAATTATGTAAGGATTTCAGATATTTTTGCTGAAGGTATGTTAAAATCATTTACGTTCATCAATATACTCGTACATTAACTGAAAAAAGGAGAATAGCTAATGAAGCTCACTTGATATGGAATGAGGTATTTTTTACGCTTTTTTAGCATTGTGAGACAGAAAATTTACTCGATGAAGACATATTTTATAGTAAGATACTTAACATTCAAAATCCTTGGGAATTTTTTTCGATGTGAAGCAAATTAGATATTAAAGTAACATTTAGGAGAAAATTTTTGATTTGCTAGGAAAACAAGGGTGTAAGAGGGTTAATGTATAAGAGGGAAGTTGGAGGACTATGAGTCCAGATGAAACCCATATCTTTCCGAATATTGCTTTTTCTTTGAATTATCAATCCTTAAAACGGTGAAATTTTAATTTATTCCTTTTATATTTGTTCACTCTGCTGATAAAAAGAGAAACTAGATCAGCTAAACACATTTTCTTTTTGAGAAGAAGAAGTTGCAACGAAACATTGCCGAGATCTTCAATTCCTCCGAGTTGATTAGAAAAGTTCATATTTTTTGCATTATTACATGTATGCAGTGCACTACACTTCTCAATGACTTCTTTTAAAAAGTCCCTTTCATACGTCCCTTCAGTTTAATATTGTTTCAAAGTCATTCATGCAGAGATCCAAGTGAAAGAAGTCGAAGCTTCCATTCAATATCTCCTTCGATATAAAATTGCACCGGAAGTACACCGCTTTAGGCTTTTGACGGTTCTCCTATATCCACGCTGCCCTTTCAACTCCATTTTTTTGTCGCACGGTGACCGTAATCTTTCATTCTCGCATTTGAACACGCGTGCATACATTACCGCGATAGACTTTGAAATGTCATAGGTGAGACGTGACTTACTGCCGATTCGATGTATTAAACAAGGAAGTTGGGAGGCTTTGGAAAGTGAGATATCACGAATGAACATCGGCTTATCCATGGTGTTCGTGAGCTATCAGTGCCGCTTAAAAGTATGCAGATACTTTCTTCTTAGCCTAATCTTTGTACTGTTTTAGATTTGCGGATAAACTAGGATTTTATTTGAAAAATTATAATTTCTGAGAATTGACGAGCGATTTGAAATATAAGTTTCATGTTTAATTTTCCTGTTAATTACGATAAGATATATTGAGTTGTTTTATAAATTTTTGCGCTCAAATATGATGTATTTGGAAGCTGGTTATTACATTGCAAGATATTATATGGTTGAAAAATATTTACTGATAATTATTTTTAGATGAAGTCTTATACTCATATTGTATTCGTAGAATGAATGAAAGTATACGTAATTTAGTATGTTAAATTAAATAGGAAAATATGATGAATCATTCTGAGCTTAATCAGTATATATTTATCAAGCACTAATGAAATCAATGTGAGAAGGCGTGACTTCGTGGAATGCCATAGTAATAAAAATAACTTAGTAAATTTTCACAGAAAAAATTGTTATATTTGCAACCGGTTTCGTAATATAAAGGATGTAATTTTATATTACGAAACCGGTTGCAAATATAACAATTTTTTCTGTGGAAATTTACTAAGTTATTTTTATTATTATCAAGCACTCTTTTGCATTTTTGATTAACCAAAATTTACTAATCAGTCATGAAATCTCCAGTAAAACTAAATGTGTTGGTTGATGTCTCTATGCTATTGTTAAGAATTCAGCGAAGGCTATTCCTCTCCTCTTCAAATCAAATCCAGTATTGATTAGTCTTTGTGGTAATTATAAACGAGATTTTCCGTTTTATCTACCAAAATATTTTAATTAACTTAGACGTTATTTTGTTTTTACGGATGCGTTTCATGGAAATATTATTATAGGATGAAAAGAAATCCTAGAAGTAAAATAAAACAGTCTTTGAAACATCCATTTATTAAATTCCAGTAATGGGTAATCAAATCTATCCTATGTGAAATATTTCTCCGTCTCGGCATGATTGCTTTGTCTTATCTTCTTCTTGGAGACGAAACTCTCTCTGGGATTCATTAAAAGTTCCGAAATATGAGATCTCCGTGGAATTCAAGGACTTCAGAGATTCCTATAAGTACTCGAAAGGAAATGAAATCTCGTGTGCTAGGAAGCCCAGTACATTTTGGTTCCACTTTTTGGTTAATTTCTTTTTACGGATTCTAACGAAGTCTAGCGTCTGCTAATATATTTGTAGAAACTTCCGTACTTAAATGCCAATTCCGTCTAGCTCTATGGGTTTCTCATTTTAAATTTCTCTCATTTTTTTGCATTTTTTCTCATCGGGATTCATTGCTCTTAATTAGGTTTCTCATCTTCAGGATTCCAGAAATCTTACGTATACGTTTATTCGAAGAAATATCGCTTGTTTGAAGGTGCTATTAATAACTTTTCTTTTTCTTGGTGTTTTGGGCTCTAGATGTACAGTTCTACGTAAAATACTTTAAAAAGTTTTCTTTACATTTATTATATGGTTTCCTTCCACAAAGTTGAGCGTGATGATTTTATCTAGTTTTCACGTCGCCTTATTCCGTGAAAAGTTAGTTTCCGTTTTAGCAGGATTTCTTTCTAATTTACGCGTTTCAATTATTTTACTTAAAAAGACGAGATTTTGATTGTAAACTGCTGACACTGTTCCGTCAAACATTCGTCTAGAATAAGTTTTTTTCTCTCTGATTTACCTTTTACGTCTATATCTAAATGTGCTGAAATTCCGTGTAACCCTCTAAAACATCGGATACGTTCTCCGTAACCATAACTTCCGATTGTTGTTATCCTCCGTTCTGAATTTCGAAACAGCTTACTAAGTGCACTTCGTCCTCCCCCTCTCTCTTAGCACCTGTGGAATTTAATTAGTTACTCGTCTTTGTAAGGATCCTCCCGCAGTTTCCTCTCGAAATGCATTCTGATGTGTTATGAGCTTTCAATCGATCGAATGCACGGAGCAGCATTTAGAACTCTCGCATTCCAAACAAACCAATCCATTCGCTTCGAGATGTGGCACAATCGCGGAGCACCTCGACATCATCTGTTTTCCCATCTCACGGAGTATTTATTTTTCTCTTCATTCAGCCATGTTCATCGCAACGGAAAGTTTCCAGGTGATTGTATAGGGTAGTTGAGCGTATGCCAGAGGTTTTTTTTATCGACACGTGATGATTCGTGGAGGAAATGTTTTTTTGTAGATATTTATTGAAGGTTGAAGGTCTGATATTAGACGAAAAGAATTTATTTTATTCTTCAGTATATTTGTATGATAAAATATGGATTGTCTTTTGTTTTTTATTTTGTATTTACTGTAAACTGGGCTTTTCTAGTGTATTGTTATTGTACATTTTACTAAAAGTTAATAATTGAAATTTAAATATTTTATGAAATTGATTAAACATTGAACTAACGAATTCTTAATTATCGTGATCTTGTTGTTCCGACTGAAATTACTGAAGCCTCAATTAGAGTTTTTGTTTTGAAAATTCCTTTTTCACGTCATAATTTTGCTTTAAAAGTAATACATATTTTCTCCTCCAAAAATTGAAATATTGGAAACATATATGATTTTAAATTTAAAACTCGTCATCGAATTTTAAATAATTAACTGTTTCTGTACATTTATTAAAGGAATGAACTGGTTACTTATCTTAATAAAGGTATATTATAAATCCTTTACAAATTAATACAAAGTATTTAGGAGGAAATTAATGTAATAATAATAATATGAGACTTGGAAACAGACGAGTGATGGATTGACCCAGTTTCTTAAAGCTTTCACATGATACACTCATACAATTGTAGTTAAACATCTCTAAGTAAATCGAAAAAAGTAAGAGAAATTAATGGTAGAAGTTAAAATAAGAAAATGGTGTATATTTTTAAATCACATAGAATTACTTCATCATAATTTTCCTCTTTAAATTTTAGGAAACTATTCCTTGACGTTATTAATAGGTTGTCGTAGTAATTTTGTTTATATCGTGTGGGTAGTTACGCTGTTCTTGGAAGCAAGAGTCAAGCCATTCCTATTCCTTTTGAATAGGTGCTTCTATATAATGCCGAGAATCCTTTCCCCTTGCTTAGCCTTCTTGCGTAAACGGCGTAAGACGCTTTCTATCCAGATCGGCTTTTGTTTCCCCTCCATTGTTCCTTTCTTCTATTCATTCGTGAACATCTACTGCCTTCTATTTGATCCTGCGATGTTCTCTCAAAGGCACGTTTAACTCCAAAGGAAGTCATCTATAATACAGAATCGAGGAATTCGTCGCATTTAACGTGATTCGAGAATTTCATTCGTAGTGCAAGAAGTTCTCGGAATATAATTCTTTACGTAAAATACTTCGAACTTGATATTGAGCCGTGTTTTTTTACCTGGCTCTCTGGGAGTGGAATTTCGATATAGGAATGCAGTCATTCAAAGAACCTTTTTAAACGCAATAATTCTAGGAGGAATTTATGCGTTTATTAAAGTTTACGTGGAAATATTTTTCTATATTCAATTTCTTTGTTGAATTGTTTTAATTTTATATATTAGATTTCATTATAAGTTAGCCGGAATTAATTATTAAATAGAAGCGTGATAAAATACTTTTTATAAAATAGTCTACTTTTATTATTGTTACCAATATAATTTATGGATTTTAAATATTTATAACAATCATTTCTGAGTATAACTTAAATTAAAATTATTCATTAATGAATGTTGTGTGATCTAACTAAACTTTGTGGAAGTAAGCTCTGCTAGATGAACAAAAAACCTTTTGTATTTTCTAGTGCTAAAGTGCTATTCATTTATTTCATTGGACACTTTTTATTTTTACTTAAATTCTTCTTTATACTTTTTGACTTCTCAAGTTCATGTTCTAAGATTTTGTTTGAGTAAAAATTGAAATTAACTTTCGCACCAATTTGATTGTTAGTGGTGTTCATGGTAACTGATGTTATTCCAAGTACTATTTCTAATGAAACCTTGCGTATTTATGAATTTCAATTTTTAATGATGTTTTCTTTCTTATTACAGGTAGGTTTTCCTCTCGCAAGAGTTCCTTTTGGTCACTTTTTAACCATTAGCATGTCGGAGTAACGTAAGTAATGAATGAATTATTTATTGAATATGAGTATGGCTGCATCACTTCTAATATTAGACATGATTTATGCTTTGGTTGGGATGTAACGCATGTGCGTAGGATGCTTTCGAAAGCGTGATTTTCAATATTGCTCGATGATGGCGTTTATGCAGATCTAAGAGTCCTTCGAACGCGACATCATGAGATGGAAATGGAGTTATGTGGTACAGCATACATCGGCCTTTGCCGGAGAGCATTTACTTCATCCGCGATGGTTCAATTTGTGATTTACTCGCGAAGCGTCGTCTAGTGCCCAAGGCATTCCAAAACGTTAAATCCCTTCATAGCGAAGCTCTGTTTCAATTGCATTTGCTCTGATACCCAATCGAATGATACAGAGAATATCCATCCGTGCGTGGCGTACCGCTTAGATTGCTTCTCAAATCAATATCAATCGGAGTATATAGTGAATTTCATCTTCTCGTTTAGATTTATACCGCGTAAGGTTGAGCGTAACCATTGCGCTATTTTTGTTTATTTTTTACGTCGCTATGGCGAAAGGAAACTATCGTAACCAACCCGTACCCTTAATCGTAACCATAATAAACCCTTATGTATTCTAATGTAAGGAAACGATAGCATTTTCCTTTTTAATGGTACTAAGGAAACTAAAGCGATTTTTATATCTTCTGAGGTTCGTGGTCCATAAAAATATATGACCGTTTCACTGTTTTCCGATGACCGTTGTCCATTTACATCTCTCTCGCGTATCAAGTGGCGCGTTTTGATTCTCAGAAAAGAGATTAGGCTCAATACTTCCGCATAAATCCCTCAGAATCCCCTCTTATGGTGTTTTCTTCGTGCCCTGTTACGAGATCACTTCTATCTCCAAGCTACGTATCCAATTTCTTTCTCGGAAATCGGATTTTGAGCACTGTGATTTCGGTGTTCCGCTTTTAAAGAATTCTCATTCTGGGTCGCATTTCATTTCGAAACCCTAGGATTATCGCAGATGGTAAAAAAAGGAAAGAAAGAGTTTTCCCGAATCGAATTTCATTGGTGCTCAGGCTAATGTATTGGATTATCATTCCATTTCTTCTTCTGGAGGTGGTAGGTGTTGAAAGGTTTGCGAATGGTTTGAAAGCATGTTGTTACAAGTTCTAATTTCATAAAAGCTTTCTTTGGTTGCACCATTGGATAATAGAACATAATTTATGAACTTAAGATCTTAAGGTACGCGAAAAAATTTTGGCAGGACCTGGATTCGAACTCAGATCCCTAAGTTTACGAAGGTGCGTTACTTCGTTACCGTAGAAACGATTTTTTAGGAGTTTATATTTAATATTTATTTACACTTATTTGGATCATTTTCAAATCATAAGGCTGGTTATGGGAGATGGAATGACTCAAGAATAATACCATAAAAAGGAAATACATTTTCAGTTTCGCAAAATTATGTTAATCGTAGTTTTACTCAAGGAAGTTTTTTCCTAATTATTAATCCAATTAGATGTGTTTTTATTTTTATTCATTTAACATAATCATTATGCCCTACAGAATAGTACGGACTCGTAGGATATGGATAGGTATTACGCGAATAGCCTTGGAACAGTATTGAAAAGCATTACGAACACTGTATTGTCACTGTTTAGCATGAACATTCCATTCGTCAATAGGTTCTTGATTTCTCAACCCTTGAGGCTTTTCTAATGCAATGACTAGTAGCCTTTGAAAAGGATTTCCACGGATTAGGAAATCCATTCTGTAGCCTTCTCTAGCTTAGGAGCGATTGTATACCAATACTGCAGTCGATAACAAACGAACCGAAGTTGCACATTCTTTCTTAAGTCGCGTGCCTTACGATCGACGCACGTCATTTTAAGTTCAAAGAAGACGTGAAAGAGATCTGAAGAGTGTGAAAAGTTGCGGATTTCAAAGGAAACTTTGTTCACGTCATTTGTTGCCCTTTGACTGTCCATTAAGACCTTCCTCGAGGTCTTGTAGTTTATTTCAACTGTGCTGTATCAATTTTTAGTGAGTCCAGGATTGGAACTTAATAGCTTCTCCCGGAAGACGGTGAGTCGTAAGTAAATAATAGTATTCCGTAATAATGAGTCCTACTTCTAAGTCATGCACTTTTTTATGTGGAATTCAAGTGGAATGATTTTCTGCGAAGTGATTCAAATTTAACGTTTGTAGTGAAACAGTTGTCTCCAAGGATCCAACGTGCTAGTAAGCGAGGATCAGCAAATATAGCAAAAAGGAAAGGATTGAGCATAGGTGATAATAGCTGTACACGATTAGCTCTAGCTTCGTGAATAAAACTGTGATATTGGTCATTTTTCACTTCCTTGTCACTTTATCGATCAAAATGAATTATATGCGTTACTTTTAAATCATATTGATTTCCAGATTCTTTCGAATTAGGTTGTGTACAACTTTCGTAATGTTAATCTAGTTTTGGGATATTATTGCACAAATTTACAATACGATCAAAAAAATAATAAATAATGTTAAATACGACCATAAATTTTCAATCTTTGCTCAGAAATACTACCAAGAAAATTATTCCAGAATCAAACCATGCTATGATGAGAGGATTTTGGAAATGTAACAGTTTTTTCTTCATATAGGATCTTTTATAGAGTATTGAAGTATATTGCGAATTAAAGTAATATATATTGATTTTAATTTCCTGCTAGGTCTTTCTACGGGATTACAATTGAAGTAAGATCGCGCTGTATTTCTTTCAAATATTCAATTACGAATAGAATTAATGGAATGATCAACAAAAATGTGAAAACGGAAGACTTATGATGTTAGGTTAGGTTACCATTTGAACTAAAGCGCTACCTAGCAACTAAAAAAAGCATTGAATAGGTGTTACCACGTGATACACTGCTGTTACGGTTGCTAATGTGTATTTAGGCAACGTGAGAGAACTCTCGGAAATCTAGCAGTCTCGCCTTTTACCTCACTTTTCTTTCAAGATACGAGTGGATCGATGGATATCATTGTTTACTCCGCCTTCTTTCAACTTCTCCGCCCTCACGCGTCGAGAAAGAAAGATGGATTTTATCGAACATCCGTCAAAAGGTGGTACCCACCCATCGACACTTACGAAACAGGTGTTTCACACGCCCCCTCCCTGGATGACGTGTTTACGTCAACGGAAAGTCGTTTTAAGGCAAAGTGACCGTCTTCTGTGTGTGTTCCTGCACTACATACGCTATCTCCCTATTACGACCGAAATCGTTCGACTTTTCCTCTAGAGCAGTGTCAACTCTCGGGTATTCCCAGGAGGGGACGTTGACCTAATGGGAAATGCTTGATGATTGACGCGTTCATAGGTACTGGGATATGGAGGTTATTAGTGGAAATATGGGTAGAAGTAGTTCCTGCAGCTCACGATGAAGAAGTCGAGGTGTTCTGCGAAGGCTTCTACCTGAAGTGCTTTGGAGACCTTCCGACCACGACGTTGATCCTACCTTTTCGGTTGATTTTGGAAACTTTATGGTGAAATTCACGAACTGTTTTGTAATAAAAAGGTTATCACGGCATATTTTTGTATTTTTTGGGTGCTTTTTATTTTCTAAGTGTCGATTTTGGTACCTTGCTGTCATTTTCGCGCGATGGATCACGATAACTTATCGTTGAAGCAAGATCTTCTGCTTAAGCTGTTGGTGTACCGGTTGGTTTTTTATTTTAATTATTCTCGTTAAGTATGGGGTAGACAATCTAGACTAGATAGACTAGGGTAGACTAGCTTAGACAATCTTTAGGAAAAATATTACGGATTCTAGGTCTTATATCTATTTCAATTATCTACAGCCAAAAGAAGTTTTGATTGAAATATCCTCCCTTGTCAAGTGAGATTATTTTGATTAAGGTGTTAAATTTTGGCATGATTAATTCTCATCTTATTTAGGTCCGTTTTGAAAATATTAAGTTAAATTGTTTAATTATCAATTATAAAATTATTTTTCAGAGAAAGCATAATACTTTCATTGTAATTTTGTTTCGCTTTGGGTTGATGTTTATGATCAATCTTTGAAAAGCTGTATGGTAATTATTTTGTCGTTTAAAACGTCCTTGAATGGAATTTCAAGGGTTTTATATTAGAAATAAAAGTATTAATTTTAAGTTTTGCATATATTTTCGCACTTCACCTTATTAAAAATATATTCCACAAGGCATTTAGGGGAAATTTACACATACATTCTCTTCACAAATATTGTGGTGCATAACCTTGAATCGAGAGCTTATTTTTATTTTATAAACTCGAAACAGACACGCGAACTTTACATTACTGTATCAGTGAATGTTGAGGACTAAAAAATATAAATATTACTCTGTGTTTTAATGATATTTATTCGTTAAATTTTGTAGTTCATCAAAGTTCATTCCATGCCATTCTTGCACCCTAAAAACGTAGAGGTTACGTGGGTAAATTTTGCGGTATTTCGTGCACAGGAGAATGTTTACCAATTTAGCATTTCTAAGCGAATAGACCAACTTTTTGCACAGGCATGTTTATGGGTTCAGTCTCCATGATACACGTGTTATCCTCGGAATTCCTCTCCAGCGTTGGGGAGTCCAGATTCCGCAGCTATTAACGCTATGAACACATCCTTTTACGGATGAATTCGCTGAGCTGTGTGTCGTGATGAAAGAAAACAAGCCGGAGCTTTGCGCAGACCGTTTCCCGGACTTACGTCAAAGTTGAAAGCGATCTTTTTTGCTATGCCAAACACAACGGAGTCCTTCAAAACGTGGTGCATGGTACACGTATACGAATGAAATTGTTTCTGGAGATTAGAATTCCTATCTAAAATTGCATTGTTCGCCCTAGTAGTAGTAGCATAAACGTGTAGATCAATTTCATGGTTTTCAACTTTTTGTTACTTGTCAATTAAGGCTGTGTATTTGTTGGTTGGACATAAATGTTGCATTCAATAGTCAATACTCAATTTTATGATGGACTTGGAGTGATTTCAAGGTTAGACCTTTGTATTCATTTGAGGGATGTAGCACCGGTGTTGATGATTACGCAATTCGAGTATTAAATGCCTTTATTTTTCAAATATACTATTAATTTCCCGAAAGAGGAAATTTAGGGGAGTAATTCACAGCAACCAGATATTTATAGGTGTGAATCATTTTTATATTCATTTATTACGAAATAAGAAACAAAAAATTTTCTGTGGAAATTTACTTTTTTATTACTACGGCATTCCACGAAGTCACGCCTTATCATATTGATTTCATTACAAAATAAGTCTTCCAAAAATGACTCTATCCTTTTATCGGCTTAGTTTCTGTGTTTTATCTGATCTTTCTCCTCTGTTTTATCTCAAAGTTGTTGGTAGAACCAACGCTTTCTCTCCAAACTTCATTCTTAAACGTAATTTCTTTTATTATTGTCTTTCTAGACCTTCATTTTAAGTTTATTCGGAAAGGCCTTCCTCAGCTTCTCTTCTCCTAGAAAATGGCTTTTATTACTTCCGATTCTGAGGTTCTCAGATCTTGTGTCATCTGAATTTATTTCTTGGTCAATATCAATTTGTCTCTTGGCAATTTTACAGCGTCTCTTTCTAATTTTCTCTTTTTTGTCCAAGTTCTTTTATCCTAGTATCCTAGAATCCCTTTCCCATAGACTGATTTAAAGCTATGTCATCACTAGAATGTACTCCAGTAGTTAATTTGTTGACGACAAAAACAAGTTTAACTAAAGGATGTATAGATCAAACCTATACATGATGATGGAATATCATTTGAAGTGTGTTTCTCTATTGTTTTTGAGATTACGGTGTTTTCCAAGACTAAAAGAATACTATATGTACGAAGAATCGAAATTATAAGATGTCAAATATTTTTGGGTTCCGATTAATGTAAAAAAAATTCAAAGTCATTCCATATTTTGATAAATATTTTTATAATTAAATTCTGTTTGAATATTTCTCAAATACTTATCCGACAAATAATGTATTTTAATCTATATGTTTATGCTGCGTTAAAGTTTCTTTAAGAAATATTCATAACCTACTTTCAGTTTCAGAACTCCTTGTTGCATTCATTCTTACGAATTTCGGAAAAAAGTATACGTAATCACGAACTCTTTGTTTCGAAGTCTTAGAAAGATGTGAAAGTTTCGTTGTTTTATCGTCTTAAGAAACATGTTATTAAATCAGTTACTTAACTGATATTCCTGAAGTAAATTGATTGAACTCTTTTGTGACCAGAGTATGATAGCGCTCTCGGCTTTTAACTTATCTAGTTCTTTTTTTATTAGCTTCAAGGCAATAGATGATGAAGATATTTGGAAAGGTTGATAAGAATTCTACCTTGAAGCCTTTTATTGCCCACTTGCGAAAGAATGGCTTTCAGGAGGAAGACTTTGGAACTCGATAGTTTAAGCTTTCGATATGGCATTTCCTAAGGAATTGAATAATAAATTACTAAAAGTTAAAGTGAAAATAATTCAGGTTTTCAGGTTAAGGTTTTGGTGTTAATTAGGGTCTATAATGTAGTTATTATTCTTCATCACATTTGTATTGAAGTTTACGAGTATTATTTGTCATATTTTAGAAATTGTAATGAATACAGCGCATGGCTAAGTTTGATTTAGCTACGAAATATGTGGATTTAATCAAATATCCACTTTGAATGAGAGTTTAATTATCATATTAATACATTTACACGATCAAGTAATTAAACATAATTAATTTATTTATTTGAAGACGATCAATCATACTATTCGAGTAGATTGTCTCATTGAAACACGCACAAAACTCATATAATTATCCATTTCTTTAGTTAGTGTGTTAATTAAAATTTTAATTAGAATATCGGCGATAATCATATTTTCCATTAATTAATTTCGATTGAGAATCCATTCAGACCGTGTTAATTAGATTGATTTGATTGTGAATTTGGTAAATAATAATTACATTCGTAATTCGTAATAAAATAATAGAGGGGATTATAAATTATAAATTGTTGTTAATATATTGAGTGTACTACTTGACTAAAGACTCGATTATCAATTTGAACTGAGTGCGTCATATTCACAGGTTAAGTGCTTTAAATGTGGTTAGTGCTATTAGGTACATACATCAGCTTATTGATTCTATATTGAGGGATATTAATGCTCTACTTAGTGCATTAATTGACTGAATATTAAGCAGAATTATTCAGGTAATAGATCTTTTGTTCTATTTGCTAATTCTACTTTATATTAATTTTTTTTTCAACGTTATGAGTGCCGCAATTTTTTTTCGTCTCCAATCATTAACAATGCATACACATTAGCTCTCTATTTTCTTGCTAGTTTGAATCTCAAGGAATACATGACGTAAGGATGATTCAATTACGTCATTGTTATCTTTAAAGTTTTACCCTATGGTATTCGATAGACTTATTCAAATAAAGTATTTAAATCGATATTTAACGATGCAATATCATTTCTTAGGGTTTTTAATTTTATTTTAGAAGGAGACTTCGTTTAAGTACCTTGATACAGTAATTTCTTTCCAAATTAGTCATTATTAGACTTTTCCTTCACCAGATCATTTGGGGATGGATTTTTATAGAGTTATTACTGCGTTGAGAAATATCTTTGACTGTTACAAGAGAAGAGGATTTGGAAGATTCGTATGTAGGTCACTATTCCTTCACGTTCAAGTCGTGATTGCATCAGTAGACCAAAATCACCTGCTCGTAGAAGCTGGAAAGAATGAACGGAAGGTTTTTACGATGCAAGTTTCGCCATTGTACTTCCTAATTTGCTCAACTACTCTCTGTCGCCATCCATTACCTTAAAGACATACCCTATTTAGGAGAGGCTGTTGTTTCGCCCAAAAACTTTATAAGTGTCATTATTTCATGCTGTAGTCGTTTTCTCGCACTTTTTGTTAGAAGCGTTAGAGGAGATGTATGTTTCAACTAGTTGATAGAGGAATGCAATAGTTTGACATAATGCATATTAATTTGGTCTGAGGAGCATTCAAATAGGCATGGATCCATACTCTGGATTTAATCAAAAATGAGAACGTATTGTTGATTCAGGTCTTTTACTTTTATAACTGTGATGTATTAATCGAATCGTTTATGTATTATATTCTTATGAAATTGTATTTTTATGGATTTGTGTTCATGACAAATGTTTTTAATTTGGAGTCATTTCTTAAAGGAGGGGTCAGTTAGGTTATGATACATTTCACAGTCTGACATTCGAAATCATCATGTATATCATTCACGAATAGCTATTATTATATCAAGTAATATAATCCACGAATGTATTTCAATATTGTCTTGTTCATACAAAATGAATCGTATGATATTATTAGAAAATAAATTTTCCTTATTACAACATGGGAATTTGATGAGCTACATAATTATATCCAACTCTTACACGTAATTCACGTAAGTCTATATGATTAATTAATTGTTGATTTATTCATTCATTCCTAATCAGTGTAAGCTCTCAACCTTAAAAATTAACCTCATACGTTGTTTGAATCTATTTAAAATATGAATAAACATTATTTATTTCGGTTGATTAAGATTTTATCAGTTTTTGAAATTATTCTTGGTAGTACAAGAATGAATCATCGTGAAATTACAAGTGACTGGAAAAAAACTCGTGTGACAACTAAAATGAGGGTTCAGTCCGCTTCAAAATGTCTCTCTTTGACCCACGGATAATAATCTTTATCGAATATCGATTCGCATTCTATATTTAGCATTTATTGTTTCAATTCACGACTTCCAGACGTAAATAGAACTCCTTATCTTGTTATTGGTCGGCCTATTTTGACGCTCTTTGAATATCACTACCAACGTAATTCCAATTCATTTACGAATTTCCCTTTCTAGACTCAATACGAATTCGAGCGTACGTTTCAACTTTCATTATCAGCTCCTTATCATCTCACACTTAATCTATATAGTATTTCTGGTTTGTGTGACTTCAAATAGAAGGTTTTATTTCCCAATTGGCCCGTATCTCATCATCGCATCTATAGAAATCGCTCTTTCGGAACGTGCTCGGCGTTTTTAATCTGATGAAAATTCGCCCAAAACATGAGCTTTAGTTGGATTTTTAGACTTTTTTCCGCAAAAAATTCCTGATGGAGATTATTTTTGTGTCATTAGTTTTATCTTCGGCCATCGCTGCAATTTTCTTCGGTCAGCGCGTGTTTCCGTAAAAGATATGGTCACAGTTTTCGAGGAAGTTTCTTTGGAAGGAAGCTATTTCACGTTCGTCTTACGAATGACTCAGTTTAAATCCCCCCTGAAACTATTGCCATGGTTTTAAAAGTAGTAGCTGTTGTGTTTTTAAACAGATAAATCTTTTATTATTTTCATATTTAATGAAAGATTAAAATGTCTAACAATTGAGGTAACTACTAGTAACTGGTTTCTAGTACGAGGTCGTAATAAATTGTTAGGATTATTTTTTCAAAGAATGAAGAATTTTGACAACAAAAGAAATGTTTGGCTAAAGAATCAGGTCAAATTGTATTTCACGTGTAATAAGCTATAAGTTGGATGCATTGGAAAAAGCAAGATAGACGGTATAATGTAAGGGTAGTGTTATGTTTGTATATTTAATTTAAAGAAAGAATCCTCAAGGCGATTTAATTAGTACAACTTATGGACATATTTAATATTATTAAAAGGAGGACAAGTAAAGACTAACCTCATAAAATATATATTTTATGTACGTCATATGGTTATTCTTCAATTATGGATGCTGTTTGGCGTTATGAGGAAAGACGTTATATAGCTAAACAGTCACTAATTACATTTCCAGATGAACTGAATATTTAACTTCAAAGAATAGTCATACTATTGTTATTTCCTCCTTGAAAAGTTTCTGCGTAACTAGTAAAAACTTCTAGTACTAAATTACAAGAATATTTAGAAAGAATTAATGTTTTAGCCTAGTTTCGAGTAGATAAAGTAGCGGTAATGACTTTTCCAGCTTGGCAGTCTACGGTTGACCTCAGCGTATATTTTTTGCGTAAGACATACACATTTATTAGAGAAAATTGCACGCTAGTGATTTATGAAGATGAGTTTTTTTCTCAAAGCTCAAGTAGATATTTTTCTCTTAAAGGAGTGGTTTGTTTTTTGTATGAATCAGCTTGTTTGCAGTGCGCGTGTTGAATCTCCGATTGGTGATAGTCGTGGTTGCTATGGCACGATGTCAATAGGATGATAGTAAGATAGATTATTGCAGAACGTGTGGTTATGCTGCTTTACCAATCGATAAGGGTTTATTAATTAGAGTAGAAGATTGTTCTATCTTTGTAAGTCCATATTTTGTTTATTAATACTGCAATTACATTTGTGATATCTCGTAGAGTTATTTTCGTAGCGCTGACTTTTGAACATATGTGAACGAATATTACTGTAATTGCCGTTTATGTTGTATTTAACTTTTTAATATGTATTTTTCGATGTCTAATCATAGTAAATTATTATGTGTTTTATTTTTTTTTCCTAATTTAATTTGTATTGAGCTAATTTTTTAATACTCGTATTTTTAAATCTAATTATATTCTCTGGGAATGAAGAATTCAGTTAAAATTTTTTAGTTATAGAAGAAATGTGGTTTAAAAATTCTTCAGTAAAGGAGATGTATAGCTCGAGGAGAAAATAAATATTGTAATTTTTTAATGTATCAGAAATCTTATGAAACGATAGTTTATTATGCGATCGTAAAATAAACAGAGTTTTTAATTTCATATTTATTTGGGTATATAATCTACGATTTCCAGTTTTGTTTTATTTTGATTTCTTTAGAAAGTTAAGGTATTAGTTTAGAAATAAGTACTCTTTGACCTAAACAGAGGTGTATAATGAATTCTAAAATGGGAGAATTAGGGTCGGTTTACATTGCTCCATCTACAAGAAGTAAATTTACGTATTGCTCACTTATTTCTTGTTTAATTACCTAAAGAATCCGATATATGTATAAGCCACGGCGGCACCAGTGACAGCAGCCTTATTATTTGATGACTCTTTAATTCATTTGAGAGAGAGAGACTTCTTCTGTAGTAGGCCAATTACCAGTGTACATATTTTCATCTTGTTCAATACACTGTGCATGAACTCGTGATCTTCTTGCAGACGCCATCTCTTCACAAGAGCCGGCACGTCACTCCACTTTAATAATTCCGTTGGAAACTCATTGCGAAAGTTGCTTTTGAAATCGCTTTGAGACTATGGGAACGCGGTTTGTAATTCCTATTCGTTAATCCCCATGGTTACGTCGAGCGAATGGTGCATGCATTCTGTATTAGTCTCGTAAAACATTGGTAGATAAACAAACGTGAACAAAATTCACTCCCTTTCATTCACTCACAGTTAGATGGAAAGTAAGATTAGGTCGGAGGTATATTATAATAGATAAGTTAGTGTTAATTTGTCCTTTTCGAGAAAGATATTAAGTCGAATGGGTCTTAAATATAACTCTGTTAATAATTACGTGCAGATATCGGAATAATAAATGAGGATGATCCAGGACTCGAACCTAGGACCTCGTGGGTTTGAACGATAGCCACCACCGTACTAACACGTTCCTCTACATGGCCGAATGGTTAGCTTATCCTTGAGTGGGATAAGAGGAGGTACAGATGGATCATACAACAATAAATGTGGGATTAAATTGGTTTATGAACTTCGTTTTCTGTCTTGTTATATACGAATAAAATTTATATTTTTCTATAATTCTTTTACTTTTTACTTTGTCTCTATAATTATTTGTTTACTTCAGCTTGTTTTTATAAATTTAAAATTCTGTTGTAAAAATCATGTAATTCGGTCGGGCCTGTCACTGATGGAGGTTCATTCATGTGATTACCATGGAATTACATCGTAATCAACTACGAAGGTCTGCTTCTAGTTTCCACATTTCGCTCTAATCCACTTTCACATTCACGTAATTTTAATCCATTTTAATATTTCCATTGATTAAAAATGTACAATGAAAGTGTTTGCTGTAATTTTTTATTATTTTCACTTCGGAAATGACTTTCTAATTTCTGTCAGTCTATAAGGGTGAATATAATAATCCTTGTTATCTAGAAAAAATGAATACGATTTTCAAATCTGAATTTTAGGTCATATTAGGGATATTGGGTAATTCTTCTTTATAATTAGAACAGCATTAACTTAGAATGGCTTATAGAGGAACATTTTTAGGAACACGGAGATATTTTTAAACCAAATTTATTGAAAAATATATAATAATAATAATTATCTGCCTTTATTGAATCAGGGCGAAATTTAGTCCATATAGACCACTCTTACATTTAACCCCTTACGGACGAACACAAATACGTCCCATCCCAGACCAGAAAATTTTCCGATCAGAGCCTAAAAATATATAAGATAAAAGAAATTAAATTATACATTACTATAATTAAGGTAGTTATTACCTGATGTGATAATTGTTGCGAATATTTTTGGACATATTTTCAATGTACCAAGGAAAGTAGCTATTTCTTAACTTAAGCAAACTACTTGTAACTTACTTGTATACAAAAAAATAAAATAATAAGAAGAAGGGTCGTATGGCTCATGTAAACACGAGGTATAAATTTTCTATTTCGCTCCAAATGCAGTGACTTCTTTGATCTTCTGCAGTCCATGGTTGTCTTAATCTGCTGCAATATTTAATCTCCTGTGTAACCATTGCATTTCTCGGTCATCCCCGTAGAGGTTATGAGTGAATCCAATGGAGAAGAACTTGACTGATGCGCGTTGCAGCGGAAACCTTAGCAACGACTCTAAACACTGTGCCTCGTTGTTTAACAGTGCCATCGCAACGTCCCACAATCGAAAATTGATTAATACACTTAAGCATTTCATCTTCATTTTTATTTTCTGGTTTTGGTCTGTCAACGCCCTTGTTTGGAGGGTATTAAGAATGTGATATCAAACATGTGTTGACGATTGTTCTATCGCTAGATTCGCATACTGTAACTTTCTCTATCTATTTCCATTTTTTCTTGGTGTTACATTTATTATTTTATATCGTTTGATGCAATACTCCTTACTCCATCGATGTATTTCTTTTTAGCTATTTTTTTACTCACGTTAATAATATTTTACTTGATTGTATTTAAAATTCCAGTATCTTTTGGTCTCTTGAATTGAAAGCCATACATAAATTTTTCTAAATCAATTTATTATTTACGTATTCCAAATTCCTTCTAAAATGGCACGTATTTAAAGCAAGAGGGATTTTCATTGTCCAAATCTTGCGTATAATTTAGACGATTATTTTTATAATTGATTATTCCGATCCAACTCTGTCCTATCCCTACTCAGAGTGCTTGTTTCTATAGCAACTGAATTTTTAATTTCTCTATTTTAAAAACATCCCCCGGAAAGAATTACCAAAACATGATACCGGAAACTTTTGTGATATTTTTTCAAACAGCATCACGTTCTTTGACGCGTATACAATTCATTTCGACACATTTTACTCCCGATTTCGTCTCCCCGTCTCGCAATTCCTTCGCTTTTCCCGCAGGTGGCGACATTCACTCACCTCTGTACGTTCAGAGGAAGTGTAACGGATCGCAACTTTTATCTTTTTCGACGTCATTGATGGACCGGATGCGAGCTATCGCGACATCTGTTTTCGTTTCGGTTCGTTCGTACTTCCTTTGCAACGTCGCAGACATGTGGCAGACTGCTGACCTCCCAAGGACAAATAAACACGATAAAGACACTCATGAAGGGTTCTTGTTTATCCTAATTTTAATGGTATTGTTTCAGATGTAACGTGAATCTGATCATCATCCTCATAATGCTCGATGTGTTTATTCGCTTGGTTCAAGCGTTGAGTTTTAACAAGCTTTAGATTGATTGTGGGAACTCAGGGAATTTTTGAAATGGTTCTGGTTTTTGAATTTTTTGTTCTCTTCTTGTTTGGCTTCTTTTTTGGAGGGTAATGTTACGTACGGTTTAATATTCTTTATTCTAGATTTTCCACAAGTTTAATCATAAGGTTTCTTTCACACTCCTCGTGGATACCATTTCAAAGATTTTCACGCCAATGTTTACGTAATTTACTTTGAATCATACTTCTCAGACGTTTCTTGTAAGAGTATGAGTTGAAAAAAGCCAAATTCCAACCGGACCGATAAATTAACAATAATCTACATTTATCAGAGTTTTTCCTACCTTTCGTTTCTTTTAATAGGAGTTTATTATAACAATATTTGCTAAGCAACTTCTTCGAGAAATCAGTAGGAAATTTCTTATGAAACGTCAATAAAACTTGTAAATTCGTATGTAGTGTTATTGCAGTTATTTTTCAATGATGCGTACACTTCCCTGAAAAGGAAATATTCAACGTATAACGATAATTAGTGTCATGCGCTTTCTTTCTTGCCAAAATAAATAGCGAAAGTTTATGTTAAAAAATGATGCATACTTTGTATATAATTTTATTTATAATTATATTATTTTTATTTATTCTGCCCTCTTAACTTGGAAATATCACGTATATGGGAATGGGAAACTAAGTTTTCAATCTAATTTTAGCTTAGGATTAAGGTTTTACAACAACTAAGGATTAGTATCGTGTGATCTCTCATACAGAGCCAAATAGATATACCATTACCTCAATAGAGAATCCCGTATTATGCTCAAATCCTGACAAGATCTGCATTGTATTCGAAAATGACCTTAACTGTCCAAAAAGCCTGAAAATTACTACATATCAAAGAGGGAGTAGAAAGTGGAAAGAAGTCAGCTGTAAATTTCACAGCGGGTCACGGAAATCGATTCACGGAATCGCAAGTAAAGGTCACTTTTGAGAACTTCGCGTGTGTGAAACAAAAATCGATCTTTCGTAAAGAACCGTAATGACTGGAAATTTTCGAGGAGGCTTTCTTTAGATTTACTTTTCATGTGTTTTCTAGCACGCGCCGCATTCATGTCCAATATTCACCCTTTTGAGGTCAACAGCGGAATCTTTCAAGAGAATTTCATAGTCGACGGTTGAGACGCGATAGAAAAGTGAGCAACGATAAACGCACGGAAGTCGTTATTCTTTTGTCAGCTGCATGTGATCGAATCAAGTATTCGCAAAGGCCCTAATTTCTTCCAAATGTGTCAGCGATATCACGAGATAGCTCGCTATATAAGTGAGATATAATGTATGTAAATAGAACTTGGATGATGCATGATTCGGGTGAGGAGGAACGCCTCCTTTTGCGGACAATAGTTTATGCGTAATACCGTATCAGACACCTGTTAGGTCGTAAAACTTTTTAAGGTATCATTATCTCAAGTTCTCAAAAGCTTTTGTTATGGTGTGAAATAAAAATATATCTGCTATGTTGATATTATAAGAATACCAGTTGTTTGCCTGTCTCCATGGAGCTATTGTTTTCGTTTATTATCTTATAGATAAAGCTAAGATTTTATCATTAGGAGATACGATTAGTGTTTCTCTCCGCTCATATGGAGTATCATTCTGCTTTATTATGATATAAATTTACTTATTTACTCTGAATAATGTTAGTAGAAGTGACGAATGCGTATATCTGCTTGAGATATTCGTTTGGTATGGTTTCTAAGAGGATTTTATTCGAGAATTTGCAAAGTTTGACTGTAAACGATCGCAATTTAGCAAAGATTAGTTTTCATCGATTTTTATACGAATAAAATAGTTTATATATTAAGTTTTAAATCAATATAAATTATCGTCATTAATATCCTGGATATCAGTTTACTGTCTATGGTATACTTTAAGGTAATTAATGCTACACTCGGAAAATATTTACATTATTTATTATTTATATTGTTGTGTAAGTTTTCAGTAACGTTGGAGAGGTTTCAGTATAATTTTTAGCTAAATTTCATTGCTGTTATCGTAAAATTCTTAGGGATATATTTTGGATGATCATTATATATTATTACATAAGAATCGGATATAATTCTTAAAATTGAGCCATTAAGTAATTAAATTTTATTAATTTTTATATTTGATCGAAATTTTCAAGAAAAGTCTTAAAAAGTTTTCCGAAAGAATCTCTCTTTACAGAAGTTTATTCTTTGATTTTTTTGGTTAAAATTCTTAAAATTTGTTTCTCGTATCTAAAGCTTAAGTTTTTATTTTCCTTTTTTCTATTAATCCAAATCCTCCTCTCCATTTAAATAATTAATTTTTATTTATTTTCCTCTTCAATCCCTTGTATAAACTTTCTGCCTCACACTTTCCTGGTTTCTACTTTTCCTTCTCCTACCATCTTTGCTCAACTGATCCTTATTAAAACACCTTAAAAGTTTTAAGATAGATTTATTTCGTAATCTTTGCATAAACTTTGGAAAAAATGTAATGATTTGAACGCTTTCAATTGTAAATTCAATATCTTAACATTATACTGAAGTGGTAAAATATATATATTTTAATAGTTCGTATTTTATTGTGATGATTATGGTTTTATACTTTTCTTTGTTTTTTAAAGTCTCCAAAATTTTTAAAATCTTCTTCCTCATAAGCTTCATAAATGTTCCTGAAATTCTTAAAATAAAGCCCATGGGTGAATTCTTAATATTCGGACTCCACAGCGAGTTAATTAATTTTTAATTGAAAATTATTTTACAGAAATTATATTCTCACATTATGAATAATATATTTTTCGTTTTGTTGACAAATAGAAATAGTGTCATAGTGCTACTAAATAGGTAATAAAACTCTAAAAAGAAACTCTCTCCCGTTACAACAGTAAATTAATCTTATAAATGTTAAAAATTGAATTAGTCTATTAGTGTTGTTTATTCTTAATTGGTTTTTAGTTTAATGTAGTTAATTAAATTTTCTATACCTCATCTTTGTATTTCAAATCGTTGTTTGACTTATATAAGTTTGTTTACATTTTTTATCGTCTTGGATACACCTATCCTCTTGGATACCCCTCTTTCATTTTATTTAAAAGAAGTATTTTTATGTTTGTGGAATAGTATTTCTACATTTGTGGAAATTTGTAATAATTTATGCAACAGCTTTCATTCTACTACGGTCTTCATATTTTCTCTCGTCTATTTCTTAAAAACCTTCAAAGTGAACCTTAAATCGTAACGCTTAGGAAGCCTTAGACAAAGGAATGCAAAAGAAATTATTTTTTTTCTGTATATATATGAATGATGCGGCACATAACCGTCCTTTAAATCCTCCATGTGGGTTACACCCAGTTTCTTTGTTGTCCTCAGGTTATGAAACTTTCTGTTTCTGTCGGCTTCTTGGACTAGAAAAAGAAATATTCATGGTCGCAAGACTTCGCAGAAGCCTTTTCAAGTCTTCCTCACCTTACCCTTTACCTTTCTTTTGCTTTTTCATTGGCTATTGGGGCTTTTCTTATAGACATCGAACGCTTTCACTATTTTCCCATCTCGTGCTGCATAAGATATGTGTGAAATGTAATGGATTTATGTATTATTTTTTCGAGTACATATTAGAAGTTTTTGAACTGCAAATGACTCTTAGTTTTGTTCTCCTTCATGCGGTGTTTTGAATTAAGAAGTCTAAAGTTAAATTTAAACGTTATTTGCCTGTTTATTTGGATTTTATTATATCTTTAGTCTTAATGTTTATGTCAAAGAAAGAGAATTTGAAAGGATTTGACAATTATTTATATCACCTGACGTTGACTTTAATATATACATAATTCATTGATATCATTAGTTGACTATGCTAGAGTAATTATTAATTTGAGCAAATTACTTTGTGTAATATCACTAGAGTAATTTATAAAACCTTTTGGATCACTGATAATATTTTCTTTTTTATAAACTGTCATTTGGAAAGTTATTGATTAAATAATTCATGCCCTCATTGTAAATTACAATTCGTCTTACTTATTAATAAATATGCAACATTAATTTTTCTCAAATATTTATTTCTTACGTAATTTAACCATAATGGAATTCATGTAATAATAATACCATTATATAGATTTAACCATATTTTCACCTTGAATTTGCATGAGTACATTTTAATTTAAAAGGAAAGCTACCTCTTCCATCTTTTTGGGAGAATTATAAGGGTAGTTAATTCTACATCCTCTTAGCCTTGTTTCAGTGCGTCTTCTCAAGAAGGTATTCATTATTTTCTTAATTCCTTATGGGTTTTGAGTATTGTATGGCCTCTTAATCCATGGAAGCATAACAAAGACATCAACCCCAAACCTTTCTGTGACTCCACATATTCTACAGTTTACGGTCATTTTTACAGTTTTTAGCTTCATTGGAAATTCCCATTGTAATGATGCTTTTAAATGTTCTAAATAACATTTTCTTAATATCTATGATTTGTCGTAAGGCTAACTCGAAAATGGTAATTTACCACTAATAGAATTATTAAATTATAAAAATATAATAATAATATGACAATTAAATAATAACAATAATAATATAATAATATAACAATATAATAATAATATAATAATATAACAATATAATAATAATATAATAAATATAATAATATAATATAATAATATATCAATATAATAATAATTATAATAATAATATAATGAATGTAAATTTAGAATTGATAATCATCACTTGTACTTACTAATGATGATTGACATTTTAAGCTTTTATTTGTGCTAAAGGATGTTGTGTTTATTAAAAATTGTTGCCAAAGTTTCAAACTTACATGACGATTTAACAAACGAATTACGAAAGTGCACCTTAACTCAACGTACGAACTAACGTATCTATGTTGAAACTCGTGCGAAAGTGACTGAATGACTCGCGAATCCGCCCTTTCTTTTATTTACTTTGCCCACTTATCTTATTCACTGTCACGGGCGTTACTCGATCCGCGGAGATTTCTTTCAATTCCCTATTTTAGTATTCCGAGAAAGAGGCCCTTTTTCAGTTATCTTCGCTTTCGTGAGCGGAAAAGTGGGCGTGCCCCGCTGCCTATCGTGTGAGAAAGAATTAAGGCCCTTTTCCCTGAGTGCATTGCCATTCGGATAGCTTTTATTCTCCCTTTCTGCGGACCGAACTGTCATAACTTTCCGCGGAAGGCTTATCAAATCGGGATGGCGCCACCTGTCCCCCTCCTTCCCCTCCCCTTCAACTCTTTTTTAGACGCGTTTTTATCGCCCTTTATTATTTTATTCGTGGGATTCCCCAAGGGAAAATAAATCACCTCCCTGAAGGCATTAAGTAAATTAGAAAGAAAAGCTGTTTACTCTTTTGGCGGAGATACGCGATTTTTTCTGGAGAAAAAACCGCTTTTTGAGAGATGGAGAATTTTCGTCTGTTTTCGTGGAGTGAAAGCTTCCTTACGGAGTCTTTGTTGTCGGCGATACCACGCCCGTTTGAATTCATTTGGCGTTGTGTGCTTTGGGAGTTTAAGGTGACGCTGTGGATGGATGTGGATAGGACGGAATTGAAGAGGAATGGAAACTGAATTGTGTAATGATTACTTAAGTGGACAGAATGCTCTTTTTATTTTTGCTGACTGTTGTCATTGACGATATTTCTTATCATTGGCTAATGAAGGTTATTTCAATAAATGTCTCAGATTTTGTTTCAAAATGTCCAAGGTCTTAAGGACTTGTGTATGGGTTAATTATAATGTGTTCTATGGCTTATTACTCTTTAATATAAGGTCTTAGATATGTTTATTGTTATGAAATCTTTTTAGCTACAAATATAATATTTCTTCATATAAGAGAGAAAGGGAGGCTAATGTAATAAAATCAGCTCTAGCAGTTCGTGCTTATATCATGTGTGCTCTCCTTGGTATCAATTGCTAAGCTCTGAAAAGAGAAACTATTTTTTCGTACAAGAGTTTTTTCATGTTTTGATGGTGTCTCGTACATTAAAGTACATTGTTAGCTTGTAAATCTCTTGGAATTTAATGGTATCCAATTAATATCTGTATGTGGATCTACAGCTATAATGCTCTCTTCCAATAAAGAGACCTGTTCCTTGTTATTTATGATAATGTACTCTTTACGTATTTAGAGGATATGACAAGAATGAAAGGCTTACATAATAAACATTTAGGTGTCTTTAAATGGGCGGAGTTTTTATTTACATCCTTGTTTTCGTTTTCTCTCTATTTATCCTTAATTTATATCACAATCAAAGATAATGAATGACTACTGTGTTATTTAAATTTACCACAAAGTGTTCATATTAATATATCTTTACTTTTATGTTACTCATAGAGAATGATTACGCTCTTCTCCTCTTTTATTAAAGGTTATGAACTCACCTTATAGAACTATATTTTCTCTGAGATTTCATTAAATAGTAAATGATATCTTTTACAGAGTGTAGATTGTTTTTTGAAGATTTTATTTTTTATAATTATATTCTAATTCTTACCATGTCCTCCTAAATGAGATGATTTTGTAATAAATTATTTTTTATCAATTAACTGATCATTATGTCATTAATAACAAAATAGGAAGAAAGATAAACTTCCGAGTCCCAGTCATGTGCCTTGTGTGACTCGCGCAAAGCATTTTTTTGAGATAAGAGCACAAATTTTCAAAAGGCTCCAAAGAATATTCCGAGGGTCTGAGAACAAGGAAAGATAACCGAGATCTTTCCATTACTCTCTCTTCCTCTTGAAGCCCTAAAAAAATAGCTGTGAATAAAGCCACTCAAGATTATACTGCAAATTAGGTACCCTTTATGAAAACCCGAATATTCTCATCTTCAAAATTAATGTTTTTTTTCTAAGGCTTCTCTTTTAAGGCACTTGAATAAAACGTCTTCTTTTGTCATCTCATCCCTTCGTAAATCCCTCGTCTTTTTTCTTTATTATTGAATTATTAAGAGGAATAAGGAAGTTTTGTATTTCGGCAGACGTTACCGTATGATCCGTACGTGTAAACCACATCGTTTGCGCGTTGCCTAGTGATGCGTCTGTTGGTGAAACAAACACGTGGGATCGTACCCTTTGCCCGAGCGTCAATTATTTCAGTGGAGTAGATTTAATCCTCTTCGTCGTTTATGACCTTATCACTCGACAGCAAAGCGGAAATTGTGGACGGGTTCATGTTTGATGTTAATATTTGATGCATTCGCAGACATTTACGAGCTATGAGTTTCCGACGTTAAAGTTTTCGCAGAAATTTTAATCGACGAAGTGTGCTTCACAGGCAAAGGTCGTTTGGTTGCTTGTTATAGTGCAGAATGAATCAAGTTAACATTTCAGTTGTTGAGTAAACTTATTCTTGTACTGAAGTATTTGTAGAAACTAGAGTTGGTTAGTATTTGAACGATAAGGCACAACTGAGTATTATTTGGTATTTTAAGTTTACTCTTCTGAGAAAATTTTTGACCTTGTCAAACTTATTAAATTAATTCAAGGAAATTTTATGCATTAGTCTTAACTTTGTTTATATATTTATTTTTTTCTGTTAAATGTATCTTATATGCTCATTCAATCTTGTTAAGGTTACCAGTAGAAATTAGGTTTCGGTGTTTTATTTGTTTTTCAATATCGAAAAATAAATCCAAATTTTATTTCAACTTAAATACCTCCCTGTTTTACAATTTTATTTGCCAGGTGTATTTATTAATTACTTTTCTGGTGTATTCATTGCCGAATAAGCAAATCAAATACCACGGTGTGAACTTTTACATATTTTCTTGTATGTCATACAATATCAATGTATTAATATTATTTCCTTTTTTTTCTCATTGCAGGTGAGTTTTCCCTGATGTCCCAGTTCTTTCATTTTGGGTGACATAATTCGTATTCGTTCCATCCAAACAATGTGAGTTCGTAACTTTTTATCTAAACTATCCTCTAGGTATGACGTGATACGTACGTATCTCTATGTAAGTTTTTAACATTGTTCTTGAAGAAAAGTTTTCACTCATCCAACAAATATATTTTTTATGACATGTAAGTATTCATATCTGAGTTATTTCGTTTCTTAATTCGTTACCTATTCGTTAATTATTTCTTTCCTTCGTTTCATATAAGATTTATCCTTTCCCAAGTCGTGTCAATTATCTTAAATATATAATTATTATTCTTTTCCTAAACTTGTCTTACAATAGATGGTATACATTTTCACTTAGTTATTCATTTGTATGAGACCAATTCCTACTCTTTGTACGTTTCCATTTTAGTGGTAATTCCGTTGGAATTGTTGCATAAATCCTAGGCTTGCCTTTGAAGGATTTTGGAAGACTATTACGTAGAATTCCATCGGATAAATTCCTCGTCTTTCCAAGTTCTGTAGGGTTCCTATAGGGTTTTGGCACACTTTTCACCTCTTCTTTCATAACCGTGTGTATATATTCTCCTTTCCCTCGCATTCCATACTGAATTCTTATCCCTAGAAACTTTCGTGAATTTTTTCTCTTTTCTGTAATACTTGAATCCTTCCTCTGTCTATATTTGTTGCGTTACTTACATTTGTTATATTCCTTCTTCAACATTTATTATATTCTCTCCATCATTTCTATATAAAGTTGACATTTTTTGCACAAAATGTATCCCAAGCCATATTTATCGCCAAAATAGAATGCTGTTGATAATACAAATTAAACGAGTCATTTTTATATATAGACAGATCTGTTGATCTTCTTTAGAATTAGGATTGATAGATGTAAAATTAAAATTAAAAATGAGCGATAGGAATTTAATCTCAACAATGAGAAACTAGAACTCTTTGACTACGATTTCTAATGGAATTTTAAAAGTATACTAATTAATTATTACGAAAAAAGAGAAATGCCATGTTTTTAGAATTTTCATAGGTTCGAACTACGAAGAATTTCTTCAATTAATAATCTTTTTAAGAAATATATCAACAAAGCTCGGCCTTCTATTCAGAATTAAAGCTGTTCTGATTAACAAAAGTTTCGTTTCGAATTAAGTTTTTCGAAAAGATGGTTTCATTTCATCACCTGCATACATTCTCACCGGATAATGTGTTTTCCTCAGCAACTCAAGTGTACAGGATTATGATTGATGGCACATCCTGTTCAAGAGGCTTAATTTCATACCCCCTATTGCTCTGCGACCACACTCTGAAGACTTCTTCAGCATCCTCAAAGGACTTCGATGAGATGGATTTCAAAATAAAAATACCCCCCCTCAGTAGAGATCGGCCGCAGTTTGCCTTCGTAATTCGAACCCTCGAGGCTTAGCTAATTATCCCTTTCTGGATAAGAGATCCTCTCAAATTGGGCGCTGGAATCCCTTTAAGATGCTGTTCCAGGAAAAGTTTTCATCCTCTGAGAAACCCTGGAACGACCGCATTGCCCCTCCCATGACCTATATCCCTGACCCCATTCCGTCTGCCTTCAGATCCCTCCATCTCGTACGCTCCAATTTCACAGGGTAATTAAAATCTTCTCCAACTTCCTATTTGTCTGCTCTAGTATTTGGGAATTCGTAAGGGCTATCCAAAATTGCTCCGTTTGCAATTTTATGAGGTCTCCGAATGGTTTTTTTTATGTACCTCTCTCGTCTCTGCCGCATTATTTGTGTTTTATTGTTTACTGCCACGTCAGATGGTATCCAAGGGACAATTCATTGGATACGGTGGACAGTTGCATGCATCCTATGCATTTTTATAGCATTCTTTTATTTTGTCTTTTTTTTGGAATTACGTAAAATTCGTGTTGCATGAAAATTTTATGGCTTTTTTGTATACCAATACCCAATGAATTTACTCTAATTGTTTTGTATTTCTTCTTAAACCTTTAGATTATTTAAAAAGGATGAACAGTGTCCTTTGACGATCAAGTGTAATAGCTTTGCATGTATTTATTTTGTTATTCTCGAACCTTTATAAACGTAAACTAACTAGTTCGCAATAAAACTTTCTTTTCATGTTAAGTACTTCCGTGAGGAGAATAAGCTGTAATTTACGTAATGTAATAATCAATGAAATTATAAATATAGAATTTAAATGCTAGGTATGGATGTTTTTAGTAACTATTTTATTAAATAATCTAGCACAAAAAAGTGGTATGAAACTAGAAAATAAGGGTTTGGGTTTGTTTATCAATGTTTTTATCGATTCAAATATAAAAATAATTAATAATAATGTTTAATTAAATTTACGATAATGAGATAATATTGTAATAAGATATGGTTTAGTAGGTGGTAATCGGAGAATTATACAGTTTTAATTATTAATTTATGGGTATATATTTGGATATAAGGATGATAGGCCTTAACGGCTGTTTTTGGATTAATTGATAAATAAAAAAATAGAAGCCGACCTCGGTGGCCGAGTACGTAGCGCATTGAGTGCTAGCGTTCTAAGCCTCGAGGTCCCAGGTTCGAGTCCTGGCAGATTGGATTATATTCAGATCTGGGATGGGATGTATTTGTGTTCGTCCGGAGGGGTTAAATGTAAGAGTGGTCTATATAGACTAAATTTCGCCCTGATTTAATAAAGACAGATTATTATTATTATAGAAGTTCTAGGATTATTTCTGTAGAGTTTTATTGAAATATTATTTTATATTATCGTTCGTATATTTCTTAATTATTAGATTAAATTATGCACATTGTATAATAAATCATACTTAAGTTATTTCTCATATAAAATTAATTTATCCTTCATAAAAAAATATTCTATTTAATAAATTTATAAAAAACTATCTAGAACAGTCTGTGTTAAATGAATATTAGTGGTAAACAAGAAGAGATTCATTCTATTTGGATTTAACAACGGAATTTTTGAGGTTCTTTGTCATACTTTAATCATCACCAGGCGGCTCATCTTCAGACCCTGGAAGTAATTCATTCGTATGACCATATCCTTAGAATTAGCATCTTTTCCGAGATCCCTAATCCCACATGCTTCATGCATCTCCGTTCTTCTGAGAAAAGCCCCCAACTTCATGAATATTCACGACAATCCTCGAATAAAATCGAGTTTTTTTCCATGCATAATCCTCTCTGAAGAAATAACTACCTTTGCGTTTTGTATTTAAATTTTGTTTGTTTTCACGTATAGGTTAAATTTCTTTAGTTAGGACTGGTTTCTGGACTAAGTTTTAAAAATTATTATTGTAAACAAGATCATCTATTTATCTATTATCTAATGATTATCATCTATTAAAATATTATATAATGTTATACGTTATATTTTCCATTTTTTTCTGAATGTCTATTTACGTATACCGTTGCTACTTATTCGGTGAATCAATTGGTAATAGAAATATTGATCTGTTACTTTTCTTCACGAATTCTAAACTATTTCTGTCTGTTCCAAAAAATTTTAATGATTGATTATATTTACCTTTTACATTATTTTAATTTAAAAACTGATGTCTATATATATCTCTTTAAAAAAGTAACTCATACTCATTACTTTTAGAGACTCGAAATAATACGATAGGAACGTCTCATACGTAACAGTATAACGTATTAGAGTGATGATATGAAATTTATTTCTCTATTATTTATATTTAGCCCATTTATACCTGAATTTGAAAGAATGTTGTTTAAAAAAGACGCAGATAATATAGCGAATAGCGCCCTTTACGAAAAAGAAAATTACCAAAAAACAAATATGGGTTTTAAATGGGAAAATTGCGGCAGAAGATGTATTTGAAAAAGCTGTTTGTAGAGCATCGCTTTTAAATAAAGTAGTGAGCCTAGAAGTAAGAGAGTGCTGCTGTTACGTATCGTTTTCCATAACATTTGACCTTAATTCTCACCCGAACATTCTCACAATGGATAATCCGAACCATAAAGCCCCGCTCGCTTCCAATGCAAAGCCGATTTCAACCCATCGACGATGGCATATTTTCAATCAGCTGAGCGTAATTTTGGATCCTTTATCTCCCGTATGGGAAAACAGTGCGTTAAACTACGTCCCAGAATGCATTTGGGCGGAACGAACAGGAGTTGACACTCGTTTCATTCCCCGTTTTATGTCTGGAATCCGGTCAAATTGAATAGATGGGATTGTTCGTTGCATCGATGCATGTAGCCGAGGGAATTTAGGTCGTCTCCTAGGATACGAATCCGTAACTAGGTCACGGCCTCGTACGTATCCTTGCTCCGAGAACCGAGAATTTCCGAGGGTATTTAGCGATTAATGTAGATTATGGAATTTGGGATGCGTGTAGGTGAAGAGATACTCCTAGGAGTTCTGAAATTGCCTGTTTGTCAAGGCAAGAATCCTATCCAAATATTAATTGGCGTTCCCCTTTGTACGTCATCGCGATGAGCGTAATGCTATTCATGTTCTGATAGCGTTGGCAAGGAGAAAATCTGCTCGTTATGTACGATTAATTATGTTGGTTAATTGATTTTAGGTTTCTCCTAATTCTTCAAAGAAATGTTTAGTCTTTTTAAGGTTTTCTAATTTTTTAAATTTAAACTTACTTTAGATTGCTAATTTATCTGATCTTATGATCTAGATTCTTATTTAATTCTTAATGTTATGTTTTTATGCTATGTTTAAGTTAAAAATAGGTTTAGTCAACTATTATTTTTACCAACTAAGGATCTGCTGATTTTTTAAAATTTCAGCAGCACTAAAATATCGATATTCTAATGTATATTAAAACAGAATTCATTGTAATCTGAAATGATTTAAGATAATTCAGAGCTATTTTATTTTTGCACTATAGTTCTTAATTACATACATTGTTATTTTCTTATTATTGTATTACAAGGTTAATCGAAAGATGATTAATGTATATGCGTATGTAACACGATCAAACATGCCTTGATTTATCTTAACACTTCAGGCTGTCGAACAAACTGCTTCAAATGAATGGATTTCGGGGAATTGCTTCTACATAAATTCATTCACCATTTTTTTATCACGCCTCGTATAATACATCATGTGTTACAATCTAGAAAACAGGGCCTCATAGTAATGCATTTTTTTAGTTCCTTAATATATTTTGTTTATCTCGTGCATGCTTGTATTCAGTTGAGTTTCCATGGCTTTGAATGAGTTGTTGTGAAAAATAAATGCGTGCTTTAATTCTACTCTCGTACAGTTTTTCGTTTTTGTTTTAACTGACGCTTGTGTTTAAATAAATGTTTAGGGCATTTATAATGAGGAAGACTTAATCTCTATGATGAGTTAGCTCAACTGGTTAAAACAGCCGCTTGGTGGTGAATTAGGATACGTATTCTAGTTTTGCTGTGTACATTTTATTTAATAAATTTCGTACGTGTTTTCAAAAAGAATCGTACCCGTCTGTGATCTTGATTATATTTGAATATTTTCATCTCAAATATTTATACGTTTAATAATTTAAAAATTTATATGCTAAAATTCATATACCAACATCGAAAAGTATTTGACAAATTTATATCTTATATATTGAAGTTTTTATGAGAATAACGTTTAATATACAATCTTTATCATAGTAATTTTCCGGAGGATAATAAATTTATCAATTACACCGTTGAAAATGATCCATAAACTGGTAATATTTTTTGTTGTTGGTAAACAAATCATCGTTATCTTATCCTTTATTAATAGATTAGTATTATCACCAGTTTTTAAGATATCATGCGTATAGGGCTTCGATTATTTATTATTTACGAATGAATAGCTTGTAAAAAGCTTTTTTTCCGATTTAATCTTGTCTTATTAAAATAAAATCCATGGATTATAAGAATACAAGTGATGCCTTAAAATAATTTAATCCTTAAATATATATTTTTTATAAGGTTTATTGTTTTTAGGTTGGGCGAAATATTCGTTGGTCGAAACATTTTTAATTTCATTATTATTAAATTTATATCTAAAAATGTTATTTATTATCGATTTCTCTCATAAGTGACGATAAGTGATCGATTGGATTCCTGTTGTTGAATTCTTATTCTTGCATTTACAAACAATGAGTATTTATCGGTAGTCATAAATAAAGTGATCGGACCTGTGTCACTAGGAAACAATGACTGAAGCCATGCTTTGACTTCATAAGCATATACCAATCAGTAAGTGACCTGAAGCTTTGCCAATACCTTTGTTCAGCTTCTTAGTGCATAAGTGCAGCTGTTACGTTTGATGCAATGTAATACTGCGATAAAGGATTTGCAATATTTCCATAATTCAGTATCGGAAATAACTCAGTTGTTTCCTTCTGATAATACTAAGGAATGTATCCTAATAGAAACTTATCACCGGCATTTCATAGAATATTGCACACCTCTTATGTTATACTGTATATTGAACACATGGAATGCTACGGCATTAACGTAGCGGTATCGTGGATAAAAAACTTAGCGGATCATTTTCACATCATATCTTATAGCGTTTTGAACGGAATCTGTGTTCGCTCATGTGTCAAGTTCATACGCACTTGAGCAGGAGTTATGCTCTGGCGATCTAATAATTTCCCGGAATTCTGTTCGGTGCGTAATACTTTTAGAAAATTGAATATTCACTGGAAACAGTTATGTGCATTACAGATAGCAGAATAGGATGATAATTTTGAGAGAAAAGGACTAATCTTTCGATCAACGGACAATACAATTTTTAGGTAAATCCAGGGTTAAATATTCGGACTTTAAGAACAGGTACGGGCGATCCATTTACCTTTTTATTCCTTCTTTTTATAATGACTTTCCCGATCGTCTTTCTGCTAATAGTCTAAGTAGTACAGTCCGGGGAAATTCCGCCGAGAATCAACTTCCGAGAAAATCTTAAGGTGCATGCTTCAGTGAAAAATCACGCCTGGTAAACCCGTTTGCATCACCCGTTTCAAATCTCTTCAGGTTAAATTATACACGCGAATGAATATCACATATCTGCGGTAGTGTGCTATCTTTCCTGCATCCCATAGAAACGTTCAGTTATAATTGATCTCTGTATTTGTTATGACTACGGTAGACTTTAATTAGCATTTATGTTCAGAAGGGATTATAGCGGTAATAAACTTCATAAACAGACTGCAGAAGTTCTTCTTCGCCTCCTCTTTCTATGTTCGTAATTCGTGGGAGTATTTTTTTCCGCGAAGATATACGCTAAGATGATAAATTAAAAATAGAAGCTGGAATTGGTGTTTAAACCCCCTGCCACAGGCTTAAACGTAACTAGCAGGTTATTATTGGAAATGTAGAACTGTGGTATTTTTATTTTGAATCTGGGCCTAAGTTTTTAGTTGTAGTATATTCTTTGAATGTATCGTTGTTTTACTCATGGTTATGTCCGTCATCTGCAACAATATTAATACGTTAGCAACAGACGTTTGTGTTCTTCAATATTCCTTATCGTTCATCACTTGTAATTATGTACCTTTGTATAGGGTGTCGTTTTATAACTCCATTTCTAACGGTACACATCGTCGTCCTTAGGTATTTCCGTCAAGTTCTATTTTACCGTTATTTTACTACATGTTTAACTTGAAAATCTAAAATTTTACCTTTTTCGTAACTCTTGCAAGCCATTTTGCACCTTTTATTGAGCATAGTGTGACGTATTCATGCAAGATGCCACCTTCAGCCGTCAAATTTCTGCTAAAGTACTCTTCATTCTATTCTACTTCCTTTGTTTGTCAAGAAAAACATTTACCATCTGTCGGCAGGTGGAGGTATGTCACTTCCTTTGCTCACCTAACTCCACTTCCAACAGCCGTGAATTCTCCGTAAACTGTTAGTTCCGCCGTTCGCCGCTGGAAACGAGGCAGCACCTTCCGGTCGCTCGCCTCCTCCGTTCTCTCCCCTCGCAACGGACCTAATAACAGATTTCTCCCCTTCGTCACAGCTCAGGATAGTTTTCTGAATACATCCTCCTACTCATCCAAGCGGGAGATGTGGTCTTAGAAAGCGGTATTGGTTTGAAGTCGCTTCTTCGACATTCTATGTACTTAAAGGCACGGGACTTTCTCCCGTTTCGTGTTTGAATCGCACGTGCCATTTTCGCCGTTTTCGTCTTCTGTTTACTCCCACGCGTTTGTTTGGCCTCTCGATCGAGATTTTATCGAGTTTAGTTGTTCTTTTTCTGCCGGTTCGCCCAAGGACACCTAGGTGAATTCTTACCCCTTGCACGCCTTTCCAAAGACCAACGTCAGTGTCGTTCATGGCATAAACGGTACCTTGTTATATCAAGTGCGTCAAGTAGTGTTTGACGTACGTAACTCGTAGAGAAGATTGAGATGAAAATATAGCTATTTCCTTTCCCTTGGTTTGAATAGGAATTCTGGAGGACGGTTCTGACGGTGATTGCAAATTTTGATTGTTTTACGTAGTTACCGGAAGACATTTACATAAGGAAATTCCTATGGTAACGTGAAATATAAATGTAGTATATAGCAAATATATTTAAAGTCTATTGTCTGGATTCGTGTAAGAGAATATTAACATACTTAAAGAAATAAGATAGAGAATTTAAGTTAACATCCTGAATAAATATGTTGTTTGGAATCCTTATAAACATTGGTGTATTGCTCGTACAAATGGAAGATAATTTACCTTCTTTTCCTATCGGTTGGAACAGTTCTTAAGAATGGATATATATCTACTTCTCCGTTCCTATGGCTGATTTTTAAGAATATCGATATTTATTTATGATCTCTAATCTGTGAGACGTGTTTCCTATTAGTTATGTTTCATTCCTCACTTTGTTAACTCTTCATAATTGATTTAAGAATTTAATATGGAATATTTTCTAGCAATTCGTGGTACATAAGATGCATTCTTATATCTCCGTACAAGTTTCATGTCAGCTTGGTTATATACAAGATTTGTTCTGTTATTCATGTACTTGTATGATCAAACTCCATCATGGTATCCACCTAAATTTTAAAGAAATTAAACTATTACAACAGTTTTATCGTACATATTCCTTCATTTGAAATTTCGATATTTCATGCTTGAGGAAGGCCAATATTTTTCCACAGTTATACCATTAGAGAATTATTTTACAAACATCCCTCTTTGAAAGACATTTTAATTATAGGAGTAATAAGTGTTAATTATCGAGGAATCTTTTATGTATTTTTTCCTCGGAAAATCTGTTTTTAATTAATTAAATATCAATGTAACTTTCTCCTTTTGCTATTGAGTACGGATAGAAGTAGAAAAGATTATTTACGCATTTGAGGAATACTTTGATAAAGAGAGCTTCCAAATGATGGCATACATTTCTGTTTTGTTTACAAACCACCATAGATGTTTTTCATTCCTCAACCTTGTTTATGAGCAGCTTTGCTCATTAAAGTATCTTCCATCGAAGCATAATTGATGACAATTACTGTGTTATTGGCTGAAAGTGTTTTTAATTATCTCTTTGATTTGCAATATATAACACGAACGGCTGGAGAAGATCGGAGTTGAAGTATTTTAATCTGTTACAATTCTAAATCACAGCGCAGTTATTGTTAAGCAAACATTGCGAAACCCTGAGTCTTCCTTCGGTAAATGTCGTGGTAAACAGAACCCACGCTGCGTATGCAGATCTTTGTGCATTTTTCCTCTAATGTGTCGTCTCTCCAATCACTCCCTTGTCGCAAACATGTCGTACCGCCTTCGTTATTTATTTATAGCCCATGCACTCCTAGGCGACGTCGCTAACTGCACTCGTTAGCTCCCTTGGAGACACGTTGTTTACGGCTTCTCTCCGCGGATGGCAAACTACGAAGGGAAATGATTCTCATTCGTTATTTCCCGAACTCATCTTGAGGTCCTGAGTCTGCTAGTCTGGTCGTGGTTGTTTTTTGAGGTGTTTACGAAATTAAGTGGAATTTTTAGGTCGATTTGGCTTTTATTGACGTAATTAACGGTGATTTTTATTAAAAAGGGGTTCAGAGTTTAATAAATTAGTACTTTTAATCGTGTGTATGTTTATTTAGTTAATTTTTGAAATTTATTATGTTTCCAGTTGAATGAAAATTACGTAAAATTATCGAAATCGTTTAATTGTACTAATTTGAATGAGATGTTCAAAACATTTTCATCTTTTATCTTCCTACTTCCTTAATTTGTTATCTGTTGCAACAAAAGTCAAATGAAGTCAGATATTATTCAGAAAGAGGATAAGCCAAAAGTAATTTGACAATTTTTATAATTTTATTCAATTAGATTTAGATTCAGAACTTTTAATTTTACTCCTAATACCTCTCGGAGAAATACTAGCATTTTTTCAGGAGGTAAATTATAAAAAGAGGAATTTTATTTGTCATAGGAATCGAGTATCGTATTTTTTATAATTGTAAATTTACTTTTTAAGAATATTTATTTTCGATTGAATATCGAACTACACAAAAGTTAAATAGCGGTTGTTATATCCTTATGCAAGTATTATGCATTTTCTAAAAATTGCACTATCAGTTTACTAGAATAAAGCACGGCTAAGGTTTGTTACATTGAAATAGACTCCTTGAGTATAGCAAATATGCATGTTTTCATTATTATATTGATTAAAGTAAAATTTATTGAACTGTAATCGTTGAAGACTACAGTATCGGTTTTGTTATTTTAGTGTTTCACTCCTTTCGTCTCCTAAAATATCCAAAACGTAGTGAAGAAATATTCAAGTTGAAACGAAATAAAAGTTGGGTTTAGAGGAAAAAAGACGTAAAAAGATTGTTTATTTATCTTTGAATAAACCCATTTTTCGCTAAATCATCAATCTCTTTGATGGCTAGGAATTCTCTCTATTTCTGCGAATTGTTGCAATTTTCCTCCCCGGTTCGTTTGTTTGTAAATGCAAAAAAGTCTTTCTTTGCGAGATATCTAAAAAAATTGCTTGCCTTAGCACATTTTCATCTTCCGCTTCCAACGCTGAGAATTTCATTCCACCTGAACCTAATTCACTTATTTTTTTCAATAGTGACTGTGAACATTTGGCAAAGCAGCTGAGCTCAGCCCATTCGGTTGAATTCCGGCTTCAACATCTGCCGCTCCTCATGACCTTACTTATCTATAGAATGCTGTCAGGAATCGCACGAGCCCATACGCAGCTCTAATGAGCTCATGTCTTCTACGCATTTGCAAGCCTCGTGTTGATGATATGCAGGCTATGGGTGTTTTTCTGAAACGTAGAATAGTTGTCGAGTTCCGTGTTTCATCAGCGTAAAGAATGCAAGATTGCGGGAAAAGGGATTTGGAAACGGAAGTTTTGAGAAATAGATGAGGAATGAAAAAGTTCGATAAGATAAGGGTTATAGGAAAGCTATCGAAGTGAATGACTATTGATTGATATCTCGCTAGTGCAATATTTTCTCGGAAATGTAAGAATACAAATCGAGAATAGAAAAATATTCATAGTAGCTTCATTTATGGTTTCAAAATTCTCTCCGCCTGCTTGGAAGTATCTCTACAATATGATTATACGTAATTGTCACAAACTTTTTATTTAATGTACAAGATTTAATTAATGATTATTATATACATAATTAATATTCTATATTCACCCAATTTTTCGTGGTTTGAGGTCCAACCAATACGAAGTATACTTATGGTTTTTATAATTTTCAAGATTTATGATTATTATGTGTCCAAAGTTTAATTTATAATTTTTTCCAATTGATTGAGTAAATATGGAAAATCCTGGAATAAGAATATTGTTGGTCAATTAGATGTCTATTAAGAGAGTCTTCTAGGTTATGGATTTTTTGTGTTTTGCTCGATCATCAGAAATCTCTCAATGTCAAAGGAACAACACTCTATGCTGTATATTGTATTATAATGCTGTATTCCATGTATTAATGACGTTTATAATAGATACGGATTTGATATGAGAGCAACACATTTATTCGATATCATCCGATAAGCTTTTATGGATAAATTTTAAGTACCGAGTAAGAGTTGAAGTATTTTTCATTGAATTCATTCAGTTGGCTGATAATAATTATCTAGTATTAAAAGAGGGCTTATCTTTCATTACTGTTGAGATAGGCTCATTCTAGAAGTTTTCTTCTTCGGAAATAAATTACGTGAAAAGAATTTTGTAAAGAGATATTTTTCATAAATAATCATTCACAATACATTATTCATGATCCCCATTGCTATTATCTATTGTTTTTGAAAACGGACGAGAATAACAGGGCAATAAGATTCGTAGACATTCACTTGCTTTTATGATCGTACCCGAATGCTATAAATGGTAAGATACGTAGAAAGAATGGCAATAATATTTACTTAGTTTTCTAAGTTCAGCGATGAACTGAGAGTGACTTAATAAATTTCATCTGTCATAGTCGTTCTTACATCATAACCCTTCGACAAAATCCAGCAATAAACATGATCGAGGCTCAAGATAATGAGAAAAATAGATTTTTATTTTTCTTATCCTCTTAGGCACATGGTAATAGCTTTCCAAACAGTGATGAGGAAGCTTTAAATAGCATAACTTCGCACGAAATGGAGTTGTTTATCTTTGATGAACACTTTCATTAAAATACGAAGTCCTTCTATGGCAATTTCGATGTCACTGAAAATAAGTGATCGATAATCGAAAGCCGTTTGACCGCTCTTGAACATTTTGCAACTCTTTGACCTTCGCTCGTGTGTTTGTCCGCTTCGGCTTGAAAGTCGTTCTTTGATTAATATTATGTAAGTTTCTGTTTTCTTTCGTCAGAGAGGAATGAATGAATAACTTGAATCGAATGTTTCTCCTTCAATTACGGATGTCTTGCATTACTCATACTTATAAGTTATCGGTTGGGATGGGTTGCTAGGAAACGAGAGAAAAATCCAACTAGGATACTAAGTATCTACGAGAATGTTGGAAATATAAAATGATTTGATGAGTCTATTAGAGAATTGCATAGTATTGAATGTTATTCCGAATTGATTCGTTGGAGTTTTGTCTCGGTTTATGCCGAGGTTCACTTAGTTTTATTATTATAATTTACCTCAGTCAAGGGCATAGTTGTCTCTCAGTTTATTATTGACGATATTCATCTTTGTTAGTGGTCAATATATTAAATTTAACCTTCTTCTTGTGTTACTCATACGTCATTGGGGAAAGTATGTATATCTCGATCCTACTTGTTGATATTTTGAGGACAAAACTAGAGTGGTTGCTCAAGATACTCTTGCTTATGTATAAGAATGTAATTAACTGTATTTTTATTCTACAGTTACGAATGTTATTGTTGTGAAGTTGATTTCATTTAATATATATTATTTTATAGCTACCGTTAATTTTCATTTAATACTTATTATATATATATATATATATATATATATATATATATATATATATATATATATATATATATATATATATATATATAATATCTCAGAAATCAAGTAGACTTACATTAGTTCTATTAGTTTCCTATATATAATGGGAAATCCCGTTCGAGGAATACCATCTGTTTGTTCTTTTTGTTAGCTTTGTAACGCATTCGCAAACTATTGGGTTTCCACAGTTACTGTTAAATAGGAAAGATAATAGTCTTTGTAGTAATTGTACTCTGTTTCCTGTTGAGAAGCGAAGTGTCGTCACTTTTGCTTTTCCCAAAAATGTGACTCATTGGTTTCTTTGTGGTGTCGGATGAGGATAGTGATTCAAAACCACGGTCACTTCGTGGCAAACTCCCAAATGCTACATTCTAAATTATATTTTAAACGAAATTCAGTTTCTCGAGAAATTCGAAGTCTATATTAGAAATACGAATGAAGAAAATAGCTGCGTAACTTTCAGTTGATTTTGAAAAAGAACGCTGTACTCATTCAAGTGCATAAAGCCGTAACGCGATGGCTTTTAGATTGTTGCTATGGTAATTTTCAATATATACTTCTGTATGTATCGGTAATTGTATCCTAACAACGTATTCATTAAAGTCATAAGCCAAACATACCCAGTTCTTAGAAGTAATAAATCTTTTACTTAATGAAGGAAAAACTAAAACAGTTCGTGAGCATTGAAAGAATGTCAGTATATTATTATCTACTTTAACAGCACTTCTTTTAGTGGATTACCTTTACAGTATTTATTAAGCTCCATCTTTATATTTACTTTAAAAAATAATTGCATTATTAATATACTATTATAATATATTATTTTAAATTTTACTTTAAGGTTAGTCAATTTATTTTATTATTATTAATATATATATTATTTTTCCTGATTTTTGGATTGTTTAAATGAATGTTTTACAGTTAATTTGATGACCTTATTACTAAAACTCAGTATCTAAGTAAACTAAATATCCTTCACCAAAATTTATAATTGTATTATTGTTTATTATCGTATAGTTAGTAATATATCAAATGGGATGGAAATAATTAGTTTTGTTTTAATTTTATGCATTTAAATTTCTTCGGCACTTTGATCCTTATAGTAATCGAATTCATTGCCCCTTTATCTTTGCTTGAAGCTGCAAAATACCTATGACTCACCAAATAGGAAATGACTAAAAAGCATCTCATTGTCAGATTTTGGAACAGATAAACTCTAAACTTCCTGTTGCAGCAATATAATTCAGTTGGCATACTAATGTATGCTGTTAAGCCATAAGCAGATGTGTCTTCGCGTATTTCTCAACATGGTGCGCTGAAATAGTCCTTGGGTCAATGGCACCTGAGAAAACCTACACTTTAACTCTCTCAAAAGAGTACGGAGTCATTGGCAAGGGACACAAGGGGGTCGTAAAAATACGAAAATCCGATACATTTCCATCAATTCAGAGCTGTTTTTATTATTTCAGAGCTTTCGTATTTGTGTCGTATGCAAAACAGGACATCCTTTTGTGAGTCATACAGTCGTTTCGTCTCTTAATGTACTCGTGCGGTCACTTTTATTCGGAATTCCGTTATTCGGTATCCGCTCGCAGTTTTGCATCGACCTGCCATCTGTGTCCCGAAGTCGCAAACCCACATCTAGCGACCGCGTTGCCAAGGTGAGGGGCGATGTTTATTAAATCGTAAAGGATTAAGATACTGAGGGCATAATCGCTACAAGCTTGTATTAATCTATGTTTTTGTAATAGATAGCTTATCTTGGAATTGTTCGTTTTCTGTTATTAGAAACTGGTTAAATATATCACGATAAATTCAAAGGGGAAATTATTTTCAATGTTAATTACGTGTTGATTAGATTGGGTATCTGTTTATGATTAAACCTATTACTGCATTTAAATTATTATACGTATATCCTCAACTAATTTATGCTCTTTTGATAAAAATGACTGTTATTTCAAGATGTATTATCCAAGCGAGAATATTCCGTATGTGAGAATCTATGAGTATATGTATAGTTTTAGTAGATTAAGACAAGTATGAAGTTGGAGTACGTCAGATTCTGCTAAGAGTCATTTGGATGAATCCTATCGGTTTTCAAAGTTCATAATTATCGATAAAATACGAATGATAACAGTGCAAAATTTTCTATTGTACTGTCCAGTTGGAAAGTATTTTGCGAATAAGGTTATTTCAATAAATGAGAGTCTTAACTTATCTTCAGTGATAAAGATGATTTTATTCGATTATTTAGTGGTATGTATTATTGAAATTTACACGGTTAATAACATCACAAATCATTATGGAGCAATATTGTAATACTGCTGTTAAGAAATAAGAGATTTCAATCAGAATTTCGAAGCCGTTATCGGCCAATGAAACTCTAGTAAAGTACGGAAAGTTTAGTATCTTCTTATTCGTGGAAGAGGCTGTAATCATATATATTGGATTTAATCGTAATCTGTTAATTTTTCACTATCTATAGAAGATTATTTGAAGATAACCATAGACATAAGGAAAACGTATCGCTATTTCCAATGAAATACTTTTACTGAAGGGAAATTACGTATTTTTAAATTAGAACTTATAAACTCTCCTGAATATATATCCATGATTTTCAGGTAAATTGGGGAACAACCTATTTGAATATGTATTTTAAAGGACTAAATATGTATGTATATTTAAAATAAAGGTATTATCCTGTCACTTTCAATTAGGATTTGGTCTTTATGAAAATAAATCTACGGTGATGTGATGTGGTAGCTCTATTCCCTTGTCTGTGTAGTCTATATTGCGTATATCACGCACGATGTTTAGAAGTCACTCACTGTCACGGGGCAGGCGACTACTTGGCTAGGCCCCGTGCCAAACACGCAAAAAGTACGTTCACGTTTGCTGTCCATTAGAAATAATCGGCAAGGAAGGAAGTCGCCAACCTTTGCCAAAATGTGACCTTGTAAAACGAGGAAATGTTTACTCTGAAATCCACGTGGCTTCCTTGGAAGAGCTTCATTATGATATTGGGAGTTTTAGGGACAGAATTTCAAGGAAAATATTATCTTTGGGTCATTTACGGTTTAATTCAAGTATATTCTGAAGGACTGTGAGGAAAGGAAATTAATAATGCGCGAGGAAAATTATCAATGCTAAAGTAAAAAGTATTAAACAAAGGATTTAAATTTAACAACCAAAGAAGCAGTAATGCAATACATGCTCTGCTTAAAATTGGTTTTTGGTATATATTATAATTGGTCATTTAAGTTTTGAGTTCATGATTAGGCCACCGATTACTCAACTTTAGAATTGAGGAAATAAAATAATTCTAATGCTTATGAATTCGAAAGTTTCTGTTCTATTTTATGGTACCTTTTGAGAATTTTTTAATAAGAAACTTTTCTTTCTTTTATTATTTTATAATTTTCGTCATTAAATATGTTGTAATATTTTTTCCATAGCGTTATAAATTTGAATATTTGTATTCTTTTAGTTATTAGTTTGAAGTTTGAGGAAAGGGCTTGCTTGTGTCAATTATATCTTAGTTTGGTTGCGAATTCTCTGTTGTAATAATTGGAAAGTTATCAATATCTTCAATAATATAATATCAATAGTTTGATTAACAATCATTTTACGAAAGTATACAACTATTATCCGATATCAATAAAATACGTGAGTATGTTAATTCATTAGAAACTTCTTAATATTTCCGTAATTATTATAGTATAGATTTCTGTTCCTGATTTATTACTTTTATTAAGTTTTTCCTGTATTCGTATATTTTAAGATTTGTTAGAAACTGAAATAAGAGTCGAAGTGTTTGGCGATAAAACTCCACTGAGTGCTCTATTTTTTGTTTGCCTTCTATCATTAATGCATTCATGTTCTGTAGTTTATGCGATGGGAGTTTTTAAGCAAATATCGTTTCCCTTTGTGTTTGTCCATGGAGTTCGACCTTCCTCCACGGAAGATTCTTTATTGTTTTATTCGAAAGAGACTATTTTGGTTTTGCGTCGGATGAAGCTCGAAATTGGGTCGTGAAACGTTAGAGGAATGAAATAGGGCGAACATTTAGGTCATCGGTAAAACGAAATGTTGGATGTGACCTCTATAGCCCCTCGTGAAGAACCAGGTCATCCCAGGTTCATACTCAATCTCTCCCTTAGACCCAAATGGAATTCTAATTCAAATTGAATTCATAACCAATGGGAATACTTAAAGCTTTCTTTGATGGAAGAATTAGTGCCGAATTTAGCATAATTTATGTATTTAATTAAAAAGAACTCACCTTTACACAGATCCCATAGGAAACAATAATTCATCGAAATTATTTGTACAAGGAATTACATGAAGAATATGAAACAATAATTTCAGAATGCATCACTGAATAAATTAATGTTGAGTGTATTATATTTTTTAATTTTATGTAGATCGTGTTTGTTTTAAGTTTGCGAACATGCTTTTCTTTGTTTAAAAAACTGCTGAAAGGATATTCTATGTTCATTTTAAACCGTATCTCATTAACTATTGAATACCGTACCCATAACCACTTTCCTGATGCCTCTTTAATATACTACAAATAATTTACCATGTAAGCGTTCTTCAGTTTTTATTTATATATGTCTACCATTTCTTTAAATTTCTGTTGTACAAATTAAACATCGGATAAAAGTTCCTTATTGTCCAAGATTTTCACAATCGTACAGCGTTGAATTGTTTATCAGGCATTAATGAAATTAATAATTTATATAATAAGTATTTAATAAGTAATTTATTGTTATTATTTCGTAAATAATAAGTAATTTATTTCAATATCACGTGAAGAGATGAATAAGAGTACTCTTTAAATATATATATATATATGGTCAATTCGTTAAAAAATGTGTTTCGATGATACTTGCCATGAATTTCTAATTACTCTTTGGTGCGATTACTTTCAACAATTTTCTTCGATAAACGATTCAATTTTCCCATTTAAACGTTCAAAAAACATCGCGCTTGGATTCCAGGAGAGTATTGGAAAATGATTCGGCATCATAACATTATGGGGATGTTTATTTTCATGGAGGAAGCCCGGTAAACGAAGATGTTTCCTTTTAAATGAAATGTTTTCTAGATTCGTATACGGTCAGAGTCTTCATCCTATACTTCTTTCCTCCGTAAACTTCCTCTTCAGATCACAAATCAACCGTTAGTGCCATCCCGTTCTATTGCCACACCTGCCACGAATTAGAACACTCATAAATCCTCTGGGACGGACAGAAGATGAAAACTCTCTCTCATCTTCGCCGCAGTCCTATATAGATGGGAGAAAGCGTTGCAACAGAGGATCTGGATCGTATGGAAATTCGCTCATAATCGCGTTACCATAGCATCCGAGGACGAGGAAATTGGAATGAATTAGCCCAGCGACATTGCACGTGTGACCAAATGGAAGGGAGGGTTGTCATGGTGACCGGTGGGCTAATTGGTAGCCATGGCAACAGCTTTCGATGCCCCAAAGCTCGCCTTCAAGTTCATCTAATACGAATTTCAAGTGCGGGATGGTTCCACAGTCGTGTTCCGTCACTCGAGGTGTCCCCACACGCATGATGAAGGTTCAAGCCGAGGATCTTTTCACTAGTGAAAGCTATTCGCGATAGTTAAATGCATCAGAGCTTTCAGAAAAATTCTATATCATTGGATTTTCCTGAATGCGTTGGTTAATTATGTCAGCCTACTCGGTTTGTTTCTTGAAGCTTTCGGTTATTTAAATCAACCAGAAGTAGTTGTAGAAACTAATTTTTGGGATGATAATTATCGGTCACTAATTATAACCTTCGCGTAAATTATGCTCGATGACATTGAGTTGTGAATTTTTAGGAGTAATTATTTCCCGTACGACGCTAAATGAATTATTTCCACGAGGAAAATTAGCGGTGAATTTCCAAGTACTCTGGCTGTCTTCGGGTATTAATAAATTTACGATTAACTTGAATGTCAACCCGTGTTGACTTTCCTCGTAGGAAACTTCGCTATCTAGCCGGAATCGCTTAGGGTTGGAGATGCTTACTTACTTTGTCGTTTTCACGAGATTAGGGTTTATATGTTAATGATTTGCTTGCCTTTTAGGTTAGAGGAAGCTGGTTTATAATTTAGAATATATCCAAACGAAGTGTATTTGTGTATTTGTTTCTATGACAATCGCATTTTTTGTTTACTATTGATTCAAATGAATTTATGATTAAAATAAGTAGAAATGGAGCATAGTGGATCAAGTTTTGAAACCCTGATTTATATTTATTATATTGGTTTTACTTGCTATAGAAATAAGTTCTTTTATTATTATTATTATTCTAGAAAAGCCTATTCTGTAATTTTATCCAGGTCAGGATTGCGGTTTTTCGATATTTTTTTAACTTTTCCCGCAAGAAAATAACTAGGTCACACCAAAAATTACTAAGTACTGTAAACAAATTTCCGAACGTAGTTTTTAAAAGTTTAATTAACAAATTTAAATGGTGATTAGGTAGTCTTTAGAAAACTTTATGTAAAGAGACGTCTTTTAGTCTTTGTCAATGTTAGATGGTCGAATACAGTATTTCCTATTTGCTTTCCTTCCGACACAAGGTGCAGTTAACGTCAGCAAAACCTACTAAAGTTCCTTTCTTTACTAATCAACGCAATTGATTCCTCTTGTCTGCTCTCATAACAGGTCACAACGTGCGTTCATTCTTTCCTCATTTCCATTTAGAATTCACTACTCCACGCACCTCAAGGAAACAGCCTCTTTAATGACGTCAAAGAAGCGGAGTTATATTTGCGTCTGTGTCCTGTCGTCCTTCGTTCGCCACCTTGGATACGGTTGCCTTCCTCATAGTTCCTTACGTTTACAACTATAGTACGTTAGCGGAACTACGTATCGGACTAGGAAAGACGTCATCAACACTCGTCATATCGATGTGAATCAATCGTCTAGTTCTATCTTTGACGGAGGAAGGGTTTTTGATAGATGCGGAAGTATGATTCGTACCTTCTTTTCCTTATATAGGCACCAACGCAAAGCTAGCAGGGTACTGAGTTTACTCGTAGTCGGTACCGATCAGCGCCGAAATTAATGTAACCAAAGCGCGTGTATTAGTATTATTGTATTATAAATTATTATGAATATGATTCGAACTTGTTTCTATCAGAAGAGATCCGTAACGTTTAAAAATTTGTTTTGATGTAAAATGGCTTTGATGTTGTTACAATATTGCTCGTAACGATATATTTTTGAAACGGATTATTACAGAATTTTTTATTTTCCTTATAATGAAGTGAAGCATGTTATGTTTAACATTAATTTTTTGTGTGTTAAAAATATCGAAGCGATACTTAAATTTAGCTGATAGAATTGGTGAATGGCGATTACAAATCATTAAAGATGTTAGTTAGATTAGATATATTTACGTATTTATGATTTCATTCCACTCCTAATACCCTCAATTTCACGAAATTCATCTGTCATTTACTGTTTGATAATCATTTCCCTTAAAGTTTGTCAGGTGTAAATGCTCAAGTTTATTATCATTTTTATCTGTTTATGTCTCGGGAGAAATCTGACTTAGTTTTAATGTATTTATCATTTACTGTTTAATAATCATTTTCCTTAAGTTTGTCAGGTTTAAATGTTAAATTTTGTTATCAGCTATATCGTTTAAAGTTCGGGTGAAACCTAACTTAGCTTTTAAAAATGAATACATAACAATAGTTTTTCATCGATATAAATCTTTATTTTTGAACAATGAATACATTGAAATGTGATATCAACTTAAACCTTGGTATAGCATTTCTGAGGTTATTATATTCTCATATTGTATATTATCTTAATTCTATTTTCTTATCGTTTTATTACATTTAATAAAAGAATAAGCGTCTTATTAATTCAACAGGTACCGTTGTTATTAAAATAAAATTCTTTCGGAAGTCTTAATGTTTATTTTAGATCGCATAAGTTGGGTTGGGAGCACAGAATGTGGAGTTTTCTTTTGTACTGTATGCACGAATCATAATGTTTATAATTATCGAAACATATACTATGTATTTATATAATATGATCGTTGTAGTCCGCGTATACTTGTTATATTCCATGTTTATTTACATATAATTTTTTGTAATTGATTATGTATACCTTAAGGGATTATTTATTTTAATATCCTTTATATAGATGTAAGTATGAGTACATTATCAACTCAATCAGTGCTAATTTTGTAATTATTTTGCATTGAATATATTTTATTGCTTAATCATCAAACATTAATATTTAATTTTAAAAGTACATTTTCGTCTTGATGAGATTTAGCTTAGGATTACGTAAGAACGAAAGCTATCCGTAGGCAATTTGAGACTTCGATAAACATAACCTTCAGCGTATTTTAAGTAGCCATAACAACTTTATTGAGTACCCATTTCCATGGAAATGGATAGCGCTCGTATATCCAACGCTATGAAACTTGGCCGCTTTCCGTGTTACCACATTCGTACGAACCACATAAAAACCCTCTCTCAGTGGCATCTTACGGGAGGCTGTGGAAGCTCGAGTACCTTTGAAGGTGTCATTGAGGTATCGATCTATGTATTTATTTGTATCTCCACCTGTGGAGTGTTCCATCATTGAAAAGGTGACTTCTCACGAGTCAAGGATGCCCTTGTGCCGAAATCCAATTCTGCAAAATGGGACGCTCTTCTAGAACCTTCCACCGAAGTATCTGCCAAATTCATAACATTATATAAATAGCTCTTTCGGCCTCGAACTTTTTCCCTTAAAAGATATCACAGATTGCTGTGAAGTTTTGTTATGTCGCAGAAGTTTATCTGTGATTTGTGCGTTTCCAAATTATAAGGTAACGGTGTTATCGTCTTGAGATTTTGAGATTTTTCCTTCAAATTGTATCGAGAAGATTCCGTTTGATGATCTTCAGATTAGAGTTTCCATTCTTTTTCGCATGAAGTTGCCGTAAGGTGTTGTTAATATATATACAAGAATGGTTAAAGTAATACGTTAACTGACGTTTGGTATCTCATGTTTGATGTTTTGATATAGATTGGTTGATTATCTAAAGAAAACCTTGATATGGTATTAATTTGATATGATACTTTATCATCATCAATAAAGATCATCAATATCTTTTTAGCTCTTTGAGTCTTTATTTTTTGTGGCGAGATTGAGACTGAAAAGTCTCTTCTTCCATCTTACATCTTTCATATTACAAAAGGAATTAAATAAAATCGACTGTAATAAGAATTATAAGAAGAAATTTAAGTGGAAATAAAAACCTAAGAAAGTAACTTAGGAAAAAAATCCACTGCTGGAAACACCTACAAAGAAGTGGTTTATTTGAAAAACCTGCACAAAACTGCTGATAGAATTAACTAGAAGAAGTATAGAAAAGACTTTTACTCAGAAGTTCAGTTATATGTCCGAAATGAATGTACTTATCGGGTTGATTTTATGGTTCACCTTTTGTTTAACAGCAGAAAATAGAAGTTATTCACGAGCAATATTGTTTTGTTTTTGTTTTGGTGTAACATAGACACGTTTCAACGAAAATTTACTTTCGCTTAATATTTCGTTGAGTTTAAATCATAATATTCTTGATGGATTAGTATTTTCCAAAATCGTAATCATCGTTAATTTCTTAATCATCTTGAAATATAATTATACTTTTTATCTTATCGTGGCATCATCCTGTTTAGAAATGGGTTTCAATTTGAAGATACTTCACATTTCTTTTCAATGATTCATTTTCATGATAAAAAGTTTCTTAAGTCATGGTATTTTAGGTTAAAGCGATTGCCTGTCAATGATTTTTATCAATATCAAACCTTTACACGTATGTCTCGCATGGCCTAAGTAGTTTTTGAATAATTAGACAAAATTCTTGTCCTATTTATAGAGTGTTCCTCAATATCAATTTTAGTAATTGAAAAATCGCTTTGCATCAGCGAATTTCTTGCTAAGCTCAATTCAAATCCCACCGATTCTTTTTGAGTTTTCTGCGGTATTTAGCATGTAGGTTACAGCGCCATCTATTCAATGAGAATTGGGATTTCGGGTCACCGAAAAAGTTTTAAGTTTTCAAGTCTCGAAATCTGCTTTCGTTACACCCTAAAGCAGATTTCGAGACAGTGGAATACATAGGACGTTATCAATTATACTCCCGAATTTTTATGAACGGAATTTTTCTAACTATAGGTTTTTTAAATAAACTTGTTTTGATTATCTTATTTTTAAATTCCTTACGTCTATTTTTGATCGTGTTGAAAAATGAGAAGATTTTCTAGTCCTAATAAATTTGTCTGTATATATATCTATATATTTGTAGTCTCGCTGCTTGAAATTTATATTCGTTGTCGTCTTGTTTTACAGTACTACAATATTAGCCCTTTAGCTATACCTTAACAAAAATATAATTAGTAGAAATTAATCAATGAAATGCTACAATATGCCAATGAACATTGAATCGTACATAAAATATCAATATTAGAGTAAATATAGGCTTGGAAATTGATATTTATCTTTTGGTGAAGGATTCTTTACTTAAGATGTTCAAAGACATGACAAGGCTAAGTTCACATATCCTTCTTGACCAATTAGTATTGTTGTTTGTATAGTTAGAATATTTTTGATCAAATTCGATTTATCTTTTTATAATTGCCTGAAAATCCTCAAATGTATTGATTTTTAAATTGAGATTTTAAAATAATACAAGATTTTAAGCAGTATAATTGCAAATAAAAATTGACTTAAGAAACTATTTCTTCGCAGTTGTTATAATTGGTATACGGAATGATTATTTACAGTAGGAAATTTCCGCGATGTGCAGATTTCCAGTAAATAAATCATTTTCATTTTTTCCATCAGGTCCCTGACCCAATTTACATTTATCTCGAGGGAATCCTTCAGGTTCCCGAATTAACCGTGTCTTTTTCCTGTCTCCCGGGCAACTGCTGACATTCAGTAGATCCCCATAGATACGCGCACATCCATCTTCTATTCGCTAGAGATTCTGCTTGTTTTGAAGCGGTTGATAGGGACTATTTGTATAGAAAATTGACAACCTAACGACGGACTTGTTACCAACGCGGCGAAAATCAACCTTGCAGAAATAACGGTTTGTTTGCACTCCTCGTGCGTTGAAGGTGAATTTGGGTCCAATTATGGAAAGTAATCGAACCTTATCCTCTATACACGAAAGGTCATCGGTCTATTTTAAGGAATTAATGCGGTAATTTACTCCGATTACTTGGTAATATGCGTCGGTCAGTAATTTATTTTACTTGCGTTTCTCGAAGGATTTTTGTATCAATTGCTGACATTCTGTGTTCATTAGGAGTATCACTAGAGTAGGAGGAAGTATCACTAAATTTGTCATTACACATCTCATTTTATCTCGATATTAATTAATTAAATTTTGATTGGGTAACGAATCTTGGAGAGGAATTTTTATGAAATAGTATAAGCAAAATAATGTTCATGAACACGAGAAAATTATGCCAATATATATATATATATATATACCAACATTAAGTAATATAATTAAAATATAATACAGCAAGTAGTTATTCAAACTTCTTATTGACCTCATTAACATTCGACATCTATCACTTATGAATTATTAATTTAATTTGAATATAAATATCTCATATTTATAACTATGGATTTATCATAATTTCTCAATATAATTTCCTGTATGTATTTTTGAATAATGATTGTTAATAATTTCTGATGATGATATTACATTTTTATATTATGAAGTATCATAATACTTTCTTCAATTAGTCGTATATTTTTTATGTTTCTTCAAACTTAAACATTTTAATTTATAATTAAATTTTCTAATTACAACCCTCACGAGTGTTTTCTCTCGGTAGGCTCGCCACATTCTTCAAATGTATTTCTGTAACTGTTGGCGAAGCAACGGAATTCACGATCCGTTCTCCAATTACATTAATGCTATACATGATCCGTGCATGATAATGAAACCCATTAACTGAGTTACTTTAAATCTGAGAGAGTATTTAGTTTATTAATCATCGTAAATGAAGGGTAGAGAATGAAGTTCTGTCATGTTCGTATCTACTCTAAAACCGTGATTAAGTTTATCAGATACGTTGATCTGAAAGTGTTCAATATAATGTTTACGATTTGGTAAATTTATCTCGAAACTTCTTTGATAAACTACAAGTGAATTCAGAATCAGCTGATGAGGTAAAAACAGGTGGAAAATTTTCAGTACTGTGACGCCATTGTTTTTGATAATAGTTTGATCTGGAAATTTCTGCTCCTCATCATGATGATGGGGCATTATCTTTTATCAGCAATTGTTTCAGTGTCGTTTATGCTGTCTCAAGCGGAGATTCAGGGAATTGAAATTTTGCATTTTTCGAATCGTTTCTCAGCATTAGGGATAGATGATTAATTCAACACCCAACAATGCAAACTGCTTGCAAATGCAAACTATGGTGAATCAACAATTTCATGCCGAAACATGATGTAATTTTATATTTTTTATATTTTACTATTGTATTTTAAGAATTATATATTATTACATTTAATAGACGAAGCCTTTACTTGCAATTTGTGGAAATCCATCCACTACAAGGGGTAAGACCTGTGGTCTTAGACTGAGGATGAACGCTAGGTTATATTACAATATTTTATTGTATAATATTATAAGTGAGCTAATTTTATTTTGTTAATTGAGTCCCTGAAAACACACTTACCCATTTTATTGCTGTTTGTTTAATTATAATTTATATATGGATTGTAATTAATAATTGTGTTGTACTATGCGAATAAAGGTTAATAAGGCTTAAGGTTTATATTTGGTTTGTAAAATAATACGGCGCCATAATACTTTTAAACACAATTCATATATATTCATGATCTTAAATACGTGACATAATGATGGTAATCAATACCTAAAATTGGATTGATATCATTTTTATACATTTAAATGATATTATTCATGAAAATTGAAGAAAGCACTCGGTAATTTTTATATTGTTAAGTTTGAAAGACGAACATCATCAGATCAACAGAATGATAGCATGAGCCAAAACCGGTCGTCTTCAAAATAAAACGCTGTGGAAATTAATAAGTGCTCTCTTCCATTATTATTATGGCTTTCCACGAAGTCCACCCTAAAACTATTGAAGATATTATTCATTGTTGGTATGTTTAACGGATCCCAGTTTGCTTTTCTTATTTATAATTTCAACATGTTAAGTGTATTGTTGAATATTTAGTATCCTTTGTTATCAGTGGGATAGAGTAGGAAGCTTGCCGTTCCGCCATGCAAGGTTCTGCCAAACATTTTCGTTTCTTAGTTTTCTTTGGGTTTGAGGCACTGGAGTTTGAGGGTCAAAATAGTGACTCCCAGTCTCAAGGCCTGTGGAAGCCCACTTGGTTATCAGCTGAGAATAGCGCCCGATCGTCCAACAGAGTTCATAGACACGTCTTCGAAGCTTAAATATAAACGGAATGACGATATGGAAGTTTTCTAACGAGCTGCGTTTTTCATAATAATCATGATGTCTTCATATTATTGCATGGATAATCGGCCATAGATATCTTAATTTAATTATGCATTAATAAATGTATTAACAATTCGTATCTCTAAGTTTTATTGAGTATTGTTTCGAATTTCAATGAAGTGAACAAAGTTGTAGAATTGCGAAGATTGTTTCGTTTACCCAATTAGCGAAATGGCTATTGGGTTTAATTATTGCCTGAAATAACGAAACAATGCTCGCGTTTGGCAACAATTGATGTAACTCCCTTAAACTATTTCAATAATGTACGTGAATTATTTTCAAAAGACAAGGTTCGTTGCAGAAAAGATAATAATTGTTTTAATTGTTTGTCAAGATGAAATAAAAGACGGAAGGATCCTTCAATTTCAACAAATCACAAGAAATTAAGGAAACTTTTACAGTACTAGTTTTAGCCTTAACTATTTTGTCTTTTAGGATGTTTACTAAAGAATTTTAACGCTCTAATGCAGTAACAATGAAAAGGTCGAATTCAACTATGTTTTACCGGCTTTAAAAGATGCTTCAAATATACCGTAAGGTCCTATTCGTGAACAAAGTGTCTTCATGATGTCATCGAATATTCTTAAGTTCAACTACTCGAGAAGAACTAGATTCTAGCGACGGATTTCTAAATTAGTAATTGCATAAAACCATCGCGGAACATGAATAGCTTTCTTTATCATGTAAGAAATATTCACAAAAATGCTGCTTGGCTCGTAAAGAATATGTTTATGTTAAAAATTTCCTCGTAAGCACGTTCAGTGGAAACGAAGCTTACAGTTAGATTAGGATTCTTAGGAAGTATTAAAGAAAATCATTCTGTTTATCTGTTTTATCTGAATAATGGTACGTCACATATTTATTGCCGTTTCATCGTTCATTGCTTTTACTCTTATTGTTACGAAATTAATCAAATTTCAAATTTGATTCAATTTGATCTGATTTGATTAACTGATTTGATCAAATTTGGTTCAAATCAATTAATTTATCAAGTTTATGACTTTAGTAATCTGATGGATACTTTAGGAGTGCAACTGTTTCCGATTCAGTATAAGATCTTGCACGAATGATCGCCTCAGATTACTTTTTTAATGTTTTATTTTAAAATAACGTCTTAAAATGCAGGAAATTCACTCGGGAAAATATCAAGATGAATTATCTCCAACTCATACTCGAACATACTCAGTTCGCAAGATGGTATTGTTTGATATTTCCAAGTAAAAATTAGTATTGTTTTGTTTCGGATTGTGTTGGTTGTCCCTAGCACATTGTTGTGGTGAATATAATAGCTTAGTACGGCTTGTACATCACTCATAGAACTCCTTTGTCTTCCTTAAATGTGATATCAAAACTATATCTGTATAATAGAATCTTCTTTATGATTTATCGCGTCAATTTATTTCCTGTTTATCATTTCATGACGCCTCTCATTCTTCTTTTGTTTATGGTTACCCTGTACATAGTTTTAACAGTTGGTACGACTTGGATTGTTCTGAGCTGTTCTATACTCCTTCACCGTTGGCTTACCTTACTCTTTGTTCTTCATATACTATGGACAATAAATATGTTTTTATAAACTATATCAAAATAATAGTTTTGGACTTTTTCAAGCTGAAAATTGTACTACTCATTGGAAGGAATTTTTAAGCTATTCATATATATTATGAAATTGAATACTCAAACTCTATTCTAAGACTCTAATTTATAAAATAATATAAATATAAACATAAAAATAAGGCTTAGTGCCTTATCGTCGATGAGTCCATCAAAATAAGAAGCATCTAAGAGTTGAAAACATCTATGGTTCGGTGGATTGTTAGTGTTTTTAACTTAGGAGGATATATTTAGTCTTCGAAAATGAACTATATCACTCCACGGTGATTATTATTGAAGATAAATACTTTTATTTATTAATTGTAACCTAGCAACCTTCATCTGCAGGTTGTCGATTGCTATTATTATATATAGTGGATATTAGTGGAAGAAACATCATGAAAGGGCAGTGGTATCCACCACATTGTTATACTTTGACGACGAATAGGTTTTCTTTACTTTTTGGTTACCCATTGCTTACATAGTAACTCTTTCTGGATCTTTCTGGTTATCGAACAAGTGGTCAGTTATTTATTTCAGACGGTGAGCTCCTTACGTCTCAAGGTCAGAGGTAGATGGCCTTCCATCGCCATCTTAAGATATCGATAATATGAAAACAATCAATGGATTGAGTCTTTGAACTGTTTCTCAACTGTTCAATTACCAACGTATCGCTTGGAACTTTGTTCACATTCTTAAACGATTATGAATTGTTGTCCTGTCCTCATTATTAAGATAAATAGCGGAACCTTTGAAAGAGATCTTCAATGATATCACTCCTGTTTTTATTAATCGACAAATGAATTTCTGGATTGTTAATCTAGTGATCAGTTATTATTGTCAATTATATTCTTATTACTGTTAAATGTGATATTATTTACGACTATGAATTGAGATAATAAAGTGAAATTTGGCTGTATTTGAAAAATTTCTCAAGTGAATGTGGTATTTATAAGAAGATTGCTAGTTTTGCATTCTTTCCAAGTCACAGCCCCTTCGATATACATCGATCCATATTTAGTTGACCGCTCTCTCTTTCCTCCCTCTCTATAATTATAAACGACCAATTCCGTCCATAGCGCCATCTATTGCATTTGCATGCAAGAGAACTCTATCCCTCTCTCTCCGTTGGCAACCAATATTTTCGTGCTCTATAAATACGACTATGGACCTCCACGGTTCTTCCGGGTGGCCACAGCAACGGAGAGAAATTTCCCCTCAAAATAAAGAGCTTTCCGATTTTCACAACCCGTCTTCGAAGAGGTCCAAGATGGTGAAGAGGCACTTTTGCCCCAAAGCTATATAGTCTCGGTTCGAAGAGAACCCAAGGTCAGCCCAGGGCAGGCCTCTAGAAGGATTGCAGAACAGGAGGCCTTGCGAAAGGATGTCCAGCGTCCTAAGGCAATTGCGAATTCCCAAGTGGCCGTTAGCTTTGGATTCATCGGGTTTAATTGCCTTCTTAGACGATGACGATTATACTCTGTAGTGAACACTTAGTGGCTATCTCTTGCATTGGGTGCAATGATTAAAAGATATTTGAGTTATTAGAAAGAGGATAGATAGAAATGTATGGGAGTTTATGTCGGAATGGCAATGCATTGATAATAATTGTCAGCCTCTTCAGCTTAACGTTACACATATATAACCATGAAAGGAAGTGTTCAAATGAAAGGAAATGTATAATCTTTATTACGAATCACTCATTTAAATGTAGAGTTAATAATTTCATTCGTTTAACAGTCCATATGCCAAATGTTATTCGGAATCGTATAGTAATAATATCTCTTGAAAATATTTCAGTTTTTGAATAAATTCCCTCTACATACAAATATTATATAAGTGGATTCAATTTTGGTTGGCTTTACTGTGTGAGTATGCATCTTTTAAGTTCCATTAAAGTTGGATTGAATTTGGGGAAAATATTTCGAATATATGATTACGTTTCTTTTTTACCGCCTATAATTATTCTATTCTATTATATTCTTCAATTGTAGGCTAAACTACACAGAATTTCCTATTTATATTGTTATTACAATTATAGCGGTGAAATCAACATATTGTTATATCATGCTTAAAAAATGAATGGAATCAGCATTGTTGATCAATGTAAGATAATTTCGATGTATTTCGGTTATGAATACGAATATTAAAAATCTATTCCGAAACTTAGATGCTCTTTATGTTAAATTCTTGAATTGTTCTTTACTATATTTTCATATGTATCGTCATACTTCCACTTCACTCATTTTTAATCGGATAAAAAAACCTCCGTGTACAAAATAAAGCTTTTTCGATGAACAAGCATGGCCGCTATTGTAGTTTTTAGCGTCTTCTGCAATTTCTTCTCCGAAATTTTCGGAATAGCATCTCTGAAGACCCGTTTCTTAGTTTCTTTCTCATTTGAAGTTGGTACGCTACTCTGGTCGGAACGAGTTCTCAAATCGGACGATAGGTTGTGTCTTGAGCAGGGCGTTGTGAGGAGAGAGGCTGAGGTACACTCCGCTCCCAATAGATGTCTATCTTGTCCCGCTACGCTTGATGCTTTGCATTTCCCGCCATGTATCCAAGTCTCTGAGAGTTCGAAAATCAATTGTTTATTTACTTATAAAAATATGCTCAATGTATCTTTCAAATTAATTGCTTTTCATTCGGAAGTTTTTAAAATTGGACAATCGTTTGAGGTATTTAGTGTGATTCCCAGTCTATGAATGTTTGTTTCTTGCTAAATAAGAACCGTATTGAAATTACAAAAGTACAAAATGACTGATCGTCTCTAAGTCTACTCATTGACGTCTGATAAAAACACTAGCGTCTTTAATTGTCTGAATTTAATATAAGTTTATTATACGTCGTTTAACAATCACTCCAACTGTAACACGTGTACCTTATTTTTTATCTTGATTTTTTAATGTTCCGTATATCATGAAGAGAGTTTATGAACAAAATTTCATGGATGTTACTCCGTTATTTGGAAATTATAGCCTTGATTTTAGATCAAATGTTTAAAATGTGGTCAAATTATAAGTATTGGGATTAATTCATCTCTAACTGGCGAATTTTCTAATTTAAATACGCATGGATTTAGATGTATTCAACTGAAGACAAAGGTAGTATTTATTTTTGGAATAGGAACAAAAATTATACTTCATTATAAATTGATATGTATCAATAATGTTAGAGATCCCAAAGAGCAATTTGAATATTTTAAACATTAAATTAACACATAACATGAATAGTGTTTACGTTTCAAAAGCATTTCGGTTGTTATAACAACTTTACACTGTCAGACGACTGATATATTTAAAAAACCAATGTCTTCATTGAAAACCATGACAACTCAGTTAATATCAAAATAAACAAAGTTGGAAATAATGAAGAAACATGGACATCATCGGTTTAAAATGCATAATATATTATGTATATTTTATAGGATTAAGATTAATTATTATAGGATTAATATTAATTATTAAGTATTACTTAATATATTTGGAATATGTATGAATTAATAACAATTGACCAAAAATGTACACATTCTCAATTTAGAGCAATGAATTGTTTTTAAATCCCAGAATGGAATTAAAAGAACAATATGTTTATTTAAAATATTCAATTACGATTAAGATAAATACCGAGAACATACTTATCGGTTCAATAGTGTTGAATGAGCAACATACGAAACAAAGCAATTCAGAAAGGTTTAGGTATACGGCAGAAAGGAGTCAAAGGTAATTCAGCATTCTCATTGAAGCAAATGTTTTGAGGATAAAGGATCAGCTGAAAAGGGATTTAATAAAGACGAATGTCTGAAACGGAGAGGGAACGCTTCACAAGTGAAAGTCTGAAGGTAGAATAGAGGCATGAGTCAAACGAGTAGATCATTAGGAACGAAAGTTAAAGAGAATGTTTGTAAATGAAAGGGAATTCGGAACGGAAGATCAAACGCCGAAATCTTATTTAATTCGATGGAATGAAACTCTTGAAATAATAATGAACATTATAGTTCCTTATCTTTGGATGAATTTCTCAAAAGTTTGTTTCATTTACATGGACGTAAATACCTCGAAAACTGCCGTGCGGAGTGTGGCAGGAGTTGTCAATACGCTGGAGACCCTAACTATTCTTTTCATCCACCTTCAATTTAATTTTTATTTTCTATTCTATTCCCATACTATTCGTATAATTTATATTATAATGTTTTATATTTATTCTTTTCTGTATTCATCTCACAACTGCAATTATTTTCTCACATCGTCATAAGTTTATAAACAAGCTGTTTAGTAAGGAGTTGAATTCTAGAGTATAAGAGTAGAGTATTTATATTAAATAGCGTGGAAGTATACTGTGTTTTCATTATAATCGTAAGAATGTACTTAATAACCTGAAGTAGTATTTTTATAAGAAAATAGGGCTCCAATAGTGCTTTGCATAATTACAAAAGGAATTTGTAAGCGATGGTCTGTGACAATAAGCTAATTATTGTATAATAAATGTAATGATGACGTAATAATACACAACTTATTTAACATTTCCGGAAATAGTATTTGTATTGTCGTAGTTCGTTTCAGGCTGCATAGGTTGACGAGAATATTTTGCGAATGGGAACACTTTACCTTACTTTTCTCCCTCTGTTCTAAACCGAAATAAAATTGTTCTAATGTCCCTTGGTGATTCCAAACGCATTGCCGAGTTAAGTCATTCAATAAGCGCGATTGCTTCAAATGCATTATGGGTAGTTTATTCTTCTGCTTGACATTCTTGGTCTAGATTACATCGGTGACATGGGTTCTGAATTCTTTTCCTTTCTTTGTCAACGAAAATCTCATTAATGGAAAGGCATCAAAACAACTAGTTCAACAGATAAGGCTTATGAGAGACTTTGGTTTTAGAAAATTGCATCCATGGAGACGAGATATTCCCATAGCAATTGATTATCTAATGGGTTATTAGATTCAATCGTGGGTGAATTGTTTTGAGTTGTGTGTACACTTACGATAAATTACTTTTCCAATTCAATTAACCCTTCTGTTTCCTCATAAGTTAGTATTATGTGCTGTATTGAATTAAATCAAATAAATAAAGTTGTACGTCATCCTTGTTTTGGTTATACTACATGTTGATATTTATAATCTAGGACGAATATATTTTCATAAAGATGTAACATCAAACTGCATGATAAAATTATTTTCTATTCCTTTATAATTTCAGATGATCCCAATGTTTCAGTTCCCTCGTTTTTTTTTAATGGGATTAAATGAATAAAGTTTGTTAGCGTTTATTTAATCCATAATGGAAATGCTGATTTGAAAATTAATCCATTAAATTTTAGTATAATGCGTTCAATTAGAAATATATTTATTTTTAGTAATTTATGATAAAAATTATTTTAGCTACTCACTTTTTTATATGTTATTATTGAAATTGCTTTAAACAAATATAGAATGTATTCTTTTATCATGAAAGCTTTCACTTCTGAAGGTAATAACATCAAAAACACAGTAATGCAGATTAAATACATCATTCATGGATTCTCAGAGACATAAAGATTTAAATATGTCTGTAAAAGATATGCAGATAATTAAGATTCAAATAATATGCATACATTAATTGAATTTATGGTGATATTAGTCTAGTTTATAAGTTATAGGTAATGGATTGATATTTTTTATAGATAATAGAGTTATTGAAAACTAGGTTACTCAAATCCAGGTTCTACTTTTATAATTATCATCTTAATACTTTTCCATTGATGATTCCGAAGGGTTTAAGAAACTCGAGATAATAGCTGTTAATTGAATTGTTTATCTCCTTTAAAATAAAAGAGATCGATGTTTATCCTTCGGCGGTATGAGATCCTTTTGGTTTTTTTAGCTTCGTCTGAACGAACATAACTTTTCGCAGAATTTTCATCATCACGATTTTGCAGAAGTAAATCAAGAGAACTTTGTTTTCGTGGCGCACAACTTTAGTTTTTTGTACGTGGTCGATCTTCCTGCTCGTCTGCGCATTTTTACGTGGCGAAGTTTTTTTATGAAGAACAAGTTTGTTTTCGAGTCACTCCTCTGTGTTTGTGTGTCCGGAGAAATCGTGTTATTTTTCAGATTCTTCTTTGGAACGATACGTTGATGATCAAACTTTTAAGGGCTGCAATAAATTCATAAAAGTTTGATTTGCGTATCCGAATGTTGTCTCCATTACTTGGTTTATATTTCTATTGGTTATCTTTACGAATTTGCATTGATTTCATGGATTAAATTCATTTATCAAATCTTTTTTTATAGAAATTTTTAATCAATTGTTTAGTCATGAAAATGTGTTGTTTCGAAAGTTTCTTCTTTTATTTATCGATCTATATCTCTAATTTTAATCAATAGTAATTACTTAATAATTCATTAACTTAAAGAGTGGAACATTATAAATATATGTCTTTGTACACCGATGGTATTCTTTCATCCTTGAGTTACTATTAATTGTTTATTTTTCTAATTGTTTATCTACTATATCTTACTCACGAATCTATGAAGTCTTTACGTGATGATTCAGTGAAAAAGTGAATACGCGTGTGTCTAATAATCGAGCATATACGGTGTTACCTAATAAGGTGAATCAGGGTGAAATCAATGTTATTAGCAGATGAATTCGTTCGAAAATATTTTCTTAATACTTACTCCTTGAAAAGTGGGTAAAAAAACAAAATTTTATAGTTCATTAAAATAAAAGTTTATTAAGATTGTATCATAATTTACATAATAAGTATTATCTATCATTCCTTTCAGTACATTAAAGTAAAGATACCAATTGAGTTTTATTTTTGCTCACATGTGACGACTTATAAATCCATATCGTGAGACTAAACTGTCCTGTGCTATCGTTCCTTAATTGAAATCCTCTCCTGAAATGTTATTCGATGTACCTGAAAGGAAAGTAAATGGGTTATTTCATAATTAATCTACTGTATTAATTTTTCGGTTATCGCCATTATGGATAAGATCGTAGTAGCAGTAGTATTTGATACGTGCAGAATAACTACTCCTTTTCTAAATAGTTTGAAATGGGAATGGAGAATGACACGATTTCAGTATTTCCAGCCAATAAGAACGCTTTGCTAATTAAAGGACTCCAAAGTTAAAAATAATAGCTATGTCATTGGAGGAGATAAACATGCATGAGACATGCACTTACAGGTGTAGAAGAATAAAAATCTAAAACGCTGATAACTTCCGAACGTGGACAAAAATTCAGATACTTTAGCTTCTGCGATGAAGAAGGAAGGATTAAAGTAGCTTAATCCAGCACAGCTAAGTTCGGAACCAAATACCATTGAATAAAACTAAAGCTAAGCAAGATTGCAATCTAAGATGCCCCGATATATTGTCCCAATAACTTTATGACATCCTTGCAGATGATCTGAAAATGACTGAATGCCAAATGCAAGGAATTAGAAGATGTTAAAGAAGCATTAAACGTATAACATTTAATGTACAACGTTTCCTTCCAAAAAGCAAGGATTAATTAAAACTGTGTATTAAGACACTTAGCAAACATTCCTGAACATATTGAGCGAATATCTTACAGGATACAATAGAATAGGAACATGTAGAATGGAAACTCAAATTTTGGAGAAAACTGTTGCATACTATAAAACCGCTCGAGGAGTTAAGCTGCAGCAAGCTTTTTTATTCAAGTGCCTTACAAGTAACTTAGGATAGAATGGAAGAAGTACCATGCATATAAAAAATAAGCCAAAGCCAATAGGGAATTCATAAGTAAGAGGCTACTCACATGCTCCATGAATATTGTTTGCATGAAAATTGAACGAACAACCATTAAGTACAGCCTGAAGATCAATTTGTAAGTAGTGTGAAAATCTATAGAACATTGCAAGAGACCACTTAAATAATTATAAGGAAAAACTTAAGAATTTGAAACATAGTGGGGGAGAGGAATATTGAAGATGAAATACAAAGTAATGGTCAGTAGCATAGAACAATGTTAGAGGAACCAACAACATGAAAGGCTATCCAGAAAGCAAGAAGAAATATATTTATTTACATTCAAGAAGATTCTACTGAAATATTATGAATTTTCTAGGAATTTACTTAAAGGTAAAGGGAAGGAAAAACTTACAAAGGTTAAAAAATCATATAGATATGACAAATAATCAAGGAATCACCAGACTGAAGGTAGAATGGACATAATGACGACAATACAGAATGCTCATTCCTATTTCTTATATTTAATATATCTCTTACGATTATGTTGCTACTAAAAATTATTCTGTTTTTATTATCATTGTATGTGTAGAAAATTATTATTATAAGTTTGAGGTCGACCTTTATCCATAAAAAAAGTCTCTAATAATCTCATTGCTCATTGTTTCCAAGGCTTACTATCTTGAGAGGTTAATACTACTCACATATTCTAATGTTTAATTAGCACCTTTCACTGCAAATGAATTGAAGAAGGTGTTGCATTCCACTCGGTTAGGACAATCACTCTCTTCATCGATACATATATGTATATTCTCGAATCACATGGCATTCTAAAATTGAAAAAAAATAAATAAATAATTTCATTGAAAAACAATTATCCAAAGCAAAGATTACTCCAAATACAAATGCACTGTCAAAGACACCTTGCTGATATTATAACGTGGCGAAGTAATTCATTTATGCGCCATACTCTTTCAATATAGTTTAAAGTGCAATATAAATTAGAGAAAGAGATGGTTGAGTTTTATCGTAAAATGGTTAATGTCGGTAATAATTAAGGAAATAAGATACATCGAGAGTGTACAGTGTAAACATGTCCTTGGTCACCTTACAAATTATTAAGATTAATTTTATATACTGTTTATGAATTTAAAAGTTTAATAATTAAGAATTAATTATATTTAATCTCCCGCGAAACATTTATCTCGATTCTGATTGGCTGAGGGAAATACCACCGCTGTCAGTGCAGGTGTTGCATTGTTAAATTTTTACTCAAATATTTCTTTAGCTAATGAACCATTGGATATCGTTAAAATTTCTTTTTACTTTTACGTCGACCGAGACTAATGTTGTTTTTCTTTTATTCGGCAAGAATCCGTTGTCGATACTTATGAAAATAGTAATCTTGTGCTGTAAGACTCACGTAGTAGGAAAAAAATCATAATAAATACTAGTCTTCATGTAATTTTTATCGTTTACGATGGACCTGTTGGTAATTTTGATAAATCTAATTGCGATTTTAGATTCCCGCCGGTGACAGTCTCACCTCCCAACACAATTATGCATATCGCACTTTCCCAATGCACCTCGGCGTGTTCACATCGTTCCCATCACCAGTTGATTAATTCCGCTATATTTCAAATTCATTAACAGTATATAATATATAACTGAGGTTAGAAGCACCCCAATTTGAACTATAATGTCACGACGGAGTGCTCTGTTAATCGACACTGCTTCGTATTCTTAATCGATAGTTGCATTTCAACAACATTCTACGAGTCCTTATGCATGATACAACTGAGGAAAGTTATCATTAGCTCAAATCATTGGGATCTAAGATTAATACTCATATTTAAGACATCTATCGTGGCGACGAAATAGAATCTCGGTGTTCGTCAATCGGCACTTAGAAGCAATTAGAAGGTAAAATTCTCGAGCCAAACTTTTGTAATGGGAAACATGGGAAAAGAAAATTCGAAATAATTTCCGATGGGACTAATTTTCTTACCTTAATGTTTCCCTCGAACCTCGTAACCTCACCTAAAGCTCTTCTGCTTAACCTACGTTTACACGTAGATACCACAATGCTTTCGTCTACGAACCTGACGTATCTATCAAATCTTGTATGTGTTTCGATAACCATAACACATAACACCACAATACGGTCACAATCACTTTATTCATGAGGAATCGTCAAGATTTTTCAGCCCAGAGATTAATACTAAATGGCGTATCACAACGGAAGAGGCAACTCAACTCACATGCTGCAAGAATACACTTAGCTCAACGAGAAAAACCCGCCAACTAAAGCCTGAACAGCTGTGACAGTTGAAGGATTACGTCGCCCTCTCTTGGAGTATAGAACATGTTCGCTATGACGATGAATGTCAAATATTTCCACTGTTTCACATTTAAGCTTCCGAAGTGTACGTAGCAAATTAATGCGTAGATGATCTTAAAATTCTAAACTCTCTTTGAAGTAATATATTCCGAGGTAACTATAAGACAAAAGGTGGATCAGGTCTCGTTAATCGAAGTTAGTGTAAATCAAAAGAAGGATAAAGTCGTTTGGATCGGAATGTTCATTATTTATGATATATGTCGCTTATCCTCCTGGATGAAGTAATTTTGGCTATATTGTTTTAGTGGTTATCAGAGCACACACAAGACTTGATAGATAGGAAGTTTCGTATTTGAATGCTTAGTGATATCTTTAGGTGAGTGTAGGTGTTTCCAAAAGTTTCGTTTTATTCTCAATTGAGCTCTCCTTTTTTGCCATTTTTCTGCTATGATTCTGAGATCTTGATAAATTTCTTTGTTTTCCTTAAGGTGTCTATTTTTCGAACCCCATCCCTTCATCCCTTATACCTTTCCTTCGATTAAGTCCATGATCATGTATTCTTTTCTTATGAAGTGCTATGGAGTCAGTATTTCTCCGTATTTTTTCTAGTAGTTCGCTGTTAATTCTTATTCTCATTTCTTATTTATTTATCTTATGTATTCTTCCTTTGGTCCATTTATGTAATATTTTATGTGGGTGAATACATTACAAGAGGATGAGTCTATATTAGGAAAGAATACCATTTTATCTCTCATGGACGATAACTTATTATTTTAGAGTTATAGGTACTATTAATGTTCTCATCCTGCCAAGTATGTGTGGTTATTTTATTAAAATACAGAGGTGCCACCGTGCTTTTAAATGTGGATGATGGAAGTGAATTTACGAATATGCTTTTGTCTAAGTATTATTTCCTTTTACGGGAATGTATGAGAGTTAATTATTTAAGAATTATGTTCCCTGTTATGCTACAATACCTCACTATTGATAATTCAACCATTTATCACAGTTTTATTTCTTTACTGCGAACCCTATGCACCGTTCTTCCTTTTCTGTTTTAATTCAGGTTGCGTTTTCTTCTACCACAATGAATCAGTTCTAACACGTAGAAGATTATATTCAAATCTCTTCCACTTAAACACTTAGGAGCTCTATCCTTCGCCACAGAAAGAGCAACTTCTCCAATAGCGTGTTCTCTGCCATTCCTAACCCGAGTACGGCCTCTCTAATTTCCACAGAGCAATCTCCATGCAAATGCCTGCTTAAATTCCCCGCACGCCCTAGTACTTGGACAACGTGTTTCCGTGAGAGTGCACGGCTATTTTTTCCCAATGGTACATCGCTCATTGCTGTACGAGGACATTGTTTCGCACGCCAGCGTACTTTACGCCAAAAAACGCGGTGGGTCACGCAAACTTGCATCTCTCTCAGTAGGTCAAGGTTTCCCTTACGTTAGGAGCATTGAAATGAAAATTAATGTTTCGCGATAGGAGATAAATTGGTGGTTTCACTTGTACGACGTTCCCATAAAGTCTTTACGTTCTCGTAATGTGTCTAGTGGCATGCATGAAGGAGGGCTGTTCTAGAATATATTATTTGCGCCCGTGTACGCGTTGGTCGCCGATAGCAGGGTTTAGCCAGGGTGGACAATTTTCACCTACGTTTCGTTTTGCTTAGGATTGTTTATTCTAGCAACGTTACTTTCCGGAGTTATGTTGTGTTAAACTTAGGAAATGTTTCCTGTATTTGATCCTGAAATTTCAGAATTATTTTGCATATAATTTGAGAAATGTCTTTGTTTGAAGAATACTAAAGCTTTAGTACTTATTAAACAGTATTTTAATAAAAATCCACGAGTGATCCTATTAATGTAATTTCGTTTAGGATTTCTATAAATCCATGACTTACTTTACAATAATCAATTCCTGTAGAGAGGAAGTCATCTTTTTATTTCTTCATAATATATTCTTAGATTTCTCACATTATCTCTCTCGTCACTGAAAAGTGCTTATTTTCAAACTTTTTATTTTGTAATTCGTTATTTATCAATTTCAGGGAAAGTGCGGTTATTTAAAAATTTATTCGTTTATTTAAAATTCGTAATCAACGCAGTTGAAGGAGAAACAAATGATTAATATAAGCTTGGTTTTTTTCGGACTCTAAAATCATTTGAAGAAATTTTAAGCTATCAGGAAAGGAGGAATTAGTGTTGCTATGGAAATTTTATTTCATCATTGTCTGACAGTCTTTTTACCGTTTGGAATTTGGAGGATTCTGCGTTAATTTTGATGTATAAATTTAAGTTAGTTTATGGAATTTAGGTCAGTTTTCTGGTTCACTTTTAGGTTCGTTGCGGAAATTCACTGAAATGAATTTTAGATTGATCGGAAATAGTATTAATATAGCAGTATTTTTTTTCGGATTATTACGAAACATCAAGAGTTTAACTGGTTTTCACGAAACTCCGATACATGTAAAAATATAAAAATCTGTTCGTTCTATTTTTGGATAAGGATTCCCCATGGTAACGCTAATGGAGAAAATGAAGCGGATTCATAGGAAATTTATCCTACGGCACTTTTGCTAAAGTGATACATATAGATTTTAGCTGAAATGGGTTCGTAACCCTATTTTTATTTTTAGGGCTTAATTTCGCCCGAATCCCTCATCCCCTTTTTTCTAGAGATATATTTGCTAATGTATTCGCCCAACGGATTACAGGAGATTAATGTATCGCTCGTGATTCAGATTTTAAAAGGAACTCTGTTAATGATGAATGCACTTGTTACATTCTGGTAAATTAGATGTTAACTCAATTGATATTCATCATGATAATTTGTACAATATTTTTTCATTCGAACTAATTATTGTTAAAATTTCGTGAGTTGTTATTTCGTGCTTACATTTCTTCTTCAATTTTCGTTAAGGTCTATAATATCAGCTAGTTTGAAAGAAATTCCTCATTTTGAATTCATTACGTTGATTGTTTCAGTGATTTATTGCTCGAATTAAATGCGGGTTAATAATTTAAAAATTAAAAAATAACAACTCGTTCGTTTTTGGTTTGGAAGTATTTACTAATTTGTTTGTTTATTAGTTTATCTCATACTACAGCTTATATCTGCAAATTTAGAGTGACAAAATCAGCAATTATACATAAATAGATAATAAACAATTAACAATAATATCAATCATAAGAAAACAGAATTAACAGACCGTTACAGGGAACTTAAGGGTATATATCTAGTTTATTTTGTATAGACTTTAGAATATTCTTGGCTGTTCTTTTAAATTGTGAATTACAAAACCCTGTTAGCATGTTCCTCAGGAGTGTAAATTACTGGTCCTCTAACTGCCATTCATTACAATACTTATGGTTGTATATTACTCTAGCTATATTATGTATAGCTTATAATACCTCAGTTATGAAAGTTCGAACTTTAGAAACATTTCTTTGATGTCGTATTATGCCTTGGTTTTTATAAAATGTGTTATTATTTCTACTTGTGATCTTAACCCTTTCGAGACGGAGACATTTTCTGAAAATCTTCCCTGTGATACGGAGCGTTTTCGCTATTCTGAATTTGCCAGGTATAGAGCGTACCCTTTTCCCAGCGGGGTGCCATAGCCTATCCTCAGCAACGGCAATTATGAACACTGTCCGCGGGTAATCCACTTTCTCTTTTACAGCATTGCTTTGAAGACTGACCATTATTAATACAGTATTATTTTCGTATAGCTTTTGTAGGACTACTTGCAAATATTGCAATGAATATTAAAATTTTGCATTTCGTTGACTATGTAGTAATTTTAAACGAAATTCT